>CM069135.1:83443810-84853810 GCA_035221665.1 Okamejei kenojei
GAGTAAATTACATTCCTAATTACATTCTACAATAGAGCCCAGGCTCTGATCAACAGGTGCAGCACATGAATGATTTAGTGTATTCATGTATGGAAATCAGATTATAATCAAGCACTTGGCTCATGTTGCCCAACCTGGGTCTCACTGCAAACCTGGTATTACTCCTGGCC
The DNA here is from genome assembly GCA_035221665.1 of Okamejei kenojei. NCBI lineage: Eukaryota > Metazoa > Chordata > Chondrichthyes > Rajiformes > Rajidae > Okamejei > Okamejei kenojei. The sequence continues at coordinate 83,443,981 of CM069135.1, forward strand.
CTGACTCCGCATACCTTCTTCTGGCCCTGAGTCCAGCCTTACACCTGGCCCCCTATTCTACCCTGATCATAGCTGCTTACCTGCTTAGCTTCCCAGTGCTGAACACACCCCTGGTCCCAGCTTTGACTGCACATCCAGTGCTATTCCAGACGTTGACTCTGGATGATGGGTGTATAGAACAAGCTGCCAGAGGAGGTAGTTGAGGCAGGGACCATCCCAACATTTAAGAAAAAGTTAGACTGATACATGGATAGGACAGGTTTGGAGGTATGGACAAAAAGCAGGTAGCGTAGCTGGGACATGTTGGGTGTGGGCAAGTTGCGCTGAAGGGCCTGTTTTCACACTGTATCACTCTATGACTACATTATACCTCCACCATGCATGAATGCTTCAAAATCAAGTGATCGAGTTTTATTGCCATATATTCAAGCATAGAAACATAGAAAATAGGTGCAGGAATAGGCCATCTGCCCTTCGAGCCAGCACTGCCATTCATTATGATCATGGCTAATAATCTAAAATCAGTACCTCTTTCCTATTTTTTCCCCATTTCCCTTGATTTCGTTAGCCCCAAGAACTAAATGTAACTCTCTCTTGAAAACATCCAGTGAATTGGCCTGCACTGCCTTCTGTGGCAGAGAATTCCACAGATTCACAACTCTATGTGTGAAGAAAGTTTGTCCTCATCTCAGTCCTAACTGGCCCCTTTGTTCTTAAACTGTGACCCCAACATTGGGAACATTTTTCCTGCAGTTACAGTAAGTGAAAATCTAGCAGGCAAGCAGGATGCTTTCTCCAACCACCCCCATTTGAAGTCCACTATCTTCCACCGTCTCTACCCAGTGCTTGGTACTTACTTCCAGCAGCCACTGGTTGTCCTCCAGGATGCACCGAGCCGCAGCCTGAACCATGCTGGTCACCTGGGCGAATTTGGCGCAGAGACTCTCACGGCAGCGGCGCAACGCTTCCGACGCCTTGCACTGAGGCTGCTCCATGGCCGGAGCTGCAGTGAGCGACTCGCCAGCCCGGCAAACACTCGCCAGCCCCGCATCTGTCCCCGCCCATGCTGTTGATATGGTTTGAAATGTTCGTTGATCACAGAATTTCTCACAAGAGTGAGAGAAATTTGTGATCAGCGTGAGAATGTGGCGAAATAAGTGATTCTCACATTCAATGCATGGGAGTTGGCAGCGCTGCTCTCTATCCCCCTCTCTCTTTCTCTCCCCCTATCTCTTTCTCTGCTGCTCTCCTCTCCCCCTCTCTTCCCTCTGTCTCTCCTCTAACTGCCTCTCTCCCCCTCACTCTCTCTTCCCCCTCTCCCCCCCTCTCTCCCCTCTTTCCCCCAACTCTCTCACCTAACGCTCTCTTCCCGTCTCCCTCCCTCTTCCCCTCTTCTCTTTCTTCCTCTCTCTCTCTCTCTCCACCACTTTCTCCCATTTCTCCCTCGCACCTCACTCTCCCCTTGCTCTCTCTCCTCTCTCTCTCTCCTCTGTCTCTATCTCCTCATTCTCTTTGCCCCCATCTCTCTCTTTCCCCCTCTCTCCCTCTTCCTCCTCTCTCACCACCCCTCTCTCTCCCATGGTCTCCTACCCGCTCCTCCCTCTCCACCCCTTCTCTCTCCTCTCACCCCCTCCCTCTGTCTCCTTTCCCCCTCTCTCGGTCTCCACCTCCCTTTGGGAGTCTCTGTCCCTTCGGAACAGAGAGTCTCACGGCAGCGGCGCAACGCTTCCGACGGCCCGGGACTCTTGAACTGAAGCTGCTCCATGGCCGGAACTGCAGCGAGCGATTCGCAGGCCCCGCAAACACTCTCCAAACCCGGCTCCCCGCATCTGTTCCCGCCGCTACATCTGCTTCCATCCCTCCCTCAGCCCCGGCTCTCCAACACCCGCGGACCATGCAGTTTATCTGAGTTTTGAAATTTTCGTTGATCACAGAATTTCTCACCACAGAGCGTGAGAAATTTCTGATCAGCATGAGTGCGTGAGAATTTCTTCAAAGGCGTGATTCTCACGCTCAAAGCGTGAGAGTTGGCAGCCCTGGATATGTTGCACCATCTTATTACAGCGTTGTTCATCTGATGTTGGAAACTAAGCTCACTCAAGCTTGATCAGTGCTTGAATGAGAGTCCACCTGGCAATTCAAGATGCCGTGGGCTGTGGGTGGCAGAGATTGAACTAGTAGGCCAGCTGTCTCGGATGGTGCCGAATCTGCAACGTTTAATTTTCTTTTGCAGGTGGGGCGATGCTTGGATTTCACAACTCTGGAAAAGGGGCTAACGCAAGTTCTTGAAAGTGACAATGCCAATCGGGAACACTGCACCTGTGCAGAACATGCGAAAAAGGGTCTCGTCCTGAAACATCACCCATTCCTTCTATCCAGTGATGCCTGTCCCGCTAAGTTACTGCAGCATTTGTGTGTATCTATCTACTTCATGTTAAATATTCACCTCTCCTTTGCCCACTGTGTGCAATTAGACAGAAGCATCAAAACAGAAGCGTTGCCTTTTCCTTTTTTCTTCCACCCCCTGCAGTCAGTGTGCAGCCCAGATGCTGCCCGGCCGCTGATCGACGGCTCCCGCGCTCCATGTCCCCCCGCATTGAGCTTCTTCTCGCCGCCGCCTGGGGGCGCCAAGGGGGCGCATGCGCGAGGCCAGCGGCCGCCCGCGCCCACGTTCCCGTGATGCACCGGGTTTTCAAACTGTCGGCGGCGCGGGCGGGGAGCGGCCCGAGGGAGAGAGAGACGGAGAGAAGAGAAAATAAAAGAAGAGGTGGGACGCTGGGGCTGTTGGTAGGGGTAGGGGGAGAGAGAAGAGAGAGGGGGGGAGGGGGAGATAGGGAGATAGGGAGGGAGGGAGGGGATAAAATAAAAGAAGAGAAACGGAGAGAAGAGAAAATAAAACAAGAGGTGGGACGCTGGGGTCTGTTGGTAGGTAGGGGAGGGAGAGGGAGAGAGGGGGAGGAGGGAGGGAGAGAGAAGAGAGGAGGAGGGAGGGGGGGAGGAGAGAGGAGGGGGGAGGGAGGGGGAGGGAGGGGGAGGGAGAGGGAGGGGGGGGAGGGAGGGGGAGGGAGGGAGGGAGGGGGAGGGAGGGGGGAGGGGGGGGGAGGGGGGGGAGGGAGGGGGAGGGAGGGGGAGGGAGGGGGAGAGGGAGGGGAGAGGGAGGGGGGGGAGGGAGGGGGGGGAGAGGGAGGGGGGAGAGGGGGGGGAGGAGGGGGGAGGGGGAGAGGGAGGGGGGAGGGGGAGAGGGAGGGGGGAGGGGGAGGGGAGGAGGGAGGGAGGGAGGGGGGGGGGAGGAGGGAGGGAGAGATGGAGGGGAGGGAGGGGAGGGAGGGGGGAGAGGGAGATGGAGGGGAGGGAGGGGGGGGAGGGAGGGAGGGGAGGGGGAGAGGGGATGGAGGGAGGGGGAGAGGGAGGGGGGGAGGGGGGGGGAGGAGGGGAGGGAGGGAGGGGAGAGAGAGGGAGGGGGGAGGAGGGGGAGGAGAGGGAGGGGAGGGAGGAGGGAGGGGAGGGAGGGAGGAGAGAGAGAGGGAGGGAGGGAGGGGGAGAGAAAGAGGGAGGGAGGGAGGAGAGAAGAAGAGGGAGGGAAGAGGGAGAGAGGAAGGAGGGAGGAGAGAGATGAGGGAGGGAGGAGAGAGAAGAGGAGGGGAGGGGGGAGGAGGGAGGGGGGGGAGGGAGGGAGGGAGGGAGGGGAGAGAGGGGGGGGGGGAGGGAGGGAGGGGGGGAGGGGGATAGGGGATAAAATAAAAGAGAGAAACGGAGAGAAGAGAAAATAAAACAAGAGGTGGGACGCTGGGCTGTTGGTAGAGGGAGGGAGAGAGAGAGAGGGAGAGAGGAGAGGGACAGAGAGGGGGAGAGGCCTTGTGGCTAAGGGGATCAGAGGGTATGGAGAGAAGGCAGGTACGGGATACTGAGTTGGATGATCAGCCATGATTCATATTGAATGGCGGTGCAGGCTCGAAGGGCTGAATGGCCTACTCCTGCACCTAAATTTCTATGTTTCTATGGCAGAGAGAGAGAGAGAGAGGTCTGCTGTGGGGGTAGGGGCGGTGGGACGGGAGAGGAGCAGGAGGGGGGGGGGGGAGGAAGGGGTGGTGGTGCGGACTGGGTTTAGGGAGGGGGGGTGTGATGGGTGGACTGGGTGGGAGAGGGAGGAGCTAGAACGAAGCGAGGAGGGAGAGAAGAAGGGGGTTTTGGTGGGAGAAGTAGGTTGTTTTGTTTTGGAGAAAAAACAGCATCCCATACCCCCCCCCCCTCCGAATGCACTTTGCACGTTAAACGAACGTCAAAATTCTAATAGCATATCTTTGTATTTATTTAAAGAATATCATCAACACGCATATAGATATTCTTGTGTTGTGGGAGGATGTTTACTTTACAAATCTGTGTACACATTGGCTGATGAGATACCCTGTTAAGCCCAATAATTCACATATCTTGAGTGTCCTGTTGCTCTGTTATCAAATTGTACTTACAAGGCAAAATTACATTTAGCTGAAGGATGCATGAATAAGTCTAACAGGTGGCCTGTACATGTATGTGATACCAAAATCAAAATAGCATATTAGACATCTGTAGAGAACAAAACGGTTAACTTCTCACCGTTGCCTAGCATTTTCTGTATCAATGCCCTGTAATATATTGCTTGGCAAGTTATTGATTGTTATTCCAAACCTTTAACAGTGAAGTTTCCTCAGCTACTGCTAACTTTGTCCTCTCTATTTTCGTGGTGTCTGAAAGGCATACAAATTATTTTGGTGGGGAAACTTCCAGCTTGAAATAGCAAAAATGGATAAAGGCTGCCCTTTCAAATCTCCCTGCCAGCAGGGACATAAAAAATCCCATTCAGGTAAGAATTTACCAGGCTAACGAAAGGTTTTTTATAATTACACATGGTGTAGTATTGTACAAGTCAGATTGTTCTGCATGTTTCATTTATGAGAATGAATTTATCTTTGTATTTATTTAAAGATTATCATCAACACGCATATAGATATTCTTGTGTTGTGGGAGTTATCTTTGATGTCTTGCTAGGATTTTGACCATACAATAAAGGAAAATGGTCTTAACACTACAGTAGAATAAATCAATTCTTGGCCTAGTAATCATGATTTTATGGGTGAAGAGGAAGGTAAAATCTAAAATTAATAGCTAGTGATTTGCTTGTTTAAATGCAATTGTTCTATAGTAAATCAATATTGTAGAAACCATAACGATTGATTACATAATGGGTAACATTGACAAGAGGCCAGGTTGTGCCAAGAAGCCAACCTCATTCAATGTTGAAAGATTGGTAAGTCCTGGATTTGTGTCTGCATTGTGAAATGCAGAAGTATGGGACTTTCTGATGAGATGAAATCTGTCAGTCTGTGCCATTGTTAGACTAGTGTGTCCATACAGAGTCCATTTATAAGGTACACAAATAATTAGACTTCAAAAATTATTTATGAACATTCAACCTGAAATGTCGGTATGTTTAAATGAAATGTGCTGTTTGATCTGTTTTCAGGTTGTAGTGATGACAATCATATTCCTCTGTCCATTCCTGCTTCCCCCTTCATGAAGAAGCTGGGCTATGGCACTGGTGTCAATGTTTATCTCATGAAAAGGTCAGTAAATGAAAAGATTGAAAAATATTTTAGAAGTATAAGTTGAGAAAATATCTAAAGCCTAAATAAATGCCTAACAATACCGACAGTTAACACACTGCATATAAAATCTATTGAAAATAATCCACAAATAAAATTAAAAATAAAACACAAATTTTGATAAACTTTGCCCAATTAAAATTGCTTGGGTGATGCTTAAAAAGGGCAACAATCTTTGAAGGGGTAATAAATTTGGAGACATAAGGAACTGCTGGAATCTCGAGTAAAACACTGCTGGAGTAACAGTGGATCTGGCAGCATCTGAGATAGGAAAGGACAAGTAACGATTTGGGTTGATCCATTCAGACTAACTGTAGTAGGGGAGGGGGAAGATGGAAAATAGGGGGGGGGGACAGGACAAAGCGGAGCAAGTAAAGGGCAAATACAAGTGAAGGGGGCTTGTTTAGCAAATGGATGGTCCAGTTAAAATATGACTTATTCACTTGTTACTTATCTATCCAAAAATTTACTGTACTCTAAATTTTGTATTTTTCAATATTATTGAGAAAAATTAATTCACAAAGTGTTACACGAGTTGCTTTCCTATATGTTGATTCCTTATTTCCTTTGAAGTTCAATGTGCATGTTTTTATTGATTCCATTGATGGCTAGCAATCAAATCTTGTCTCTCGCGAGTTGGGCTGCTCCAATAATACCTTGCTTTGAAGATGGAAATAGAATACAAAATGGTGTTGGTGAGGTTGTATTGTTTTCATAAAGTATTTTGTGCTTAGATCTCCCACAGGCAAATCAAATTCTCCATGGGCTGTGAAAAAGATTAATACCAAGTGTAATGTGAAGCAGAAAAGTGTTTACCTGGAGAGACTTCAGATAGAAGCCAAACGCTTAAAAGATCTTGAACATCCTAACATTGTTGGTAAGTTTAATTATTTTGGAATAATATCTGGAAAATATAGTACGTAAACTTGAGCAAGTGGTTTATTCAAAAGAATAACATTCAACATTCATTTGCCACCATTGGCATAGTTAAGAATAACTTGTGAAACTAGTATACCGTGGTTGTGATAGTAATGGCACGCTACCTGCAATTGTACCATTCTGGCAGTAAAGCACTCGTTAGTTACCTATTGGCTGCATGTTACTAGTGCTATGTTTGCATATAACTACAACCAAAATGTAGGTTAGGCATCTCTGGTGTCCACGGGTGTTATTGCATAGTGGCTTTTCTTGCAATAGGGTCAATGTTTCATTTTTAAATATCCCCATTTATTTTAGCTGTTATTTTATTTACTCTGGGTAAAGTAATTCTTCAGTCTGAGGCAGTTTCACAGCAGTCTGCTTTTTATAAAATTGTAAGAACTACAATGAATTTTACGTTTGTAGATTTAGAACTTGCCAAGCATTTTCTTCTCAGGATATCGAGCTTTTACGAAAGCCAATGATGGAACACCATGTCTAGCTATGGAGTTTGGAGGAGAGAAGTCTCTGTATGATCTGATAGAAGAAAGAAGTGAAAATGGGAAAGCACCTTTTCCTGCTTCTACCATCTTTAAAGTAGCTTTGCATGTGGCTTATGGATTGAAGGTACAGTAATGTAGTAGTTATGGTACTGGATAAATTATTTTAAGAATTCAAGTTCAATGTCATAAGCATAGGCGTGGTGAGGTACAGGTACAATGAAAATTTTGCTTGTAGTAGCATCCAGGCATACAGACTCAGCCAACACTCATACATAAATCGTGCACATTCTGCAAGAAGTTAAAAAAGAAAAAAAAAGACCATAGCGCAAAACATAAAAAAATAACGTCCAAGAGGTGGTCTGCAATGTTTTTTTACAGTTTTTTATAATGTAGGATTACAGTTATGTGGGTTGCTTCAAGAGCCTGATAGTTGTAGGAAAATAACTGTTCTTGACCTGTTGGTATGTGACTACTGCCAGGCAGTAACAGTGAGAAGATGGCATGGGTCAGATGGTGGGGATCCTTGATGATAGACACTACCTTGAGGCTTCGCCCCAGGCAGATGCTTTCAGTGGTAGGCTGTGTCCAACACTTTCTGCACCTTGCATGCCTGTGCATTGGAATTGCCATGACGTGACCAGTCAGGATATTTTTTACAGTATATATAGAAGTTTGAGTATTCGGTGACATAACATCTCTTTAAACTTGTAAGTAGATCGGTTGGCGTGCCTTCTCTCTGATTCCATCTAAGTGCTAGGCCTAGGAAATGGTGTCTGTAATATTGGTGTCTGAGAATTTGAAGCTATCCTTGCTGTGGTAATGTAGAATTATAAAATAATGAGATACTGCAGGTAAAAATTACCTCTCATAGAAAACATTAATTGCATATTCCCGTCTCTCATAGAAAACATTAATTGCATATTCCCACTCGTTCTTTTCGTAGGTATACTGAATTTTGCCTTTGCAAATATTTATTCAATTCCCTTTTGAGTTATGCAATCTACTGTCATCTTCCCTGGAATTATACATTTTAAGATGCTGTCTCATGTTTTTTATAAAACTGATGGCAGAGGGAAGTCGGATAAAACTTAATTGTCCGATAAAAGTAGCAGCATGAGATTTTATAAAATTTTTGTTTTCATCATTTGATTACTTATTTTTAAATATTAATATTGCACTAAAAATTGTCCATGGATAATGTTATTTCTAGGATCGTTTAAGGTAGTGATGTTATATCAACATATTAGTTTTGTGTCCACTAAGAAATAATCAATACGTGAATATGTTTTATGTACTGTTGAATAAAATGAATATTCCCTACCTACTGGGTTAGCGATCCTCCATACATCTGTTATATTAGTATTTTTCATGTATGTATTTAGGAGCTCACTCGTTTTAGATTTTATGTATGGATCTAAAACACAATTCAAATCTCCCCCTATTATCACATTTTGATGATTAAGTTCTGAAATTATATCCAAAATTTTACTAAAAAATTGGGGGTTGTCAAAATTAGGAGCATAAATATTTATCAAAGTAAGTGGAGTAGAATAAATTTCTCCCGTAACTATGACGTACCTCCCCTCTTTATCTGCTATAGTATTCTTTAATTTAAATGGTATACCTTTACGAATGATAATAGCCGTGCCTCTAGATTTAGAAATAAATGAAGAGTAGTATGTTTGCCCAATCCAATTTGCCTTTAGTCTTATCTGTGTTTGATATTTCAGATGTGTCTTGTAAAAAAATAATGTCACTTTTTAAGGCTTTTAATTGGGCAAAGATCTTACCCCTTTTAATTGGTTCATTAGCGCCCCTTATATTCCAACTACAGAACGTGATTCCTCCAGTTTTCTTCAACATATTGATGTCCTAATTCATCTCTATATTTTGGCTGAGTCTATTTGAAATGATTCATATTAATTGGAGAGATTTAAGGATTATTGATTAATATCTCTTGATTTTGGCCAGTGTGACTTGAGACTGCTGTGGTGTGAAATCATTCAATGGTGATTATTTATTTCACGTAGTTTGCCTCTACTCTCCCATCTCTCCTCAACCGTAACATGTTTTGCAATGCCTCCAATAATAGTACATACAGTAAAACTCAGATAATCCAGCCTCTGAATGTCTAGAAACTAGTCATACAGCATGGAAATAGGCCCTTTGGCCCAACCCGACCAAGATACCCCATCTACACTAGTCCCACCTGCCTGCATTTGGCCAATATCCATCTAAATCTTTCCTATCCATGTATCTATCGAAATGTTTTTCAAATGTTACAGTATCTGCCTCAACTACCTCCTCTTGCAGCTCTTTTCATATTCCCACCACCCTCTATGTGCAAAGGTTGCCCCTCGGATTCCTATTAAATCTTACCCCTCTCAACTTGAACCATTTTTTTGTTTTGATTTATTTAGTCTGGGTGAAATACTAGGGTGTGTATTCACCATATCTATTCCCCTCGTAATCTTATACGTCTGTGGTCACCCTTTGGCCTCTTGCGCTCTAAGGAATAAACTCCTAGTCTGCCCAGTCTCTCACTATAGTTCAGGTGCTTCTGAACCTTGCATCTTCTCAGCATTCTTTCTAGCTTAACACCATCCATCCTATATCAGGATGACCAAAACTGAATACAATACTCCAAATGCGGCCTCTTGTACAACTGTAACATAACATCCCACTTCTATACTCAGTACCCTGGCTGATGAATATCAATGTGCTGAATGTCATCTTGACCACTCCCTCTACCTGTGATGCCACTTTCAATGAACTATGTACCTGCACTCTTAAATCTCTCTTTTCTGCAACCAGGGTCTGCCCTTCACTATGACGGTCCTGTCTGGTTTGACTCTCCAAAATGCACTTTAGTGTCATCTGCAAACTTAGTGATGTTTTCTGATGGTTTGGTATTTGTTCACGATCAGGTCCTGTTTCTGGGAGCGTGTGTTTTTGGCAGATTTGCTACATTATTGGGAATGTGGTCTTAAGCAGGAACACCATGCTTAAGAATAATAATTTTTGTAACCATATCTGGGGACTAGAGTATGGTGGATATTAGGCCAGAACTGGAGTTTGATCTGAAAGCTGAAACTCAATGGACTTTGTTTTCAACTCCCTTTAAACTCACCAAGTTCACACACAAACAGTTTAGCAAGTAAGAAAATTGAATGAGTATATGAAAATTATTGAAATAACAGGCAGTAATCCAGAAATTTTGCAGATTAGGCACCAACAAATACCCAAAGTGCCAGATTATCGAAGTCTACTATACTAACCTTGTGCTCCTGTCAAATCTGTTCAATTTTAAGGATAGATTTTTTTCTGTTTGAAATCCTTAATATTCTTTTCTCTATCCTGTATGAAACATCTTGTGTTCCTCAAACAAAGCTCATCTACCTATGCTGATGTAAGCAACTTGGTATGGTACATGTGACAAATATGGACTTGTATTTTCTGTCATGCTGTGGTGGAACTCGCAGATGTCCAGCCAGGAATGAACGGGACACAAAGTCTCTCCCCCCCCGAACCAGAGGCACCGAAACAGACCGGACGCCGAACGAGGCTGCCAGATCTCGTACATACATCCCCACGTAGAGGGGACCCGCCCGGTTAGGAAGAAATCGGGGGAACCCGGGATGGCGGATGCCACCCGACGGCGATGTAGAGCCTCCTGTACTGGCTCGCTTGGGTCCAAATGGGCCAGCTTCAATCGAGCCACAGACACAGTTTCTTGCCCCCCCCCCCCCCAATGTCCAAAACAAATGTCATGGGCCCGTGCCGCAGCACCCGAAAGGGACCCTCATATAGGCGCTACAAGGGCAACCTGTGGGCGTCTCGGCACAGAAAGATGTAAGGACTTTCCGCGAGCGCCGGTGGCACATGGAATGGAGCCAGCCCGTGACGAGACGTCGGAACGGGAGACAGGGCGCCGACCCTCTCCCGCAAGCGCGCCAACACAGATGACGGCGGCTCCTGGAGGGAATTTATCCTGACCCATCAGCGGCCAGGATAAATTCCCTGGGAACAGTGAGCGGAGCACCATAAACCAATTCTGCCAAGGACGATGATAAATCCTCCTTCGGGGCGGTCCTAGCAGGATCCATGGCAACTCGTCCATCCATTCGGGGCCCGTGAGGCAAGTCTTCAAGATGTCCTTAAATTGCGTTGGAACCGCTCCACAAACCCATTCAACTGGGGATGTTATGCTGTCGAATGGTGGAGCTATGTCCTCAGCAGGCGGGCCACTGCAGTTCGGACGTGAACTGGGCATCCCGGTCAAAAGCGGCACCACGAAGCAGGCAATCCAATTGGCCACTAGGCGCGAGCGCACGACTGGGCAGAAGTGTCCATGAGCGGGATGGCCTCCGGCCACCGCGTAAAATGGCCCACCACTGTCAACAGGTGTGAAACACCCCAGGACGGAGGCAGCGGCCCCACAATGTCCACGTGCATGTGGCCAAAGCACCGGTGAGGCACTGTGAACTCCTGAACCGGCGCCCGGACGTGCCGATGCAATATTTGGCACTGAATACACGCCCGGGCCCAGCGACCGACTTTCTTCCTCAACCCGTGCCACATGAACCTCATGGCCACCGTGGCCCGGATAGACGGGTGAGCCAACCCATGAATTATGTCAAAAATGTGACGGCGCCACGCCATCGGAAAAATAGGCCGCGGCTACCCCATGGAAACGTTGCACAGCACGGTCGCGCCCGAGGGACCCAACGGCATGTCCTCAAGCATAAATCTGATATGCCAGCATCTCTTCGCCCACCAGCTGCGCTGCAGCCAAGGCGGAATAGTCTATTCAGGAGGCCACGTCGAGAACGGCTGTGATAGCCGGGTGGGACAAGGCGACGGCAACCCGGTAAACATTTACCAGCGATGTATCGGATGTCCGTGGTGAACTCCGAAATAAACGTGAGCTGGTGCGAGCAACTCACCACGAGGATGTCACCCAAGTAGATGTATAGGAAGTCGAGCCCGCGACCCACGGTGTCTATTAGGCGTTTGCAGGCCTGCACAGCATTCTTAAGGCCAAAGGACGTCCTCAGGAACTCGGACAACCGGAACGGGGTGATTATTGCCGTCTTCGGGACATCCTCCGATCGGCCGGGGATCTGGTTGTATCCCAGGACTAAGTCTATTTTTGAAAAAGAACTTAGCCCAGGCTTCTAGGGCTGAGAAGTCCTAGACATGGGGGATGGGGTAACGTTCGGTGATGGTGGACTCGTTAAGGGGGCAGTAGTCACCACAAGATCTCCAGCCCCTGGAGCCCTTTGGCACTATGTGCAGCAGGGAGGCCCATGGGCTGTTGAAGCTTCAGACAATGCCCATGGCATCCATGCTTCGAAACTCCTCCTTTGCGATCAGGAGTTTGTCGGGGGCCAGCCTGCGAGTGCAGGCGTGGAGCGGTGGTCCCGAAGTGTGTATATGGTGCAGCGCACCTTCTTTCGGGCTGGTCATTTCAAACTACGGGATCAATGTCTGGGAATTTGGCCAGTACTTGGGCGTACACATTTCCACTGTCGCCACCGGGTTGAGAATTGGCATGGTGGATGCAGTAGGGTGCAAGGAGATCGCTTGCAACGTTGGAGCATGGACGAGGCGTTGCCCACTCATATCCACTAGGAGCGATTGTGCCCACAGGAAATCTGCCCAGACGAGGGCAAAATGCTGGCTTCCGCCACCGTGTCCACCAGGAATCAGCCCCGAGGGCCGGTCCCAGGCATACAGGCGATGAATCTTGCTGGCCACCGCGTTGATTAACGGCGGCTAGCCCCAGCGGTTCCCAGAAACAAACATGCAGGCGGCATTGGCGGACCACTGAACCCAAACGCGGGTGGTAGAAGCACCACTTTTAAAAATCTGCTTCTTAGTGGGCATGGACCCAGGCCGTCGCGCCTTCCAAGGTGCTGTGGACACTCCATCCAGCACGCCCACTTACTGCTGCCTGTTTAGCCACAGCTCGTCGGCACGCAGGGGGTTATCAAAGCTCGTCCCTGAGAGCTGCAGGCGGATGTCGTGTGGCATCTGTTGGAGGAACGTGTATTTGAAAAGTAGGCAGGGCCGGTGGCTGCCCATGAGCGTGGGCATCTCGCTCATGAGGGCCGAGGGCATCCGGTCGCTGAGCCCGCTCGTGTTAAGAATCCGCGGCACTCGCTCCAGGTGGCTGAGCACGAAGGTACAGAGCAGCAGCTCCTTGAGGCCTTCGTATTTATTAACCGCCGGTGGATTGTCCAGATACGGCACCACCCAACCGGCTGTTTCCTGGTCGAGGGTGCTCACGACGTAGTGACAATGGGTCTCGTTGACTGTTACCCCGTGGATATGAAATTGGGACTCGGCCTGCCAGAACCATAACTGCGGCTGCGAGGTACTGAAGGTTGGTAGCTTCAAGGCAACCGCGTGTTGGCCGCTAGCGGGGCGCATTTTCTCTTCCAGACTAATAATTCAGGACATCGGGGTCACCAATGTGGCGGGGCTCACAGATGTCCACTCAGGAATGAAACAGGACACAAAGTTTGTGTAATCAATCGGTCTTTAATGGTTCTCACAGTACAACTCCCTACTCCTTCAACCGGGCACGGGCGTTGCTCGACCGTATATACTCCCAGGGGAGCCCCGTGACTTGCACCTCCCATCACCGAGACACTTGACTCATCCCTCCAGAGCCGAGGGTTCGCACTGCGTGTGGCTCACCAACAGGAGCCGCCACAATGGTGCCATTTCTGTCATGGCTACTTTTTTTAAATGATGCAAAGTGCTGGAGTTACACAGCAGATTGGGTGGTATTTCTGGAGAACATGGATAGATAACTTTTTGGGATGGAGTCCTTTATTACTGATTGTTTGGGGGAGGGGAGGGGGGGGCGGGAATAGTTTGTTGTAATTCTCAATAATTTAAAACCTTGATTTTGTAATTTCCAGTACCTGCACAATGAGAAGAAATTGCTACATGGAGATATTAAATCTTGCAATATAGTAATTAAGGAAGACTTTGAAACCATTAAGATCTGTGATGTAGGTGTTTCGCTCGAATTGGACGAAAACATGCAAGGTATGTGCAGATTATGCATGCAGATTGGGTTAATTTAGAGTGTGATTCTTAATAGGTGTGAACATATCAGTTTCTGTGTTTGATTTCACTGGGGGTCACTTTGGTTTTAGTGACCGCACATTAACATTTAGTTCCTGGTAATATTGCTTCAACACAGCTGCAAGAATAATTTCTTAACTTTAGCAGTATAATTTTCTTGAAATCAGCAGCCATGGAAAGTCAGTAACTAACATCTCATTGATTTTAAATTTACCCTATTTGCTGCTTTACAAATTAAACAATGTTTAATGCATGCTCATGATTAATATAACATTTTACATACTTTCCAGATAACTTTGATAATATCAGGCTTTAATTTAGACAATGGCCGATTTAGACTAATTGCATATTTTGGGGATTTGGAGGAAACTAGAACATTCAGGAGCAACCCACATGGTAATATCCGTACAGACAGTGCAATGGTCAGGTTGAATCTGGGATTGATGAAACTAACGCCACTTGTCTAAACGTTCCATGTGCCATGTAAGCTTTTCTATGCTGCATTGATGTTCTGACGAGATGCAGCCTTTCCAAACATTCTTTCAAAAGGAAAACCAGTAATGCATCTCTACTGTAGTTCCAAATCAAGACAGCTAGAGGAACAGAATCTTTCCTTTACAATACAGTGCTGTGGGTATGTAAGAGGTTAATACAGTGCCCTCCATAATGTTTGGGACAAAGACCCATCATTTATTTATTTGCCTCTATACTCCACAATTTTAGATTTGTAATAGGAAAAAAAATCACATGTGGTTAAAGTGCACATTGTCAGATTCTAATAAAGGCCATTTTTACACATTTTAGTTTCACCATGTAGAAATTACAGCAATGTTTATACATAGTTCTGTTCATGATGTCTTCTGCGGACAGTGGTCATTGACAAATCCACACCTGACTCCTGAAGTATGTTTCTGATCTGTTGGACAGGTGTTTGGGGATTTTTCTTTATTGAAGAGAGAATTCTTCTATCATCAGCAGTGGAGGTCATCCTTGACCTGCCAGTCCCTTTGCGATTAGTAAGCTCAACAATGTTCCTTCTTAATGATGTTCCAAACAGTTGATTTTGGTAAGCCTAAGGTTTGGCTGATGTCTAACAGTTGTATTCTTGTTTCTCAGTCTCAATGGCCTCTTTGACTTTCATTGGCACAACTTTGGTCCTCATGTTGATAAACAGCCATACAAGTTTCCAAAGGTGAAGGAAAAACTAGGTGCTGAGCGCTCTCTTATACCTGTAGTAAGAAGGCAATTAAACACACCTGAGCAATTACAAACGCCATTTGTCCCAAACATTATTGTGCCCTGAAATGGGAGGACTATGTATAAACGCAGCTGTAATTTCTACATGGTGAAACCAAAATGTATAAAAATTGGCTTTTTTAAAAATCTGACAATGTGCACTTTAACCACATGTGATTTTTTTTTTTAATTACAAATCTCAAATTGTGGAGTAAATAAATGAATGGTCTTTGTCCCAAACATTATGGAGGGCACTGTATATGCAAGTTGTATACATTTGGATCAACTGACAAGTCATGAATGACTTTTGTTCCCTGGGCTCTTATTGTTTGAGAATCACAATCAAATCAGTAACGGAGCACTCCACAATTTCTGAATGATCAAGACTTGCTGGAATGTATCTGCTTCCACTTACAAAAGCCAAATCACATTGCATGTGTGTGGCAGTTTGAAAGATTTACTTTGGAAGATGTTACCCAGGTGTCCACATTCACTGACGCGAATTGCAACAAAAGTTTTGAGAGCCTAAGTTTGTGTCGTTTTTTAGTTTGGGGAAACAGGCCCTTCGGCTCAACGTGTCCGCACTGACCAATGATCCCTGCATATTGACACTTCATACACTAGGGACAATTTTACACGTTTATATCAAGCCAATTAACTTACACACCTGCACATCTTTAGAGTGTGGGAGGAAACCGAAGATCTCAGAGAAAACTCGCACAGGTCACGGGGAGAACGTACAAAGTCCGTACAGCAAGCACCTGTAGTCAGGATCGAACCCTGCACCCAGGGCTCTGGCGCTGTAAGGCAGCAACTTTACCGATGGGCCACTGTGCTGCCCATAATCAATCAGATTTATTCATCACATACACAATAAAGTGCAGTGAAATGAACTAAAAATGTGTAGGAAATGATATTTTATCAAAACTACTGAATACATGGGTGTAGGAGTACCATTCAATTTTGATCATGACTGATCATCCAAAATCAGTACAGCTGGCTTCCAGCACCCAACCCCCATATCTACACTGCACCATTGAATTGTAGGACCTGGGTTGTCAGCAGAAGTTCTTTGTAGAACTATTATATGTGACATTTAGCCTTTTTCTTTTTTAAGAATTTGTACCATAGATTACTAGTTTTGGCCCTGCAGTTTGAATGCGCACTCATTCACGTTAGAGCCACAGCAACTGTTACACTCTCAATTTATTTTTAGTGAGTGGTCCAAATGTAACATACATTGGGACTGAACCATGGAAGCCAAGAGAGGCGCTGGAAGAAAATGGTCTAATTACAGACAAATCAGACATCTTTGCCTATGGCCTTACATTGTGGGAAATGATGACCCTTTCTATGCCTCATGTAAATATTTCTGACGGTAAGTTTTCAATTGTTTATTGCTGGCCTGGTCTTCAATTTAACTAGGTGGATTGTAAATTTAGTACAAGGTCTTGTTTTCCATTTTCTGTAAATTTGGGAAAATTGCTTGCTCTAAGATTCCCCTGCAATTAGAATTATAACCATTTTGTATTACCTCTGAATTAGGAATAGATTCAAATTCCACTCCATTCAGAACAACTACAGACTCTATACCAATACTGGGGGAATGGTATTACAGAAGACTTTAACCAACTGAAAATGGTAGATAATAACGACAATATTCAAAGAACACCAGAGATCTCATATCCAGATGTAGATTCCATCTTCAACCAATTAATAACAATATTTTAATTATCCTTGGTCCTTATGATAGTTCAGGAAGTTTCAATTAATAGTAGCAAAGGCAATTATTTCAATAACAGCCTAAGAGATTGGAGCAGTGGTAGACCACACATCCCTTTGGACAATCATCAGCTGACCAACGACCTGAATGAGTTCTACTGCAACATAACCCTGGTACCCCCTTCCCAACCAGACCCCAGTATACAAAGTCTGGACCCTTCCACACCCACTCCTCCCCAATCACCACTTCACACCTCCTTAAAGCAAGACTCCAGTCTGAAAAGACTGGACCCTTTCCCACCCACCCCTCTCCAATCACCACATAACACCCAATTACAGCCTGACTGCAAAAGACTGCTGCCTCGTCCACTACCCAACCTGTCCGTGCTGCACAACATCACTTCTCCAACATCAACAATAAAAATAGGTAGAGAGGCTGTTCAGAAGACAGAAAAGCCGTAAATCTCCAGGACAATGTTACCCCCTCTACTCTCAAGCTGTGTGCCGAACAACTGGCACCGGTCTACAGACATTTTCAACTAGTCCCTGCAAACCTATGCTGTCCCTGCCTGCTTCAAAGTCTCCACTATTGTCCCTGTACCCAAAAAGGCAAGGATTACTGGTCTTAATGACTACAGGCCTGTCGCACTGACCTCTGTAGTCATGAAGACCCTTGAAAGGCTTGTGCTGGCCAATCTGAAAAATATCACGAACCCCCTGCTGGACCCTCTGCAGTTTGCATACCGGGTCAATAGATCTGTGGATGATGCAGTCAACCTGGGCATGCACTTCATCCTCCAGCACCTAGACCACCAGGGGACCTATGCAAGGATTTTTTTTGTTGATTTTAGCTCTGCATTCAACACCATTGTGCCAGAGCTCCTACACTCCAAACTTTCCAAGTTGACTGTGACTGAACCCCTCTGTCAGTGGATCATCAGCTTCCTGACAGACAGAAAGCAGCATGTGCGGCTGGGAAAGCACATCTCGGACCTGCAGACCCTCAGCATGGGAGCACCGCAAGACTGCGTACTCTCTCCTCTACTTTACTCTCTCTAAATCAATGACTGCACCTCCACTGACTCCTCTGTCAAGCTTCTCAGGTTTGCGGATGACACAACCCTGATTGGACTGATCCAGGAAGGGGAGGAATCTGCCTAGACAGGAAGTGACACAGCTGGTGTCCAGGTGCCATCGCAACAACCTGGAGCTCAATGCTCTTAAGACAGTGGAATTGATTGTAGACTTTAGGAGAGCTCCCCCTCCCCTCACCATCAATAACACCAGTCACACCTGTGAAGTCTTTTAAGTTCCTGGGAACCATAATCGCCAAGGACCTTAAATGGGGGGGCCACCATCGACTCCACAGTTAAAAAGGCACAACAGAGGATGTAGTTCCTGCGGTAGCTGAGAAAGCACAATCTGCCACAGGCAAATATGGTTCAATTCTATATGGCCATCGTAGAGTCTGTCCTCACCTTCTCCTTCATAGTCTGGTTTGGCTCAGCCGCCAAGCACGACATCCGGAGGCTGCAGCGAATCGTCCGATGAGCTGAGAAAGCTATTGGCTGCAACCTTCCCTCCATTGACGAACTGTACACTGCAAGGGTCAGGAAGCGAGCGGGTAAGATCATCTCTGGCCCCTCTCACCCTGACCACAAACTCTTTGAATCGCTTCCCTCTGGAAGGCCACTCCGGACTGTCAAAGCTGCCACAGCCAGACATAAAAACAGCTTTTTCATCTACTCAATAACCAAACATTTGTTGCCTCCTTTAGCTCTGGTATTTTTAATTTGCATGTTTCATCGATAATGTTTTATTATTAATGTTTTATGTGTCATTCCTAACTGTCACTGTATGTCATGTTGTCATGTGCGGGCGGAGCACCAGGCAAATTCCTTGTATGTGAATACATGGCCAATCAACTTATATTCATTCTGAGACTTCCGGTGGCGCTATGGAGTGAGTGGAACTCGCGCCATTGAGCTCCGCTATAAATTGTATAAAAAGCGGGGGTAAAAGGGGTTAACTGAAACTACTCACCAGAGGAGAAAGGGTGTGAACGGTTCCGGTAGCATTAAAAAAGGTGCGTGATGTCTTCAGGCGCGTGACTTTACTAAGAAAATGTCGATGCATCGCTCCACCCCCCCCCCCCCCCCCCCCAACAAGGGAAAAAGCCTGTGAAAAGGGAAGTAAGCCTCACTGGAGCCGCGGGCTCGAGTTTGAGTGCCTCCCAGGAAGATATTTTAAAGATGGATGACCTCAAAAAAATTATTATGGGTGAGCTAAAACAAATGCTTAAGGATATGAAAAAATAATATAAAGAGGAAATAAAGACTCTAAGAGCTGATATTTTGGTGTATCATGAAAATTTGAAAGAAGAATTCAAAAAATAAGTTATTACCACTGTAAAGACTATGATGGACGAATGGAAAGATAAAGCGGGTACTGATTTGCAACAACAGTTGGATGACGTAAACCGTAAAACTGGTGAGATGGAGTTGCTGCTGGATACCAAGTTAGAACCTATTAGAATCTCACTTAACCAACAAAATGACGCAATAAAAGAATTGACTGAATCAGCCGAGAAGCGTCTTGCCGAGAACAAGCGTTTTATCAGAATTAATTACACAAAATAACTGAGAAATGCATTGACTCTGGAGGGACGTCAAAGGCGTCAGAAATCTGCGTATTGTTGGATTGAGTGAAGGCTGAGAGGGAAATCAAGACCTCTCGAAAATTTGTTGCAAAAACTCCTAAAAGATATTCTGAACTTGGACCAAGAACCTCTGCTGGGCCGAGCACACGGGGCATTGCGACGTATCCCTAGGAGGGATGCTCCCCCAAGACAGATGATTGTGAAGGTGGCTTACGATCATGTTTTTGAAGATATGATGAAGATAATAATATGTAAGAAAAATCTCAAATATGAGGGAGACAACATCAGTATCTTCAGAGATTACCCTGCAGAAGTGGCCAAGAGAAGATCTTTATTTACAGAAACAAGAGGTATCCTGAGGACCATAAAGAATCTGAGATATGGCTTGATGTACCCGGCAACATTAAGAGTAACTTATGATAACAAGGAGCCCCACTTCACCAATCATACAGAAGCTCTTGAATTCGCTCGAAACATTCAGAAGAAACTGGAAGAGGAAGAAGTAGATGAAGATGAAGAATACTGAATATTATTGATCACTTACCTGATGATACTGCCCACCCACAGAAAAGGAGGAGGATTCACACTGAAGGAGGATCCGCAGGGAAGGAGGAGGAACAATGGACATGGACTTTATCTTGGGGTCAAGGAGGGATGGATTATTAATAAATATAGTTTTGTATTAACTACCCCTTAAAAATGTATGTTAGCTCTCCTAATATAGTGTTATGACTAACTATATTTGATATTAGTAGTATTATTAAGTATATAAATTTAATACCCCACCCCGACATATATAGCCCTTAAGGCAATAAAAGGAGCTGAAATTATTAACATCGTTTTTCACACAAGTCCGTAGATTAATAGCCACTCTAGTGTGGCTTACACTAATACTAACTGCACTAATTATAGTTGTAGTCATTTTTTTCCCCCTTACACTTTACTAACATCACTTACTCTACTCACATTTTTTATTATTAGTTTTATATTATGTAATTTATCTCATATTATATTATATAGATTTAAGTATGATTGGTATTATATAGTTAGTTTAAAGAGACGTGTGTATAAGACAATGACACAGTTATTAAATTTCATATCGATCTGATGTTTGGGTATAGGATTTGGGTTTAGATGAGCTGAGACATCTACTCCATTATAAACCACCTTAATAATAACATGTATGACATAAACACTAGGATTGGGGGTGATGGAATCACCTTCTGTAGTTGGAATGTTAAGGGAATTAACGAACCAATTAAGAGGTAAGGTTTTAGCTCAATTAAATAGATTGAAATCTGATATTATATTTTCTCCAAGAGGCACACCTTAAAGACGCGCAGTATAGATTAACAGCAAAATGGATTTCCAAAGTATATCACTCTTCATTTATACATAAGTCTAAAGGGGTAGCAATAATTATTCGTAAAGGTATACCTTTTAAACAAAGCTCAATAATAGAAGATGTTGAGGGTAGATATAATAATTACAGGTGAATTACATTCTAAAAAAGTAATCCTTATGAATTTATGGTCCTAATTTTGATAACCCATTATTCTTCAAGAAAATTTAACAATATCCCTATATCCACTCAACATAATCTAATAATTGGAGGTGATTTTAATTGTACCTTAGATAGATCATCAATGAAAAGAAAAACCCCTTCTAAGTCAGGTACACTTATAAATTATTTTATTAACACAGCAAATGTTAAGGATATCTGGAGAACAGATAACCCATCTGGTTGAGAATATTCGTTTTTTTCCCCTGTATTCGGAACCTATTCAAGGATAGACTATTTTTTAATAGATTCAAAACTAATCCCATTTACGTATGACTCAAAATATCATAATATTATTATCTCGGATCATGCTTCATTAACATTTAAGATAAAATTAAAAGACATAACTATTAAAACCTCTTAACTGGAGACTCAACCCCCAAATATTAAATGATAAGGCTTGTTATGATTACTTGGTAAAACAGATTAAATTATTTTTTGAAACTAATGACAAACCTGGAATTTCACCATCACTGCTTTGGGAGACATTTAAAGCATTTATGCGTGGTGCGATAATATCAGCACACGCATACTTTAATAAGGAAAATCGAAAGACTCAAAAGTTGGAAAATGAAAAATAACAATTAGATATTGAAAATGCAATATCCCCTTCAAAGGGGCTAAGTAATAAAATTGCATCATTAAAATATAAGCTAAATAAAATATATTAAAATTAGATTATTAAACTTTTTCAACAGACTAAAGAAGTACACTTTGAACTTGGGGGTAAACCACAAAAATTACTGGCACGTCAGCTTAGAAAATTAGATTAGGAGAAAATGATACATAAAATTAGATCGGAACAAGGAGAAATATTGACTTTACCAAAAGATATCAATGATACATTTTTACAATATTATCAAAATCTTTACTCATCTAAACTAGCAGGACAATCAGATGGAATGGAAACATTCCTACAAGAATGTCATATTAATAGTTTGGATCAGGAAGGTAGAGACTTGTTAAATGCTGATATCAGTAAAAGATATTGAAGAATCAATTGGTTCATTAAATAATGGAAAAGCCGCAGGCACTGATGGCTTAAGTGTTGAATTTTATAAGAAGTTTTATGATCTGATCTCTCCACGTTTACATATAATATATAAATATGCTTATGAACAAGGAAAGCTACCAGAATCATTAAATGAATCTACAATTACACTTATCCATAAAGCTGATAAAGATTTGGAAGACCCTGGGTCATATAGAGCAATAGCTCTTTTAAACACTGATCAAAAAATACTAACTAAAATTTTATCTCGGAGGCTAATTACATCATGACCAAACAGGTTTTATCCCAAAACGCTAGTCATCATATAATCTGAGATGTCTATTCAATATCATATACTCAAAAAGAGTGAATGATATTGAACTAGCTGTCATATCCTTAGATGCTGAAAAAGCATTTGACCAGGTTGAATGGCCATATTTATTTAAAATAATGCAGAAATTTCAACTGGGGGATAGATTTTCCAAATGGGTAAAAATCATTTACTCGAATCCAACTGCAAGAATATTAACAAATCAAATGTTATCAGCAAAATTTAATCTCTTTAGGGGTTGTAGACAAGGATGCCCGTTATCACCATTACTATTTGCTCTGGTAATAGAACCATTAGCCGAAATGATTAGATCAGAACCAGAAATATATGGATATAATACCAAAACTACAACGAATAAAATATCTTTATGCGCAGATGACATCTTAATTTATATCACAAAAACCGGAGATTAGTATTCCCAATCTACTTAATGTTATAACTAAGTTTGGCACATTTTCTGTGTATAGAATTAACTGGAATAAAAGTGAAATTATTGCCTATAACTGGAATAAAATTAAATATATTAGAACAATTCCCACTTAAATAGTCACGGACAAATTTAAATATCTAGGAATTAATGTATCTAAATCCTATAACTGTCTATTTAAAAATAATTACCCTCAATTGTTAAACTATAATTGTTAACTATAAAAAAAAATATTGGAAAACACTACCTATTTCAATGATCGGTAGAATAAATGCTATAAAAATGTTTTTTTTTGCCACAATTGTTATATTTATTTCAAACGATCCCTTTATATCTCCCTAAAATGTTTTTTTTTTAAATAGATACTTTGGTTAATAGTTTTATTTGGGACTATAAAAATCATCGAATAAGTAAAAAACATCTATGTAAATCTAAAATAAATGGTGGATTAGCACTACCAGATTTCTTATATTATTTCTGGGCAGTTCAGATTAAGAATATGAATTTTTGGTTGGTAAATTTAGATTATGAGCCAAGCTGGCTAAAGATGGAAAAGGAAGACTGTTTGCCTTTTGATGTAGGTTCGATTCTTTTTGCACCAAGGAAAGTACAAAAAAAAGTATGGTGATAACCCTATAATTCATAGCAATAGACGTATTTGGAAACAAATAGTTAAGACCCTACATATGGATAATTTGTCATTTTGTTTGCCAATTATGAATAATCCTTTGTTTAAGCCCTCTGTATGGGACAGGGGGTTTAGACATTGGAATGATTTAGGAATTAAAAGGATAAAACACCTTTACAAGAAAGGACATTTTCTTTCATTTCAAGAGTTACAGGATATCTATGGATTGCAGTCAAATAACATATTTAGGTATTTACAAATTAGAAACTATATCAAGTCAAATATGCAAGACAATAAAAATAGAAAACCAGTATAATTAGATGAATTGTTTAATAAACACCCAAATACAGAAAAATTAATAGCGTATATATACAATACTATCTTGGATAGGGAAATCCCAACTTCGGAAATATATCGACAAACATGGGAAAATGAAATAGGTTTATCTATAACGAAGGAAACTTGGGAAGAAAGCCTACAACGTATACATCATTGCTCATTAAATGCTAGACATATTGATACAATTTAAGGTATTACACAGATTACATTATTCAAAAACGAAATTAAATAGAATTTATCCTAACATTTCTCCTATTTGTGATAAATGTCAGAACTTGGAAGCTAATTTAATGCATAGTTGTGTAACATGTATAATTATTGGGCAGAAATCTTTAGAGTTATCTCTGAAGTTCTTAAAATTAAACTGGACCCAGATCCAAAATTAATAATATTAGGAGTTCTGGATTTAGATCTAATATTAACAGTAAACCAAATAAACTTCTTGGATTACTGTTTGATAATAGGGAAACAATTAATATTGAAATTTTGGAAGGGAACATTATCCCCCACAATTAAAATGTGGACAGTGGAAATGTTGGAGACGTTGCATTTGGAAAGAATCAGATTTGTCCTAATGGACAAATACGAACTCTTTGAACAGATATGGTCTCCATATACAGAATATTTGAAGGGGTAGCTGTTCTTGGCATCACAACTCAATGGGTACCCAGCAGGATTAGATGAAAATAATTCCTTTTTTTAAAATTTGTATACATGTGTCTATTGATATCGTTATTTGAAATTGTGTTATTCACTATTAAGATGTATACTATAATCTTTTTTTAGATATATATATCTATAGATGTATAATCTAGATATATATATTATATATATAATACTTTGTTTTAATTAAATATACAACAATTATTTTTTATTTTATTTATTTTTCTTTCTTTTTTCTTTCTCTCTATATAATCAAAATTATTATTTAATCGTCATTCTTATTGATTAAAATCTATTCTTTTCTTTTCTCTATTTTCTAAAAAAATATAGAAGTTGATAAGAATTATTCGTAACATCCGTATACTTATTGAAATAAGTTGGTTGTGTATTTGAAAAGTTGTTATACCGTTGTTATGATGGATTACGTCTAACAAAATAAACATATTCATTCTTTGATGTTCTGCTATTTATGAAAGTGATGACCTAGTTCAACTATTTTCCAGCACTGTCCTCATTCTTTTATTATACTTTGATTCCGTGACTGTCCAGACATCTATCAAATAATGATCAAGCATTCACGGGCTTCCAAGATAGAAATTTCTAAACATTCACTACCCTTGAGTGAGGAAATTTCTCCTCAACTTGCTCATAAATGACCGAACCCTTAATCCTTCACTGTCCAGTCTTTTAAAATTCGATTTTATAGCTTTTGGCAACTGATTTCAGATACCCTCTGAGTAGAAAAAAAGTTGCCCCTGATGTTCTCTCCTCTCTCCTTAAGCCAAATGCCACCTTGTGTTAGAATCTTCAATGATCAGCCATGATCATATTGAATGGCTGTGCTGGCTGGAAGGGCCGAATGGCCTACTCCTGCACCTATTTTCTATGTTTACCCAGGGAAAAAGACGCAATCATGTTATCCAAGCCCTTCGTGATCTTGTACACCTACACTCAGCCTCCCTATAAATTCAAACCCAGGTAACATCCCAGTGCATCTCTTCTACACCCTTTCCAACTTAATGACATCCACTGACCTGCCCTGGATCCTCTTGGTAACCTCCTTTTCAAAAACTGGCGAGAGGTATAATCTTCCATTTACAATGCTATGCTGACTATTCTTAATCAGTCCATGCCTGTACAAATGGCAGAGATCCTGTCCCTATTAATCCCTTCCAATTACTTTCTCACTGCTGAAGTCAGGCAAGCCAGTTCCCTGGCTTGTATTTCTACCCTACAATTACAGCATAACATTGGCAATCTCCTTCCTGGCTATATCCACCTCAATGCCCTTTAAAACCATCAATACCACCTATTTAGTAATTCATATGTTTTAAGTCATTTATTTCCTTATATGTAACCCGTATAAAAACAATTTGTGACCCTGATGCATGCGTTCATAGTTTTGAAATGAATGTGTTTTTTCTGTAGACTCTTTTGATGACGATAGTTTTGATGAGGATACTTATTATGCAGCTTTGGGTACACGACCTGCACTCAACATGGAGGATCTAGATGATTCATACAAGGAGGTTATTGAACTGTTCCTGGTCTGCACAAATGAAGATCCTCAAAAACGTCCCTCAGCTGCACAGATAGTGGAAGCATTGGACGCAACGATCAAAAAGAAATAATTAAGTGCTTTTCTTGATTTTTTTGCAATTTTAATCCTCCAAATTTAAAGCCTGTTACTTGCTATTCATTCCCTTGATGTAAATTCAATCTTTATTTCAACTCTAGCTATTTATCTTGCTGTAATAAATTCCTTGTTTACTATCACAATAAAATCTAAATTATCCATATATACCATTCTCAAAGAGTGTAACATTCAATATACAGGTCGGGAGATGCAGAGCACATCTGAGAGTTAACTTTTTTTTTGGAAGATACTATCACAGGTAATATTCCTTAATACATCTTAAGGTTAATGTCACCCATTCCTTTTCTCCAGAGATGCTGCCTGTACCACTAAGTTACTCCAGTTTGTGTCTACCTTAAAGTTTAATACTCTTGTTGAAAGAGCGTTTTTTCCACGTTTAATGATTTTTAAATCGAGGATTGGTGCTAAAACTTCAAAGCTGTTCCTTTCAAGAAAATCACGCAGCAAAGTTACTAATCTCCCACTCCGTAGGCCTATTCTTCATATGAAGCTAATGTTGCTTACTGACCATAAGAAATAAGAGTAGAATTAGGACTATTTGGCCCATCACGTCTACTCTGCCATTCAATCTCTCCCTCCCAACCCCTGCCTTCTCCCCATAACCCGACACCCGTACTGACCAACTATTGAAGCAGAATTTGCAGACCGTGCTGCTCAAAAGTTTCCATTATGATTGCTCCAGAAGTCTGACAGCTTGCAGTACAAGTTCATTTTTCTATGACACACAAAGCAGTGGCTAAGATGACAAAGCTGTAGCAAAAGGTTAAACATGTTAAGACTACACTGGAATTATGTTAAAATAAATTCATGCAGGTTCTAATTTAATACTTGTGTTGTAGGGGTGTAGTTCTGCACATGCAAGACACACTTCTAATTACTAAAAGAACCAAGAGTTATTATGAATCTTGGTTCAACCATGATCCTTCTGAAGATAGGGACTGAATGACCCACACTTGTTCTCACTTCAGAACCCTCCCACTAAATTTGTACTTCATTGTATGTATAAACAATTCATAAACTTCAGTAATGTTCAAAGACAGTTTCTGGTTGGTTCTGTACGTATGTCCCATGTTCAGAATAATTTGCATAGTGCACTTTTTGGAATTAAACAATTTATCTTCCATCTTCCACAAGTTTTCATAAATGTTGAAGAACCATTTCCAATTTATGATTCAATTATTAGGAGAATAAAAATGCACCTATGACTATACAAAATAGTTTACAATAATGCTAATGGATATAGCAGGATTGCTGAATTAGGGAACACTATTATGCAGGCCGAATTGGTTACACTGCAATTTCCTCCAGGAACTACCCTTACACTAATCACACACCTTTCTCTTATGAACACAGGCTGTCAATCTCACATAGAAGTCTATTTTAGAGTTACTTTGGATATTTACACATAGTGGCCTCTTTATATGCGCAACCATTGTCTAAATATAACATGCAGCCTTTTGTACTTTTAAGCATGCAGTAGCAAAAACATTAAACCTTTAAAATAAAGCAGGGAAAGATAATGAGTCAAACACTCTAGCCCCAACCACCTTTTCACATTATTTGCTTTTATAATTATTTTTAATATAGCAAAGTTTCTTCAGAATGCAACTAGTGTTTTAGCAGAACTACCTGTACAAGGATGCTAAAGTTAAGAATTTGTATATTTGAAAAAAATACTATGACATATACAAACTATAATTTTTTTATTGATGAAATTCATAAATGACAACTACACATTCATACTTTAAATTATCAGTTAAAGTTTTCACAAATCCAAATGAATATTATTTCAATTGTTGCAATTTCAAGTGCTGCAATGGCACAGCATTATAGAAACATTTTACAATAGTGAAGTTTGTTAAAAACTAAAAGGCAAAGGCAAAGACAAAACCATCAATAGGCCAACATTTACTAAAACAAGTTTACTTTTCATGTTAACAAGTTATAAACAAGAAAGTTTGGAGTTTTACTGTATTTAGTTGCAAACAGCTTTCCGGATGGTGTTGGGTCAGAGAAGGCAATTTCATTCTTATTCAGGTATGTTCCATATATGAAAGTATTTCTGAAATAGAGATCCAAGTTGGTTCAGAACTAGCAAAACATTTTTGTGAAATAAACAGAAAGGATTACAATGGGAAATATTGTAAAATGATGAAAAATGCATTTGCCATGAATGTTCAGACAGGGAGAAGAGGAATGACCAATACCCCTCACCAAAGGATTATAATGGGACATTTAAGATAACTGGCAAAAATCCAACAGTTTGCCAATTTGTGTGTGATGTATGGAAAAGATCATGCAGCAAGCATCACACTGCACAAAGTACTTGGATTATCCATTTAACTACCTTAAACCAAGGCAATTACAGAAATGGGATTAAGGTAATGACTCATCCAGCCAGTGTAGACTGAATAATTTCTTATGCCATAAATACTGTAGCAAACTCATATTGCCTCAAGATGGTGCTATTGCAGTTTTGTAAATTGCTTGCTAGGTCTCCAGCAGTTAACCATTTAGAAATGAATCATTTGGGGTTTGGCTGGTCACAGGCAAAGTTATCAAACAACACCGTACTTCTTTAAGAGCTGTTCACATCCCCAGCTCAAATCTCAGATTTATCTCAGATCTTTTAAAACTGGGTTCCAAATTCTATGATATCAGGAGTCTAGATTCATCAATTCTACATTTCTTGCCTAGCTATGATCATTGTTCTCCATGCAAAGCACAGATAATTAACAATTCTGGTAGCTACTGGATTTCCTATTTTGCTACTAGTGAATGAAGAAAGGTTTGAGTCATAGACTGCAGTCAGTGAAGTTAGACAACAGAACATCCTGCACGATAATTCAGATCAGTTACATCGAGGATAAATTATAAAAGGATTTGTTTCTTGGTGTTCGGGCCACATTTTAAAATATTACAATTGCTTACCGGACAGCATCTAACATTCTGCTGCCGATTTTCTTTCTTCTCATCATGCAAAATACCCAGATTCTGCTCACACCACAGAGAGCTTCTTCTGACTTTGTAGCACATTGCCAGGCACGTCGATATTCAAATAGCACATTGTTCTCAGTTATTTTCTGATCAGCAGGCTCTGATAGCACCCTGGAGGCCTGAAAAAGCATCACGTAAAAATTGGAGGGTGAAGACTGAAAGTAACTTAATGAATTTCATGTCATTCACAAACTGTTCATGATTGGTTTGTGGCTTGGTTCGGCAACTTGAACATCCAGGAGCGGAAAAGACTGCAAAAAGTTGTGACCATTGCCCAGTCCATCACCGGCTCTGACCTCCCCACCATCGACAGGATCTATCGAAGTCGCTGCCTCAAAAAGGCGGCCAACATCATCAAAGACCTACAGCATCTGGCCACACTCATTTCACCGTTGCCATCGGGAAGAAGGTACAGGAGCCTGAAAACTAACGACCAGGTTCAGGAACAGCTTCTTCCCTACAGCCATCAGGCTATTAAACACGACAGCAAATAAGCTCTGAACTATAACAGACTATTATTATTGCACTATATTTGTTTATTTATTGAGTATATGTGAATGTGTATACATACAGACTGAACTTTTTTTCTCTCCCGTTGTGTATTATGTTTACATGTTCTGCTGTGCTGCAGCAAATAAGAATTTAATTGTCCTATCTGGGACATATGACAATAAAACACTTTTGACTCTTGATTACATTTCTCCACTTAATATTGGATAGGGGAAGGTAAAAAACAGTTTTGGTAATTCTGTGATCATTATCCAGTGTTTATTGTGTAATTTTATCCAGTTGAAGATTTTTAACTTTTGTGTTGAAAACCATGTACCCAACAAATTAATAGACTGAACAGCAAGTAGCTGACAGGAGGATATTTAATTTTTTGTTTCGAGGTTAAATCGTGACACGGTCACCGCTTTGTTATCAGGTCACAGAGCATTGGGAAATCAATTATTTAGTATTTATGTGCAATTCCCATTCCAATATTGGTCCACTCTTAGTCCATGACCACATTTAGGTATTTGATAGAAATACATTAATCACTCCAAGATGTCATAAAATCCTGATTTATGAAAGAAAAAATATGGAAATTTTAGACATCAGGATTTCTAAAGAAGAATTAAGGTTAGTTTCAGAGAGAAATTATTTGCAGACTGTCATATTGCATACTCTCTATAATACTCTATAATTGATGTGTGTTTAGCTTTACAGTGTCAAATGAGCAAGGGCCAGGCTTGTTTCGTTAAGTCTGCTGTTAGCGCTTATCTTTGCATGCATCCAATGTGCCTTGACAGAAGTCAACACATACACTGGGGGAAAGTAGATGGGTGGATGGGATCTGTTGAGTATCACTGATGACCAAGCAGGAAATAAGCCAACCGTACTGGGAACAAACAAGGATTGGTTACACCGAATTGGACTGCTGGCAGGAGTGGAAGAGTACACAAGTGACTACATCACTAGTAATCATGAAAATCAGAGAATATTGATAGTTGCATTTGAGAGTTGAAATTGCAAATTTCTGGAGCCTAAAAAAATCGTACAATGAAAGAATAATCAAGTTAAGAATACGAGTGTGCTGAAGATGAGATCTGTAAACCTGCGGAACAACTAATGTACAATAAGCAGAGCTTGATCAATATTATGCAATAGCTTTACCTTTTTGATATGTTCTGCAATAAGACAGCCAACAATCTTCTTCTCATTAGAGATAAACATGTAGGTTTTACTTTGGCTTAGGCAGCTTAATGTGGCTTGTTGAAACCCCAATTCGCTATCTACCAACTCTCTCACTTCTTCCACCTGTTCAAGAGACACACACACAAACACAATGTTATGCGAGAATACATCAAAATAGAAACATACAACTTTGACTTCTACTCTTCATATCCTTGCTTTCAGAAGAATAATCATTCTTGCATATCACCATTCAACCTGAAAGCATGTTTCCTCTTCAAAATCCTCTAGAAATAGGAGTAGGGAAAATTCCTGTGAGCCTGCTGAGCAGATGTGATCTTTGGACTCAACTCCATTCTCCTGCCTGATTACCCAGAGATGCCAACCCTAAATTTAGTTCACAGTAACATTTAACCCATTTGTCCGTAAAAATGGGGTTAAATGTCCGACTTGGGGTTGTTGCGGCGGCTATGCGCCTGCGCACTGGTGCAGATCAGCGGGCTGCCGGCGGGCGGGTGCTGCACATGCGCACTTGGCTAAGCACTGGGTGGGGGTGGGGGGGGGAATGGCGGCAAGAAAGTGCCGCTGATCGCGTGGGCCGGCGCCGCCCGGGCTCTGGGCCGGGCGTGGCGTGGCTCGAAATGGCGCCAGGCCCGGCAACCCTTCGCGCGGCCACTGGGGCCCGGCAACCCTCCCCCACTGCGCACGCGCGGCCATGGGGCCCGGCAACCCTCCCCAACGCGGCGCACTGGGGCCGGCAACCCTCCCCCACTGCGCACGCGCGGCCACTTCAAAGTGCCGCTGATCGCGCGGGCCGGCAAACCGGGGACACATGGCGCGGGTGTTCACCACGGGAGGAACACCGGCGCGGCGGTGTTCCGTAACAGCATGTTTGGCTGTCGGAACACCGTAAAAAGTTTATTTCGCCGGGATAAAATACGGCGAATCCGGGACACTTGGCATCTCTGGATTACCATAATCCACGATTAGCTGTAGACCCAATAAACGATCTGAGCCTTGAACTTAATTAATTAACATCTACAAACACCTGGGAAAGGTAATTGCAAAGATTCATATCCATCAGAAATAGTTTCTCCCCATTTTGCTTCTAAATGTCCTTTTACTGAGTGACTATGGCTCCTAACCTCCTCTACCAGACTTCAGGCAGCAAGGAAACAGGATTTTTGACCCAATTCATCCATGACAATCAAGTTGTCTAAATGAGCAATTACCATTTGCCTGTGTTTGGCCCATATCCCTCTAAACCTATTCTATCCACGAACCTGAATAAATACTTTAAATGTAATTGCATCCACCTCTAACACTTCCCTTGGCAGCTCCTTCCACATACCCTCATCGGATCTCCTTTAAATCTTCACCCTCTTACCTTAAGTCTATGCCCTCTGGATTTAGACGCCCCTGGGAAAAGATTGACAAATCATCTTATCTCTGCTCCTCAAACCAAACAGGCACAAAGAGAACATGCAAACACCAGACAGACAGGTTAGGATTGAACTTTGGTTGCTGCAGTTTTACCAGTTGCACCACCCTGCCACCCATTCAGATTAGAATATGGACACGGATAAACTGATAATAGCCATTGATAGGACATTTCTTTACAAGGCCTCCAAAACTTTTGATCCAACTTACAACAATCTACAAAAGACAACTCACTTCTCATACCCATGCAACCTTTTTTTAAATTTAAGTATAGTTTCAGTTTTAAATGTGTCATTATATCACTGAATGTTCTGTTTTTCAAATGATTGTTTTCCCTTCAGAGAATCTTTTGTCTGACATGGTAATTAATGCTCTCTATTACCATGTCCAAATCCAAATGGTCCTTTCACTGCTTTGGTCCATAATGTACTGTACTAGGAAAGTATTCAAAATGCATTTCATGAACGTACACATAACTAACTTTGGCAATTTTATATTCCCATCTGATTGAATGGTGCCAGAACAATCTTGCTCTCAATGTTAGCAAAATCAAGGAGCTGATTGTTGACATCAGGAGGGGAAAGTCGTGGATCCACAAGCTCGTCTTTATCAATGAAATGGCAGTGAAGTCAACAGCTTCACGTTCCTGAGCCCAGAACATTGATGCATTCACAAATAAAACTCACCAAGATTTTCTTCCTTGTCATGTTGTCAAATACTTTCTTAAATCTCTGCAATTGCATGGTATAGAGCATGCTGACTGGTTGCAACATGGCCTGTTTTGGAAACTCAAACACCCAGGAACAAAGGAAATTACAAAAAGTGGACATTGCCTGTCATCATGTGTACTGATCTCCCTACTATCGAAGGGATCGATAGCAGGTACCCAACATCGTAAAGGACCCACACCACCATGGCTATGCTCTCATTTCACTCCTACCATTGGGAAGAAAGTATAGGAGTCTGAAAACCATGAACTCAAGTACCCTTCTTCACAACAACTGGCACTTGCACACTGCAAACACCAACTAAACAACAAACTGTCTTGGTTGCACAAGGGAAACATAGAAACATAGAAATTAGGTGCAGGAGTAGGCCATTCAGCCCTTCGAGCCTGCACCGCCATTCAATATGATCATGGCTGATCATCCAACTCAGTATCCCGTACCTGCCTTTTCTCCATACCTCTGATCCCTTAGCCACAAGGGCCACATCCAACTCACTCTTAAATATAGCTTTTTTTTTATTTTTTATTATGGCTGATCATCAAAAATCAGTACCCCGTTCCTGCTTTCTCCTCACATCCCTTGATTCCATTAGCCTTAAGAGCTATATCTAACTCTCTCTTGAAAACATCCAATGAATTGGCCCCCACTGCCTTC
Organism: Okamejei kenojei; assembly: GCA_035221665.1. Taxonomy (NCBI): domain Eukaryota; kingdom Metazoa; phylum Chordata; class Chondrichthyes; order Rajiformes; family Rajidae; genus Okamejei; species Okamejei kenojei. The sequence goes on from CM069135.1 coordinate 83,477,852, forward strand.
TGTGGCAGAGAATTCCACAGATTCACAACTCTCTGGGTGAACAAGTCTTTCCTCATCCGTCTTAAATGCCTACCCCTTATTCTTAAACTGTGACCCCTGATTCTGGACTCCCCATCATGGGAAACATTTTTCCTGCATCTAGCCTTTTCCAGTCCTTAAGAATGTTATATGTTTCTATAAGATCCTCTCTCATCCTAAATTCCAGTGAATATAAGCCCAGTCATTCCATACTTTCATCATCAAGGGAGCTTGGACTTTTTTTGAACTAATAGTTTTTTTTTAATCTATTGAACTTTTTTTGTATTATGTTATCTATGAGTACTGTGTTAATATCTACCATTCTCTGATTAGAGTGGTAGACATCACCTGGTCCACCACAGGAACTAACCTCCCGACCAACAGAAGGGTCTATAGGGGATGCTGCTCAAAAAACCATCACTTTTGGTGAGACTGTTGAAGGTTCTAATTGACCCCTTCAAGCCTGACGGTTTTTAACCGGTTATGTATTTAACACTAATATCAATAAGCAAGACTTTTTAATTTAAATAGGGTATTTAAATAGTAAATACCCACTTAGAGGCCAGTTGCAAGAAGAAATGTAACTCTCCTAGTGGAAATTATTTACGGTCTGCTTTCTGTTTTTTTCATTTTACATAATATTTTATTTAGTCTGTTGTTTTTGCAATATAACTGTAAGGGGCGGAGCAAAATGTAATTAACATCCACGGAAGCTCACATGAAATATCCCACCAGGGGGTGGGTTTCACGCACAGTGTCTTCAAATGCTGTTTTTTTGTATTATTTACGTTATTTAGCACTTTTTTTGCTTATTTTTCTCGACACTTTTTCTTGTGATATACCTGCAGGGTTTTGCAATTGGGATCACCCACCCACTAACCAGAAGGTTGATTTTATATATTGTGTTGCCTCATCTGAAACAAGGGAAACCATGTAAGTTATAATACAAGACGACCCTCTGAAGAAAATTGGAGGAATTACATTTTGTAGTTGGAATATCAGGGGCGTTAATGAGCCAATTAAAAGGGGTAAGGTTCTTGCCCAATTAAAATCGATTAATGCTGATATAATATTTTTACAGGAGACCTCAAATATCGAGCTTATATCAGGCTGAAGGCTAACTGGATTGGTCAAATATATCACTCCTCTTTTCTCTCCAAAACCAGAGGTACTGCGATTATAATTCGTAAAGGTATACCATTTAAACATAAAACCACCATAGCAGATAAAGAGGGTAGGTACATCATAGTATCTGGTGAGATATATTCTACTCCATTTACTATGGTGAATATCTACGTTCCCAACTTTGATAATCCACAATTTTGTAATAACATTTTTAATATAATCACAGCAAAACCTAATAATCGGGAGAGATTTCAACTGTGTTTTGGATCAATATTTGGATAAATCATCGCAACAAAAGAGATATAATACAAAATCAAAATCCAGCAAACTCCTAAATACGTATATAAAAAATACAAATATAACAGACGTATGGAGGATTGCAAATCCATCCGGAAGAGAATATTCCTTTTATTCATCCGTAGATAAAACTAAAACACGTATTGACTATTTTCTGGTGGACACAAAATTAATACCTTTTACAACTAATCCCAAATATCATAATAGTATTATTTTCGATCATTCCCTGCTAACCTTCTCCCTAAGACTAGAAGGAATGTACAACAAAAAATCGTTCTGGAGGTGTAATCCCCAAATACTAACTAACCCAGTTTGCTGTGAATATTTAAAACAACAGATGGAATTCTTTTTTGAGACCAATGATATTCCAGGTATTTCGGCTTTGTTATTATGGGAATCTTTTGAGGCCTTTATTAGAGGTTCTATCATTTCATATCAAGCATATCAAAACAAAAAGAACAGGATGGAACAATTGCAATTACAAGAACAGATCAAACAGCTGGATTCAGAAAATGCGACAGATCCGTCTATGGATAAACATAATAAGATAGCAGGATTTAAAATTCAAGCTAAATCGAATTCTCTCTGCAAGAGATATCAGGCTATTTCAAATTACTAAACAGGAAAACTTTGAATTCAGCGACAAACCGCATAAACATCTAGCACGTCAGTTGAGAAAAGTGGAAAAGGATCATACTATTAAAAAAAAAAATCAGATCAGGAAAAGGTGAACTGTTCACACTTCCAAAAGATATTAACGAAAGATTTGCCCAATTCTATCAACATTTATATACACCCAAAACATCAACAGAAACAAGAAAAATTACAAACTTCCTTGATAACGTTAATCTTCCATCACTTAACGTGGCGGAACGTGATGAATTAGGAGCACAGATTACAATTAAAGAAATCGAAGAGACTATCAATTCATTGAAGAATGGCAAAACACCAGGCTCAGACGGGTTTATTAAAGGAATTTTTATTTAAAAAAATTATGATGTAATCTCCCCGCATTTACATAACCTTTATATACACACATTTAAAGAACAGACGCTACCACAAACCTTAGCCAAATCAACTATTACACTGATACCCAAAACAGATAAAGATTTGGAAGACCCAGGATCATACAGAGCAATTGCTCTGTTAAATACAGATCAGAAAATATTAGCTAAAACCCTGGCAAGAAAATTAAGTAAATACGTTAATAAATTAATACATTCTGATCAAACTGGGTTTATACCCAAGAGACACTCGTTTAACAATTTGAGACGCCTGTTTAATATAATGTACTCACACAGAACGATAAAGGAAGACTTATCAATTATTTCATTAGGCGCAGAAAAAGCATTTGACCAAGTGAAATGGAAATATCTTTTTACATTATTGCAAAAATTCTAGTTGGGAGAAATTTTATTTCCAGGGCTCGAAATTAGCGGTTGCAAGGGTGCCAATGACCACCCAAAGTGCCGCCGGGCAATCTAAATGGCGTGTCATTTTGCCCGGCTTGGCACTGCAAATACTGGTTTATACCGAAGATATACACAAAGAACTGGAGTAACTCAGTGGGTCAGGCAACATCTCTGGAGAAAAGGAACGTAAAGTTTCGTGTCGGCGGTGGCTGTATTGCGGGGCAAAGATAATAGGTGCAGGGTGATGATGGGTCGGAGCGAATGACGGGCCCCGCATAGCAGCGGCTCCACCTCCTCCTCCCACCCACCCTGACAGTGGCCGCTGCTTGCAAATCCGCTAACGGCTATAACCACTTTCAAAACAAACCCTCTCGCACGTCGAGGCCAGGAGGAGGGAGGGAGGGGGATGCCTCCTTACGCCGTCTGAAGCAGCTGCACCAAAGATCTTATAGTTGTAGGATCTTTGAGCTGCACAGCTCGGCCCTGCACCTTGCTGTTGGCTGGTGGAGGAGGGGAGGATGTGGCGAGGAGGTCCCAATCGCCTCCCCCTTTGGCGGTGGCACTTGGCGGTGGACAGGGACGGCCAAGGCCGAGGAGCGCAGATCTTCCTTCCTCCCCACCTCCCCCCCCTCCTCTCTCTCTCTCGTACGCCTCCTCCACCCCTCTTATGCTGAGACCCCTCCTCACCATCCCGCATACTGATCCCCCATTCATGTTTTACTAATACCTCATTCATCCTGTACTAATCCCCACATTCATCCGGTACTGATCTCCCATTCATCCTGCACAGACCCTCCAATCCACACTGTACTGACCCCCCCCCATTCATCCTGCGCTGACCCCCCCATCCATCTGATCCCCCTATTCAAGAAGAATGTGGGGAATAGTCTCAAGAAGGGTCTCGACCCGAAACGTTGCCCATTTCCTTCGCTCCATAGATGCTGCCTCACCCGCTGAGTTTCTCCAGCATTTTTGTCTACTCCCATTCATCCTGTATCGATCCCCCCCCATTCATCCTGTACTGACCCTCCCCATCTATCCTGTACTGATCCCCCCCATTCAACACCACTGACACCCCCCCGTGTTCTCCCCTCACAATTTTACATACTCCAACCAACATGTACTAATTCACCTGCCTCAATCCATCCATTCCGCACTGATCTCCCCCCCCCCCCGTCATCTATCCACCCCGCACCGATTCACTCACCACCCCCTCCCTGACCCTATTGTGCAGAGCGAACACTGACTATGTTTGATAACGGAATACAATCAAATGTGTTTTAATTCCCAATATTATTATTTGTTTTAGTCCATAAAAATGGATTAATTAAATTGTGAACACGTGAAACATTAAAACCGCAGTGTTCGATTGTCACTGCTACCGTTGACACGTTATTACAGAATTCATTTTAATGGCAAATCAATGCTCTTAATATGGAGTATCAGTACTGTAGTTATTTAATGAGCAACATTCACAACTATACGTTGGATTTATCCAGGTTTTACTTCTACAGTCGGTCATATACATCACAAATTTGGTCAGGAGATATCTCAGTTGAAATTTTAACGTTAATTCTGAAATGGGAATGATGAAAACAGCATTTATCAATTTTTTTTTAATCTGGTGCGTACAAACTGGGTATCTTCACTGCTGTTCACAAAACGTACGTCTAATCTGAATGTCCGGTAATGTGGCGTTTTGACACCTTTAAACATAAACACCAAAAGAACATTTGCTGCAGTTATGTCCTTTGGCCATTTCTTGTCAGTTAGTGTAATATTTAATCTGTCAGATGGGTATAGTCGGTTTTAACAGCTATTATCATAAAATGTCTTTAGAAATTTCCATGCAACCTGTATAATTTGTTATGGATAAATTATGTGGGAAGCGAGAGTGTTTCTGTGCCAAGAGCAATAACGACCAATGCTATGGCCATGTCATGGTAATTTTGGGTCCTTCACAGAAAACATGCTTGCATCAATCTGTAGTTTGCATGGTTAAGCATATATGTTACCATGGTCCAGGATTTATTGACACAGGTTGATCATACACTGAATAATCCAACCACATTTTTGTTTGGAAGTGGAAAGAAATAATAGAAATTGCATTAATTGCAATGTGTAAAAGGAGTTGAGATACTGTATTATAATTTTGCTGTATGTCATTGAGGTATATATCATGTCTTGATTGGTGAATATGTTTAGTTTGTGACTTAATTTGAAGCAGAAATAATATGTGAATGCTTCATTGAGCATAATTCCAACTGGTAACTACGCACTTCGTCCGAGCACATTATCGCACACGTCATGCAAACCGTCATAAATGACCACCTAAACTGTCATTTGGCAACCTGAAAAGCTGCCTAGGTTGCCCGACCGGCAACAGGGAAAAAAAAGTTGTGAGACCCCTGATTTCATGGATAAAATTGCTGTATGACAAGACGACTGCCAGAATACTGACTAATCATATACTCTCACCGAAATTTCAGCTATCCAGGGGCAATAGACAGGGATGTGCATTATCACCCCTGTTATTTGCCCTTGCGATTGAACCTTTAGCAGAAAGTATAAGAGTACATCCAAATATTCACAACTATAATACTAAATATTCTAATAATAAAATATCATTATATGCAGATGATGCATTACTTTATATTACCAATTCCCAAGTTAGCATTCCAAGTATACTAAATATTATAGAGGAATTTGGTTCCTTTTCAGGATATAGAATAAATTGGAACAAAAGTGAAATCATGTCAATAAAACCTCAAGATCCGACACACCTTCTAAAATTCACTTTTAGAATTGCTACGGAAATTTTTAAATATCTTTGTGTTCACTAGAAAATACACTTCTCTATTTCAAGCAAACTTTCCTCCATTAATTACCAAACTAAATGCCGTAATGCTTCCGATGTCTCTCATAGGCAGAGTAAATGCCAAAGATGATCTTCCTTCCACAAATCCTGTACTTATTTCAATCAATACCCATTTATCTATAATTTTTTTTTTAAAAACTTGACTCTCTGATCACAAACTTTATTTGGGATTATAAAACACATAGAATCCATTAACGACATCTATGTAAACCCAAAAAAATTGGCAGATTGGCTCTCCCCAAGTTTTTATACTATTACTGGGCAACGAATATTAAAAACCTAATCTATTGGATGGACAACACATGCCAACAGGTAAAACGGTTAATAATATACAGAGAGGATTGTTTGCCTTTTAATATAGGCGTGATTCTTCTCTCTGCAATAAATTTGAAGAAAACACGATATGAGAAAAATCAAATTATCCACAGTACCCTACGAATCTGGAAACAAGTGAAGTCAACCCTTAAACTGAGAAATTTATCCCTTCTCTCACCAATTGCCAACAACCCTTCATTCAAGCCGTCTATTTTAGACAAAACGTTCACACATTGGGAAAGATTAGGAATTAAAAAACTGGGAGATCTTTATGAGATGGGGACTCTTCTCTCATTTCAAGAATTACAGTCGAAATATCATCTGAAAGGTAGCCAATATTTAGATACCTTCAAATACGAGACTATCTGAAATCATATATCCAAGACTATCAATCTATGTTGCCAGACACACTAGGCGAATGCATGAATAGAAACTCGGATTCAAACAAGTTAATATCATATATGTATAATACCCGTTTAAATATACAAATCCCACCGTCAGAATTAATTAGACGAGCTTGGGAAGATGAGCTTGGCCCAAAAATTTTAAAAGACAGATGGGAGGAAAACCTTCTATATATATACACAACTGTTCTCTTAACGTTAGGCATCCGTTAATTCAATTTAAAATACTGCACATACTCTATTATTCAAAGTCTAAACTGAATAAGATCTTTCCAAATGTATCTCATATTTGTGATAAATGTCTCCTTCAGGAAGCAACTATAACCCATTCCTTTGCCTCTTGTATAAAGTTATATAATTTCTGGAGAGGAATTTTTGAAATTTTTTCTATAACACTAAAAATAAAATTGGATCCCGATACGGAACTGATCACTCTAGGTACTTCAGAAGCATGTGATATCGCTATTTCAAAGACGTTTCCTTAATTGTGGCCTGATAACGGCGAAAAAACTATTACTTAAATTTTGGAAACTCTTAAGATGTGGATTATAAACATGTCCGAGACACTACATCATGAAAATATTAAACTTGTCTAGGCAGATAAAACAGATCATTTTTCCAAGACATGGACACCCTTCACTGATTTTTTACAAGGATAGTATGGCGCAACACAACTTTGGATATAAATCTAACTATGGGTTGGATGAGGTGGGTGGGGAGGGATGAGAGGCACGTATACCACCACTTTTCTTTCTCTTTTTCTTTTTGTCCTTTTATTTTTTCTATTCCTCTCTTCTTTCTTTCTTTTATTTACTCTTTGGCTACACTACTTTGGTAGTCTAGGGGTCCTATCTTTGCCATCTCACTTTTTCTCTTTCTTCCTCTTTCTCTTTTCTTTTCTTCTAATTCAAAGCTAAAAAGTTAAAATTGAAGCTGTACAATAACTGTATAATTTTATATGCCGTTGCTACTCTTGTACATTTGCTTCTAATAAATTAAAAAAATAATAGTAATAATAAAAATTTTTAAAAAGCCATCACTATGCCATTTTACCTTTTTGAGAGCATACTTAGGATCATCAGGGAGAATCATAATAATCTTTCCATCGAGATATTCTGCCACAACACGCTCTTTCTTCCAACCCTGTTGTATTAAAAATAAGTATTCTGTAATGGTGCATTTATTTCAGGTTTCAACAATTCATGAGAGAAAATAATCATCCCAAGCTAAGTGACATTATTTTATACTGTCTCTTGAATTTTCCATTCCAATAAAGCTTAATGTAAGCACTTCATCTTCAGATGTGGCACATTAGAACCTTCTGGGATCAATACCGAGTTCAACTATTTCAAGTATTGTCTTGTACTTCACATTTCTAACATACCACCTTTCTTTTTTCAGTATTTATGATTTTAATCATCTCCTGCAGACATACCTTCCCCATTTTTCACCCAGTTACACCACCAGGGTCATTCCATGGCAGGAATACCAGGAGAGGGATTTGAGAATTATAAAATTGAGTTATTGCTATATGAAGACTATATGTTACCAAGAACCGTATGCAATACCATGGAAAGTCAATAAATAACTTTTAGCTTGCAGATATACTTTGAAGAAATTATCTTTGGACAAAATTGCATTCAACTAGTTTGAGATTGAATACAATATCACTCATACCACAAAACGAAGCCCTTCCAGGAACCTTTGGTGATATTGTATATGCTGCACTTCATCCTCAGGGTTGGCTGCTGTATAAACCATGCCGCAGGACTTGCACATGATGGGTCCAAAATGCTTCTGACCCGCATCCTACAAAATGACAACATCAAGAAAATCTTACTCTCATGGTCTTAGAAAGTTATACTCTTGGAAGCTAAAGCACTGTCCCAAGGAAAAAAATAGCCCTAAAAGTTTGTTAGTGGTACAATTGGAAGAGATTCCTTTTATATTTAATGTATGATTGCATTAAGAGCAAGTTAATATTTAAACTTTTAATGAATACATTATTTAATTAATAATCAGTTTCTAATTAATAAAACTGAACTATCTCAATGAATAGCTTCTGTAACAAGTGGGGAAATCACTTATTTGAATTTTAAATTTAGAATATTTAACAAAACTGTTCACATTAACACGGAGATAGAAAGTGCTTTGACCCAGTTTTTAAGCACATGTCAAAAAGCAACATTCTACTTTCAAATTAAACTTGACAATATTTTTTTGAGTTCAATCCCCACTTAGAAATTTAGTCTCCTTGACAAATGGTTTCTGGACCAAAAGAAACTGTAGTAATCATAATGTCAGTATGTATTAGACTCATTTACCACTAAATTCTGCATATCCTATTTTCAATATCAATTGGCAATGGAACATTTTACAAACATGCAAGAGATGACCATTTGGTCTATTGTGTCATTTATTGATGAGAAATGGTTATAAAATCTAAGCTACAACATTTTCGAAAGACATGGACATTAATATCAAAAATGCATTTACATCGATCCACTGATCTCTACAAAGGCTAAGTTTGCAAACGTGTACTCAGCAGGCATAAAGGTAATAAACACAGGTTGTCCCCAAAATTCAAATGCCTGGAAAGGACTCCTTTCCCCTACCCTGTCACTCCCTCCCTCCCTCCATAACCCCTCTCCCCTTCCTACCCCCCTCCACTCCCTCTCTCTCCCTGCTCCCCCATTCTTCACCTCTCCCCTATCCCACCGCCACTAAACACAATGTTTAAATAACATTTCTCCTCCTCCCCTCCCCCACTCTCCTTCCAGCAATGGGTGGAACACTGTCGATGGGCAGTTTATGTAAATTAGATCCCATTGTGACATCATAGCTAACTGCCAGTGCAGATGGAAGACATTTTTCTCTAACTGGGATTTTGTAAAATTAAAAATGTGAATAACTTGTAAAATATAACATCAATCTGAAGGAAACGTTGATACACCAGACCACAGGACAATGGTGAGTAAGGTGGTCCAAAAAATCTTGTGCTATCGTGTACCGTTTTGGCGTAATTCAGGGCATGACAGACACGGACGCACCCACAGACAAGTTGAGAGATTTAGTAATATATCTATATATACTTTTAAAACTCTGTGTGTGTATGTGTATGTCATTTTGCCTTTTTTTGCCTTTGATTCGTTACTCCGCTAAAACCAGACGTACAAAAGCTGAGATTTTTACCATTTTGCTAGCGATTTTACTTTTACTTCCGCAAATCCACTCCTTGGTCGATTATTTCCCCAGATTTTGAATAAAATTGATCACAAAACTCAAAGTTTAAAATCTAAATGGCACTCACCAGCTGCTGACGTCACAATGCCCACCAATCCAAGCCGCTTCTCTCTCTCTCTCTTCATTTGGCAGCCCGGTTCTCCTCCACTCATCCTTCTCCCCGCTCCAAGTACGCTCGCGCCACGCCTCCCGCAGCTGGAATCCCACGCCCCTCCCCTCCCCGTTGTTCAAATTGCGCAGAAATAACCAAAGATCCTATAGCGGCTAAGCGGCCTTTGAAAAAATCTTACGAGCAGGCAACCGAGCTTTGAAATAAACCTTGCGAACCCCCCTCCCCTCTCTATCCCCCACCTCTCTCTCTTTCTCTCCCCATCTCTCTCTTTCCCTCCCCCCTCCTCACCCCTCTATCTCTCTCCCCTCTCCCCCCTCTCCCTCTCCCTCCTCTCTCTCTCCCCCCTAAACCCCCTTCCCCACCCCCTCCCTTCCCCCCCCACCTCTCCCCCTCCCTATCTCCCCCCCCCTCTCTCTCTCCTCCCAATTCTCTCTCCCTCCTTCCCCCACCCTCCCGCTCCTCCTCCCCCTCTTGCCCTTCTGTCTCTGCCTCTCTCTCTGCCCTCACTCTCTACCCCCCTCTTCCTCTCTAGACGCGCCAGCGAGTTGGGGATATGCGTCAGTGGATAGGGCGGTTATGGGGTAAAAGGATCTAAATAATATTAATATAATATCAAGGGGGTAGTTAATTGTGGGTTGGTTAGTGTGTGTGACACCGCATGCCGCCCCGCAACCCCCCCCCCCTCCGCAAACGCACGTTGGGGGAACAGATCCAACGGGTCTGCACTTGGTCTAGTAGATCATAAAGTTATTCATTAGCTAGTTCATTCCATAAAATCAATCCAATTCCAACTTACTATTATTAACTGATCATTATGTACTTTATCGAAATCTCTCTTTTTGTTTTTATGTAAAGGCAACTTGGGGAGAGAAACAGAATTGCTGGGTCCAATGGTTGTTGTTTCTTCTTTTGGTAGCTCACATCTGAATAGAAAGAAATTACAATGAGGCGTCTAAGAAAATTAACATTGTAGTAAAATAATTTTGCTATTGCAACGAATTGTGGATGCCGCCCAGACCATCACACAAACCAATCTCCCTTCCATTGACTCCATTTATACCTCACGCTGCAGCATAATCAAGGACGAGTCACACCCTGGCCAATCCCTCTTCTCCCCTCTGGCAAAAGGTATAGAAGTGTAAAAATGCACACCTCCTGATTCAGCGAGTTTCTTCCCAGCTGTTATCAGGCAACTGAACCATTCAACCACAACTAGAGAGCAGTCCTGAACAACTATCTACCTCATTGGTGATCCTCGGACTATCGTTCTTCAGACTATACTGGCTTTATCTTGCACTAAATATTATTCTTTATCATGTATCTGTACACTGTGAATGGTTAGATTGTAATCACATATTGGCTTTCCGCTGACTGGTTAGCACGCAACAAAGGCTTTTCACTGTATCTTGGTTCACATGACAATAAACTAAATTATTAGATTATTGAGGCAGTTAATAATAACCCTAAACATCTCCATGGCTGTGCTCTGATTTACCACCCGTTGTTTGTCATCAATCTATTTTATAGCTATTTAAAAGTTCAAAAGATCAATCTTTTTACATCTTTGCTCCCCTTCTTTTCACCAAATTCCAATTACATTATTGCACAGTTGCCAATGTTTGTACATCATTTCTGCTGGTATGGAGCAACCAAACTGTTCCCTGCACTCCAAGAATAATCTAACCAAGCTACTGTGCATGTAGCATCAGCCTGGTGAAAATGAAATCTAATGCTTTGTTTTACTTTTCCAAAAAAAAAACCAAGCCTTATTAACCTGCAAACTTTTTATTCACCTGGATTCCAAGATCCTGCTGCCATCCCACCAGTTAAGTGCGTTCCAAAATTGAATATGGCCTCATTATCTTTGTAAAAACAAATGCATATATTTGATAAAGACCAGAAAGAAAATTCCTGACATAGTGGAAGAGTAATCACGTCTCCATTTCTGGCCTCTGCCTACTTAACCTATTTAAATGCTTTCAATAAAATTGTGGAGACTGCAGAGATCTCATAATTCAAAATCATTTGAACAATATAGAAGCTTGGTGCCATGAATACATACTCAAGGCCTATTGCCATCCATACCTTTTGCTGCCAGCACGAATACTAAAAATGGGATAGATAGCAGCAGTCGACAGCAAGCCTGAAAGATAAAGATGGTCATTTTCAAAACAAAGGTACCTGACCAAATAATAGTGTAATCATAAAAAACAATATTTTAATGTCAGTAGTCACAATTATAAAGAATGTGTCTTAATTTAAATTAAATTTATGCTTCAGTTAAAAATAAACTACATTTTTCCAACTTACTAAATAGAGACACTATATTTTGTGCACTTCTATCTTTGACATAATCCAAAAGTTCTGCATTAGCATTCAGAAAATTATTCCATTAATTAGTTTCCTCTCATTGACTTAAAAATGTTCTCTCTTATGATACTCTTCTTGCTGTTTTTTTCTAGCTTTAAGCTACTTGGTTGTCTTAGTTCTCAGTTCTAATGAAGTTCTAAATCAGAAATATCAATCTGTCTGCAAATTTCAGCATTTTCAGGTTTCCTGCAACTGTTTAATTATACCAGACAAAGAAAACAGATGCTGGAATCTTGAACAAAAAAAAAGTGCTGGAAGAATTCAGTAAGTCAGGTAGCATCTGAGCAAAATGGACCGATTACATTTTGGGTTGGGACCCATGTTCAGACTGAATAAGTGTCCTACACAAAATGTTATGTTTATTTCCCTCCACAGATGCTGCTTGGCCTGCCAAGCTCATCCAGCACTTAATTTTTTGCTTGGTTATGCCACCTAGTTTGTCTTCCGTCATAGCCCCATTTCTTGTTGCGTTTACAAACAATGCTAAAAGCTTATCCAGAAACTAAAGCCCATCTTACTATACCAATTATGAATCTATCCTCAATTTCACTCTGAATAGAGGTATGGAATTTTGGGTGGTGCCCTCGACATATAGTATCCATACATTTTCTCTAATGGCTTACAACCACAATACTTAGACACCAGTGAGGCCACACCTGGAGTATTGTGTGCAGTTTTGGTTCCCTAATTTGAGGAAGGACATTCTACGGAGGGAGTGCAACGTAGGTTTACAAGGTTGATTCCCGGGATGGCAGGACTGTCATATGCTAAAATGGAGTAGTTGGGCTTGTACACTCTGGAATTTAGAAGGATGAGAGGTTATATTATTGAAACATATAAGATTATTAAGGGTTTGGACATACTAGCGGCATGAAACATGTTCCCGATGTTGGAGGAGTCCAGAACCAGGGGCCACAGTTTAAGAATAAGGGGTAATCCATTTAGAACAGAGACAGGGAAACATTTTTTCTCACAGAGAATTTTGAGCCTATGGAATTCTCTGCCTCAGATAGATAGATAGATTTTATTACTTGTCATTCAAACCTCAGAGAGGCTCGAACGAAATTCTGTTTCTACAAGCCATACAAACAGAGCAATTCATAAAAAAAAAAACACACAAACAATTCAATTCACACAAACATCCATCACAGTGAATCTCCTCCTCACTGTGATGGAAGGCAAAGTTCTTCTCTCTTCCCCGCACCATTTCTCTCCCAATGTCGAACCCCCAGGTGGACGGTGTTAAGTCCCACGGCCATTGAGGCCGCGCCGGGCGATGTACGGCCCCGCTCTAGGCCCAAAAGTCACAAAGCTGGAGCCCCCGGCGGGCACTGGAATGTCCCGCGGCCATTAAAGCCGCGCCGGGCAATGTACAGTCCCGCTCCGGGTCGTTCCAACCCCACAACACGGGCAGGAGAAGCGGTCTCTCACCCAGAGCCGCGAGCTCCCGATATAACCATATAACCATATAACAATTACAGCACGGAAACAGGCCCTCTCGGCCCTTCCAGTCCGTGCCGACCATTTGTTTTCCCCTAGTCCCATCTACCTGCAATATAACCAAATAACATATGGATATCCCGACAGTCCACCGGTGGTAATCTGCAGCTGCAGCTGGAGCTCCGGAGTCAGGCCATAGCTGGAGCTGGAGCTGCAGAGTCGGGCCGCAGCTGGAGCTGGAGCTCCGGAGTCTGGCCGCAGCTGGAGCTGGAGCTGGAGCTCCGGAGTCGGGCCGCAGCAGCGAGCCACCACCGCTCCTCACACTCCGAGGCCGGCCAGCCCCACGATGGTAAGTCCGCAGCTCCGCAGGCTCCGTGACTCCCCAGGTCGTCCCGGTCGGAAGCTGCTCCATGGTACTAGGCCCCAACGACAACGGAGACCCGACAGGGAAAAAGTGAGGGCGGTGGAGGCCGGATCTCTGGATACTTTCAAGAGAGAGCTAGATAGGGCTTTTAAGGATAGCGGAGTCAGGTGATATGGGGAGAAGGCACGAACGGGGTACTGATTGGGGATGATCAGCCATGATCACATTGAATGGCGGTGCTGGCTCGAGGGGCCGAATGGCCTACTCCTGCACCTATTGTAATTTGCTTTGTTTCTGAAATGGGTATTATTCACTCGATGCCTTGGCAAGCAATTATGTAGAGCATAAATTTATTCTCATTAAATATGATAAGAAATATTACCACCGATTTCACGATCGCATTAAAAAAAAAATCAAAAAAATCACCTTTATCTTTTTCAGTTTTTCCAAGTGATCTTTCATCTTCTTGCTCCAAATTGGTAATTTTTTCATTCTTAAGATACAAGATAAAATAGTGACAAAGCAATTGTTTTTTAAGTCCATCCTATTTGAACATGCTCAGATGTAAAATTTATGAATGGAATCAGCATATAATATGAAAGGTACATTACAAGTATAAACTCCAATTCTAATACATCTCTTGATAATTCTTTAAACCAAAGTTTTTTTTTAATGTGAAATTGTCTAAATCCAAAAACATACTGCACCCGCTTCTGACAATCAAATAGGCCCATGGTAGATGCATCTTATCAGAATGCATCACAGCTTGTCTTGAAAATTGCTCTTTTCAAGATCACAAGAAATTGCAGAGAATTGTGGATGTAGCCCAACCACACAAACCAGCTACACTTCAAACTGTCTCGTGAAGGAAGCCAACACAAATGTTTATCCTAACCTAAATTGCAAGATTAGATCATCTGTAGGTAATCTTCCCAGCAAGTGTATTTTAGCAATATACCGTTCTAATATACAATTGAAAGGTGGAAGGAGGATTCAGCCACATGGCTCTGATATCTCCGGGACCAAGCTTTCTAATTTTCTGGAGAAAGACCATCTCTACAATTAAGATTGGGATTTCATATTAAGCTCTCCAACAAGCTGGTTTAGTACACAATGGTTTAGAAGTCCCTAGTGCAACCAAGACAGTTTGTAGTTCGAAGTCTTCAATAGCAGTAGGGCACTCTTTTTAATCACACTCACAAATTTGTATTTGGAATACAATCTCTTTTTACTATCACGCATGCACTGCACAGTAAAATTCTTGCACAGGTCATTATATTGTGGCACCATTTACAAAAGAAGAAAAATCCAAAGCACATGCTGGATGTACTGGAGCGTCCCCGATCTAGGTGAGCCGAAGTAAGCCCCAGGTTGCTGCAGCACCTCCTCCGTAGACTTCGACCGACTCGGCCCGCCAACTGACAATGTTCCTCTCTTCACGGAGGGCACCGCCTGCAGCCGACCTCGAAGGCGCTGGAGGAAATACCCCGGTCCCTCTCCTAGTGGCCCACTCATCGTGTACTCTGCTCTCCTTGACTATCCAGTTTTTGGCGGCTTCCGAGCTTCGCCTGCAGACAGCGGCCCACCAGTTCCTTTTTCGCAGCGGCGAACTAGGCCTGCTGGCACACGTGGCTGTGCACAGCCTGCTGGGTCCATTCTTGTTTGGTGCTGCAGTGCATTCCAGGAGCTCTCTGCCATCTCCGCAGTGTATCCTGCAAGCTTTCTGCTGCCGTGTGGTGGGTTTCAAGCGTTAAGTGATGTCTTTCAAGGTTTCTTTATGTACAGCTTGCAGTTGTTACATATCCAGGAAAAAATAAGCCAAATCCTCCAAGTCACACTAAAAGATCTAAAAGAGCTACACAGGCTTTCTGCACTAGCTTGTCGAGCCCTTCTCATCCTTCTAAATTCCAGTGAATACAAGTCCAGTCTTTCCAATCGTTCCTCATATGACAGATCCGCCATCCTGGGGATTAACCTCGTGAACCTACGCTGCACTGCCCCAGTAGCAAGGATGTCCTTCCTCAAATTAGGAGACCAAAACTGCACACAATACTCCAGATGTGGTCTCATCAGGGCCCTGTACAACTGCAGAAACACCTCTTTACTGCTTTACTCAAATCCTCTTGTTATGAAGGCCAACATGCCATTAGCTTTTTTCAATGCCTGCTTTTCCTGCATGTTTGCTTTTAGTGACTGGTGTAGGACACCCAGGTCTCGTTGCACTTCCCATTTTCTAATCTGACACCATTGAGATGCCTCCTTGTTCTTGCCACCAAAGTGGATAACCTCACTTTTATCTACATTAAACTGCATCTGCCATGCATCTGCCCACTTACTCAATCTGTCCAAGTCACACTGCAACCTCCTAGCATCCTCTTCGCAATTCACACTGCCACCCAACTTTGTGTCATCTGGAAATTTGCTAATATAATATAATTTTCTTATATATACACAAGACTATCAATCTCTGTGGCATTTCTAGACACAAAAAGTTGGAATAACGTTTTGGGTTAAGACCCTTCTCTGTGGCACTTCTTACTAACTCAAAACCAATCACCCGTGTTGTGACCTTTCCTAATTGGTCCTGATCCTTGGTGGTCTTTTGGCATCACCTTAGTCTTAATACAGGGTTCACAAATTTGATAGTAGCTGGACTCTGGTTATTCATGGTCATTTCAGCAATTCATTGCAACCCCCTAATAATAGCCAGATGGTTGTTGGGACGTAGCTGTATCTCAACCTGATCATCTGTTTTCAGACTCCTATTCCGTCTACCCGATGGCAAGATTGAAATGAGAGTGTGGCCAGGCTATTGCGGGTCCTTGATAATGCTGGCTGTCTGTAGATTCCTTCGATAGTGGGGAGGTCGGTACCAGTGATGGATCAGACAGTGTTTACCACTTTCTGTGATGTCCTGCGTTCCTGGGCATTCGAGATCCCCAAACCAAGCTATAATACAACCAGTCAAATACTCTCCAACATACACCTGTATATTACACCATATTATACCTGAGAGCATTTGTCAACATAGTGAATCACCTCAATTTTATAAGGAAGTAGAGGCTTGATGGGCTTTCTTTATGATCTAGGGCAGATCTTCAGATATCCATACCTAAGAACTTGAAGTTGTTAACTCACCAGCAAATGGCTCATCAATGAAGACAGGTTTGTTGACTTTGGAAGAAGGCCGAGGAACCACAATCATCTCATACGTTTTACTGATGTTGAGAACAGGGATGCTGTTGTGGCACCATTTAATCAGACGAGGTAGTCTTGATGTCATTACCTGTAATTCACCCATTGGTGATGTTGTCGACAAATTTAAAGGTGCTATGTCCGGCTACACAGACATGGGTATAGCGAATAGAGCAGGGGACTTAGCCTACAGACTTGGGTTGCCACTGTGCTGATGGTTATCGAGGAGAAAGTGTAGTTGCCAATTTGTATCGATTGTGTTCTGTTGCTGCGGAAGTAGAGGATCCAGTTGCAAAGTGGTGCACAGAGACCCAGTCCCCCGTGCTTGATTACAAGTTTGGAGGGGACAATGGTGTTGACTATGAACAAAGCCCTAATTTTCTATATATTTTTATTTTCCAAGAAGTCCATTGGAGAGTGGAGAGCCAGAGATCATTAATCTATTGTGTAGTATGCAAATTGTATTGGGTCCAGGTTCTTGCCAAGGTGAAAGCTGACATGTGCCATAACCAACATCTCAAAGCACTTCATCACCATAGATGTTAGTGCCACCGGTTGGTGGTCATTGAAGCACGTCACTTGCCCTTCTTGGGCATCAGTATTATTGATGCCCTATTAAAAGCAGGTGGGAATTTCGGACCTCAGTAATGAGGTTGAAGATACACTATAAAATAAACCAGAATTTCCCAATGCTTAAAAGTTAAGTAAATCTAAACATGTGATGCTTAAACCATAACTTACATATAATACACCCTTAGTTTAGTTTCATCCTCAATGTTGAATGAAGCAAACAAAATTACCAGGGATAGCAATTTAACCCACACACATCACCTCTGGTTTTGGTGATATGGTACACAGCAACATAGTTAATGAATATTAACACTTTTGACTCACACCATTCTGTACGCACAAACAGGATTCCTACAAAAGCAAGAACTCAGTGATTATGAAATAACAAACATATTTTCTAGAAATAATTAAGTGTAGGCAAATGCGATACAATATCTAATACAGGCTCTATCTTACTTTTGCCGTTGAATCTTTCTGTTGCAATGACTTCTCCATGGTTGCAAATGTTGAATAATTGGATTGTTTTACTTCGATTCTCTGTAGTACCACCTTCAATTCTTCAGTACGCAAAACATCGACTAAGCATGCAGTTAGGTATGTAGATTTTTCAACTTTTCCTCGTTTGGCTTTCATACTAGAAGCGTTGTCATTGATCTTCTCATTCAATTTATTGCTGTGATCACCTGTCAGAAGTTTGTTCAGATTGGACTTGTCCTTGTCGTTACTCTCCCTTTGTTGGCTAATGCCATCAGATGAAAGCGATTTGCTGTTAGTTTCTGGAAGACTCTTTTTGAACCAAGGCTGGGATTTTCTACCAGTAGAAAAGAAAGCTGCTCCTTTTTGAATTCTAGGTCTTTGCTGTACCTTCAAACCATTTATCCTTGAACTAAAAGTAAGTGTTTTGGCCATGGGTCCATAATGCACACTATCTTTCAGAAGGGTCCGCTTTGATGTAGCGTCCGATTTGACTTTATCTATTTGTGATTCCTTTGAAGCGAATGGAACTTTAGAAATGGAAACAATTGACATTTTTTCTTTTGTTCCTATCTTTCCCTTTGCTTGATATTTTACACTCTCTATTTCAGATTGTTGAGTTGGAGCAACAGACTTTGAAAGCTTATCGTGATTGATTAATTTTCTCTCAAGAGGGGTGAGATACGTCCGTTTTTCCATCCTGTAAAAAGACTTTGGAGACATTACAGACTCACTTGGACAGTCCTTTCCATTAGGAGTCAGTCTGGGGGTGTTCTGTGAACCATCTTGATAATCATTAATAGACAAATTGTCTGAAGCACAATGGATGATATTTTCTTTATAATTACTATCACTTTGAGAATGTATTAACTTTGAGGTTGTTAACTTAGGCGAGGTCATTTTTAATAAACAGTCAACATCATCAAAATTAAGTATTCTTTTTCTTCCCGTTGTTCCTGATATTGGAGTGTTGATGGGGGTGTAATCTTGCCTTTTAAATACAAATAAGCACACAAATTAGTATTTGACAGCTAATCTTTACTTGGTTCAATTTGTAGCGATTTTACTTTTTATAGTAAAACAAATTCCAACATCAGCTTCAAGTGGAAAATAAAATTAAAATCTCTATGTAACTGAGGTCCTCCAGCACAAACATCGATCCTCTCCTCTTTTGGCAGGCATTTCACAGATTAGTTTAGTCATACAGTGTGGAAATAGGCCTTTCGGCTCCACGCCGACTAACAATCAACCCGTACACTAGTTCTATCTTACGCTCTTCGGACAATTTACAAATCCACACAGCTTTAGAACGTACGAGGAAACCATTGCACCCGGAGAACGCCCACATGGTCACAGCGAGAACATATGTACTAACTTTGTACAGACAGTACCCGTAGCCAGGATCGAACCCGGATCTCTGGTGCAAGTAAGGCAGCAGCTCTACTGCTAGGCCACTGTGCCACCACTCAAGCCAAGCTCAAAGACAAAAACTGCTGAATAAAAGGGGATAAAAAGGATTTCATAGACAGCCCAGCGTTTTTTTAGCAAAGCCAATCTGTCTTTATAAAGTGGACAACTGGAGTGTTTTAATTCCCTGAAGAGAAGAACATTTTTAAATAACATTTATTGCACGCAATTTCCAATCTTTCTTCATGGGCAAATAATGCCACCATGGCAGCAAAGTGTATTGGAAACAAAGATAAAACACAATATTTGATTTGTCATTATAACATTAGAATAGAATAAACTTTTTGAGATATTTCACTTTTTGTGAATGAGCAATATCAATGCAAGAGACCTTGGAAAGAAGTAATATACATACAATAATTCCATTTAGTCCAGAGCAGAGATATCTCAGAAGCAATGTAGTTTTGTTACATTCAGTTTGTGATAGGTTATTTATAAAGGGGATTCGTGGTCAAAAATTACCTATGGTATAATCATCCATAACCCACTCTTCATTAGTTAATCAGGTGCAGATTTATCCACACAAAAGCAGTCATATTAGCTTTTATTGAACATGTTAAAGCTAAAGTTGGTGCATTGTTTTTGCCAAATTATCAAAAAGATAGAGAAGCACTGGACAAATATCAAAACATTTCCCCAGACCTGCAGGTTATTTCTATAAAAAGGAAACAAAAACAGGCTGAACAGGGCTCGATATTAACAGTTGCCCAGTTGCCAACTAAAGTCCCCCCGGGCAACCTAAAAGCTGTGTCATTTTGCTCGGCTTGATACTGCAGGTACTGGTTTATACCGAAGTTAGACACAAAAAACTGGTGTAACTCAGCAGGACAGGCAGCTTCTCTGGAGAAAAGGAATAGGTGATGTTTCGGGTCGGCAGCGGCAGCTCCACCTCATCCTGCACCTCTCCCGATCCATCCTATACAGACCCCTCCCCCCTCCATTTATCCTGCACCGATCCCATCATCCCGTAGTGACCTACCCATTCATCCTGTACTGATCCACCCATTCATCCTGTACTGATTCCCCTCATTCATCCTGCACTGATCCCCCACCATTCATCCTGCACTGATCCCCCACCATCCATCCTGTATTGATCCTCCTATTCTTCTTGCACAGACCCCCCCCATACTGATCCCCCCATTCATCCTCTACTGAACCCCACTCCATTTATCCTGCACCGATCCTCCCATCCATCCTGTAGTGATCCCCCCCCCCCCCCCGATTCATCTTGCACAGAACCCCGATCCACATTGTACTGACCCACCCCCCCATTCATTCTGTACTGATCCCCCCATCCATCCCGTACTGATCCTCCCCATTCAACCCCCACTGACATCCCCCGCGTTCTCTCCTCACAATTTTACCTACTCCAACCAACACGCACTAATTCCCCTGCCTCAATCCATCCATCCCAAATTTGTTTTAATCCATAAAGATGGATTAATTAAATTGTGAACACATGAAACATTAAAACCGCAGTGTTCGATTGTCACTGCTACCGTTGACACATTATAGAATTCATTTTAACGACAAATTAATGCTCTTAACATGGAGTATCAGTACTGTAGTTATTTAATGAGTGACATTCACAACTATACGTTGGATTTATCCAGGTTTTACTTCTACAGTCGGTCATATATGCATCACTAATTTGGTTAGGAGATATTTCAGTTGAAATTTTAACATTAATTCTGAAATGGGAATGATGGAAACAGTGTTTATCAATAATTTTTTTTAAATCTGGTGCGTACAAACTGGGTATTTTCATTGCTGTTCATAACACATATATCTAATCTGAATGTCCGATGTGGCGTTTTGACATTTTTAAACATATTGCCAAAAGAACATTTGCTGCAGTTATGTCCTTTGGCCATCTCTTGTCAGTTAGTGTAATGTTTAACCCGTCAGATGGATATAGTCGGTTTTAACAGCTATTATCATAAAATGCCTTTAGAAATCTCCTTGCAACCTGTTTATTTTGTTGTGGATAAATTATGTGGAAAGCGAGAGTGTTTCTGTACCAATAGCAATAACGACCTGTGCTAGGGCCATGTCATGATTATTTTCGGTCCTTCACAGAAAACATGCTTGCATCAATCTGTAGTGTGCATGGTTAAGCATATATTTTACCATGGTCCAGGATTTATTGACACAGGTTGATCATACGTTGAATAATCCAATCACATTTTTGTTTGGAAGTGGAAAGAACTAATAGAAATTGCATTCATTGCAACGTGTAAAAAGAGTTGAGATACTGTATTATAATTTTGCTGCATGTCATTGTGGTATATATCATGTCTTGATTGGTGAATATGTTTAGTTTTTAACCTTATTTGAAGCAGAAATAATATGTGAATGCTTCATTGAGCATAATTCCGACTGGTAGCTACCCACTTCGTCCGAGCACATTATCACACGTGTCATGCAAGCCGTCTTAAATGACCACTTAAACTGTCATTTGGCAACCTAAAAAGCTGCCCAGGTTGCCTGACTGGCAACAGAGAAAAAAGTTAAGTGAGAGCCCTGCTGACTCTAAAGTAGAGTCAGCAGGGCTCTCACTTAACTTTTTTCTCTGTTGTAGGCTCTGTCTGTTGTGCTACATAACCCTCTGACTCTAAAGTATTCAGTGGGTTATGTAGCACAGAAACGGGCTCTTTCATGTTCATGCTGATCAGGTTGCCTACACGAGTCCGTCTCATTAGTCCATGTTTAGCTCATATACCCCTAATCCATTCCTATCCATGCACTCACCCAAACGTCTTTTAAATGTGGCAATTGAACTGCCTCTATTACATATCTCTGATACCTCATTCCATACATTCAACAACCTTTGTGGTGAGACCAATCGTGCAGCTTTGGTTGCCAAGCTATAGGAAGGATGTCATTCAGAAGCAAAAGGTGCAGAGAAGACGCACATAGATGAATGTAAAAAAATTTGCCCCTCAGGTCCCCTTTAAAACTTGTATCCTCTGGTTTTAGATTCCGTTGCCATTTGAAAAACACAGCAACCAATCAACTTATCCACGACACTCGTTATTTTATATACCTCTATAAAAGGCACTTCTCAGCCTCCTATACTCAGGGAAAGTTGCCAGACTATCCAGGCTCTCCTTACAACAGCCTCATTGGACCCAGTAATATCTTGTTTAACTTCGATTGTAGGAGCCATTAAGTTTGTCAGTATTATTATCTGATATTTGTAGTTTTCATTTTTATCTGCCTGTACTTTTGTAGGTGGGATTTGATACGTAGTAGGGGGGTGTTCTTTTGTCCACCTGCTTCAAAAGGGCATCAATAATACCAGTGCCCAAGAAGAGCAAGGTGACATGCCTCAATGACTATCGACCAGTGGCACTAACATCTGTGGTGATGAAGTGCTTTGAGAGGTTGATTATGGCACATATCAACTCCTACCTTGACAAGAACCTCGACCCACTGCAGTTCGCTTACCACCACAACAGATCAACAGTGGATGCAATCTCACTGTCTCTCCACTCCGGACCACTTGGACAACAAAAACTCATATGTCAGGCTGTTATTCATTGACTACAGCTCAGCATTTAATACCAACATCCCTCCAAGCTGGTTACCAAGCTCTCAGACCTGGATCTCTGTGCATCCCTCTGCAATCGGATCCTCGACTTCCTCATCCACAGACCACAGTCTGTCCATATTGGTGGAAATGAGTCATCCTCGATAACAATCAGCACGGGAGCACCGCAAGGCTGCGTGCTCAGCCCCCTGTTGTACTCACTCTATATTCATGACTGCGTAGCCGGACATAGTGCGAACTCCATCATCAAGTTCGCAAATGACACCACTGTTGTGGGACGAATCACTGATTGTGACGAGTCAGAGAATAGAAGTGAGATCGGCTGATTGACTAATTGAGCCAGCACAACAACCTGGCTCTCAACTCCAGCAAAACCAAGGAACTGATTGTGGACTTTGGAAGGGGTAGGATAGGGACCCACAATCCCGTTTATATCAACATTGGTGGAAATGGTCAAGAACTTCAAATTCCTCGGCATGCACATTTCCAAAGATCTTTCCTGGTCCCAGCACACTGATGCAATTATAAAGAAAGCACATCTACTTCCTGAGATTACGGAGAGTCGTTATGTCAAGGAGGACTCTCTCGTACCTCTACAGGTGCACAGTTGAGAGCATACTGACTGGTTGCATCGTGGCTTGGTTCGGTAACTTGAACGTCCAGGAGCAGAAAAGAATGCAGAAAGTTGTGTCCACTGTCCAGTCCATCATCAGCTTTGACCTCCCCACCATCGAAGGGATCTATCGCAGTCACTGCCTCAAAAAGGCAGCCAACATCACCAAAGACTCACACCATACTGGCCACACACTCATCTCTCCGTTGCCATCATGTAGAAGATACAGGAGCCCGAAATCTGGTACATCCAGGTTCAGGAACAGCTTCTTCCCCACAGCCATCAGGCTACTTAATATGACATCAAACAAACTCTGAACTATAACAGCCTATTGCACTTTGTCTGTTTATTTATGTGTGTGTGTGTATATATATATACATATACATATACATATATATATATATACATATACATATATATACATATACATATACATATACATATACATATACATATACATATATGGTCAATGGCATATAGGACACACTGATCTGTTCTGTATTATTCCTACAATATTCTGTTGTGCTGCAGCAAGCAAGAATTTCATTGTCCTATCTGGGACATATGACAATAAACTCTCTCGACTTGACTTGTTAGAGGTGTCTGGCGCAGACTCTCAGATTAGAAGTTTCAGTTTGGTGTCGGAGAATGAGGGGAAACAGTTTTCTACCATGATCACGACACATCCATGTTACGAGACGACATACCTTTATAAGCAGTTTTTATGTGATTTATATGATGTGAATGGAACAGCGATTAAGAACTGAAAGTTATGTTATTTCTTTGTTTTGTATTACTCCAATAAAAAAACAATTAATAAAGAAACGACACCTGGAAGATTCATCTTTGCTGTCTTATGTGTGTCATGCGTGCGTTAGGCTATACCTCCAAATCATCTTCGATAATTCATGGCTATCGAAGTTGGACTTTGAGAACGTTGTAAAAACTGCCATTATATTAAGTAGAAAACTGTTACTACCAGGAAGAGTAGTAGCCAAAGCCGATTCAACAGTGGACTGAAGAAGCTGAACCTCTGCCAGAGATTACAGCCTGAATCCTGGGAGGAAGAACTGACACGGTTGACACCTGGGTCATTAGAGGAAGAGAAGACCTCATTGACCGAGAAGGGCGTGTGTAGATCTATTGCTCGCCGTATTTGAAAACTGCCACAAACATTAAAGTTTAAAAGCCTGTGAGAAAATTCTACAGAAAGAAAGAACGCAGCCAGAGGCGTGTTTACCTTTATTTGAAAATTAGTCAGCTCGCGTTGAGCGAACAGCCTTGAAATTAATTGGATGTTTTGGACTTCTACAATAAGGTGAGCTCAGCTAGTGAATGTTTACAAGATTCTGGCTAAGAAAACCTTCAAAATAATGCTTGTTTTGAAGAAGCAGAACAGGCAGTTTTTTAAAACTTGTATAACGATCTGGCAGTCAGTCAAGGATACACCAACTCATGGAGTCACGGACAGGTGAGTACGAAGAGGAGCCAGAAGAGAGAAGATATGGAAAGAGAGAAACCAAGCGCTCTGAAAAGGGAGAAGCAGCCTACCTGGAAAGATGCCAGATGGAAAGAAACAAATTATGGAAGCAGATGGTCGAGAAAATTGAAATCAAGACAAAACTA
Organism: Okamejei kenojei; assembly: GCA_035221665.1. Lineage (NCBI taxonomy): Eukaryota > Metazoa > Chordata > Chondrichthyes > Rajiformes > Rajidae > Okamejei > Okamejei kenojei. The sequence goes on from CM069135.1 coordinate 83,503,328, forward strand.
ATGGAATCAGATGAGAATGCAAAGATGGTGCAATTAATCTGGAGCAATCATCCATGAGGTTGGAGAAAAGCAAAACTCATTGTTGAGTTTACAACTGCCAGAGGGAGAACTCGAAAGGCACACCCAGTGGTTCCAAGAATGAGTGGAATTTTTAGATGGTTTTGTAGAGCATGTGCATACCTGCCAACTTTTGAGAATGAAAAATCGGAATCCTATTAGTCTGACGTCAGTGAGGGCGGGGCACGTGACGTCAGTAAGGGGCGGGGCACATGACGTCAGTAAGGGGCGGGGCACGTGACGTCAGTAAGGGGCGGGGTGCGTGACGTCAGTAAGGGGCGGGGTGCGTGACGTCAGTGAGGGCGGGAAAGTGACGTCAGTGAGGGCGGGAAAGTGACGTCAGTGCGGGGGGGGGGGGGCAAGTGACGCCGAACGCCACCGTGGCGGGGCGGGGTCATGCGGCTGCGTGCTGACGTACAACCGTGCGTGCCCCCATAAGCGGCGCAGGCGCGGTGCGCTCTCTCGCTGTCTCCTCGCCGCCGCCGCCGCCATGGGTCGCATGCACGCTCCCGGGTAGGTAGGAATTTTTTTTCGGAATATTGAGGAAAAAAATCGGAATTCGGAATTGGGATGGAAAAATCGGAAGAATTCCGCCCAAATCGGAATGGTTGGCAGGTATGCATGTGAAGAAGTGGTTACTTGAAATCGAACAACTTACAGTCGAAAGTGCTATGCAACAAGGTGTCGGTGGGAGAAGAAATTACACCTCAAGATAATATTTCAAATGTCTTAACCGAAGAACAAGACATAAATCTGGTTCTGTAGCCAGTTCAACTACAAGGGTCTCTGCTCAAATGGAAGCCGAAGCTGAAGTAGCTGCTCTCTCGCTAGAAGCTGCCGCCTTGGAGAAAAAATATGAGATTGAGGAACAAGAAGAACAGCTGAAGAGAGAGGCTGAGGAATGAAGTGAACAGCTGAAGAGGTAAGGAAAACAGCTGAAGAGAGAGGCTGAGGAACAAAAAAGGCAGTTGAGGAAGGAGAAAGAACGGCTGGAAATAGTCACGAAGTTGGCAGTTGCCAAGGCAAAGAAGGAGATACTGGAAGGTCAAGGTACAAGATACGGCTCGAGAATATCTCAGAAGAGTTCCTTAGTCCAAGAAGGAGTAAAGCTGGGAACAGCAGCTAAATCAAATCTACAGCCTGAGTGAGTGGATGGGCGACAAAACTTCATTTCAGCAACAAGGAGCTAGACCGAAGCAAACAACCTTCGGGCTGTCTGTTGAGGCTCGTTATAAGCCAGCGACCCAGCACTCATCTCAGAGGCTCAATACACAGGCTTGTACATGCCTAGATTTTCAGAGGCCTGTTTATTATCCATTTGCGCCCAGCCAGGGGACTCGCGACAAAACTTACCCAGACCAGTACTCTTTTCAGGGGCCTGTACATCATCCATCTGCGCCCAACCAGGTGAATTGTGCATGTGAATCAAAGTGAATTCTATGAATTGGTGAGGAATCAAACTAGAATCAGCAAGTTCCTAGTTCAACAAAATCTCTCTTCCACCTAACCTCCGATGGAAATTCCTAAGTATAACAGTGATCCTTTGCAATATGAAACTTTCATAAAAGCGTTTCACGAAGGAGTGGAAATGAAAACTACTAATGAAAGAGATCGCTTATGATTTCTGGAGCACTTCACAAGCGGATATGCAAAGCAGCATGTAATAAGTTGTCTAAATTTGCCTGCAGAGGAGGGCCGTCAATTAGTAAGAAAATTGCTTAAAGAACATTTTGGTAACAAACAGAAGATTGCTAATGCATACATTAAGATGACCTATGCTTGGACAGCTATTAAGGCGGAAGATGAAGGCATTGCATGAGTTTGTGTTATTTCTTAGAGGTTGTTGTAGGTCAATGAGAAGTCTGGACTACATGGAAGAAATTAATGTTGTTAGTGATATGAGAACTATCATTCTAAAACTGCTCTATAGGCTTAGAAAAAAGAGGAGGGATAGAGCAGGTTTGATACTGGAAGTCAAGAAACGAGAAGCCTTGCTTCCTGATCTGGTGAGTTTCATGGAAAGGGAAGTATGGTTAATGTCAAATCTACACCATGGCAATATTCAAGATCCTAAACCAGCAACTGTTAACGGTTCTACCTTTACCGAAACAAAAGGAAAATCAGGACCTAAGGAAAGCAGTTTTGCTACCGCTATAATACCTGTAGAAACGACAGGAAGAATGAAAGGAGATGCATGCACTATTAAGCAAAAAGGGTTCTGTTTGTCATGTGAAGAGGTTGGCCACACCATAACGTGGTGTCAAAAATTCAAGAAGAAGGAATATAAAGAAAAGATGGACTTCTTAAAGGAGAAGGGAATCTGTGTTTGATGTTTGAAGAAAGGTCACATGGCTAGAGACTGTCGTATAACTTGTAATAAGTGCAAACAAGATAATCCTGAATTATTTCACACCGAACAGAAGATTGCGGAGAAGAAGCCGGAGCAAATAGACAGGAGGAAAAGCCAGCTATGAGTGATGCTGTTACCTCAACTCAGATAAATACGCATATTGGGGCCGGGATAGAAACCTGTCCCCCATCTTACCAGTAACGGTAAGGAACAGCGAGGGGAATACAGTGTTGCAAACATATGCATTTTTGGATCATGGATGCTCGGTTACCTTTTGCACAGAAAGCTTGATGAGAAGGCTGGACATTACAGGAGAAAAGACTAAGATTTTATTGCATACCATGAATGAAGAGAAATGCTGCGATAGTCATCACATTACAGGTATGGAAATGTCTAGTCTGGATGAAGACAAATTTATACAAATATATCTGATGTGTTTACACATGAGACCATGCCTGTTTCTCATCTAAATATACCCAAGCAAGAAGACTTGAAAAAATGGCTTTACTTGAAGGATGTCAAGATACCTAAAATAAATTCTGGTATCGACCTACTTATCAGAACAAATGCTTTGAAGGCATCGGAACCTAAAGAGTTTGTCAGAAGTCAAGGGGACGGACCATTTGCCGTGAGAACCCTACTCGGATGGGTTATCTATGGCTCCTTGAGGAGGAACCAGAATAACCACCCTGCTGCTGCTGTCAATCAAATATCTACTGTTAAATTAGAAGAGCTATTGATCAAGCAATACAATCACTTCAATTAAAGTACCAATAGGGAATCAGGAGAGATGTCCAGAGAAGCGTTAACGTTTTTGGATATTATGAACCACTCAGTAAAGATGATAGAAGGACATTATTGTCTAGACTCACCTTTCAAACAAGAAAGTCAGTCTGCCGAATAATTGCCGCATAGCAGGGCAATACACTCAGAATCTGAAACGCAAATTTGGCAAGAATACGAAATTTCATGATGAATATACATCTTTCCTAAAGGACATGATTGACAATGATTATGCCGAAATAGTACCAACAGACCAGCTCAATCAAAGTGAAGGAGAGCTTTGGTATATTCTGCACCACGGGGTGTATCACTCGAAGAAAGGGACCTTGAGGGTGGTCTTTGACTGTGCTGCAGTCTTCAAAGGAACATCACTTAACTGTCAACTACTACTGGGTCCGGACCTTACCAACTCACTCATTGGAGTTCACATTAAATTCAGACAAGAACCGATTGCTTTGGCGGCTGATATTAAAGCAACATTTCATCGTTAAAGTATTAGAAAAGTATATTGACTATTTGCGATTCCTATGGTGGCCTGATGGTGATGCACACCAAGATCTCGTTGAATACCGGATGAAGATACATCTCTTTGGAGCAGTGGCATCACCAAGTTGTGCAAACTTTGCATTAAGGAATACCACCAAGGACAATAAAGCTCACTTTCCAGAAGTGACACACACAGTAAAGAATAATTTCTATGTGGATGATTGTTAAAATCCACGTCTACGGAAGAGGAAGCAATTCAAATGGTAAACCATCTGACTTCTCTTTGTAATAAGGGAGGATTCAGCAAGCGGATCAGCAACAGCCGTGTTGTATTGGCATTCCACTATATGACAGAGCCAAGGAGGCCAGAAAGTGGGATTTGGACAAAGACAATCTGTCAATGGAAAGGGCACTGGGACTGCACTGGTGTGTCGAAACACATGTGTTCCAGTTCAGAATCTCAATTCAAGAGCGACCATGTACTGGAAGGGGTAACCTAGCCGTGATTGGTTCTGTTTATGACCCTTTGGGATTTCTCGCACAATTTACACTGCCAGCCAAGTTGATTTTGTAGGATCTTTGTAAGGAAAAACTTGGATGGGATGGAAGTATAACGCAAACTTCCCCTCAGCGATGGACAGAATGGTTAGCAGATCTCAGAATTCAAAGCGGATCGGTACATGCATGAAGCCTACAAACTTTGGTCGCATCACTTTTCAGACGCAAGTGAAAGTGGCTACAGTACTGTTTCATATCCAAGACTGGAAAATTATAACAATGAAGTACATGTTGCATTCTTAATGGGAAAGGCCAGAGTGGCAACATTGAAGCAAATGGTGATTCCCAGAATGGAAGTTACTGCCGCAGTCTTAGCTGTTAAAGTTGACATAATGCTGCAAAAGGAACTGCAGCTTCAGCTGGAGAAATCTATCTTCTCGACTGATAGCACTACAATGCTTAAATACTTCAACAATGAGAACAAGTGTTTTCTAACATTTGTAGCAAACAGAATCTCTTATGTATGGAGAGCTACTAATGTATCACAGTGGAAATATGTTAATACAAAGGCTTAAATTAGAATAAAATCCAGAGTGTTATGCATCAGCATGGGATAGAATGGAATTTTAATCCTCCTGCGATGGTGTTTGGGAACGGTTGATCCGCGTGGTTAGAAATGTGCTAAGTTCTGTTCTTAAACAACAAGTTCTGGACGATGAAGGATTGCAAACGTTATTTTGTGAAGTTGAAGCAATTTTAAATGATTGACTCATAACTAGTTTTGATGATCCAAATGACCTGGAAGCACTTACACCAAATCATATTCTTCTGTTGAAGACTATTCCAATGCTACCACCTGGCCTCTTTGTGAAAGAAGATTTATATATGAGACGCAGATGGAGACAGTACAATATACGGCAGATCTTTTTTGGAAAAGGTGGACACAAGAATATTTGCCTCTAATTCAAGAACGACAATGACGTTTGAAAGTAAGAAGACATTTTATTCCAGATGATATCGTTTTGGCGGTTGATTCGACTGCACCACTAGGTTCTTAGTTGATGGCACAGATACTTGCGATCATGCTAGACGTTAATGGTTTGGTGCGGACAGTACGACTTCAGACTAAGAACAACGTCTTGGTAAGACCGATAACCAAGATTTGTCTGCTTATAGAAGGCGAAGGTGAAGATGGAAGAATATCTAAAGAAGTCTGAATGCTAATGTATAATGCTTATTACTTTTATTTTTGGAGATATGTTAAGCTTTTATAGCTCCTTTTTTAATCTTTATTGGTAATTGCCTCGTTATATACAGAACAATTAGGGGCCGGTATGTAGGAGCCATTAAATTTAAGTCAGTATTATCATGTCTGATATTTTTAGTTTTAGTTTTTTTCTGCCTGTACTTTTGTAGGTGGGATTTGATACGTAGTAGGGGTGTGTTTTTTTGTTAGTCTAATCAGATTAGAAATTTCAGTTTGGTGTGGGACAATGAAGGGAAACAGTTTTCTACCATGATCACACACACGCGTTACGAGACGACATACCTTTATAAGAAACTTTTATGTGATTCATATGATGTGAATGGAACAGCAATTATGAACGGAAAGTTACGAGTTATTTCTTTGTTTTGTATTACTTCAATAAAAAAAGCAATCAATCAAGAAACGACCTGGAAGATTCATCTTTGCTCTCTTATGTGTGTCGTGAGTGCGTTAGGCTATACCTTCAAATCATCCGACTGTATGACTGAAAATGTTTTTAAAACTGCTATTATATTGATCTTATTTCATAACTATAAAATATAGCGAAAATCCCATCAAAGTGATCACCCTCTTCATAGTCTGAGTTCGACCATTGAGCCTTACTGGATGATCCCCCAGGAATATCCATTCCAAGTCTTTCCAGGTGAGACAAAGGTTCACATACACCACCTCTAAACTCATCTACTCCAGTGTTGTCCCCACCTCCTCTTTCTCTCTCTCCCCTTCTCTTCCCTATGCCTTACCTGGACTCAAACCCATTTCTTCCCTCCAACTCCATTCTTTCACAATTCACAACCTTTGAATCCTTATCTCACACCTTCAAGGGCCTGTCCCACTTACGCGACCTCGGCTCGCAAATTACGCGACCCCGTGGTCGTATGACGCATGCGTGCACCGTATGGCCGCGCGGGGCCGGTCCCACTTAGACGGGCGGAGTTGTGCAGGGCTCCGAAATTCTTGCAGTGACCAAAGTCTTTGCGCGCCAACGGCCTGTCGGCACGCAGGCGTGGTCGTATGCAGCATCTTGACGGCGTATGCCTAGCGCGTGGCGTTGCATGATGACGCCCGAATTCAGTCGTCCCGCCTCCTGCCCAGCTGATTGGTAAGCATGGTAAATGACGTCACGCGCGAACTCCGCTTCCGCTTGGTCGCGCCAAACGCACGCAAGTTAGTCTTTTTCACCTGTGGCCTTTGTCTGCCCATCACCCCCCCCCCCCCCCCCCCCCATCGCTCACTTACTAGGTTTAGTACTGTCCCTCCTCTCTTCCAGCTTTCATCCCTCTCTCCCCCCCAACCACAATCAGACTGAAGAAGTTCCTGACCCAACACATCACCGATCCATGTTCTCCAGAGATGCTGCCTGACCCGTGGAGTTATTCCAGCCTTTTTTAAAAATAAACCAGCATCTGCCATTCCTCATTTCTACCAAGTACTGCTGTGATTTTTTCCCCTCCCTTGTTTACCGTCACCTCAGGCTTCTGCCATTAAAATAAATGAAGTTTAGCCTAACAGACCTTCCTCACTCCTGTCCTACCTAGTAAACATGCTTGCTTTAACTCCAATATTTGCCTCAACTTTCTTATTGCTCACAACTTCCTTGTAATCACAGCCCTGACAGACTTGTGTAAACCCACCCAAATAGTACAAGCAGATCTCCCCGCCAGCAATTTCAATCCCCCCATCCAGATCAGCTGCAATCTGTCTCTCCTGCCCCAAAGGAGATCCCGACGATCCAATAACATGAATCTCTCCCCAATGCACAAGCTCCTCAGCCATGCATTCACTGTCCCATCTTCCTTTTGGCACGTGGCACCAAGCAAATCCATAGGTTAGAGCTCTTGAAGTCCAGGTTTTTAACCTGCTGCTTAACTCCCTATATTCACTTTGTGGTACCTCATCCCTTTTTCTAGCAGTGTTGTTGGTACCAATGAGGGCACACACCTCTGGTAACTCACACTCTCCCTTAATAATGTTCTGAAACCGCTCAGGCATCCCACATGCAGGCACTTGGGAATCAACAAACCATTTTGGAGTCTTGTGTGCAGCCACAGAATCTCCCATTTGTCCTTTACTTGAAAGGAAAGATAGCAAGAGGCTTGAATGGAGGATAAATACTGGCTAACCTGTATCTGTGCAGTACTCTCAATGTAAAGAAAACACAGCTTACCCATCACCTTTAGAAGAACTCAGTTTCCTCTTTTTAGGATTGTATTTAGGCATTTTCCTCCTGAACTGAAATAAATTGAAAACTAATGATTAATTACATAATCAAAAGCAGCTGGAGGGAAAGAAGTAACAAGCACAATTATATTATGTATAGTAACATTCAATGTGACTGGGTATCATCTATATTTGTAGAAAAACTTTATTTATATTGACACATTTTTACTGCCTACTTTTAAGTCAAATGCATCTATTGGACAGAAAGAATATAAAGATTAAACATTTGTAATGGACATCAACATCAATATGGAAATAAAATGATCAAGATCAATGTGATCATGTTAAAAGCAGTTAAAAGTGATTTAAAAATCGATGGAAATATTTGAATCATTATTTTGCTTTAGTATTCACAACAGGATACATCCTATGGAAATTGATGCCGAATCATTATGGGACTAAGAATTACAAAATCATGTAATAAATTTGATAATGCAGCCAAATAATAACAAATTCCCAGGACTGGGTGGATTAATCTGAGAAAATGCACAGTGCTTTAACAATAACTTTCAAAGATCTCTCGATCCATTTCTTTGGAAAATTTGTGTATGTACCTCTTGTTCAGTCAAAGTAAGAGGAAACCAAGAAAATATCTGTAGTCAACATTTCATGTTGTTGACCTGTACTCGAATTGAAAAGAAAAACTCAGAAATCTGACATGCTATAAATTGCAAAGACGACAGAGTAATTGATGGGAGTGAACAAAGCAAATGTTTGTGATATGATGGAAACTAATGGGCCTGTCCCACTTACGCGACTTTTTCGGCGACTGCCGGCACCGGTCATAGATCGCTGCAGGTCGCCGAAAATTTTCAACATGTTGAAAATCCAGTGGCGACCAGAACAAGGTACAACTCTTTCGGTGACTGAGGAGACTATTCATGACCATACAGGCAATATCCCGGCGACATGTCATGAGGTGAAGCATGTATGATCGTGAGTAGTTGCCCAAAGAGTCGTACCTTGTTCTGGTCACCGCTGGATTTTCAACATGTTGAAAATTTTCGGTGACCTGTAAATACCTATGACAGGTGCCAGCATTCGCCAAAAAAGTAGTGTAAGTGCGACAGGCCCATAAGAGTTTTTGACCTTTCACTGGAACCACTCAACTGAACAAAGCTGGACATCAAAAGTGATGTATTGGGGAAAATTGGCATGTCCAAATACGTCAAAGATTGCATGGAGGTTAAATGACCAGGAGGAATAATGCAATGTAATTTGCGAGTTTTTTACAGTTGTTCCAAGATTGTAACCTGGTAAAAGATTTAAACATGAGATACCAGAAAAGATTACTGAATGAAAAGGTAACACTATTCAAAACCTTAATATAAAGTGAGGGGAATAGGATTAAAGTTCCATCAGGTCTTCTTCAGTCTGATGATTCAGTAAAAAAAACAATCTAAGTTTGTCCAAACTCCCCTAGCTAACATCCTCTGATAAAGGCAGCACCCACCCATAAGCTTCCCCATCCTTCCCATAAAGAGGCAACTAGAATGGCACACAATACTCTAAAAGCAGCCTAACTAAAGTTTTATAAAGGTACAAGACTTCCTGATTTTTATACTCACTGCCCTGTCTAATGACGGCAAGCATATTATACACCTTTATTAACCATTATTTACTTGTTTTGCTATTTTCAGGGAGCTACGGACATGGACACCAAGTTGCTGTTAAAGGTCCTGCCATTAACTGTATACTTTCCCATTAAAATTGGCATTTCAAAATACAACATCTCACACTTTTCCAGACTAAACAATCTGCAATGATCCAAATCCTGCTGTATTCTTTGACATCTTTCACTGTCCATATTTTCAGTCAATCACAAATTGAGGCACTGATCCCAGCACTGATTCCTGCAGAGCACCACCAGTCACAGACCTACAGCCTGAAATGACACTCTTCCACCACCACCAACATCTTCTGTAAGCCATTTTTAGTAATTTACCAAGTCACCATGGTTGCCACACACCTTAATCTGGATAAACCCATCATGAGGGACCTTGTCAAATGCTTTACTGAAATACATGACAACCTCCATTGCCATGACCTCATCAATCATGGTCATCTCCTCAAAAATACTCAAGTTTGTAAGACATGACCCACCCAGAGTAAAACCATGTAGACTATCCCCAATTAGCTATTTCCTTCCAAATGCAAATAAATCCTAACCCCAAATGCTTCCTTACCTTTGATTTGAGGCTCATCCACCTATAATGTCCTGGATCATCCCAATTTCCCTTCTTAAAAAAAATATATTTGTCAAATATATAGAAGGAACTGCAGATGCTGATTTACAAAAACAGACACAAGTAGCCACCTGAAATGTCACCTATCCATATTCTCTAGAGATGCTGCCTGACTAGCTGAATTACTCCAGCACTTTGTGTCGATCTTTGTGAAGGCCCATTCAGAAATTGAAACAGAAAATGCTAATGATGCTCAGCCAGTCAGTCAACATCTGCCGAAAGTTTTAGTTTGCTATTCTGACATGGTAGAGTGAAACAATTTTTGTGTGCTATCCAGTCAAAGAACACACTACACATGAATCCAATCAAGCCGTCCAAAGTGCACATAGACAATAATGGGCCTGTCCCACTTAGACGATCTTTTAGGCAACTACAGGCGACTAGTTTGTCGTCACATGTTCGCCAAGAGTAGTCTCCTCAGTCATATAAAAAGTGGTAGCGTCTTTCTGGTCGCCGCTAAATTTTCAACATGTTTTGGCGACAATGGGTTTGAAGCCAATGAGTGTAGCTTGATTTCTCCTGACAAATGTACTGTCGTAGGTTGTCACCGGTTTTTCGGCGACCTGCTACGACTATGACAGTCGCCGACAGTTACCGAAAAAAAAAATCGCCAAGTGGGACAGGGTACAGATAAAAACACTTCATTGGAACTAGAAATAAGAGATGACAATTTAGTTTAGTTTTAAATTGCTGACAGCTTCAGGAAGGGAGAATGGATTGGAAAAATGGGAATCTGATAAGGCGAGGCCAGGGTTGCCTATGTGTACATATGTATCTCGTGAATACATTCAGAGGTTGTGGGGCACAATCTAATAAGGTACAAGTTTATGATGAGGACATGGACAGTTCTTCATGAAATGTAGAGGGTAACCGAAAAGATCGCGGTCAATTTCCTGACAAGGTTACCCACGAGCTCCATTAACAGCTATCCCTCAAGTTCACTAATCTATAATACGCAAATATTGGAAATCGGAAATAAAAAGAAAATTCTGTGAATACGCGGGAGGTCTGGCAGCGCCTAAAGAAAGATAAATAAAGTTAACATTACACGTCCTGGACTCTTCATCTGTATGCTAAAGATGCTTTGTGTGACTATTCCAACAGGTTATACTTAATTTAAAATTTCCACCTGCAGTATGCTAAAGGACGGCCAAAAATGCAGTGATGGATTGGAAGAAGTTTGAGCCCAGCGCGATCCTGCAGTGTGCAGAGGAGCTCCTCTATAATCTTTGGTGTGAGGCGCGCCTCAGCAGGCTGCAGGTCTCCCGCCCAACACTTCACACAATCGCTGCAGCGGGCGGACCAGCGAGGAAAGGAAAGCACCTCAGCCCTCACCTCACCCACAACCAAAGATCCTATAGCAAGGAGCTCCTCTCTCCGTCCGCAGCTCACCCTTCCTTGACGTCCCCTCTCTCTTTCTCCTCAGGTCACCAGGCTCCTCCTGGGGCTTCACGCCCTCTCAACGCTTCTCTCCTCAGGTCACTGGGTTCTCGGTGCCCTCTCCTCGGGACAGCAGGTTCGCCTCGCTCTCGGCGCCTTTCCCTCTCCTCAGGTCACCGGGTTCACACCACCCTCGGCGCCTCTCTCTCCATCCTCAGGACACCGGGTCTTTCTCTCTGCTCGGGTTACCGGGCTTACCCGGGCCTTGACGCTTCTCTCCTCGGGTCACCGTGTTCGACGTCTCCGTCTCTCTCTCTCTCTCTCTCCAGGTCACCAGGTTCACACCGCCCTCGGCGCCTCTCTCCCTCCCCCCAGTTGCCCGCTCTCTTCTCTCCGCTCCTGTCCCCGGGTTAACCGTTCCTGTCCCCGGGTTGCCCGCTCTCTTCTCTCCGCTCTGTCCCCGGGTTTTTCCCGCTCCGGGCCTGGATCGATCCCTCACGCTGGCAGTTGGCGCGTTCAAGCCGCGCGCCTTCCGCGTTGGACCGCCCCCGGGACCCGCTGACTGGCCCAAAGATCCTCTAGCAAGCTATAGGCTGGAGAAACTCAGCGGGTGCAGCAGCATCTAAGGAGATAGGCGACGTTTCGGGTCGAGACCCTTCTTCAGACCTTTGGACTGGCCCAGACAGTCTCTTTCTTTTCTCCCCTCCCCTGATGTTTCCTTCCCCTCCCCTGACATTTTGTTTCGTTTACATAATCTGGTATTGGATGGGGAAATTGCTGAATTAGGATGAGACTAATGTATTACAACAATAAAACAACTGGAAAAAGAACGGTCAAGTTTTAGAGAATTATTGTGATTACAAGAGAAAACGAGAAGATGTGTGACGTGCATTTTAAACTCTGCTCTCTTGAATACAAATAAGACTAAATGCAATCGTTGCAGATTACGAAGGACAAGATAGACACAAAAGCGTTTGGGGGGGGGGGCAGCTCAGGAAGGAAGGAAGGAATGGGTGACGTTTTGGGCCTCTAAAGTCCCTTCTTCAGAGGGGAGAGGGAAACGAGAGATATAGAACAAATGAATGAAAGAAATGCAAAAAAGTAACAGAAATGAAAACATCTTAAAACGTTACAAATAAATGAAATATATGCTAAACAGAAACAAATAAATGAAAGATATGCTAAAACGGAACAAAGAAATGAAAAATGTGCATAAACAGTAATCACTATTTGAGTGAGCGTTGCAGCTTCCTTCCTTTTGCGGGGATGTTCCTACATCTCCCAGGCGCCGGTGGGCGGTCACGTGGCTCGCCATCCACTTCCTGGTCACCCTGTGCAACGACAGCTGGCGCTTGCTGTGCTGCGGTAGAAATGGTTTATTATTTCACCAGCAATGGTGAGTACTCGATTGTTTGAACATTGTCAGTATGTCTGCGTCTCTCACGGTCGGCAGAAGTGGCTCAGAAACGTTTTGTTGTGGCCCCCAAAGACGAGTGGGAGCTCAGCACTGAACACGGCCTAATGCTGGTGGAGGTTATAGTAACTGGAATTGAATCTTTACATAGGCGTTTTATCGTTTTTTGTGTCTGTAGGAAGCGAAATAATAGACTCGAGGTAAACTGGCAAGATTTTGTACTTTTTTTAAGGTTTATTATTGCCACGTGCAGCGAGGTACAGTTAAAGCTTTGTTTTGCATGCTATCCAATGTTCAGATAATATTGTGTGTGTATATATTAACTATATATATATATATATATATATATATATATATATATATATATATATATATATACGTATGTGTGTGTATATATATATATATATATATATATATATATAATATGTGTATATATATATATATATATATATATCATATGTGTATGTGTATATATATATATATATATCATATGTGTATGTGTATATATATATCATATGTGTATGTATATATATATCATATGTGTATGTATATATATATCATATGTGTATGTATATATATATATATATATCGTATGTGTATATATGTATATATCATATGTGTATGTATATACGTGTGTGTGTATATATATATATATATATATATATATATATATATATATACACACACACATATATATATATATATATATATATATATATATATATATATACACATATATATATATATATATATATCTATATATATATATATATATATATATATATATATATATATATATATATATATATCTATATATCTATATATCTATATATATATATATATATATATATATATATATCTCAAAATCAACTACAATAGGAAGAACAAAGAGGAAGATAGAGAGTGTAGAACATAATTTCTATGCACAATAGTTCCAGAGACAAAATTACAAATTTCTCAATGGCGTAGAAGTGAATCGGACATTACCCTAAACACTAAAGAAACCTGATTATAGAGAAGAAACTGTTCCTGAGTCTGGTGGTGCATGCTTTGAAGCTTCTGTAACTTTTGCCTGATTGGCACAAGAGAAGAAGGAATGACTGGGGTGGAACAGGTCTTTGATTATGCTTTTCTGAGGCAGCGTGAAGTAGAGATGGAGTTGATGTATTCAAATATTTGAACACCTCAATTATTTTCTACTGATTAATCAAATCTTGAGACCTATGCTGTAATAGCTAATGGGTTATAGCTTTTGGTTGGAACTTCACTTCAATCCTGCCAGGAATATAAGGGATATAGAAATAGAAAGTATAAAACAAACTGCTGGAGGAACTGGGGGGGTGATCAACATCAGTGGAAGGAAAGATATTGTTGCAATTTGTGAACCAAAAAGGAGTGAGGGATGATAAGCCAGCTGGGAGGGGTTGAGTTGATGGACAAAGGCAGATGGAAGCAGACAATGAAAAAAGGACACACACACACACAGTGTCGGAGTTACTCACCAGGTCAGGCAGCTCCGGAGAACATGGATAGGCACCTTTCTGGGTCAGGACCCTTTAGGCTGATTGGGGGTGGGGGGTTATTTGATAGCAATGATTGGACAAAGGCCAGAAATGAAAAGAGAGAAGGTGAGAGTGAAAGGATTGAAGAGTTATGAATTATGCAAGAGGGGTCCTATGATGCTGCCTGACCCATTGAGCTACTCCAGCACTTTGTATCTTCTTTTGTAAACCAGCATCTGCACTTCCTTGCTTCAACAAGAAAAAAAAAAGATAGCGGAGGATGGAGTTGGAGAGACTCGCTGGAGGGTGATGAGTGGGAACATAAAGGTTACCAGTGCTGGAATCTGATGAGTAAGGAAGGTGATAATGGGAATTATTCAAGGGAGAAAAAGGTAGATAGAACCAGATGGGGGAGAGGATCCAGTGTGTGGGAAGTATTTGAATGGATAGGACTAAGACAAAAATGGCAAATGGGTTGGTGAGTGGGCATTGGAAAATAATCAAAAGTGGGAGAGCAGAGGAGTTGAAAAGGGAAGGAAGGAGGGGAGGGAAGCACAGGGGAAGGGTTACCAGAAATTGAAAAATAAATAGGTTGAATGTTCTGGGTTCTTTACCCAGAGGACATAGTTTTAAGGTGAAGAAAAACGATTTCATGGGTATCTGAGGGACAACCTTTTCACTCAGAGGGTGATGGATATATGGAACAAGCTGCCAGAAGTAGTAGTTGAGGCAGGTACTATAACAACATTTTAAAAGACATTTGGACAGGTGCATAGATAGGAAAGGTGTAGCGGGATAAGGACTAAACGTTGGCATGTGGGACTAGCATAGATGGGGCATCTTGGTCAACATGGACAAATTGGGCTGAAGGGCTGCATTACTCTGTGACTCAGTGTCATTACTATTGGGCTATACTCTATATGTTGTGTTATTTTTCTAATTTATGTTGTGCATCACCCTGGCAGAGGGGAAGTCTGAAGGCCAGAGTTGAAATGGCATGCAGGTGAGAGCTTGGCCATTGTAGACCAAGCGCAGGTGCACTGCGTAACTATTCTGTCCTTGATCTTGCTGAAGTAGAGGAATACATTTGTGTGGGTAGGTGTTAAGTTGGAGGAAGGTATTTTTGATTAAGATGGCTGTAAACAAAACAGACTGAAACCTGTGCTTACCTTCATGGAGTCATAACGGATGGAAACAGTGCCTTGGCCCATTTAAGTCAGGAGTGTTTTATTGTCATATGTCTCAGATAGAAGAATAAAATTCTTACTTGCTGCAGCACAACAGAAAAGGGTGAAATGAGTGTATGGCCAGGGTGGTGTGGGTCTCGGATGATGTTGGCTGCCTTTTTGAGGCAACGACTCCGGTAAATCCCTTCGATGGTGGGGAGGTCAGAGCCGGTGATGGACTGGGCAGTGTTCACAACTGAGAAGTCTGAGAAGGTCTCGACCCAAAATGTCAACGATTCCTTCTCTCCAGATATGCTGCCTATCCCGCTGAGTTACTCCAGCATGTTGTCTATCTTTGGTTTAAACCAGCATCTGCAGCCCCTTCCTACACCCTTTGGCCCATTTGGTCCACATCAAATTCAAGCACTGTTTTAGAATAATCCCATGTATTAATCAACTACTAACCAAAGTACCTTTCCACCATTCATCTAAATATAATGGGCAATTTACAGTGTTTAATTAATAGACTAATCTGCATGTCCTTGTAATATGGAAGGAAACTGAAGTACCTGGAGGAAACCCACTAACCACAGGGAAAATCTGCAAATTCCACACAGATAGCATAGGAGGCTGGAATTAAACCTGGGTCATTGTGTCTCTGAGGCTGCAGCTTTCCACTGTGCTGCCTTGCTGCTGTTGTATAAAATCAAAGAATAACCTCTAGTAAAGACACAACAAGCTGGAGCAACCAACAGGTGAGGCAGCATCTCTGGAGAATATGGTAGGTGACATTTCAGGATGGAATCCTTCTTCAGACATTGTGGTGGGGCGATCAGCAAAAAAGCTGCGATGGCCAGACAAAGCCTGGCAAGTAATAGGTTGACACAAAATGCTGGAGTAACTCAGTGGGTCAGGCAGCATTTAAAGAGAAAAAGAAATGGGTGATGTTTCGGGTCGAGACCCTACTTCAGACCAAGCACGTATTGAGCAAAATGGTCGGCTAGTCTACGATTGGTTTCACTGTTATGTAGGAGGCCACATCAGGAACACCAGATGCACCAGATGAGATTAGAGGAGTAAACTCTGGTACATAATACCATATAAAGTTTTTCAGAATTGGCATTTCTTTCACATGCAGGGCTCTCGCTTAACTTTTTTTCCCTGTTGCCAGCCGGGCAACATTGACAGCTTTTTAGGTTGCCAAATGACAGTTTAGGTGGTCATTTAACACGGTTTGCATGACGCGTGCGATAATGTGCTCGGACGAAGTGCGTAGTTACCAGTCAGAATTATGCTCAATGAAGCATTCACATATTATGTTCAAGAAGGAACTGCAGATGCTGGAAAATCGAAGGTAGACAAAAGTGCTGGAGAAACTCAGCGGGTGCAGCAGCATCTATGGAGCGGAGGAAATAGGCAACGTTTCAAGCCGAAACCCATCAGTCTGAAGAAGGGTTTTCGCCCAAAACGTTGCCCATTTCCTTCGCTCCATAGATGCTGCCGCATTCGCTGAGTTTCTCCAGCACTTTTGTCTACATTCACATATTATTTCTGCTTCAAATAACTCACAAAGTAAACATATTCACCAATCAAGACATGATATAATACCACAATGACATGCAGCAAAATTGTAATACAATATCTCAACTCTTTTTACACATTGCAATTAATGCAATTTATATTAGTTCTTTCCACTTCCAAACAAAAATGTGGTTGGATTATTCAGCAAATGACCAACCTGTGTCAATAAATCCTGGACCATGCACACTACAGATTGATGCAAGCATGTTTTCTGTGAAGGACCGATAATTACCATGACATGGCCATAGCATGGGTCGTTATTGCTATTGGCACAGAAACACTCTGGCTTCCCACATAATTTATCCATAACACAATATACAGATTGCAAGGAAATTTCTAGAGGCATTTTATGATAATAGCTGTTAAAACCGACTATACCCATCTGACAGGTTAAACATTACACTAACTGACAAGAGATGGCCAAAGGACATAACTGCAGCAAATGTTCTTTTGGTAATATGTTTAAAGGTGTCAAAACAAATAATAACATTGGGAATTAAAACACATTTGATTGCATTCCGTATTCCGTAGATTTTGGGGGGGGGAGGTTGAGAAGGCAATCGGATGGATTGAGGCAGGTGAATTAGTACGTGTTGGTTGGAATATGTAAAATTGTGAGGGGGGAGCACGGGGGATGTCAGTGGTGTTGAATGGGGGATCAGTACAGGATGAATGGGGATTGGACAAAAATGCTGGAGAAATTCAGCGGGTGAGGCAGTATATGTGGAGCTAAGAAAACAGCGAACATTTCGGGTCGAGACCCTTCTTCAGACTGTTTCCCCCCCCCCATTCTTCTTGAATGGGGGGGATCAGTACAGGATGGATGGGGGGGGGGATCAGTACAGGATGAATGGGGAGGTGGTCAGGCCAGTGTGGATCGGAGGGTCTGTGCAGGATGAATGAGGGATCAGTACGGGAAGAATGAGGGGATCAGTACCGGATGCTTGAGGGGATCAGTACAGGATGAATGGGAAGATCACTGCAGGATGGATGGATGGGGGGTTTGGTGCAGGGTAAATGGAAGGTGGGTCAGTATGGGAGTAATGGGAGGATCAGTGCAGTATGAATGGGGGGGGGGGAGCAGTGTAGGATGGATGGGGGTGGCAGGAGAATCAATGCGAGGTAGGTAGGGTGATGAATAGATGGGGGGGGGTAGATGGGGAGGGGAGCACAGGGGAAGTCAGTGAGGACTGAATAGAGTAGGGAATGGGGATCAGTGCGAGATGGAGAGGAGGAGGTCCCAGGATCTCCCCCCTTCCCCCCCTCCCCCTCTCCCTCTTCCCCCCCTCTCTCCCCCCCCCCCCCTCTCTCCCCCCCCTGCTCCCTCTCTCTCTCTCTCTCGGCGTGCGAGAGGGATTGTATTGAAAGCGCCGTTAACGGGTTTGCAGGCAGTGGCCGTTATCAGGGCAACAGCGACCGCTGCCTGCAAATCAAAAACTACTGCTGCAAATCCGCCAACTGCGCTTTCAAAACAACCCCTCTTGCACGCCGAGGGAGGTCTCCTTCCGCCGGGCGGGGTGCGGGAGGAGGAGGCGGTGGAGCCGCTGTTGCTGCTGTTCAGGGCCCGTCATTCGCTCCGACCCTTCGTCACCACGTACCTGGTAACTTTGCTCCGCAATCAAAGATACTAGAGGAATACAGCCGGCGACACGAAACGTCACGCTCTTATTCTCCAGAGATGCTGCCTGACCCGCGGAGTTACTCCAGTTTTTTGTGTCTATCGGTATAAACCAGTATTTGCTTGCCAAGCCGGGCAAAATGAGTCGACGTTTAGATTGCCCGGCGGCACTTTGGGTGGTCATTGGCACCCGGGCAACCGCTAATTTCGAGCCCTGACATCAAGTCTTTATTGGCCTGTTACCTGGGAGTGCAAAAGTTCAATCCTTTTTGAATCTTAAAAAAAAAGACTTTGGGTAATCTAAATCTTTAGCTTTGATGCCCACAAAGATTCACCTGGTTGGACATTAGAGGAAGATGTGTTCCCACTGATATCTTGGAGATTTGCTGAAATGTTCTTGCTGGTGGACAGTGGAGCATGACAGCTCTTTGCACGCTTGATAAAGGTCAAATATCATCAAATAAAATCTTTCCACTCTTTCAAATCTTTCTTTTCCTCTTGTAAATCTCTCAGTATTTCAGCCTGGTAATTTTCTGCTTGTTCGACCTGTTGTATTTGAGTTTGGTTTGATTGTATTCATGTATAGTATTATCTGAAAATGGCAAAGTGCTGGAATAACTCAGTGGATCAGGCAGCATCTCTGGAAAACATGAATAGGTGACGTTTTGAGTCGGGTCCCTTCTTCAGTCTGATTGTAGTAGGTAAGCATTTAATCTTTTGAAATTAGTATGTATGGTAGTTATCTGCGATTTTTTTTCTGATTTTCATTTTTATTAACATTTTATTAACTTTTTGTAGTGGCCCCCAGGGACTGCCACAATTTAACGTTTTTCTAATTTGTTGCAGTGGAATCTTCACCGTATACAATATACATGGGAAAAGATAAATATGAAAGTAAGTAACCACTTTTTTTTCTCTTAATTGCTAATGGGTACAAGCTTAATCGCACTATCCAAGATAAATTTTAGGCCTCAAATTTTAGGTGCTAGAAAATACATTATTGCTGAGATGCTGGTTGGATTTTGGAATAGCCTGCCATTGTAGGTTTAAGAATGGATATTGAGGTCAAGTTTGATAAGTATCTCTTATGGGCCTGTCCCACTTAGGCGACTGCAGGAGACTATGCAGTCGCCACATATTCGAGGTTTGTTGCCGGGGTGTGGCCTTCATTGTCGTGAGGAGTTCCCGCATTCTGGGAACTAGTCGCAGCCTCATTATGGTCACCGTGAATATTTCAACATGTTGAAAAATTAGCGGCGACTGGAATGAAGCCGCCATGGAGAGTAGCGAGAATTCTCGCTACTCTCCATGGAATGAAGCCGTAGGTGGGTCGGCAGCAGGACCTAGTGAGTTGCCAGGAGGTCTGAGGTTCTCATAGGTTGGAGCCGGTGCTGACCGGTGAATTACATTGGCTCATTGGGGGGAAAAAAAGGTAAACGGAAGCTTTCAGAATTAAGGATAACCATTCCACTCCTTCTCCTCTTCCCCCCCCCCCCCCCCCATCTCCCCTCTTTTAAAGGACTTAGCGTACACTGTGCTTTAGCCATCTTTTTACAGCGCCAACCTTCCTGTTCATTGCGGTGTGTGTCTGTATCACCCTGGCTTTGCACCATGTGAATTTTTTAGGCGGAGGGAGCGCTGTTTATAAAATTCACACGGGCTGGTGTGTGCGCAAGTGTGTGTGCGTGCGAAACTTGACAGTCGCTGGCAGTCCGCCGAAAATTCGCCTGATAGCTGCATTTTGAGAAGCTGTAATTTATTGCTGACTTTTGCCTTGGATTAATTGAGATTGAACACCAATGCCTAATGATAGAGGGTTATGAATTATTTGAGAATTTAGAGATTCGTGTGAGTGTATCCCATAGTAATCGCTAATTTGCAGGACTTATCTCTAATTTTTAAATTGCATTTAAGGAAATTGTCTGAATCGATGCCAAATAAGTGAGCGGTTTAAAATATTTAATTTCTACAATTTATGTAATCTGTTATTTTAAATTTAGATGAGGACCTAATCAAGTATGGATGGCCAGAAGATGTATGGTATGCAACAATGAATATGGTTTTGTTGTCCTTTCGCTTATTTCTTTCCAAATTAAGAATCAATCCTAATGCAGTATTTTACATCTGCTGCTTAAATCCTTTGTTTGCATTTAATATTTGCAACTCCAATTTGTACAATGCATTATTTGTTTTGGTTAATGCTGTATTTTCAATTTCCTCTTTTTAGGTTTCATGTAGATAAATTATCTTCAGCTCATGTATATCTTCGATTATACAAGGTATGGGCAGAACTAAATACCTTTTTAAAAGTAAATTACTTTTAATAGATGCTTTTAAATTATCTGGTAGAATATGTATGTTGCTCTAATTTTGAGATGTTACGATTTACATTTTACAATATTGTGATGAATTAATTTCAAGTTTTGGATTGAATTGTATTTTCTGTTGCATTTTTTATCACAGGCTTATTATCTGGTGGTTTATGTTTAAATTGCTGATCTTGCAATGTGGAGATCTATAATTGGTTTTAATCCTAGGGTCATGGAGAAAGACAGAATCGAACCGGACCCTTCAGCTCACCAAGTCTGGGCTATCATCACGCATCCTTTTTTCTTTTCACTAATTCTACCTTAACACACGTTATTGTCCGCCACATTCCCATCAATTGCCTCTTATGTTCTACCTCTCGCCACACACTAGAGGCTGAGCATTTCCATTGAACCCAGGGTGCCAGAGCTGAGAGGAGTGGCTCTCTTACTGGTGCCACTGTGTCGACAGGTCCTTACATAAGAAAGAAAAATGGCAATCTTGTTTTTAATTTATATCTGTTAATGCTGGATAATCACTAGAATACAGGAACAGAAGCAAAAATAAAGTAGTAGGTCATCTGGTCCCTCAAGCTTGCTATTCAGTATGATCAAATCTCGCCTGTGGCAGGCTTCAACTTCTCTTGTGTACCCATTTCCCGATCTTTGAAAAATGTATCTACCCCCTCTTTAGATAGCTCCAATTACTCTGTCTTCACGACCTGATGGGATAGAGAATCCAGAGGTTCACGCATACTGTAAGAAGTATAGACTGAAATAATATTTAACAGTGTGTACTGTGTATGAGCAAAGATGTTGGACTCCATTGCTGTGGTTCTTAATTTTAATCACTCTTGACATTTCCAAACTTGTACTTGAAGAATGGCCTTTTGGCTTAGCGATCTAAGAATGATTAAAACACAGGAGTCATATCCAGCTGGGGTTATGCTTTAACATGAAGAGTAGAATTGGGAAAATAAGAATATATTTATAACATTAATTGAAACTTTTTAATATAAGGATTTATGGACTATTAAGTATTCTAAGTCAATTGCTGCAGTTTAATCAGGTAAATATGTATTGCACAATACATCAAAGGGATAATTTCAATTGAACAATGACAGTAATGCAGTTTATAAAAAAAACATATTTACATATTCTGCTTAAGAATCTATTGAACTTTACTGAAGCTTTTTGAAGAATAAAAACAAAATATTTAAATATTTTTATTTTTGTCTCTTAGGGGCAAGTGTTTGATTCCATCCCAAAGGAAGTACTAATTGACTGCGTTCAGCTAGTTAAAGCTAATAGCATTCAAGGTAATGATTAAATGAGAATGATCTCCTTACGAAATCAAATATTTTTCTTTTGTATATTCATCTTATGGGAATGCCTTCACCTGCAAGGCCAGATTTATGAATTGTCTCTAATTGCCCTTGAGAAGCAGTGAAGAACATTTTTTGTAAACAGCCATAGCCTTTCTGGAGCAGATACTCCCACAGTATAGTCGAGGAGGGAGTTCCAGGATTTTGTCCCTGTGACATTGAAGAAACAGTGATATATTTTCCAAGCCAGGTTAATGTGTGACCAGCCCCTCTGTTTCTTGCTGGTTAAAAATAATTTGGATGCTGGTGAGGCCACATTTTGGGTGTTGTGTCCAGTTCTGGGCACCATGTTATAGGAAAGATGTTGTCAAGCTGGAAAGGTTACGGAGAAGATTTATGGGAATGTTGCCAGGACACAAGGCCCTGAGCTATAGGGAGAGGATGAGCAGGCTAGGACTCTATCCCTTGCAGCGCAGGAGGATGATCATGGAGGTGTACAAAATCATGAGAGGAATAGATCTGGTTGATGCACAGAATCTCTTGCCCAGAATAGGGGAATTGAGAACCAGAGGACATAGGTCTGATGGTTAACTTTTTCAAACAAATGATGGTGGGTGTATGGCATGAGCTACCCGAGGAGGTTGTTGAAGGAGATACTATTGCACATTTGAGAAACATTTAGACAGGTACATGGATAGGATAGGTTTAGAGGGGTATGGGACAAATGCAGGCAGGTGGGGCGTATAGATGGGACTGTTTGGTCAGTGTGGCCAAAAGGCCTGTTTTCATGCTGTATGACTATGCTGAGTTTTTAAAAAAAAATGGAAATGCTCAGCCGCATCTGTAGGATGGGAAATAGAATCAACATTTCTGTTTAAAGACTTTGTCAGAACTAGGAAATGGAGAATATGTTAGTTTTAAAGAGGGTGGAGAATGATGGGTGGGACAGAGCTCATTGAGAAATTAGGGTTTCCATGGGGATAAGCTACAGACAAGTTAATTAAATGACAGGGCTGCCAACATTTGGTGAGAGTTGAGAGTGAGAAATTGTGATGGTGCGTAGCGATCAAGGGGGGGAGGTGCCCCCACTCCCACGGTAGGGAGCTTTTGCATTTTCATAGAATCATAGAAAATAGGTGCAGGAGTAGACCATTCGGCCCTTTGAGCCTGCACTGCCATTCAATATGATCATGGCTGATCATCCAACTCGGTATCCTGTACCTGCCTTCTCTCCATACCCCCCGATCCCTTTAGGTCATAAGGGCCACATCTAACTGCCTCTGAAATATAGCCATTGAACTGGCCTCAACTACCTTCTGTGGCAGAGAATTCCACAGTTCACCACTCTCTGTGTGAAAAATGATTTTCTCATCTCGGTCCTAAAAGACTTCCCCCTTATCCTTAAACTGTGACCCCTTGTTCTGGAGTTCCCCGACATCGGAAACAATCTTTCTGCATCTAGCCTGTCCAAACCTTTAAGAATTTTGTAAGTCTCTATAAGATCCCCCCTCAATCTCCTAAATTCCAGCGAGTATAAGCCGAGTCTATCCAGTCTTTCTTCATATGGAAGTCCTGCCATCCCAGGAACCAGTCTGGTGTACCATGACACCCAGGTCTCGTTGCATCTCCCCTTTTCCTAATCGGCCACCATTCAGATAATAGTCTACCCTCCTGTTTTTGCCGCCAAAGTGGATAACCTCACATTTATGCACATTATACTGCATCTGCCATGCATTTGCCCATTCACCCAACCTATCCAAGTCACCTTGCAGCCTCCTAGCATCCTCACAGCTAACACTGCCCCCCAGCTTTGTGTCATCCGCAAACTTGGAGATGTTTCAGCTTGAAATTGTGCAATCTATAGCGAGTCTTTTAACTTACACTTGAATGCAACGTTAATGCTTTAAATTGGATTAGGTATGAATAAGGTTAGGATAAATTACATTCCTAATTACATTCCACAATAGAGCCAGGCTCTGATCAACAGGTGCAGCACATGAATGCCTATATTCATGTATGGAAATCAGTTTGTATTCATCACTGTCCTGCACAGATAAATCAATCAACCTTACCTGTTGAATATAGAAACAAGGCAAAAATAATGCCACATATTCAGTGATATTTGGTTCAATGAAATTAAGATATATATGTAAAAATTTATGGAAACAGGCCCTTCAGCCCACCAAGTCCACACCGACCAGCAATCTGTCGTACACCAATTCCATTCATCACGCCAGGGACAATTTACAGAAGCCAATTAACCTACAAACCTGCACTTCTTTCGAATATGGGAGAAACTGGAATATCCAGAGAAAACCCATGTGGTAGTAAGGCAGCAACTCTACCGCTGTGCCACCCCATTAAATTATTTTTTCTGTAATATATTTATTATGATGTCACATGAATAAAGATTAACACATTCTGATTTCTGCCCTTAGCTGAATAACACATGTCCAGTCATTGTGCTTTATGGCTGGTTTTCAACCTCTTCAGGCTGAAGGTCTCAACCCGAAACATCACCCATTCTTTCTCTCCAGAGATGCTGCCTTCCTGCCTGAAAAAAATTCCAGCCCTGCCAACATTTTCATAAATCGCCCCTGGATCCTCTCCAGGGCAATTGCACTGTTTCTAATTGCAATGTGTCATAGTCTTACAGCATGGAAACAGGCCCTTTATCCCAACTTGTTCATGCAGATCAAGATGCCCCATCTAAACTAGTCCCATTTATCTGCATTTGGCCCATATCCCTTTAAACCTTGTGTGTGCCAGTGTCAGTGAAGCGGCGACAATATCCGGAGTGAGCGGAGACTTGGCGATGCCCAGGGAGCGTTTCCCTCCCCCCTCTCCCGGGAATGCGGGCCGGGCCAGGTGCTCCTTGTCCAGCTGGGGTCCGAGGGAGGTGAGGGTCAGTGACCCGGGGGTCCGGGGGAGGTGAGGGTCAGTGACCCGGGGATCAGGCATCGGAGAGGAGCCTTAGCCCGAGATTCATCCCCGCGGCTCCGGAGGTGGCACCCACGCCCCCACTCACCGGTCCGCTCCTGTCTCCGGGCCGGGGTTAAAACTCCATGGACATAGAGCCGCCGGAGGTGAGGGTGGGAGGTGTGTGCCTGCCTCTGGGGAAGGGGGAGGGGGGTTGGTGCTGGAACCACCGCCATGTCTCACCTATCACACCATCTGCATGGGAAAAACGAAACTACTTTTTTTTCCTCCCCAAAATCATCCGGCGGGCCAGTAGTTCGGCAGCCCTGCGTTAAACCAATGCCTTCTAGTTCTTGAATCACATATCCTGGGGAAAAAACTATGCATTCACCTTATATTCCACTCGTGGTTATTACTCACCTCTAAAACAATTTTTGCTTTATTTTGAACTTCCAGCACCTGCAGAATTTTGAGCATGCAAAATTTTCTGATCAGCGTGAGAGCGTGAAAATTTAGTGAAATGCGTGAGTCTCAATGCGTGAGTTTCTCCCCTTTCTCCTTCCCTTCTTTCATCTACTTTCTACATTCCCTTCCCTGTCTCTCTTTGCCTCCATCCCTCCCTTTTTTTATTTCCCCCTCTCTCTCTCTCTCTCTCTCTCTCACTCTTTCCCCCCTCCTTCTCTCCTTCCTCTCTCTCCCAGCCGGCCAATGGGGAGTCTGGCAGGCATGATGTAGCATGGATTGGCGGCGCTGGTGCTGCCGTGTGAGTTAAAGGGAAGGAGGGAGCAAGGCTGCAGCGGCGGCCGGCAGCGCAGCGCTCGCAGCCGGCACACAGAAGCGCTGACACCAGCTGGCCGGGACCGCTATAGGATCTTTGCTGTGCATGGACTGAAGACAGTGAGAATTCTGCCATCAGCATGAGGGCGTGAGAATTGGCTGAAATGCGTGACTCGCGCTCAATGCGTGACTCGCGCTCAAAGCGTGAGAGTTGGCAGCCCTGCAATGAGGACAATGAGAGCGGGAGAAGGTTTGGCTGTGCTAATGGGGAGTGAAAGAGACTTTGTTAAAATGGGTGACGTACAGCAGAACAGACCAGTTTTTACAGAAAAAGTAAGTTATCTGAAGTTGTAAAGTTCGGTATTGAAGTCTATTAATTGCTCAAATGGAAAATGCGGTGCCGTTCTTCAGCTTTACATTAAGTCTCATTAGAAAATTGCAGAAGGCTAGATAAAGAATGAGATTGGGAATTAAAACCTCAGAGTTGCAATGCAGATGCTCCCCAAAGTGTTCACTCAATTGCTGTTTAGTTTGTATATCTTTTTTCCCCCACACATCTGCCCACAACCTCTCGTATTGCAAATTAACACACATCCCTCTCTTTCCAAGTTCTCCTGAAAGGTCACAGATCAGAACCTATGACTGTTTCTTTTTCTACAGATGCTGACTGTCGCAAGTTTTGCCAACATTCATGAAAAATAGTTATGGATTTCTGGGTATTGAGGGAAACAAAGGGTTCTGAAGAGCAATATTATCACTATATATGTACTCTATTTAATCTGTGAGCTTTATGTGAACTGTAAATTCTATTGCACCCTTGTTGCGGCACCTAGTGGTGGGGCTGGGAAGTCAGGACCCTCGTCATTGGTCGGCACTCTCACGTGACCGCAGGGGATCGTTCGCGGGCTTTTAGTTAGTTATTAGCCCTTCTCCCATTGACAGCTTTGTCCGTTAACTAGACTAGGTATGCGGTTTTACGAGTTTCTGTTTGTTTTTTTGTCATTAAAAACCATTTCGCTCAACCTGCCTGGTCTCACTACACCCTGGCATATATGACAGTAAACAAATCTGAATAGTGCTGGAGAATGGTATTGAGGAGCAGGATCAGCTATGGTCTCGATAACGATGCATGCTCAAATGGCATTACCCTATTCCTGGTCCTAGTTCTATATCCTCCCCGAAGAACATTGGTTCATAAATTCATAAATGATAGGAGCAGAATTAGGCCATTTGGCCTAGTCTACGCCATTCAATCATGGCTGATCTATCTTTCCCTCTGAACCCCATCCTCCTGCCTTCTCCCCATAACCCCTGACACCTGTACTAATCAAGAATCTATCTCTCAGCGTTAAAAAATATCCTATGCGGCCTTCAGAGGTGAAGCAGATGGTAGTCAATTAGTTTGGTGGTCATTGCTAAGTTAGATTATTTGTTTATTTTTGTACAGCTATATTTTGGGAAGCAGGTTTAAACATAATGAAAATGATTTTTTTTGGTGTTAAATTTAGTATGTCTTAAAACAATTTTATTAAAACATAAAAATCGCAGCAACACACTCCCTTCATCAACCTGGAAGTTCTTCATAAATAAACCTTTATTATAGCAAAGACCATATCTAATTTTATCATTAATTGGTCATTGAAGGAAAGGGAATAGCAAGTTATAAGAACTGGGTGGGGACATGAGATTAGATATGTTGCCATGGTAGATTAATACTGGAAGGGGAATATTGCAATTCATTTGTATTGATAGGATAATCTGTCTTTCAATCATTCTTTGTCAAATATTTCTTCCTTTATAGTTTGATGATAATTGCTGTTCTGAATCACACAATGGTTAAGCTTTTGATCAATTGTAAAGATGATCTCTTGCTAAAATATAAATTATATTATTGTTGTTTGCCTTTTGACACATATCATTCCTTACATTGTGTTACTTTAGGAAGCAAAATGAATAATATAAATGTTGTGTACACTCCGTGGTCTAATCTAAAGAAGACTGGTGATATGGATGTGGGACAAATAGGATTTCACAGGCAAAAAGAGGTAAATATGACACAGAACCAAGAGGAGCAACACTAAACCCGTGGTTGACTGTTCACTTATGAGTGGTTTCATTTAAATAAATAGTAAACAGAAATGTAACTGCTGTGTTGAAGATATTTATGTTCTGAAATAAGGAATTGTTCCATTGAATTATCTATATTGTACTGTGCTTAAATAGAAATGAAATTTCAGCTTAACTCTTTGTGGAATAGTAGTTGAATTGTGATTTAATTTGCTGGGTATATTCAATACATCAATTGATGTTTAGATATGTGGGAATCAAGAGAGAAGGTAGAAGGGCTTGCTCTAATTTCAATGGAGTAATTATTTTTAATTAATTATGCAATTTAATTTTTATCACTTAGGTAAAGATAATTGCAGTAGAGAAAAAGATAAATGAAATTTTAAACCGATTGGAGAAGACCAAAGATGAAAGATTTCCAGATTTGGCAGCTGAAAAGGAATCTAGAGACCGCGACGAGCAAAATGAAAGAAAGGCACAAGTTCAAGAAATGAAGCGAAAGGAGAAAGAGGAGATAAAAAGGAGAAAAGAAATGGATGACCTTAGGTTTGTGTGGACATAGTGGTCAAGCACTCATGTTGTCTTTATGTAATTATACTTGGAGAAATTGTTCCTTTGCATGCAGTCATCATTGAATCAGCATAATGCAATGGGTGAAACAGAGATATAAGCATGAACAGTATCTCTGAGGAAATAATGGATCCAGTATTGTTGCTAGTAAATGCAAGCTTATAGGGTGGCTTAATACCAATATAAGATTTGGATCAGATTCAGAATGAAAGTGTTAGTTGGCATGAAGCTCATGGTAAACAATAAGTACAATGGAAATCAAAATGGGGTAAAAAGGAAGTTGCATGAGAGCAAAGGTTGCAGGCTTTTTTTAAAACTGCAAAATTTAACGTATCTGAATTGTGTTATATGTGAATGCAGTCATTCAGAATAAAATTGAAATTGTAACTTGGCAGATACAACAACTGAAATATAGGTAAACTTTAGACACGTTTAGTTATTTTTCAGGAAAGAAAGTAGCAAATTGGACAATGTATAAAGGCGTATAAATGGGGGCATTTGCTGGCTGGCTGCCAGTGATTAGTGGAGTTCCGCAAAGGTTGGTGCTGGGGCCGCTACTCTTCACGTTGTATATTAATGATTTGAAGGTTCTGTGACAAAGTTTGCGGGTGATACGAAAATAGGTGGAAGGGCAGGTAGTGTAGAGAAAGCAGGGACTCTGCAGAAGGACTTCGGCAGGTTGGGAGGGTGGGCAGAGAAGTGGCAGATGGAATATAGTGTAGGAAAGTGTAGAGTCATGCATTTTGGTAGTAAGAATAAAGGCCTGTGGTTAAACACTGGCCTACAGTTGAACACTGAATCTGGAAGAAAAAGATAGATATATATAGATATATAGATATATAGATATATATTATATATATACACACACACACACAGACAGACAGACCGACTGTGGGCCATGGTGCTTTTTTGTTTCATTTCATGCCTATATTTATAACATATTGCGTAAAAATATTATAAAAATCATATCTGAAACTCGTCAAGAACAAAACCTGCATATATTTTTAAAATATGAGAAAATCCTCCAATTTTCCGAGTAGCAATTGTCCAATCAAAGTCCGTTTGACATTGAGTAGGACGCCAATTGATCGATCACGCGCTTTGTTTCATGGTCGCTAGGCAGCAAGCACACTGGGATCATGGCTGCCTCCTAATAACGTCACAACAATAGCAAGGTTTCGAAGGAATAATGGTAATGCTAACCTTGCTGCTAATTTTGTTATACAACTGATTTATCTTTGTAAAGTTATGATGTTGTGAACTGTGAAATAAAAATGATAAATAAAAATGTAGAGCTAGGGTTAGGGATAGGATCAGAATCAGTCAGTCGGGCTGTCGGCCGCCTGGTGGGTGCAGTGAGGAGTCGGTCGGGCTGTCGGCCATCCGGTGGGTACTGTGAGGAGTCGGCCGGGCAGATAGCCGGCCGGTGGATGCAGTGAGGGGTCGGTCGGGCTGTCGGCCGGCTGGCGGGCGTTATGAAGGGTCGGTCTGGCTGTTGGCCGGCCGGTGTTGCAGTGAGCGAGCAGGCGGACTGGCTGAGCCGGCGATGCTGTAGGCGGCCCGGGCGGCGTGCAGGGCAGTGCTGCTCCCCACCATGTTGACATTTGGTGTAATCGTGGCGTCGGGTGGGCTGCTGCTGATGATCCAGAAGGACATGCTGGCCAAGGTGGACACGCTGAGCGACCACAAGTACGGAGCCTGCAGCCAGTTCCAAGGTGGTTGCGGCTCCAGCTCCAGCCGTGTGCAGCTCTGGAAGGGGGGCAAGTTAAGGTTAGGCATTTTCCTCTCAGTGAAAGGTGCCTTAGCCTTCCCCCAGCCTGGCACTGCCCCAGTCCCACTATGGCTGTGACTCCCACTCTGCACACTGGCAGTCATTGGGGTTCAATAAACTGGGGAATGCACAGGATCTGCTCTCACCCATTAATTGGGCGGGTTTCGGAGCTGGTGAAACCCGGGACCTCTGCGGCAGTCTCACTCAAGTCACCTCCAGTCAGGCTCACAATTATATTAATTATATTATTTTTATATAATATAATTATATACAACTCCAGTCATATTCTCGTTGTGTGTGCGCACGCACACTCGCACTATTATTAGAATATATGGTTTAAATGGACCGCAGCGCAGAATTAGGCTCCCCATAGAGTAATATGCGCATTGAGCACTAGATGGCGTTGTTACTTTTTCAATCTAATTTTCTAATTAGCTTCATTGAATTGTGTGCAACTTTTGGCACTGACGAATTATGAATTCCTTCTCAATTATATTTTATCTATATCTGTTGCAAATTTCAAGTAGATACCAGTCATGGGTCTCGAAAGTTAAATTCCAGACACATTTTTGATGCTCGGCCAACGGCCTAATAGCTTAAACTAACTGGAAGTGAACTGGGATAAAGGTATCATCATACGTAATCACAATATAAATTTTGTTCAGGAGTCTGAATATTTTGATTTTACTCTTGGACATGAAATGGGGTAAACTATTGGGTTTTTTTTTTTTTATACCCATGTGTTGGGGGATCCAGGTACGGGATACTGAGTTGGATGAGCAGCCATGATCATATTGAATGGCGGTGCAGGCTCGAAGGGCTGAATGGCCTACTCCTGCACCTAATTTCTATGGTTTCTATATTGGAGTGGGGATTGATGAAGGTTTGTGATGCTTGATCACTAGCTCTAATTTTGAGTTGAAAAAATATGTTTAATCTGTTTTGTATTAACTCCCTAGGTGCTATTCTACTCTTATGAAATCTGAAAAAATGAGTAGCAATCAGGTAAGGTAAATCGGGCGTTAAAGATTACCGTATTAAACCATAGCCCAAAAATAATTTGGGTCTCTTATTGTTCATTTGGTCAAAATGAATGTACTTTAATTTTTGCATACACCTCATTCATTTGTCAAAGATCATGTTGTTAAAATTGCAAAAAGGGCAAAATCTACTATATATTGCTACTGTTGAACACTGAATCTGTAAGAAAAAGATAGAAATGTATTTATATATTGGGCTATATCTTGTTCAAACCAGCCACTATTCTCACATTTTGCGGCCTCGCAGGTCCTAATGAGGTTGTTTACTGGGCCTTGGGCAGTAGGTTTTGAGGTGCCTCTGCTCATAAACGCCTTATAAAAACAATGTGATGTTTCCTGTCACAGATACTTAAAAAACATCCAAGAGGTTGAAGTAATTTTAAAATACTAAATTTGTATAACACCTTTTTAGTTCTAAAAAATAGTTCGGACCATTAAAACTAAGTAAAGTAAAAAAGAATAATTGCACTTTTTTTTTCTGGTGGAACATTCCAATATATGCACTTTCACTATATTTAAATTTGAGGTGCTGGATGCAAAATGCATCAGACTCCTAGGGTTAAGTCCATTTGTGTTGAGTTCCTGGACCTGATGCTAGGTCCAGTCGTGGAATAAAAGGTCTGATGCTGTGGCAGATGCAGATCAAACACCTTACTGATTTCCTCATTGCAATGGGAGTTTGGATGAGGCTGAGCTATATATAACAAACGGCTGGCAATTCCAAAGATAGTAGCTGGCTGATGATTGGAATGATCTGGTCGAGTCATTTTCAATGCTGCAGTTGATCTCGTAGATTTGCAGCTGATAAAGTAGCCCCTTTTTAACAGTAGCTATGTGGCAGCTAATTTGTACATGTAGCAAAGTTCAACAAACAGTCATGCAAATGATCGGAAAATCTTGAGGAAACTAGAAACTGCAGGTTGGAATCTTGAGCAAAATTTAAAAAGGGTGGAGGAACTCAGCAGGTCAGGCAGCATTGATGTAGTGAATGGATAGACGACATTTCAGGTTGAGACCATTCAGACTGATCATAAAATCATGTTAATTGAGGGATTCATGTTGATAGAAACAATGGAGAAAGTGCAGTCTCACAGTCAACTTCAGTTTAGGTTATTGTCACATGTACCGAGGTACAGTGAAAAACTTTTGTAGCGTGTTATCCAGTCAGCAGTAAGACAATATATGATTACAATTGATCGATTTAATGTAACTTAGATTTTGTGCGAGAATTTGTTGAGTGGCGTGAGTTGGAAAGAATAGTGATGATGCTTAGTTTTATATCCAGAATGAGGACAATGCTTGCATCATTAAAAGAATGAAAATTGTCCCAGATATTAATTTTGGTTAAAGAATTTTTGCCTTTCCCATAACCATTGAATTATATAGTGTGTAATTGTCCTTCAGTTAATGTTGGAGTGCTGCTATACTTACTATTTCCAGATCATTATGAAGACTTCTCTGTTGACGTGCCAATGTGAAATTGCACATCCTATTACTCAATGAGCTCAAAATAGACTTCTACCAACATTAAATTTGCGTTTTTTATTATTATTGTCACTTGCCATATGTCAATGAATAGGCAGGATTTATAAAAATGATCATGCAGATAGAAGATATTAATATAAGAATCAATATTCAAAACGGCAAAGCAACTTGTTCACAATTTAACTTGCAAAGAGCAAAAATCAGTGCTGGTGGCACGGTGGTGCAGCGGTAGAGATGTTGCCTTACAGCAAATGCAGCACCGGAGACCCAGGTTCGAACCCGACGACAGAGCTGTACGGAGTTTGTACGTTCTCCCCGTGACCTGCGCGGGTTTTCTCAGAGATCTTCGGTTTCCTCCCACTCTCCAAAGAGGTACAGGTTTGTAGGTTATTTGGCTTGGTAAATGTAAAAAAATTGTCCTTAGTGGGTAGTGTTAATGTGCGGGAATAGCTGGTCGGCGCTGATTCGGAGGGCCGAAAGGCCTGCTTCCGCGCTGTATCTCTAAACTAAACTTAAAAACTCTGCACAATTGGCGGAGGGAAATGGACAAACACAGTTTTGAATCAAGACCCTTTAGACTGATCACATTTAATTTTCCTTTGTCCATTTTCACGTACAAATGCTGCTTGACCTGCTGAGTTCCTCCAACACTTTGTATTTAGCTCAAGATTCCAGCATCTGCAGTCTTTTCTTTCCATTAACTTGCAAGGATTCTTTAAGGCTATCACAATCAATTATCATGTAGGATAATTCGATCAATACCATGGAAGATAATAGATGAATGCCCATGTATAGGAAGGGACTGCAGATGCTGGTTTACACCGAAGATAGACACAACATGCTGGAGCAACTCAACAGAGCAGGACCGGCAGCATATCTGGAGAGAAGGAATAGGGGACATTTTGGGTCAAGACCCTTCTTTAGACTGCGAGTCAGGGGAGAAGGAAATGGGATATGGAAGGGTAGCACCTCATTTGGCTTGGACAGCATCTCATTTTTGACCTGGGCTGCTTACAACACAGCATTATGTATTTTGATTTCTCTAACCAAGTCTCCCTCCCCCTCCCTCTCTCTCCTACTTGTAAGCCTTGTTGGCACCTTCCTCTCATCCAACAATGAACCATTGTACATTTCCTTCATCATCTGCTTTCATCTGTTCTTTTCACACCTCACAAGTTCTTTGTACCCTTCCATATCTAGTTTCCCTCACTCCCGATTTTCAGTCTGAAGAAGGGTCTTGACCTGAAACGTCACCCACTTCTTCTCTCCAGAGATGCTGCCTGTCCCGCTGAGTTACAATACATCAGCATTTTGTCCATCTTCGATGCCTAGGTATAATTGGTCCACATTGAAACAGCTGGGCAGATCT
Source organism: Okamejei kenojei (assembly GCA_035221665.1). Lineage (NCBI taxonomy): Eukaryota > Metazoa > Chordata > Chondrichthyes > Rajiformes > Rajidae > Okamejei > Okamejei kenojei. The sequence continues at coordinate 83,537,525 of CM069135.1, forward strand.
TGATATACACACGTAATACATGTGTTGTGGTAGCACAAAAGAGAAAAAACACAGAATGTAGACTTGGAATTGAGATTTGTAGGAATAGAACGATTACAACTGATGGCAGGAGAGAATCTGTAGGAGATAGCTCGCAAAAAGTCACCGTGCTCCAGTGCCAGCCAGATCTCAATGACGGGAACCCAAATTGCATTTCCTTATCACATTATCATTTCAAGTGTTTCTTCTGCTCATTTCTGCCACTTGAACCTGCAAAACTGAAATTAAAAGCAGAAAACTAATTTGCAATGACCTGTGTAAACAAAATAATTTATCTGATTTTTCTTTCTAGGATTGTGGTTACGACTCTGATGATTTCATGTAAAGTCCACTAACTGCTAAAAGATAGACATTTTAAATTGGAGGATTTTCAGGCCTGCCAAAATCCCTTTTGCTTTTGACATCTGCTTGAGGGACAAGTATCTTTTTGGAGTATCAAGATGTTTGCCTTGTCCTGTGATCTTCTAAGAGGAAAATGAAACCTGTAAGCATTTGTTCCATTCAATGGAATTTCAAATGTGCAAACTCAATTTTGATGAGCTTGATATGTATAGATGCTTATTTAGGAGAATGGCTTATTGCTGGAAACACTTTTGCTGGAATTTTTAAATACCTAAAATATGAACTATTAAAATAATGAAATCTCATTCAAGAGAAATGTCAATTTTTGGGGGGCAATGTCTACAAGATATTTTGTACCTGGCACAAAGTTAAAGCGATGTGAAATGTTTTCTTTGAGGACATCTCTGATCTACTTGATTATGCTTAATAGTCAAATAGATACAATGCTGAACATAGTCTACTGAATTCATACTGCATTTATGTAAAAAGTATAAATGTACCATTAATTATAAATATCAGGATATGAAAAAGAATGTGTCCTATAGCTGAAATGTTCATCTGTCATTGATTAATCGATACTGGTTAACTTGATGTCTTTCAATATTTTACTTAAATGTATGCTTTTCTAAGTTGCTGAGGGAATGAATATTCTCCAGACTAACGCTTCTTGTCATAGAATTAGTACAGTTGATGCATGCGCTCTTCCCCTCCACAGTGGAAGATTTATTGTGGCAAGACTACACCTGATCTTCATCCTATGATATAATGGTACATACATTGCATCTTATTTTAACTCTTGTTCTGTTGAACCTAACTCGGGGGTAACGGTAACAAGAATGATCACCCAAAACAAAACTATTTTGAGATGTATTTGATCTTTCCTGATGTTAATTGGTTGTTGGGTTTCTACCACAAAATTCCAGCTGCTTTTCATGGATGTTTTGTGATTCAATAAATCATAGAGAAACCCAAGCCCATTTTTTTGGGGGGCATTAAGGCTCTACATTGGATTTTAAGTACATGTAAGATTTGACATTCAGTAGTTTGTGTTCCAATACTCTAACAGAATATCCATAACTATTGCATAGTGGTCATATTAATTCCTAGTATTTTCACCACGCAACTGCAATTTCTTTCGAGCCATAATTTACCCTTGTTTGAAATCATGTGTGATTTTGTAAAGTCTAATTATGGTCAGGTCTACTGGCCATGGATGAACAAGTTGAACAATGTTTACATGCCTACTAGAAAGACAAACAAGTCTCTTGATGCCAGACTATTACCAGTACATATTTATACATTAAGCCAACTTTTATTGTAAAACATGGAACAAAATGTTTTAAATTGTAGAACCTATTTGAAACCAGCATTGTCATAAGGTGTTGCAAAATCTCTTGTTTATTTAGGTTACTGTCCAAAATTGTTTTCTTCCTTCATCTGTAATTATCTGTTGGAGAATCAATCTACCTTGCCCTTATCAACAGCCTTCACCACGCTAACTATCTTCAGTAAGCTGTCCATTGATATTTCTGGCTATTTGTTAAGGAAGACAATTCATGGTCTTGACGGTACAGTCTCAAACATCCGTTCATCCATGTTTCCCCATACCTTGTAAACCTATTTCAGGTACTTTACAACACAACCATCTCTCTAAACTGTTCCGTCTTTATTCGCTCTGTAAGCTTGTGCACCACTATGGTTGGTGCCAAATTGAGCCAGCACCTCCTCCACTTTTAATAATGCCTTTATCTTTCTTCTTGGTTGCCTGTTCTTTATGGGTCTCATTTGTCAACTCAAAGAAAGGTTGGCACACTGGATTAGCCATCCAACAGATTTAGGTAGATCCTATTATATGCAGTTAAGAGTTACTCATGGGATTGTTCTCAAGATCAAACACATTTTCTTTGCAATAAACCCTACTAAAATCTATTTACACTCTCAGATTCAGCATCTTACAACAAGAAAATGACTAATTTTGCAAAAATTGTGGTATAGAAACATGGAAAATAGGTGGAAACATTGTGGTATAGAAACATGGAAAATCGAGCCAGCACCGCCATTCAATATGATCACGGCTGATTATCCAAAATCAATAGCCATGTTTTAATTTGAAGAAACGGAAAAACTTCAAGTGAAAGAAAGTTTGAAGGTATGGTTTGAATGCTTTTTCTATAGATTAAGATCTCAAACTGAATACTAGAGAAGTTCCAGAGAAGTTTAAGTTTAAAACTAACAGTAAAAGTCATCCTTCTGTCCCTTTTCTATACTGTTGCTTTCATCTACACACCATTAGGCATGTATGAACGCGTCACTGTAATTATATGGCCATTGCACCAACTTTGGAATCGGTTTGAATTTTTTTTTTAATACATTGGAATTATAGAACAATATTTCTTACAAATAGCAAGTTACCAATTCATCATAAAATGGAAAAGAAATAACCTGAGTTTGGTTTATTGAAAGCCAGAGTTAATATTGTTATCTATTGCAGATACAGATACTATTTCCAAATATCTAGTGACATTTTGGTAATTCATTATTCATTTTGAGAGTGTGTATGGCCAAATACTAATCAAGCATTACCTTATCAGAAAGAGCAGTCCATGTCACCCAATATGGACAAGAAAATGAGAGTAGTCCACCCAGCTCCTTGAACCTGCCCCAATATTCAATATGATCATTAGGTGAACTGCCCCAGGCCTCAACAGGACCCAGTTTCTGCATATTTCTCCATTTGCACCTCAGTTTTAAACACAGCCCCTCAAAACTATGTCCCATTGTTTGATACCTCCCACTAGTGGAAACAATTTGACGTCTATCTTGAAATATCCCCTTACAATTTTATGTTTCAATAAGATCATTCCGCATTTTCCTAAGCTCCCTTAAAAATTTGGCCGTTTGCAATAGATCAACTCTCTCATCCCAAGAACTATTTCTCGTGAATCTATTCTGGACTGCTTCAAATGCTGGTATGTCCGTTTTGAAATAAGTTGACCAAAATTGCACACAATGCTCCAAATGCAGCTTTAGTAGTAGCACCAGCAACACCTTGTACAATTGTAACCATACACTTATTTCAGTCTGACCCAAAACTTCACATATTCAGGTTCTCCATAGATGCTGCTTGACATGCTGAGTTACTCCAGCACCTTGTCTTTTTTCTGTAGACCAGCACCTGCATTTCCTTGTCTCCACTTACTTCACTAATTTGCAAGACTTTTTACCAAGTATTTGTTTGCCCATTCAACCTATTTATCAGTCACGATATCCTCAAGGCAGTACTTTTTTCACGTCATCAGCAAACTTGGATACCTTGCCCCTTCCTCCAAATCACAAACAAATAGTAGACAATTGAGGATCAAGGACCAGCCCTTTGGGCATTCTATTAGATACATCTTTCCAGTCTGTAAAATACACTTTTATTCATACTTTCTGCCCTCTTTGTGAATACCACTCTTCAGTCTGTTCACACACTTCCCCCAATACTCTAAGCACTCTTATACTAGCCTTTTCTGTGATATTTTTATAAAATGTCTCTGCAAATACTCTCGGGTCCTGACCCGAAACATCACCCATCTATGTTCTCCAGAGATGCTGTCTGACCTGAGTTACTCCTGCACTGTGTTTTGTAAACCAATATCTGCAGCTCCTTGTATCTGCATAACACCCACACATTGCCCCAATCGACACTACTTGTTATATCCTCAAAGACTTGTTTGAAATTTGCCAAGTGATATCCCTTTCATAAAATCACACTTACCTGGTTTGATTATATTGCTTTTTGTAATAGCTAGTTATTTATTACTTATAGATTCCAACAGCATTACCACTGACAAGTCCCCACCGCTAACAGCCCAGAGGAAACAGTGCAACTAAAAATGGAGCTAACTACATAAATGCTCCACCTAACTCCCCAAATACTTACCATGACATACTGGGCACAGGAAGTATGATGGAATGCTCTCCATGTGTCTGGATCAGTGTGACTCCAGCAACGATAAAAAACCTTGAAACCAGTATTACTACTGGTCTGTAAATATCAAAAACATGATCCAATTGCTGGATAACTCTCCCCAACAATCGGATTGGACGATTATGGAGAGAGAGGATTGCTCTCCTTATAATATTGGAGCAATCCTTCTCTCTCCAATATCGATGAATAATATAAATTACAACAATAATCCAATTATATACAGTACAATCAGAATTTGGAAACAAATAAAACACAATCTAAAATTAAGAAATTTATCTCTCTTATCTCCTATCGGTAAAAACCCCTCATTTAAACCTTCAACTATAAATAAAGCATTTATACAATGGGAAAGAGCTGGAATTAAAATCTTCGGAGATGTGTATGAATCGGGAAAACTATTATCATTTAAACAACTACAACTAAAATACAATTTGGGAAACAATCAGTATTTTAAATATTTCCAAATCTGTGACTATCTGAAAAAATACGCACAAGATTATCACAATATGTCTCCAGATTTACTGGAAGAGGTAATGAATGCAAAGGTAGAATCAGCAAACCTTATATATATATATATATATATATATATATATATATATATATAGATATATATATATATATATATATATATATATATATATATATATATATATATATATATATATATATATATATATATATAAAAAAAGATATAATATTCTAAATGCAGAAATACCAACAACAGATGGTATCAGGAGAGACTGGGAAAAATAATTAAGTATAAAAATTCCCAAAGAAAGGTGGGAAGAATATTTATTAAACGTGCATAAATGTTCAATTAATGTAAGACACACCTTAATACAATTTAAAATCCTACACAGATTATACTATTCAAAAACTAAAATAAGTAAACTTTTTCCCAACGTCTCACCTATATGTGATAAATGTCAATGTCAAGAAGCTAATATAACACACTCATTTGTCTTTTGTACAAAAATTCAAACATTTTGGACGGAAATTTTTGAGATTTTCACAAAAATATTTAAAATAAAACTGACCCCGGAAGCAGACTGGATAATCTTTGGGATGTCAGAAGATTGCCCCGAATTAAATGTTTCAAAAGACTCTACTTGAATATGGCTTAATAACTGGAAAAAAGCTAATCTTAAAATTCTGGAATAATTCTCCGGTACCAACAGTCAATATGTGGATCTCAACTATGTTCGAAACACTACACTTGGAAGATATGAGACTCCGACTAGCAGGAAAATCAGACTGTTTTTATAAGACGTGGTCTGCATTTATAAATCTATTACAAGGATAAGGTGCAAGAATACCTCAAAAAAGTACCGGTGTCGGGTCTTGGTAAAGGGGGAAGAAAAATTGTCGAGTTGGTAGATTCCTTTTGCGAGATGTTTTGTAATAAAGTAACTGGCTTTTCTTTTTTCTTTCTCTATTTTTCCCTTTTTCTTTTTTCTTTTTTTCCTCTCCAGGGTCTATCTCTTAATTCCCATTTCTAACTCTTCAAGGGTTTCCTTTCCCCTGTCACGCTTTTGCACTTTCACATCTCTTTTTCACTTTTCTACTATATGCTGCTATTTTTCTCTCTATTCTCTCTTTTCTAAAGCCTTAAATTAAAAAATAATTTAATAATAAAATTTAAGGCGTACAATGACTGTAATACAATACAAGGGATGTACACTGATGTAACTGAGAATACCGCTAATAAATAAAGATATTAAAAAAATAAAAACATTTTAAAAATTAAAAAAACCTTGATACCCTCCCCATCACGGATAAAGCCACCACTTGATTGCGCACACAATGCTTTAAATGTTCACCTCTGCCGTCATTGCACTGTATCTGTACTGTGTTAACTATAAAACACACAACAGTAGCTCACCAAGACTACTACAACTTAACCTTCCAACTTTGCAGCTTTTTAGAAGGACAAAAAGCCCCTTCCTATTACACCTAAGCCATCCGAGTTCTGGTATTCCCTAATCAATAGCACCTTGATGGTGTCTCACCAGAATGTTTCAAAAAGGCAGTCTATGCCAACATCTCACTGGCAGTTACAGAAAGGATATTTTATTAAAAGTGGAGGTTCAAGCCATATGACAGATTCTACATAGATTGCCTTGAGCAATATCACACCAGGAGAACCATGGAGAAGAAAATTCCCAGTGACAGCAACTTTAGGATTTTTATGTTCAACTGTGTACTCCACCAGTCTCTCAATTTTCCTTCATTCAGAGTGAATACTGATAGCTTAATTGTCTACATCATAAATTCTGGCTTTTTCTACAGTTATAAGATTTTATTAAAATGCAAATTTCTAAATTTTATATATATTACTTTTTATTTTATTGGTTGATCTTTATAATACTGTATGGAATTGTTAGGTTTATGCTAGTAATCGTTAATAAGTTTGTCATATATTTCTTGTCAAACTCTTGTATTAAGCATCCAGAAAAAGGAAAATCAAATCATTATTGATCACGGAAATTTGTTAATATAAAGTGCTGTTAATCTCTTGACTGCAACTTGTTATGTTGTGTGCTCAACCTACACATCAAACCATCCATTCCTATTTATTACCGTGATTTGCTTGCCATCTCGAACTTTTGGCTTGATTCAAGCTGATTATCTTCCAAAGCCAGTGCAGCTTATGTGAAGTTGAGCAGGAATGCTGCAATGAGGATTATTGGAATTCACATGTTGCACATAGTACATACACATTTTTTAACATTTATTTTCACTTGGGTTTTATGCACTGTGTTCAAATACTTTCCAATTCTTTGATGACTACTTATAATTATTTGATTTTCTTCTACATAGCATGTCCCATACTTTTCATAAATCTTGGAAATAACACATTCTTTCAGATGTCAATTTGACTAGTAAAAGTAAATTTGGATTTGCAATTCCAAGTGTCCAAAAGATTATTGCAATTGAATTTATTGATGGATTCCCAACATTCAATAGGATCATTAGGTGATTCCAATGACCCGCTGGACAGCGCAGCGGTCGAGTTGCTGCTTTGCAGCACCAGAGACCCGGGTTTGATCCTGACTACGGGTGCCGTCAGTACAAAGTTTGTACGTACTCCCTTTTGTCGAGGTGCTCTAGATCCTCCCATATTCCAAAGACGTACAGGTTTGTAGGTTGATTGGCTTTGGTAAAATTTGTCCCTATTGTGTAGGCTAAAAATAGTGTATGGGTGATCGATGGTCGGCACGGACACCGTGGGCTGAAGGGCCACGCTGTATCTAAACTAAAAAACTTGGCTAACATTTTCCACATGTTTGTGATGTTAGATTAATGGATGTAATAATGTTTTATTTGAGAAATGATGAAGTAATTTTGTTTAGCAAACAAACTTTAAAATCTAATTGATCAGTGCTCTGGAAAATAAGCAGTTATCAAATCGTCAGAGTTGCTCTCAGATTGATAATATTGCAAGTTTGTGCTTCATGAACTTCAGCCCAAAATTGCCTGCCCTATGCACATCTTTAAGATCCACTAACCTCAAAGTGATAAATGTTCATCAGTAGATGAGTTAAGACCATGGGTGCTTATTAGGCTAACATCACTGTGGTTTCAAAAACAGCTTTTGGGTCAACTCAATGGGTCAGGCAGCATCTCTGGAGAAAAGGAATAGGTGACGTTTTGGGTCGAGTCCCTTCTTCAGATTGAAGAAGCCACTGAATTACTCCAGCTTTTTGAAACCAGACTGAGGAAGTCTGAAGAATGGTCTCAACATGAAATGTCCCCCATTCCTTCTTTCCAGAGATTCTCTCTGACCCACTGAGTTACTCCAGGTTTTTGTCTCTATCTTCGGTTTAAACCAGCATCTGCAGTTCCTTCTTGCATCACTCTGGTTTCTGCAGCCTTATCTACTACAGGTTGTCCGGTGGCTGAAGAACAAATATTATACTACTTAAATAAAACACTGATATTTGTGAGCATGTTGCTTTTACATTATTTATTTATTGTTGAAATGTTCAGATTAGAGACCATTTTAGTTTACTATTGAAGATTTTATTGAAACTACCAGGGTTGAATTCAATGAAAGATCTAATGCACGCACATGTTCAAGAGTCTCTGTGTCTTAGGTAATAACCACAGTCAATAAGTGGTAATCTGGCATGTACAGGATATAGATGCATGGATGTATTTTTATGAATATGATTAAGTATCTTTGCTCTTTTTAAACCTATTTTTTCAATGAGAGCTAAAGTATGCAGTCAGTAGAGTCTTATTAAGTGGACATCAGAGCTATGAACGTTCCTTAGTTTGCTGAGCACATGCAGAGCAGATGCCCTCAAAAATTTTGCACGATCCATTCCTGGCAAATCTGCACCCAAATAGTTGAGTAGATGAGCTTCACATATGCACTGGTAAAAATCATAATCATAGTATTGAGGTTGTAGTAATATTAAGTTTCTGCGGGTGGCAGTCTTGAGTTTATAAAATTTGTCTTAATATATTCACTGTCTCAGTAAAGACAAATTTCACTGGGTACAATTTTTGACGAGATCAAATACACATGATTTAAGTTCTTTTTTTAAACTTTTTTTTTAATTTCCAAGATTTAAAAAATTGTGACAATAATAGTTTGTGAAAATTAAGATTCAGAATAATTTTGGGGTATGATTCTGGAGATGAATTCAATATTGCAAAACTATTTGAACAAATTCTTTGTATTTTATATCAGTGGATTCCTTTTGTTCTCGTTGCCAATGAGATTTACACAATGTTGGCTGCATGTCATTTGTTTTAATGATTGGTAAATATAATAGCAGATGGTTGCAATTTGCACCTTAGGAAGTGCCTTTTTGTGTAATAAATATAAGCAGGAAGAAAATAAATCATGATACACAAATTGGAAGCAAGAGTAGGTCACCTAGCTCCTCAAACCTGCTTCTTCAATTAATAAGACCTTTGTAACTTTTTACTTCCTTGCTTCAATAATCTAACTATCTATTTTATAAATATTCAAACCCTCTGCTAATCAATGTGATTCTCTCCACTAATACATTGCAATAACCCATGTAAGCATACAAACAAAACAAGTTGTTAAGTCCGTTCCTTACCAATGTTCCTGTAGTTGCTCACACATCCTGAACATGTTGATTCTCTGCTAGTTCCAGTTGGACATTTATTCAGTCTTTTATTAACCTGACTGTCAATGCAGAGGATGGCATGATTCCCATGTGTTGTATGGCTGCAACCCCTTTTCTTTCTCTAACTGAAAGAAAAGCTACCTAGTAAACTGCCAATTGAGCATTCTCAAACTAAAGGAAATTACATTTTTAAAGACCATTTAAAACAAATAGAATATAATAGATCACAGCTCTGAAGGGTAGGACTAAACAGTATTCCAGTGTATTTGCTACCGAAGAGACCCTGCTACAGTGCTACTATCAACTTCGTTTGAGAGAGTTTGTCTGATAAAGATTTTCAATTTTAATACACATGCCCCAGTCAGCATCAATGAAGTGGAGATGGTCGAGAGCTTCAATATCCTAGATGTAAATACCACCAATGATTTGTCCTGATCTAATCACATTAGACTCACAGAAGAATCACATTGACTCTACAGCCTAGAAAGCACACCAATGCCTTTATTTCCTCAGAAGATGAAGAAAATTTGGCATGTCTCCAATGACTCTTACCAATTTGTATAGATGTACCATAGAAAACAACCCATGAACACCGAACAATAAAGCACAGGAACAAGCCCTTTGGTTTATAATGCCTGTGCCAATCATGATGCCAAGTTGATCTAATCTTCTCTGCCAATACGTCATCCATTTCCTGCATATCCACGTGCCCATCTTAAATCCCACTATCAGATCTGTCTCCATATTCCATCATACAAACCACCCTTTGAACCATCTTCAATTCTTGCTGCTTCAAAAAGCAGCCAACATAATGAAGTACCACTTGCAGTCCAGTCGTTCCTCCTCTCTTCCTTCAGGCAGAAGGTACAAAAACTTGAAAGCGCATTCCGCCAGACTCAGGAAAGCTTTCTTGCTTTTATCAGACTTGAACAGAGCTCCCATAAATTAAGGGTGTAGTCCTAATCTCCCAACCTCTCATTGCAGCCTTGCATTTTTTTTTAATCTGTTCTTTTGTAGTTGTAACTATATTCTGCTCTGGGTATTTTCCTCCTTGCACTACATGCTGTACATGTCTATGATTTGATTGCAAGTGTACAATATGACTAGGTAACATGCTACACAAAGATTTTCACTATGTTTCAGTATATATTCATTGCCTGCATCATCATCTTGTTCCACATGGCTTCCAGATTTTTTCCAGGCCTCCCCTTTTCTGTACCAACTAGGATTTCGGTTACTTACATTCCATCCACGTCAGCTTCACAAGTCTCAGTTCTCCTATTCTTATCTATTGTCTTTTCATCGCTGTCCTTTGTCCAACCACCTGCCTATCAAATCCCCCTCACCTGTATTCACCTATCACTTCCTTGGCTTTGTTTTGCCGCTCCTCTCTTCCAGCCCACTTTTATTCACCCCACCCACCAGTCTGAAAATTTGTCCCGATCCAAAACATCACATAGAAACATATAAAATAGGTGCAGGAGTAGGCCATTCGGTCCTTCGAGCCTGCACCGCCATTCAATATGATCATGGCTGATCATCCAACTCAATATCCTGTACCTGCCTTCTCTCCATTACCCCCGATCCCTTTAGCCACAAGGAGCACATCTAACTCCCTCTTAAATATAGTCATTGAACTGGCCTCAACTACCTTCCGTGGCAGAGAATTCCACAGATTCACCACTCTCTGTGCGAAAAATGATTTTACTTCGGAGTCACTTACTTCGTGACTACTTTACTTCGTGAGTGACTACGTGAAGAAGCCCCGCCTGGCGCTAGAACGGCCATTACGTCGACGCTGACGGCAGAAGCAAGAGCTGTAGAGCGCAGCTCCTAGCAGCGGCCGGAACGGACCCGCAGGTAAGTGCAAGGAAAATAGGGGACGTTCTAAAAAAGACGTTACGCTGGTAAAACCAGCGAAAGAGAAAGTAAAATTTAAAATCAGAGTCACGCTGGCGTACTGATTTAGCCAGATAATGGAAAAGAAAAAATGGAGAAGTCTCAAAGGAAAATTTCGCGGGTAAAAAGATCGTCCCGGGGTGAAGCTAAAGAGTCGGGACAAGAGTTTAGTGCGGATCCGGTTCCGATACCAGTGGCCGCTGATTCACCCGTTAGTGAGACTATAATTTCTCCAGAAATGCAAACCCCGGAGGAAAATGTTCCTAGAAAAAGTCAAAAGAAATCCGTGAGGCCCGTGGTTTTTGATAATGACTCTGATAATGAAAGTCCTCCGGATAATAAAGCTATATGGCTAAAAATGGAACATATGGAGAAAGTGCTCCAAAATATAATGAGACAAGGCTCACAGTACCCAGAAGTTTCCCAAAATGACCCCGAGGGGTTTGAATATACAGAATATGGCTATGCGCCAAATTGGGAATTTGAAATTCCAGTCCCAGGATTAAGGGCGGAGGAAGTCTCATTGGATAGAATTCCAAGTGTATCAGGGTTGCAAAAGACAGACCCTGCAAGTGGTGATGTGGATTATGAGTGCACACCACGAATTTTAAAAAATATTTAAAAAAAGGAGGCCAGATGTGCCTGATATGGCAAACGATTTTGCTATACCTGAAGGAAGTGGTGAGGCTATGGAAGAAAACCTGGCTGCCAGTATTAATTACATGGTATCTCACCAACTTCAAGATTCTGTGATGATTGAAACAGCAGAATTATATAAAACACCGGAAAATTGCACCTCATTGAAGGTATCTACGGTTAATCCGTCTATATGGACGCCTATGACTCCAGGCATGAGAGGACAAGAAATAAGATTTCAAAGAATCCTCAAATTGATTTCAGCTGCCATTACTGCTTTTGGAAGGCAAATGGAGGGGTTGGAGATGGATAAAATCCAAAAAGATACTTTGGGCTTATTATGCAATTCCTTCTATGAAATTAATTGTATGAGGAAAATTGCGATTGCCCATATTTCATCCAAGGTTTGCAGGTCTGTGTCGATTAAGTGGTGTTCAAGCTCCTGGTTATCTATTTGGAGAGAACCTGCCTAAGCAAATAAGAGAAATGGATGAAGAGGCTAAATCTATTAGCCACATGAGACCTTTCGTCTTTGGACAAAAAAGGTATTTTTCGTCAAGAAGGGGATTTGATTTTGGAAACAGAGGCAGGAATATGATAAGAAAATATTATCATCCGACACAGCCTAATGTTCACCCGTATACGGGGAGAAGGAGACCACCACGTTCATATGGAGAGGTACAAAAAATTTATTCTATTCTTAAAGAAACTGTGGACAAATCTCCAGTTGGAGGGAGATTACAAATGTTTTATGATGAATGGCTTGCCATCACATCTGATTGGTTTATTTTACAAACAGTTTCAGGAGCTACTATTACATTCAAAGAAGGTGTTAATTCTCCGGTACAAAATAAACCTGCTTATGGTTTTATGTTTTCTGCAATTGAAGAGGCAGAAATTAATGTGGAAATTGACAAATTGTTTAAAAAAGGTGTTATTGAAAAAACTGTTGAACATGAGCATCAATTTGTGTCAAATATATTTCCAAGAAGTAAAAAAGATGGTGGTTGCAGAATTATTCTGGACCTTACAAACTTTAATAAATTTGTCGAGTATAAACATTTTAAGATGGAAACATTCAACACTGCAAGACATTTGATATCAGCAGGTTGTTATATGGCTACAATTGATTTAAAGGATGCGTACTATTCAGTACCAATACATCAGTTCTTTCGAAGGTATTTAAAATTTAATTGGCTGGGACAGCTGTGGCAATTCAAAGCTTTACCAAATGGGTTAAGTTCAGCTCCCAGGCTCTTTACAAAGCTGTTGAAACCAGCTTTAGCACAATTAAGAGCACAAAAACACATCATTTTGGCTTATCTGGATGACATTCTAATCATTAATAGTAATCAGGAATCAGCTCAAAAATCAGTTTCAGCAACTAAAACTTTATTTGAGAAGTTAGGTTTCTTGATTCATCCAATTAAGTCCCAGCTGCAGCCAGCACAGTCAATTAACTATTTGGGGTTTGTGATTAACTCAGTTACTATGTTAGTAACTTTGCCAACAGATAAGATTGATGATATTTTAGTGACCTGTAGGGGTCTCATTCACAAACCTTATCCCTCCATCCGAGAAGTAGCAAAGGTTATTGGTAAATTAGTGGCAGCATTTCCTGCAGTAGTATTTGGTCCATTACATTACCAAAAACCTTCAAAGGGACAAAATAAGAGCTCCAAAAAAGAGAGCAAGCCATTTTGATAGGCCTATGCAATTAACAAAATAAGCTTTATTGGAATTACAATGGTGGATTGAAAATGTCCCACAAGCTGCTAAAAACATTCTGATACAGCAGCCTGAAGTAATTTTACAAACAGATGCTAGTGCTCTCGGATGGGGGGCGACAGATTCATTCACCAGCTGTGGGGGCAGATGGACTGTCCAAGAGGAAATGTTTCTCCAAACATATGGTATTAACTATTTAGAATTATTGGGTGCATTTTATGGGTTGAAAGCCTATTGTTCTACAAAAAAGAATCTGCATGTACTGATACAATTAGACAATAAAACAGCTGTTGCATATATTAATCACATGGGTGGAGTCAGATCGGTATCATGTGATTGTTTGGTCAATCAGATATGGCAGTGGTGTATTAAGCACCAAATTTGGATTTCGGCAAATTACATCCCAGGTAAAGACAATGTGGTGGCAGACAATAGATCAAGGATGTTTAAAGACAACACAGAATGGATGTTGAACCCAGTAATTTTCAGTAAAATTGTGATTCAATATGGGTTACCAGACATTGATCTGTTTGCATCAAGACTAAATCATCAATTGCCTAAATATGTGTCTTGGGAACCAGATCCAGATGCAGTAGCAGTAGATGCTTTTTCACTACACTGGGGGAATATGTTCTTTTATGCCTTTCCGCCATTTGCTCTGGTTCAGCAATGTCTGAAGAAAATAGAACAAGATTCTGCCACAGGATTATTGGTGATTCCAAATTGGCCGACACAACCATGGATCCCATTGATGTTAAACATGATTGAAGAACCATATATGTCAATTCCTAGCAGCAGTGATTTATTGATAAAACCAGTAACCAAAGAAATTCATCCATTACATGCTTATATGAATTTGTTAATCTGCAGGTTTTGACCAGACCACTACAATAGCTTGGATTGTCGGATAGAACTATGGATATCATAGTCGCATCATGGCGAGATAGCACTCAGAGACAATATATGACACATATAAAGAAATGGGAAAACTTTTGTAGACAATCAAATATATCCTATCATACTGTGAACATTGCAAACATATTGGAGTTCCTTGCCGAGTTGCATTTTGAACAACACTTAAGTTATAGTGCCATTAATAGTGTACGTAGTGCCTTATCATCTTATTTAGGACAAATCTCTGACCAGAAATCAATTGGATCACATCCATTAATATCCAGATTTATGAAAGGAATCTTTAACAAAAATCCACCCAAACCAAGATATACAGAAATTTGGGATGTCAGCATTGTACTTATTTTACTTAGGCAATGGACTCCAATCGAAGTTTTGTCATTGGAAAAGTTAACATTTAAATTAGTAATGTTAATGTCATTGGTTTCAGCTCAAAGGGTGCAAACATTACAAATGCTACGTTTAGACTGTATGCATGTGACTGCAGATAACATTGTGTTCTATGTTTACGATCTGATCAAACAAAACAGACCAGGGAGAACTGGAGCAAAGGTAATGATTCAAGCTTACCCCATTGATCCAATGTTGTGTGTAGTTAAACATTTGAATCATTATGTAAAAGTTACCAAAACTC
Organism: Okamejei kenojei; assembly: GCA_035221665.1. NCBI lineage: Eukaryota > Metazoa > Chordata > Chondrichthyes > Rajiformes > Rajidae > Okamejei > Okamejei kenojei. The sequence goes on from CM069135.1 coordinate 83,552,796, forward strand.
TTCGAGGTGATGAAAAAACATTAATGATTACGCATAAGAAACCACACACAAAAGCTTCAGTGCAAACAATCTCAAGGTGGTTAAAACAGGTGTTACTTTTAGCAGGAGTAGACACTGATGTGTTCAAATCTCACTCCACCAGGGCAGCAGCTACATCCGCGGCGAAGTTACAGGACGTACCACTCGAACATATTTTAGAAACCGCAGGGTGGTGTAAAGAAGAAACTTTTTCAAAGTTCTACAATAAACCTGTTCACACAATGACAGGCTTTGGACACGCGGTGTTGGGTTCACTATAATCACCTGCTTTGTTTCACTATTGATTGATATTATCAATTATGTTATCACTTATATCTTTTATCACTTTGTAATGGTTCCCTCAGATGTAAAAAGAGGGTTATTATATGTTCTTTTATCATTAAAAATGAAAGAACTAAAACTAGTCTGGTAAAAGGTTTTTACTCATGTATGTGTTGACCTAGCCATTCCTTATTGAGGAGCGGCTTCCATCTGGCCACTCTACCATAAAGGCCTGATTGGTGGAGTGCTGCAGATATAGTTGTCCTTCTGGATGGTTCACCCATCTCCACAGAGGAACTCTGGAGCTCTGTCAGAGTGACCATCGGGTTCTTGGTCACCTCCCTGACCATGGCCCTTCTCCCCTGATTGCTCAATTTGGCCAGGCGGCTAGCTCTATGAAGAGTCCTGGTATATTCCAAAGTTCTTCCATTTACGAATGACGGAGGCCATTGTGCTCTTCAGGACCAGCAATGCTGCAGAAATTGTTTTGTACCCTTCCCCCAGATCTATGTCTTGACACAATCCTGTCTCGGAGGTCTATGGACAATTCCTTTGTCTTCATGGCTTGGTTTTGCTCTGACATGCACTGTCAACTGTGGGACCTTATATAGACGGGTGTGTGCCTTTCCAAATCATGTACAATCAATTTAATTTACCACTGGTGGACTCTAATCAAGTAGAATCATCTCAAGGATAATCAATGGAAACAGGATGCACCAAAGCTCAATTTTGAGTGTCATAGCAAAGGGTCTGAATAATGTAAATGTGATATTTCAGTTATTTCTTTTTAATTACTTTGCAAAAAAATGTAAACACCTGTTTTTCCTTCTTCATTTTGGGGTATTGTGTGTAGATTGATGATAATTTTTAAAAAAATGAATGTAATCCATTTTAAAATAAGGATGTAACAACAAAATATGGAAAAAGTGAAGGGATCTGAATACTTTTGAATGTACTGTAGTATATTTTTCTGTATCTGCTCAGCTAGTTCTTCCTTGATCCCATGCATTCTAACCTTCCAGAGCAGATAAGGTTTAAGCTACAATTTGAGAGGGAAATCGGAAGTGTCAGTATTACAGTTGAACAAAGGCGACTATGGAGCCATGAGGGTGGAGCTGGTCAAAGTTGACTGGAAAGATACCCTAGCAGGCGTGACAGTGGAACAACCATGGTAGGTATTTCTCAGAATAATACAGAAGGTGCAGGATCAGTTCATTCCAAAGAAGAAGAAAAATTCCAAGGGGAGTAAGGGGCGACCGTGGCTGACAAGGGAAGTCAAGGACAGTATAAAAATAAAATAAAATAATGCCCCGTCCCACTTAGGAAACCTGAACGGAAACCTCTGGAGACTGTGCGCCCACCCAAGGTTACCATGCGGTTACCGGAGGTTTTGTCCTCCGGCAACCACCTTCAACTAGCATCGCAACCTGCTTTGACTAAAAAATTACCGATTTTTAAAATGGAAACCACTTTCGACCATTATGGAGACTGTAAAACCACCGGGAACTGCACGGAAACCTTGGGTGGGGCGCAAAGTCTCCAGAGGTTTCCTAAGTGGGACAGGGGCATAAGATAGCGAAGATGAGCGGGAAGCCAGAGGATTGGGAAACTTTTAAAGAGCAACAGAAGATAACTAAAAAAGCAATACGGGGAGAAAATAATGAGGTACAAAGGTAAACTAGCCAAGAATATAAAGGAGCATAGTAAAAGCTTCTTTGGGTATGTGAAGAGGAATATATTAGTTAAGACCAAAGTTGGACCCTTGAAGACTGAAACAGGTGAATTTATTATGGGGAAAAAGGAAATGACAGACGAGTTGAACAGGTACTTTGGATCCATCTTCACTAAGGAAGACACAAACATTCTCCATGAATTATAGACCAGACTGATTCCTGGTATGTCAGGACTTTCATATGAAGAAAGACTGGATAGACTCGGCTTGTACTCGCTAGAATTTAGAATGATTGAGGGGGGATCTTATAGAGACTTACAAAATTCTTAAGGGGTTGGACAGGCTAGATGCATGAAGATTGTTCCCGATGTTGGGGAAGTCCAGAACAAGGAGTCACAGTTTAAGGATAAGGGGGAAGTCTTTTAGGACCGAGATGAGAAAAACATTTTTCACACAGAGAGTGGTGAGTCTCTAGAATTATCTGCCACAGAAGGTAGTTGAGGCCAATTCATTGGCTATATTTAAGAGGGAGTTAGATGTGGCCTTTGTGCCTAAAGGGATTAGGGGGTATGGAGAGAAGACAGGAACAGGATACTGAATTGAATGATCAGCCATGATCATATTGAATGGTGGTGCAGGCTTGAAGGGCTGAATGGCCTACTCCTGCACCTATTTTCTATGTTTCTATGTTTCTACTAGTGGCCAGAGGATCTAAGATGACGGAGGAACTGAAGGAAATTCACATTAGGCAGGAAATGGTGTGTAGACTGATGGGATTGAAGGTTGATAAATCCCCAGGGCCTGATGGTCTGCATCCCAGGGTACTTATGGGAGTGGCTATTTTAATCGTTGACACATTGGTGATCATTTTCCAATTTTCTATATATTCAGGATAAGTTCCTGTGGATTGGAAGGTAGCTAATGTTATCCTGCTTTTTTCTCTCTCACGCCTTTCTTAAAAAGGGAATTATAGACCAGTAAGCCTGACATTGGTGGTGGGGAAGATGCTGGAGTCAATTGTAAAATATGAAATAGCGGCACATTTGGATAACAGTAACAGGATCGGTCCCAGTCAGCATGGATTTACGAAGGGGAAATCATGCTTGACTAATCTTCTGGAATTTTTTGAGGATGTAATTAGGAAAATGGGCATGGGGGAGCCGGTGGATGTAGTGTACCTGGACTTTCAGAAAGCATTTGATAAAGTCTCACATAGGAGATTAGTGGGCAAAATTAGAGCACATGATATTGGGGGTAGGGTACTGACATGGATAGAAAATTGTTTGGCAGACAGGAAACAAAGAGTAGGGATTAACCGGTTCCTTTCAGAATGGCAGGTAGTGACTAGTGGGGTACTGCAGCTATTTACAATATACATCAATGATTTAGATGAAGGGATTCAAAATACCATTCACAGATTTGCAGATGACACAAAGCTGGGTGGCAGTGTGAACTGTGGGGAGGATGCAGGGTGACTTGGGCAGGTAGGGTGAGCGGGCAGATGCATGGCAGATGCAGTTTAACATGGATAAATGTGAGGTTATCCACTTTGGTGGCAAAAACAGAAAGGCAGATTATTATCTGAATGGTGTCAAGTTGGGAAAAGGGGAAGTACAAAGAGATCTGGGGGTCCTTGTTCATCAGTCACCGAAAGTAAGCATGCAGGTATAGCAGACAGTGAAGAAAGCTAATGGCATGTTGGCCTTCATAACAAGAGGAATTGAGTATAGGAGCAAAGGGGTCCTTCTGCAGTTGTACAGGGCCCTAGTGAGAGCACACCTGGAGTATTGTGTGCAGTTTTAGTCTCTAAATTTGAGGAAGGACATTCTTGCAATTGAGGGAGTGCAGCGTAGGTTCACAAGGTTAATTTCCGGGATGGTGGGACTGTCATATGTAGAATGGAGTGTCTGGGCTTGTATACTCTGGAATTTAGAAGGATGGGAGGGGATCTTATTGAAACATATAAGATTATTAAGGGTTTGAACATGCTAGAGGCAGGAAACATGTTCCCGATGTTGGGGGAGTCCAGAACCAGGGGCCACAGTTTAAGAATAAGGGATAGGCCATTTAGAACGGAGATGAGGAAAAACCTTTTCGCCCAGAGAGTTGTGAATCTGTGAAATTCTCTGCCTCTGAAGGCAGTGGAGGTCAATTCTCTGGATGCTTTCAAGAGAGAGTTAGATAGAGCTCTTAAAGATAATGGAGTCGGGATATGGTGAGAAGGCAGGAACGGGGTACTGATTGTGGATGATCAGCCATTTTATTTCAAATCGCATATCATTATCATTAACTGAATTTAAATTCAATTGGTCAATAATTGTCATTCTAAATAAACCCACAAACAACAAGAAAATCCGATTTAAAGTATTTTATCCACTGACAATCTTAATTATTACCTTTGCTGCTTCCACTAGTCGCTCCTGTGGAAAAGTTGGGATTCCTCTGATACAGCAGTTTACCTGTTGATGCATGAATGGCAAACAATTATATGAGATCACTCAATTCACCAGATAATTTGACAAAATCACAATTATTTTATGCAATAAAATACTGACTTTTAAAATTTGACTTTAAGGGACGATTTGCCAGCTGCCATCTCAAGACCATGTTAAAATATATTGACAATTATCAACAAAAATTATTGGCAGTCACATCTCAAAGGAAGTGTTGGAATACAAGCATGTCCGGGACTATAATGTTGAATCGTATAATACTTGGAAGTTACGAGGAAGTCTTCTGAATGTGAATGGAACATGTCCATGCCACACCTATCCCCATCCCTCTGAATTGACAAAGCACAAAAGATAGTTAATATACTTTTCCTAAATTCAGAATAAGACAGGAAAATATAATCAGGGTGATTCTTGAAAAATATTTCACCACCACCTCCCTGCCGCCCGGACCCAACATTGATTCTTTATTTTAAGTACAAATGCAACTCATGCAATTTTAGGTGGTAAGGTCTTCAAAACATCACATTTACCTGCTTCGTTTTCTCTTTACTCATCTGCTGACTGGAAAGGATTGGAAGCACAGACCACTTTTGAAGGCCTAGTATTTCTTCCTTCTTTATCTTGGGATAAAATGATACTTCTGATTTCCATTAACTGTCACTATCTTCACTTGTCCTGTTAAAGGAATAAATATTTTTAATTTGGATTTTGTACCTTTGTACATACTAATCCATTCCTTTTCATGATTTCTGCTATGGTACTATTACTAACCCAATTCATAAGTAACAATAGTGCTTTGTTCCTCAATCAGGTTGGTAAAATGTACTATGAATTGTGACAAAATTCTGGAGAAACTCAGTGGGACAGGCAGCATCTCTGGATAGAAGAAATGGGCGATATTTTGGGTCAAGATCCATCTTGAGACAGAAACGGGGAAAAAAAGACACAGAAGAGCAAGGTGTGATGACGAGAGAGCAAAGGGGACATAGATCAAGGAAAATGTAGAATACATCATTGTTAGCTAGGGGAAGGTGAAAACGAAGCATTCATAGATAAAATTTAATCAGGAGGACAGAGAACTAGGATGGGGGAGGGATCGAGCGAAAGGGAAAGCAAGGGTTATTTGAAGTTGGAGAAGTCAATATTCATACCACTGGGTTAAGCTGCCCATACTATGAATTGTGCCATCTAGTGACAGTGCAAGGTGATGCAATTTGAGTAATTTTAAATCCGGTTAATTTACCAAATTCTGTTTGCAACAAGTGGTTTCAATATCTGAGCATAGTTTCAGCGATTTAATTAATCAATAGGACATCAGTGAAATAATGATTATTAAACATCAAATGTATATCAAAACATCTGGGATATAAAGCTAAACGAAGAAGCTAATGATCATGGGACGAATGAAGTCTGCCTGGTCAGAAGAATGCAATTATTGGTCGAAGCAGCACAAGCACAAATCAACCACTAGAAGAAAATGGGTTCAGGAGGGAGCTCTGATTTTAGGAAATAACATATTCTTATTTAGGAAATAACATATTCTGATTTTAGGAAATAACATATTGTTTGGGAAACAGCAAAATTGTCAAACAAATCCTTTACCTTAAGGGCCTGACCCACTTGCGTGTCCTTGGCATGCAAATTTACGCCACCTCGTCGCGTTGAGAGGCACGGGCATCGTATGGCCGCGTGGGGCCGGTCCCACTGAGAAGCGCGGAGGGGTATGTAGTTGTGCCCGACATCGCGCGGGGCTCCGAAATATTTGTAGCAAACGAAATCTTCGCGAGCCAACGGCCTGTCGAGTAACTGACGGCCAAAGTGGGACAGGCCCAAGACCCTGGCGTGTCGCAACGTCTCACCTGCAACAGCAGCAGAAGCAGGCAAACGATCACCGTACTCAGCCTGAGGCTCACGGTAGCTATGTTACAAAACTTACCTTCAGCAGCGCTGTAGTTCTGCCACTGGTCGTGCGCGTGACTTTGGCGCCTTTGAGGGGGGGGGGGGGGCGGGGTTAAAATGCGGTATTTCTCCTACCTGTCCTAAATATATTTTCTCGGAGTGCAAGTTTTTGCTGAAGAATTGTTCCGACTGCCGTTCTGTGAATTTTTGTTTTTTTTAAATCGCCCGACAAGTTCAGTGCTGGAGTAATTTAAAAATCAGTTTCTAACGCCATCAACGCCGACAACGGGGACAGATTTCACGTACAGGACAGGTAAAGGAAAGCCGTTTATTTTATGTATAAAGGTGCTCCTTAAGATGCCATTAATCCACATTTTACGTTGCAAAACGGTGATTTATTCCCCATACGAACCGGCAGTATTTTTCCTGCTGATATGGGGTTCAAATTCACCGCAACCGCAACGTTCCACAAAATCCCACTCGCAAGATGAGTTAAATGCCCATGAATTTACGGGAATTAACCATTAAATTCCTTCCATTTGGCCCATTAATGCATGACAATGAGATTTAAAAATCATGTTCTATTGTGAATTCTTGTGTGAATGTGATCCAAGCAAGATTCTTTCATTATTTGTTTCAGAATGCTTCAATCTATAATAACTGAAAATGTTTTTCAGTTCTCTTAATTTTTAAGAAGGTTATGGGCTTTTGGCTGTCCTTGATCACAGCTTTTGTGTTAAGTCAATGGAAAAGCAATAGGGAACAAGATGCTAATTTCCGAGTATGAAAATGGCCGTAACCTTTTTAATACTGAAGATATGAAAGTGAATTAGGTGTCAAATTAAACTTCTTTTTATGCTTTATCTGGTGGGATAAATTGCAGACTTGAGTTATAAAATCTCAAAATTTTGTAACATTGCTACTCACGGCCGTTGCGGTCCGGATCCGCCCCCACTTCTACTCCCAGAGCGGGGCCGAGAAAATTGAAGATAGACACAAAATGCTGGAGTAACTCAGCGGGACCGGCAGCATCTCTGGAGAGAAGCAATGGGTGAAGCAATGGTTTCGGGTCAAGACCCTTCTTTCAGACTGAAGAAGAGTCTCGACACGAAACATCACCCATTCCTTATCTCCAGAGATGCTGCCGGTCCCGCTGAGTTACTCCGGCATTTTGTGCCATCTTCAAATGACGTAACGCGCTGCAGATGGCTGTGCAGTCGAATGAAATCGCGCGGGACCGTCGCGGCACAACGTGACCACGAGGTCGCGTAATTTGTGTGCCAAGGATGTGTAAGTGGGACAGGCCCTTAACTCTTTGGAGTCAATCTGTACTCTATCTGTATTTCTATCTGTACTCTGAATAATCTGCCCAGGGCATATAGAGTCATAGATTCATAGAGCCATAAAGTACAGAAACAGGCCCGTCAGCTCAACTTGCCCAGGTCGACCAAGATGCCCCATCTCTGCTAGACCCACCAGCCTGTATTTGGCACATATCACTCTCAATCTTTCTTATTCATGTACCTGTCCAGATGTCCATAATACCTACATATCTTATCCTTTTAATTTTAATATGTAGAAATAAAGAACTACAGATGCTGGATAACACACAAAGGACCCAAAGTGCTGGACCTCCCTTCAGTCTGTATAAGGGTCTCGACCTGAAATATCATCTATCCATGTTTTCCAGAGACGCTACCTGACCTGCAGAGTTACTCCTGCACTTTTTGTGTCCTTTTTATTTTAAACTGGAGTGATTTCCTCCTAACAGTTACACTGAGTTTATTGGAAAGATTGCCGCAGAGTCACATACAATTTATGGAGAGGATCACCATTCTTAAAATCTTAAATTTCTATAAACTCCATTTTATTTTGCCATTTGTAAAAGGGTGAGTATGTGCTCCAATTCAAAGAATGGTTCAGACAAATGCAGCTGGTTCAACAGCATTCACAGCTGAAGTGACTCTTGTGGCATTTTATCTCCTAGGAAATAAATTATGTTACATTTTTGGCAACTCTTTCAAGTTGTCCTACGAAAAGCGTAAAAACATGACTGCAGGTATATGATTTTGGTTACCTGGAATGTCACTGACATGATCAATTAATATATTGTGGCAGGCAATAGGTAGAACATGGGGCGGAGGGGGATAATGGGATGATGGAGCCTGTCACCACTCCCTAACTCTTCTCCACAGTGATGACTGCATTGTTGCTGCCTCAATTTATCAATTTTATAAACTTCATAACTCTTCCACCCCACTTTCAGAATTCACTTGGACCATTTCTGGATGCAGGAAGGTCCCCTTTTCGGACCCTCCTGCATCCATCTCAAATTATCCATTGACATTTACTGTAATACCATGGACTCCCACATCTACCTAACACCTGATCCCACCTTGCCTCGAAGGACACCATCCCTCCCTCTTGGGTTTTCTGCATTTTGGAGTATTGTGTTCCGTTTTGGTCACCCTGCTATAGGAAGGATGTCATTAAGCTGGAAAGAGTTTAATGTGATTAAACTTGATAACCACACTTCAAGAAAGATGCTAGTGGTTGCAGTGGAGCTTTATCGACATATTGACTGAACTAGAAACTTTTAATGAAAAGGAAAGGTTGGATAGACTGGGGTTGTTTAAGGTTGGGTTGCAGGAAGACTTGATTAATGTTGATGAGATTACGGTGGGACTGAGAGAATAAATTAGAAGCCTCTCACTGAATTGCCTGATCAAAAACCAGGAGCATCAAATTAAAGTAAGTGCTAGAAAAATTAACGGGAAGATGAGGAGAAGAAAATGCAGCCAGTGCTAGGGTTCGCAACGTTTTGCCTAAAAGGGGGCATATGGGCAGAGATTCGCCATTCTGAAAAAAATGCTTTGTTGTCTACTTGAAGACCCCTGAACCTGCACAGCTGGGGATCATCTGCTTAAAACTGGGATATGAATTGGTAGCTCTGACAAAGATGCAGTATGTTGAACAACCTCCTATTTGTTTTTTTTTTCCTTTGATTTCTCAATATGCTCGTACAACAAAGGATTATGCTCTATTTTTAATTTCAAGACATTTGCATTGACCTCTTACTTTGGCAGCAAGGTATCCATTACTTTAACATTTTTATAACAATCACAGGTAATTATATACACAGAATGAATGAACTTTGAGACTATGACCTAGTTGAAAAATGTGAATGTTTTCATTAAATTATCCATTCTTAGGATAGAGAAAAAAGCTTGAGAAAGTCAGCGGGTGAGGCAGCATCTATGGAGTGAAGGAATAGGTGACGTTTCAGGTTGAAACACATCTTCAGCCTGATATCGGGGGGGGGGGGGGGGGGCGCAGGAAAAAGGAATGAAGTGGCGGAGACAGTAGGTTGTGGGAGAGCTGGCAGGGGAGGGGAAGGAGGGAGAAAGCAAGAACTACCTGAAATTGGAAAGGTCAATGTTCATACCGCTGTAGGATAGCGCACTTATTTGGGTCAATGGAAAATGGAGACTTTTGCTGGATGCCTAACAAATGTTAATATTGTTCTTCTGCATAGCTATTCCAGTTATTGCATACAATTATTGAATGAGGTGACTTTGGTCATTCTTAGTCAATGCAATCAACCAACAAATGTATGCAAATTTATTCAGAATTTAACTTTCAAAAATACTGTTTTATTTATAACGCCATCAATATGCCTTAAATAATTAATTTGTTTCAAAAGACTGTTTTTATATGCTAAATTTAGCAACATCAGCTAATAATAGTTTAGGAATAAACCAGTTGAACATTGATCAGATTCACAGAGCAATGCATTTATTAAAATCATAAGATCATATGATAGTAGAATTAGGCCATTCGGCCCATCAAGTCTACTCCGCTATTCAATCATGGTTGATCCATCTCTCCCTCCTAACTCCATTCTCCTGCCTTCTCCCCATAACCTCTGATTCCCATGCCTTACCTCTTGACAATAGCTTTTCAGCTTGCAGTATCCTTTTACAGCATCCAATTGATTCCAGCAAGGTTTTGAATCTGATTTGATTAACTCCTGTTTCCCCATCTTCCTTTCCACTGCACAACAGACAAAGGAAATATCAATTAATTTTCTAATGATATTTTGCACAATGATTTTTGCTGCTGATCAATTTGAAAGTAATTTGAGAGTAAGTTGGCTGAATAATTTTTAATTGTGGAATAGTTGAAAAAAGATGATGCATTTAACTCCAGGCTAACCTGCGACGTAAATAACAGATATTATGCATGATGTAAAACATACTGCAAAATGGATACAACAGGAAAAATAATGGGCAGGCATTTTCTCAAAGCTGCTGCTACATTAATGTTGTAACTTTTAGAAATAGCCCAAGGAAAATTCCAAACCAATGTTACAAATATCCCCAAACGTCTGTCGCTGTACCTTCTCCCTTAACTCTGTCCTGGGACCCACAGTCCTTTCAGGTTAGGCAGCGGTTCACTTGCACCTCCTCCAACCTCATCCACTGTATCTGTTGTTCAATATGTGGACTTATACATCGGCGAGACCGGGCGATTGTTTCGCGGAACACCTTTGCTCGCCTGAACCTACCTGATCTCCCGGTAGCTGGACATTTTAATTCTCCTTCCCATTCCTACACAGACCTTTCTGTCCTAGGTCTCCTCCATTGTCAGAGTGAGGCTAAACATGAATTGGAGGAACAGCATCTCATATTTTGCTTGGGCAGCTGCAGCCCAGTGGTATGAATATTGATTTCTCTCACTTCAGGTAGCCCCAGCATTTCCTCTCTATCTCCCCTCCACCCAAGTCACACTAGCTTCTCATTGTCACCCTACAAACAGCTTACAATGGCCTGTTTCCTTTATCATCATTACTTTCTTGCATATCTTTCATTCATTGTTCTTCATTTCTCCACATCACCGTCTATATCTCTTGTTTCCCTTATCCCTAATCAGTCTGAAGGGTCTCAAACTGAAAGATCACCCATTCCTTCTCTCCAGAGATGCTGCCTGTCCCGCTGAGTTACTCTAGCTTTTCGTGTCTATCCAAAAAAGGTTTGTTAGTTTTAACTATTATAACCGAGCCAAAGAGGGAAGAATTCTATCTGTTCTGGGTTAATATCAGGAAATGTTAACATTCCGTACTTTGGAAGGGTTTGGAGAGCTTGCATTTTCTTTTCTGTGAGTGAGAATAGCAGATGTTCAGACACTTTAGCCAGTTAGATCGTTTATTATTTGCTGTTCTAAAGTCAACATAACTCTGCTGAAATTGTTCATCTATGTGCTAGTTCAAATTCAAAGCAAGCACTCTGTGATTGAATGTTCTTTCACACTGTTCCTAATTCAAGAAAAGTTGCAATGGACAATAGGAGCCTCTCTATGAAGCATTGTTTGATCTTTATATGGGCCACTGGCTTGATAAGTAGGACTAATGTCTCCATTGAAATTTGACTGGCCATAAAATGTTGTTTGGATTTAAACACAAGGGAACAAGGGCAACATAGTGTGAGAGTAAAATGTCATCCGCCAATATTTGCCAATTTGGACATCTTCCCTGCTAGTAAATGCGTTTTTCAAAACAAACATTCTAGCATAGTTAGAGGACGTTTGGCAAAGCAGCAGACACTGAGACAAAAATATCAACCAGTTTCAGATCTACTCTTCAAAGGAAGCACTGCTTTCACCTCTCCTACATCAGATGAACAAGAGCTCTGATGCATACATCAAGGTTGTCATGGCCTTGGTATTAAGAAAATTACAAAATAACAATAAACCAACCTATACACAAATAATGGGAAAACAGAAAGAATAGATTACAGGGAAAATTAACAGAGAATGTGATTGGACTCTGTACCGGCATAGATTCACTGTGCTGAAATGGCTGTAAAGAAATATGGAAATAAGAAAGCAATTATTGACAGAACAATGATATGACACGACTAAAAGTTAAGAGTTTCACAGAAGTTTTAGAGGTGTGCCCATCTCCACTTGCTTCCATGCAAACTAGACTTTGCATTTAATCTGGTAAAGAAATGTCCAATTGTGAGGTTAGATATGCAATGCCTTGTCTGTGAAAGACAAAATTGGATCCGGTCTCACACACCACATGGGTATAGATGCCCATGGAATAGATAGTTGTTTCCCCAGCAGGATCAGGACGACTTCAACATTTAAGTTTCTAAGCCCATCATGTGGAACCACAACCTTGGATTCATATGTAACATGTGCTAAGCTCTTGAGGCAAAAATACGGCACAAATATAATAGCAAAGGTCAAGAGAAGTATTTTATTTGTTTTAAGAACCATACACATCATATAATGAATTGGGACAGCAAGTAAGAAAGGTGCAATGTGCAAAATTAGATTTTTTAAATCATGTTTAGAAAACTCAAAATAAAAATGTTGGTTTGCTATATTTTTTTAATTAAGGGTGCTTTCTAATCCAAAGCCAATACATTTTAGTGTTTAAAAAACCTAAGCTGGAGCAGTGGTGTCAAATGATCAGTGCCCATTTCTTCCTCAGCCAAGGAGTATTGTTTTCCACCGTGGATGACCTGCAAGGCATCATTGACCTTATTTCATGCATCTGACTTTCAAATGTTCAGAATATGCAGAAGCTGTGTATTCCATTAAAAATTACATGGGAATTGAAAAGTGTAGAATGTGATAGTGCAGTATGGCAGAATCTCTTAAAGGGATGGAGGTAATTCAAGACAGCTTTACCCTTGTGTGCTGAGGGGGAAAAAAATGGGTGGACACCTAGACATGACATTGTGCTTTCCAAGATGAAGCATTTGAGGCAAGGATTTATATGGATATCCTCTTCCCAAACTAAAGCCTATGGCTTCATGAAGATCTGTGATGATTCCATGTCTTGCTTTATTCTTGGCCTCTCTGATAGCAGGTCCTTGAACTTATGGAGCAGAACTTTACCGTCTAATAAAGGTATGCTCCTTTCAGAATTCTACAATAACACAGCACCCGTGTCCACTATGCATTACGGCTTGACTGATGTCAATGTTTCCCATTCCAGCTCTGAGCAAATCAAATATATTGAGGATTGGGGGACTATTAACCTGAGGATGCCATGTGTACAAAGAGTTTCCAGCTGCTTTTAGATTATAAATCTAACATGCACACATTAGAATTTCTCGTTCCTCAAATTTTCAGTGATGAAATACCAGATAAACTTTAACAAACCTCTGCAGTTGTCAGAAGAGTGGGTTTGAGAGCATAAGATAGATCAGCCCTGATTGAATGGCAGCGTAGACTTGATGGACCAAATGGCCTAATTCTGCTTCTAGAACTTATGAAACATAAAACATCCCCTCTCAAATATCTTCTTTCAGGGTCTAACTTGTAGAAGCCCAAGAACAGATTAGTTACTCACCCTCTGAACTACGCAGTCCAGGTGACAAGGGAGAGAAAAAAAGGAAAATATTATCAGTATAACATATAGAAAATAACATACAAGATCAGTGCAGGAAAATAATGGCAACCACCTAAAGGGAAATACTTTTTTTTTTTAAAGCCAGAATAACAAAAAAAAGGTTCTTGCTGAAATCACTGCTCATAATAATTCACTGGGATACATCAATAATTAAATTTAACTAGGATTAGTTTAACCATCTTAATGCACTGTGCAACCTCTCTCTCTCTCTCTCTTAACTCTTAATTTTCATCTTAAGATTCTGAAGTGATCAAATGAGAACGATTTTGGCAATCTAATCTTTAAAAAAAAAACTGCTCATTTTAAGGTACATTATTACTAAGAGAAGTAGGTCAACACACCTGCTTAGGAATGTCCTACTGATAAAAATAGAACAAGGGTCTTTTGGTCCTTTCATTTTCTGCAGATGCGTTTCTCCTATTCTTCATAAAAATATTGGCTAAAATTGCAGTCATGTGGTTTTAGAAGTTTCTTGACCATTTTTTATTTGGTAACTTAGTTGTTGCTACTTATTATAAATCTTCATTATTTCTATTAGTTTCATTATTCAGATAGGATCTGCAATCACTTGTGAAATTGGACAGCACAAGATTAACGCAAAATGTAAAAACGTTACAGAGAGAACAAATTCTCAGAACAATTTGACCTAATCTTAAAGTAGACTCCTTATAACATAAAATATATGGTTTACTGTGACCAAATCCCACATTTCAAATCACCTCTTTAAGTCACTTCATAACTTCCAGGTCCATTTTTAGTTTAGTTTAGAGATACAGCACGGAAACAGGCCCTTTCAACCCACCGGGTCCGCGCCAACCAGCGATCCCCGCACATTAGCACATTAACATTATACTATATCCACTCGGGGCATTAAAAACAAAACATTATTTACATTTACCAAGCCAATTAACCTACAAGCATGCACGTCTTTGGAGTGTGGAGGGAAACTGAAGATTTTGGAGAACGCACAAACTCCATAGGCGGGGTCGAACCCGGGTCTCCGGCGCTGCATTCGCTGTAAGACAGCAACTCTACCGTTGTGCCACCGTGCCGTCCAACTGAGTGAAACGTAAATTTAAGCTTAAAGGTATCCATCTCTTACACAATGCTAATTAAAGCATTTTTACATTTTAGTACAGTTATTTTGTAATTTATGTCATGTGAGTGATAGGCCTTGCTTTAAAAGTACATCTCCAAGTAAATATTTCCACCCAATGCAAATGTACTATGGTAATTGGTATTAATTTTATTAAATTGAAATTATATCTTGAATTTAGCCACGCTGATATGACCATTAGCATTTCCTTTTCGAAGAAAGGATTGCTTGTTAGAAATTGAACTTTGATTCTCGCCCATCATCTACTGCTGATGCCCAATCAGATCTCCTGCAATAATTATGAAATTGGACAAAAATACATTAAGAGCAGCACATTCTGTATTTAGAGATGCAATAATCAGAGACCTGTGATTAATTGTGTAGGAAAGAACTGTAGATGCTTAAGGGGTTGCACAGGCTAGATGCAGGAAGATTATTCCCGATGTTGGGAAAGTCCAGAACAAGGGGTCACAGTTTAAGGATAAGGGGGAAGTCTTTTAGGACCGAGATGAGAAAAACATTTTTCACACAGAGAGTGGTGAGTCTCTGGAATTCTCTGTCACAGAAGGTAGTTGAGGCCAGTTCATTGGCTATATTTAAGAGGGAGTTAGATTGGGAGTGGCCCTTGTGGCTAAAGGGATCAGGGGGTATGGAGAGAAGGCAGGTACAGGATACTGAGTTGAATGATCAGCCATGATCATATTAAATGGCGGTGCAGGCTCGAAGGGCCAAATGGCCTACTCCTGCACCTATTTTCTATGTTTCTATGTTTCTATGCTGGTTTAACTCGGAGGTAGACAAGTCTGAAGAAGGGTCTCGACCCGAAACGTCACCCATTCCTTCTCTCCAGAGATGCTGCCCGTCCCGCTGAGTTACTCCAGCATTTTGTGATTACCTATGATTAATTGATTGATTGAGAGATACAGCATGAAAACAAGTCCTTCAGCCCACCAAGTTCAAACCAACCATTGATCAGCCCCGATATGCAAAGTCTAGATGTAACAGGATTATCTGGCATCAGCACAAAGGGAGAAATGGTTTAAAAGATGACTGCAAATGTCCAAAAAATGTCCTTTTAATTTACTTCTTGCAAATCCCAAGGAGCGATTTCAAGCAATAATTCTTAGTCCCAGCCTGCTTATGACTGATCTCCTGGCCTGCTTGATGGAAAGTTACTGCATGTATTCTTCCTGCCATCAGAGGGAAACAGTTTAGCTTCCTATTACACTGTTGAGGCCGGAGACTATCATCTGTTCATCGTTCACAGATGCTGCAAACACACTGCAAGACTTCACCACCATTAACCCTCTAACCTCTCAGAAGAAATCAGACAACTATGGAGGTCAGAGACAAGGATGCTGCACTATACTGCATCAATATTTTTTCTTCTGGTCTGCTCAGGCTACTTGATCCACCTCTAATGGGATCTGATTAATGTCACGCTATGTATTTTGATGTGGACACATCATTTCGCAGCAGTAATATGCTGCTTAGCCCCTTGAGCCAGCTCTGCCATTTTACAAGATTGGCTCCAGCTACACCTGCAATTCTCCTTATCATCAAGAAATATTCATCACCTTGCTTATCCATCTACGTTTGCTTTAATAATAATGTCAAAGACTCTACTTTCATTACACTTTGAGGAAGAGAGTTACAAAGATTTATGACCCTTTAAAAGAATGCCCAGCTGGCTTGAAGGGATCTTATTGTTAAGAGTGGCCCCGGTTTCTAGATTCTCCCACAGCAGGAAGATTCTCAGGTTCACCTTAGTTAGACCCCTCAGGAAACCTAATTAAATATTTAGGTTCAGGTGTGGTGGGCTTTTCCCAAATCAGTATTTTATCCAAGTTTGGATGATTTATTTTGTATTACTGCATGCATCCCCTGTTCCTGATCAACAGCAATACAGGTGTAGCAACAAGTGTTTTTAAATGTTTTTCTTCAACTGACCTTAGGGGGGTTATATTGAACACATTGCAATATGGAAGACATTAGAATCAAGAGTGTTCAAATCTTATATGTATTAGCAATTAGTACAGATGGTTGTAATAGCTATCTTACTGGGGTTTTTTTTTTTAAAGTATTCCTGGGAAAGAGGCTTCTGATGTGAAGGAATCTTTAAGTCTTAGTAGCCTGTACATCACCATCCATGCTGTTGATTCCAGATACATTTCCAGATGTGGAATTTGTCGATCCTCTTTGGATCCTTAAAACGCTAAATGCAAGAAGTAAATATTTATGTCAATATAAACCAAACTGAACAAATGCCACTCAATATCACAAGTATCATTATTTTTTGATTTGAACGGTGAAGGTCAACTTAAAGGTTAGCTTAGAGGTAAGCACAATCAAAGACTTGTTTCATCAACATTGAACTTTAGACCATAGTAAAATGTACGTAACATTTGCAAGTTTTAAAATGTATAAGGGGTACGTAGATATTAAAGAGAAAATTTGTGATTACATTTCTAAGAGAGGCAATTTTTTTATGTGAAGCTCCTCTTAAATCAGTTAAACCAGTCTCCTAACATTCCACCTGATTATCTATCCGTTCCAGTGCTGAGAAAGCCATTAGTAGTGAAAGTCCCCCTTCAAACCTCAGTAAATCAGAACAGCTCTTGGAGCTGCCGATATTTATTGGACCCAACGCTACTGGAACAGCAGTGAGTACTTACGAAACAATGAAGCGTGGCAGCCAGTGGGGGAGGAGGTGGCTCCAGACTTGGATGTCTGGCAAACAGCATTTCTATCAGGTAATCTCAATGCCTTCTGCGCCCATTTAGAACAGGATCCACCAAGGTATGTCCCCACATTTTCACCTGCTCTGCCCCATACATGTCAGTGGTTGAAGTTAGATCTGCAGTCACCAGGGTAGACTCACGGAGAGCAGCTCACCCAGGTGTGAGGGGGTGTCGGTCAGCACAACACTACTCTCGTCAGTGGAGCTGCTGCAGAGATGGATGGAATGGAATACTTTATTGTCACATGTGACCAGGCACAGTGAAATTCTTTGCTGCATACCCAATGTATACAAATAGCAGCCACCTTTGGCGCTGACAAAGTTACAAAGAACGCCAGCTCTTCCTTTTGTTCTCCCCCCCCCCACACCTGGCCCTCCATTGTCCATTGTTCTTCCCCTCACGGCGGTCCATCGCCACCGCCGTGAGGCTTCACCACCACCAAGGCCTCACCGCTATCGATGCCCCACTTCACGCCTCCGTGGTACCGACCCGAGCTCCAGCCCGGCTCCTCCGTCCAGCCCGCGAGGCCCTGGACGGGCCCAAACCTGGGTTTCGACAACGGCGATCCGGGAGGCGTCGGGACCACGGCGCCTCGATAAAGACCTCCGGCCACGTTCCCAGTCCACAGCCGCGGCCCGCTGGGAAGCCTTCTGGCCACGCGGTCCATTGGGAAGAGATGATCAACAGCTTCACATTGCTAAGCACCTATCACCAGTAATCCAACCTGATATCTTCATATTGATGCAGTGATCAGGAAAGCACATCCACATACTTAATTTCGGAGGTATCTCTGATTCATCATGAACACGAGGAAGTGCCGTAGAAGGTATTCCTACAGAATGCATCTCAGCCTAGTTTATGCAACTAGTCTGTTCATGACAACCTGAAACTGCAGAAAGTTGTGCTCACAGCCCAGTTCATTACAAGCTCATCGAATCCTTCTATCCAGTACATCTTCATGATGCATTGTATCAGGTAAGCCCAGACATCCCAACTTAAGATAGCTTCTTCCCCACTGCTGTTAGACTCTCGAATCAATTATCTTTGTCACTCCCTTCCCAGAGCTGCTGCCATGTACCTTTACTCTTACTGCAATTTAGTTTATTTTCTTCATTACTTCAGACTGCACTATAATCTTTGCACCATTCTGCTTTTACATTGATTCCTGTTTTTATTGTAGTGTCTATCACTATCATATATACTATTTACTCAATGATTATTTATATGAACAAGGAATTTCATTGCATTCTGGTGTATCTCTATAATTATAAAACTCTGATCTTGGATGTGGATGTGTGTGTGTGTATTTATTTGTTTGTGTGTTGTCACTTCTTCCTGAAATATGTGCTAACGGTAAAATATTTACATATTCCGGTAGAGATTTACCCCCTGGAGTCCGAAATTGGCTTATCTGAAAATGTTGTGCTTTATTTCTCGAGTTATTCATGAAAATGTTCACAAATCTGATAAAACTTTGAAATCAAAATGCCTGTATTTCGCTGATGACGTCACAATGGATCTGCCTGCCTGCCATCTGCTCACGCTGCGAGTGACGTCACCCCTCCACCCCTCCCTCCACCAAACTGAAACAGTTTTTCCTCTTATTATAATGCCCAAGTCTATCCTTTCTTTAATCTACCCAGATTCGATACTTTCTGGGTCTGAGAATATCCTCGCTTCTCACAATTCAGTCATGAAGATAAATGACTGAACTCTCCATTTTTTATTTCTTTTACACTAAGACTCCTTCCAATATGCACCATGCATTATTTCAAACATATTTCTAATCAGTATGTGATTGGGAAGGAAGAGATTGGCAGGGGTGGGAGATTGCAACCTTCACGTGGTCCACCCTGTTTCGACGAATGCAATCAACCTGGCGTGCACAATCAAATAAGATCAAATAGTACAAGTTGTCCTACAACTTTAAGCTGTGCACGCCACACGCGAGAAGAAGAAGAAGAAGAAGATTGGCAGCTTCTTTCTGTAAGCAGCAGTGGATGTGACCCTACTTGGGGATGTATGATCTACGACACAATAACCCCAAATAGGTGTGCAATCGAGCATTATATCTAATGGACTGAATTAAGATCCATGGGAAAAGCAGTCTGAAGAAGGGTCTCGACCCAAAACATCATCCATTTCTTCTCTCCAGGGATGCTGCCTGTTCCGCTGAGTTACTCCAGCATTTTGTGTCTACCTTCGATTTAAACCAGCATCTGCAGTTTTTTCCTGCACATATACATGACAAGCCTGCCTGGGCACACAGGTATAAACTGGGACATGAAAGACGGAAGAAGTGTTCACCCAATTTTAGTCAAAATTTCACTCGCTAGACCTCTCTCCTGTTAAGCTGCTGTTTGAACTTTTGAGGTATTTTCACAAATCCTGCCTGCAACCCAGTCAAAGAAGTATGGCTATGCTGATGACCTGGCCATCCTACTCAGTAAGCCATCCTGGGAAGCAGCAGAAGAGGGCCTCTCTGAAGACATGAACATCCTGTCTTCATACCTGAGGAACTGGCACCTCAAGCTCAGCATGGGTAAGACAACATCTTCAATGTTCCACCTCAACAATAGGGAGCGACCCGCGAGATGAACGTCATGGTGGATAACGCCCGGTGACAGTCCCAGCCTGTCCCCACGTACCTTGGTGTGAAGCTCGACAGAACGTTGTCATTCAAACAACACCTGGAAGGTGCCAAGACAAAGACAAGCGCCCGTGCCGCTCTGATACGCAGCCTAGCCGGCACCACATGGGGAGCCACGACGAAGACACTGCGCATGTCCACAATGGCCCTGGTGCTCTCAGCCGCCGAGTACTGCGCCCAGGTCTGGTGCCGTAGAGCTCACGGCAAAAAGCTGGATGCTGCCCTCAACAGCGCCCTGCGGACTGTCTCCGGATGCCTACGAGCCACCCCAGTAAACCAATTGCTTGTCCTCACTGGCATCGCCCCAGCCAACATCAGACGAGAAGCAGCCACGCTGGCCCTCTTTCGAAAGGCGCAGACCAGTGAATCCCACCTCCTCCATCAGATCGTCATGGAGACACCACGACGAGTGCACCTCAAGTCACGGCAACCCTTTGCCACGCAAGCCCAAGCGCTGCTCTGCACAACACCGGCTGACGCTTCTAAGGCTGCCTGGGTCAAGACGAGATGGAGAGACCAGTGGAAGTCAGCGGAACCATCTAGACTACACCATTACATCGATGGCCCCATGGAAGTCCCCGGCCAGGACCTGCCCCAAAAGCAGTGGACAACCCTCAACCGCTTGAGGACAGGCATCGGACGCTATGGAGTAGCGCTGAAGAGGTGGGGCCTCATGGACAGCGCCTCCTGCGAGTGTGGGGACCCAACACAGACAGTGGAGCACATAGTCACCAGTTGCCCCAAACACTGGCCACCGAATGTTGAACGAGGTCTGATTGACCTGGACGATGACACGTTGGCCTGGCTCGACTCAACAGAGCTGCAGGTCTAAAAGACATATGACAGAAGAAGAAAAAGGTATTTTCAAAATTGTTGATCTTCATATTTACACCCACGACCCATTTGTGTACGCTCCTTTTCTTCCTCCCTTCCTCTATACTATGCTTTTCTTTTATCTTCTCTTCACTCTTTACCATCTCTCCCTCTTTCTTCACTCTAATCTGCCCTGGTCCACTCATCTCTTCTGCCATTGTTGTATATCAGTCACTGAAAGTAAGCATGCAGGTGCAGCAGGCAGTGAAGAAAGCCAATGGAATGTTGGCGTTCATTGCGAGAGGGTTTGAGTTTTGGAGCAATTATATCCTACTGCAGTTGTACAGGGCCCTGGTGAGACCACACCTGGGCTATTGTGTGCAGTTTTGGTCTCCTAATTTGTGGAAGGACATTCTTCCTATTGAGGGAGTGCAGTGTAGGTTCACCAGGTTAATTCCCGGGATGGTGGAACTGACGTATGATGAAAGAATGGATTGACTGGGCTTGTATTCACTGGAGATTAGAAGGATGAGAGGGGATCTAAAAGAAACATATAACATTCTACAGGGATTGGACAGACTAGATGCTGGAAAAATGTTCTCCATGTTGGGGGAGTCCAGAGGGGCGGAAGATTGCAACCTTCACGTGGTCCGCCCTGTTTCGACTAATGCAATCAACCCGGCGTGCACAATCAAATAGAACAAGTTGTTCTACAACTTTAGGCTGTGCACGCCATGCACAAGAAGAGAAGAAGAGGGGAGTCCAGAACCAGGGGCCACAGTTTAACAAAAGGGGTAGGCCATTTAGGACTGAGATGGGGAAAAACTTTTTCACCCAGAGAGTTGTGAATCTGTGGAATTCTCTGCCACAGAAGGCAGTGGAGGCCAATTCACTGGATGTTTTCAAGAGAGAGCTAGATTTAGCTCTTAGGGCTAACGGAATCAAGAGATATAGAGAAAAAGCAGGAACAGGGTACTGATTTTGGATGATCAGCCATGTTCATATTGAATGGTGGTGCTGACTCGAAGGGCCTTATGGCCTACTCCTGCACCTATTTTTCTATGTTTCTATCCCCTTTCCATCTTCCCTTATCTAATGTTACCTGTTTAACTACAGGAGCTGCACGCCGTGAGTAGAGGCAGCATTTCCATGGGGTACATGCACCTCCAGTTTGCCCCATCAACCTGCAGACTGTCCTGACTTGGAAATATATTACCAGTCCTTTATGGGTCTAAATCCGGTTGGCGGCACGACTGATGTTGCAGCGGCTCCTGCAGCCTGTCTGTCTTTTTTTAATTTTTTTTGTCCAGTTAAATGTAGTTGTTGGGTTCTTTTATGCTGTTTTTGGCTGTGTATATGTGGGGGGCTTTTAAAATCACTTCCCTGCACGGGAGACCCAACCTTTTTTCTGTCGGGTCTCTGTTGTCTTTGGGGCCTAGTACCGTGGAGCGGCCTCCAACCGGAACAACCTGAGGGCTCCAGTCGCGGAGCCTGCAGACTACTTACCATTGTCGTGCTGGCCAGCCTCGGAGCGTGGGGGGCAGTGGTGGCTCGCTGCTGCGGCTCGACTCCGGAGCTCGGAGGCTCCAGCCGCAGGCCCGGTGGACAGGAACATCGGGAGCTCGCGGGTGCCTGGTGGGACACCGGTTTTCGGAGCTCCCGCAACGCAACTTCTCCCGCCCGTGTCACGGGGTTGGAATGACCCGGAGCAGGGCCTTACATCGCCCGGCACGGCTTTAATGGTTGTGTGACATTCCAACGCCTACCGGGGGCTCCTCGATGAGACATTAAGACCTGGAGCAGGGCTGTACATCGCCTGGCGCGGCATTAACGGCTGTGGGACTTACCATCGCCCGCTTGGGGCTTTAACATCGGGAAAAACATGTAACACAGAAAAGACTTTGCCTTCCATCATAGTGAGGAGGAGATTCACTGTGATGGATGTTTGTGTGAATTGAATTGTTTGTGTGTCTTGTAGAAATTGTTTTGTTTGTATGGCTGTATAAACAGTGTTTCGTTTGAGTCTCATTGAGGTTCAAATGACAATGAATAAATATTGTATTGTATCCTGGTACTCCATCCTTAATAACACTGAAGATCACCTTCACCTGAAGGTTGTCACAATTCAAGACAATAGAACGCCACAACCTCCTCTAGTGCAGTTGAGAGCAATAAATACTGCCCTACCATGGAGATAGACAAGTATATTTAAAAATAGACATCCAGCTCATCAATACATTTAAAAAGATCTTTCACTTTTCCTCTCTAGTTGCAATGCCAATGGAGATGGACAAGTATATTAAAAAATATTTGTTACAAAAATGAAGGAGGGATATGGATCACATGTAGGCAGAGGAGATTAGTTTAACAGCATCAAGTTCAGCACGGACATTGTGGGTTAAAAGGCCTGTTCCCTGTACTCTTCAGTCCCATGTTCTATGCTTGGTAGAAATGGGGTAACAGCATCCTAAAACGGTGGAGCAATGAGATACAACCCTGTTCCAACACAGCTTCAGTCACCACAATCTTCTATTGCACACCCAGTGCTATGCGAGTGGTGCAACTGCCTGAGTTAGGCCTTGTAATATGTCCAAAGCGCGCATAATGCCCTGGTTACCAGTTGAAGAAGCTGCTGATGATTGTGTGGAAGCTGTTCCATCCTGTTGCACAGCCCATTGGTTGCAAGGACTGGGAATGGGAATGCTTTCTCCAGCCTCCACAAAATAATCCAGACATACTGCATTTTGGCCCCTCTCCACTTAATATGCATTACAGCAAATCCATTCAACCCCATGGATTTTAAATCCCTTTTTCAAAAAGGCAATTCTCGCACAACCTCTGGAATTCCAAGCAATAGTGCAGCACAGCAGGATAATGTTTGTGAAAGGTTTTCCTATTGCATGGTTGATAAATGATGTGATGGCCTGAATGAAACCAGTAACCCCTTGTCCTTCTGCATTGTTTTCAGAGTAAACTAAAGTTTCATACCTAGTGGGGAGATAAACAGGAATTGAACCAAGCCTGAAAGCAGTAACTTCGTGCCAGTGGAATTGCCTCTTTGTTGATGTTGAGTCTCTTTTACATAAAAAGCCGTGGCTTACTGCATTCCCACTGAAAAAATACCACAATCTCATAGTCAGTCATAAAGCTGTACAGCCTGGTAGTAGGCCCTTCGTTCCAACTTGCTCATTGTACCCCAGTGGGCATTTAACTTCGGAGTCACGTGAGTGACTACGTGAAGAAGCCCCGCCAGGCGCATGCGCGTCATTACTTCCGCACATGTCGCACTGAACGGGCTGGAGAGCGCAGCTCCACCAGCGATAAGTAGAAACTTCACAGGTAAGTGGTTTTGAAAACTTTGCCTGG
Source organism: Okamejei kenojei (assembly GCA_035221665.1). Lineage (NCBI taxonomy): Eukaryota > Metazoa > Chordata > Chondrichthyes > Rajiformes > Rajidae > Okamejei > Okamejei kenojei. The sequence goes on from CM069135.1 coordinate 83,577,212, forward strand.
AAGTATTTAAACTCCGTCAAGCTGGCTCGAGCAGTCAGTAGGAGTCAGTGGTATGGAGCAGTCAGATAGAAGAGTTCGCAGCAAGCGTGGGTCCAGTGATGCGGATTCACAAATTAGGTTGGTCGGCAGATTACAGAGACAACGCCGGTTCCGATACCGGGTGCCGTTTTACCGACAGCCGTTATACTAGATAGTGAACTTTCTACACCAACTCCAGGGACTCAGGAGCCTGAGGCCACTGATAGCCATAGGAAGGCTAAAAGAAAGTCTATCAGAATGGTTTTGTCAGACGAGTCTGAAGAAGAAGGAGACTCCCCTCCAGATAATAAAAGAATGTGGGGGAGGATGCAAAATATGGAGAAGATGCTCCAAACTTTGATAAATCAAGGGTCAAATGCCCCAGTGATTCCCCAGACAGCTGCTCAAGAAGGCCCATATCAAGAAGAATATGTGGAGTATCAGCAAGGGGATTTCCTTCCAGCGCCTTGTTTAGGACTGGAGGATGCCTCCCCCAGTATGACTTGGGAGAAGCAGGGCAGGATGAAGCTGACCCTGATTCTGATGTCCCTGTTCATGTGCATACACCAGAGCACATGAGCCATGCTCCGGGTGTCCCGGAAATAGCAATGAGTTTTACTATTCCGGAGGGGACTGGTGAGGCAATGGACGAGTATCTTGCCAACAATATCAATTATTTTGTGTCTCACCAGCTCCAGCAAGCTATGATGCAAGAGACTACTGGCAAATATAAGACACCTGTCAATTGTGCATCATTGAAAGTGCCCACGGTGAAGCCAGCAATCTGGGCACCCATGAGTCCTTCTATGAGGGGACAGGAGGTTCGGTATCAACACGTCCTCCAACTGGTGGCTGCAGCAATTACTGCATTTGGCAAAATGGTCAAAGGGACAATGATTACTCAAACTCAAAAAGATATGTTGGCTCTTTTATGCAATGCATTTTTTGAGGTAAATTGCATCAGGAAAATCACCATCAGGCCAACACTCAATCAACAATTTGCTGCTTTATGTAAGGCAACTAATGTACAAACGCCTGAATTCCTGTTTGGAGCAGATCTTGTCAAGCAAATTTGTGAAATTGATGATGAGACCAAAACAATTGGTTTAATGAAGCCAAGCATCTCAAGGCCACCTATTCGAAAGCCTGGTTTAATGTACCGAAGGTTGGATCCAGGTGCTGGGCCCAGCAGGGGGAGGCCAGTGGGGCAATGAGTTTACCCACCAAGACAGACCGGCTACAACCCCAATATGGGCAGACAACAGACTTACAGGCCAACTGTAGAGGTACAGGGAATTTTTGTTAACGATAAAGTTTCTGGTAACATTGGAGGTAGATTACAATTGTTTTATAATGAATGGTGCTGTATAACATCTGATATGTTTATACTAAATACTGTGTCAGGTTCTACCATTGAGTTTATCTCAGGAATAGATCCACCTCAACAGCACAAGCCTAATAAAATGTTGGTATTTTCTGCTCCAGAGACTGAACAGGTAACCGATGAGATTAAGAATTTATGCCAAAAAGGAGTGATTGAGAAAGCCATTAATCATCCTCAACAATTTGTGTCTAATATATTCCCCAGACCAAAAAAAGATGGGGGTTGTAGAGTAATTCTGGACCTCACTCACTTAAATTCTTCAGTTCTCTATAGGCATTTTAAAATTGACACCTTCGTTACTGCTAAACAACTGGTATCACATGGCTGTTATATGGCAACTATTAATTTGCAAGATGCATATTATTCAGTGCCAATTCATGCTCATTATCGCAGGTACTTGGAATTTAATCGGAAGGGACAGCTGTGGCAATACAAAGCATTGCCTAATGGATTAAGTTCAGCACCTAGGCTATTTACTAAATTGTTCAAACCTGTGCTGGGGCTATTGAGGGCCCTTAATCACATTGTCATGGCTTATTCAGATGATATCTTAATTATCAGCAACACTAAAGAGTCAGCTGAAGAGTCGGTTGCAGCAACCAAAAATGTGTTTGAAACATTAGGGTTTTTGGTCCATCCAACTAAGTCCAAGTTACAGTCAACCCAAAATATTGAATATTTGGGATTTCTTATTGATTCAGTTGATATGACAGTAACATTAACAACAGCCAAGGTTGTGGATATTGCTAATGTCTGTACTTGCCTCACACAAAAACTTTATCCCTCCATCCGAGAAGTCGCTAAGGTCATTGGGAAATTGATAGCAGCTTTCCCTGCAGTGCAGTTCGGACCTTTGCATTATCAACAGTTGCAAAGAGCAAGAGAGCAAGCACTAAAAGAGCATGCAGGCCATTTTGATTGGGTTATGCAGTTACCAACCACAGCCCTAGCAGAATTGCAGTGGTGGATTGTTAATGTTAGTCAAGCTACCAATAACATTTTGGTGCAAGAACCTTCAGTGATCTTACAGACTGATGGAAGCGCTCTCGGATGGGGGACTGCAGACACCGAGTCTAGCTGGATGGATGGAAAGGTAGATGGAATGAACAAGAAGGTTTGATTATCCACACACAAGGAATCAATTATTTGGAATTATTGGGGGCATTTTATGGGTTAAAGGCATATTGCTCCACAATGAATAATTTACACGTTCAACTCCAGATTGATAACACCACAGCAGTGGCATACATTAATCATATGGGAGGAGCAAGATCAGTATCATGTGATAAGTTGGCTAACCTCATGTGGCATTGGTGTATTTCAAGGAACATCTTGGTTTCAGCCATCTATCTACCAGGTATAGACAATGTGGGGGCAGACCATAGGTCGCGAAAGTTTAATGACAATGTAGAATAGATGTTGAATTCTGAAATCTTTCAAACAATTGTCACTCGATTTGGGTTGCCAGACATTGATCTGTTTGCATCCAGATTAAATCACCAGTTGCCTAAATATGTTTCATGGGAGCCAGTTCCAGGAGCAGTAGCCGTGGATGCATTCTCGTTACATTGGGGGCACTCATTCTTTTATGCATTTCCTCCATTTTGTCTGATCACGAAATGCCTCACCAAAATAGAGCGTGACTCCGCCACAGGCGTTTTGGTGGTCCCAGATTGGCCAACACAACCATGGTTCCCAATAGTACTCAGAATGATGGCTCAGCCATTCATGATGATTCCCAGCTGCAGTAATTTGTTGGTGCATTGGGTTACAGGAGAAAGTCACCCGTTACATGACCGTATTAATTTATTGGTCTGCAGGTTCTGACCAGACCATTCCAAGGCCTTGGATTGTCGAACAGGACCACGGAGGTTATCACTACAGCCTGGAGAAATAGAACTCAAAAACAATATGTGGTTCACATAAAGAAATGGGAGATGTTCTGTGTATAATCAAATGTATCTTATTATACTGCAAGCATATGTGATGTGTTGGAGTTCCTTGCTAAGTTGCATTTTGATGAGCACTTGAGTTAGAGTGCCATTAACAGTGCTCGGAGTGCTTTGTCCTCCTATTTAGGACAGTCTTCAGAACACCAATCTATCAGATTTCATCCGTTAGTATCCCGATTTATGAGAGGAATTTTTAACAAAAACCCTCCTAAACCTAGATATACAGAAATCTGGGATATCAGTATAGTTCTCACACTGCTTCGGCAATGGGCTCCAATTACGTCATTATCTATGCAGAGATTAACTCTTAAAGTGGTTATGCTAATGGCGCTGGTTTCAGCACAACGTGTACAAACATTACAATTGTTACGAATAGATTGTATGCATTTGTCTGTAGATGACATAACATTTTATGTCTATGATTTAATCAAACAAAGCAGGCCAGGTATGGCAGGAACCCAGGTGACGTTTAAAGCATATCCTGTTGACCAAATGTTATGTGTAGTTAAACACTTAAGCCAATATATTGAGATAACAAGGAGTCTCAGAGGTTCTGAGACAGGACTTAGTAACAAAAAGCCATATAAAAGAGTGTCAGTACAAACTATTTCTAGACGGTTGAAACAGGTTCTCAATTATGCTGTAGTCGACACTCATGTATTCAAATCTCACTCCACCAGGGCGGCATCAACATCCGCGGTGAAGGCTCAGGACGTGCCGCTAGACCAAATCCTCGCGGCCGCAGGATGGTCTAGAAAATCAACATTTTCACAATTCTATGACAAACCTGTACAGACAGTGCCACGGTTTGGGCATGCTGTTTTGGGCTCCATTTAATGCATTTGCTTTGTTTTATATCATTGTTTGTAATTTCCCCCTGGGACAGAGGGGTTATTAGTGTTTTTTGTTATTATTAAAAATAGTTATTGAATAATTTGAAGCAATGTTATATATATTATTTATTCACTACTGTGTCAACCGAAGCAGATTGTCGTATGGAGTGCATCTACGGCATGAAAACACAGAGCTTTGAAATCTTCACGTAGTCACTCACGTGACTCCGAAGTAAAATGGTAAGATTAAATGAGAACTTACCAGTTCGAAGTTTGATCCTTATTTTATGAGGAGTTACGTTGAGGGATTACGTGCCCTCCGCTCCCACCCTCATAATCTAAGAGATCATCTGGTAGTTCTAATCTTCTTAAAGCCTTACTATGTTACTTCGGCTATTTGTTTTCTGTGTTTTCATGCCGCTGCTTTGAAGCATGACGCGCATGCGCCTGGCGGGGCTTCTTCACGTAATCCCTCAACGTCACTCCTCATAAAATAAGGATAAAACTTCGAACTGGTAAGTTCTCGTTTAATCTTAATATTCTATGTCATTCCATTTGATTGCATTTGGCCCCTCTTTCTCTCTAAACCCTTCTTATCCATATCTGTCAACCTCTTGAAGCTCATTCTAGAATTGGAAATTCTAGAGGTTCCTCTTGCATATCTTCCCCGCTCACCTTAAAGCTATGCCTTCTAGTTTTAGAATGCTTTATCCTAGGAAAAAGACTGAGCACTGACTTTATCCATGCCTCTATCAATAGTACACCTCAGTAAAGTCATCCCTCAACCTCCTACACTCCAAAGAAAGAGAAAAAGAAAACACCTCAGATATTCAGATGCACTCTCCCTAGGTGGGAGTGAATCATGGGGAAAATTATTTATAATCCCTGGAAGCAGGCAGCTTGAATGACAGATTCCATTATTTATGGAATCTTCTTCCATTATTTATTCTAATCATTTCTAAATGGGATAATATCTCAGCCAATTGGTTGTTATTACTTTAGTCTTTTCTTTCCATCTGGTTATGATTGACAAGGTTATCAACGTGTTCATAATTTGTATAGCATTCTGTAACATAGTACATTTCACTTTAATTATGTAGGCCGCCTTTCTGCGGCAGGTTGATAATCTGGTATTTATAGGTGACGTCTGTCATTGTGTTCAGTATCCGAAAGTAACACCATTTGTCACTTGGTGAATATATTCAATGACAGCATCAATTACACTTGTCGACTTCTGGAGGCAAGAAAGTCAATAATTTTTGTTTAAATGCACCAACAGATGTTGTTTCTGGGCCATCACATGGTGGTAGTTGATGACCTTTTGCCAGTTTGTCCCTCATGAGAAGGTATGGCGTTCAGTGAGTTCCAAACAAGTAGAATAGGCAATGTGCCCATCTTCTTGAAGCAGAGTGGCGCAGCTGGGAGAGACCCAGGTTCGATACCAAACTCGGGTACTATCTGTGTGAAGTTTGCACCATCTCCCCGTGACCGTGTGGGTTTCCTTGGTGGTGTTCCGATTTCCTCCCCCAGCCAAAATAAGTGCGGCTTTGTAGGTAATTGGCCTCTGTAAATTGGCCCGGTGCATAGGAAGTCTATGCAAAAGTGGGATAACATAATGTGAATTGGTCATCAAGGACTTGCTGGGCCAAAGGGCCCATTTCCATACTGTATCTTTCAATTTATTCAATTCAAAATTGTTGTGCAAGTGTGCAGTGGAGGATATGAATATTAGGTACAGCTCCAGATTGTTGGGAATTGCATTGAAGATTTTGATGTATTAAGCTATTCGGGAGACTACCACAGATGTAGTATAATATTTCCCACTTTACTGTAGCTGTAAAGTCAGGGTTTATAATATTATTATATTCGTACAAGCCAAAATTCCATGGACATTTTTGTGGTAGAAATCTAGGGTTTCACAAGACAGCTGCAAAATACGCAAACATTTTTTTAATTATATACCCTTTATATTGCATTGGAGGGAAAAGGGCCACAGGGGTGTTGAAGAGAGAATTTACCTGTAGCAAGATATTTTGAATTTTTTGTTTAATTTCCTCAAAGACAGAAATGAATAACCATTAGATTTATCAGGGAATATTATTCACACGCGAGTTAATAGCATTTCTCATAACAATAAAGTTTCATGTTAAGTACTGACACTGTGTGTGGCCGCTGTTCCTATGAGTTGCAGCATTATTTTATAATTAGAGGCGACCTCAATCATCATTGAAATATTCAGCCAGGAAAGTAAAGGGCCTGTCCCACTTAGGTGATTTTTCAGTGGACTGCCGGTGACTGCCAAGGTGGTACAGACACACACCGTGATGAACAGGAAGGTTAAGACGGCTGGCACAGTGTACAGTAAGTCCTTTAAAAGAGGGGGTTGGGAAGGGAGAAAGGGGGGGGGGGAGGGGGGGTGGCAGGGAGAAGCCAGACAACTTTTAATAAGCCAGAGGTACACAGCTGTGAAGTTTGGCGGGTATTTAACATTACCGGTCGGTTTTCCTTGGTTCTGAAAACTCGTGCTTACGTTTTTTTCCCCAATGAGCCAATGAAAATGTCCGGTCGGCAAAATCCAATTAACTAAAACTACCTATGACTACCTCGACTACCCATAACTACATGACGACCCCACTACAACTGCACCTATGACTACAGGATTATTGATTTTCTCCATGGCGACCAATTTTTTGGACGCAGAAAAATTTTCAACATGTTAAAAAATTTGCGCCGACCATACTGAGGCCATGACTTGTTCCCAGAATGCGGGAACTTCACACGACCATGAAGGAGACTCACCAGAGACCACCAGCGAACATTTGGCGATCATGAGGTGAGTGCAGTCTCCTGCACTCGCCTAAAAAGTTGCCTAAGTGGGACAGGCCCTTTATTCAATGCTACACTGCCAAATAAAGTAACTCTAAATGTAAAGGTACCACGAAGATATTTTTAGAAACCACACTGAAGCCAAAGCCAATACAAGAAGTAGGTTTCATTTAAATTTTCATTTTGAAACCTTATCTTCATACTCAAAATCCAAGAAATGTTAATTTCTATTTTTTTTCTCCGAAGTTGATTATATTTTGGCAAATATGAATAAATATTTATTAATCCATATTTTAGTTGCACACACATTTAAAAAAAATATCTGTGCGATCTCCTAAGATTCTTCAACATCGAGTAGTGTGCAATCAGGTGAAGCCTTTATAAAGATAGATACAAAATGCTGGAGTAACTCAGCGGGACAGGCAGCATCTCTGGAGAGAAAGAATGGTTGACGTTTCGGGTTGAAACCCTTGTTCAGATTTTATAAACGTCTTCATCGGTTTTGAAACATTCATACTACTTTCTTTGTACTTCTGCTGCTCAAAAACAACCAAGATTGAGGCCAATGTGTCATATATCATAAAGGATATTTTCCATCTTTTTAAAAATTGATTTCAAAATACCTTGCTATGCCACCATGATTTCACCAAATCTAGTTTTTCCTATCTGTGCATTATGTTGTCTCATTTAAGCAGATCTTGAATGGGCCCTATGCTTGATTGTTCATATTTATTTTTATTTATTATTTATTTATTTATTTATTAGAAGTACAGTAAATTACATCAATACACATCCTATATATATTATTACATTTATTGTACCCCTTTGTTTTTTAAAGCTATTAAAAAAAGGATAGAAATTGAGAAAATAGAGAAATTGAGAGAGAGTTTGAAAGTGAAGAAGCGTGACGAAAGAAGAAAGACCCCTTAGTCGAGGAATTAGAAAAAGGAAATAAAGAGATAGACCCTAGAAAAGAAAAAAGGAAAAGACAGCTGCTCTATTATAAACATCACGCATATGGAATATACCTACTTGACAATTTTTCATCCCCCTTTACCAAGACCTGACGCCTTTTTAAAGTACTATTGCACCTTATCCTTGTAGTAAGTCTATAAATGCAGACCACGTCCTATAAAAACGATCTAATTTTCCTGCCAGGCGGAGTCTCATATCTTCCAGGTGTAGTGTATCAAACATAGTTGAAATCCACATATTTATTGTTGGTATAGGAGCATTTTTCCAAAATTTTAAAATAAGCATTTTCCAGTTATTAACCCATATTCAAATAGGTTCTTTTGAAACACATTTAGTTCAGGGCTATCTTCCGTTGTTCCAAAGATAATCCATTCTGCTTTTGGTATCAGTTTTATTTTAAATAATTTTGTAAAGATTTCAAAGATTTCAGTCCAGAATTTTTGAATTTTTATACAAAAAACAAATGAATGCGCTATAGTAGCTTCTTGAGTGGCATTTATCACAGATAGGTGATACATTGGGAAAAAGTTTACTTATTTTGGTTTTTGAATAGTAAATTTTTAAATTGGATTAAAGTGTGTCTTACATTAATTGAACATTTGTGCACATTTAATAAATGTTCATCCCACCTCTCTTTTGAAATTTTAATAGCTAATTCTTGTTCCCAGTCTCTTCTAATACCTTCGGTTGTTGGTATTTCTACATTTAAAATAATATTATATAAATATGATATTAAATTTGCTGATTTGGCCTTTGTATTCCTTGCTTCATCCAGTAGATCTAATGGCATGTTGTAATAGTCTTGAGCATTTTTTTCAGATAATCACATATTTGAAAATATTTAAAATATTGATTGTTTCCCAGATTATATTTTAGTTGTAATTGTTTGAATGATAGTAATTTTCCAGTTTCATACAAGCCTCCGAGCATTTTAATTCCTTCTCTTTCCCATTGTATAAATGATTTGTCTATAATTGAGGGTTTAAACAAAGGGTTATTAACTATTGGAGATAAGAGAGATAGATTTCTTAATTTTTAATTATATTTTATTTGTTTCCAAGTTCTAATTGTACTATGTATAATTGTGTTTTTGTTATAGTTTGTATTATTCAACTTCATTGGTGAGAGGAGGATCGCTCCAATATTACAAGGGGAGCAGTCCTCACTCTCCATAATAATCCAATCCAGCTGCTGGGCAGAATTGTCCAGCAGTTGAATCATATTTTTAATATTTACAGACCAATAATAGTTAATAAAGTTAGGGAGTGTTAATCCCCCTACTGCTTTAGGTTTATTCAAATGTGTTCTTTGTATTTTAGGGGATTTATAATGTCTGAATCCAATTTTTTTAAAGCTTTTTTGGTAGGTATATTGAAATTGATTGGAATAGGTATAACATTTGTGGTAGAAAAATTATTTTTATAGTATTTATTCGACCTATTAAAGACATCGGAAGCATTTTCCAGAATTTAATTAAGTTATATAATTCTTAAGTAAAGAATTATAATTTGCGTTAAACATATCTTGATATTTTCCGGTAATTTCAATACCCAAGTATTTAAATCTCTCTGTAGCTAATTTAAAAGGGAATTTTAAGAGGTGTGTTGAGTTTTTCGGTTTTATTGACATGATTTCACTATTGTTCCAATTTATTCTGTATCCTGCGAATGATCCAAAATCCTCAATTAAGTTTAATATGCTTGATATAGTCGTATGGGGTTTTGTGATGTACAGTAGTACATTATCAGCGTATAATTATATTTTATTATTTGAATATTTTGTGTTGTAGCCGTGGATAATCGGATGTGTTCTAATTCTTTCAGCTAGGGGTTCAATTATACGAGCAAATAACAGCGGTGATAGTGAACATCCTTGTCTATTACCCCTTGATAACTGAAATTTCGTAGATAAAATGTTATTAGTTAATATTCTAGCCGTTGGCTTATTATATAGTAATTTAATCCATAGGATGAAATTCTCTCCTAGTTGGAATTTTTGCAGTACTTTAACCATATAATCCCATCCCACCTGATCGAATGCTTTCTCTGCATCCAACAAAATAATTGATAATTCTTGTTCTTCAGTTTGGTGTGAATGCATTATGCTGAGCAGACGTCTCAAATTATTAGATGATTGTCTCTTAGGGATAAACCCCGTTTGATCCGGATTTATTAATTTACTAACATACTTACTTAATCTTCTAGCTAATATTTCCACTAATATTTTTTGATCTGTATTTAACAATGCAATAGCTCTATATGATCCGGGTTCTTCTATATCTTTGGCTTTATTAAGTATTAATGTAATCGTTGATTCTGCTAGTGTTTCAGGTAATGTTTGTTCTTTAAAGGCATATGTATACATTTTCTGTAAACGTGGTGTAATTATGTTGTAAAAACTTTTATAAAATTCGTTACTAAATCCATCAGGTCCTGGTGTTTTTCCATTCTTTAATGAAATTATTGTATCTTCTATTTCCTTAATTGAAATTTGTGCTCCCAATTCCTCTTGTTCCTGCAACTCTAGTTTTGGAAGATTACAATTATCCAAGAACTCTGTGACTTTATTGGTGTTCGTTGTCATTTTGGATGTGTACAAATTCTCATAAAATTGCGCAAATCTTTTATTAACATCATTCGGTAAAGTTAGTAATTCCTCTCCATCTGATTTGATCTTTAGGATCGTGTGTTCTTTTTCTTGTTTTTTTAACTGACGTGACAAACGTTTGTGGGGCTTATCCCCAAATTCAAAATGTTCCTGTCTTGTAATTTGGAATAATCTTATAACTTTAGCTGGTAATAATTTATTTAATTTAAATTTCAATATTAATATTTTATTGTGTTTATCCATAGTTGGGTCTTTAGCATTATCTATATCCAGTTGTCTAATTTGTTCTTCTAACTGTCTTTGTGCGTTCTTGTTTTTTTTAATTTTGAAAAGCTTGGTGTGAAATTATAACGCCTCTAATAAATGCTTTGAAGGATTCCCATAATAATGTGGGCGATATGTCTGGAGTGTCATTTATTTCAAAAAAGAGGTCCATTTGTTGTTTTGCGGGTCTTTTAAAATTTGAGGATTATACCTCAAAACGATTTATTCTTAGACATTCCTTCCAGTTTTAAAAATAAAGTTAGTGGGGAGTGATCTGAAATTGTGTTGGTATGGTATTTTGGGTTCAAAGTATAAGGAATTAATTTTTTATCCACCAGGAAATGTCTTGTGTACCATTGAATAAAACGAGTATTCCCTGCCGGTCGGATTTGCGATCCTCCAAACATCTGTTATATTGGTATTTTTTATATATGTATTTAAAAGTTCACTAGTTTTAGATTTTGTTTTACCTCTCTGTTTTTGCCTAGATTTGTCTAAGTAAGGATCTAAAACACAATTAAAGTCTCCTCCGATTATGACGTTTTGGTAATTATATTCTGCGATTATATTCAAGATTTTATTGCAAAAATGAGGATTGTCAAAGTTGGGCGCATATATATTTACCAAGGTGATTGGGGTAGCATGGATCTCACCGGTAACTATCAAATATCTCCCTTCCTTATCTGTTGTGGTATTCTTTGGTTTAAATGGTATGCCTTTACGAATAATGATTGTCGTACCTCTAGATTTCGTAGTATATGAACAGGGAAAGATTTGGCCTATCCAATTCACCCTCAATCTAGCTTGATCTTTGGATTTGAGATGAGTTTCTCGTAAAAAAATAATGTCTGTATTGTATGATTTCAGCTGAGCTAATATCTTACCCCTTTTAATGCGTTTATTAACACCCCTTATGTTCCAACTGTAGAATGAGATTCCTCCCAGTTTCTTTTGTTTATCGTCTTGCATTTTGAGTGCTTTTAATACTCATATATCTTACGGTGCATCCATACCTCAGGTCTTTAGATATTGGGGGAACATTTGCACTACAAAGTTCAATTGGTAGATTCCTTTTGCGAATATCATATAACCATATAACCATATAACCATATAACAATTACAGCACGGAGACAGGCCCTCTCGGCCCTTCCAGTCCGTGCCGACCATTTGTTTTCCCCTAGTCCCATCTACCTGCACTCAGACCATACCCCTCCATTCCCTTCACGTCCATATACCTATCCACTTTACTTTTAAATGTTAAAATCGATCCTGCCTCCATCACCTCTGCTGGAAGCTCATTCCACACAGCCACCACCCTCTGAGTAAAGAAGTTCCCCCTCACGTTACCCCTAAACTTCTGTCCCTTAATTCTCATGTCATATCCTCAAATAAAAAACACACATGTGACGTTGTGATAGTAAAAAAAACTTTAAAAAGTGAAAATACAGTGTCCGAACTTGTCGACACTGTAACAAGTGACCCACTTGTTGGTGGGAGAAAACATTGTATCGATTTCCATTGTCGATATTAAACAATTAGCTCTGCTCCCTTAATTACTCATAGCATAGTGGGACGGGACCCGTTCAAAATCGAATGTATAGTACCCATTTACAATACATTTCATTATGACTTCTCATATATATCTAACAATTTTATCTACTAAGTGTTTAAACAGTTAACAAAACATAGAAACATAGAAATTAGGTGCAGGAGTAGGCCATTCAGCCCTTCGAGCCTGCACCGCCATTCAATATGATCATGGCGATCATCCAACTCAGTATCCGTACCTGCCTTCTCTCCATACCCTCTGATCCCCTTAGCCACAAGTAAATATAGCCAATGAACTGGCCTCCCAGAGACTCACCACTCTCTGTGTAAGAAAGGTCTTTCTCATCTCGGTCTTAAAGGATTTCCCCCTTATCCTTAAGCTGTGACCCCTTGTCCTGGACTTCCCCAACATCGGAACAATCTTCCTGCATCTAGCCTGTCCAAACCCCTTAAGAATTTTGTAAGTTTCTATAAGATCCCTCTTAATCTCCTAAATTCTAAACCGAGTCTATCCAGTCTTTCTTCATAGTCCTGACATCCCAGGAATCAGTCTGGTGAACCTTCTCTGCAATGGCAATAATGTCCTTCCTCAGATTATTACCAAAGGTAAAACCATACGTTGGTTGAAGGGGTTAACCTGAAACGGGCTCCTGGATCTGGGCCAGGTGCCCGCTTCTCCTTCTCTCCCCCCAATTATAGATAAAATTGAAACTTATTGAATTATATATGTTAGTCCTTAAATTTATTATTAGTTATTTCCTTATCAATTATCGCCCTCTATGAAAGGGAAAGTACTTCTTTATAATACTTGGTTTAATTCTTCCCCATTCTACAATTCTGGTTAACATCCGTTACTATTTCTATGTTAATATTGTTAAAAGTGTTAGATCTATACAATTTAGATTAGTCATCTAATCTCTTAAACAACAGTAATTGCTCTGTCCACATTCTGCTCTTCAGTTCGTCGTTCCGGTGTTTATCATTTTTTGCTTTGCTTGGAAGACAGAATGTCCTTGAATTAAAATTCCACCGATAAGAAGTCTAGACAGGTGCACGTGGAAAGTTTCTCCATCTTAGACTTTTAAAATGGTAATGATTCTCCGCAAATGCTCAGCCGCTGACAGTGGAATAATAACAAGAAAGATTTGTCCATACTGTCCATACCTTCCAACTACTTGTTGTCTTCCATGATGGTTTGAGCATATTTGTATGCAGCCTCCGGATTTATGAACGATTTTTCCTGTCCATTGTAGGAAATCCTCACCTTAGCTGGGTAGAAATCACCATATCTAACATTTTGAATTCCTTGGAGAATATGCTTTGTCTTTGAAAACTGCTTTCGCTTTTGTACAATTTCATAAGGATAGTCCCTGAATAGTTTGATAGATACATCACCGAACATCAATGGCGCTCCATATTTGATTTTCCTCACAACCTCTTCAAGGTCTGAAATGTCCCGAAATTTCACAATGATCTGTTGTGTATAGACTGGACTTGTGATCTTGGTTTAAATCTCGGTACTCGATGTACCAATTCAATTTTCGGTTCGTTAGGGAGATTAAGAACTTGTTTAATTAAGCCTGCAGCAAACTCCCGAGGGTCACTTCCCTCGGCTGCCTCTGGCACTCCAACTAATCTTAGATTTTTCCGTCTCGAAGGAGCTTCCAAATCAAGGCATTTTTTCCGAAACTTTCGCCATCCGAGTCGCCATCTGTCTTGTAGTGAGGTCTTGTTCTGACCTCATATTCTTCATCTCTTCAGTCATTCGTACCATATCTTTCTCCATTTCTTGCATTGTAGTCAGATATATAGAGACAGTTTCAAGCTCAACATCAAACTTCTTCTTGGTAACTTCTTCCCTCTTATTCATTCTCTCAGATAATTCTTCTCTCACATCATCAATTCATTTATTTATGGTGCCAATTGAATCCTGCACAGAATCAATAACATTCTGATTACCATCCTTCAGATTCTCCATCAACTTTTCCATCTTTTCCATCATCGTTCCCATCATCTTTTCCATCTTCTTTCCATCCACCTTTTCATCTTTCAGTTCTCTTACCGATTGCTTTAATTCCTCAAATTCTTTGTCTTTAGCCAGATCAGTGTTAGATCTTGTAGCCATTTCAGAGACCACTTCAGGAGCCACTTCAGAGGTAAGTTCTTCAGGTTTCGTCTGGCTTTTCAAGAGGTGTTTTGTGACTGTTCTTTGAGGGCTCTGCCCAGTGGACGAATTTTACATTTAAAATGTTTTGAACCACCGTTAAATTCACAGCGATTACTGATGACGTCAGCAGCGCGACGTCCAGAAGCTCCGGTAAGTTTTTTAAATCGGTCCCGACCAGAAGACCCGATTTTAACGCGAAAAATCGTAAATTTTCGGGAGCGGAGCTAGGTGCTGCGTCTGTTACTCTAACATGGCGCCACCGGAAGTCTGATTGTTCATATTTCTTATTGTGATATTATCCTCTGGCACAAGTGTGTTAGCATGACAGTATTAACAGTACTGGAAATTAGTTGTCAGGATGCACACACTGCCCTAAGATTTTACAAACATATTATTTATGCCTAATGTCATAACTAATAAAATGTCTGACTGTTTCAACATATTCTTCCACCATCTTCTCATTGTCAGCAGACCTCTCCGGTGATGTTACTAAACTCACTGAGTGCAAATTCTTTAATCAATTTTCCAATGATTGTGCAAGTGTTTTTAAATGCACATTGGACCAAAGTGAGCAGACGAATATCTGAGACGGACATCCAGGTACCTGCCCATCCTTGACCAAGATGGCCAACGCAGATTCCAGCACCTCTGAGCTCCTGAACTTAGTGCTGTGACCAGAGGCAGAAAATGATATGTGGGGCAGATATGTTTTTTTTTGTATCCACAGAGAATTGTGGGTGTCTGAAATACAGTGCCAGTGGTAGTTCTGGAGTCAGGTATTATAGTGGCATTTCCGAGGCTTTTAGATAGGCACATAGATATGCAGAGAATGGAGAGATATGGATCATGTGAAGGCAAATGAGATTAGTTTAACTTGCTATCATGTTCTGCATTGTTATTGCAGGCTGAAGGGTGTGTACCTGTACTGCTTTGTTTAACCTAATCTTCCATGTACTATGAGTTCTAGATTAAGCATGTGTAAAAATCACCACAATGTATCTGAAGCCTTATGCCCGTCCCACTTAAGAAACCTGAACGGAAACCTCTGGAGACTTTGCGCCCCACCCAAGGTTTCCGTGCAGTTTCCGGAGGTTTTTGTCAGTCTCCCTAATGGTCAAAAGTGGTTTCCGCTTCTATGTTCCGGGGAAAGCAGGGAAGCGCTGTCTGAAATTCACACCCACAATGAACAGGGAGGTAAAAGATGGCTGACACATGACGGTAAGTCCTTTAGAGAGCACGGGGGGAGGGGGGGGGGTAGAGAGGGGGAGAGAAGGGGGGAGAAGGAGTGGAGTGACGCTAGACAACTTTTAATAAAGTTTAGCTGGCATTTAACATTACCGGTCGGTTTACTTACCTTTTTTTTCTCTCAACGAGCTTTACTTTCGACTACCCTAGATTTCCTTCAACTACCCTTGATTACCTACGAATAGCATGCTGACCTACTACGACCTACATCGACTAAACCTACGAGTAAAAAAAAAATCAAATTTTTTCCATGGCGACCTTTTTTTACTCACAGGCATTTTTCAGCACGTTGAAAAATACGCCGCGACCTAGCTGAGGCCTCGAGTATGCGGGGACTACTCTCGAGCATGAAGGAGAGTTACAAAGACCTCCTAGGACCTCATGTCAACCATGCTGCGAGTATGAGTCGAGGGCAAACCCGCCTGACCTTGCGGATTAGGTCGCCACAGTACGACAGCCCCTTTATGGTGTGAATCATCTCCCAAAATGCACAAGGTCACTGTGTGCAATATGTTATATAGAGTCAAACTTTGTCACAGCAAACAGGAGACAATGTTTTGATGCAATTGCCACAGAGGAGGAAAATCTCCAACTAATTGGTAAAGTATTCAGGAGGTTGCAAGAACATAACATCAACCTCCAGTAGTGTGAATGAGTCCAGGATGAAATGTATTATTTATGTGGGCTTGAACCCAGCAACAGTTTGTCAAGGAAAAGGTCAAGGCCATTGAAAAGGCTAAAAAACCCAAGGATGTCAAAACGTTCTCCATGTTGCTAGAAATCCACAAGGCCAAATGTGTTATATTCCAGAAATACGTTTGTGGAACCTTTTGTGCTTGCAAAGAAAAGTGTGGGAACAGTAGACCAGTGAGCCCAAAAACAGTGGTAGGCAGGTTACTGGAGAGTATTCTGAAGGATATATGCATTTTTATAGACAGGAGGTGATTAGGCATAATCAGCACGGTGTTGTATATGGGCGATCGTGACTTCCGAATCTAAATGAGTTTCTTGAAGACATAACCAAAAAGGTTACTGGTATTCAATGGAAGGGAGTGAACCAATATCAGCATCCTCTCCCAGGCCTTCTCTAAACAAAGGGAACACACCATTTTACAAACTACTCCATCGAACACACCCCGCCTCATTGTGGGAAAGTCTAAGGTTTGCAATTCAGCTTCATCGGGCCATCTCAAAACTGGAATGCAAGACTTCATCCTTGATTCTGAGAAACTTCCAAGAGGAAAGATTAACTGGATTCCAGTATAAAAGCATAACAAAATGTACTCTAGATAATATTTTCCACTTAGGCAGTACTAGTTATATGCAAAATACTGAGAACAGTCAGATGTACAATCATAAAGTGCACTGGTTATTTTACTTAGTGCTCTTCTTCTCAATTAAAAAATGATCAAGTAAATGGAGATGCTGGAAAAAGATAGACAAAATGCTGGAGAAACTGCTGCCTCACCCGCTGAGTTTCTCCAGCATTTTTGTCTACCAAGTAAATGGAGATAATCATCTCAACATAGGATTTCACCCATTCTTGGTACAGTAAATGGTTCATGAGTTTTGTTTACATGC
This sequence comes from Okamejei kenojei, assembly GCA_035221665.1. Lineage (NCBI taxonomy): Eukaryota > Metazoa > Chordata > Chondrichthyes > Rajiformes > Rajidae > Okamejei > Okamejei kenojei. Next base: position 83,594,612 of record CM069135.1, read on the forward strand.
CATAATTTGGGGAAGGGTTGGGGAAACGAAAAAATCATATTGAGATGCCCTGACAGTAATGTATCGCTGTCATGATTATTTCCACATGATGATAGTTGGGAAGAAAGTTAACTGAGTTGAAGTACACCCTTCGAGGTGGCCGCAGATGGTGAATGAGGGGCAGGATGGAAATTGGAGGTGAAAGGTAAAAGGTCACTTATGAGTGATGTGTCAACCTGATGGGTCACTGCCAGTATCAGCACCTTGGATAGTAACTCCTTGGATTGAGGGGAACAGGCCGAGATCTGTGATCTCTCTCAGGGCTCTCCTATCTATCAAAAAGACAGTACATGGATATCAAAATGGTGGGGACGGTGAACGTAAAAATCTATGGTCCAATTGGCCCCCCTCAAATTATATAGGTTCCTAATTTGCTGCAATATTTGATCCTTGTTTAAAGGCGGGCGAACAAAGGGTACATTTTGTTCCACTTTATATTAATGTCAGAAATGCATCCGATGCAGGATATGTGAAGGGAAAATGACATTTGAGTTAGGAAGCTTCATGACGGATAATGCTGTCTAAATACTTCATGGATGTTCCCCATTTTGAAAGAAGCAAAAATGCTTTAAGCAGGTGCAATCATTTTTATCTTTGCCTGTGATTTATGGAAAAAGCTGGAAAGGTGGCCAATTTCCACTATTACATAAAATTCATAATTTTGCCAACAATTCTAAAATCCAGCTTTTAAAATGGCTCCAGGTAATTTAGATGACTGTCGGTTGTTTTACAGAACCTGCAGAAAATAAGGTTTGAGAATAGCTGAGCTAGTGTTAATGGGCATGCTCCGCTACACTAATCTCTCCTAATTTGGCTCTTGAATTCCGAGCTTTTACTGATTAATCAAAATAGTCAGACAGAATTATAACGTTCTATTTTGTCAAGCCAAAATACAAAGGAAACATTCATTCAAAGCTGCCAGAATATTTTCTCCCACATAAAACAAGTTTAGAAAGGCCACTGGGAAGTGAAATTAATGATGAACTCACAGAAGGTGCTGCAGCGGCTGAATTGACCTTGTTATATTTTCAGCTTGACCTTTATCCTGGTGTACCAGGCATTTTTAAAGGAGGGAGAGTTGATTAGTCATCATTTCCAGAAACTGAGTTCTATCCCTCCATAAATGCCTCTACTTCAGTTTTTTTCTAATCTGAAACATCTCGGCATGCAGCGGAATGCTTTGGTTCAGTGGAATGCTTTTTCCAATCGTTATTTTTTTCAGATAAGCTAGCATTTCTCCACTTTTCTTGGTTGGCAAGTTGCCTGGGAGACAAAGCAACATTTTAGTTGACAGATAATAGTTCTAAAGATGCTGCTAATGCACAATTAATGTCCAAGTGATACGTCAACATAATTGTTTAATCTTATGTCAGATTAATAAAAAAGGAACATTGGTAGAGTCATAGTCTTACAGCATGGAATCAGACCTTTCGGCCCAATTTGCCCACATCTCACAACATGTTCTATTTACACTAGTCCCACGTGCTTGTCCATAGCCCTCTAAACCTGTTCTATCCATGTACCTGTCCAAATGTCTAAGACATTGCAATAGTCCCAGCCTCAACTACCTCCTTCGGCAACTCGTTCCATACACCCACCATCCTGTGTGTGAAAAAGTTACCCCTCAAGTTCCTATTAAATCTTTCCCCCCTCACCTTACACCCATGTAGTTTAGTAGAAGGAATATTGTTTAAGGACATTTTGGTTCTTTGGAAAGCAAGTCTGGTTGGTCTGTTGAATCAGAGAGACTTTATTGCTGACTCTTCCAGCAGTTTATAGTTGCTTTTGTTTCTGGCATTAAGCAACAGGAGACTCATTGACTTTAACCAGTAAAGAACATGTCTCTCAGCGAGGATGTTTTGAAGGATGAGTAGAGGACAAACACAGCTTCAGCTACAAGCTCTGCTGCAGAGCTCAGGTATCATTATTGATTGAGGCAATTCTGGGACAGAAATCAGAGCATAACTAAGAGGAGAGCACAACCCAATGTCAACATTCCAAAGATTCTGTTCTTAACTAACATTGTCTTTTTTTATCATTTCTCTTTTTTACTAAAGGTTAAAGATTATTTGTTGTTCTCATCTAGTTAGGTCAGGTAACTAAAGTAGCTATGCTGCTAGTTTAATTCAATTACAATTAATGGAAGTTTCACTCAAAGCTCTTCATAATGAACTTGGCAAATTCTGTCACCTCACCCTACTAGTTAATAACATTGTCTACAGCAGTGTCAACTCAATTTTTGCAGCCTACGAGGAGATGGGCCCTATGCTCAACATCAACAAGACCAATATCCTCTATCAACTTATCGTCACTGCACAGCACTCCCCTCTGACAATGAAGATCATAATGAAACCTTGAAAAATGTGAAGCAAGTCCCACATCTCAGGAGCCATGTCTCAGCAAAGGCAAACTTAGCTAATTAATTCATCATTACCTCAATGTGCAAATGGAGGAGAAGAATATTTGAAGTTTAAGACCATACACCAAGCATAAATTTAGTTCAGTTTATTGTCAAGTGGTATGGTACTGTGAAAACTTTTGTTGCATGCCAACCAATTAGCGGAAGGACTATACATGATTACAATCAAGTCATCCACAGTGTACTGATACATGATAAAAGGAATAACGTTTAATGCAAGATGAAGTCCAGTAAAGTCTGATTAAAGATAATCCGAGGATCTCCAGTGAGGTAGATGGTAGCTCAATCTTCAGTTAGTTGATAAAAGCTGAAAAGAAACTGTCCCTGAATCTGAATTCATGGTCTACTGGGTAACAGTCATTCATAACTTCTCATATGATTTTGGGTCTTGGACAACATATAGAAACATAGAAAATAGTAGGCCATTCAACCCTTCGAGCCAGCACTGCCATTCAATATGATCATGGCTGATCATCCAAAATCAGTACTCCATTCTGGCTCCCCCCCCCCCCCCCCCCCATGTCCCTTGATTCCCTTAACCCCAAGAGCTAAATCTAACTCTCGCTTGAAAACATCCAGTGAATTGGCCTCCAGTGCCTTCTGTGGCAGAGAATTCGACAGATTCACAACTCTCTGGGTGAAAAAGTTTTTTCTCATCTCAGTCCTAAATGGCCTACCCCTTATTCTTAAACTGTGACACTTGGTTCTGGACTCCCCCAACATCAGGAACATTTTTCCTGCATCTACCCTAACCAATCCTCTAATAATTTTATATGGCCAGCATGTCTTTGTTTTTCTTCAATGCCTGCTGTACCTGCATGCTTACTTTCAGTGATTAATGTACAAGCACATCTAGGTCTTGTTGCACTTCCCCTTCTCCTAATTTGACACCATTCAGATAATAATCTGCCTTCCTGTTCATGCCACCAATGTGGATAACATCACATTTATCCACATTATACTGCATCTGCCATGCTTCTGCCCACTCACCCAACTTATCCAAGTCACCCTGCAGCCTCATAGCATCCTCCTCGCAGCTCACACTGCCACCCATATAGTAGGCTGGAAAATGTAATCAACATTGCCTTCATAGTCATTCAAAGGATAAGCAAACCAACATTGTTCTCTCTTGTGGTTTTATCCCCGGTATGAAGGCCATAGTTACTCTCAGTTCATTATATTGATTGAGCCATGTTATTTGTTTGCCTGAATCCAGACTCCCAAAAACATGCACTCCATTCCAAACTCTGTCATGGGAGGGAGATCTTCAGACACTCAGAGGAAACAATCTAAAATTCAAAACTTAATGTTTCTGTGAACAAATGCAACATTTCTATTGCTTACTGGGAGCCTCTGGCTCATGATCACTCAAAGTGGAGAAAGAGTATTCAGGATGGAATTAACAACCTAAAAGCCATGCACGAGGAGACACAGAGGCCTCGCATAAACAGCAGGCGGAGCTGGTGACCTCAAACTATCCACATAGCCTCAGCCATTTCCTGCTCCTGTGGAATAGTTTGCAGCTCACACACTGCCTAATTAGCCACCTCAGAAACCCCGGAGAGGGATGGAAGAAAATCATCTTAATCTCAGGGGATGGCCCAAGAAGAAAGTGGTGCGGGGATGAAGGCATTCCATCTTCATGTTGTTACCCAAGTATTTTTTGTGACTGCAACACATTGCAAAATGTTGGTCATCCATTATAAGTCAGCATGAATCCAGGCAGCGGTGCATTAAAGTACAGTTAATGTAATTGCCCAACTACAAATATATTTTATATATACATATATACACACATATATACATAGGTTTCCAACCATATCATTACATCCTGCTTAAGCCTTGATGTGTGCATCTGAAGGGTTAAAACTTGATGGTAGCTTTTAACTTGGACTCAGCAAAACCAAGAACCACACATTGTATAACATTTCTCTAATGGAAAACATACTGAGTCACAGGCAGCTGCAAAAACAAGCTTGTAAAAACTGCTTATAGATCGGACATAGAAGTGTACACACGAGTCGTGTTATTGCAGTAAAGTGAACGTAGTACAGAGTGATTCAAAACACTATGGTGCAGATAGGGAACAAAGCACTGAAAATGAAATATCAGTATTTGTACTGACAGAGGCCATTATTCAGTTAGTTTAACACGTGTTGAAGAGCAAGTTTTAGTCTAGTTTAGAGGTACAGTGTGGAAACAGGCCCTTTGACCGACCGAATCCGCGCCGACCAGCAATCCCCGCACATTAACACCATCCTACACGCACTAGGGCCAATTTACACATACGGCAAGCCAATTAACCTACGCACCTGTACGTCTTTGGAGTGTGGGAAGAAACCGGAGCACCCGGAGAAAACCCACGTACAAACAGACAGCACCCATAGTCAGGATCGAACCCGGGTCTCCGGCACTGCAAGCGTTGTAAGGCAGCAACTCTACAGCAGCGCCACTGTGCCGCCCTAAGAATTAGTTTTGATTTGGTCTGAATTTGCCCTTATTTTTACACGATTCTACCCCAGGACGGACTTAAAAAGCTCAAAACAACCATCTGATAGGAATCATGTTTGCAATCAGTAAGGAAACTTTAACAAGATCATCAGGAACATGATTTTAAGCAGCACTATTTTTTAATAAAAGCAAGAAAAATTCTATTTATTGTAGTTGGAGTCAAAGTTTCTCAAGAGTCCACTTTTTTTTTTGTTCCACTGAAGAATAAACAAAGTTATATTCCAATTCTTAAAGCTATACAGAAAGATTGATTTTCGGCCATGTTTTGTGGAATGATATTCTGATTTTGCTTTGATGGTGGGGAATTTCAACTGCTACTAAAATCATGGAAATTGAAGTGTTCACAACGCATCTAAAACTGGACTTTGTGCTTATTATAATATACCGTGACTAGAAATAGATGGATAACACCATACACTTTATATTTCAGACCACCCAAATTATTAGGAAATGATTTGTACATAAAAATAAAACTAATTAATATTTTTGAAATGCATATTGTTCTAAAGTGGGCAACATGGCAAATGCAGATAATTTGCATTGTTTGTAATGCTACATAAAGAATGTTATTAAAAAGAAAAAACACTTTCCACTTTGAATAAGGCCATTGAATAAAACCGTTTAGTTGGCAGATGTCACAAAATAATAATTTTAAGTTTAGAGAAAAAAAAACAAGGCACAGTATAGTGATTGAGGCAATAATGATAAACTAGACAAAAGGCAAGACAAGAAAGAATCTGTATTTCTATAGCATCTTCCACAACCTAATGATTTCCCAAAGCACCCCACAATCAGTGAATTAATTGTGGTGCAATCTTTGTTGTAAATTAATGTAAAATCCCACAGAGAGAGATTGAAAGATTGAAGGTTAAATGTGAGAGGCATTACTTGTTACTTGACCAGTTGCCGTATTCGGGAAGATAAACAAAAAAAAAAAATGCTGGAAACACACAACAGATCAGGTAGAATCTGTGGCAAGAGAAACATATTCAATGTTTCAGATCCTGAATTTTCTGTTGTTATTTCAGACTTCTAGCATCTACGTTTTTTTTGTTTTTTGATTTTCCTTTCAGGAAGTGATTTAGGGACAAGTATAAATGGCACGGACAAGAAAACTGAGCTTCTTGGAGGCAGCTTTTGCAAGGGATAAAATTGGTGCCAAAGAGAAACCAGGAATGTGCAAGTGGGGAAGCTCTTCAGGGATCCAGACGGTGCTTTTCGTTGTATCTTTAAGAAATGAATAAAGCTTAAAATCTTCAATGATTAATTGTACAAAACATCATCTTACCATTGATCTACAATACAAGGAGACTGCAGGGTGCTAACTGTTCAGATAATTTCTACCACAAGTGTTGGGGCCTCTATCCCTTTCATTCAAGGCATCAAACAAATTATTTTTATTCAAAGTTGAACAAATTTATATCTGAAGCTGCCAGACAATGGAAAACCCTCCAAAGGTTGAGAACCAAAGTGTTCAAAATGCAGAAACAATTTGCAAATGCAATGGATCTTATAATTAACATTATCTGCAAACATCCCTTCATCATGATATTTCTTTTTGAATTTTCAAAAGATATTCTGGTTTCCTTAACAACTAGTGGAAATCCGTAGACTTGGACAGATTAATCATATGAGCAAAGTCAGTTAGAAAGAGAAAACAAAAGAACATGCAACATGAACACAGTTTTCTCTCTTCACGAGAGATCAGTCAAGAATGTTTTATTATCATATGTACTGAAAAGGAACAGTGACTTTCTTTGCTAAAGAGGAGAGAGATAGACATGTCCTACCAACTGTTGTGTTTTGCATCTCATGCCACCTGGTTAAACATTTTCTCTGCTCTCTCCACTTCTCTCCCGTCCTTGCAACTTAAAATATGCTTATTTTCTCAATTCTGCTGAATGATCATAAGCCTGAGAAAAGTTGACTGTTTTCCTCAATCTGCTCACTAACTGTGTATATTGACGCCACAATCACAGGGCACTTAATCACAGTCTCCGAGAAGATAGACCTTTTGCAGCATTGCATCCAGGTCCTTACAGCTTGACCTCTAGCATTGACACATCAACCATCTCCCCCCAAGTGTATGACTGAAGAGCTTTCTCAACAACACCCCCACCCACCCAGAAGAAAACAGAAGCTCTGTCCATGTCTCCATTCAGTCAAAAGTATATTACTTCTCAACCTCCACAATCTTTTGCAATTGAGATATCTAAGAATTCAAGACCTTCTATAATTCCACCTCATCTCCATGTTATAAGAGCAATTTCCTATCCTAACACTTTGCCTCCTTGTCCTCCTTGGGGCAACATTCTGAAGAAGGGTCTCAACCCGAAACATTACCCATTTCTTCTCTCCAGAGATGCTACCTGTCCCGCTAAGTTACTCCAGGTTTTTGTGTCTATCCTCTATTTAAACCAGTATCTGCAGTCCCTTCCTACACATTCTTTCAATATCCACCTGTCCAGCCCTTCAAAATCTTATGTTTCTATAAATCACCTCTTCTAATAGGATTAGGCCAAACCTGTTTAGCAATTCCTCAGAAGACAAACTCTTCACCTAAGAATCAACCTATTGAAGCATTTCATGTGTAGATGGGGGCTCTGCCAGAGCCCAGCATGTGAATGCGGAGCAGAACAACAGACAGCCAACCATGTTATCTCTGAGCGCCCGCTCTACCACCCACCAAATGGAGCTCAGGGCCTGACAGACATTGACACTTGGCTTGAGATCTAACTATTCCTTTGGGTTTTTTATATTTCATTCGCAAGAAGAAGAAAAAGAGGAAGAAGTAGAAGAAGCATTTCTCAGCTGACTCTAATGCTGTAACATCTCTCCTTAAATGAGGAGACTAAAACCATTTACAATACCCTAGGTGCGGTCTCGTTATTATGACATGAATGGCCTAATTTTATCATTCACTATACCAAGTGGGATCCGTTGGGCCCTGTTCCCCCAACACAATATTCCACCACTCACCCATAGCCTCCAACTGCACAGGCGCGGCTGACGGGTCACCGTTGTGACGCCAGAGATCCCAGTTGTGACACAAGATGCGGCAACCCTCCCCAACTGCGCCTCGCCATCCTTCTTCCTACCCCTATCCTCCTCCCTTCCCCTCATCCCCCAGCACTCCCTCCCTCTGCTCTTCACCCTCCCTCTTCTTTCCCCTCCCTTCCCCCACTCCCTCTCTCTTCTTTCCTCTCTCCTCCTCCCCTCCCCACTCGCTCCCTCCCTCTCCTTTCCCCTACCCTCAGTCACTCCCTCTATAACCCCTCTCCCTTCCCTACCCCCCTCCTCTCCCTCCATCTCCCCGTTCCCCCACTGCTCACCTCCCCCCTACCCCCCCAATGAAAATTGCAATGGTTTTTTTAAACAACTTTTTTTTTAATGTAAATTCAATTTTGGATCCCATTTTGATGTCATTGTGGGGTGGAACCCTGCTGACAGGCAGGGCAAGTGGAAAACAGGTTTTTTTTTTACAGACAGAGACAGACAGGATGAGAGTTTTAGTAATATATAGATAGATTCTCTATGCAAACATGACCATCATATAATTTGCTTTTCTAATTACTTGCTGTATCCTTCCACAGTTCATGTGGGATGATATGCAGATTACCCTCCAGAATCCCACAATTCCCCATTCTGTAGTCTTTTATCTCTCCCAAAAAAAGGCCACAATGAATCTACAAATTCTCCCAATGAATTTGTGTGATTCAGCATAGCTCTACCTTCAAATTCATAATGCTTGGCTTCATTTCGTAAATTCTTTCCTAACCAGTTCTGTGTATTGCTGCACATCTTGGAATTGGAATACTTTAATGTCACATGTGACAAGGCACAGTGAAATTCTTTGCTTGCATACCCTAGGTATGCAAATAGTCGCCACATACGGTGCTAACAAAGTTACTAAGTACCCTCTCCAACCACTAGAGGTCCACCTATTTCTTAATGCACTGTACTTGCCTGCAGCACAAATAAATGACATAGATGAGAAAAGATTAATTCAAATAAATTTAACAATAAGGCCAAAGATAATTCACAAGTGAAATCAAAACAAAGTCAGCAGGCTTTTGAATGAAAAATCAACAAACTACAAATGCTGAAAATATGAAAAGCATTTTTTTGTTAAGATTGTATTTCTAAACTGGTTTTAGCGTCTCCAAGCTTAATCCACTTTCTCTCATTTGATACAGCTGTTATTATTTCCTGTGGTGCTGTAAGTTTCCCAAGGTTGGCAATGAGTTAAACTCACAGAAACAGACCAAGTGGTTTTAATTGCAGCTTTGACGTTCAGTTTTACTGAGAAATCCATTTGACAAACTCTGGGCAGAGCAGAATGGCATTGACCAAAGGCTGTGGAACCGATAAACAAATTTCATTATGAATAAATATTGAGCTTCAAAACTGTTCTCAATGACTCCAAGAAAGTTCCTGGCACAAATTAGTTACTCAGTAAACTTTGGAGAAAATCGAGTGGATTGGTACTAATTTTATTACTCAGTGTTTTAAGAGTTATACAGCATAGAAACTGACCCCTCAGCACATTGCATCTAATCTAACCATTATGCTCATTTATACCAATCCCAATGGCCTGCATTAGTTCCACATCCTTCTATGACTTGCCCTATCAAATACTTGTCCAGATGCCTCTTATATATTGTTACTGCCTCCATCACCTTCTCTGACAGAACATTCTAAATACCAACTATTCTGTGTTAATAGTTTACCCTTCGGATCCCCTTTAAACCTCCTTCCTCTCAGTTAATCCTTACACTCTCTAGTTTTAAATACCCCTACCATGGGAAACAGGCACTGGCTATCTATCCCGCTCATAATTTTATATACCTCTATCATGTGAACTTTCAGCCTCCTTCACTCCATGGAAAACAGGCCCAGCATTTCTCTCCTTACAACTCATACCGTCCAATCCAGGCAATACTTAGGAATCTTTACTGCAATTTTGCTAGCTTAAATCACATTGACCCACTATACATCTGGTGTAGCATAAACAAAGTTTTGTGCAACTATAACATGACATCCCAACTCTCATACTCAATGCCATGGCCAATGAAGGCAAGCATCTATGGGAATCATGTTTGTCTGATCTGTTGGAATTCTTTCAGGATCTATCTAAAAGTGTAGATGAGCCAGTGGATGTGATGCATTTAGAATATCAGAAGCTTTTGATTAGATCGCACAGTGAAGTTGGAGACTAGATTAGAAGTCAGTTAATAGTTAGACAGAAAAACAAAAAAGTAGGAACAAACTTTTCTTCAAATTGGCAGGCGGTTATACAGGGATGGGAAATGTATCAATATTTGGGCAGCAACCATCCTGAATCAATATCAATGGTTTAGCTAATGGAACTAACGGTAATATTTTCAATGTTTCTGATGACACAAAACCAAGTGGAATGTAAATAGTGATGAGTGTGGAAAGAGGATACAAGGGGATAGGGAGAAAATAAGTGAATGGATGGTAAAAAGGAGATTATCTACTTCAGTCCAATAAACAAAGATACTATTTTTTTTTAAATGGCAAGAGATTGGGAAACGTCAATGTTGAAATGGTCCTGGATGTAATTACAGTGCATTCAGAAAGTATTCAGACCCCTTCACTTTTTCCACATTTTGTTACGTTACAGCCTTATTTTAAAATGGATTATTATTATTTTTTTTAGTTATCATCAATCAACACACAATACCCCAGAATGAAGAAGCGAAAACAGATGTTTAGATGTAAAGTAATTAAAAATAAATAACTGAAATATCACATTTACACAAGTATTCAGACCCTTTGCTATGGCACCCAAAATTAAGCTTTGGTTCATCCTGTTTCCATTGATTATCCTTGAGATGTTTCTACAACTTGATTGGAGTCAACCAGTATGGTAAATTAAATTGGTTGGACATGATTTGGAAAGGCACACACCTGTCTATGTAAGGTCCCACAGTTGACAGTGCATGTCAGAGCAAACACTGAACCATGAAGGTGAAGGAATTGGCCGTAGACCTCCAAGACAAGATTGTGTCGAGACACAGATTTGGGGAAGAATGGGAGTAATTATCCAAATGCAGGCTGTGCCAAGCTTGCAGCATCATCCCCAAGAAAACTTGTGGCTGTAATTGCTGCCAAAGGTGCCTCAATAAAGTACTGAGTAAAGGGTCTGACTAATTATGTAAATGTGATATTTCAGTTATTTCTTTTTAATTGCTTTGCAAAAATTTCTAAACGCCTGTTATCCCTTTTTTTATTATGGGGTATTGTGTGTAGATTGATGATAAAAAAATAAAATTAATGCATTTTACAATAAGGCTGTAACTTAACAAAATGTGGAAAAAGTGAAGGAGTTTGAATACTTTCTGAATGCATTGTATACTCAAGTCACTGAAAGCAAACATGCAGATGTAGAAAGCAATTAGGAAAGCATATCATTATGTTTGCTTTTATTGCTGAAGGATTCAAGTACAAAAGCAAAGACATCCTACTATAAATTATACAAGGCCATGGTGTGACCACCAAAATATTTTGTTCAATTTTGGTTTCCTGGATATCCTGCTACTACCAATTACAAGCAGTGTCACAATCATTCCATTGTCTAATCCTCATTACTTAGTTAGTTCACAATATCCCCATGAGAAACTCGTCAATTTTCCCGAGTCTCAGGCTATCATGGTCGGAGTTACTCCGGATGCTGTCTTAACCCCAACAACCTCAGTTACTTCATCAGTTAACTTACTTCTATGGAAATATGGATATATTTGTGGATGCTATTCATTTCCCTTTGCTGCTATTCAGCCACTGAAACAGTCCATGACTGCCTGCAGTAACATCCATTCATAATTGCCATCCAGTCCTGTTAATATCAACGGGTCAATGGTTGAAAGGGTCAAGAGCTTCAAATTCCTGGGCGTGCACATCAGATCAGTTATTGAAGCTCATCATCTTTCCGAAGAGTCGGTCTGTCAGGAGAACACAGATAGGCAATTATTACAAAAAAGTAAAAGCCCAGTCCATCATCGGCTCTGACCTTCCCTCCATCGAGGGGATCTATCACAGTTGCAGCCTCAAAAAGGCTGGCAGCATCATCAAGGACCCACACCATCCTGGCCACACACTCATCTCCCTGCTCCTTCAGGAGAAGGTACTGCCTGAGGACTGAATGACCAGGTTCGAATAGCTACTCCCCACAGCCATCAGGACTTGGCTCGGACAAAACTGAACCTTAATACCCCTTTATCTACCGATCTACAGGTTCCTTCTTTGCACAGCTAAGCAAAGAGAATTTCATTTTCCTGTCAGGGACACATAGAAACATAGAAAATAGGTGCAGGAGTAGGCCATTCGGCCCTTCGAGCCTGCACCACTATTCAATATCATGGGATCATCCAACTCAACCTTTGGCCTCTTGAAGGCCTCAGCTACCTTCTGTGGCAGAGAATTCCAGAGACTCACCACTCTCTGTGTGAAAAATGTTTTCCTCATCTCGGTCCTAAAGGAATTCCCCCTTATCCTTAGACTGTCACCCTTTGTACTGGACCTCCCCAACATCGGGAACAATCTTCCTGCATCTAGCCTATCCAACCCCTTAAGAATTTTGTAAGTTTCGAAAAGATCCCCCCTTCTAAATTCTAGCGAGTAAAAGCCAAGTCTATCCAGTCTTTCCGCATATGAAAGTCCTGACGTCCCAGGAATCAGTCTGGTGAATCTTCTTTGCACCCCATCTATGTCAAGAATGTCTTCCCTCAGATTTGGAGACCAAAACTGTAGGCAATACTCCAGGTGTGGTCTCACCAAAACCCTGTACAACTGCAGTAGAACCTACCTGCTCCTATACTCAAATCCTTTTGCTATGAATGCTAACATACCATTTGCTTTCTTCACTGCCTGCTGCACCTGCATGCCTACTTTCAATGATTGGTGTACCATGACACCCAGGTCTCGTTGCATCTCCCCTTTTCCTAATTTGCCACCATTCAGATAATAGTCTACCCTCCTGTTTTTGCCACCAAAGTGGATAACCTCACATTTAACCATATTATACTGCATCTGCCATGCATTTGCCCACTCACCCAGCCCATCCAAGTCACCTTGCAGCCTCCTAGCATCCTCCTCACACCTAAAACTACCCCCCAGCTTAGTGTCATCTGCAAACTTGGAGATGTTGCATTCAATTCCCTCGTCCAAATCATTAATATATATTGTAAATAGCTGGGGTCCCAGCACTGAGCCTTGCGGTACCCCACTATTCACTGCCTGCCATTCTGAAAATAACCCGTTTACTCCTACCCTTTGCTTCCTGTCTGCCAGCCAGTTCTCTATCCACATCAATACTGAACCTCCAATACTATGTGCTTTAAGTTTGTATATTAATCTCTTATGTGGGACCTTATCGAAAGCCTTCTGAAAATCTAGATATAACATATCCACTGATTCTCCCTTATCCACTCTACGAGTTACATCCTCGAAAAATTCTACAAGATTCGTCAGACATGATTTACCTTTCGTAAATCCATGCTGACATTGTCCAATGATTTCACCACTTTCCAAATGTGCTGCTATCCCATCTTTAATAACTGACTCTAGCAGTTTCCCCACTACCGATGTTAGACTAACTGGTCTGTAATTCTCCGTTTTCTCTCTCCCTCCTTTTTCAAAAAGTGGGGTTACATTAGCTACCCTCCAATCCTCAGGAACTTCTCCAGAATCTAAGTAGTTTTGAAAAATTATCACTAATACATCCGCTATTTCTGTGGCTACTTCCTTGAGTACTCTGGGATGCAGCCTATCTGGCCCTGGGGATTTATCGGCCTTTAATCCATTCAATTTACCCAACACCACTTCCCGGTTAACCTGGATTTCACTCAGTTCCTCCACCTTATTTGACTCCCGGTCCCCTGCTATTTCCGGCAGATTATTTATGTCTTCCTTGGTGAAGACAGAACCAAAGTAGTTATTCAATTGGTTTGCCATGTCCTTGTTCCCCATGATCAATTCACCTGTTTCTGACTACAAGGGACCTACATTTGTGGAACACGTGACAATAATTTCTTTTGACTTTGACTTTGAAGCGACAATCTCATCTAATCTGATAAGTGACAAGTAAAATTTACATCATGAAAGCACCAATGAGAGAGTCCAACCGCCTCCCTTTGGCATTCAATTACATTACGTTCATCAACATTAGTTCATAAGTCATTACAGTAGAATTAGGCCATTTGGCACATCACGTCTATTCCACCATTTAATCACGGCTGATCGATCTTTCCCCCTCTACCCCATTCTCCTGCCTTTCCCCCACAACAGTTGGCATCCTTACTAATCAAGAACCAGTCAATTTCCACTTTAAAAAATACCCAATGTCTTGGCCTTGACTTGGGTGACGTTTCGTGCCGTGACCCTTCTTCAGACTGATGAAGGGTCTCGCCCCAAAATGTCACCCATTCATTCTATCCAGAGATGCTGCATGTCCTGCTGAGTTACTCCAGCAATTTGTGTCTCTCTCTTTAGCAGGGTAGGCAACCCCAGAATTTGGATGTCATACCAGTAGTGTGTCTTTGTATCCTGAGCTGAACCTGACACGGCACATCATCGTCAGGTCTGGTTTAATCAAGAACTAATATGTTAAGTTGGAACTAGCTGTGTCAAAGCTGCTCATAAAAAAGCATTGCTGAGAAAACCGATCTCTTACCTGCTGGGAGCACCTCCATTCCCAGCACGTCAGGAAGTGAAAATACTCCATTAAGTCTGGTGAAAATATCACCTCCATATTGCAACACTACTTAACATAATTATTGTTTTAATTAGCTGATGAAGAAAGTTTTTTTGGCATGAGTTAAAAGAAATCTGATAGAATCTATTGAAAAATATACCTTCAAGCTGGTTGAATCAATACTGCTACTACATCCTGAGAAATAAAATATATTACAGTCCGCCCTTTTACCTTTTTTAATTTTTATTTTTAGTCCTGTCAAAAAACAAATGTTAGTTGGAGGTCTTTTATGTGCTGAGTGGGGGAGGGGAAGGGGGAAACTTTATTTCCTAGTCCCTACCTGGTCAGAGAGGCGGCTTCCCTCCGAGCTGCTTCTTCGCCCCTTCCTCGCGGCCTACCATCGAAACTGGAGCGGCGTTTCCTGTTGGGACCGGCCAGGGTTACAGCTTCGGCGGTGGCACAGCGCTGGGACACCATCAGGGAGCGGGCGAAGCCTTACCAGGTCGCCGTGCAATAAGCTCCAGAGTGCTGTGACCGCCGACTCCAACATCCGAGGAGTTGTGGCTGCTGGCGTCCAGCCGCGGGCAGCGTTGGATTTAAAACACCGCGGAGCCTGGGATCCGAGATCGCCAGAGTCGGAGCTCCAGCCAGCGCGGCCTGAGGACTATCGGTGCCGCGGTCTCCGGGGAGGAAGCGGCCGCTCCAGATATTCCAAGCCACTGAGGAGTGTTCACCCGATGCCGGAGTTCTAGCTTTCAGCTTCCAGCAAGCGGGCCTGAAAACATCGGACTGGCTGCGGAGGGTACAAATAGGCTCCAAATAGGCCCCGACCTCGGGTGTTTCACAGAGGAAGAGGACTAAACTTTTTGAACCCTTTCCCCACAGTGGAAAATGTTGATTCTGTTGTGGGGGGTCGTTCATGTTGAATTCTATAATGTGTTATGTCATTTTTCTATATTTTTAATTTTTCTATGGATGTACGGAAACTTTATTACTTATTTTATTATTTATTTTATGTAAAACACTTTGGTTTCAACGCAAGTTGATTTAAACGTGCTATATAAATAAAATTTACTTACTTACTACCAAACATTAAACTACACAAACTATATGCAGTTCATAGAATGAAAGCCTTGCTGAATCATTTCATGCCCAGAGAAAAAGATTAATACTTTAGGAAGGCATTAAAAAAGCACAAATGACTTAGTGCACAATACAGTATTATAGCAATGAGTTTTCCTTGTAAAAAGGGGCTTTCGTTGAAATATATACCAGAGTAATTATCGACAGTCACATCATCCAATTAGTTGAAGTTTAGAAGGGTTACATGACACACAACAATCTTTTGTACAAAAAAGTATTGATTGTATTGATATTCAATTAAACAATGTTATTACTTTCAGTTTTATACAATTATTTTCACACCATTTTCTGGTGTGAAATTCAATAACTGTAGCGGCAAATTATAGACTTTTCAACGTCCAACTTTTCATTATCGTTACTACTTGAGGATGTGGTGGAGATATAGTTTACGCACTGGCCGCACTCGCAGATAGCAAAGACGAATCTTCCGGCGTTTTTTTATTGATTAATTGGTCTTTTGTTGAAGTAGTACAAAACAAAGAAATAATTCACAACTTTCCATTCTTGCTAGCTGTTCCATATATGTCATATATAATCATGTGAGAGTGTCTTCTTGGAAGAGTGTGGCGTCTCATGGAAAAAAACTGTTTTCTCACCATTCCCTCGAGGCTAAACTAAACTCCCAATCTATGAGTGTGCTAGCCTCCTAAAATGTAGACACCCCCCTTCTACTTATATAATCCCACCCACAAGCTTAGGAAAAAGATACAGAAATACTAGCTTAAGCATAAATGGCCCCTACACACCGGCCCCTAATTGTCCTATATATATATATAACAAAACAATTACCAATAGACATTAATAGGAGCTATAAGCTGAACATATATCAAAAACAAAAGAAATATGCACTATTTGTTTGCATTCAGACTTCTTCAGCGATTCTTCTATCTTCTTTGGCTTCTAGGAGCAGACATATCTTGGTTATCGGCCTTACCAAGACGTTGATCATCTGAAGTCGTACAGTACGCACCAAACCTTTAACGTCCGGCATGATCTCCAGTATTCTGCCCATTAACCAGGAACATTGTGGTGCAGTTGAATCAACCACCAAAACGATATCACCTGGAATAAAATTTCTTCTAACCCTTGACCATCGTTGTCATTCTTGCATTAGAGGCAAGTATTCTTGCGTCCACCAATTCCAAAAAAGGTCTGCCATGTATTGCACCTGTCTCCACCTGCGTTTAATGTACAAATCGTCTTTCACAAAGAGCCCAGGTGGTAGTATTGGATTGGTCTTCAGCACAAGAAGATGATTCGATGTAAGTGCTTCCAAGTCCCTTGGATCATCAGAACTCCTGGTAATGGGTCAATCATTTACATTTGCTTCAATTTCACAATATAAAGTTTGCAATCCTTCATCGTCCAGAACTTGTTTAAGAACAGAGCACAGCACCTTTTGAACCACGCGGATCAATTGTTCCCAAACACCGCCGTGATGGAATCCTGCAGGAGGATTAAAATTCCATCATATCCCTTTTCAGGAGACACAATCAACTGCAAATTCTGGTTTACAAAAGCAAGATACAAATTGCTGTAGTAACTCAGCGGGTCAGGCAGTATCTCTGGAGAACAAGGATAGGTGACGATTTGGGTCGGAATCCTTCTTCAGACTTTTTCTGGGTTTTTATGACACGTCAGTCTGGAAACTTGATTTTGGTGAGGCATTCCAGTGACCCTGATGTAATTCCCTCAAAGATGGGATGTCATTCCCCATGCAATGGTCTTTACACCACAATGTCATATGATCACCCTCCATTGGGTATTTCTGTGACTATTTGTTCATTCCAGTGTAGAACCAAACAGGGGTGGCAATCGGGTATATAATTAATTATCCTCATCCTTGGACCTTCCCTCCCCACTTCTCTCACTGCAACCTGTCCCATGCTTTATGCAGGTAGACTGGGGAAATCAGGTTGGTATTGGACCCCAAGAAAGGGAGTTTGCGGAGTGCCTCCGTGATGGATTCTTAGAGCAGCTTGTTTTGGAGCCTACCAGGGAGAAGGCAATTCTGGATTTAGTGTTATGTAATGAACCGGATTTGATACAGGAACTTGAGGGTAAGGGGCCATTAGGAGGTAGTGACCATAATATGGTCAAGTTTAATCTACAATTGGAGAGGAAGAAGTGTAAATCGGAGGTTTTGGTGTTACAGTTGAATAAAGGGGAGCCATGAGGGAGGAGCTGGCCAAAGTTGACTGGAAAGATACCCTAGCAGGGATGACAGTGGAACAACAATGGCAGGTATTTCTGGGAATAATACAGAAGGTGCAGAATCAGTTCATTCCAAAGAGGAAGAAAGAATCCAAGGGGAGTAAGGGGTGATCGTGGCTGACAAGGGAAGTCAGGGACAGTATAAAAATAAAAGAGAAGAAGTACAAAGTAGCAAAGATGAGCAGGAAGCAAGAGGGTTGAGTAATGTTTAAAGAGCAACAGAAGATAACTAAAAAGGCAATACGGAGAGAAAAGATGTGGTATGAAGGTAAGCTAGGCAAGAATATAAAGGAGGATAGTAAAAGCTTTTTTAGATATGTGAAGAGGAAAAAATTAGTTAAGACCAAAGTTGGACTCTTGACGACTGAAAAAGGTGAATTTATTATATTGGAGTCAGGGGATATGGGGAGAAGGCAGGAACGGGGTACTGATTGGGGATGATCAGCCATGATCACATTGAATGGCAGTGCTGGCTGGAAGGGCCGAATGGTCTACTCCTGCACCTATTGTCCATTGTCTATTGTCTATTGTCTGAAACTACCCATTCCATCATATCCCAAACTCCCCCAGCTAGACCTGGGCCTCCTACTCACCAAATATGTGTTCCAATTCCACCCTCAACAAACAGCCAAACCCCAAAACACACTCAACAAGCTGTCCATCCCTGAACCGCCCTCATCAATCTGTCCATTTTGAACAACACCCGAACAAATTCCTGTCCCACCCCACCCCTCAACAAATTGCCCATTTACGAACACCTTTCCAGCTGCGTTTCACAGTCTAAAGAATTAATGAGCTTCTAGAGTGGTTACCTTCTCAGAGAATGAGAAGTGGGAAGAACAGTCTTGCATCCACCATTTTGGCTACAGGCAGCACAGTCACAGAGAAAAAAGGTGAAATCTGATGCCCTCATGAAGATGCAAAGTGAAAAATGCATCAGCAAAGTCAAAATGAGTGTTGTGAAACGATGGCCAATAACTGACAAAAATCTGCATATAAATAAAGAGGATGGTACATCTGACACAATTAGTCCTACTGAAATGAAATGAATCAAAGTACTGATTATATATGAAGAAAGATTCAAGGCAAGGAGCAACTCATTTCAGATTTTCACGAAGGCAAGTAACTGAAAGTGAATGGGAAACAATGGGCACAGACTTAACTAAACCCAAGCTTAGTTCATCAACCAACATAAACAGCTCTGTTCATCTCTGATCATTATGAAGTAAGCTTTGAGTCACTTGTTTTTTTTCCGGCAACTTACATCTGGTGTGCGTTATATTGGCTGCTCCTCTGCTAGCCTGTGGTCTGTCTCCACACTATTTTTTCTTAATTTTCCACATATGGTGAGCTCAGCATAATCACATACCACATGCTGGGAGATTTTAGGCTCTGTGCCGAGTCCTGATTATATTGGATGGATTTCTAAAACCTTTGTTTGATTTTAAAGAACCATGAAGGCACATGGTTCAATTGCACATCAAACTGGTGAAGCGTAATAAACAAAACCGACAATCAAGCAGCAGTTTCCTTAAGTAATAATCCGGCTTCTTTTCATCAGAACAGGAGAGGTGCATGGTTGCTAACAAATCCAAAAAACATTTAATTTATAACTAACTTTCAAAAGGAAATTACAATTAAAGGGTAAATAAGAAATTGGTGGAGAAAGCCTTTGGTTGACAGCACTAAACACATGCAATTATATTGACTCTCATCTGGAAAAGCTGGGCTTGTTTTCCCTGGAGCAAGCAAGACCGGTAGGGTGACCTGATGGAAGTTTGTTAGATTGTGAGAGATATAGATAGGATAGATAGCCAAAATCTTTATCCCTTGGTAAGGGTAACACAAACAGCAAAAGGCTATAGTTTGAAGGCGAGGGGTAGTTGACATATAGGAGATCTTAGAGGTGACTTTCTTTACGCAGAGAAAGATAGATATTTGAGATGTGCTGCCAGAGGAAGTGGAATCAGATATAATGAGTATGAATCAGATACATTTAGACACTTAAATGAGCATATGGTTCCAACATGGCCAAATGAGGTGAGCAGAGATGGTCAAAACGGCCATGATGGACACGATGGGACATAGTGGGTATAAAGGCCCATTTCTATGCCGTACACTCTACAAATGTACCAGCCTCATGATATTCAATCAATAACAGGAAGCAGGAATAACTTTCTACTTTCCCACTTCTACTTTTGCCATGAGAAACTAGGAGAATGGATTATTTTTAGAACAGAATTTTTAGTATTCATGGTTATGGTTGAGAATAATTGACCTGGGAATGGATGCTGATGTTTTCCACTCTTTCCTTACATTAGATTTGGTAGATTTTGTGGAGACTGCGATCGTGGCATTTCATACAGTAAGTGGTCCATACCTCCTATGCATTGATGGACGTTATTACTACTCAGTAGATCATAAATGTCCTAGGCCTTTTCACAGAAGACTGATGGCTTTGCTGGCGCATTGGAGGTAGTGATGAGGTGCTCATTGATGTTTGCCTTCACTGAGACGTGGAAAGTGGTTGACATTTTCAAGGGTGTTGTTGTGAATCTTGACTATTGGGAGCTGGTGCGGTATTGCCAGGTTGGTAGACGAGTCAAAATGTAATAACAATGAACTTCAGATGCTGATTTGTATCAAAAATAGTCACCAAATGCTGGTGTGACTCAGCAGGTCAGGCAGCATTCCTGGAGAACATGGATAGGCGATGTTTTTGGTTGGAACCTCTCTTCAGACTGCTTGTAGGGGAAGGGAAAGAAAGCTGAGTGAGAGGAGGGATAAGACAGAGCGTGGTTGCTAATAGGTGAACACAGGCGAGGGGGTCATTTGATATGCAGATTGTTGGGCAAATGGCAGAGATAAAAAGACAGGTGTGAGCCCGAAAAGACAAAGAGTTGCGAATTGCTAAGCGTGGGGATAGAAAAGTTGTGAATTGTGTATCCACTGTAAACAGTACAAGTGGAGGGGTTGGGGCAGGAAAGAAACAGGTGTGAGGTCAGCCAGTCTTCGTGCCCTTCTCCATTGCTCAATGAGGCCATACGCAAATGGAGGAATAGCACCTCATATTCTACTTAGGTAACTCATAAGCAACCTAATGGCATGAACGTTAAAGTTTCATTTGTAATAAAAAATAACCCACAGCAGCCTCCTCTCCCCTACCCTTTCCCCACCTAGAACCCCCCCTCCCCCATTTCCTCTTCCCCCTCCCCTTCCCCAAAACTTGCCATCTCTCAAAATGGAGAAGGAACATCGTGAAGGCACCAGGCACCTTGAGTCTCCACAATGGTAGTGGGCAGAGGTCAAGCACAAACTGCACAGCAGAGCACAATATCCCATACAACCCAAACATCAACCCCATGCTACATATATCTCAGAGTCCGCAGGTCCTACGTTGGGCTCTTCGGACACTTCAGAACCTCCAGAACTGTCATGGAAGGAGGTTATCCCTCAGCTGAGGGACTGCTTCAGAAGAGGAGATGAAGATCTATGACGCCAAAGGCAATTGCCAAAATAGACTAGCCAAACATTATGGAAAACAATGTAAGTTTCTGACTTTTTCCCCATCAAGTTCACAGATTATCCAAAGTGTTAAGCAGTGGAGTAGTTTAATTGGTTCAGTTATTGTACTATAACAGTATTTAAAAGACTCATGGACAGGTACATAAATAAGAAGGTTTTAGAGGAATATAGGCTAAACACAGGCAAATTGCAAGGGCTTAGGTGGAAGATCTTAATGGGCATGAATTTGGCTGCAGGGCCTGTTTCCATGCTGAATAACTCCTTGACTCTATTGTAATTAATTATACATGACATACAACCCATAACATGACCTCTAACTTCAGATACCCCTTGCTTTCTCTCTCCATCCCCTTCCCCTTGCCAGTTCTCCCACTAGTCTTACTGTCTCCACGTACATTCTATCTTTGTCCCGCCCCCTCCCCTGACATCAGTCTGTAGAAGTGTCTTGACCCGAAACGTCGTCCATTCCTTCCCTCCAGAGATGCTGCCTCACCCGCTGAGTTACTCCAGCATTTTGTGTCTACCTTCACAACATAGAAACATAGAAAATAGGTGCAGGTGTAGGCCATTTGAAAATCATTGAAAATCAGTACCCCATTCTTGCTTTCTCCCCATATCCCTTGATTCCTAACAGCTACATCTAACTCTCTCTTGAATACATCCAGTGAATTGGCCTCCACTGCCTTCCGTGGCAGAATAACAGATATGTCAATTCAGTTGTGATGGATCAGTTGTCAATGAGTTGTCTTGTCCTGCTTGTGGCCTGAATCTGTCTTTTTCTCAGTCACTACTTCTTAAGCTACTCAAGTTGTTAAACCAAGGCAAGCCAAACTAACAAAAATAATCCATCTCAAAGAGCTCTTTGTTATCTACCTGCATTTTACCGCCCATACACAAGCCTAATTAACTTATTTCCACAAGTTGGCAAATGCTGCCTGTCCTTTGCCAATCTAATGATTCAGCGTACAGGATGGAGGTGGAGCTGCTCACAGGATGGTGCAAATCCCACAACCTCATTCTCAACGTGGGAAAAACGAAGGAGATGGTGGTTGACTTCAGGAGGGCGGGAAAACAACGCCATACACCTCTGCACATCGATGGAGCTGATGTGGAAAGGGTCAGCAGTGTGAAGTTCCTAGGACTCCACCTGTCAGATGACCTGACGTCCACGACCAACACCACAGCACTGGTCAAGAGAGCCCAGCAGCGACTACACCCTCTCCGTAGACTACAGAAAGCAGGTCTCCCCACTGCACACCTACGAACTTTTTATAGGGGACAATCGAGAGCACATTAACCTACGGCATCACTTCCTGGTTCGGGAGCTGCAAGGCGTACGAACGGCACCAACTGGACAGGATTGTGAAGACTGCCAGCAGGATTATTGGTGCTCCACTCCCTTTCCTGCTGGACATATACAGGAAGAGATGTATCAGCAGAGCCATCTCCATCATCAAAGACCCCTACCACCCATCGCATCACATATTCTCCATCCTGCCATCTGGGAAGAGGTACAGGAGCATCAGCTGCAAAACCAGCAGGATGCTCCTCAGCTTCTTCCTGCAGGCTATAAGACTGATAAACAGACTTTGTCCCCTGCCAAAGTATCGCGCACCAACCACCAACCTGGACACACTGAAGCAGAGCCATCGTTGTGCCGCTGCCGATTGGAACTCATGATATATGTATTTTATTTTTATTTCTATTTATTTTTTTCCGCACACTGATTGAGCAACGTTTTTTTTGTTTCCTCTGGGTATGTAAGTACTCAGGAAAAATGATAATAAAGATATACAATAATTACCTCAGCCCATTTAAGGGCCTGTCCCACTTAGGCGATTTTGTAGGCGACTACAGGTGAGTAGGCTGTCGCCACGTGATCGCCGGGGTGTGGCCTGTATGGTCATGAGTAGTTTCCTCAGTCGCCCAGCGACTTTCTGGTCAACGCTTGATTTTCAAAATGTTCAAAGATTTTTGGCGACAGTCGGCGACAATGGGTTTGATGCCAATGAGCATAAATTGATTTCTCCTGACCTAGGTGCTGTCGTAGGTTGTCACCAAGTGATGTAGGTTGTCGCCGGTGCTGACTTCGGTGAATTCCATTGGCGACTACCTACGTCAATCGGCGACAGGTACCGGCGTCAAGAGAAGTCAAGTAGCGACAGGCATTAGAAAAACCCAAGTCCACAGAAGTCCACAGAAGTCAAGCTACAACAGCCAGCCGTGATGTTGATGAATGAAGTTCATCTACGCTGCTATCGGCAGCAATCTCCGACAATGTACGACCTTACCGACCACAAGCTACGACAATACCAGCGACAACCTACCACAACTACCACAACCTATGACAGCTGGCGACCATCACCAACAATTGACGCGACTAGCTACGCCAGGCTACGACAGTGGCACCTCCGTGAAACAGCTCAGGGGGGAGCCTAGTGAAGTTTCTGAAGGCAGCCTCATTTTCTTGCTGGAGCTCAGTCATCTGTGCTGTGTGCTGCTGTGTGCTGATCTTCACAGCGACCTGGCTCAGCGTGCTGGTTCCCGACGGGGCTGTGGACCTAACCAACCGGTCACTGCATCGTGCTGAGAGACCAAAGGACTCCAGTAAGAGCAAGGGCGGCGGGCTCTACATCTATATCTAATAATGACTGGTGCACCAGCCACACTGCAGTAGAGAGCTACTGTTCCCCAGACCTGGAATACTACTGCTTAAATGTAGGTCCGTTTTACCTGCCTCGGGAGTTTGCTGTGGTTATCATCATGGCCATATACATCCCACCACAGGCTAATGCTAACCTAGCGCTAGCACAGCTGCACTCGGCCATCAGCAAGCAGCAGGATGCTCACCCCGACGGTGCCTTCATTGTTGCAGGGGACTTTAACCAGGTCAACCTACGAGCTGCACTCAGCAAATTCCACCAGCATGTGCAGTGCCCTACCAGGGGCTCAAACACGCTGGATAAAGTGTACACCCACATCAAGGACGCATACAGAGCCCTCCCCTGCACATCCCTGGGAAAATCCGATCACCTCTCACTGTTTCTACTGCCTGGATACAAACCCCATCCACAAGACCAAACCTGCAATAAAGACAGTCAAAATATGGCCCGAGGATGCCACACTACAACTCCAGGACTGCTTTGATCGCACCGACTGGGACGTGTTTGCACAACAGGCTACCAGTGGTACAGAGGTAGACTTGGAGGAGTACACACCCACTGTGCTCCCCTACATCAACTGCTGTGTGGAGACTGTCACAGTGGACAAGCAAATAAAGATGTTCCCAAACCGGAAACCGTGGATGAACAAGGAGGTTCAGAACCTGCTAAGGGCATGCAACATTGCCTTTAAATCCAGGGACACTTCTGCCTACAGTGCTGCCAGGTCAAACCTGAACAAAGGCATAAAAAAGGCCAAAGACATCCACAGGCAAAGGGTGGAAGACCACTTCAACACCGCGGACACCAGAAGCATGTGGCAGGGTGTCAGGGACATCACTGGCTACAAAAGCTGCCCCACCTGCCCCCACAGTGATATCACACTGGCCAATGAATTAAACACCTTACTCTCACGCTTCGAAACTGGCAACACCACCAGGAGAGCAATAACCCCGGCCAGGGCGGAGGGACAGGCCTTAACACTGAGCACTCAGGAGGTACAGTGCGCTCTGCGTAGGATCAATCCACTCAAGGCTGCAGGCCCGGATGGAGTCCAGGGTAGGGTACTAAAGGACTGTGCTACACAGCTGGCGGAGGTATTTACGAGGATCTTTAACCTGTCTCTATCTCTGGCAACAGTCCCCATGTGCCTGAAGACAGCTACCATAGTGCCGGTACCGAAGAAGTCTAAAGTCACCAACCTGAATGACTACCGCCCGGTTGCCCTAACTCCAATACCAATGAAGTGCTTTGAAAGGCTGGTCCTCTCCCACATCAAATCTAGCATCCCTGCATCATTGGACTCTCATCAATTTGCATACAGGGCAAATAGATCCACAGAGGATGCCATCTCTGTGGCTCTTCACACTGCCCTGACGCACCTGGAAAGACAGCGCACCTACGTGAGGATGCTCTTCATTGACTATAGCTCTGCCTTCAATACGGTCATCCCCAACAAGCTCTCCACCAAACTCCACCAGCTAGGCCTCAGCTCACTGATATGCGATTGGATCCTGAACTTTCTGACGGAGCGACCGCAGGCAGTGAGCTGGCCGCACCTGTCCTCCACTATCACCCTGAGCACCGGCACACCACAGGGCTGTGTACTGAGCCCCATGCTCTACTCCCTCTTCACCCACGACTGGTGTTCCTACATTCAACAACAACACCATTGTCAAGTTTGCAGATGACACAACGGTGATCGGGCTGATCACCAACGGTGACGAAACAAACTACATAGCGGAGGTGCAGAACCTGGCAGACTGGTGCTTACGGAACAACTTGTCGCTAAACACCTCCAAGACTAAGGAGCTGATTATCGACTTCAGGAGGTCACAGAATGGGGAATACGCCCCAATCTCCATCTACGGGGACAGTGTGGAGAGAGTGTCCAGCTTTAAGTTTCTGGGCACTCACATCTCAGAGGACCTCACATGGTCCACCAACATGGTTAAAAAGGCACAGCAACGACTGTTCTTCCTAAGAACATTGAAACGGACTGGTCTGCCCCAACAGCTGCTGACGACCTTCTACCACTGCACGACAGAGAGCATACTAACATATGGCATCTCTGTGTGGTATCTCAGCTGCACGGAGGCGGAGAGGAGAGCTCTTCAGTGCGTCGTCCACAGAGCGCAAAAGATTATTGGGACACCACTACCAGCCTTGGAGGGCATCTACCACACACGGTGCCTGAGGAAGGCGGTCAGCATCCATAAAGACTCCTCTCACCCTTGTAATGGACTGTTTGAACTATTCCCTTCCGGCAGACGTTACAAGGCCTTCTACGCCCGCACCTCCAGACTCAGGAACAGCTTAATTCCCAGAGCTATAGCAGCTGTGAACCGGCCCTGCTGAGTGCCCCACCCCAATGGACTGTCTCCCTCGGATGGTCACGTCGCCCAGACACATCTGCACTTTAGTCTGTTTTGACTTTACTGGTCTAATGTTCGTTTTACAAACCTTGTTCTCGGGGTATCTAAACCTAAATTTAATTTGTCGATTAAGTTATGACATTGGATGGAAGTTGCAAACCAAATCTCGTTGCACTTATGTGTAATGACAATAAAATATATTATTATTATTATTATTATTATTATTATTATTATTATTATTATTATTATTATTATTATTAGGTTGTCATACTTGTCCAACCTGGGTCTCTTAAGGGACAAGGGCTTCAACCACTCATGCCTCTTCTTGGGCTTCTTCTTCCCCATTCTACTTGTCCTTCTGTCTTGCTAATCTTTAAGCAAGAGGGCTGCTGCAAGCAGCAGTGCATCTTCTTGTGAGGGAAATGCCCTCTGATGTTGCTTCATGGTAGTCATGATGCAGAATGATTGGAAACCCTATCCTACAACCCATTTTATAGGAAAACTGGGTGATTACATTGTTTTAGAGACCAAAATGACGTGAATTGTCTTCATTTGTCGTCAGTTGTCGCCAACTGGGTCGTAGCTTGTCGCAGTGGACGTAGGTTGACTTCAGTTGTCATAGGTTGTTGCCCGCGTGGTCATAGGTTGTCGTGGGTGTGGTCGTAGGTTGTCGTAGGTGTGGTCGTAGGTGGACGTCCTAATGGGCCTGTCCCACTTAGGTGACTCTTTAGGCGACTGCCAGGGACTAATTTTAATGGAATTCACCTACGACACCTGGCGACAACCTACGACAACACCTACGACAACCTACAACAGCAAACATTGTCGCCACTGTCGCCGAAAACTTTTCAACAAGTTGAAGATTTTGTGGCAGTCGTCTGTAGTCGCTGAAAAAAATCGCCTAAGATTGGGTCGCCGGTTGTCGGTAGCTTGCCGTAGCTTGACGTCGACTAGGTGGTAGGTTGTTGTAGCTTGTCGTAGACATTGTCGTAGGGGGGTCCATTCGCCGGTTTTTCGGCAACCTGCAACGACTATGACAGTCGCTGGCAGTCGCCTGAAAAATCGCCTAAGTGGGACATGCCCTTTACAAATCCATGAAAACAGGCACCTCAACCATTTCCTCCTTTATAGTCAATTGCGACCATTACTCATCCCTGTCTGTACTCGTGGACTTGATAATTATTGTTTTTGAAACTCCTTTTAATAAGTCTACTAGGTTAGCACCAATTTAATTAACAGCCATTCACACTATAGTCAATCTTTGAAAGATCCTTTAAAAGAGAAATATTTTTGGTCAAAATTTCACATGACTGGACCTATTCTTTCTTATCGTTCTTTGTGAAATTGTATTCTTTGACTTCCCAAAGTCAGTCAAATTATAAGATTTTAAAGTAGAATGTAGCCTAAATCTAATAAATAACTTTAACAGAGATTTGAGTTTAGTACTTTGTCATATACACTGTACAGTAATATCTTTAACTAGGATTCATACCAAAAAAAATCAAACACTACACCTGATAACTTTCATCAAAATCTGATTGTAGCTGATATATACTCTCCTACTCATTGCCTATTTACATCTATTTCTAATTGTCTGGAGCTTTTACTATGAAGTTCTGAGTAAAGACAAAACATGTTCAAGATGGGCCTCACTTTTTGAGTTACAGCAGGCTAGATGTTATTTACTTTACATTAGAATAATGAATAATAACAACCTAAAACTGCGATATGAATTGTCCTGGGAAGGTTTTCTGTATTTGGAATAGATTGCAATTTTTATTATTACAAACCATCTTTCACAATTTGTTCTTTTGGATATGTTTTTGTTCATTTATACTTGGTCTGTATACATTTTTCATGACTGTATATGTAAACTTTCCCGATTCACTTTAATAATTGCAGGCGGCACGATATTGCAGTGGCAGAGTTGCTGCCTTACAGCGCCAGAGACCCTGGTTCGATCCTGACTAAGGATGCTTGTCTGTACAGACTTTGTACATTCTACTAGTGTCTTGTGTGGGTTTTCTCAGGGATCTCCGGTTTCCTCCCACACTCCAAAGACGTACAGGTTTGTAGGTTAATTGGCTTGGTATAATTAATTGTACAATGTTCCTAGTGTGTGTAAGATCGTGTAAGTGTGCGGGAATCACTGGTCAACACAGACTCAGTGGGCTGATGGGTCTGTTTCTGCTATGTATCTCTAAACTAAACTTAACTGAGAGCTTAAAGGAAATTCACCATGGAGCAAAAAATGCCCTTTTCAAATGTACACATGTGCTCCTTATCAAGAAACGGCAAATTCCAGAATCATGAGCAAAACATAAAGTGACAGATCAATAAAGATCCAGAGCTGTAACATCATCAGTCCTTTCCCTCCATCGATGATGCCTGACCCGTTGAGTTTCTCGCACACTGATGATTTGTATTCTATATCCTCGTCTTTGCTACAACCTGTAATAGTCTCATTTATACTTTTGTTTGCAATGAATTTTACACACTATGTACAGAAATTTTACACATTAAATACATTAAGGGACGGTCGGTGGGTGCGCTCCAAGTCGGCTGCCCTGCCAGCAGCGTGTCCGTTAATTTGACTTTTTTTTTGTGTGTCCAAATGTCTGTTTCAGTGTCTCTCGGTATGTCTTGTGTGGGGGGTGGTGGGGAGGGGAAAGGGGGGAACCGCTTTTGGTCGCCACCTCCACGGAGAGGCGACTTTTTCCATGTCGCCTCACTCGCGGCCTAACAGCATGGATTGGAGCGGCCTTTCCGGAGTCGGGCGCAGAGCATTGGCAGCGGGTGCAGCGTGGACTTTCCATCGCGGAGCGGGTGACCCCATGTTGGGGGTCGCCAGAGAGGAGTGCTCTGATCACTGGCCCGCGGACTGTTACATCCTGAAGCCACGGTCTGTGGAGCTTCAGCAGCGGGCACAGCGTGGAGCGGGACGAACCCTTGCTGGGAGCCGCCAGAGAGGAGTGCTCCGATCGCTGGCCTGGTGACTTTGGCATCATGGGGCTGTGGTCTGCGGAGCCTCTAGCTGCGGGTGTGGCGTGGACATACTATCTAGAGCCTGGGATCCCTCACCACGGATCGCCAGAGAAGAGTTCTGACCACTGGCCTGTGGTCTCCGGTAAGAAAGCACCGATTCAGGATCTCTAAGCCGTGGAGTGCATTTGTCCGTCCTGACGTCGGAGTTTCAAATCATCCCGACGAGAGGGTCTGTACATCCGGCTGTCCGTAGCGGCAACTACGGAGGGCTCATGGCCCCAACCACGGGTGAACAAAGGAGGAGGACTGGCTGAGCTTTGTGCCTTCCACCATAGTGATGAATGCTGTGGTGGATGTTTGTGTTAAATCTTATTGTGTATTGTGTGTTCTTTTTAAATGTATCGCTGCTGGCAAATTCATTTCACTGCACCATCGGGTGTACGTGACGAATAAAATTGACTTTGACTTTGACTTTGAAACCAAAGCTAAACATTTTGGCTCCAACATTCTATTTGAGGTTATTTGTTGCACCAATTATATAAGTACCTGCTTCAAAGGATAGTAATCCAATCATCTTATAGTTGTACAAGATATTTGTGAAGTTGTGCAGACTAGGTATTTATTTCTTGGAGCACAGGACGATGAGGGGTGATGTTACAGAAATGCATAAGATCATGAAGAATAGATAGGGTAAATGCACAGTCTTTTATCCAGAGTAAGTGAATCAAGAACCAGAGGACAGAGGTTTATGGGCAGGGGAGCAAGATTTAATAGGAACCTGAGGAGTAACTATTTTACACAAAGGGTGTTAGGTATATGGAACAAGTTGCCGGAGGAGGGAGTCGAGGCAGGTATTATCACATTTAAAAACATTTGGACAGATACATGGATAGGATAGATTCAAATGGATATGGGCCAAATGCAGGCAGGTGAGACTAGTGTAGATGGGGCCTATTGGTTGGCAAGGGGAAGTTGGGCCAAAGGGCCTATTTCCATGTTGTATGACTATGACTAATAACTGCCCAACCTACAATGGTCTTTTTCAAAAGTTCCAGATTATACATATTCAGTCTCTGCTCTAATTTTAGGCTTGCTGCCTTGCTCGTTCCCTCACTCACGGACTCGCTCACTCACTCACTGATCCACACCCTTGCAGGCCCAAGTCAGCGAGCAGCAGAGAACAGGAAATGGGATGGGTGCGGTGTGATGCACGTGGAGTTTCCAGGCAATCGGCCCACCTTGGCAGTTGGATCGTGTGACTGCTCCTGCAGCTCAACTAAGCCGAGTGCTGTGGCTTTGCATTCTTTAGTTGGGGTGTGAGAGGAAGCAAAGCAGCCTTACCTCCCACCGCTCCATCAGTCTTGCATGCTGCTTCACAGACTCCTCAATCCATGTCGACGAATTACTGCAGTTGCCTGAGTAAATGCAGCAGGTGGTTGCCAGTGGGAACCTATGGATAACCGCATTATCAGCAGGTATAAAATGCCTTTAAAAAGGCTAATAAAGTTTTTTGTGGATCAAGCTGTTTCTCTCTCCAGAAGCAATTATACCATGACTAATGTTAAGATTGAGATGCAAATCTTTTCTTTTTCTCCCAGAGGCTGAAGAACCTGTGGTAATCTCTGCTACAGAAAGTAGTTGCAGACAAATCATTAAATATATTCAAAAAGGAATTAGATGTTATTCTCTGTGCTGGAGAATTTGAATGATCCTATTGACAGTGGAGCAGCTTCAAAGGACCAAATAGCCTATTCCTAGTCCTAATTTCAAAATTTCCATGCAATAAAAAGTCAAATTACTTTTCAGCATCTTCATTTATCTTATTTGCAACTCTTTTGTCATTTCTCCAATTTCATCTTGTAATGCAGCTAAAGCATTTATAATTATCCTAAATTATAACCATATAACCATATAACAATTACAGCACGGAAACAGGCCCTCTCGGCCCTTCCAGTCCGTGCCGACCATTTGTTTTCCCCTAGTCCCATCTACCTGCACTCAGACCATACCCCATATAAACAATTATCTTCATAATTTTGTCGTATATTTTTTCAAATATTACACATCTGTATTTTGGCCATGGTTAATTGATGTAAGATATATGTCAATGGTGGGCCTATGTCAATTCTTCCGAGCATGATTCTGGCTCTATGATGTGTATATAATGTAAAATAAATAATAAAGTATTTGGTATTTCTTGCCTGCTATAATTTATATCAGGCAGGACATCCTGTGCGTGCCAAAATTATATGCACAGCTTCCGGTAAAAACTCAGCCGCGCAACATTTGGGCAATATTTATGGTGACTAAGCTTACTTAATTTTTAAAGCCAGAAATTATTACACTTGAGGTTACCAATGATGCAGGATTTCTGCAAAGTATTTTGATGACCCCAAACATGTCAATTTTATGAAATAAAGTTTGTAATTTTATATAGAACCATATCATGGTTTGTAATAAAAAATGAAAATCTGCTGGAAATACTCAGCAGGTAGGCAGCATGTGGAGGAAGTGATAGAGTTAACGTTCCAACATTAAGTCTGTGGCCAGATACATTCGTTCTACTGAGAATTGTACCAAATCCTGATACTAAGCAGAAAACATAACCCTCCTGACTGTAAAAAAACAATATCTATTCTTCTAATTATCCTGTCTTCTAAAACTAGGACGTTCCATTTTGTTCTTCTGGTAAAGACAAATGTGTGTCCCTTGAAGGCAGAAACAGGTGCAATTATTATGGGGAACAAGGAATTTAACAGGTACTTTGGTTCTGTCTTCACTAAGGAAGACACAAACAATCTCCCAGAGGTACTAGAGGACAGAGGATCCAGGGAGACAGAGGAACTGAAAGAATTTTGCATTAGGCGAGAAATAGTAGTGGGTAGACTGATGGGACTGAAGGCTGGTAAATCCCCAGGGCCTGATGATCTGCATCCCAGGGTATTCAAGGAGGTGGCTCTAGAAATTGTGGATGCATTGGTAATAATTTTCCAATGTTCTATAGATTCAGGATCAGTTCCTGTGGATTGGAGGGTAGCTAATGTTATCCCACCTTTCAAGAAAGGAGCGAGAAAGAAAACGGGGAATTATAGACCAGTTAGCCTGATATTGGTGGTGGTGAAGATGATGGAGTAAATTATTAAATAAGTAATAATGGCGCATTTGGATAGCAGTAAAAGGATTGGTTCAAGTCTGCATGGATTTATGAAGGGGAAATCTTCCTTGACTAATCTTCTGCAATTTTTGAGGATGTGACAAGTAAAATGGATAAAGGAGAGCCAATGGATGTAGTGTACCTGGACTTTCAGAAAGCCTTTGATAAGATCCCACACAGGAGATTTTACTTCGGACTCATGTGAGTGACTACGTGAAGAACCCCGTCCAGCCGCACGTGCGTCATTACGTCAGACGCATTGGTGCAGGTTGACCGGGTGGAGCAGCGGAGCTCCTCCAGCGGTAAGTTTAAACTTCAGGTAAGTTATATTTCTTACCTGTTTTAGGTCTCCTGCAGGAACCTCGGTTTTCAGAGGTTTTTGCCGGATGCTTCGCGATGGCCGATGAGGGAACCAGCTAAGGGCTGTGGGGAAACCCTAGAGCTGGCAAATGTCGGGTTTCGCGATCGGAGTCACTGATAAGATGGTCTGTGACTCTAGACGTTGGGTTCCCAGGGAGGGGAAAACCAATAATATGCAGTTCCCAGACTGCAGTAGTCCCCAGGATATGGGGTTAAACTGACCTGAACGGTCAGCCCGGGTGCCGGGAGAGGTAGGTATATGGATTCCCGGGGAGGGGAAATCCAGCAGCAATGTTGTTCCCAAACCGCAGTCATCCCCAGGATATGGGGACAACTGACAAAAATGGTCAGCCCAGATGTTGGGAGGGTTCCCCTCCGGGAATGTGAATCTAGATACACTCCTACAGCAGGAGTTGGGCCAGCGCGGATCAATGTGAGAGCCCATGCCAACAGCACCTTTTCAAAGGGCTGCTTCATGGGGATGCCAAGTTTATGGCAGTGCCAGCCTATGGGAGAGGCAGTGCCAGCAGCACCTTTGCTCAGGACTGCTTCATGGGCACCAGCAGTAGCTTTGTTCAGGGCTGCTTCATGGGAATGCCAAGTCTATGGCAGTACCGGCCTATGAGAAAGGCCACGCCAGCAGCACCTTAGACGGGGCTGCTTAGTGGGGATGCCAAGTCTATGGCAGTGTGGCAAATGATGACAGGCGTGGCCTGTTCATTATGAAAGATGGCAGATTAACAACTGATTTTATAGTGTGTTCCCATTTACGGTGTCATGGGGGATATTTGAGGAGGCATTGCTAGGATAAGGCAATATAATAGAATGTGACAAGAAAGCATTCAAAGAGGACTAGTCTGAGTTCAAAAACACTAGTTATGTAGTGTCTCGATTATATTTTAATGCTGTATTTTGCTAAAATCCACTGTATAAATCTCAAACTATATTTGAGAAATGGGGCTCCTCTATCCAGTTAAGATTAAGTTGTTATCAAATAGACTTGTTGGACATTGGGAGTTACCTTTAGCTATTCAATTGTCCGTTGACGCCGGCCTGGGCAACAGATTGCAGTCAATAGATTCCAGTAACAGCCTTGTTGTTATAAAGCAGCCTTCTATTCATTAAGACTAATTGGCAATATTATAAATGTGATTCAGCTGTGCAAGTAGCAGAACTGTCATCCTGTTAAATGGTAAACTGTAAAGTACCACGTAGGTCATTGTTAACACAACTTTGTTATTACCAGCTGAAGCTACCAAAGTCACAATGATGGACAAGCAGTATTCATTACTGCTCCAGTAGTTGTTAGTTAAATATTTAATTATATTGCAAAATGATGCTAATGGCCCTAAAATGGGAAATTGCATCAGCAGGCCTGCTTAATGTCTCCCTCATGTAAGAGGAAAGCATGCCACATCAGTATTAGTCTGACGCCGGGTCATGGCAAAGTGGGCGTTTTGCTGAAGCCGCACCAGCAGAGCCTTGTAGCAGGGCTGCTTAATGTCTCCCTCATTTAAGAGGGGGGCATGCCGGGTCAGTGTAATCTAACGCTGAGTCTGCGGGTATAGTCGTGGAGCATGCCCAAGGGATGAAGGGTACATGCCAGACGTACCATGCCTGGCAGCAAGGTTGCCATCCGAACCTATACGCAGTGAACACCGCTATCAGGGGGACAATAGAGCCGGCCGCCGAATCTTCTATTCAGGTAAGACCTGTTTTAATAGGCGATACCTGGAGGATGAAGCACAAGCTATTGAATGAGTAAGGCTTCATAGTTTCGGCGACAACGCACCCCACGCCTTTATCAGCAGTAAGCGGTTCACTGAAGCTGGTGGCAGCATGAAAGCTGGCCACAGGTTCCATGCACTCTACCTGTGCTACTCTACAACTAGGGGACCACTTTAAAACTTGGTAAGATGTACACTTGGTTGTACAGTACAAATGATTGAGACATTATCTACTTCGAGGGGTCTAACCATGTAAAACTGGACAATACTAGCATTCCAAGGAGGTTGGAATTGGGCAGGCTCAGTGTAATGGCCAGGTTTGTCTTGCAAGACTGGCTCGGGAATCGGGCCACAGTTGCCGTTCACGGCAGACACAAAATTGCGAATATCATCTCGAGTTTGGAGGTGGAGCAGATTTGCATGACTGACCAATTCTTCATTTATTGGTATCAACTATCTATAGACCCTACGGGCATTGTATGGGTTAAAAAGTGATTGAGCAAATATGCATATCTGCATGCTCAACTTCATGTTGATACATAATGATGGTGGCATATGTTAGTCACGTGGATGCAATCAATTAAAGACTCCTGTAATGGTTACATAATCTCGTTTGCCACAGGAGAATCATCAAGTATAGGTCAATGGCAACACAGAATTGGTGTTGAATCACACAGTATTATGAAACTCTGGTTCAATGGAACACCAAATATAGATATGTTTGTTTTCATGCTTATTCACAGGTTGCAAAATATGTGGCATAACAGTGGCGAAAGATACATTCTTGCTACAAGGAAAAGGAAGGTCTTTTATGTCTTCCTCCATTTTGCTTCATCAATCGGGGCTTCAAATAAAGTCATTAAGAGCCCGCTTTAGGTTCCTATTGTGTGGTTGGCTTATGCAACTTTGATTCCCGATTTGTCGGGAATAATAATACCACCTTATATGGTTATTTTAAATGTAACTTTGCTGGTTCAGCCTGAGACTTGGGAAATCAGCCGTTGCATGATAAAATCAAATTATGTTCTGCAGATTCAATAAACTGCCCTACGGCTTGGGTTGTTACATCTATCCTTCTATGTGTTCAGAGTGCTTGGATAGCACCAAAATGCAGGACTTTTCTTTTCCAGGAGATGAAAAGAGTTTGTTTAATGCTCATGTTACATTAAAAAGGATATAGATTACTGACGTTTGGAGTTCATGTTAAATGATCTTTTGTCAATAATTGAGTTGTACGGCCATTAACTTTGCCAGCGTGCCTTCTCATTGAATTGGCTGTAGCAAACGTGACCCACTCTGTCGGGTTCACTCCGAATATCAAGTTTGTAAGGATATCTTTAACACAAGGTCTTCCAGGACCAGTACAATGCCGTATGGGATGTTGACATTTGTGAACACTATTTTCACCAGGGGGCTCCAGCTACATCCTTAACTTTGGCCGGAGCTCATTAGGTAGTTATCCTTCTGGTGCTGGTTTAGCACAGCAGGTTCAGTCACTACATAATTGCGACAGCACAGGATGATTACATCTGTAAATAGTAATATATAATATTTTATGTTTATACACTTTTTTATTTAAAAACATTTTTTTTAATTAGAAGTACATAATAATAAACATTTTGTTTGTGGTGGTCATACATTATTAATATTGTCAATATTATCAATTATTTAATAGTTGTACTATATATTTCCATCCATTTTATTTTTTACAGAATAATAAAAAGAGAGAGAGAGAGAGAGAGAAAAACCCCCAAACCCCCCCCCCCCCCCCCCCCAATAAAAAAGAAGGTATCATAAAGGAGAATGGAATAATTAAAACATCATTGCAGATATGTCCATGAATTATAAAATGTAACTCTTCATCTAATCCTTAATTCGGGCTTCAGTCAGGTTCTCGTGCTGAACCGGTTTGCCCCTTCAAATAGTCAATAAATGGAGACCATATTCTGATAAAAAATTCTTGTTTGTCCATTAAGACAAATCTTATTCTTTCCAAGTGTAGGGTCTCTGACATTTCCATAGTCCACATTTCAATTGTGGGTTTTATAGGACCTTTCCAAAATTATAATATTAATTTTTCCCGATTATTATACTGTAGTCGATAAAGTTTCATTGTTCTAATATTCCTAATATTATTAGTTTTGAGTCGGGGTCCATCCATTTGGATGTTGATAACTTCCGAAATTATCTTTAAAATTTCCATCCAAAAATTATTAATTTTTATACAATTTACAAATGTTTGCGTAAGGTTAGCCTCTAAGTGCTGACATTTTTCTCAGATAGGAGATATACTTGGGAAAATTCTATTTAATTTCGTTTTTGAATATTGTAATCTATGTAATACTTTAAATTGTATTAAGGAATGTCTAGCATTTAACGAACAGTGATATATATGTTGTAAGCTTTCGTCCCAAATATCTTACATTGTTAGTTGGTCCAGTTCATTTTCCCATGATTGCCTATATATTTCCGTTGTGGGCACTAACTAATAGGATATTATAGATATAAGATATTAATTTTTCTGTGTTAGGGTGTTTGTTCAAACATTCATCAAGAATTTCTGTCTTTCTATTTCTACAGTCCTGTGTATTTGATTTAACATAATCTCTAAGTTGTAGGTATCTGAAATTGTCATTTGAGTGAAGTCCATAAATTTGTTGTAACTCCTGGAATGAGAGGAATGTGTCTTTCCTATAAAGATGACCCATCTTTTTAATTCCGTGATTTTTCCATTGTAGAAAACTTTTATCCGTCATTGAGGGTTTAAATATAGGGTTGTTTACAATGGGAAGGAGTAGTGATAGATTATCCTGTTTTAGAGTCTTTTTTAATTGTTTCCAAATGCGTATTCCACTGTATATTATGGGGTTTTCACTATAGGTTTTTTTGTTTAATTTAGCAGTAGCAAACAAAATCGACCTAATATTAAAGGGTGAAGAGTCTTCCTTTTCCATTTTTAACCAATCTGGTTGTTGGTCCAGTTCTTCCAACCAATAATTCATATTTTTAATGTTAACTGCCCAGAAATAGAACAAACTTTGGTAAGGCTAAACCTCCATTTATTTTTGATTGACATAAGTGCTTTTTATTTATTCTGTGATTCTTATAAACCTAGAAAAAAATAGTGACTATAGTCAACCTTTTTAAAAAAAGATTTTGGAAGATATATCGGGATTGATTGAAAAAGATACAGTAATTGCGGAAGAAAAATCATTTTTATTGCATTAATTCTACCAAACATTGAGATAGGTAGTGTTTTCCAATATATATGTAATATGTTCAATAAAGGTGGAAAGTTTAGTTTAAATAAAGAAGAATATGTCTTTGTTACATAAATTCCAAGATATTTAAAATTTTCATTTACTATTTTGAAGATACATTGTTGTAATATATATGGATTGCTTTCCATTATTGGCATAATTTCACTTTTATTCCAATTAATTCTGTATTCCGAGAACGAGCCAAATTGAGTTATTACATTTTTAATAGGTTTGGGATGCTAAATTCAGGTTTTGTAATGTAGATTAACACATTATCCGTATATAAGGACATTTTATTCTCAGTGTCTTTAGTATTATACCTGTATATTTCAGGATGGGATCTAACACTTTCTGCTAGTGGCTCTATTGCGAGTGTGAATAATAAAAGAGATAACGGGCATCCTTGTCTACAGCCTCTAGATAAATTAAATGTTGCTGATAACATTTGGTTTGTTGATATTCTAGCTGTTGGATTAGTATATAAAAGTTTTACTCATGTACTAAACTTCTCGCCCAATTGAAAAATTTCCATGACCAAGAATAAATAGGGCCAATCCACCTGGTCCAATGCTTTCTCAGCATCTAATGAAGTAATTGCCAGATCTTCGTTAGTACTTCTCTTTGAGTATATAATATTGAATAATCGTCTCAGGTTATATGAAGAATAGCGTTTTGGTATAAATCCTGTTTGGTCAAGGTGTATTAATTTATTAATCACTGTGCTTAATGTTTGTGCTAGGATTTTAGTTAATATCTTTTGATCAGTGTTTAAGAGAGCTATAAACATAGAAATTAAGTGCAGGAGCAGGCCATTCGGCCCTTCGAGCCTGCACCACCATTCAATATGATCATGGCTGATCATACAACTCGGTATCCTGTACCTGCCTTCTCTCCATACCCCCTGATCCCTTCAGCCACAAGGGCCACATCCAACTCCCTCTTAAATATGCCCTCAACTACCTTCTGTGGCAGAGAATTCCACAGATTCACCACTCTGTGTGAAAAAACGATTTTCTCATCTCGGTCCTAAAAGACTTCCCCTTTATCCTTAAACTGTGACCCCTTGTCCTTAACATCCCCAACATCGGGAACAATCTTCCTGCATCTAGCCTGTCCAACCCCTTAAGAATTTTGTAAGTCTCTGTGAGATCACCCCTCAATCTTCTAAATTCCAGCGAGTACAAGCCGAGTCTATTCAGTCTTTCTACATATGGAAGTCGTGCCATCCCAGGAATCACTGGTGAACCTTCTCTGTACTCCCTCTATGGCAAGAATGTCTTTCCTCAGATTAGGAGACCAAAACTGTTCGCAATACTCCAGGTGTGGCCTCACCAAGACCCTGTACAACTGCAGTAAAACCTCCCTGCTCTTGTACTCAAATCCTTTTGCTATGAATGCCAACATACCATTCGCTTTCTTCACAGCCTGCTGCACCTGCATGCCTACTTTCAATGACTGGTGTACCATGACACCCAGGTCTCGCTGCATCTCCCCTTTTCCTAATCGGTCACCATTCAAATAATAGTCTACCTTCCTGTTTTTGCCACCAAAGTGGATAACCTCACATTTATCCACATTATACTGCATTTGCCCATTCACCCAGTCTATCCAAGTCATCCTGCATCCTCCTCACAACTAACACTGCCCCCCAGCTTCGTGTCATCCGCAAACTTCGAGATGTTGCATTTAATTCCCTCATCCAAATCATTAATGTATATTGTAAATAGCTAGGGTCCAAGCACGGAGCCTTGTGGCACCCCACTGTCTGCCATCCTGAAAAGGACCCATTCACTCCTACTCTTTGCTTCCTGTCTGCCAGTCAGTTCTCTATCCACATCAATACTGAACCCCCAATACCGTGTGCTTTAAGTTTGTATACCAATCTCTTGTGTGGGACCTTGTCGAAAGCCTTCTGAATGTCCAGATATAACACATCCACTGCTTCTCCCTTATCCACTCTACTAGTTACATCCTCAAAAAATTCAATAAGATTCGTCAGACATGATTTACCCATTGTAAATCCATGCTGACTTTGTCCAATGATTTCACCACTTTCCAAATGCGCTGCTATCCCATCTTTAATAATCGACTCTAGCAGTTTCCCCACTACCGATGTTAGACTAACTGGTCTGTAATTCCCCGTTTTCTCTCTCCCTCCCTTTTTAAAAAGTGGGGTTACATAAACTACCCTCCAATCCTCAGAACTACTCCAGAATCTAAAGAGTTTTGATTATAGCTCTATATGAACCTGGACCTTCAAGGTCCTTATCTATTTTTGGTATGTGTTACTATAGATTCATTTAGCATTTCTGGTAGTTTCTGTTGGGTATAGATATGTTCATACAGTGTCTAAATGTGGAGCGATCAGATTATAATTTTTTTTATAGAATTCAGAGCTTATACCGTCAGGACCCGGGACCTTACTGTTTTTTTAGAGATCTGATAGACTCTTCAATTTCTTTTACTGTTATTTCAGCATCTAGTAATTCTCTATCTTTCAAATCTAACAATTTAAGGTTGCATTTTTGTAAGAATGCTTCCATTCCTGTCAAGTGACCTATTGTTTTAGCTGAGTAGAGGTTTTGATAATATTGCAGAAATCTCTCATTAATATCCTTAGATTGTACTAGTGGTTCTCCTGTTTCTGATCTAATTCTGTGAATTGTTTTTTCCCCGTCCAATTTCCGAAGTTGGCGAGCCAATAATTTTTGTGGTTGTCGCCAAATTCAAAATGTAATTGTTTAGTGTATAGGTACAATTTTATAACTTGGTCTGAATATATTTTATTTAATTTATATTTCAATGCTGCTATTTTATTGTGTTTTATCATAGTTGGTGCAGCTGCACTTTCTATGTCTAATTGTTTTATTTCCCTTTCCAATGCCTGTTGTTTAACCCAATTCTTTTTATTAACAATATAACAATATAACAATTACAGCACAGAAACAGGCCCTCTCGGCCCTTCCAGTCCGTGCCGACCATTTGTTTTCCCCTAGTCCCATCTACCTGCACTCAGACCATACCCCTCCCTTCCCTTCACGTCCATATATCTATCCACTTTACTTTTAAATGTTAAAATCGATCCTGCACTTCTGCTGGAAGCAAATTCCACACAGCCACCACCCTCTGAGTAAAGAAGTTCCCCCTCACGTTACCCCTAAACATCTGTCCCTTAATTCTCATGTCATGCCCTCTTGTTTGATTCTTCCCTACCCTCAATGGGAAAAGCTTATCCACGTCAACTCTGTCTATCCCTTTCATCATTTTAAATACCTCAATCAAGTCCCCCCTTAACCTTCTGCGCTCCAAAGAATAAAGACCTAACTTGTTCAACCTTTCTCTGTAACATAGTTGCTGGAACCCTGGCAACATTCTAGTAAATCTCCTCTGTACTCTCTCTATTTTGTTGACATCCTAAATAGTGTGAAATGCTTGGGAGGAGATCATTGCTCCTCGAGTAAATGCTTTAAATGTTTCCCAGAGTAGGGAGGCAGACGTTTCAGGATGATCATTGGTTTCAAAGAACATATTAATCTGTTTAGTAAGACATTCCTGGCGTACTTTTTCCTTTAAGATTTGTGGGTTAAGTCTCTATTGTGACTGTTTCTCTGTCCTTCCATTTAGTTTAATCATAAATGTTAAGGGTGCATGGTCCAAGATTATAATGTTGTGATATTTCAAGTTGTAAGTAAATGGGATAAGCTTGGAATCCACTAAAAATAATCTATTCTTGAATATGTTTTATGTACCGATGAGTAAAATGAATATTCTCGTCCAGTTGGGTTTTCAATTCTCCAGACATCCTTAATATTACTAGTATCTATATATGCATTTAATAAGTCACTTGATTGCGATTTTATTTTCCATTGTCTTGATGATCTGTCTAAATAGGGGTCTAGTGTACAATTTAAGTCTCCTCCGATTATTAAATTGTGTTGTATAAGTTC
Organism: Okamejei kenojei; assembly: GCA_035221665.1. Taxonomy (NCBI): domain Eukaryota; kingdom Metazoa; phylum Chordata; class Chondrichthyes; order Rajiformes; family Rajidae; genus Okamejei; species Okamejei kenojei. Next base: position 83,636,646 of record CM069135.1, read on the forward strand.
CGGAATTGTATTAAATATTTTCTTAAAAAACAAGGGACTATCAAAATTTGGTCCATAAACATGAATAAGAATCACTTTTTTTGCATACAATTCACATATTAATACAATATATCTACCATCATTGTCCATTATAGTTGATATGTGTTTTAAAGGTATCCCTTTACGGATTAGTATTGCAACACCTCTGGATTTATGCGAAAATGAGGAATGATACGTTTTATCAATCCATTTAGCTTTCAATCTATGCTCTGCTTCCTTTTTAAGGTGAGTTTCCTGAAGGAATATTATATCTGTTTTGAGTATTATATATTATATCTGTTTTTAAATGTGCTAATACTTTACCTCTCTTGATTGGTTCGTTAATACCCTTAACGTTCCAACTACAAACTGTGATTCCTTCACCCCCAATCTTCATATTCAAATCTTGCATCTTTTGTTTAGGGTGGTCTATAAAAGAGCAGATGGTTCAGCTCAACAAGCCCGACATTACACCCGAACATCAGATAGATGAATTTTAAATCTCGTTGGTCTTTCTCCCGTAAATATCTCCTTTGATAAAACTGATGATTCCATTCAAACTTAAAATTATAATAAAGTATTATATAGAAAGAACCATAGATTAAGCGGTTAGTAAAGTGCAAAAAGAAAGAAAAAACTACATACAAGTAGTGCAGTTAGTGATAGCCATACTAAAATGGCTAGCCATCTACAAACTTCCGTAGCCTTTGAAAAATAAAAAAAACATAACTACATGCTCTCTAAGATGAAATTTCAGTAACTATATTTTACCGGGGAGGTGGAAAATATTTTAAGTTCCAAAGTATTCATAATCCATTAGTAAAAAGTATAAAATAAAAAACCAACTATTATCAACATACAGTATAAGTCTCATCTATATCAAAAAGAGAGAACGGAAGAAGAAAAAAAGTGAAATCAAGCTTTAAATCCAACCGTACTTATAGTTGCCATTTTAACTAATTCTAAGTAATTCAATTATAAGTAGTTTGTAACCGTTAGTAATCATTATTAGTAGTACCGAGCAGTTAGGATTAGTTTTTGTCAGCTGTTAATGTTGATAGTAAATATGAGGGTGACATGTCCATAGGGAAAGCCTTGTTCAGCAATCCTTATCCAATTTCATTTGTCCTTAAGTATAACAGCTTAAGTTCTATCAGATCTTTACAAAGTCACATTGTTCGTTGAGGTCAGGTATTTTGTGATTAATGTTCAGTCGTCGGGCACACTCTCGATGTTCTGGGCAAACTCCAATGCATCCTAACAGTTGGTGAAGATGTGATAATTCTGCCTGTAGGTGACTCTTAATGTTGCCGGGTACATCAAACCGTACCTCAGACCTTTCACATCCTTAAGTATTCTTCTTGTCTCTTTAAACAGCGCTCTCTTCCTGGAGACTTCCACAGGTTAATCTCGGTAGATACTGATCTTATCTTAGATTAGATTAGAATAGATTAGATTTCATTACTTGTCATTCGAACCTCAGAGAGGCTCAAATGAAATTCCATTTCTACAAGCCATACAAACAGAACAATTCCTACAAAACATACAAACAATTCAATTTACACAAACATCCATCACAGTGAATCTCCTCCTCACTGTGATGGAGGGCAAAGTTCTTCTCTCTCCCACGCACCATTTCTCTCCCGATGTCAAAGCCCCAGGTGGGCGATGTTAAGTCCCACGGCCATTGAGACCGCGCCTGGCAGGCTGTAGGGGCCGCTGCAATGTGAGTCGCACTGCCGCACATGACCTGCTGTCCGCCACACATGGCCTGATCTCCATCGTATATGATATTCCTGGTACGAACAATTTTCTTCATCATCTCCTCCAGTGCATGGTCGTATTGCACCTTCACTATCATTTGTCTTGATGGGGTGTCTGCCCGTGAGCGGCGTCTCATCACTCTATGTGCTCGACCTAGCAGAGGCTTTTGATCCAGATTTAAGACTTTTTGCACTAAGTCTGCAGTGAATTCGCGGGGATCTCGGTTCCCCTCTCTTCCTTCTTGAATGCCGACGATTCTTAAATTCTGACGCCTGTGACGTCCTTCCAATTCAGTGCATTTTTCAGTTATTTTACTCAGTAATTCTGTTAGGCGTTGGTTCTCTCCGATAAGTTGTTTTGTCGTATCGGCACTTGTTGAAGCAATCTTCTCCTAATGGGTTATTGCTATATTCTGTTGGTTCTGTGCTTTATCAATGGGATCCAACCTGTCATTAAAGCTGGACTCCAAGTTGATCAACTCCGAGTTGATTTTGACATCCATCTCCGCAATCTGTTGAGCCATCTTTTCTTCTGTTTCATTCTTCCATGTTTCCAATAGTTCAAGGACGGTGGAGTTGATATCTTCTTTCATTTCCTCCTTAAATTCTTCTTTAAAACCATATAACCATATATAACCATATAACAATTACAGCACGGAAACAGGCCCTCTCGGCCCTTCCAGTCCGTGCCGACCATTTGTTTTCCCCTAGTCCCATCTACCTGCACTCAGACCATACCCCTCCATTCCCTTCACGTCCATATACCTATCCACTTTACTCTTAAATGTTAAAATCGATCCTGCCTCCACCACTTCTGCTGGAAGCTCATTCCACACAGCCACCACCCTCTGAGTAAAGAAGTTCCCCCTCACGTTACCCGAAACCTCTGTCCCTTAATTCTCATGTCATGCCCTCTTGTTTGAATCTTCCCTACCCTCAATGGGAAAAACGTATCCACGTCAACTCTGTCTATCCCTTTCATCATTTTAAAGACCTCAATCAAGTCCCCCCTTAACCTTCTGCGCTCCAAAGAATAAAGACCTAACTTGTTCAACCTTTCTCTGTAACATAGTTGCTGGAACCCTGGCAACATTCTAGTAAATCTTCTCTGTACTCTCTCTATTTTGTTGACATCCTTCCTATAACTAGGCGACCAAAATTGTACACCATACTCCAGAATTGGTCTTACCAATGCCTTGTACAATTTTAACATTACTTCCCTACTCCTATATTCAATGCTCTGATTAATAAAGGCCAGCACACCAAAGGCTTTCTTTACCACCCTATCTACATGCGATTCCACCTTCAGGGAACTATGCACAGTTATTCCTAGATCCCTCTGTTCCACAGCATTCCTCAATTCCCTACCATTTACCATGTACGTCCTATTTTGATTTGTCCTGCCAAGATGTAGCACTTCACACTTATGCATTAAACTCCATCTGCCATCTTTCAGCCCACTTTTCCAAATGGCCCAAATCTCTCTGTAGCCTTTGAAAATCTACTTCATTATCCACAACACCACCTATCTTAGTATCATCTGCATACTTACTTATCCAATTTTCCACCCCATCATCCAGATCATTGATGTACATGACAAACAACAGTGGACCCAACACAGATCCCTGAGGCACCCCACTGGTCACTGGCTTCCAACCTGACAAACAGCCATCCACCATTACTCTCTGACATCTCCCATTCAGCCACTGTTGAATCCATCTTGCTACTCCGCCATTAACACCCGAATATTGAACCTTCTTAACCAACCTTCCATGGGGAACCTTGTCAAAGGCCTTACTGAAATCCATATAGACAACATCCACTGCTTTACCCTCATCAATTTCCATAGTTACTGCTTCAAAAAATTCAAGAAGGTTGAAAGTTTGAAGTTCTTCTTTAAAGTTCAACTTCTCATTAAAATTCTTCAGTTTTTCCTTTATATTTTTAATTTCCTGAGATAGAAAATTCCAAAGATCTTCTATCTCAGAGTTTTTAGGCTTTGGTTTCTTCGAAACATCTTCTTGGGACGACATTGTACCTGAGCCCGAGGCTTCAGTCGGGCCTACTTCTTGTTTAGGTGTTTGTTGCATGTTTAGGTTTGGTGGTCCGTTTCAGCTTGGGAGGGGTATGTTGCATAGACATACCACTGGAGTCGCACACCTGATGACGTCACTCATGCATTGCAGGCAACCGGTGAAGTAACAGCAGCTAGGTCCCGTTTTCCCCCCCGTTCTTTTGCGGATTTTGCTTGGAGCTAGCTGGCGCTGGTCTCTAGCCCTGCATAGCGCCACCGGAAGTCCATATTTCATGTTTATAAATACTTGAGCAGAGCAGAAGGGGTGTCAGGTCTCAAAATAGTTACAGGCATGCCAGGGGACCTTTGGTAACGTAAGCACACATATATACAACAATACGTCAAGGTCACCAAGAGCCTTTGAGGCTCAAAACTAGCAATGTTTGTTAGTCACAAAAAATTTAGAAGAACATATCTGTTCAGGTCACTCCAGACGATAAAACGGAGTTTGCGTTATGTAGGAATAGATACTGATTCCAGGTCTCATTCCACCAGGGCTGCTACAACATCAGCAGCAAGGGTATTTACGTTCTGCTGGACCACATCCTTACAGCTGCAGCATGGTCCAACAAACGAATCTCCAAACATTTATCATAACCCATTGCTAGACCAGGGGTATTTGTCAACTCTATTTTACATTCTAGTTATACTTTCCATCCGAGTGAGAGATGTGAATATTATTACTTCATTTAAACAGCATCAGCATGTTTTAAATCTGTCATGACTGTATGCATTATGTATGAATTTCCTTCATTTGTCAATGTGGTTGTGTAGACTCGTTTCTCACGGCATGAAATCACAGAGCTTTGAAATCTTCACGTAGTCACTCATGTGACTCCGAAGTAAAATAGTAAGATTAAATGAGAACTTACCAGTTTGAAGTTTGATCTTTATTTTATGAGGAGTTACGATGAGGGACTACGTGCCCTCATAAATGTAATCTGGTAGTTTTAGTCTTCTCTTATCTTACTATTATACTTCAGTCACTATTACCTGTGAATTCACACCGCTGCTTTGAAGATTGACGCACGTGTGGCTGAACGGGGTTCTTCACGCAGTCCCTCATCGTAACTCCTCATAAAATAAAGATCAAACATCAAACTGGTAAGTTCTCATTTAATCTTACCATTAGTGGGCAAAATTAGAGTACATGGTAGGGTATTAGCATGGATAGAGAATTGGTTGGCAGGCAGCAAACAAAGAGTAGGAATAAACGGGTCCCTGTCAGAATGGCAGGCAGTGGCGAGTGGAGTGCCGTAAGACTCGGTGCTGCGGCCACAACTATTTACAATATATATTAATGATTTTGATGATGGGATTAAAAGTAACACTAGCAAATTTGCAGATGACATAAAGCTGGGTGGCACTGTGAAGAGGTTGCAGGGTGACTTGGACAGGTTGAGTGAGTGGGCAAATGCATGGCAGATGCAGTATAATGTAGATAAATGTGAGGTTATCCACTTTGGCGGGAAGAACAAGGAGGCAGATTATTATCTCAATGGTGTCAGATTAGGAAAAAGGGAAGTGGAACGAGACCTGGGTGTCCTTGTACACCAGTCACTGAAACCAAACATGCAGGTACAGCAGGCAGTGAAGAAAGCAAATGGCATGTTGGCCTTCATAACATAGGATTTGAGTATAGGAGTAAAGAGGTCCTTCTGCACACCAGTTGTACAGGGCTCTGGTGAGACCACATCTGGAGTATTGTGGATTTGAGGAAGGACATCCTTGTAATTGAGGCAGTGCAGCGTAGGTTCACGAGATTGATCCCTGGGATGGCAGGACTGTCATATGAGGAAATATTGGAAAGACTGGGCTTGTATTAACTGGAATTTAGAAGGATGAGAGGGAATCTTATAGAAACATATAAAATGATATAAGGACTGCACAAGCTAGATGCAAGAAAAACATTCCCAATGATGGGGGAGTCCAGAACCAGGGGCCACAAGCTTACAATAAAGGGAAGGCCTTTTAAAACTGAGATGAGAAAAAACGTTTTCACCCAGAGAGTTGTGAATTTGTGGAATTAACTGCCACAGAAAGCAGTAAATTCTCAATTCACTGGATGGATTTAAAAGAGAGTTAGATAGAGCTCTAGAGGCTAGTGGAATCAAGGGATATGGGGAGAAGGCAGGCACGGGTTATTGATTGTGGATGATCAGCCATGATCACAATAAGTGTCGGTGCAGGCTTGAAGGGCCAAATGGCCACCTCCTGCACCTATTTTCTATGTTTTTCACCCATCACTAGCACTTGCCCCATACCTACACCTACCTCTTTGTACTGGCTAGTTCTCCTCGATTCTTTCAATGAAGGTCTCAAACTAAAATGTTGATTGTCCATTTTTCTCCACAGATGCTGCCTGACCTGTTTAGTTTAGTTTACTTTAGTGATACAGGCCCTTCGGCCCACCGGGTCCATGCCGATCAGCGATCCCCGCACACTAACACTATCCTACACCCACTGGGGCCAATTTTTACATCTACCAAGCCAATTTTACTTCGGAGTCACGTGAGTGACTACGTGAAGAACCCGCCTCACGCTGGCAACGGCATGACGTCAACGCTGACGGCGGAAGGAGGAGCTGCAGTAAGGAGCAGCTCCTCGGAAGCGGTCGGAACGGCCCGCCAGGTAAGTGCAGTTAGACCGGGGCGTTTTTTAGGTTACGCTGGGTGGCTCCAGCAAACGAAACCAAAAGTAAAATTTAGAGCCACGTTAACGTGCTGATTGAGCACTGATTATTAAAGAAAAATGGAGAAATCGGGAAATAAGTTTTCGCGGGTAAAAAGATCTTCCCGGGTGTGAAAGTAAAAATACGGGACGCGAAGTTAGTGCGGACCCGGTTCCGATACCGTTGGCCGCCGATTTACCCGATAGTGAGTTTCCAGATTCTCCAGAAATAATAACCACGGAGGAAAGTGTTCCTAAAAAATGCAAAAAGAAATCTGAGAGGCCCGTGGTTTCTGATGACTCTGATACTGAAAGACCTCCAGACAATAAAACTATGTGGCTAAAAATGGAGCATATGGAGAAAGTTCTCCAAACAATGATGAGACAAGGGTCACAGTACCCAGATGAATCCCAAAAAATCCCTGAGGGGTTTGAATATGATGACTATGGCTGTGGGCCAAGTTGGGAATATGATACTCCGGACCCAGGATTTGGGCTGGAAGAAGTCTCATGGGATGATATCCCAATTGATTTAGGGCTGCAGAAGGCAGACCCTGCTGGTGGCTATATGGCTTTTGAAAGCACACCACAAAGTAAAAAGAAAAGGCCTAATGTGCCTGGGATAGCACAAGATTTTGCTATACCTGAAGGAAGTGGTGAGGCTATGGAAGAAAACCTAGCTGCAAACATAAATTATATGGTATCTCACCAACTTCACAATTCTGTGATGAATGAAACATCAGAATTATATAAAGCTCCAAGAAATTGTGCCTCATTGGAAGTGCCTACGGTGAATCCGATGATATGGACGTCTATGACTCCAAGTATGAGAGCCCAAGAAGTGAAGTTTCAAAAGGTGCTCAAATTAATTTCTGCTGCCATTACGGCCTATGGCAGGCAAATGGAGAATCTGGAAATGGAAAAGATTCAAAAGGATACTTTGGGCTTATTGTGTAATTCATTCTATGAAATTAATTGTATGAGGAAAATGGCGATTCGGCCCATATTTCACCCTAGGTTTGCAAGCCTGTGTCAAGAAAGTGGAGTTCAAGCTCCTGGGTATTTGTTTGGAGAAAATTTGCCGAAACAGCTGAAAGAGTTGGATGAAGAAGCTAAATATTTTAGCAATGTTAAACCTTTTGTCTTTGGACAAAGAAGGGTTTTTTCGACCCGAAGGGGTTTCGATTTTCGTTATAGAAGCAGACGTTTGTCACGAAAATACTATCGTGCTGTGCAGGCGAGTGCTTCCCTGTATTCGGGAAGAAGGAGACCACCACGCTCATACGGAGAGGTATTAAAGACTTATATACTTAAAGAAACTGTGGATGACTCTCCAGTTGGAGGGAGATTGCAAAAATTTTATAATGCCTGGCTTAACATTACTTCTGATCGATATGTATTACAAGCAGTTTCGGGAGCCATTATTATTTTTAAAGAAGGGGTTAATCCTCCTGTACAGAATAGACCTGCTTATGCTTATGTGTTTTCTGCAGAGGAAAGAATGGAGATTAATGTGGAAATTGACAAATTATCTGGAAAAGGCGTAATTGAAAAGACTTATGAACATAAGCATCAATTTGTCTCTAATATATTTCGAAGAGATAAAAAAGATGGTGGTTGCAGAATTATTCTGGACCTTACAGATCTAAATAAGTTTGTAGAATACAAACATTTTAAGATGGAGACATTCAGTACTGCAAAATATCTTATCTCAGCAGGGTGTTATATGGCTAAGATTGATTTGAAGGATGCCTATTATTCTGTAGCAATTCATCAATTCTTCAGGAGGTATTTAAAATTTAATTGGCTGGGGCAATTATGGCTTTACCAAATGGATTGAGTTCGGCTCCTAGACTCTTCAAAACTGTTGAAACCAGTTTTAGCCCAATTAAGAGCACAGAAACACATTGTTATGGCTTATCTGGATGATATTCTGATCATTAATGATACTCAAGAGTCAGCTGAGCACTCAGTTTCAGTTACTAAAGCTTTGTTTGAAAAGCTGGGGTTTTTGATTCATCCAATTAAGTTCCCAGCTGCAGCCAGCACAAACAATTAACTTTTTGGGGTTTGTAATTAACTCAGTGACTATGTTAGTTACTTTGCCAACAGAGAAGGCCAATGACATCTTGATGACTTGTAATTACCTCATTCACAAACCTTATCCCTCCATCCAAGAAGTGGCGAAAACCATTGGGAAACTGGTAGCAGCATTTCCGGCAGTGGAATTTGGTCCATTACATTATCAAAATCTTCAAAGGGACAAAATAAGGGCTCTTAAAGAGAAGGCAGGTCACTTTGACAGGCCTATGCAATTAACAAAAGAAGCCGTGTTGGAATTACAATGGTGGGTTGAAAATGTCCCACAAGCTGCTAAGAATATCATGATTAAAGAACCTGAAATGGTTTTGCAAACGAATGCTAGTGCTCTCGGATGGGGGGCTACAGATTCGTCCTCCAGTTGTGGAGGTAGATGGAAAGCTCAAGAAGAAGCGTTTCTTCAAGTTTATGGTATTAACTATTTGGAGTTATTGGGTGCTTTTTTATGGACTCAAAGCATATTGTTGTGCTAAACAAGGTCTACATGTGTTAATACAGTTAGACAATAAAACGGCTGTTGCATACATTAATCACATGGGGGGAGTTAGATCAGTATCATGTGATTGTCTGGTCAATGAGATATGGCAATGGTGTATTGGTCGCCAAATATGGATTTCAGCAAACTACATTCCGGGTAAGGACAATGTGGTAGCAGATGAAAGGTCCAGGATTTTTAAAGATAATACGGAATGGATGCTTAAGCCAGCAATATTTAAGAATATTGTAAACCAATTTGGGTTGCCAGAAATAGATTTGTTTGCATCTAGGCTTAATCATCAATTGCCTACTTATGTGTCTTGGGAACACGATCCAGATGCAGTAGCAGTAGATGCTTTTTCATTACACTGGGGAAAGATGTTCTTTTATGCTTTTCCACCATTTGCTTTGATTCAGAGATGCCTGAAGAAGATAGAACAAGATTCTGCTTCTGGATTGTTGGTAGTTCCAAACTGGCCAACTCAACCTTGGTTCCCAGTAATGCTGAATATGATTAAAGAACCATATATGTCGATTCCTAACTGTAGTGATATCTTGACTAATCCGGTAACTAAAGAAATTTACCCATTGTATGCATATATGAATTTATTAATCTGCAGGTTTTGACCAGACCACTACAGGAGCTGGGATTGTCGGACAAAAACTATGGAAGTTATGGTTGCATCATGGCGCAATAGCACACAAAAGCAATATATGACACATATTAAGAAATGGGAAGACTTTTGCACACAGTCAAATATTTCTTATGATACTGTAAATATTGCAAATGTTTTGGAATTCCTTGCCAATTTGCATTTTTGAGCAACATTTAAGTTACAGTGCCATTAACACTGCACGCAGTGCCTTGTCGTCCTATTTAGGACTTATGACTGATCAGAGATCAATTGGGTCGCATCCATTAATATCTAGATTCATGAAACCAATCTTTAATATTAATCCACCCAAACCAAGATACACAGAAATTTGGGATGTGAGCATTGTACTTACGCTACTTAGACAATGGACTCCAATTGAAGGGTTGACATTGGAAAGACTGACATTGAAATTAGTCATGTTAATGTCACTGGTCTCAGCTCAAAGAGTGCAAACTTTACAAATGTTGCGTTTTAGACTGTATGCATGTGACTACAGATAATGTTGTGTTCTATGTTTACGAATTGATCAAACAAAGCAGACCAGGGAGATCTGGAACAAAGGTAACCTTTCAAGCTTATCATATTGATCCTACTTTGTGTGTGGTTAAACATTTGAACGAATATATTAAAGTTACTGACACCCTTCGAGGAAATGAAAAAGCGTTAATGGTTACGCACAAAAAACCACACACAAAAGCTTCAGTTCAAACTATCTCAAAATGGTTGAAACAGGTGTTGGTTTTAGCGGGAGTAGACACTGATGTGTTCAAATCTCACTCCACCAGGGCGGCAGCTACGTCCGCGGCGAAGGGGCGGGACGTACCTCTCGAGCATATTTTAAAAGTCGCAGGGTGGAGTAAAGAAGAAACTTTTTCAAAGTTGTACAATAAACCTGTTCACACTATGACAAGCTTTGGACACGCGGTGTTGGGAGCACTATAATCACCTGCTTTGTTTACTATTAATTGCTATAATTAATGGTGTAGTCACTTCTATCTTTTATCACTTGTAATCATTTCCCTCAGATATAAGGAGGGTTATTATATGGTCTTTAAACCATTAAAAAGTTAATTGTGAAATGATCTAACATTAGTCTGGTTTCTCATGTATGTGTTTACTTAGCCGGACTGTCGTACGGATTGATTCTACGACATAAAAAACACAGAAAGCTTTAAAATCTTCACGTAGTCACTCACGTGACTCCGAAGTAAAATAGTAAGATTAAACAAGAACTTACCAGTTCGAAGTTTGATCGTTATTTTATGAGGAGTTACGATGAGGGATTACGTGCCCTCCACTCCCACCCTCATAAAATAAATGATCAAATGGTAGTTCTAAGTCTTTTATGAACCTTACTATGTTACTCCGGCTTTTGGTGTTCTGTGTTTTTCATGCCGCTGCTTTGAAGTATGCCGTTGCCAGCGTGAGGCGGGTTCTTCACGTAATCCCTCATCGTAACTCCTCATAAAATAACGATCAAACTTTGAACTGGTAAGTTCTTGTTTACATCTACCAAGCCAATTAAACTACAAACCTGTACGACTTTGGAGTGTGGGAGGAAACCAAAGATATCGGAGAAACCCCACACAGGTCACGAGGAGAATGTACAAACTCCTGAATTTCTCCAGCTGCTTTTATTTTGTTTTAACTATAAAGAATATTTTGCTCTACTTCTCTTGCAGTCAAAAACTACACATACCTTTACACAAAAGTAATAATCTGGAGGATTGATTTATGAAAACTTCATTTCTTATCTCGTTAATTTTAATGAAATTAGGTTTGAATTGTTTCTACAAAGAGCAGGCAGTAAATCAATACATTTGTGGATATCACTTTTTTCCTGCTCTGCCATTGTGGGAGAATAAAATGCTGTTCAACCAGTGATCAGGCACATTAACCATACAAATATAAAAGTATCAAATCAAGAGAAGTCCAACATGTAAATAAAGTCGTGAAATGGAATAACAACTATTTTTCTAGTCGCCATTTCTGTTATTAGTTTTAGTTTAAGATATAGTGTGGAAACAGGTCCTTCGGCCCATCAAGTCCACGCTGACCACTAGTACTATCCTACACACTTGGGACAATTTACAATTTTTACAGAAGCCAAATTAAGCTACAAACCTGTCCATATTTGGACTGTGGGAGGAGTCCGGAGCTCCCGGGGAAAACCCACAGGGAGACCATATAAACTCCGTGGTGTGGATCAAACTTGGGTGTCTGCTGCTGTGAGGCAGCAACTCTACCGCTGTGCTAGTGTGCTGACCCAATGTGATTATGTGATTACTAATTCCAAGAAATATCCAAATGAGTTTTGGATCCTGGTGTGACAGCCTGCTTTGTTAGGTACTCTACTCATTAATCATGGATTTTAATGAGGCTAGATCCTTAATGATCATTTTAATTCTGTAATGTAGGCTCAGTGGTTAAAATACAAAAGAAAAAGTGGCTGAAGACATTTTCTCCCACAATTTTGGTGAAGTTTATTCAAGGAACTCAATGCAGGATGCACACATTTCAGCCTTTCATATTTCTCTTTTAAACAGTTATTATATAAATCATTAAAGGTAATAATCATAATAAAATTAATGCTCAATATAACTTTTGTTATTAAAGCAATTACAATTTTTTCAGATGTTAATCATGTGTGCCATTCCTAACATCAAATAAAAGTGTTAGAAATTATATAATGATTATTGCAGAAAGATATTAAAATTGAAAGCATACTATGGCCTGAAATCTGGTCTCAGTGGCACAGTAATGTTGGAGCAATCCAAGTTCATCCTTGATATCCAACGTGTATATGAGGATTTTGCAAGTTTTCCCTGTGACCATTAAAGTTTCCCCTGGGTATTCTGGTTTCTTCCTATTTCAGAACGGTCTGTTGCTTGGTCGGTTAATTGGCCATTGTAGTCCTAGCAGAGAAGGTTAGTAGGAGAACTGGTGGTAGTTAATGGACGCGAGATAAAGGACAGCTGAGAGAATGCGACTGCTCTTTAAACTGATCAGATTGAGCAAAAGGCCTTCTTTGAAGTCATAAGGAAATTTCAGAAAACTTGAAAAGGTTGAAAGACACGCATTGTCCATTTGAGCATGTGTTAATGTGGCATATACAAATCAGTAAGGAAAACTAATTGAGGAGTATTATAAAATATGGTGGGAAGGTGTGATCACTTTGAATGACTGTTTTGGAAAATTCTCCACATTCTTCTCTCCATGTGAATAATGCAGAAAGGTTGTTCTAAAGGCCCTGTCCCACTTTCACGACTTAATTCAAAACCTCTGCCGAGTTTAAAGGACCTAAAAAAAAATTAAGATCATGGTAATCTACGAACTCCTACGACCTTCCACGACTATGTTCACGAACTCCTACGAGTATGTCTACGAATTCCCACGGCTATTTCGATGCCCTCTTTACGAGTAAAAAGTAGCAATTTCTTTCATCCCGACCATTTTTTTACTCGTGGACATTTTTTATTGGGCTGGAAAAAGGTCCCGACTTACCTGATGCCACGATTACCTACGGCTAGCATAACGAGCCGCTACGATATATCTACAAACTCCTATGACCTCCTATGGACTCGTTACGAACATTCTGCGAATTTGAATCAAGGGGAAAACTTGGGAGAATTTGTGAATTACCTCGTGAAAGTGGGACAGGCCCTTAAAGAACCATTCTATAAAATCAAGAAGACATTTGGCCTATTTTTTTCAGACTTTCAGCTAAGAATATTTTGGCCAGTAGAAATATTTCTAAGCAGTCATAAAGTCTGACAGTGAACATAAACAATGATCATGGCAGCCAGCAAGCCCAGAAAATTGCAAACTTGTCAAGAAAATTATCCTCTGCGGTTTCTGCATTGAACATTGAAATTATTTTCATGGGTTGGATTTACAAGTAAAGCTAGGCTGACACGCTATTGTACAGCAGCAGGGTTGCATTCTCTGAGGTATCATAGTAAAATAACATATCCCGGCTGTCACTAAGTTTGTCTATTTTCACCTCCTGCTTGTCTCTACCTCTGGCGAGACACATAGTCATAGAGTGATGCAGTATGGAAACATGCCCTTCAGCCCAACTTGCCCACACCGGCCAACATGTCTCAGCTACACGAGTCCCACCTGCCTGCATGTGGTTCATATCCCTTGAAACTTGCCCTATCCATGTACCTATCTAACTGTTTCTTAAATGTTGGGATAGTCCCTGCCTCAACTACATCCTCTGGCAGCTTGTTCCACAAACCCATCACCCTTTGTGTGAAAATGTTACCCCTCAAATTCCAAATAAACCTTTTCCCCTTCACTTTGAACCTATTTAGCATCTGCTGCTAAAAGCCAATTCCATGTCACAACCCACCGCTCCTGCTGGCTCATCTGCATTGCCTTCCTGTTAAATACATCTCATTTTTAGAAACGTCCCAAATTTCCCACAATACACATGCCGTCATCCCTTCCTGTTCCTGTCATCTCCTCCATCTCACAACCCTTCAAAATGTTTGTAAATATGACCAATTCAAATTTCTGAATCCAAAACATTCAATTTATGTCGTCAAGTTTCTTGTCATATCCACAGGTGTGATGAGGTACAGGTACAATGAAATCTTGCTTGCAGCAGCATCACAGCCACACAGACTCTGACACCAGACAAAAACATCAACTAGATCAAAAGGTCATAAGTGATTTTAGTAGAATTATGCCATTCGGCCCATCAAGTCCACCATTCAATCATGGTTGATCTATCGCTCCCTCCTAACCCCAGTCCCTCCACAGATGCTGCCTGACCTGCTAAATTCCTTGTGTTTTGCTCAAGTTTCCAGCATCAGCAGTTTCTTTGTCTTTTTTAGCGATCTTTTAATTAGCAAAATTTTCCTCAGCTATATTTTCTTTTATTTGGTCATTTTATATCCAATTTATAATGATACCAAATTTCACAACCCTGAGCCCATTGTCCAATATTTAAGGGTTTAGATCCAAGGGAAGGGAGAGAGAGAGAGAGAGGGGGAGAAAGAGGGGGAGAGGGAGAAGAGGGGAGAGAGAGGGGGAGATGGGAGCGTGGGGTTCATTTTCCCACACAAGCCATAGGTGACTGGGCAATCTGAACCCAAGCACCAAGTTGAAAGCAGCCGAAGGTGTGCATCGCTCGGGACAGCCCCCACTCTCCCACGGCCACCCTCCGCGGGCTGCGGGCTGGGTGGAGCGGAGGTTTGGGACAATGTTCATGCCTTCACCTTGATGTGATGGATGCGGGAGTCTGGACCAATCGCTGACAAGTCCAGCCCCCCGGCAACTTCAAGTCCGTTATTGGAATTTTCTGTTGAGCGGCAGTCGGTCATTTGGCCTGTAGGCGACGCCGCCTTTCGGGTAGGTGGCGTTTCAACAGAGCGACCATTCGGTAGGTTTGCTTTTAGGCGACGCAGCTTTTCGGTTCTTTGGGGTTTAGGCGTCCCGCCCTTTCATTTAGTTTGCATTTAGGCGTCCCATCCTTTCGGTTCGTAGGCGTTTCGGCCTCGTTTCCATTCCGTTCTTTGGCTTCAACATCTTTGCTTCGGCCTCTTGTCGGCGCCACGTCCGGCAGCTGCAATTTGTACATTAAAAAGAAGAATAAAACAGATCCAGGAAACTACAAACTAGTTAGCTTGAACCAGCCCTATGAAAACTAATCATGGAAATTCTTGACAAGAGATCAAAGGTCAATAGATTTTTATGACAAGGGATATTGGGTTAGTCAGGAAAGGAAGTGCTCTTGAATTCATGTTAAGCTATAAACCCTTTCGAGCCTCTATCACTTCTTCAAATAATTCAATTGTATTCCATACAAATCATTTTTATTACATAAGTGACAGGATTAGAATTGGGCCATTTGGCCTATTAAGTCCACTCCGCCATTCATTCATAGAATCATAGAAAATAGGTGCAGGAGTAGGCCATTCGGCCATTCGAGCCTGCACCGCCTTTCAATATGATCATGGCTGATCATCCAACTCAGTATTCTGTACCTGCCTTCTCTCCATACCCCCTGATCCCTTTAGCCACAAGGGCCACATCTAACTCCCTCTTAAATATAGCCAATGAACTGGCCTCAACTACCCTCTGTGGCAGAGAATTCCACAGACTCACCACTCTCTTCTCATCTCGGTCCTAAAAGACTTCCCCCTTATCCTTAAACTGTGACCCCTTGTTCTGGATTTCCCCAACATCGGGAACAATCTTCCTGCATCTAGCCTGTCCAACCCCTTAAGAATTTTGTAAGTCTCTATAAGATCCCCCCTCAATCTCCTAAATTCCAGCGAGTACAAGCCGAGTCTATCCAGTCTTTCTTCATATGGAAGTCCTGCCATCCCAGGAATCAGTCTGGTGAACCTTCTCTGTACTCCCTCTATGGCAAAAATGTCTTTCCTCAGATTAGGAGACCAAAACTGTACGCAATACTCCAGGTGTGGCCTCACCAAGACCCTGTGCAACTGCAGTAAAACCTCCCTGCTCTTGTACTCAAATCCTTTTGCTATGAATGCCAACATACCATTTGCTTTCTTCACAGCCTGCTGCACCTGCATGCCTACTTTCAATGACTGGTGTACCATGACACCCAGTTCTCGTTGCATCTCCCCTTTTCCTAATCGGCCACCATTCAGATAATAATCTACCCTCCTGTTTTTGCCGCAAAAGTGGATAACCTCACATTTATCCACATTATACTGCATCTGCCATGCATTTGCCCACTCACCCAACCTATCCAAGTCACCTTGTAGCCTCCTAGCATCCTCCTCACAGCAAACACTGCCCCCCAGCTTCGTGTCACCCGCAAACTTGGAGATGTTGCATTCAATTCCCTCATCCAGATCATTAATATATATTGTAAATAGCTGGGGTCCCAGCACTGGGCCTTGTGGTACCCCACTAGTCACTGCCTGCCATTCTGAAAATGACCCGTTTACTGCTACTCTTTGCTTCCTGTCTGTCAGCCAGTTCTCTATCCACATCAATACTGAACCCCCAATACCATGTGCTTTGAGTTTGTATGCTAATCTCTTATGTGGGACCTTGTCGAAAGCCTTCTGAAAGTCCAGATATAACACATCCACAGGTTCTCCCTTATCCACTCTACTAGTTACCTCCTCAAAAAATTCTATAAGATTCGTCAGACGTGATTTACCTTTCATAAATCCATTCTTACTTTGTCCAATGATTTCACCGCTTTCCAAATGTGCTGCTATCCCATCTTTAATAACCAACTCTAGCATTTTCCCCACTACCGAAGTTAGACTAACTGGTCTGTAATTCCCCGTTTTCTCTCTCCCTCCCTTTTTAAAAAGTGGGGTTACATTAGCTACCCTCCAATCCTCAGGAACTACTCCAGAATCTAAAGAGTTTTGAAAAATTATCACTAATGCATCCACTATTTCTGGGGCTTCTTCCTTAAGTACTCTGGGATGCAGCCTATCTGGCCCTGGGGATTTATCGGCCTTTAATCCATTCAATTTTCCTAACACCACTTCCCGGCTAACCTGGATTTCACTCAGTTCCTCCATCTCATTTGACCCCCAGTCCTCTGCTATTTCCGGCAGATTATTTATGTCTTCCTTAGTGAAGACAGAACCCAAGTAGTTATTCAATTGGTCTGCCATGTCCTTGTTCCCCATGATCAATTCACCAGTTTCAGACTGCAAGGGACCTACATTTGTTTTAACTAAACTTTTTCTCTTCACATAGCTATAAAACTATGTGAAGAGAAAAAGTCCATTTTTATGTTCCCTGCCAGTTTTCTTTCATAATCTATTTTCCCTTTCCTAATTAAGCACTTTGTCCTCCTCTGCTGGACTCTGAATTTCTCCCAGTCCTCTGGTAGGCTGCTTTTTCTGGCTAATTTGCATGCTTCATCTTTAGTTTTGATACTATCCCTGATTTCCCTTGTTATCCACGGATGCACTACCTTCCCTGATTTATTCTTTTGCCAAACTGGGATGAACAATTGTTGTAGTTCATCCATGCAGTCTTTCAATGCCTTCCATTGCATATCCACCATCAACCCTTTAAGAATCACTTGCCAGTCTATCTTGGCCAATTCACGTCTCATACCCTCAAAGTTACCTTTCTTTAAGTTCAGAACCCTTGTTTCTGAATTAACAATGTCACTCTCCATCCTAATGAAGAACTCAGCCATATTATGGTCACTCTTGCCCAAGGGGCCACGCACAACAAGACTGCTAACTAACCCTTCCTCATTAATCAGTGCCCAGTCTAGAATAGCCTGCTCTCTCATTGGTTCCTCTACATGTTGGTTTAGAAAACAATCCCGCATACATTCCAAGAAATCCTCTTCCTCAGCACCCCTGCCAATTTGATTCACCCAATCTATATGTAGATCGGTCACCCATTATAACTGTTTTACCCTTGTTGCACGCATTTCTAATTTCCTGTTTGATGCCATCCCCAACTCCGCTTCTACTGTTAGGTGGCCTGTGCCCAACTCCCACTAGCGTTTTCTGCCCCTTAGTGTTTCGCAGCTCTACCCATATCGATTCCACATCGTCCAAGCTAATGTCCTTCCTTTCTATTGCATTAATCTCCTCTCTAACTAGCAACGCTACCCCACCTCCTTTTCCTTTCTGTCTATCCCTCCTGAATATTGAATATCCCTGGATGTTCAGCTCCCAGCCTTGGTCACCCTGGAGCCATGTCTCCGTGATCCGAACTATATCATATTCATTAATAACTATCATGACATCCCTGTTTTTGTATTCTAGTCCTCTCAAAATAAATGCTAGCATTGCAATTGCCTTTTTTAGATTCTTTGTTACATAACCTCATTGGAATATAAAAACAGAAGCAGGAGCAAGCTATTTAGCTCCTCATTCCTTCTGCATGATTCAGTGCGATCAAGTCTTTTTACCTTTGTGCCACTTTCCTGCACCAACACCATATCTTGAGATTCCTATTCATCTATTGATCTCTTGTTACAGATTGGTTTTGGCCCTCATGCCACATATTGCCAGTTGAATTGCATATTTTGTTTTGCTGCACCAAAACATAACTATGTTTGGCACTTTCAGGTCCCCTGTAAAATAATTGAGAAATTGGCCATAATTCAGAGTGAGACATTGTTAGGGTGGATTAAACCCAGAAACAATATTAATACAGGGCTTTTGCAGTTCCAAACATGATCTCAATCATTTCAGCATTGTTCTTTACACTTCGCTCTGCAGCACTTGGAGAAAGGTTGACTTCTTAAAGGCAAACACCACATGGCAAACAAACAGCAGCAAATCTCACTAGAGTTTAGAAGAATGAGAGGTAACTCAGTGAAAGATTCATCAACAGCTTGGCAGGCTACAGGATGTCGATTTTTCCCTGGTTGTGGTGTTTGGAACCAGAGGTTGCTGTCTTAAAATAGGGTTTGACCATTCAGGGCAAAAATAAGCAGGCTTTTCTTTATCCAGTGGATAGTGTGTCTGTCGGTTGTGGAGCCTCAGTTGCCATTTTTATTCAAGGCAGAGAACAGGTTGACATATTTTTGGACATTAAGTGAATCATGAGACTCATGCAAGAAAGTGGCACTGAAGTGAAAGGTTGCCCATAAATGTATTGAATGGCATAACAAATAGAAGGAGCCAAATGTCATGTTTTATTTTTGTATGTTTTTATGTACTTAAACATTTTAAAGAACTGTCTTGGAATAAAGGGAAAGGGAGACAGCTCCCATTTACTCTGGAAGATTTACTAGTCCTGGTTCCTAAGTTACACGCTAGGATGGAGTTCTTGTGAGGTAGATTTGGCCAAGATCCATCATTGGGAGAACTTGGCAGAAGATAGCTCCAGTGATCTCCATGAGTGAAGAATCCTACACCATGGATCAATAAGGAATTACGCGTCACGTCCTCACAGCGCAGGATATGACGATCACACAATCGTTGTTTACACTTTTGCTCATCTTCTTTGTTTTACCTATTGCACTTGATGGTATTTATGTATAGTATTATCTGATCTGATTGGATAGCATGTAGAACTTCTAGCATGCTTTTCACTATACCTCAGCGATCCATTACATCAGTAATGCAGAGGAAGGCACTTTTAGAGAGGGGACTGAGCAGCCTGCAGTCATTTCTGCTCAGGTTTCATCATTTCAGCCTCTTAAAATAGATAGAAAAGTAACAAACGTGTGAGATGTCATTCAATTTCTACCGAGTCTCTTCAACAATGATCATTGCAACTGCTTTTTGAGCAATATATATTTCTTTGTTCTGGGTTGAGTGGTTTGTAACTGGAATTCATAAGTTCATAGGTTCATAAGCAGAATTAGAGCATTCGGCCCATCAAATCTACTCCGCCATTCAATCATGGCTGATCTATCTATCTCTCTCAACCCCATTTTCCTGTCTTGTAATCTTGTATTGTCTTTTCGCTGACTGGTTTCCGAGGCTTTCACGAAAAAAAAAAGCCTCGGTACACTTGTCAATAAACTAAAGTGAGACTGAAATGCGATCCTTGGTATCATGTTCGGCACAACACATTGTGGGTCTACTGGCCTGTTCCTGTGCTGTACTCTTCTATGTTCAATGATATTAAGGAAATTATAGGTTTGGTCGGTAATGTGGCATATATGGGAATGATCAACCACAATCAGAATGAATGACGCAATGAGTATGAAGGGCCATATAGCCTGCTCCTGCTTTTATTATTCACATTTTTAAAGTGCTATCTGAAAGTCGAATGCAAAATAGCACTAACAAGACCCAGCTTTCCGTTGAAATACTTTATTTCAAATTATAAACATAAGATCTAACATTTGTGGTTAGTTCAGGGTGAAACTGGTAAAGAAAACAAGCAGGAGAGAGTGTCAAAAAAGAGTCCTTTCATTTGACATAATCTGTAGATTTATTGAACGCTCCAGTAATTTATCAGAACTGTGCTTCTGAAACTTAACAGATGCGAACATTCTTGTGCCTGTCCACCTGGGGAACCCGCTGCTTTCCACTTTTTTTGAAGTACAGCTTAATGTAATTAGTCAGTTGGAAATTTTCCATTTTTTGCAAAAAGACTGCATTACATTTGATTAACTGGATTCCTGCAATACCACATGAACATGGACTTAATTCATTTACTGTTCATAAAATCATAGAACTATACAGCATGGAGACATTATGTCCATGCCAACCTGTAGGCACTCATCCATATACTGTAAATCCCATCCCACAACACTTAGTCTACAGGCCCCTGTGCCTGTGTATTTCAAGTGGTCATCGAATCACTTCTTAAATGCTGTCAGCAACCCAGCTTCAACCAATTTTTCAATCAGACCATTGCAGGCACAAAACGACTGTCCTCGCCCATTCTCTAAGTGAAGGTCTCCTAATTTCCCCTCTTATCCCTTTACCCTAAATCTACATCCACTAATTGTATCTGCTTTGATATGGAGCCAATGGAGGTAAGTTTTCTGCAGTCTGTCCCATCTGTATTACTATAACTTCATACACCTCAATCATGCTCCCTTAACCCGTTCTGCTCTCAGGGGAACAGACCCATCTTCTCCAATCTCTCCTTACAACTGAACTGCTCCATCCAAGAGAACATTCTGATAAATCTCCTCTCCTTGCACCCAGTGTTACCACATCCTTCCCATACAATGCATTAATGCATGCAATACTCCACCCGATCTCTGACTAAGGTTTTACAAGGTTAGAGCATAACTTGCCTGAATACAATTCAGTACATGTGATGCTGAATAATAAAGGCCAGTATCCCATATGCCTTCCTAACTACATTATCCACCTGCATTGCCACCTTCAAAGATCTATGGACATACTCCAAGGTTCCTCTGTTCCTCGAAATGCAGCTTACAACCCAGTGGTATGAATATTGATTTCTCTAACTTCAAGTAACCCTTGCCTACTCTCTCTCCCACCCTAGTTCTCAGATTGGTTTAACTGTCCTCCTGATTAGTGTTACTGTTTGTATGCCTCGTTGACACCTTCCCCTCAGCCAACAATGAGCCATTCTATGTTTTCTTGATAATCGCCTGCTTTGATGTTGTTTTCACACCTTACCTTTCCATATCTCTAGTTTCCCTCTCCCTGACTCTGTCTGAAAAATGACCCAAAATGTCACCCATTCCTTCTCTCCAGAGATGCTGCCTGTCCTGCTGAGTTACTCCAGCATTTTGTGACCTATCTTCGGTGTAAACCAGTTTCAGTTTAGTTCGGTTTAGTTTATTGTCACATGTACCGAGGTGCTGTGAAAAGCATTTGTGCGTGTCCAGCATCTGCAGTTCTTTCTTACACACTCCCTAAGACTCTACCCTTCATGAGGTATGTCCTGTCCAGCATCAAATCACTCTCTAAATGTATCCTACAGAGAGGAGAGGCATAAAATAATATGCTGCAGATTTTGGAAATTCAAAATTAAAAGCTTAAAATTCTGAATTTGCAAATAGTTAGGCAGAAGGATATCAGATGAATAGAAATATAAGGGAGTGCATATTCTGTAACCTTGAGCAAAAAAAATAAGCTGCTGGTGGAACTCAGTGGGTCTGGTAAGATCTGCGGAGGCAAATGGACAGACCACAATTCTGGTTGGGACTCTTCTTCACGACTGGGTCTTTATTTTGCTCAAGATCAGGTGAATGTAAGGACTTTATCTCAAAAAGAATTAAAAAAAAACTGATTCAGCTTTCAAAAAAAAATTCATTTATCAACCCTCTATCTTCAACCTCTCTTCTCACCATGGTGAAAGCAATAGTCATGAATCTAATTTGCTGTTGATTGCTACGAAAGATTTTTAAAATGGGTGGGGGATAGCAGGTAATTGAATCAAGGCAATGAACAGTACCTATAAAGGTTCCTTATGAGGTGGCTGAAGAATTGATTTGTGCTGAAAAATGATATGTACTGAGGCTTATCAAAATTGGGCAATAGCTTCTGTATCTCTAAACTAAAATGCCCCATGTGCCTGCTCTGCCATGCAATAACATCATGACTGTTTTTTTTACCTCACTACCACTTCCTATATTAACCATACATCCTTTGGTTTATGAAACGATACGATACAATAGAACCTTATTTATCCCAGGAAGGATATTGATTACATAATATGTTTGAAATCTTAGATGACTTGTGAGTCAAGTTGTGGGTCGTACAGGGAAGGGGAGTTTGGGAGACAAAAGCGCGGATCAAAATTGAGTACTTACTGGCTCTTTCGTCAACATAAGTGAAAACCCTTTTATTTCCCTCTTGTTCTGCAGCCTTCAGTGGGTCCTTTAGCCTGCTACCTGTCCATTCAAGCTAAATGGAGCACACTTCACATGCTTCAGCCACTTTATGCTGAATGAGGCTCAGTGCTCACCACGAAGATTGTTTTGTTGTTGAACATATTCCAGGCTACTCAAAGGCTCCCTTTAAATCACTTTGCTTTCGATATAACAATGCTCTTAAAACCTTGATCTAAGGGTCCCCAACATCCAGTAAATGTCAGAACAATGCAGCTTACCCAGCATCAATTGGTTAAGAAATGACAGTATTCACAATAAAGTTTGTTTGTATTTCCAGAGTACCGTTGTTCAACACAGAAATGATCATAATACTATTCCACATAAAAATATGTTAATGCTACGAGAACTAATGTTTATGGTCAGAATATCAAAGCCAAGACATCTTGAAGCTGAATTTCCACTCGCCACCCTAATGCTGGAAGTGTAGTGGATCGGGTGACCCAGTTTCTCATTCGGTCAGAGTATATTTCATAAGAATATCTTCATCTGACCAAAAATAAATCATACAAACTGGAATTTCTTTGTTCATTTTCAGCATTCAGAACTGGGAGACCCTGGTGCCACCAATTTCTTGTCCCCACTGGTCTTTTCTCCACCATTTTATGTCAGTTCTACAGTATTTCAAGACCTCAGAGAAATTTGGGTTCCCTTCACATCGTCTGTATCATGACAATTTCACACAACCATTTTCTGTAAATAATAATGAGTAATTATTTAAAAAATAAAATGCTTATTGTCTCCCACAATGAGCACTAAGGCCCAACTTTTATCACAAAGGAGTTGAAGGGATGTGGGTAGTCTGACAATTATGGAAATACATGTCCTTCAGTGAATTCGCTTGGGAATTCAGAGGGTATTAGGCCAAGGTTCAAATGTTTTAGCTGCTGTCTGACCCTATTGTTGAATGTGTCACTACATAGTGGTCATTCCAAACTAATATGCTAGAAAAAAGATAATAGCCTGAGTGAAAAATTCCAAGTTTAAGGAGGAAACGGAAAGAATTTGGGCTATCAATCCTGCACTCCACTTCTGCATCTAATTACTCCTCTGGCACATTTCTGTATATTTGATCAGGAACATATGCCATTCAATAGCTATCTTTAACTGTTGTATGGAAGCGAGAAAATAGTTTGATGATTGAAAATCAATCTCATAATATTTAAACAACAATCCAAAAATATGAGACTTTCATTTTTCAGTGTGCTATGAGATAGAAAATACATTTATTGTAGCAGTTTTGGTTAATAAAAAATATTTATATGTCCAATATCAGAGTTGTTACAGGGATAATGGCAGCAACCTAAAAATAAATATATATAACTTCTCAATTTCCATACATGTTTAGTGTACAGCAAGTTACATCTTAATCTCCTTACAGTCTGTGTACTAACCATGCATCAGGATAAAGCTAATACTGCAAATGATAGCCTCAAGCAACACATGGAAATGAAGACTGAGAGCTGATGGCATTATGGATAGCGAGGAAGGTAAACTTAGGCTGCTGAATAATATTGACCAGTTGTTAAAGGCAAAGAAAGATTAATTTTATCATGATAAGGAGACTAATAAGAATAGGATAAATTCATGAATAGTAATGCCTTATGGCATGTTAGGGAATAATGGAAAATTGGGATATGTCCAAATATCCCTGAAGGCAGCAGATTAGGTCAATAGGGTGATGACAAAGGCATTTGAGATTCTTGCATGCATTAGCTGGAGGTCTTTGTAGAACATTTTTTAAACACTGGTTAAACCATAGCTGGAGTTTTGTGTGAATTCTGGTCACTGCACTACAGGAATTATATAATTGTAGTGGAAATGGTGCAGAGGAAATTCTCCAGGATGTTGCCTGGTTGGAGTGTCTCAGTTTTGAGGAGAGATTGGAAAGGCTGTGTTTGTTTTCCTTGGAACATTGGAGGCTAAAGGGGCAATCTGATAGAGGTATACACAATTATGAGAGGCACAGTCAAAGGTGAAAAGATGAAAGATTTTCCCCATGGCAGAACTGTCTCAGATGAGAAGGAATGGGTTTAAAGTGAAGAGTAAGAAAGAATCTGAGGAAGAATATTTTCATATGGCGGTTGAAACCAGGAACACTGCCTGAGAAGGTGGTGAAGGCAGGTTATCTCTGAACATTTGGGTAGCATCTTAAATTGCCAAGGTACAGTGGTTTGAGAACCAAGTGCTGGTAAATAGGATAAACAGGATTAGTGCTTCATGGTCAGCGTGAACTGTTTGATCACAGGACATCTTAATCTGACCAAAAATAACTCATACAAACTGGAATTTATTTGTTCATTTTCAGGATTCAGAATTGAACGACCCCGGTGCCACAGTTTCCTGTCCTCACTGACCCACTATTTCTGCACTTTAGAACTCAATGAGATGATTTGATTATGAAATCATAAAAAGGTCTTAATACAGCATGTGATTAAAATAATAACCAGCAGACCTAGATTTAATGTGCAGGAAGGAACTGCAGATGTTGGGTTATACCAATGCTGGAGTTGCTCAGCAGGTCAGGCAGCATCTCTGGAGAAAAACATAATCTATTATTTTTCTCCAGAGATGCTGCCTGATCCGCTGAGTTGCAATAGCATTTTGTGCTTATCTTAGACACCGATTTAAGGTGAATGATGTATTAATCATAAACAATTTGAGGAAAAAATATTTTACATAGAAAGTTCTTTGATGCATAAAGCAATGGCTGCAAATTTAGCAGTAACACTTTCATGAGAAATTATCATGTTGCAGGACCATGGGGAAATAGTTGCAGAAAAGGATTAATTAGGTAACTCCATCAAAGATGCACCTTCTGTTATCATTCTGCTTATTTATACTTTGGAACAAATCATTCTATATTAGTATGTGAAATATGCTTGAAAAGTACGTTCTAAAATAACTTACAAAATTCTTAAGGGGTTGGACAGGCTAGATGCAGGAAGATTGTTCCCGATGTTGGGGAAGTCCAGGACAAGGGGTCACAGCTTAAGGATAAGGGGGAAATCCTTTAAGACCGAGATGAGAAAGACTTTTTTCACACAAAGAGTGGTGAGTCTCTGGAACTCTCTGCCACAGAGGGTAGTTGAGGCCAGTTCATTGGCTATATTTAAGAGTGAGTTGGATGTGGCCCTTGTGGCTAAGGGGATCAGAGGGTATGAAGAGAAGGCAGGTACGGGATACTGAGTTGGATGATCAGCCATGATCATATTGAATGGCGGTGCAGGCTCGAAGGGCTGAATGGCCTACTCCTGCACCTAATTTCTATGTTTCTATGTTCTCCCACTAGGATCAATCTGCTTGTGGTCTCTTGCACTGTTGTAACCAGGTGCAATGTAACCTGCTCATCTTCCAGTCAGGCTTTTTGCAGTCTACCTAACTCACTATCAAATTCTACAACGTCATGTTAATCACTTTCTCTATGCAACCTCCCAAAAGCAACACCTCACACTTGTCTAGAGTAACCTCCATTCAGTATTCCCCTCACACTTCCAATTGATGTATATCCCGCTGTATTCATTGACACCCTTCCTCGCTGTCCCTAATGCTGCCAATTTTCAGTTCATCTGCAAACTTACTGAACAGTTCACCAACTGTTATTTTATCTAAATCATTTATAAATCACTAACAATAGAGGCTGCAAAAGGGCACTCTCATAGACCTTCAGTCAGAATAACACCCTTCCAGCACTCCCTCCATCTTCTATGGCCAAGCTAATAGTAAGATTAAACGAGAACTTACCAGTTTGAAGTTTGATCATTATTTTATGAGGAGTTAAGTTGGTGATTACGTAAAGAGGTCCCACCAGTGCGCATGCGCGTCAATCTTCAAAGCAGCAGTATGAAATCACAAATAACAGTTATCGAAGTAACATATAAGATGAGCAACTTGAGAACTACCAGATGACATTTGTGAGAGCGGGTTGGGCATGGAGGGCATGTAATCAAAGCTCTAAGTAGTTAATTCCCCATGTCTGCAGAAGCAATGCCTCTTCTGCATTCCATTTGCCTCCACAGCTGGAGCTCGTATCAGTGGCACCCCACCCGAGTGCACTGACATCAGTCTATAAGAACATGGAAGGTTGTTCAAGCACTACTTTGCTGTAACTACTGGAGACATGCTGAATCCACCACTGCAGGTCAGTAACCGCATCTGCTGATAACTGCATGGGCCTATTATAATGGCCTGAATGTATCCTGAGTGCCTGTTCCCTTGCCCTCTGTATCTGCTGGTAGTGCAAAGGCCCATACTGAACTGCCAGAAAAGCTGCCACTAATTTTCTGAGCAGGCTGGCCACCTGTCTGATTGAAGGTTGCTGCGCCTTCAAAAGCTTAATGCAACCATCAATTAGCTCCACCCTTTTCTCCATGGGCAGAGTCACTACCATGTGAATTGAATCAATTGTGAAACCCAAATAGTCAATTGTTGTAAGTGGTGTTAATTTGGATTTCTCTGGGTGAATAATAAACCCCAATTTTTCTAAAGTGAAGTTAACAACTGCCACAGATGCTTCAGCTAATTCACTTGTTTGTCCTATAATTAAGATATCATCCAGATAAGCCATAACCACATGACCCTGGGCTCTAAGTAGCCCCAGTACTGGTTTTAACAATTTAGTGAATATTCTAGGAGCTGAAGTTAATCCATTAGGCAGTGCCTTGAATTGCCATAATTGATTCATCCAGGTAAATTTCAAAAACTTTCTATCCTCCAAATGAACAGACACTGAGTAATACATAGAAACATAGAAACATAGAAAATAGGTGCAGGAGTAGGCCATTCGGCCCTTCAAGCCTGCACCGCCATTCAATATGATCATGGCTGATCATCCAACTCAGTATCCTGTACCTGCCTTCTCTCCATACCCCCTGATCCCTTTAGCCACAAGGGCCACATCTAACTCCCTCTTAAATATAGCCAATGAACTGGCCTCAACTACCTTCTGTGGCAGAGAAGTCCAGAGACTCACCACTCTCTGTGTGAAAAATATTTTCCTCATCTCTTTCACCATAGATCTGAAAGATACGCATCTTTCAGATCTATGGTTGCCATATAACATCCTCTGGAAATCAGTTCCTTGGCAGTCACAAATGTTTCCATTTTGAAGCATCTATACTGTACAAAAGGGTTAAGACTTGTCAGATCCAAAATAATTCTACATCCTCCGTCCTTTTTTGGTCGGGGTACCTCCACTACTTCCGTTTGTGAAAAATGGAATGTCCTGCTAGGAACATGCTGGAGGGGCAAATTGCCATTTGGATTGAACTCAATTCAAAACCCTTGAATAATATGAGTATCTGAGGTAATTTGCTTCCATTCTTCATAAAACAGATGTAACCTACACCCAACCTTCGGCTGTGTTGTATTTAATATGTTCCCATGAGAAACAGGCCCACCTACCTCTTTGGTAACTGGTGTGACCTGCTGTCCCCATTTCCTGGCGGGAAGTCCCACATTTGTCCGTGTTCCCATTGCAGAAAGCCAACTGCGCATCTGTGTTGACGGCCGGCTTGTTCCTGGTGTAGACCCGGAATCTGCACATCTTCTGTAGGGATACTTTCTCCTCACAGGTTTGCCGACCATCGTCGTCTTAATCAAGCCCATCATCTTCATCATCCAACTCCTTCACGCGTTTCACGAGGTCCTCTCCAAAGAGTAAGTTGGGTGGCTGCACGCTGGTAGGCGTGCAGAGCGCTGCAAACTTAGGATTGATAGTGGGCCGAATGGCACTCTTCCTGAGACAATTGATCTCAAAGTGGGCACTGCACAGCAACCCTAGTGCCTCTTGATGCGTCCCCGACACATGCCCTCCATCCATTGTTCCAGCGAACGCCGTGATTCCTGAACTCAGCAGCTTCAGGATTCTCTGCAGCTTTATTTCCTGGGCACGCATGCCCACGCCCATCTGACCCCATATTATCTAGTTCACTGCCCGTACTTTTAGCAACATGCAGTTCCTCGGGTTTTCGTGCTTTTTGGCGGTCTCGTCCATCATGAGTTCCTGGAGCTGCTGGGACACCATGTAATTTATTGTGGAGGCCAGCTCTTCTCCCAGTGGCTCTCCTGACTTTGATGGGACACCGAATCGTGCTGCCAGAGATGGGACATCTGGCTGCTGCCGTTCTTCGCTTGGTTCGACCTCACCGTCAGAGTCGGGGTCAAAACTCAACTGACCCATTGCACGTGTCTCATCAATGAGGGTGCTATAGAGCAGGCCTCTACTAGGTGCTGCTGGCACGGCCTCTTCTCCAGCCTTCGCTGACCACTCCTCGTCCGGTAGTGTGCCCTGCTGGAGCACCCTGTGCTCCACAGATGGGAATCTTCCCCCAATTCCATGGGCCTGACAGACTTGTGCGTTGCCTTGCGCCCGACTGGCGCTGGCTCCATGCTTTGCAGCACCAGGTCTGCAGTCGCCCCACTCCCAGCCGGCAACTGTGCAGGGGTATGAGGCAGCCATTCACAGGCCACACTCCCGCGGCTGTCTACGGATTTTGTTCCGGCTCACCTCTTCCCCTTGCCCATCTTGTCCATGTGCTACTAAGAGAAAACAAACGGCACCACAGCAAACGGACCCGAACTCCAGTTAAGTTTTTGCCACTTACCTGGAGTCTAAATACTTACCACTGGAGGAGCTCTGTTCCTCCCAGCCTCCGTGCGCCAATGCAGCTGACGTAATGACACGCATGCGCACTGGCGGGGCTTCTTCACGGAATCACTCACGTGACTCCGAAGTCAAATTTTGAATTCAATCTACCAAGTCTCCCTGGATCCCAAATGCCTGAATCTTGCTGATCAGTCTACCGTGAGGGACCTAGTCAAATCATTTACTAAATTCCATGTAGACAACATTCCACCACTCATTCATTATCTTTGCCACCTACTCAAAAAACTAAATCCTTCATAAGACACAACCTCCCCCATATAAAACATGCTGCCTATTCCTAATAGGTTCATCTTTTTCCAGACATGAATAAATCCTATCCCTAAAAATCTTCTCCAATAATTTCCTTACCAAGAATGTAAGATTCAATGGTCTATACTTTCCTGGTTTATCCCTTTGCTCTTCAAAAGCAAAGAAACAAAGTTGGCTATTCGTCAATCCTTTAGAGCTTTGCTTGTGACTAAATAGGATGCAAAGATCCCTGACTGAATGTAAATAGGGTGTCGTGGTTGTGGATGTTGGCCTTGAGAGGTTATTTTGTTCGCAGTGGATCTGGTGGATTTTGTCGAGACTGTGTTTGTGGTAGAAGATATTTTAAGGTATCTGCAGTAGGTATCTGTCATCCAGTACATTGATACTTTGAGCTAGGTTTGAGTTCCTGATCTTCCTCAGATAAAAAAGGCTGTCAGTGTGCTGATGATGATGTGGAACTGCAGCATCCCAACATCCCCTGTGATCTCCGAGGCTGAGAGCTGACATGACTCTCCCAGGAAATATAAAATAGAAACTATTCAAAAATTCGCTGATTCTTATTTTGAGGATGTGGGTGCCAATGGAAACACTAACACTTAGTGCATATTTCAATTTTCACTCTAGATACCCATAGAGTTAGTGTTATTTCTGGCTGCATGAGACCACAAAGTGCCTTACTAGATCATTACAAAGGCAAGTTAAGATCCGTCTCTGATGTGGGACTTTTAGTTACAAACCAGAATGAGTAAAGACAAAGACTTCTTTCATTCAGGGTCATTCGTAAATGATTGGATTTTATGGAAAACCATAAAAACTTCATGAACATTTATTATTTACAAATGCCGCTTCCTTTACCATAATTCTAAAAATATAGATTAAAATCCACAGATCTGCAATAATGTGGTCTGACTCACAAACAGTGGGTTATGAATTCTGACACAAATGTCTCAGCATTCAATGACCACTCTTTTGCGCTTCTTCAAGTCTCTAAGCTGTAAACCATCACTTGATGCAGACCACTGGTCTGCCTGCTATTTTGCTTTTTAAAGTCATGAACTTTAGCCTGGGATTCTCTTCATGAAATCTTAATAAAGAATGACCTCCAGGCTGTGTGGATGTGTGTATTGTGGTCGACCTCAATATGATTAGAAACAGGACTGTAGCCTTGCATCACGGCAAAAACTTGAAGTAAACAAGTTCTTCCCTAAATTGCTGTCTTGAAATTAATGAAGCACAAATGGCATGCGAATCGCAGTCATGATAATATCATTGGAACATCTTCCTTTAATTATTACTTTATACCTTCCAGCTTGCCATGACCAAACTATAATTATTGTTGACAGTATTTTCAAATGTTTCAAATTACAGTTTTAATTTTTTTTAAAGCAAGGAATGAGGAAAGGCATTTCATTCTCCATTTCATTAGGCCCATCTTGCTGTTGGACTATAAATAATTTGCAAAATCAAAATCACACTCCTGTAATAACTATGAGGGGACAAAAGACATTGTTGGAAATGTCTGTCATGACCGCTTCTTATTCTCTTGGTCAGGATGTGATACCACAAAGATATAAACTTGTGGGTTTGTTTGTCCTGTGAGAGAATGAGCAATTGTTTATTTTTTTTATAAAGCTTCCATTAAACCCCGTGTTACATCGTTCACATTGCACACTTCTGACTCATGGTCAGATGAGAGTGCTATCTCAGAATACAATGGATCGTTCAAAGCCCCACACAGTGAACTCAATTTTTCAAAAACAATGCTAAAAAGACAGTTGTGTTTACAACAGCTAATATAAGAAACAAAGAAACATAACATATGTGCTGAAGATGGAAACTGTTCCTGCATGGCCTTCAGGGAAGAACATTTGTGTCAATTAATTGATAGAAGGATAATCTGACTGTTCTCTTCAGTTTGTTACTGTGAAATTGCAAGGGGGATGACCTTTGATGAGAATTCACCCTTATCATTTTCTTTTGTGATGGTGTCTTTTGAGTGTACGGTCAAATGGTTTAGTATCTGTTTTAGTATCATAGCATTATAGCAAGGCAGCACTGTGGCACAGAGCCCCTGCTTCACAGAGACAGAGGTCCAGCTTCAATCCTAGGCTTGGGTGCTGCCGGTGTGGAGTTTGCACATCCTCCCTGGGACTACGTGGGTTTCCTCCTGGTGCTCCGGTATCCTCCCACTTTCCAAAGACATGTAGGTTTGTAGATTAATTGAGTTCTGTCAAATTGCCCCTAATGTGTAGAACTAATGCTGACAGGTAATCGAAGGTCAGCGTGGACTTAAAGGGCCAAAGGGCCTGTTTTCACACTGTATCTCTATACTAAACTAAAAACATAAATTATCTATCAGTAATTATTTATTATTATTGAATGGTTGATTCCAGTTTGTTTGTTTAAATCAGCAAGATGTGCATCTATTGTAAGTTTAGATACTAAGTATTTTAATATTAAAATTAGTTGCTATTGTTACTTTCATGCATGTATTCAGTGAAAATCAGTACAGCTGAATTAACAAGAAAGAATGCTTCACTTGCATATTTGCTCCTGACATTTGATCCGTCACCACAACTGGCAAAAGGCAGGGGAATAGTATAAGCAGCAAGATTCAATTACTGTGAAGAATTAAATGTCTTTCTGGGAGATCCTGCCTGCAAGGCAGCTGTGCCCACATTTTTTCCTAGCAGGACTTTCCATTAGGACTCAGGGGGGGAAATTGATAACAGTCAGGCTTATAATACTCAAGAGATGTGCAACCAAAGTTAGAGAGTCATAGAGATAGCACAGAAATGGTCCTTCAGTTCACCAAATGGAGGTGACCATTGCATTAATCCTACTGTAACCAATTTTATCTTTCGTACATTTCCATCAGACACATCAGGGTGACATGGTGGCATAGCGGTAGAGCTGCTGCCTTACAGTGCCAGAGACCCGGGTTCAATCCTGACTACCGGTGCTACCTGTACGGAGTTTATATGTTCTCGGGGTTTCCTCCAAGATCATCGGTTTCCTCCCACACTCCAAAGGTTTATGGGTTAATTGGCTTGGAATAAATATAAATTGTCCCTGGTGTGTGTAGGATAGTGTCGTTGTGCGAGGATCGCTGATCGTTGCCGACGGTGTGCCAAGGGGCCTGTTTCTGTGCTGTATCTCTAAACTAAACTAAACTAAACATTATAAGTTTATTAAGGGTAACATTAAGGACTTATATTCACTGGAATTTAGAAGGATCGTATAAAAACAATTAGAATTCTTAAGGGATTGGACAGGCTAGAAACATAGAAACATAGAAACATAGAAATTAGGTGCAGGAGTAGGCCATTCAGCCCTTCGAGCCTGCACCGCCATTCAATATGATCATGGCTGATCATCCAACTCAGTATCCCGTACCTGCCTTCTCTCCATACCCTCTGATCCCCTTAGCCACAAGGGCCACATCCAACTCACTCTTAAATACAGCCAATGAACTGGCCTCAACTACCCTCTGTGGCAGAGAGTTCCAGAGACTCACCACTCTCTGTGTGAAAAAAGTCTTTCTCATCTCGGTCTTAAAGGATTTCCCCCTTATCCTTAAGCTGTGAAGCTAGATGCAGGAAAAATGTTCCCCCATGTTTGGGGAATCCAGAACCAGGGTTTAAGAATAAGGGGTAGGCCATATAGGAATGAGATGAGGAAAAACGTGTTCACCCAGAGAGTTGTGAATCAGAGGAATTCTCTGCCACAGATAGTAGCGGAAGCCAATTCACTCGATGTATTCAAGAGAGAGTTAGATAAAGCTCTTAGGGCTAAAGGAATCAAGGCATATGGGGAGAAAGCAGGAACGGGATACTGATTCTGGATAATCAGCCATGATCATATTGAATGGCGGTGCTGGCTCGAAGGGCCGATTGGCCTACTTCTGCACCTATTTTCTATGTTTCTATGTATTACCTGGGAAAGCACAAGCATCAAGATGGCAACATTGGCAGACAGAGGAGAGTATCGATGCCATTGAGTAGCTTCCCGCATCCTTGGCAGTGCTCTGGGTTCCAAGGCTGGCTGCGGGAGGCACCTCTGCGCTGGAGGTCGAGTGGTGGTTGTGGGAGGTGAGGATATGGCGCAATCACTAGTCGATGTGTCAGTGGAGTGACCCACTGGAGGTCCCCTTACAGAAGATTGGGGATCACATGAATTAGGAGTCCCTGGAGTCACCACAAAGGCCGAGTACTTGGATCGGATGCATCCTGCAGTGGCATTGAGCGGCAGAGCAGTGGTGGAGGATATCAACAGCATTGCCAGGCCAGGCTGCCCTCTACATCATTGACCCAGCACTGCCGCCAGGACAACGTGTCTTTAAGGCCAAGATAAGAGTCTATTTTAAAAACTTTAAACTTAATGGGCACAGGATGGTCCCTCCCTCAATTTCAAGAGAGAGTTAGAGTTAGATTTAGATCTTAGGGCTAAAGGAATCAAGGGATATTGGGAAAAAGCAGGAACGGGGTACTGATTTTAGATGATCAGCCATGATCATATTGAATGGTGGTGCAGGCTTGAAGGGCCAAATGGCCTACACTTGCACCTATTTTTCTATGTTTCTATGGCTCTTTATGAACTGCCTCAGTGGTCCATTGTTCTTACACTGCAATCATTGCATTTGTTTATCTATATTATGATTTTACTGAATTGGAAGCAAAACAAAGAATTTAATTGTATCTAGACACTAGTACAGGTGTTAGAGGTTATGGGGAGAAAGCAGGAGAATGCGGTTAGGAGGGAGAGATAGATCAGCCATGATTGAATGGTGGAGTGGACTTGATGGGCCAAATGGCCTAATTCTAATCATATTCCTTATGACTTTATGACCTTATGACACATGTGACAATAAAGTACCATTGAATCATGGAACTGATGAACTGTTAAGAGTAGGGCTCATTAGGAAAAACAAGGGCAATCTGTGCATGGATCCAGAAAATGTAGGTGAGGTCTTAAATAAATACTTTTCCCCAGGATAATAAAGGAAACAGATTTTGTAGTTGAAGAATTTGATAAATGCTGAGGTGAAATTGCAGTGCTGACCTCCATCAATAAAGACTCAATGTCTCAGGTGACTTAAAGGTCGATAAATCCCCAGGGCTGGATGAGATTTATCCCATGCTGTCGTGGGAGGATTACTGGGGCTCAGGCCGTGATCTTTACATCTTTGTTGGCCACAACTAAGGTACGGGATTACCTCAAAATAGTAAATTACAAGAAGGACAGCTGGGGAAAAAAACTACTAATTATGTACCTGTGAGCAAATATCAGTAGCAGGGAAGTTATTGGAAACCATTTTGAGGAAAAAGATTAATGATTAATTAGAAAGGTAGGGACTAATCAATAGCCTGCCTACATTGCATTGTCAAGGACAGATCCTGTCTGACCAGTCTGATTGAATTCGATGAAGAGATAACAAAGCATATTAATGAGGGCATAGGGTCATAGTGTCATACAGCATGGAAATAGGCCCTATGGCCCAACGCCCATGCCGATCAACATGCCCCATCTATATTAGTCCCACCTTCCCCCACTTGGTACATACTGCAATCCTCTAAACCTATATCTATGTACCTGCCCAAATGCCTCTTAAATGTTATGATAACACCTAACTACCTCCTCCAGCAGCTTGTTCCATATACAGGCCACCCTTTGTGTAAAAAGGTTATGCCTCAGATTCCTATTAAATCTTTCCCCCTCACCTTAAACCTATGTTCTCGATTCCTTTACTCTGGGCAAGAGACGCTGTGCGTGTGTCTAATGCTCTCATGATCTTGTACACCTCTCCAAGATTACCCCACATTATCCTGCGCTCCAGTAGATGTGGTTTACACAACTTTAGCAAAGCCTTTGACACAGTTATACAGTACATGGGAGACTGGACCAAAAGGTTAGGGCCCATGGGTTCAGGGCAAGTTGGTAAATTGGATTCAAATTTGGCTTGGCAACAATTAGGCAATAGTTGATAATAGATGGTCAATTTTGTGATTGTATGCATGAGACTAGTGGTGCCCCACAAGGACTGGTGTTGGGACCCTTGCTGTTTGTAAAATATGTGAATGATAGCGTAGATAGTCAGACACTGTTCCCTGGAGCGGAAATGTCAAATACTAATAGGCTTAGCTTTATGGTGAGACCGGGAATGTTTAAAGGAGATGGGCAAGGCAAGTATATTTTAAACACAGAGAGTGATAGGTGCCTGCAATGCGCTGCCAGGGAGGGTGGTGGAAGCAGCAACAATAATAACACCGAAGAGGCATTTAGACAACCACATGAACAAGCAGAGAATGGAAGGATATGGATTATGTGCAGGTCGATTGGATTAGTTTAATTTGGTATCTTGACCTGCATAGACATGGATGGTCTGAAGGGCCTTTTCTTACACTGTACTGTTCTCTGTTCCTCGATTTACATGTGGATATAGGAGGCATGATCAGTATATTCGCAGATGACACAAAAATTGGTGGTGTTGGTATTGTGTGGAGGGAAGGCCACATGACTATTGATGTGTTTGGGAAATGGGCTAAGAAATGGCAGGTGGAGTTTGATCTTGAAAAAAAGGCGATACATTATGGGGCTGCTGATATCATGAATAGTAGGCCTTGGGCAGTATTAAGCAACAGAGGGAATTATCATGTACAAATCCAAAGATCCTTGAAAAT
The DNA here is from genome assembly GCA_035221665.1 of Okamejei kenojei. Classification (NCBI taxonomy): domain Eukaryota; kingdom Metazoa; phylum Chordata; class Chondrichthyes; order Rajiformes; family Rajidae; genus Okamejei; species Okamejei kenojei. Next base: position 83,673,258 of record CM069135.1, read on the forward strand.
GGCAGAGCAGAAAGATAACATGGACTAACATGGTCTGAAGAAGGGTTTTGGCCTGAAACGTTGTCTATTTCCTTCGCTCCATAGATGTTGCTGCACCTGCTGAGTTTCTCCAGCACTTTTGTCTACCTAAGAAACCACATAGGCTATTGGCCTTCAATAGTTGGGACATTGTGCACAACGGCAGTAAGGTTATGCTCCAACTTTATAAAACATTGGTCAGAGCTCAGTGCATTTCTGGTCATCGCACTATTAGAAGGATATGATAGGACTGGAGAGGATTCAAAAGAGATCCACCAGGATGGTACCTGGGATGGAGCCTTTCATTTACGAGGAAACACTGGAAAGGCTTTGTCTGTTTTGACCTCTCTCGATGACCTCTGTCTGGTCAGGGAGAGTGAGGAGGTCATAGAGTGGAGTAACAGAGAGGTGGTCACTCCAAGACCATGGGAGGCAGACAAGTGGGTCACGGTTAGGAGGGGCAAGGGGCAGAGGCAGTCACTAGAGAGTACCCCAGTGGCTGTACACCTTGGAAATAAGTATTCCTGTTTGAGTACTGTTGGGGGGGCAGCCTACCTGGGGGTAGCGACAGCAGTCGGGCCTCCGGCACAGAGACCGGCCCTGTTGCTCAAAAGGGTAGTGAAAAGAAGAGAAGAGCAATAGTAATAGGGGACTCTATAGTCAGGGGGTCCGTTATTCGATTCTGTGGATGCAGTAAGGAGACCTGGATGGTAGTTTGCCTCCCTGGTGCCAGGGTCTGGGATGTGTCTGAACGTGTCCAAGATATCCTGAAATGGGAGGGAGAGGAGCCTGAGGTTGTGGTATATATAGGTACCAATGACATAGGTAGAAAAAGAGAAGGGGCCCTGAAAGGAGAATTTAGGAAGTTAGGAGGAGAGTTAAGGAGAAGGACCGCAAAGGTAACAATCTCAGGATTACTGCCTGTGCCACGTGACAGTGAGAGTAGGAATGGAGCGAGGTGGTTGATAAATGCATGGCTGAGTGTCTGGTGCAGAGGGCAGCGATTCAAGTTTCTGGATCATTGGGACCTCTTTTGGTGAAGGTGTGACCTGTACAAAAAGGACAGGTTACACTTGAACCAGAGGGGGACCAATATCCTGGCGGGGAGATTTGCAAAGGCTACTGGGGAGACTTTAAACTAGAATGGTTGGGGGGAGGGACACAAATTGAGAAAGCTAGTAGACAGTGTGTGAGGCAGGAGGCAGAGAAGGGAAGCACTCAGACCCAACATGTAGGGGAGAAAGAAGAAAAAGATATTAAACAGAGAATAAGAGGTGGTGGGTTTCTTAAATGTGTGAGCAGAGAGACAGGGGTGTAAAATGAGGGTAGAAGCAATAGGTAGCAAGGTGAAAAGTAAAAGTGGCAGGCAGACAAATCCAGGGCAAAAATCAAAAAGGGCCACTTTTCAACATAATTGTATAAGGGGTAAGAGTGTTGTAAAAACAAGCCTGAAGGCCTTGTCTCAATGCAAGGAGCATTCGTAATAAAGTGGATGAGTTGAATGTGCAGATAGTTATTAATTAATATGATATAGTTGGGAACACGGAGACATGGCTCCAGGGTGACCAAGGCTGGGAGCTGAACATCCAGGGATATTCAATATTCAGGAGGGATAGACAGAAAGGAAAAGGAGGTGGGGCAGCGTTGCTGGTTAGAGGGGGAATTAACGCAATAGAAAGGAAGGACATTAGCTTGGAGGATGTGGAATCGATATGGGTAGAGCTGCAAAACACTAAGGGGCAGAAAATGCTGGTGGGAGTTGTGTACAGGCCACCAAACAGTAGTAGTGGAGTTGGGTATGACATCAAACAGGAAATTAAAAATACGTGCAACAAAGGTAAAACAGTTATAATGGGTGACTTCAATCTACATATAGATTAGGTCAATCAATTTGGCAGGGGTGCTGAGGAAGAGGATTTCTTGGAATGTATGCGGGATAGTTTTCTAAACCAACATATAGAGGAACCAACGATAGAACAGGCTATTCTAAACTGGGTATTGAGTAATGAGGAAGGGTTAGTTAGCAGTCTTGTTGTGTTTGGCCCCTTGGGCAAGAGTGACCATAATATGGTTGAGTTCTTCATTAGGATGGAGAGTGACGTTGTTAATTCAGAAACATGGGTTCTGAACTTAAAGAAAGGTAACATTGAGGGTATGAGACGTGAATTGGATAAGATCGACTGGCAAGTGATTCATAAAGGGTTGACAGTGGATAGGCAATGGAAGGCATTTAAAGACTGCATGGATGAACTACAACAATTGTTCATCCCAGTTTGGTAAAAGAATATAAATCAGGGAAGATAGTGCTTCCATGGATAACAAGGGAAATCAGGGATAATATCAAAACAAAAGATGAAGCATACAAATTAGCCAGAAAAAGCAGCCAACCAGAGGACTGGGAGAAATTCAGCAGGGGAGGACAAAGGGCTTAATTAGGAAAGAGAAAATAGATTATGAAAGAAAACTGGCAAGGACCATAAAAACTGACTGCAAAGGTTTTAATGGATATGTGAAGAGAAAACATTAGTTCAAGCAAATGTAGGTACCTTGCAGTCAGAAACTGGTGAATTGATCATGGGGAACAAGGACATGGCAGACCAATTGAATAACTATTTTGGTTCTGTCTTCATTAAGGAAGACATAAATAATCTGCCGGAAATAGCAGGGGACCAGGGGTCAAATGAGATGGAGGAACTGAGTGAAATCCAGGTTAGCCAGGAAGTGGTGCTAGGTAAATTGAATGGATTAAAGGCCGATAAATCCCCAGGGCCAGATAGGCTGTATCCCAGAGTACTTAAGGAAGAAGCCCCAGAAATAATGGATGCATTAGTGATAATTTTTCAAAACTCTTTAGATTCTGGAGTAGTTCCTGAGGATTGGAGGGTAGCTAATGTAACCCCACTTTTTAAAAAGGGAGGGAGAGAGAAAACGGGGAATTACAGACCTGTTAGTCTAACATTGGTAGTGGGGAAAATGCTAGTCAGTCATTAAAGATGGGATAGCAGCACATTTGGAAAGTGGTGAAATCATTGGACAAAGTCAGCATGAATTTATGAAAGGTAAATCATGTCTGACGAATATTATAGAATTTTTCGAGGAGGTAACTAGCAGAGTGGATAAGGGAGAACCAGTGGATGTGTACTCGCTAGAATTTAGAAGATTGAGGGGGGATCTTATAGAAACTTACAAAATTCTTAAGCAGTTGGACAGGCTAGATGCAGGAAGATTGTTCCCGATGTTGGGGAAGTCCAGAACAAGGGGTCACAGTTTAAGGATAAAGTGGAAGTCTTGGGGACTGAGATGAGAAAAATATTTTTCACACAGAGAGTGGTGAATCTGTGGAATTCTCTGCCACAAAAGGTAGTTGAGGCCAGTTCATTGGCTATATTTAAGAGGGAATTAGATGTGGCCCTTGTGGCGAAAGGGATCAGGGGGTATGGAGAGAAGGCAAGTACAGGATACTGAGTTGGATGATCAGCCATGTTCATATTGAATGGCGGTGCAGACTCAAAGGGCCGAATGGCCTACTCCTGCACCTATTTTCTATGTTTCTATGTTTTCCCTGGATCAGAGGAGATTAAGAGCTGATATGGTATACAAGCCTATAAGCGGTATAGAAAGGGTAAATTGTAGGAAACCATTCCCTATATGGTGCATAAAACTGCAGTCAAAGATGGAGGTGAAGAGGGCAAGAGATTTAAATGGGAATATGAAGGGGATCTTTTGCAGTCAGAGAATGAGTGAAGGTTCCCATTTTCAATGCCTTTTTCATTCATAAAGTGGTGGTTTCCTGAAACGCACTGTCTGAGAGCGGCTGCGGAGGGTTGAGATCCCGACCACGGGGGAAAATGGAGGAGGACTGGCCAAATTTTGTGCCTTCCACCACAGTGATGAATGCTGTGGTGGATGTTTATGTTAAATTCTTATTGTTTTTTTGTGTGTTCTTTTTCAATGTCCCGCTGCTGACAAATTCATTTCACTTGCACTTTATGTGCAAGGGTTAATGCAGATGGTGTCCACTGGGTGTATTTTTGGGGACGTAAGAGGAAACTGGGAAACTGGAGGAAACCATGCAGTCACAAGGAGAACTTGCAAACTCCATGCAGACAGCGCAGTAAATCAAGATCATACCTGGAGACACAACTGTCTGCAATCTGGAGAGCAAAGGGCTAATCAATGTTTCAGGTCATGATCCTGGGTCTGGACTGAGTGTGGAGGGAAGAGAGCCAGTATAAGGATGGAAGATGGAGAAAAGTCACTACAGCCCCCTGCCCCCCCATCTCCCCCCCCCCCATTCTCCCCACCCTTTCCCCCACCCCTCCCTCCCTTCCTACCCACTCCACCTCCACCTCCCCTTTCCCCACTCCTCTGCCCCCCCACTCTCCGCCCCCTTTTCCCCCACTCCTCCCCCCCCATCCTCCCACCCACTGCCCCTCCCCCCACCCCCTTGCCTCCCCACCCCACAATAACGACTTTAAATGCCACAAGAATATAATAATATCAGGAGGACATTGTAGACCTTTGAATCATCAATCACATTACACATTGCCCCTCATTGTGATTCAGTTTTTGAGGGAAATAACACAGTTGCACCAATCTGCAGCCACTCGCAATATTGAAATGACCTCATCTCTATGATTTTGATGTGATTACAGAGAGATAGGAGAAATTATTAAAACTCCCAGCTTGCAACAACACAGTAGATTTGCCCTCCGATTTCAAAAAATAAGTATTTTGCTTACAATAACCTTCACATACTTGGCAACAAGCACAAATAATGTAGCAGCTGAACATGTAAATAAAATGAAAGGTTGTGAGATAACCTAATGAAAGGAAAGGGAGTAACACAATCAAAGGGAGTGAACAGTCAACTAAAATCTAGGGTTGAATTCAATCCAACATGCAGCAGATCCAAATGTGTTTCTGATCCAAGGCAAAGATGTTTTCCAAATGTAAAATGTCAGGTGTCAAGGAAGTAGCCATCAATTCTAATCATATTATATTCAGGTCAAAAGTGTGTTATAAATAATTTAAAGATGTGAGTGTTGCACTTATTTTATCAAACTAAGTAGACTGCAGCTGTAGATTAGTGAAAAGAATTGGTGAGCTATGTTCAAAAGTACTTGTATAAATCAAGCTCACCTTAACAGAAGATGGAAGTTTGAAATAAAACACAAATAAAAATTGGAAAGATGCAGCAACTCTGTAAAATTACCATTAACTGACCTAGATGAAAACAAATACTGTACGGTTTCAAAGTTGTGTTTGTCATATGTAATACTTAGCTCGTATTGTTACTTATTTGCAAACTATGGGAGTAATGCTTGATAATAATACTTACTGAGACTTTATGAATTGACTTTCTGACTGTGTATGCTAATTTTTTTCTAATGCATACACATACACTTCCCATTACTGGACAAAACATCAAAGTGATATAACGTTGATCATTTGATTGAGGCGAGATCCCTGCAATCAGCAAAAATGAGGTAACCACGTTAAAATCCTAAATTTAGTTCCTGGTGGACAATGAAAATCACTTACTCAGGGACTGACTCTATGGCCTAAAGATACACAAAAAGTACTGGATTAACTCAGCGGGTCAGGCAGCATCTCTGGCGAAAAAGGATAGGTGACGTTTTAGGTTGGGACCCTTCTTCAGTTTGTGCCTTGGGGCTTCCAACTCTAGTTCCAGACCTCCCAGTTCAGACCTAATCCGGATTTCAGGTATTTCTGCAAATAGGTCTATGGCTCACCTGGTACATGCCAACCAAGTTGGAATATCAGGCTAGTCCCATTTGCCTGCACTGATTAGTGAAAAGAAAGGGTGAGAGAATGAATCTTGGACTGATTCCAAACCCAAGCTTGCCTTAAGGAGGCTTGTTTGTTTGACCATTTTGCCCTTCTGCTGTCGGGTAGTCTGGTTATTGTTTAGGTCTCACTGCACTTGGACTACATATGTGAGTAGTCACAGATGCTGCTGAACATTGTGCAATCATCAGTGACTATCCTGACCATTTCTGCCCATACAATGAAGGAAGGTAGACAAAAATGCTGGAGAAACTCAGTGGGCGAGGCAGCATCTATGGAGCGAAGGAATAGGCGACGTTTCGGGTCGAGACCCTTCTTCAGACTGATGTCAGGGAGGTCATTCATGAAGCAGCTGAATATGGTTGAGCTTAAGACACTACACTGAGGAACTCCCACAGTGAGATTGTGCAGCTGAGATGATTGACCTCCAACCAACACAACCATCTACCATACGGTATGATTTCAACCAGTGTGACTTTTCCCCTGATTCTCATTGACTCCAGTTTAGTCAGTGATCCTTGATACCATGCACAATCAAATGTTGCCGTATTATAATGACAATTACTCACACTTCACTGTTGGAATGCAGCTCTTTTGCCCATGTTTGGACAAAGACTGCAATGAGGTCGGGAGCTGTGTGATTTTGGACTTTTGAGGTTGATATCCCTTCCATGACTTTGCAGGTGGTCAAAAGCAGACATGCAAGATTGTGCATTTGGCCAACTAGTCTGAAGACACATCCTGAACCTAAACACAGACTGATAAAGGGTCCAGGCCTGAAATTTCACCTATCCGTGCTTTCCAGAAAAGCTGCCTGACCTGCTGAGTTTTACTCCAGCACTATGTGTCTGAATTAAACATTAATTAGATGGGTTGGATATATTCTGCTTCTTGTTGAATTTGATGGGTTGGATATATTCTGCACACCTGGACAATATTCCCCAATGGCAGTTAGATGTCAGTGTTACAGCTGTACTGGAACAACTTGGCCAAGGGTGCAGCAAGCTCTGAAGCACAAGCCCTCAACACTATTGTCAGAATGTTGTCAGTGTCCATAGTTTAGTTTAGTTTAGAGATACAGGGCCATTGGTGCACCTAGTCCACGCCGACTAGCGATCCCCGCACAATGACTCTATCCTACGCGCACTAGTAACAACTTACAATTATACTAAGGCAATTAACCTGCAAACCTGTATGTCTTTGGAGTGTGGGAGGAAACCGTAGATCCCGGAGAAAACGCATGCAGGTCATGGCAGAACATACCAACTCCGTACAGACAACTCCCGTAGTCAGGATCTAAACCGGATCTCTGGCGCTGTAAGACAGCAACTCTATCACTGTGCCGCCCATTTCATACGGAGATACAGTAACCAAATGTATATCCTGATCAGTGAAGTCAATGAAGATAAATATAAAAATGAAAAACAACGTGAATGTTGTATGTTAAACGTTTGCCTGATGTTAACAACTATAGTATTGTGGGTGGCCAGAACTTTCATTCCATTGAGGCAGAATCTTCCATTATCTATTTCTGACTCTGAAATGGTAGACAGGAATGCTGGCAATGCTTGTTGAAGTTATGCTGGGCAAACAGAGTTTATTGATGAGGCAAAGCCAATCTCCCCGCCAAGGAACAGAGGAAGCCAGCGCAGAGCTGCACCTTTTGAAGGCTGCACAAGTTGTCCAATGGAGCTCGGTGAGTATTGCTTGAGCAGAACATTTGCATCTTTAGATAGTGATTTGCTGTTACAACAAGTAGATTTGAAATGTATTTTTCAGTTTGATGACAAAAGCAAAAATAAAATTTAGAGTTAATGCAGTGTTGGTGCAAATGGATAATAGATGGTCTGGGTTGACATGATGAGTCGAGTGACCTGTTTCCGCGCTGTATCTCCCTGTAATGCCAGGGACACTCACAGCACTATAGTGCCTTCAAGTCTGCTTGCAGAATCTATGTGGTATCCTCCATAGGATTACATCAAATCTATATCCTTTATATTTATATTCTATATTCTAATATTCAAATCTATATTCTTTATACTCCTCTAGCACCTCATTTACTCCATGCCTCTACAATAATTATAGGAGGCATGGAGTAAATGAGGTGCTAGAGGAGTATAAAGAATGTAAAAAGAATCTTAAGAAAGAAATTAGGAAGGCTAAAAGAAGATATGAGGTTGCTTTGGCAAGAAAGGTGAAAGTAAACCCAAAGGGTTTCTACAGCTATATTAATAGCAAAAGGATAACGAGGGATAAAATTGGACCATTAGAGAACCAGAATGGACAGCTATCTGCAGAGCCAAAAGAGATGGGGGAGATATTGAACAATTTATTTTCTTCGGTATTCACCAAGGAGAAGGATATTGAACTCTGAGTTAAGGGGAAAAAGTAGAGTAGCTATGGAAACTATGAGATTCAAAGAGGAGGAAGTACTGACACTTTTGAAAAATATAAAAGTGGATAAGTCTCCAGGTCCTGACAGGATATTCCCTAGGACATTGAGGGAAGTTAGTGTAGAAATAGCAGGAGCTATGACAGAAATATTTCAAATGTCATTAGAAACGGGAATAGTGCCGGAGGATTGGCGTACTGCGCATGTTGTTCCATTGTTTAAAAAGGGTTCAAAGAATAAACCTAGCAATTATAGACCTATTAGTTTGACGTCAGTGGTGGGCAAATTAATGGAAAGGATACTTAGAGATAGTATATATAAGCATCTGGATAAACAGGGTCTGATTAGCAACAGTCAACATGGATTTGTGCCTGGAAGGTCATGTTTGACAAACCTTCTTGAATTTTTTGAAGCGGTAACTAGGGAAATTGATGAGGGTAAAGCAGTGGATGTTGTCTATATGGATTTCAGTAAGGCCTTTGACAAGGTTCCCCATGGAAGGTTGGTTAAGAAGGTTCAATGTTTGGGAGTTAATGGCGGAGTAGCAAGATGGATTCAACAGTGGCTGAATGGGAGATATCAGAGAGTAATGGTGGATGGCTGTTTGTCAGGTTGGAAGCCGGTGACCAGTGGGGTGCCTCAGGGATCCGTGTTGGGTCCACTGTTGTTTGTCATGTACATCAATGATCTGGATGATGGGGTGGAAAATTGGATAAGTAAGTATGCAGATGATACTAAGATAGGTGGTGTTGTGGATAATGAAATAGATTTTCAAAGTCTACAGAGAGATTTGGGCCATTTGGAAAAGTGGGCTGAAAGATGGCAGATGGAGTTTAATGCTGTTAAGTGTGAAGTGCTACATCTTGGCAGGACAAATCAAAATAGGACATACATGGTAAATGGTAGGGCATTGAGGAATGCTGTGGAACAGAGGGATCTAGGAATAACTGTGCATAGTAGCTCCCTGAAGGTGGAATCGCATGTAGATAGGGTGGTAAAGAAAGCCTTTGGTGTGCTGGCCTTTATAAATCAGAGCATTGAATATAGGAGTAGGGAAGTAATGTTAAAATTGTACAAGGCATTGGTAAGGCCAATTCTGGAGTATGGTGTACAATTTTGGTCGCCTAGTTATAGGAAGGATGTCAACAAAATAGAGAGAGTACAGAGGAGATTTACTAGAATGTTGCCAGGGTTCCAGCAACTATGTTACAGAGAAAGGTTGAACAAGTTAGGTCTTTATTCTTTGGAGCGCAGAAGGTTAAGGGGGGACTTGATTGAGGTCTTTAAAATGATGAATGGGATAGACAGAGTTGACGTGGATACGTTTTTCCCATTGAGGGTAGGGAAGATTCAAACAAGAGGGCATGACATGAGAATTAAGGGACAGAAGTTTAGGGGTAACGTGAGGGGGAACTTCTTTACTCAGAGGGTGGTGGCTGTGTGGAATGAGCTTCCAGCAGAGGTGGTGGAGGCAGGATCGATTTTAACATTTAAAAGAAAAGTGGATAGGTATATGGACGTGAAGGGAATGGAGGGGTATGGTCTGAGTGCAGGTAGATGGGACTAGGGGAAAACAAATGGTCGGCATGGACTGGAAGGGCCGAGAGGGCCTGTTTCCGTGCTGTAATTGTTATATGGTTATATGGTTATATCACAGACAAAAAAATTAATCTTCGTCAGCACTTTGAAAGCACATAGGCATCTTCCCATAAAATAGTAAGATTAAACAAGAACTTAACAGTTTAAAGTTTGATCTTTATTTTATGAGTTATGATGAGCGATTACGTGAAGAAGGCCATCCCCACGCATGCGCGTCAATCTTCAAAGCAGCCGTGTGAAATCACAGAGAAGAGTTGTTGAACTAACATAGGAAGATTAGAGTTGACTAGAACTTACAGAAAGATCTTTATGTTACGAGGGTCGGGAGTGGAGGGCACGTAATCGCTCATCGTAATTCCTCATAAAATAAAGATCAAACTTCAAACTGGTAAGTTCTCATTTAATCTTACTATATTACTTCGGAGTCACGTGAGTGACTACGTGAAGATTTTGAAGCTCTGTGATTTCATGCCGAGGAACGAGCCCACGCGTCACAACTGCATCAATTGACCAGGACGAGTGAGAAAAATTAATGCATTCAAACATGACATGGTTAAATGATACTGATGCGTTAATAACATAGAAACATAGAAATTAGGTGCAGGAGTAGGCCATTCAGCCCTTCGAGCCTGCACCGCCATTCAATATGATCATGGCTGATCATCCAGCTCAGTATCCCGTACCTGCCTTCTCTCCATACCCCCTGATCCCCTTAGCCACAACTCCCTCTTAAATATAGCCAATGAACTGGCCTCAACTACCCTCTGTGGCACAGAGTTCCAGAGACTCACCACTCTCTGTGAAAAAAGTCTTTCTCATCTCAGTCTTAAAGGATTTCCCCCTTATCCTTAAGCTGTGACCCCTTGTCCTGGACTTCCCCAACATCGGGAACAATCTTCCTGCATCTAGACTGTCCAACCCCTTAAGAATTTTGAAAGTTTCTATAAGATCCCCTCTCAATCTCCTATATTCTAGTATACACTATTAATAACAAAATAAATTAACAGTGACCCCTCTCACTCAGGGGGAAACTGTGAAACAGAAGTTAAAACAGAATCAGCAAAAATCCCCAGTCTGTTGATAGGCTTGTTTACAAAACCTTTGGTACGTCTGCTAGAATGTGGTCGAGAGGGACGTCCATATCCCTTGCTGCTGATGTCGATGCAGCCCTGGTGGAATGAGGTTTAAAATGGCAGTGTCCACTCCTGCACACGCCAGAACCTGTTTATTCCATCTAGAGATGGTCTGCACCGTAACCTTTTTATGAGGTTTGGTGTAACTAACAAAGAAGGAGAGTTCTGAGCCTCTCAGGCTCTTAGTGACCTTTATGTATTGAAGTATGTGTGACACTACACACAATCGTGGATCTGAGGGGTATGCCATAAAACTCAATTTGAGCCCCAGTACCCCTGGCCTGCTCTGCTTAATGAGGCCATGAACAAAAAAGGTGATGCTATTACAAGATGTACCCATACTGTCCAGTCTGAGTTTATGTAATGTCTGGACCCGTAGTTCTGAGGCCAGCACCATGAGCATGACTACTTTGAGTGTAAGATGGTGCAGAGATAGAGATGAAGCTGGTGCCCACTGACGGAGCAGCGTGAGAACCACGCTCACATCCCATATATGTGAATACCTGGGCCTAGGGGGAGTGGAGTTAAAAATGCCCTTCATAAACGTAGTTATTAAAGGGTGAGATCCTACCGTGTAGTTCCCTGACTCCAGTCATAAATAATTTGACAAAGCACTCCAGGCACTGTTAATGGCACTGTAACTGAGCTTGTTATCATGAAAAAGTGACGAAAGAAACTCCAAAAATGTCCAGAAGCTGTGTGATATTAAATATTAGAGCGGGAACTGTACATCTCCCATTTCCTTATATGAGTGATGTACTGTTTCTGTGTGCTCTTCCTCCAGGCCACAGATGACATCAATCATATGGTCTGAAAGCCCGAGCCCCAGGGATGGTCTCCTCAGAATCTGCAAACCAATAAATTTATACGGTCATGAAGAGGGTGGCTTTCCCCTGTCTCCGGGTGAACCAGCAGATTTCTGCTCTTGGGCACTGCCATAAAAGGCTGTGTAATTAAATCTAGAACCAGTGGGAACCAATGCTGAGTAGGCCAGTCTGGTACTACCAATATGCCAGAGGCGGAGTATTGCTCGATTTTGGCCAAACATCGACTGATAAGGCAGAATGGGGGACAAACGTATGAAAATTTCCCACCCCAATGTAGCGACAATGCATCTACTGCTACTGCCCCTGGGTCTGGCTCCCATGACACATAAATTGGTAACTGATAATTAAGCCTGGATGCAAACAGATCAATGTCCGGTTCACCATAACGAAGGACAGTGTCATTAAACGCTTTGTGATTCAACATCCATTCTTTGTGTCATTGAACTCTCGTGACCTGGTATCTGCCACCGTGTTATATCTACATGGTAAGCAGATAGCTGCAACCCAGATGTTTCTAGCACTACACCAGTGCCAGATGAGATTAGACAATTTATCACAGGATACAGACTTACTTCCACTCATGTGATTAATGTACAGTGTTCTGCAGTATTGTCAATCTGAAGTTGGACATGCACATGATGCATGTTGGTACAAAAAGCCTTTAACCCATAGAGTGCTCCCAATAACTCTATGTAGTTAATACAAGTAGTTAATACTGTGTGACTGAAGCATCAATGATTCCTGCAGATCCCATCTGCCACCGCAGCTTGAGATGGTATCGGTAGTACCCCAACCTAGCGCACTAGCATCAGTCTGCAGGATAACTGATGGTGTATCGACTCCAATAGTACTCGAACAACACTGAATATTGGTAACCAGGCACGTGCCGTCAGGGTAGGCAAGGTAGGTACTGACTAAAATTATAACATAGTATTACTAAATATAAATAGTAAAGGCATGGGAGAATTATGCCTATCTAAGAGATCGATCTCTTAGGTAGGCATAATTCTCCGTGCCTTTCATCCGCAGCACTTGTAACACGGGAAGCTCTGTGCAGCCCATGATAACAAGCTGCTGGAAGCCATCAATTTCAAGCGGGACTGAAGGCAGCAGAAATTCTGCCTTTGCAGCACTGCGCATGCGCAGCATTCTACTGCGCATGCGCAGCGCTAGTTTCTTGGCGGGGTTTTCAAATATGGATTGGCAGTATTTTAAGTGTATCTTTGGAAACAGGGAGAGAATAATGGAGCTCGTGTACCAATGATGTGGTAAGTATATTTCTTGGTGATGTTTTTAAATATCGTATTTCCCGGGGTGTGGGGGTGGGGGGAGAGCTCCTTTCATAGCATTTGGGGAGTATGGCATGGGGTAAAGTAGCAGGGAGGGCACGAATGTTGTGAAGGAGGGGTTCGGGATAATGCCACTTGCGACGCTCCTTGTACAGAGGCGTGCAAATCCTCTCTCCTGCCACTCGCTGGCCTCACTCATGTCCTTAAATTCCGACAGTGCGATTGAGGTTACTCGGCTGTGGGAATTTAAGGATTTGCAGGAAGCTGCTGACATGATCGAGTGGCAGGAGAGAGGTGTTCAGATGGAGAGCACTGGCAGAAGTGAGCGGGCTGGCAGAAGGCGCTGACGTGACGGCCAGTTCTGCTGTCGGGTCCCGGCGGCCACTCGCAGCCATTGCATGGGTCTATCGAAGTGACCTCTATGAAGCTTGAGTGCCTGTTCCTTTGCATGCTGTAGGTTTTGGTAGTGCAAAGGCCCGAACTGAGCAGCCGGGAAAGCAGCCTCTAAATCTCCAATTATACTAGCCACATGAAGGTTGATTATTAACAATGAGTTTCCTGCAGGCTTCAATTAACTCTAATTGCTTGCCCCAAGGCATACTCACTGACATGTTGACTGAGTTAATGGTGAATCCCAAATACTCAATTATCGTAGATGGCACCAATTTAGACTTAACTGGATGCATTAAGAACCCCAGTTTCTTTAAAAAAAAAACTTTTGTAGCTGACACAGATAATTCCGCTAATTCCAAAGTCCTCCCAATGACTAAGATGTCATCCAAATATGCCATGACTATATGATTCTGTGCCCTGAGTAGCCCCAGGACTGTTTTTTTAGCAATTTAGTGAATAGTCTGGAGGCTGAGGTTAATCCATTAGGTAATGTTTTAAACCGCCACAACTGCTCCATCCAGTTAAACTTCACAAATCTCCTGTGATCTTCATGAATGGCCACTGAATAGTAAGCATCTTTCAGGTCAATGCTCACCATGTAGCATCCCTTGGAAAACAGTTGTTTGGCAGTGACAAAAGTTTCCATTTTGAAGTGTTTATACTGCACAAATGTGTTAAGTTCTGTCAAATCAAGGATAATTCGATATCCTCCATCCTTCTTTTGCCTAGTAAATATATTGGACACAGACTGGTGAGGCTCATGACTCAAACTCTCAATTACCCCTTTCTTGACCAAAGACTCAAGTTCTCCTTGTGCACTCATACAGTCCTGTTGTGAAAACACAAAAGTGTGGCTCAGTGTATGCTGAGTGGGTGGAGGTAAGTCAGAAATAAACTCAATTTGGAAGCCTTGTATACTGTGCAGTATAAATGGGTCAGATGTTATCCAATGCCATTCATGTAAGAAAAATTGCAATCTCCCCCCAACTTGTAATTGATCCATCGCAGGCTCACTTACCTTGGTGGTACCAGCGGTATGGTCTTTGCTTCTGCCCCCGAGGTCAGGGGGGTAGGGCTGTTGGAGGACGCCATCCCTGCATCTTGAACATGGCCCAGTTTGGGCCCTGCCCTAAAAGGCTTCTGTGCCTGTTGCTCGGAACCACGTCCACCATATCCGGCAAACCGTCTGGTATGGAGAGGAGGATAGGGGTACTATCGCCGGAAAGATGATACCTTGGGATATGCCTTCATAAGGCCAATGGTTTTAGCCTCCTCATCCAGCTCTTTTACCTGTTTAGACATGTCTTCTCCAAACAGGAGGTTTGGGGGTTGGACATTCCCCAATTTGCACAACCCAGCAAATTTTGTGTTTAGAGCAGGAAGGATGGCATTCTTCCTGAGGCAATTGATTTCAAAATGTGCATTGCACATTAATGCCATAGCGTCCTGCTGAGTATCAGAGAGGGGCGCCCATCCACTGACCTCGCAAAGGCCGTTATGCCTGAGGCAAGTAGCCTGAGGATTTTTTGAATTTTTACCTCTTGTGCTCTGATGCCCCCTCCAATGAGTCCCCAGATAGATTGGTTTACAACCGGGACACTTAGTGAGGCACAGTTCAGTGGAGTATGATATTTGGCAGTTGTATCCTCCATAGTTTGTTCTTGGAGTTGATGGAAGGCCAGATAATTTATGCTCGTGGTGAGCTCTTCTTCCAATGGCTCCCCTGTTAGGGCAGGGATAGCAAATCTGGATGCCATAGGGGATACATCCGATGTTTGCCCCTCATGCCATGAAGCATGCTCCCCAACTGTGCCTCCGTACTCTGGGTCAGTATAACACTGGTCTCGTATGCTCCCCTCATCAGAGAGGGAGATATTCTGCAGCCCTGACACGGGTGTTGCTGCTTCGGATTCTCTGTAATCCCCGGGCTCCGATAGCTCCCTCCTTTGGAGCATATCACTCTGGAATAACCTCTCCACTAGGTTCTCCATATGGGTCAGCCTGCCAATAACGTTGCCCATAGAAGGTGGGAAAATTTCCACCTCCTGGCCCGACTCATCTGAGTCCAGGGCCCTCATAGACTTGCTGGTGGCTTTCCACCCCCATGGAGTAGCCAAGGCGCTTTCTGGCAGCACCAAGTCTGTAGCCGCTGGCTGCTCTGCCAGCGACCCTAAAGGTGAATTTGGCGGCCGCCCACTGCCCGCAGGCTCGCGGTCTTCCGCAGCCGGTTTCGTCGCGGCCCGTCTCTTTACCTTGGATATGTTCTCCCGAAGTCCGATGCTGAAAGGTAAGCAAAAAACCCCGAACCGGGATCAACGACCTCAGCTAATTTATAAACACTTACCTGAGCGTTTTAAAACTTACCGCTGGAAGGAGCAATGCGCCCACCAGTCAGTCGTTGTGCAATGCGTCAGACGTAATGACGCGCATGCGTGGGGACGGCCTTCTTCACGTAGTCACTCACGTGACTCCGAAGTAAAATTACCTCTTCCTATCCTGCCCCCCAGTTCTCCATAATCTGTTCTCCCTCATTTGTTTGGTACAACTTTGCTGCCTGCTTCAGCTACCTTAATTGGTAATGAGTTTCACATTCACTTTATCAGTAAAGCAGTCACTCTGAAATCCTTCAATCGATCTGTCAGTGAATGTTATATTTTGTACTAAATGTTGTACCATTTATCCTTTTAATTAAGCGCCGTGGATGGTTTGGTTGTGTACATGTACAGTCCTTTCCTTGACTGGATAGCAACCAAACAAAAACCTTTTGCTGCACCTTGGTACACATGGTGATAATAAACTAACCTAAATTAATTTACCTTGTTCTGGACTCTACCTTGTTCACATGGAAACATCATCATCCTAATTTCAATTATTCAAATAATTCAAATAATTATTAAATTATTAAAAACCTTTCCAATAATTGTAGCCTCACCCGCTGAGTTCCTCCAGCATTTTTGTCTACATTCTAATTTCAAAGATTGTTTTCAGTCTGTTTTTTTTCCACAGGTAAAGAGCAGCAGCCTGATCAACCTTTGCTGATCATTGTTCTGCAGCAATCCTGGCAGTGCCTTTCTACAAGGACTGAAACAATTCTACAAGGACTGAAACAAATTATTCAAATGTCTCCAGTATTTGCAAGGATAGCAGAGAGAGTCAGGGTGAGTTGGCAGCCTGAAGGACTTCCAATGTATAACAGCAGGAGTTAATGTAACTCTTCTGTTTTCCTCTTCTGCAGAGGGAATTGTGCTGCATAACATCAGATCTATTCATACTGGACAGTATCTGGGGGTCTTGAATCGAGTTTATTTCAGAAGTACATCCACCCGCACAAAATACACCTAGTCGGGTATTGTTTTTTTCAAGACCAGAAACTCTCCAGGTGAATGATGAAATTGGGATTTTATTCCAAAAGGGGTAATTGAAAGGACGGCATATCAGCCTCAACAATTTGTGTCCAATATATTCCCCAGGCAAAAGAAGGATGGTGGGTGTCGGGTCATTCTGGACCTAACCCGACTTAACTCTTATGTCCAGTATAAACATTTTTAAATGGAAACTTACAGTACTGCTAAGCAACTGGTATCAAAAGGGCAACCATAGATCTGAAAGATGCATATTATTCAGTACCAATTCATCACCAGTACCGTAGATACTTGAAATTTAGTTGGATGGGACAGTTGTGGCAATTTAAAGCTTTGCCCAATGGGTTAACCTCAGCCCCTAGGTTATTTACAAATTGTTGAAACCAGTATTAGGGCTACTCCACGATCAGAATCACATTGTGATGGCATACTTGGATGATGTTCTGATCATAGGCAAAACTCAGGAGGCAGCTGAGGAATTAGTTTCAGTGACCAAACACCTGTTTGAGAGGTTAGGTTTCCTCATCCATCCAACTAAATCCAAATTAGTACCATCTAAAATGATTGACTATTTGGGGTTCGTCATTATTTCAACTAAAATGTCAGTGACTTTGCCTACGGCCAAAACTGTTGAAATTGTGGAGGCCTGTAGCAATCTGGTAGATGAACAACAACCCTCCATCCGGCGAGAAGCCAGTGTTATTGGTAAATTAGTGGCGGCTATCCCTGGAGTGCAGTTCGGAGCTCTGCACAATCAGAATGTGCAACGAGCTTAAGAACAAGCACTGAAAGAACATGCAGGTCATTTCGATACACCAATGCAGTTGCCAGCCGAAGCTATCGCCGAGTTGCAATGGTGGATAATTAATGTCTCACGATCTACTGGAGACATTCTGATTCAACAACCTTCAGTTATTTTACAAACTGATGCGAGTGCTTCGGGATGGGGAACCACTGATACCGAGTCTAGCTGTGGCGGCAGATGGAATGTGCAAGAGGCATTAATCTTGCAGAGGCATGGGATAAACTACTTAGAATTGCTGGGTGCATTCTATGGCCTAAAAGCATATTGTTCAACAATGCATGATTTACATGTTCAGCTCCAGATTGACAATACCACAGCTGTTGCATATATCAATCACATGGGAGGAATTATGTCAGTATCATGTGATAATCTGGCTAACCTCATTTGGAACTGCATTACGAGAAACATCTGGGTCTCAGCTATCTACCTACCAGGTAGAGATAACGTGGTGGCAGACGCAAATTTATGTGACAACACAGAATGGATGCCGAATCCAAAAGTTTTCAAAATGATTGTCAGCCGGTATGGATTGCCAGACATAGATCTGTTTGCATCCAGGTTAAATCACCAGTTACTTAAATATGCCTCATGGGAACCAGATCCAGGGGCAGTAGCGGTGGATGCATTCTCGCTACATTGGGGACGTACGTTCTTTTATGCTTTCCCCCATTCTGCCTCATCAGTCAATGTCTCACCAAAATAGAGCAGGACTCCGCTTCAGGCGTTTTGGTAGTTCCTGACTGGCCCACACAGCCATGGTTCCCATTGGTCCTGAGACTGATGACACAGCCATCCATGACTATCCCCAAATGCAGCAACTTGTTGGTTCACCCTGTGACAGGAGAGAGTCAACCTTTACATGATCGTATTAATCTGTTGGTTTGAAGATTCTGACCAGACCGTTCCAGGGGCTTGGACTATCGAGTAGGACCGTGGATATGATTACTGCGGCCTGGAGAGATAGTACTAAAAAGCAATATGTTTCTCATATTAAGAAATGGGAGATGTTTTGTTTACAGTCAGATATATCTTATCATACTGCAGGCATACCGGATGTATTGGAGTTCCTTGCTTCATTGCATTTTGACGAGCAATTGAGCTATAGTGCCATTAATAGTGCTCGGAGTGCTTTGTCCTCCTATTTAGGGCAAGGGTCGGGACAACATTCTGTTGGATCTCATCCATTAGTGTCCCGATTCATGAGAAGTATTTTTTAACAAAAACCCTCCCAGGCCTAGATATACGGAAATCTGGGATGTGAGCATAGTTCTCACACTGCTTCGGCAATGGGCAATATCTCTGTCTTTTCAGAAGTTAACGCTCAAAGTGGTCAAGCTCATGGCGCTAGTGTCAGCGCAATGGGTCCAGACATTGCAAAAGCTACGACTGGGCAGCATGCATTCTTCTGTAGATAATATTACGTTTTATGTATATGATTTAATCAAACAAAGCAGGCCAGGGATGGCTGGAACCAAAATAAGCTTTAAAGCATACCCCATTGACCTGAGGCTATGTGTAGTTACGCACCTGAGTCAATATATCGAGGTCACCAAGAGTCTCAGAGGCTCTGAAACAGCGATGCTCATCAGCCACAAAACACCTCATAGAAAGGTGTCAGTACAAACTATTTCCAGCTGGCTAAAACAGGTTTTGGATTGTGCTGGAGTAGAAAATGATGTGTTTAAATCACAATCCACCAGGGCGGCATCAACATCCGAAGCGAAGGCACAGGACGTGCCTTTAGACCAAATCCTCGGGGCCGCAGGATGGTCTAGTGAAGGAGCTTTTTTACGATTCTATGATAAACCTGTCCTCGCAGTGGAAGGATTTGGGCATGCTGTTTTGGGTTCTGTTTGAGTTTTCATTTGTAATTTCCCCCTGGGAGAGAGGGGTTATTACTGTTCTTTTATTATTAAAAACGTTCATTGTATAATTTCAACAATGTTCAATACATAATTTGTTTATCCTGTGTCAACCGAAGCAGTGTGTCGTATGGAACCGGATCTACGACATGAAATCACAGAGCTTTGAAATATTCACGGAATCACTCATGTGACTCCGAAGAAAAATAGTAAGATTAAACGAGAACTTACCAGTTTGTAGTTTGATCTTTATTTTATGAGGAGTTACAGTGAGCGATTACGTGCTCTCTGCTCCCGGCCCTCATAATCGCAAAGATCATCTGGTAGTTCTAGTCTTCTGAGTCTTATTATATCACTTCGACTGTAGATACTGTGATTTCACGCCGCTGCTTTGAAGATTGACGCGCATGCGCACTGGCGGGGCTTCTTCACGTAATCGCTCACCGTAACTCCTCATAAAATAAAGATCAAACTTGGTAAGTTCTCGTACTATTTTACATCCTTGTCCTATTGTCTGTCTGTTCCTTCAACTTGGTTTGCTTAAAGATTGTGTTACGATAGGATTATCGATTGCCAATGTCCAAACCTTCAGTACACGTGAGGAGCATGGACATAACAAGCTTTGGTTGTAATTGCCCACATCGAGTGGTTGTAAATGGTGACTTTAATCTACAAAGCATAAAGTTTAGAGGATGGGCATGACTTACTTCTACAGTTATTTCCTTTTGATATTTTTCCTAAGGTTTATTTAGGCACTCGTGAAAGTAACGCCAGAATGGTTCCTTTGTCAGATTCTTTTAATTTTTGTTGAATTAACCAGGTTACCTCTCCGCGAACTCAGGTGGACAAACAAGGGTCACAAAACCAAGTTTAAATCGACTGAGATTTTTGTTGGTTCTTGAGCCAAATGAAGGAAAAAGTCAGTACAGTTTAGTCCCTGATGTGAGGTTTATCTACAGCTTGAAAACTCTTTTGCTGGGATCAACTTATTCACAAATATTTTATTTCTTGAGCCAAACATATGGGGGACATTTCCAGTGCTAATCACTGCAGTGATCAGGATGCATAGCTGTCAGGCCGAACATTCTTCATATGCAAACACATAATCACAAACATGCATTCACATTTTATATATTATAGTCTTTGTTAGGTAGGCATCATACTATCATCATTTCCATTTTCATCACACTATTTTGTAATTTTGCATTTGGCCTGACACAATACACCTGATTCAAAACAAAACTTTATTGATATTTTCCCAGCAGTGTACTCTAATTTCCCACAAATCGAAATTGCTACTGCATCATTATGACATTTCTGTTTCCCAGACAGTACTTGCCTCTTCTTGTGCTACTTTGCATTTTGTTACCATTTGGTTTTAATTTCTGATTAAAAATGCAATCATTTTCTCTTCTATATTGTAGCCACATTAGAGTTTAGATCCCCATGCTAAGAAATGCATTGATGACATGACCACATATAACCATAAATACGTTTTTAGGCATCCATTGTTGGATTTATGCCCTGCTAATCCATTATTCATCATGATAATAAATGTTCCAACATAGGAGTCTAGGGCTTGCACCTGATTCTTTGCATGTACAAAACAATATCTAATGCTTGGCTCAGGGGCCCTTTAGCAATGCATAGCCAGTATTAGACCAATCAGGGTCATCAACTTTGAGGGCTTAATGTTGGCTACAACCATGGTGAAGTGAGAAAGTTGCAGCAATTGTGGAATCGTAAAAGTGGCAGGTACTCTTCAACATGGAAGGAGTTCGATTTTTGCCGGTTGTGGAACAAATTATTATTTGGACATTTCTACGCATAGTGGTAAGTTTTGCAATTATTGTGTGTTTGCCTTAAGATCCGGTTTACATTTGTGGTCTGTGTGTTTATTTAAAACGTTGCTAAGAATTGATTTGCATTAATGTGTCATAGCTGATTGGTAGCAGTTTCCCAAGCAGCAGAACGTATGAGGAGAAATATCTTGCGTAGAAATTAAGAGACGCGCTGGCTTGACTATAAACCTTCTCATTTAATTCCAAGCTGCTTGGAGTCAGTAAAATGTCAGAGAAAGGGACTGTTATACTTTGGTAAAGAATCACTTCTTATAGGTCAGTAACTATCAAACAACCCTGTGGTTGTGACCATATTACAACATAGAAGGAGGCCACATATAGAAACATAGAAAATAGGTGCAGGAGGAGGCCATTTGGCCCTTCGAGCCAGCACCGCCATTCATTGTGATCATGGCTGATTGTCCCCTATCAATAACCCGTGCCTACCTGCCTGGTTTTCAGGTCAACCCCAGATCCAGTTAATTTTCCCTGTAATGCATTCCCTCTGACATACACAGGAACTCCTTATTTATTCTACTACTCATCAGGAGAAATTTGCAGTGGCTAATAAACGTATGAATCAGTAAGGTTTTGGGATGTGGGAGGCATGAAAGGGAAACTAGCGTTTGACAAAGGGAACATGCAAGTCCCAAACTGACAAACCTGCAGCACCGGAGGTCAGGATTGAACCTGGGACACTGGAGCTATGAGGCAGCAGCTCTACTCCATGTGCCATCCCACTGTTGTCCTCTCCTCTCCCTTAACACGTAACAAATTAAATACGCCTTAACATGAAACTGATTAAATTCAACACAGAAGTGTAAGTTTCTGAGATTTGACGGAGAGACCATTAATGAGATTGCTTTTACTGAAGAAGAAAGTGCTGTGAAATCAAAATACAATCTTGTGGTTTAACTGGACAGGCCACTTGAATCAGTAGCACACTAATTTCAGGCAGTGAAAAACAACAAACAAAATACAGAGTTCCATAACAAGAGGTAACATCTGCGAATTAAGAACAGAAACTTGTGGAAATGCATAACAGGACAAGCGGTACCTATGGAGGGAGAGAAACAGAATTAATGTTTTGGGTCAGTTGCTGCACGATTGGCTGAGTGTGGTGAATTGTAGAAACAAGAAACTGCAGTTGCTGGTTTACAAAAAAAAGACACAAAGTACTGAAGTAACCCAGCGGGTGAGGCAGTATTCCGGTAGAACATGTGATGTTTCGGGTCAGGACCCTTCTTCAGACTGATGGCCAGTCTGAAGAAGGTTCTCAATCCAAACTGTCATCTAACCATGGAGATGCTGCCTGATCCACAGAGTTACTACAGTAACTTCTGTCTTCTTTTTAAGGGTGGTAAATTTTCTGGAATTCTTTACCCCAGAGGGTTTTGGAGGCTGGATCGCTGGAGGTATTTAAAGAGGAGATATATTATTTGGAACATCACGGATTTAAGTGCTATGTTCAATGGGAATGGAAAAGAGGTTGAGGCCTGGGGCAGATCGGCCGTAAACATGTCCTACAGAGGTGAAGGGGTTACGTAGCCTACCCTGTTCCTATTACATTGTGTCCAGCATTTTCTTTTCCCCATTTCGTTCAGATTTCTAGCAACTGCATTTTTTTGTCCTTTTCAGGAAACCAGTGAATCCAGAGAGGTCATTGTAGAATGGACAGGCAATATTTTGGTTTGGGACCCTCCTTCAAACTGATGGAGTGGGGGAGTGGGGGGAAGAAAGCTTCGAGACATAGAGATGGGACAAAACATCACAAATGATAGATGGATACAGGTGAGGGCGTGGCGATTGACTAGTAGGTAGTGAAATGGCAAAGGCTAAGAGGTGAAAAGGAAACAAGAGTGTCAGGTAAGTAAAGAAGGTTGGTGAAATTTCATCCATCCCCCCCCCCCCCCCATCCATCCATCACTGAAAACAGGTGCTACGCTGAAACAATGTCTGTCCATTCTCTCCTCAGATGCTCCCTGACCTGTTGAGTCCCTCCAGCATTTTGTGTTTTGCTCAAGATTCCAGTCTTTAGTGTCCACATTGTAAAAATGTAGTAGGTTTGTTGTAGTGCATACAATTCGTCTTCCTGTCTCAAATAGAAATTTGAATCATTGGAGGGGGCACAGTGAAAGGTTGGCTGGTTGATCTGAAGACTTAAAGGAATGATGTATTTGTTGAAATTGGACCAGTTCTCTCCAGCAAATAAACATTTGACAAGGAAAGTAATAAACGTGTTTGACCATGCAATTCTAAATTTTAAATTGTAAATGACTTTTTAAAGATCTGAGAAAAAACACTTTGAAACTTAATTTAACATTTGGTTCAGATATTTTGCTTAAAAATTGGAAGTGTGCAAACCCATTAAATACTTTCATTAAATATTTTTAGAAATACTGTATGTCACTGACATAATGTTTTCTCAAATAGGTTCAAGAAAACAGAACCCAGCAATAGAGGAGATTGGAATTTAATATTATCCAGCCTCATAAAAGCATCTAGATTACTTGTTTTGCTCCCTTTTTTGTGAAGAGCCTTGCCAAAACGTATATGGCCTTGCACAACTCTCAAAGAGTTACTACGGTGTCTGGGAGTATGTGTGTCATGCCTGCCTTTCACTTTTGTAATTATAAGTACTCAAGATTGCACAACACCTGAAGGGAGCCTTGTTTTCTGTTAAGGGAGAATCTAGAATAACTGAAGAATGTGGACACATTCCATTCTGACCAATGGATTGTAGCTGTGTGCTCTGGGGAAATGTATAAAAGTAGAGGGAATGCAGAACAAAGTTAAATAATCTTATAACACATGTAAAAATCAAATGTCTACATTCTGAACTCTTTCATGAATGGAAAATATTGTTGCTGACCTTCAAAACAGCTGCACTTACAGATTTATATTTGACCCAAAAAATTATATTGTATTTTGAAACATTTAATGATTAAACCATTGATGACTTCAGTTGCCAAGCCTCGAGCTTTGGCTCTTTATCTTCCTTTTCTTCTCTAAAATGCTCCATGAAATCTATTTATTTTGCCAAGCTTTAGATGGAATATCTTAATATCTTATTTGGCATGCCATTGGATTTTGTTTGCTAACGTTTCCATGAGTCATCTAGGAACATTACACAATAAAGGCACGTTATGTGGATGTTATTATTTGGTATTGAATCCTATTAGTCTCTGGGAAATTTGCTTGATGAAGTTCTTCTTGTCGTGTAGCTACCCTTTTCCAAGCCATTACATAATGCAAGCTCTAGCACATGGTTTGAAGTCCATGAGATTTTCTGGTTTGCATGCTCTGGGAGGAGGGGCAGTTATGTAGGTGCTCCATAGTTTGGGTTGCCTCCCCGCAGTCACATTCGGTTGGTCCATCGTTGTTGTACCCCCACTTCTGCATGTGGGCTTTGCACCGTCCGTCCCGTGTTCTGAGGCGATTGAGGCAGAGCCAGACTGGCCATGTCTCTTTCGCTCATAAATGGAAGGGACTCAGGGTATAGTGTCAGTGTGTGGGGTTTTGATTGTAGGTGTGTCACCCAAGCATCTATCCTACAGGTGCAGGAGTTATCATTCAGGGGTTGAACTGCATGTAGGAAGCTATTTCTGGATTTTAACCTCTTTGGTGCCTGGACGTGTTGGGACAGTCGGTGACGAGGGTCATCCTCCTGCTTGGTGCATTCCACTATTAAGGATACTGCTCTTCTGATTGGAGGGGGTGCAATATCACAGCAGGTACAGGTCGTCAACTCGTTTGGATTTGGGGCAACCAGAGATGGTTCTGCATGCTGCGATTAGCACCGGATCTAACTTCTTGGCGTGGGAAGAATGTCCGCAGACAGGGCAGACATATTCGGCTGCTGAATAGCATAGTGCAAGGGCAGTACTCCAGACGGTTCCTGGATCTGATCCCCATTAAGAGTTGGCCAGCTTTCTCAGGATGTTGTTTCTGGCTCCTATCTTTGCTTTTGTCTTGATAACATGGTCTTTGTAGCTGACGGTGTGGTCCAGAGTGACTCCTACGTATATGGGTTTGGTTGAGTAGGCTGGACTCTTCCCATACCAGTAAACAGTTCATTTGCGGTTCGCATCACAGTTCTTGAGGTGGAAGCCGCTAATTTGTGTTTTGTCTGGGTTTGCCCGTAAATGATATGGGGCATAGTTGGTAAGGCCGTCTAACACTTCAGTGAGGGACTTCTCAAGTTCTGCAAAGACTGACGCTGAGATGCGATACAGGGGCATGAACACTGCCTTGAGGAAGCCTATTCTTTTGTCTGCACCATCTGCTGCGATCATCCCTGAGGTCTACAAAGAAGCGTCTGTTCTCCAGCATGTTATGGATCAGAGCTGTCAGATTTGCATCCTTTGTGATCTTGGATAGCTTTTGCACCAGTATTCGATGGTTGACTGTATCATAAGCCGCTGACAGGTCTACAAAAGCGGCACCAGTAATAAGTCCTTTGTCGTATCCATCCTCAATGAGTTGGGTCAGATTCAGGAGCTGGTTTGTGCAGGGTTTTCCAGGTCTGAAGCCTACTTGTTCTGGAATAAGCTGCTGGTCCATGATGGGGCCCAGGCGATTCAAAATTAGCCTCTCAAATAATTTGTATGTGTGACAGAGCAGGGAGATGGGTCGGAAGTTCTTGGGTTTGGCTGGATCGTTCCCAGGCTTCAGCTTGATGAAGTAACTAATTGTGATTGTGCCATTGGTTTTGTTATGATTTTGTGTACAGACACTTTTGAATTTAGTCAAAGAAGAACAAATCAGTGTATTTTTTGTAGACAAAGAAAGGTGCCAGTACACAACGTTAATAAATGTACATGTCACGTGGTTGGAAAATGGAATAATGATGTTTAACCCTTTAGAGTCACCGGTACTCCATATCAGCATCTCTAAGCCAAGTACCAACACAAAAACACACTGAAATTAATTATCTTCTCAATCCACCATCTTGTATAACTGAAAGTGAATTCCTTGTTTAATGAACGATCCCCAAAGTAACATCGAATTTACATAATAATATATAATTCAATGTACATAGTTGATAGTTATTCTACTCCAAGTAAGCAGGGGACATGGAACTTTAAGAGGATAATCTTGGTTTGATTGTTAGCAGTCGGCTTTTCATTGATTACTGCAAGGGCTATTTGCAAATTCAGAAGGCTTGTAGATAATTGACAAATGTCCCAAATGACAAAACTCAACTTCCACAGAAATTATTCTCTGATTTGTAAATCTTCAGAATTCTTTGCCCCAAAGAGCTGTGAATAACAAATTATTGTATGTCCAGAGATGGGACCACAGGATAATCAAGAATGATGGGATTTAACAAGTAAACTGAGGTGCAGACTGATCTTATTACATGCAGCAGCAGACTTGTGTGACCAATGATCACAATGGCCCTCTTATGGTCTAATATTCTACAAATGGAAACATTGGAAATAAAATACATTGAGATTTATTAATTCCAATGGATTTTTGAAAGTGGCTTTGAACTATTTTATTTTCATTTCTCTATTGCATCCTTTATTAATTCTGCTCCTCCCAGAAATTACATGCTTCCTACCATTTGGTGCTATGCTGAAAATCAGAATAATTTCCCTATGATTCTGGTGCCAAAGAAAAGCAATGTATGCAAATATCACTGTACCTTAATTGGTACATGTGACAATAAAAGACCTTTGAACCTTTGGACCTTTGAACCTTGAGTAAATTTCAGAACCAGAGAGGATGTCGGGATACTTGACTATGTGACACCGCAACATGCTTACTGAACCTTAACTTTGTTGGCTAAATGCCAAGTGGAGAATGGTGCATAGCTAAGTCACAAGGCCAGTTGCTAAGCACCTGCAATAGGCAAAATATAGATATGGTTGAGCCACAGTGACTGAAAAACATGATTATGTTGCTAAGGGAGTTGCTAAGAGGTTGACTGGCCCCTCACCCAGATAATGTAAACAACTGCCATTGTTTGATATTAAAATATATATAAACCAGCTGTCAGGATCACCCGGGGAGAAGGTGTTCACAGACCACAGGGTCTTGACTCTTCTCCTAGAGCTCTGTTAACAATAAAGTTGCTGCTTTCCTCTTACACAGGTCTCATTGAAAATTTTCACCAACAGTAGCATGCCTTAATGACTAATGCCCACCATCTGACATCCACCATCATTAAATGCTTCAAGAGGCTCATCACAGTGCATGTTAACCGCAGCCTCCCAAATCACCATGATCCACTGCAGTTCATCAACCATCGCAAGAGGTCCAAGCAGACACTATCTCCCTGGTCATACACTCATCACTGGAACCTTGGGATAATAAGGATACTTACACCAGTCTCCTATTAAATGATTTCAGCACCATAATCCCAACCAAATGCATTTCCGAACACCAGAGCCTAGGAGACAACAGCCCCCTCTGCAACTGGATCCTTGTCTACTGAACCTATAGATCACAATCGTAAAATAGAGAACAGCACAGGAACAGTGCCTTCAGTCTACAATATCCATGCTAAACATGATGCCAAGTTAACCAATCTCTTTTGCCAGCACGAGATCAATATCCCTCCAGTCCTTGCATATCCATAAGCCTTTCTAAAGAATTCTGAATTGCCACTATTGTATCTGCTTCTCCCATCACTCCTAGCAGCACATTTCAGGCACCTACCACCTAAAAAATGTGTCCCACACATCGTCTTGAAATGTTTCCCTTCTCACATAAAAGCTATGCCCTCCAGTCCTTAAAATTTCCACCCTGGAAAAAAAGATTCTGGCTACCCTACCTAGGCCTCTCCTCAACCTGCAACATTCCAGAGAAAACAATTCAAGTTTGTTCAACCTCATCAGTGAGGATGAATGACAAAACATCCTACACAATAATTCTCACTACTAGTGCTTACAAGGATTTGTATTCTCAGCGCCTGACTATACCCATTATATACTCATGACTGTGCGGCCAAATTCTGCTCAAACTTTATTTACAAGTTTGCAGATAACACCACTGTAGTGGGTCAAATCTCGAACAATGATGAAACGGAGTACAGGAAAGAAATAGAGAGCTTAGTAACGTGTCCAGCCAACATCCTTTCCCTCAATGCCAACAAGATTATTAACCAGGAAATTAGGTGGTGCACATGCCCTAATCAACATCAATCAGAGTGGAAATCGTTGAGAGTTTCAAATTTCTAACTGTAAATATCACCAGCCAATTGTCCTGGACCATCCACATTGAAGTTATACACTTTATTTTGGAAACTGAGACATTATGCAAAAAAAAACTGGAGCATAAAATTAGATAGAACAGATGTGGGACAAGGTTTGGGAATGAAAATCATTTGGTGAGTTTCTATAAAATGCAGCCCACCTGAAGAATGTACATCTGGTCCAGCTTACATTGGCAAATGCTGTGTTTTCTTGTACAGAACCAAATACACCCATTAGTTTTGGTTCAATGGTATACCACACCAACAACACTTGTGATTAGTTTAAAAATCGTTGAAAATAAATATGTTTTCACAGTTGAACCTTGAGCAGTTATTCTTGTATTTTCTTGCAATCTCTAATAGCATCAATGCTTAATAATGTCTTTGCTTAAGAAACACGCTTTTTAGATAACTGCATCTGTTTGCGGTTTAAGATGTTACAATTGCAATGATATTATCACAAAAATATCTTCAAACTGTGTTCATACCGCAACCAGTGCAAGAACTTTTCCTGGTGTAGCTGAATACGTATACCCACCCTTGGCACTGTTATCCCTTTCTTGACCTGTGAGATGATTTCTACTTACCTATGTGCTAGATGTATATTCCTAGATTATACAGATTGTATATTCCTAGAAATGTGAAGCAAGATAAGTTTGCCAACAGAAGCTATTTTATGTGTATAACATGAAATACATGTACATTTAAGTTAAAACATTTCCCTCCACAGATGCTGCCTGGCCTGCTGATTTCATCCGTCAGTTTGATTTTTGCTCAAGAAATCATCTGCCTCTCATGTCTCCATTTACACATAAGAATTGGCATCAAATCGTTAGATAGAGCTCTTAAATCCAGCAAAATCAAGGGATATGGGGAGAAGGCAGGAATGGGGTACTGATTGTGGATGATCAGCCATGATCACATTGAATAGCGGTGCTAGCTCGAAGGGCCGAATGGCCTACTCCTGCACCTATTGTCTATTGTCTATTGTTGCTATAATTGATGAGAAATTGCATTGCATACGCTAGATTTACAATGTATAATGCCAGCAGGAGAGAGTCCTAGCCAACAGTGTCCTCTCAAAAAATTACCTTTTCATCAAATTGTCACATCCATATACTTTACACTGAAAACGTATCAGTAAGGTGTTTGTGCAAGTCCTGAGAGCATGTGGAATAAAGTTGATTTGCTGTTCTAAATTTGGTCAAATAGGAAAACTCAATCACTGAAATGATTGATTGCATCACAGCCTGGTCCAGTAATTCAACACCTAAGAATTAAGGAGACAAGAAAGTGGTCACCTTGTCCATCATGCGTATTGACCTCCTCACCATCAAAGTGAGTTAGTGGAAGCCCTACCTCAAGAAGGCACATAATAAGAAGGCCAAAGACCCACACCATACTGGCCACGCTTTCTTCTTGCTGCTACATCAGGAAGAAGGAACAGGAGCCTGAGAATTGTTACCTCCAGGTTCAAGAACAGCTTCTATAGTACTCCTCGTCCATCGCATTCACCTGAACCACAACACTACCTCAGTGCTCCACCACTGCAGAACAAAAAACATAGAATAGTACAGCACAGGAACAGCCCCTTCAGCCCACAATGTCTGTACTGAACATTATGCCAAGTCCAACTCTTATCTACTGTACCTGCACACAATCCATATACCTCCATTCCTAGCATATCCATGTGCCTATTTAAAAACCTCTTAAATGCCACTATCATATCTGCCTCCACCACCACCCCTGGAAATTCCACCCCTGAAAAGATTCTGACTACCAAACTTATCAATGCTTTTCATAATGTTATCTACTTCCATCAGGTCTCCATTCCACTTCCTGCATTCTAGAGAAAGCAATCCAAGTCTTCCAATCTCTTCATGTCACCAATGGCTAGATTAGACTGGTAAACCTCATCTTCACCCTTTTCCAAAGTCTCTACAGCGTTCCTCTAACATGACAACCAAAACTGTGCATAATGCTCCAAATGCAGCCTATCCAAAAACTTATAAAGCTGTGTCATGATTTCCTGACTCTTATACTTAATGCTACGACCGATGAAGGCAAGCATATCTAATGTCTTTTTTACCATTCAATCTACTTTTGTTGCCACTTTGCCAAGATCACTCTGTACATCAATGTGGTTAAAGGTCATGCCATTAATTGTATATGTTTCCCTTATATTGAACCTCCAAAAATGCAGCACATCACACTTGTTAGGAATACAATCCATTTGCCATTTATTGGCTCATATCTCTTACCTGCTGTATACTTTGATAGCCTTCTTCACAGGAGAAGAAATCAGCAATCTTGGTGGCATCTGCAAAAGCTGTCTGAATATGTTCTTCCGCTACAACCCTCAGTATTTATTAGTAAGTCAGTTTGGAATCCAAACAACCAATTCCCAGTAAATTCCATGCATTTTAATCCTCTGGATAAGCTTACCATGGGAGACTTTGTCGAATGCCTTACTAAAATCCATGTAGACAACATCTACCAACCTACTTTCAATGATCATCTTCGTCACCTCCTTAAAAGATTTGATCAAGTTAGTAAGACACGACCTGCCACTTACAAAGCCACTCTGCCTGTCCCTAGTTAAGCCATTGTCTTCTAAAGGGTGTAAATCCTGTCCCGTAGAATCCTCTGCAATAGCTTCCATACCACTGATGTAAGGCCCACCGGCCTATTATTCCCTGGATTCTCACTTCTTCCCTTCTTAAAGCAAGAGGCAAAATTAGCTACTCTCCAGTCATCCAGGACCTCGACTATGGCTAGAGAAGATGTAAAGATCTTTGTCAAGGCTCATGCCATCTCCTCTCTTGCCTCTCTCAATAACCAGGGAAGTATCCCATCAGGCCCCGGGGATTTATCACATTAATGCTCTCCTCCTCCTTAATCTCAAACTCCCCTTGCATATTAGCATTCTTTACACTGAACTCGCTGTCCTCCATGTCCTTCTCCTTGGTGAAAACAGATGCAAAGTCCTTGTTTAGTACTTTGTCTACATCCCTGACTCCAAGCATAAATTCCTTCCTTTATCCTTGAGCACTCACCTTCTCCCTAGTTACCTTCCTGTTTTTAACATAGATATGAAAAGCCTAGGAATTTCTTTCCCCCCCTTTGGCCCGCCTAATCACCCATGAGTTATTTCCTTCTTGCTTTATATTCCTCTAAGGCCCTATCTGATTTCATCCTCTTAAACCTTGCATATGCTTCCTTTTCCTGCAGAGCAAATTTACAATCTCTGATCATCTAAGGTTCCCTTACTTGCCCATTTTTATCCTTGCTGGAACATGCCGAACCTGAACTTTGATAAACTGGCCTTTCAATGACTTCCACATGTCAGATGTGGACTTACTGAATAACAACTGCTCCTAGTATACTGTCCTGCTCTCCGGCCTAATAATATTGTATTGGCTGTAATTAGCACCTTCCTGCAAGGTCCAGACTTATCCCTAGTCAAAACAATCTTAAAACTTATGGAATTGTGTTCACTAACCCCAAATGCTCTTCCACTTTACACTACTATGGTTACCCCATGGATTATATCCTACTATGGTTGCTCTAGGTTATTAGGCATTTGCACTATTTTGGTCTGGTTTACATTGAATAACTGTTAATGTATTGCATATTTATTGTTGTTGTTGCGTCAAATGTGCCCGTAAAGCTGTGTCAAGTAAGAATTTCACTGTTTTGGTTCAATTCTGATGCTTATGAGAAATAAAAACTCTTGAAGCTGAATTGTTAAACAATGGGAGCACACTTTCAACACCCATTTTGTTTCTTCATCGTCTTCCTCTTTCTTTCCTTCTTTTTCATTACACCACTTGACATTCTTCTAAACTCCAAAGAGCATTGGTTTAGTTTAGAGGTTCTGCATGGAAACAGGCCCTTCGGCCCACTGGGTCTGCGCTGACCAGTGACCTCCACATATTAACACTATCCTTCATACACTAGGGACAATTTTTACATTTATCAAGCCAATTTACCCACAAACCTGTACGTCTTTGGAACCTGCTCCGGTGTCTTCAATCCAGATATCAAACTAGTGAATCTTATCTAACTGCATCCAATCATCCAATGTAAATCTATCGTTCCTAAATAAGGAAACTAAGGGCGCTCTCAGTACTTCAGGTATGGTCTGACAAATGCATTGTACCAAGGATTCACTACTAAAATATATTGTCTTTTTGTTTCCAATTTCCATTTGACAATGAATTTCATTAAAAAAATATTAATTAGCCAAAAATGGTGGGCAAGGTAAGTCATGAAACATACACATGCAAAGTTGTAACATGGCTTTTAAATAAAAATACTGCAGATATTGGGGTGGCACGGTGGTGCAGCAGTACAGTTGCTGCCTTACAGCGCCAGAGACCTGGATTCCATCCTGACTACGGGTGGTGTCGGTACAGAGTTCGTATGTTCTCCCTGTGATCTGCAGGGGATTGCTCCAAGATCTTCGGTTTCTTTCTACACTCCAAAGACGTACAGGTTTGTAGGTCAATTGGTTGGTGTAAATGCAAATTGTCCTTAGTGTGTGTAGGATAGTGTTAATGTGCGGGGATCACTGGTCGGTGCAGACTCGGTGGGCCGAAGGGCCTGTTTCCATGCTGTATTGATAAACTAAACTACACTAAGACGGTGGAAGTTTGAAATAAAACAGAAATAAAAATTGGAAAGATGCAGCAACTCTATAAAATTACCATTTTATTTCAGAGTCACGTGAGTGACTACGTGAAGACCCCGTCCAGCACGCATGCACGACATTAGCATTCATGCAGTGCACCCACGACGAACGGGAGTTCAAGGCGCTCCCGCTACAATTTGAAAGTCGGGCCGACAGGTAAGTGTTTTACCGTGGTCGTGTGTATTTTCTCTGTGGTCTGCTTTGTGTTCCAGAAAGAATGAGCAAGACCAGAGGAAAGAAATCTGTAGCTCGCCCCGTTCGTCTCCCGTTGAGGAGCGTTCTTTGGAGGGGGGGGCGAAAGGCGGCAGGATTGACTACCGAGCCGAGCCCAGCACCGCTAGTGCAGCTGAGCAGCGGGCTGGAGATACCTGCAGCCAGCACCAGGCGGTAGTATCCGACGATTCGGATGAAGATGCCTCACCGCTCGAGAGCGGCACAGGCAGCCGCCTAAGCCGAATGGAACGGCTTATGGAGCAATTGCTCCAGCGAGATCTGCTGAGAGAGCAGCAGCAGACTCGCCAAGGGAGTTCAGGCACTCCCGCAGTGCCCTTTACAGCACTGGCCATTGCTTCACCTTCTATTGAAGGCAGCATTGGCGACCAGGTCTGGGCTGGTCAAGAAGAGGGGTCGCTGGCTGAAGATGTCCAGAGTACGCAGGGTGTACAGGATCAGGAAGAGCTGCTGGGTGTGGTCAACCGCTAAGTGGCCACTCCACGAGCGGGTCGGCCTTTAGAGTCGAAACTTGCAGCCAGCATTAACCACCTGTCCTCAAAACCCCTACAAGAATGGGTGGTCAATGAGGCTCTTGAATTATATTCAGCCCCAGAAAATTGTACATCACTGAATGTACCAGCTGTAAACAGCCAAATTTGGGGACATTTGGGGCAGAATATCAGGAACCTGGAGTTGAATCACCAGAAAACCCTAAAACTCCTGACAGCAGGAATAACTTCATATGCTCAGTCCATAGATGGTGTGGACATCACCACAAATCAGCAAGATACATTAGCTCTGCTGTGCACCACTCAATTCGAGATTAACAATTTATGGAAGGTTTGGGACCGAGCAGATGTAACAAACCCAGGCGGCAGTACCCCATGGCGTCCACCAGTCGCCGACCACCATATGGGACCGGTGAAAGCTCGCGGTCCGCAACTACTTCCCGTAAGCCTTTTTTAGGCCAGGGCCCAGAGCGGACCCCATGGAAAATGCGCCACCCCCAACATCAACATCAACAGCAACATCGACATCAACAGCAGCCCTCTACAGCCCAGCAGACACCTCATCGTCCAGTGAAGAGGCAGAAGAAGCAGCAGTAACCATGGAGGTAGGTGGGTCTGGTTCCTCCCAGCATATGAGCAGTAGGGGCTCTATACTAACAGGGGGGAGATTGCACTTGTTTTTGGATGCATGGGAGTCTATCACTAATGACAAATACATACTCAGCAGCATTCATGGCTATAAAATTGACTTTGTTCATGAAAACATGCCGCCAGTTCAGCATATACCCCAAAGGGTATTCACCCTCTCAGTCAAAGAGAAACAAGAGGGTCAAGCTGAACTGATGAGGCTACTAGCAAAATATGTCATTGAAAGAACAAAACATGAACCTTTGGAATTTGTGTCTAATACTTTCACTAAAACTAAAAAAGATGGTGGATGTCGCATCATCATTGACTTAACTTCTTTAAACAAATCTGTTAAATATATACATTTCAAGATGGAAACTTTTGAAACAGCCAGACAATTGATTTCTAGAGGGTACTTTCTGGCAAACATTGATTTAAAAGATGCCTACTACTCAGTACCCATACACAAGGAGCATCATAAATACCTAAAGTTTATCTCGATGAAACAGCTATGGAAATTTAAAGCCTTACCAAATGGGCTAACCTTAGCTCCAAGGTTGTTCACAAAAATCTTAAAACCTGCCTCAGCATTATTGAGGAAACAAAAGCATATAGTCATGGCATACTTAGACGACATTTTAATAGTAGGGAAAACCTTGGAGACAGCCATTTCGGCAGTAGCAGCCACCAAACGTTTGTTTGAAACTTTGGGGTTTGTCATACATCCAGATAAATCCAATTTGACACCGTCCACAACCATGGACTATCTTGGATTTACGATTGACACTATTCGCATGACTGTAACTCTGCCGAAGGGGAAAGCATCAGAGTTGGCACAATCATGCAACGAACTAATGGTTAATCATTGGCCAACCATACGGCAGGTAGCTAGTGTCATTGGGAAAATGGTAGCAGCCTTTCCAGCTGTACAATTTGGGCCTCTGCACTATCAAAATTTACAAAGAGCAAAAGTGCACGCGCTAAAGAAAAACTCAGGTCACCTTGATCGAGTTATGAATTTAACTGCTGAATCCATTCCAGAGTTACAATGGTGGACAAGGAACATTAGGCTTAGCTCCAGTCCCATAATAATCACCAACCCAGTATTAACCATTCAAACGGATGCCAGTGCTTTGGGCTGGGGAACAACTAACATGCAATCCAGCACAGGGGGCAGATGGACTAATTTTGAATCATCTTGCCTACAGACACAGGGTATTAACTACTTAGAAATGTTGGGTGCGTTTTATGGTTAAAAGCATATTCATCTAATTCGCATCACGCACATGTCTGGTTGCAATTAGATAATACCACGGTAGTGGCTTATATCAACCACATGGGTGGTGTAAAGTCGATATCATGTGACAATTTGGTCAACCTAATCTGGCAATGGTGTGTCGAAAGACATATTTGGTTATCAGCGTCTTACCTAGCAGGTAAGCAAAATACAGTGGCAGACACCAGGTCACGCAAATTTAACAATAACATTGAATGGATGTTAAATCCCAAAGTATTTGCTGAAATTACAAAGCAATATGGCACACCAGATTTTGATCTATTAGCATCTAGGCTGAATCACCAGGTACCAACATATGTCGCTTGGGAACCAGACCCTGAGGCAGCAGCAGTTGATGCATCCACGCTGCATTGGGGGAAAATGTTCTTCTATGCTTTTCCTCCCTTCTGCCTCATCAGTTGGGTATTACGCAAGATTCCATTGGATTCCGCTTCGGGAATCTTGATAATACCCGACTGGCCTACACAGCTATGGTTCCCAGTGGCCCTCGACATGGCTGTCGAAACACCGTTGGAATTCCCCAGCAGTCCAGAATTATTAATCCACCCAGTGTCAGGCATTAGTCACCCGTGCCATGACAGAGTCAATCTCCTGGCTTGCAGATTCTAAAAAGACCTCTACTGGGCCTGAGACTGTCTGAGGACGCCATCAACATGATGACCGCATCCCACCGGGAGTCCACCAGGAGACAATACCTGACCAACATAAGGAAATGGGAACGGTATAGCTCCAAAACAGGAACTGCCTACTCAACAGCAACAGCTACCAGTGTTGTGGAGTTACTGGTTGGATTACAATGGGATGGACTCAGCTACAACGCCACCAATACAGCCAGGAGTGCGTTGTCAGCTTATTTGGTTCCAGCAGCAGGACAACAGGCTTTGGGGTCCCATCCACTGGTGGTCTAACTCATAAGGGGTATTTTTAACACTAATTCCCCCAGACCAAGGTACACTCAGATCTGGGATGTCAGCATTGTGCTGACGTACCATAGGGGATGGCCACCACCCAGGTCACTCACACTGGAACAACTTACCCTGAAATCAGTCATGCTCATGGCATTAGTGTCAGCACAAAGGGTACAGTCCCTCCAACTTCTGAAGCTGGACAGCATGACAGAGTCATTGGACTGTATCACATTCCATATTCAGGGTCTGGTCAAACAAACTAGACCAGAAACCACGCCTCCAGTCATGGAGTTCCGGGCATATTCATCTCACCCACGGCTGTGTTCCAAGACCCATCTCGCCATTTACATAGACACAACATACAACTTAAGAGGGAGAGAAAAAGCCTTATGGATATGCCACAAGAAGCCCCATGGTCAGGTGACGAGCCAAACCATTTCAAGGTGGCTCAAGCAGGTGCTTAAGTCCGCGGGAATCAACACTAATATTTACAAATCTCACTCCACCAGGGCTGCATCCACGTATGCGGCTAGGCGAATGGACATGCCTATGGCCATATTCTGGCCAGAGCAGGATGGTCCTTGGAAAGAACTTTCCAAAGGTGTTATGATAAACCGCTGGCGGAACCTGCTCCATTTGCAGACAGAATTTTAGAGTCTGCAAATAATATTTAATTTAAGCCCGGGGGAGCTCTCTGTTTTTTGTTGTTATTAATAAACCTTTTTTGTTCACAAACAGGTTATTGTTGATTGTGATAACATACTTCCTCCCTCAAAGGTCTTCGGACAGTGAGTTAAGCATGAGCTGGTACACGGCTCGGAATAACAGAGCTTTGAAGTCTTCACGTAGTCACTCACGTGACTCCGAAATAAAATAGTAAGATTAAATGAGAACTTACCAGTTCGAAGTTTGATCTGTATTTTATGAGGAGTTACGATGAGGGATTACGTGCCCTCCGCTCCCACCCTCTATTATACAGATCAACTGGTAATTAAGTTCTTATTTTTTATTTACTATATTTATTTCAATCGTTGTGTTTTTTCTGTGAATCCACACCGCTGCTTTGAAGAATGTCGCGCATGCGTGCTGGACGGGGTCTTCACGTAATCCCTCATCATAACTCCTAATAAAATGCAGATCAAACTTCGAACTGGTAAGTTCTCATTTAATCTTACTAATAACTGACCTAGATTAAAACAAATACTGTACGGTTTCAAAGTAGTGTTTGTCATACGTAATACTTAGCTTGTATTGTTACTTATTTGCAAACTAAAGGAGTAATGTTTGATTATAATAAACTTATTGAGACTTTATGAATTGATTTTCTGACAGTGGATGCTCAGTTTTTTTTTTCTAATGCATGCACATAAACTTCCCATTACTGGACAAAACATCATATTTTTGAAGACAGTCAGTTCCAAAATTAATTCATACCAGTTTTCCTATTGATGCTGAATGAGGAACTTCTCCATAGTTTTTTTTCAAGAATGCCTAATTTGATCCCCCTCCCACTTGTACTTTACCCAAGTGACCATCTTCATGTGCAGGTTGGAGTGTAAGACTCAGTACCGCGGGGAATATTAGAGTCAAACATGGTCCGATTGTCCACTTAACCTCCAAGTGAAGATACTGGATAATAACAGCAACGTGGGTATGTTTGTCAAGCTTTGGCAAGCTAATTATAGAACTTCAAATGGTGCTCTAGTTCAGATAAAGTAATTCAATAAAAACTGACATTGAATTTAGGTTCATCCTGGTCTTTGAACGGCCATAATTTACTATTCAGTTACACATCGGCAAGGCGTTTGGTTTTAAAGCCAATGGAAAAATCTTCCACAAGCCTTATAGCTTTTGTAATCATTTCGAAATGTTCTTCAAAGCACTGGAACTGTGACAGTACAAAATGTCCTCATAAATTGCAGTTACAATAAAGGAGTTTTGTTGACAGTACTCAAACTTATATTGTCCAAGTTTGCACAGGAAAGGCTGAGAATTAAATTGTCTCATTTGTTCCGTGGATCCACACCAAAATCTGAGAACAATGAAATAAATGAAAAATGATTCGCTCTTTTGTAGTGCTAGTTGTGGAACAGCAGGAGCCCATTTTCAAACAGTTCTTGGGATATTTAATATCTGCCCAAAAAAATATACACAGACAGGATTTGATGTTTCATTCAAAGGAAGGTGTTTCCCGCACCGCAACACTGTCTCAGTGCTGACACGTATGTATGACTTGTGTAATCTTTAGTATCAGTGAAATACACAGTCTTTTGGCTCAAAGAGGAAAGTGGTGCCAACTCAGCTGAACTAAAAGCCCAGATCAAGAAGAGACCTGAGACTCACCTCTGCCTTCCAGTTACCCCAAACTTTCTCCACGTGCTGCTCCATCTGGAGCACTGTCAATTGTTTCTCTCCAAACATTTCTTGCAATCGTTTAAGCAGAAATACTGAAATTTATAGTAGAAATAGCATGACCTAATTTCCATGCCAAGAATTATCTCTTTGCCAAAGGCACTGCAGTTCTCATCCTCTAGCTCCCCCGCCTCATATTGGCAAAAGGCCTCAACAATGTTTTCTTTTAATGCACTGAATTGTGAAACACCCTTAATGGCGTGCAGCATTTCACTGGCCTAGTCATGCTGTCTAATTTACTGCCTGTGCTTTCTCCATCTAGACAGTGGATATTTTTAAAGCAGAGATAGATTCTTGATTAGTACGGGTGTCAGAGGTTATGGGGAGAAGGCAGGAGAATGGGTTTAGGAAGGAGAGATAGATCAGCCATGATTGAATGGCGGAGTAGACTTGACGGGCCGAATGGCCTAATTCTACTATTCCTTATGACCTTATGACAGCATACGTTGCTGGTTCAAAGTATACCAGAGTCCAGGAATGTGGTCTGAGTGGAGACATGGCGTTCAGTAGTGCAGTGTGGAAGACATGACCCCATGCATCTCTAAATGCTTTGACATTGGCAAAGATTTGGGAACAATTTTATTGTTTTTAAATATCACTATGATTTAGAGACATTTGGTAATAATTACAATTCATGTTAACACTTTATTTGGTTATATGTTATTAGAAAGATAAAAAGCAGTTAACACAAAACAACTAAAGCACTAAAAATGAAAATATTACACTAAATTAAAACATTTACACAAGCAAGATACCGACTTCTTTGTCTCCTAATCTGTGGCCCTGCAATGAGCAGTAAATTCAATGGAGTGTCATATTATGCACTGGTTCTGGAACATCGTACTTGAGATATGGTTTCCCCAGTACAAATGCTGGATGATCTTAACAACACTGGAATTCAGCAAAAGAGTGGATTGCTAGTTTCAGCTTTCCAAGTCTATCAGTAATCCAGGATTTCTTAATTCAGCATCATATGTAAGAATATCTCCTGAGATTTAAGCGTGTTTATGTGTCACATGCACCGGATATGAACCGGAATAATGAAATTATTACTTGCTGCAGTTGACATTAGATGCACCAACAAAGCAATAAACATCCTATATATTGTTTATTATTCTATCAATAACTAACAATGTTGGTTGATAGTGTAAAAATCAAGCACCTGTAATCAGGATGGAACCCGGATCTGTGGCTCTGAAAGGCAGTAGCTCTACCGCTGTGCCACCGTGCCACCCACCTTGTACGAAGTGATGGCAGACAAGACATGCCATCGATGCTGAGTGTCTGTCTGAACCATTTTAGTCCAGAAGTGTCTCTTTGCATTCACAATGGCTTTGTTGAAGTCATACTTGGATTACTTCTATTACCCTGAATCATCTGACGTGAACACTGTAGATCTGGTCCTCAGTAGATTGCAGATCATCCAGTTCAACCAAGGCTTCTGCTTAGGAAATAATTGGATGGTCTTGGTAAAAACACACTTCTCCACACATTCCCTAATGACGTCAGTTATAATCTTTGCATTTTTGTTCAGGTCCTTTTTGCTGAGTCCAATCAGTTGCAAAGTCACCCTCTGCCTTCCCTGATCAGTTCTGTACAATCCTCTTCACCAGAACACTGCTCCTTATGTGCTGTTCAACGTAATCCCACCACCAATCCTCAGACCATTTACCCAGCTAGTCAACGTCCCACTGTGATGCTTATTATTCTTCTTAACTGTCTCAGATACCACATATTTTAGTGTTAACTACAATCTTACTAACAATGCCTTGTATACTCTCATCCAAATCATTGGCATAGATGATAAATACAATGGGCCCTGCAGCACACCACTATTCATACGCGTCCAGTCCGAAAAACAACTTTCAACCATCACCCTCGGTTTCCTATCATCAAGCCAATTCTTTATCTAGTTAGCTAGCTTTCCCTGGATCAAACACAATCTATTCTTCCAGTGAAGCCTATCATGCAACATTTTATCAAAGGCTGAGCATGTCCATATAGACTTTTACCCTACCCTCTTTGATTTTCTCGGTTACTTCTTCAAAAAACATAATTCAATTTGTAAGACCTGACTTCCCATGGATAAAGCTGTGCTGATCATCTTTAATACACACAAAATGCTGGAGTAACTCAGGGGATCAGGCAGCATCTCTGGAGGAAAAGAGTGCTGAAGAAGGGTCTTGACCCAAAACGTCACCTATTTCTTTTCTCCAGAGATGCTGCCTGATCCACTGCGTTACTCCAGCATTTTGTGTTTATCTTTGGTGTAAACCAGCATGTGCAGTTCCTTCCTATACTGATTATCTTTAAACTACTCCTGTCTTTTCAAATGCATGTATATCTTTCAGAATTCCCTGCAGTAATATACCTACCGCTGATGTTAGGCTTAGTGGTCTATTGATACATTGTTGTGGGTTGTCCATTTACTCACAAACATCCTACTCCATTCAACTGTTGCAAGCTCCTGTCTAATACTGTCAAAATTCACCTGCCCAATTTCCCAAGAGTCGGACAAGTTTTGTCCACTTTCCCAAACACACACAACAAATTCCACCCTGTGTAAGCTGTTAACTCTATGACAGTCCCTTGTCTTCATTAGGAAAGTCAAAATCACCACCTTATTATGCCTGCAATTCTCCAGAACCTCCTTCATATATGCTTCTCTACTGAGGGTTTGTTCCTGTTGTGCCTTGTTGAAGCCCCACGCAATGGCAGAGAAGGTGTTGTGGTATTCCGCCCAGTGTTTGTTGACCAAGATGTATAGTTTCTCAAATGCTAGCTGAACATCTGGTGTTGACTGCATGTTGATTGAGTTGAATTCCCTTGTGATGTAGAAGGGACGTCACTTCACTGCTAGATGTTCTAACAGGTGAGAGCAGGGGTTGGACTAAACTGCCACGTTCGTGTACCACAAAGAGTTTACCAAGAGGCAGAAATTGCCTCCTCTCCCATTTCCCATTGCCCAATCCATGCGATGGATCAATAAATCTTTGGGTCTGGAGAGCTGAGGGTTATCCATGACTCTGTAAAACAGAATACGCGACATTCCCCCTTATGTCCCTTTGTGTTTTGGGGAAGGGAGGGAGTGGAGTGTGGGGGGGGGTTGGCTCTAGGCCAATTACTTCAATCATACCTGCAGCCTTCCCCGGCATCAATACTTCTGGACATAAGGGAGGTCACCCCAGTATTTCCAGGTACTGTAGTACTGCGCCTACATTTTACGGGTTTGAGATCTCCACATCCATCAAATCATCATAAGATCGTTAAATCCCCCATTGAAATGGTCCAGAAGCCTGTTCGTTACAACACCAATTTGTGCTGTTTTTCTTAATGCTGTGAGTTTATCTAAGATTATCCTATTCAGTTGCTGGCAAAATATCACCACACTCTACACCCATTAAAATAAAGATTAACGGCTCTCTAAATGCCAATGGTTCTATTCAAAATCATTGGGTTTACCTTGCAAGTTCCAACCCTATGGCTTATTCTTCCATCAACTTGCGGGTAGTCCCTTTTACAAACCCATCCGATCATGAAGTACCAAATTAACACAAGTGTAGACAAATTATAATTGTAATCCAGTATTCAAATGACATTATTTGCATATAGAATGCTTCAACTCCAGAAGTAATTAGTTCTCAAAGCATTGCAATGTGTTGTAAAATGTTTAGAATATGTTTACCTCTTGAGTGTAGGAAAAAGTAACAGGTATCTGGCTAAGGCCTTGGTTAAAAATACAATGCCAAAGTAAACACTAATATAGTCATTCTTTCTCATGCAGTGAAAGCCTTGGTCAGTAACATGAAAATTCACAGAGCGTATCTGTTCATGTGATTAAATAATGCTAGTACAGTTCTGTCTCGCATATTCGTCAATCAGCCTGATCTAATAAAAGTAATTTGGGAATGGGGTTATTTTGCAGATGTTTGTTCAGTTGATGTGGATAAGAGCCAACTAATGTTCTTCTTCAATTTCACCAACACTAATTGTCATACATTAAAATATTACATTGTTAGTCGTAATATACTGGAACCAAAATTGGGAAAACACAAGAATTTGTGCAAATGCAGCTAACGTATTTGTAAAATGTGAAAAATAGACACCGTCTGCTCATACATTCCAAATTTAAAAAAACCATGAAAAGTATCAATGTCTTTTTTATTCCATTCTGCAACATTTCCATGGTGACTTTCTTCCACATGTGGGTGAAAGGTAGAGTTTGTTTTCATACTACGTCCAACCCTCAACTCCCTGAAATATCCCCATAATGTGAAGAAATACAGACAAACAAGTCACTAATACTTTCATTGGTTTGTGCCATTGGGATGAAAGTAATATCAAATCAGAATGCTAAACGTTGAAGGAATGGGTAACTGTTTGCTTTTGTTCCTTGTGTGAAAAAGACAACACTGAATACTGTGTAGGAAGGAACTGCAGATGCTGCTTTAAACCGAAGATAGACACAAAAAACTGAGGTAACTCAACGAGACAGGGAGCATCTCTGGAGAGAACGAATGGGTGATATTTCGGGTTGAGACCCTTCTTCAGACTGCTGAAGAATGAAGAAAGAAAGAAAGGTCTCGACCCGAAACGTCACCCATTCCTTCTCTCCAGTGATGCTGCCGGTCCGGCAGAGTTACTCCAGCTTTTTGTGTCTAACACTGTACAGTATTGTAGACATGTCCATACTATTATATTTGTTGATACTATCTCAGCAGATAATGTTGGAAATTAAACAGGATGATGTCTTTAATACGGGATATACAGCACACGAACAGACCGTTCAGCTCA
Source organism: Okamejei kenojei (assembly GCA_035221665.1). Lineage (NCBI taxonomy): Eukaryota > Metazoa > Chordata > Chondrichthyes > Rajiformes > Rajidae > Okamejei > Okamejei kenojei. The sequence continues at coordinate 83,717,244 of CM069135.1, forward strand.
CTGTCTATGCTGACCATGATGCCAATTTAAATTAATTCCATCTGCCTGCTCATATTCTTCCAGCCACAGCCTATTCAGGTCTAACTGCATCCTTAATGTTGCTATTGTATCTGCTTTCATCACCTTCCCTTCGGCAAATTTCAGGCACCTACTACTCATCGTGTCAAAATGCTGTGTCAAAATGCTTGCCTTGAAGATCTCCTCTAACTTTCCCCCTCTGACCTTAACTCTGTGTCCTCTAGTATTTGACATTTCCACTCGGGGAAATAGTCGCTTTCTATCGACCCCATCTATGCTTCTCATTTTATATACTATCAGCTCGCCCCTTGGTTTCTGACGCTCCAGAGAAAATAATCCAAATTTGGCTAACCTCTCTTTATAACTAATCCCAAAACTTCTTGTTGAATATATTTAGATCAATTAGTTGAAAGTCTATCCTAAAGATTCCAATGCCTTTTAAGAAAAGTTTCTGCAATGTACAACCCTTTGAACAATTCCAAGTTGGAAATATAATATCTCCTTGTTTTGATCATTTGTGGTGCTGTAAGGAAAATGATCCAAATGAAGCAAATATTTTTCCATTTTAGATGTGGTTGTTATTTGGAAATAACTCAGCTGTGATTAACTCCTTCAATATCACCAGCGGATCAAAATCATTCATATGATTTATTTCTCTTACAACTCCAAAAAGTTGCAAATTTATTCCAGATTAGAAAGTTGCACAACTTAAACTCGTGCTTTTCATTTATGGCTTTTTTTTTCATTCCTTCCTTCAGGAGAGTTGAGTGGGTGATCTGACTTTATTTTGTTTCTCTTAGCTGTAATTTTCCAGTTTCTGAATCATCAGAAAGTGTGGTACAATCAAAGTGCTCAGACATCAATGTCAACGAGTGTAAGAAATATTAAAACATTTAAATGAGGTTCAATGTCTTCTCTGGAGAAGGATATAGAGCAACAGACTTATTAAGCCGATCTACTGATTCACTGATGCCTGAGTGGATGCCATTTTAAGTGAAATATCTGGGCAGTATGGTGCTCAGGGAAAATGTGTAGGAAGGAACTGCAGGTGCTGGTTTACATTGAAGATAACCCTTCCTCAGTAGGGGTTCGACCCAAAACGTCACCTATCCCTTTTCTCCAGAGATGTTGCCTGACCTGCTGAGTTACACCAACATTTTGTGTCTATGCTCAGTGAAAACCTTTAGAGTTGAGAGAAGGAACTAAATAATACATGACTGGAGATGGCCACAAATATCAGCAGCATTCTTCATCCCTGGTCCTGGATTCAGTGACATAAGAGGTTAATTGCCTTATCACATCAGGAAAGCAGAACAGGTGAGCTTCGATCTCCGACAACCCGACAACGAGTGGCTTCCATGCCCTCAATCCACCTCCTAAACCTTTGTCGTTAATTCTCTCACCTTTCAGGTGTACACATCACTCGCCATACATTTCCCCACATCTCTCTCTCATGATTACCTCAACCGACAATCAAAAACAGTTTTATGTCATGGAGTCATACAGTGTGGAAACAGGCCCTTCAGGCCAACTTGCCCATGCCAACCAACATGCTCCATCTACACCAGTCCCACATGCCTGCAGTTTGCCCATATCCTTCTAAACCTATCCTATCCATGTACCTGTCCAAATGTTTTTTTAAACATTGTGATAGTACCTGCCTCAACTAACACCTCCACAGCTAGTTCCATATAACTAGCTCCTCTGGTGTAAAAATGTTTCCCCTCAAGTTTGTATTAAATCTTTTCCCCCTCACTTCTGGTTCTCGGGGTGGGACTTATAGTGGCACTACCTGCTTCCCCTTCTCCATGCCACTGGTTCTAACCCTCTGCAAAACCCACCCACTACTGAAGGTTACTATTCCCAATGATGCTTCCAGATGTAGAAATATATACTAAAATATATTTGAAGACTCAAGGTTAACAGCAGGACCAAAGTTAAATAATGTTTTTTTTTGCACATTTCCACTTTAACACGGCGTCAGTCGTGAATGACATTAATGAGCAGTAGCAATTTGCAATTTTCCTTCTGCTGAAAATATTGACATATATGCTTAACGGATGTAATATTATCAAGAGATACAGTATATGACTGCATATGACTCAACAGCAGTGTGAAAACACGTAAATGTACCCTTATTTCTAGTCAACAAGGCAGAAACGTCATAATACAGAACATACTGAACCATTTACTATAATTCTCTTGGTGACTGGATCAAAGGTTCATATTTTGTTTCCTTTTCTTCCTTACTTCCCCAGTTCATAATCTGTTTTCAACATCCATTCATGGCTAGATTCCATTGGATTTGCTGCAGCAAAATCACAAATGATATATCAAAGTCTACAATGTTTGGTCAAAGTTCCCAAGGCAGTATGAAAGCATGTGTACAAAGGTTACGGTAATATTAATTGTGCACCCATTCTTAAATGTGTTGACAGCAAATGGATATTGCAAAGATATAACTTTGTACTAGTGATAGATGACAAATTAGACAAGGTGTCACTGGCCAGGGAGAGAAGGAAGCATAAGCAGAGAAGTGACAAACATCTTTCTGCAGCTCCATGTTTACACATTACTTCTCTGCCTACTCTGCACATATATGTCCCTATCCAGCTTGTAGCAATTTATATGTCCCTTATTCCATGGATTTCACCACGTCCTTTATTATTAACTTTTGTTCATTTTCTTAATTCATGGAATGTGTTTTATTCCATTCCTTCATCTCAAATTTGCTGCGTAAAAAAGACTGCTGATGAGCATCGATTTTGGAAAATATTTTTATTATTTGGAACAGTGTAAGTGTTAATATCATTTTTAATTGCTGCATTACAGTGAGGCATTTTACTAATCATCAGTTCCATGATGGGATTAGACATCTGCAATTCCATCACCCTAGGATTTTGGAAAACTCTACTGCAAAGTTGACTTCCATGCCAACTCCTTCTGTTTATATTCAAGACTAAATTTATAAATGTATTATTTTGTCCATGGAAGGAGATCGTTTAATCATTTGCAACAACTAATATTCCTTTGCAATATTGTAGGCCCTAGTTAAAATCAGGTATATAAATTCTGAAAAAAAATTCCGGTCTTTATAGCGCTTTTTTACTGACACAATACTGTTCGTTCACTCAATTTCTGTCACCGCAGGCAGTCTAAATCATAGCAACTGTAACCATGAGAGTCCAGAATCTTGTGAATCAACACTAATTTTGGTGCAGCATATTTTGTTGTAGTTTATTTCCATTGAAAGCAGTACAGGTATATATAAAACAGAAAAACAGAACAGAACAGAACAAACAGTAATAAAATTCATCTATTTTGTATTCTCTTCAGGTAGTAGAAAAATTGGGGTGATGTGAGTGATAATAAACTAATTGCTAAAGAACTGGCTTACAGAAGATTAGCAAAGCATTTCTGTTGAAAGGTGCTACTTAGCATTTCATATGTAGTGAGTGAGCTTTCAAAATCATATAACAGTGGCACAGTGGTAGGTTTGCGGCCTTACTGTACGGGAGACCCGGGTATGATTATGAGTGCTATCTGTGTGGAATTTGTATGTTCTTTCTGTGACAACGTGGTTTTCTCCAGGTGGTCCAATTGGCCATTCCTCTTGGTCTCCTCTTAAACAAATTGAATCAAATTCCTGAGGCACGAATTCCCATGCAGAAAGCTATATTAACTATCCCTAACTAGTCAAATGCATGTAGAACCTTTCTTTCAGAATCCTTCCAATAACTTTCCCATCACTGATCTTAGACTCACTGGTCTGGAGTTCCCAAGCAAAATATTATGGTCGGCACGGACTGGAAGGGCCGAGAGGGCCTGTCTCCGTGCTGTAATTGTTATATGGTTATTAGCCACCCTGCAGTCTTCCGGCATCTCAGTGGTGGTGTGAGTCTCTGGAACTCTCTGCCACAGAGGGTAGTTGAGGCCAGTTCATTGGCTATATTTAAGAGGGAGTTAGATGGGGCCCTTGTGGCTCAGGGGGTATGGAGAGAAGGCAGGTACGGGATACTGAGTTGGATGATCAGCCATGATCATATTGAATGGCGGTGCAGGCTTGAAGGGCCGAATGGCCTACTCCTGCATCTAATTTCTATGTTTCTATGTTTCTCATACATGGCAATCAATGGTACAACCATTTCTGCCAGAGGCTCTGCAATTTTTCTTTAACTTCTCACAATGTCCTAGGATACACGTAACCATGCCCTGATGATTTATCTAACTTTGTGAATTTTAAAACATCCAGCACCTTTACTTGAAACTTAAGTAAGAGAAAGAGCGTGGAAACATGCCCTTCAGCCTACCAAGTGAACTAGCGATCATACACTAGCATTATCCTACACACTAAGGAGAATTTACAATTTTACCAAAGCCTATTGACCTACAAACCTGTACGTCTTCGGAGTGTGGGAGGTATCCGGAGCACCCGAAGAAAATCCATGCAGTCATAGGGAGAGCATACAAATTCTGTACAAACAGCACATAGTTTGGATCAAACCCAGGTCTCTGGCGCAGTAAGGCAGCAGCTCTACCACTGGGCTACTATGCCTCCCTGTGTACTGTGGATGCTGTTCAATGGATCTTTACTAACTAAGTTTCTTAGCATCTGTTTTTCTTCACCTACATGAGAAATATTCATGTAAGAATTTGCCCATTTCCTGGGGCTCTACACTTGGAAGATCTTGATCTTTGTTGCTCTATTCTCTCCCTAGTTACCTTTTCCCTTTAATGTACTCGTAAAATCTCTTCGGATTCCCCTTAACCTTGTCTGCCAAAACTATTTTGTTCCCATTTTTCTCTCTTGATTATCATCTGAGGTCTACTCTTCCTCTCAAGTGCTGCATTTCCATCTTCTCTCCCCTTCTGCCCCACAATCAGTCTGAAGCAGGGTCTCGACCTGAAACTTCACACAAGATGTTCTCTAGAGATGCTGCCTGACCTACTGAGTTACTCCATCACTTTGAGTTATTTTGTGTATTAACCAGCATATGTAGTTCTTTGTTTCTACATCCATACTTGTATACCCTTTATACTCCTCAAGGGATTCATTTGATCCCAGCTGCCTGTACATGAGATATGTCACCATCTTTCTCTTGCCCAGAGCCTTGTCATCCAGGTTTCCCATTTTAATTTATTTTGGAGTATTTCAGCACTACTAAAATAATACTTGCAGATCAAAAATTGCAAAGCCAATTCTATTCCTGAGATGACATGTGGAGAGGCCATCAGCATTGACTGCACTAGTTGCTTTGGTACTAAACCTTGGTGTACAAAAGATTAGCATCCATGGTTCAGAAGACATGAAAGTCTTTGCCCTGCCCTAAAGATCTCCCCATGGCTCAGAAAAGAAATTGAATCCAGAAACAAGCTTCAAGCTTCAAACTGCGCTTTTTGTCTCTCACATCTGCAGTCAATTTACCATAATTTAGTTGCTAAATCCCTAGATAGGTGTCATTTCAATATTTAAAGAACAGTTGAATAAGAATTCCGAAATGAATTGTTGTGTTAATGTTCATGCTAATAGTCCATGGTATTACCCATTTTCATATAGCTAGAATGTGGGAAGAATTGTTAGTATTTGAAACGGTTACAATATTTTAGTTAAAAATACTACATTCACAAAGAAAATTAATAACAATTAGTGAATTAAAGGAAACTATCCAACAGAAAGTTCAAACATAAAGTTATAGGGAAGTTAAAACGCTAGAATGAGTAATGGTTGAAATGAATGAGTTTTTAATTTTCATAGCAAACTGGCTGAAACACATACATACAGTTATGTCCAAAGGCAGAATGTTTGATGCACATGAGATTTGCCAAAGATGAGAATTAATTATAGCCGAAGGATAGTTTGTTTGTGTTATATTTAACATCAGAAGCAGGTGTTAAGTTTGCAAAATGGTTTTAACTTTGCTCTAGACTTAATGTATGTAACATGGACACCTCGGGGCTCAGAAAACGAAAGCACGTTTTAGTAGCAGTTCAGGTAGTGCTTAAACATAGCACAGTCCCAAATGAATAAAAGCTCAACAGTTGCAACTGGTATCTCAGTTCACTCTGCCAAATGTTTCACAGAGAATTGTTCTTTGCTTCAGACTTTTACAACTTCAGAGACTTCCATTATAGAAAATATCAGATTGGAGGTGTGTTCAATGTGCTTGAATTTTGGAAGATTGCGTGTCCAAATAGAATTTTACTTCGGAGTCACATGAGTTATTCCGTGAAGAACCCCGCCAGTCGGCATGCGCGTCATTACGTCTGACGCATGGCGCAGCGACCGGCTGGGAGGAGCAGCGCTTCTCCAGCGGTAAGTTTAAAAAGCCTCAGGTAAGTGTTAAACTTGCTGGAGGTCTCTGTGTTTGGTAATTCTTGTTGCAGGAGGACAAGTCCAAATATGAAGAAATCAGGAGCAGCAAGGCGAGCTATGCCAAAAACATCTCAAGCCCACGGGAGTGCGGGTAGCGGGCGGCTGCCTAGCTCATCCACGGAGTCGCCCGTTGTCAACCCAGTGACTACAGACTTAGTGTCTGAGAACACTGTGCCGACGCTGGAGGTGCGTAAGGCCATCCGAAAGTCTGTCCAACCGAAAGACTCGGAAGAGTCCGGTCGAGAGGGTTCGCCCTTAAGAATGGAAACTGCGGAACGGGTATCCAGGATGGAGCTCCTGTTGGAGATGATGTTCCATCAAGAGCGACGGCCTCTCCAATAGCCAGCGCCAGCAGCACCTACAGGGATGCCTAGTATCTCCCTCCTGGACGAGGAGAGTATACCGGGTCAGATTGAATCTGACGCCGATTCAGAGGGCTCAGCGATGGAGGCTGCCCCACAGGACGAGGGGCAAGCGCCAGAGGTCCCATTCCTGGCGGCCAGGTTTGCCGTCCCTACAGACTCTGGCGAGCTGCTTGGTGAAGAGCTGGCTGCCAGCATAAATTACCTGGCCTCGCACCAGCTCCAGGAGCTGGCCATGAACACCACGGCCAAAAAATATGATACCCCAGAGAACTGTATCCTGCTGAAGGTGCCAACAGTAAACCATGCCATTTGGGGCCACAAAGGGTTAGGCATCCGCGCGCAGGAGATTAAACTGCAGCAGGTGCTGAAGCTGCTGGCATCTGGAATAACGGCTTTTGGCAGGTCGGTAGATGGTGGGCCCCTGACTGAAGTTCAGCAGGATGCCCTGGCCCTCATGTGCAATGTGCACTTTGAGATTAACTGCCTCTTAAAGAGCGCCATCCGCCCCACCATTAATCCCAGGTTTGCTGCCCTATGCAAGCCTGGCAATGTCCAGCTGCCGAACCTCTTATTTGGGGAAGACCTGGCTAAAAGAGTGAAGGAGCTGGACGACGAGGCCAAAACCGTCGGGCTCATCAAGGCGCCAGTGACCAGCAGAATCCTTCGACGGCATTATCCCTACAAGCGGTTTGCCGAAACCGAGGCTGGGCATGGACCAAGCCGACCATTTAAGGTGCGCAACTGGCGCTCCCCAGCAGGAGCAAGGGGAAACATGCCTTTACCACCCAGAACCAGGCAAAGAGCTCTATAGGTAACCATGGAGGTAGGTGGGTCTGGCTCTTGTCGAAACATATTGAGAGAGAATTACCTACCAGTTGGAGGGAGGCTACACGGGTTTCTGGGAGAATGGTATAAAATAACATCGAATGTATTTATACTGCAGAGTATTCAAGGGTTTAAAATTGAATTTATTCACAATCTGTGTCCACCTACCCAGCACAAGCCAAAAGGGGTACTCATCTTCTCACAAACAGAGAATTTGATGATCCAAGCTGAAATAGCAAAATTATGCCTCAAGGGGGTAATTGAGAAAACAATCTATCAAACTCATCGATTCGTGTCTAATGTGTTTCCTAAACCAAAGAAGGATGGTGGGTGTCGGATTATTTTGGACCGAACAGGACTTAATCCGTTTGTGCAGTGTCAGCACTTTAAAATGGAAACATTTGCCAGTGCCGAGCAATTGCTTTCCAGGGTGTGTTATATGGCATGTATAGATCTCCAGGATGCGTATTATTCAGTGCCTGTTCATAAAGACTATCGCAGATATTTGAAATTTAGCTGGATGGGACTATTGTGGCAATTTCGAGCTCTACCTCATGGAATGACCTCAGCCCCTCGCCTATTTACAAAGCTGCTAAAACCAGTACTTGGGTTATTACGGTCACAAGGCCATATCATCATGGCTTATTTGGATGACATTCTAATCATTGGAAACACCTTTGACGAAGCTGAGTTATCAGTTTCAGCTGTTCAACTCATGGTGTAGAGGCTAGGATTCATTGTCCACCCAGTTAAATCAAAATTGGTGCCGGTTAACCTAATTGACTATCTGGGATTCACAGTTAATTCCAATCACATGTCTGTGACTCTGCCCCAGGGCAAGAGAACAGATTTAATTGATGGCTGTATCAAGCTCTCAATCACCCTCAATTAAACAGGTTGCGAGCTTAATTGGTAAATTGGTAGCTGCCTTTCCAGCAGCCCAATATGGACCTTTGCACTACCAACATTTACAGAGGGCAAAGGTACAGGCATTGAGAATACACACAAGTCATTACAATTGGTCCATGCACTTACCATTTGAAGCCATTGCAGAAGTACTATGGTGGATTAGAAACATATTAAATTGTTATGGCACAATTTTGACTGAAGCACCTTCACTTATTTTACAGACTGATGTTAGTGCCCTAGGTTGGGGTGCTACTGATACCAGGTCTAGCTGTGGAGGCAGATGGGATATGCATGAGGCACTGATTCTCCAATCACATGGAATACATTATTTATAAGTTTTAGGAGCATTTTATGGGCTCAAAGCTTATTGTACCACTAAACATCACTTACATGTACAGCTGCAGATTGACAACACCACAGCAGTGGCGTATGTCAATCACATGGGTGGTATCAAGTCGAAATCTTGTGACGGATTGGCTAACATTGTCCTTCGGTATGGGATGCCAGATATCGATTTGTTTGCATCCAGACTTAATCACCAGGTACCGAAGTATGTTTCATGGGAACCAGACCCAGGGGCAGTAGCGGTGAATGCATTCTCACTGTAATGGGGCGGAATGTTTGTATATATCTTTCCCCCCTTCAGCCTCATCAGTCGGTGCCTGACCAAGATCAAGCAGGACTCTGCTACAGGGGTTTTGGTGGTACCCGACTGGCCTACACAGCCATGGTTCCCGCTCATTTCGCGCATAATCACGCACCCTATTATGCTGGTTCCAAAACGAAAACATTTATTTGTGCACCCTGTGACTGGGGATCCGCACCCATTGAATGACAGAGTAAATTTGTTGATTTGCAGATTTTAAGAAGGCCGTATCTGGGTTTGGGACTCTCCAATCAGACTATTGATATCATCACGTCATCCTGGAGGGATAGCACAAAAAGGCAGTACATTTCCCATATCAGGAAATGGGAGGAATTTTACCTACATGCAAGGCAAGGCAAGGCAACTTTATTTATATAGCACATTTCATACATGAGGCAGACTCAAAGTGCTTCACATAAAAACATGCCATACAATAAAATGAAATAATTAAAAAAAGAAATAAAATAGAAGAATTAAAATAAAATAAAAGCAAAGTAAAAAATGCATTATAGAAAAGTGCAAAAGTTAAAAGTGCGATGTAGTTAGGATTTAGCTGAAAGCTAAAGTAAACATAAAAGGTTTTCAGTCTTGTTTTAAAAGTGGTCAAAGTTGGGGCAAGTCTTAAATCTTCAGGAAGTTTATTCCAGCTATTTGATGCATAGTAACTATATCCTGCTTTCCCATGTTTTGTATTTACTCTGGGAAATCACTAACAGATTGGTCTCTGAAGATCTTAGCGGTCTAGAAAACTTATATAGTGGAAGCATGTCAGTGATATACTTTGGCCCTAAACCATGTAGTGATTTATAGGTGAGCAGCAAGATTTTAAAATCAATTCTCTGACATACATGGAACCAATGTAAGGATTTAAGAATTGGTGTAATGTGTTCAAATTTTTTGGTCTTTGTTAGAACTCTAGCAACAGCATTCTGAACTAGCTGTAGCTGCCTGACAGTTTTTTTTCGGAAGACCTGCAAGGAGACCGTTACAATAATCTAGCCTACTAGTAATAAAGGCATGTACAAGTTTTTTTATGTCTTGAGCTGACATGAGTCCTCTTAGTCTTGCAACATTTTTGAGGTGATAATAGGCCGATTTTGTTACTGATTTGATGTGACTGTCGAAATGTAAATCTGAATCCATAATAACCCCGAGATTTCTGACTTTGTTTGAGGTTTTCAGGGACAAAGAGTGAAGGTGTTGGGTTACTTTAAGCCTTTCTTTTTTAGCACCAAAAACAATTATCTCCATTTTGTCCCTATTTAGTTGAAGGAAATGTTGGCACATCCAGTCTTTGACTTGCTCAATGCACTGGCACAGCAGATCTATGGGGCGATAGTCATTTGGTGATAGTGCTACATAGATTTGAGTGCATAGCAGTGGTAGTCAATATTATCATTTCGCATGGTTTGCCCTAGTGGGAGCATGTAGATGTTGAATAAAGAGAGTCCTAAGATCGAACCTTGTGGGACTCCACACGCCACGTTGGTTGGTTTTGATACAAAGTCGCCAATGGAAACGAAATAGTTCCTATCTTGTAGATATGGCCTGAACCAACTTGAAACTGTGCCTGAAAGCCCCACCCATTTTTCCAACCCTGTCCAAAAGTATTGAGTGATCAACAGTGTCGAATGCAGCACTGAGGTCTAATAGCATTAATATTGAAATGTTACCAGAGTCTGTGTTAAGACGGATATCGTTTACAACTTTAATAAGGGCGGTCTCGGTGCTATGAAGGGGTCGAAATCCTGACTGGAACTTGTCATAGCAGCCAGTTGAAGCCAGGAAGTGATTAAGTTGCTGGAGGACAACTTTCTCAATTATTTTACTTATGAAACGTAGGTTTGATATTGGTCTATAGTTGTTAATAATAGAGGCATCTAGGCTCCGTTTTTTTAAAAGGGGTTTAATAACTGCAGTTTTCAAGGCTTTTCGGAAATTGCCTGATTGAAGAGAGCTGTTAATTATCTGCAGTATGTCTATTGCTAGGCAGTCAAAAACATTCTTAAAAAAGTTGGTGGGTAAAGCATCAAGGCAGCAGGTGGATGGCCTTAATTGTGTCACCATTTCCACAAGAGTTTTCGCGTCTATGACATTACAGCATGTCATCATTGCCACGTTACTGTAGCCTAAACAGGGTGATGATCCAACATTTTTGTTTGAAGCGGAGATATTGATGGCACGTCTGATGCCTTCAATTTTATCAGTATAAAAGAATGCAAACTCATTGCATTTCTGCATGGAATGGAGTTCAGGTGGTATTTGTATTGGGGGGTTGGTCAGTCTGTCAACAGTTACAAATAGGGTCTTTGCCTTATTAGTGTTGTTGTTAATGATATTGGAGAAAAATGTTTCTCTAGCATTTTTTAAGTCTAAATTGTAGGCACGGAGGCTCTCTTTATAGATGTCATGGTGAATATGAAGTTTTGTTTTCCGCCAGATGCGTTCAGCTTTCCGGCATTCTCTTTTCTGGGCTGTTACAAAAGCAGCTTTTCTCCAGGGTGCCTTTTGCTTACCAGAAATCATTTTAACCGTAACAGGTGCAATGACATCTATAACTTTCATAATTTTGGAATGAAAGTTATCTACAAGATCATCAGCAGAACATGGGTTTAGAGGTGGTAACAAGGAGATGGCATTTTTAAAGAGTACATTAGAATGTTCATTTATATACCGTTGTTTGACAGTATTTGATTTTATCTGTATGTCGGGAATAAAAGATATATTAAAAAAAACCACAGAAGTGGTCAGACAATGAAGGATCAGTCACAAAAATATCAGAAACATTGAGATCCTTTGTGATAATCAAGTCCAGGGTGTGCCCCTTACAATGAGTAGTCTCTTTCACATGTTGAGACAGTTCAAATTTGTCTAAAATAGTAAAAAGTTATTTTGCACCCTTGTCATTCAAATCATGAAAATTAAAATCACAGTTCTAACTAGACAGTCAAAGTCAGTGGAGATGCTAGACAATAATTCTGTAAAGCCATCGAAAAAGTTTGCATGATAGTTAGGTGGCCTGTAAATAATTAATAGGAGAACTCGGGGGAACATTTCAATACAGCACAAAGGTATTCGAATGATGGAAACTCACCAAGTGACATCTGTTTCCCCTGAAATACATTTTTAAATATAGCAGCAACCCCTACACCTCTTTTTCCAGATCTACATACATCAAAAAAGTTATAGTTGGGAGGAGCTGTCTCGATCAGAATGGTTGCACTGTTATTTTGTTCTAGCCATGTTTCAGTTAAAAACATAAAATCCAATTTAGAGGTGGTAATAACATCATTGACTAAAAATGATCTGTTATTAAGAGACCAAACATTAAGCAGACCCATCCTGATGGTATTATTGACAGGCTTTGTGGTTGGTTTTGGTTTGGAGGGAAAAGGTATTAGATTTGTTAGGTTAGCAGTGTGTCTAAGTTTCCCTTTGTTTCCTCTCTTAGTAGTCACAACAGGAATGCAGAAGGTGCCATACTTTGACGTAGATGACCTTGGGTTCAGCTGATTATGCAGAACTTCCTTCGTACTGTGTCTACGGCTGAACCCTTTCTTGTTTCAGTAATATTCAGAACTGCTATCAATACGGGGGGGGGGGGGGGGGGCTGTGGCGCTCTCTGCTTTGTTGTTGTCTCCCTGTGGCCATGACGTGGTGATGGTACTGATGTAGGGCGTGGGCTGGGCATCATAGACACAGATGCAAGTTTAATGCCACCTTTTTCCTGTTTCTTCAATTCATGTGGAAAATCATAATGGGATGAGACAGTGGAGCTGGAGTTGTTGTGGCTATGGGAGAGATAAGAAGGTTTGATGCAAATGTTCGAGGTAGATATGTGGGGGGGGGGGGGGTGGGGGGGGGGGGGGGGGGGGCTGTTGCCTCACTTCTCTATCTGTGGTCTGACTACGGCCTGTGTGTCGGACCGTGGCAGAGTAGATTTGTGGGAAAGCGGGAAGAGAAGATTGTCCCTTAACAGTCTTGAGCCGAACCTGTTTGGGTGTAGACCATCTGCTTTGAAAAGATATCTGCGCCCCCAAAATAAGTTAAAGTTGTCAATAAAGCTCCTTCCTCTTTCAATGCAGACTCTGGAAAGCCATGTATTCAGTGCAAGTAGCTGACTGAATACGTTTATTCCCCTGTCAACTGCTGGTATGGGACCACTGATGAATGACTTAATGTCTAATTTGTCCAGTGTATCTAATAGTTCAGTGAAATCCCTCTTTAAAAGTTCTGACTGATCTAAATGTAAGTAATGCAAACATTACTTACCACATAGCATCCATCTCAGATGTGCTAGAATTCCTATCCCACTTACATTTCAATGAAGGGTTGAGTTACAGTGCCATCAACAGTGCCAGGAGTGCCCTGTCTGCGTACCTGTGCCGGGGGTCAGAACTCCAACCAAAAGGGTCCCACCCGTTAATATCAAGATTCATGAAGGGTGTGTTTAATTCAAATCCTCCTAGGCCTAGGTACTCTGAAATCTGGGATGTGAGCATGGTACTCACGGTGCTCCGTCAATGGGGAACAGCCACATCATTGTCCTTACCAAGGATCACCCTCAAGTTGGTAATGCTCACGGCGCTTACATCAGCGCAAAGGGTTCAGACTCTCCACAAACTGCGTCTGGACAGGATGGTGTCATCACAAAATAACATTACCTTTCACATCTATGTCTTACTCAAACAGAGCAGATCAGGGGTGTCTGGATCCAAGCTTGTATTGTCAACTTATCCCAGAGATTCCCGGCTGTGTGTAGTGGCGCATTTGAAGCATTATATTGACATCACAAAGAGCCTCAGAGGTTCCGAGGTAGCACTATTGTAAACCACAAAAAGCCACATATGCAAGTGTCATCTCAGACCATCTCACGATGGCTGAAGCAAGTCCTGGGGTGTGCAGGAGTTACTACTGAAAATTTTAAATCTCACTCCACCAGGGCGGCATCAACATCAGCGGCGAGGGAATGGACCTCCCTCTAGATCATATCCTCGTGGCCGCAGGATGGTCAAATTAATCGACTTTTCAGAGGTTCTACAACAATCCGCTTGTTGAATCCGGATTGTTCGCCCACTCTGTGTTAAAGTTTGCATCATAGCTTCTCCCTGGGAGAGAGGAGTCGCTAATGTATTATTTTTTGTTATTTGTGAATTAAAGCATTAACATGTTAATCAGTACCATGAATCAATGTTGTTACTAATTCACTCCACCTGAGTCAACTGCTTGCAGTGTGATACGCCTGGGTTTGGATCGGCGTGAAATCACAGACCTTTAAAGTCTTCACGGAATCACTCACGTGACTCTGAAGTAAAATAGTAAGATTAAATGAGAACTTACCAGTTTGAAGTTTGATCTTTATTTTATGAGGAGTTATGATGAGCGATTAAGTGCCCACTGCTCCCAACCCTCATATCACGAAGCTCATCTGGTAGTTCTAGAGTTATAATCTTACTATAATACTTCAATTGTTGTTCTTCTGTGATTTCACACTGCTGCTTTGAAGATTGACGCGCATGCCGACTGGCGGGGTTCTTCACGTAATTGCTCATCGTAACTCCTCATAAAATTTAAGATCAAACTTCAAACTGGTAAGTTCTCATTTAATCTTACTATCGATGTGGGTACAGGGGGCCAACATGCTGGAGGCAAGAAGGCAAGAGACAGACATGCAGTATCAAGCCACGATGAGGGAGGCAGGCATCAAATTCAGCCAATACAGAATCAGGCTGCCTCGATCCCCACTGTGAGTGCTGAGATGTTTCAGCTAGCAATCAGTGGGTATTAAGACCCCATGAGGACCACATCCATGTATATATATATATATATATGGATGGGCAAACTTGGCCAAAAGGATTTGGTGCAGCATTTTAGGTGATTCTGAACAGTTTGGGAGTAGTAGGTAAGACTAGGAAGCATTTTAAGTTGGGTTATGACTTCCATTTTTCTTTTCTTCCCTCTCTTGGGGCAGCAGTATATCACACCTAGTCGTCTGCTGCTGAACAACTGTGACCTTATAACTGCCAAGATATGGTATTTTGAGATAATTATTTGCGGGATTGTGAACATTTGCTTTCACTGTGATTTTGTACGTCTGACATGGCTAATGAGGCAATATTAGGAAAGACAGATTCTACTACGGATGGGGCATGTGGGTGGTTAGTGCGAGTGTATTATTTCATCCACTATCAAAGAAATTCTGTGTACTGTAGACTTAAGGAACTGCTGAGGCTGGTTAACAAAAAAAAGGCACCAAGTGCTGGAGTAACTCAGCAGGGCAGGCAGCATCTCTGGAGAGCATGGATAGGTGACATTTCAAACCCATCTTCAGACCCAGAATGTCTGATTCTATGTACTACCCAGTGAAGGTCTCAGGCTTCGAAATACCATCATGACTGTGCTTCGTCACTTTGAGCTAAATGTTTCCCGAATTAGGAGGGACCTTTTTTAAAGGAGGCTTCGGACACATCCTTGAGTTTTTATATATTGCATTCATTGGCATCTATGCACTTCAATATATGTCGGGTTGACGTACAGTAATCAGGGTGCTTTGCTTGAAACTCTACAATGGTAGGCACTTTCTCTTCAGCTAATATTTTCATCAGCTACATCACACCGATAGTACACTTTCTATGGTGAATCTATGGAAATTGGTGAGAGTTGTTGGATATGTGCCAAATTTACTTATGCCCCTGTCCCACTTGGGAAACTTGAACAGAAACCTCTGGAGACTTTGCGCCCTACCCAAGGATCCGTGCGCTTCCCGGAGGTTTTTGTCAGTCTCCCTAATGGTCGAAAGTGGTTTCCGCTTCTTCTATGTTCCGGCAATAGTGGAAGGTAAGACCTCCCTGGTGGAATAAAACTGGGTGAAAAAAAAGTCTTACCTTCCACTACCTGCAAACTCCGGCAACCACCTTCAACTAGCATCGCAACCGGCTTCGACTAAAAAATTACGTATTTTTAAAACGGCAACCTGTTTTTAGTCGCGGCCGGTTTTGAATTTTTTGAAATAATCTCTGGAACATAGAAGCGGAAACCACTTTCGACCATTAGGGAGACTGACAAAAACCTCCGGGAACCACACGGAAACCTTGGGTGGGTCGCAAAGTCTCCAGAGGTTTCCGTTCAGGTTTCCTAAGTGGAACAGGGGCATTAATCTCTGAGGAAGTTGATTTTTTAGCCATGGCATCAATGCGATTGGAGCAGGCCAAATTGCTGGTGATATTCACACTCAGGAACTTAAACATTTCAACAATCTCCACTTCAATCCCATTGATGCTGACCAGGGGGGGAAACACCACCTCTCTTAGGAGCAATTTTAAATGAAGACTTATATTGTGTAATGTACAGGAACAGTGATGTTCTGCGACAACAACAATCATAATTACGCTTCTCGGTACAATGCCGTCTGTTCCAAATGATTCCCACTGGTGTCCAGCAATCTCATGGATTGTACTATTGTGTAAGATTATTAAGATCTAATTGAGTCACTATCTTCAAGGGAATGGAAATAAAAAGATTAACAAGCTGCAAATCCTAATTGCTTTCATGCAATGTGATTGTTATTTCATGTCTTCTCTGATGATAATATGAAATGGTGCCATTAAATAATTGATAGTTATAGAATTGAGTAATTGTAGGGTCAATTATGTTGAAATCGTTTGAGCACTGGCATTATGCATGTGACGAAAAGTGCTGGTGCATCTGGATGTGGGACTCGTTCGTGGAGGGTTTCAACGGAACATCTGCTTTTTTTCTCTGGACACAGCAGGGAGTTATTTTAACGATATGCCATTACAATTCCATGTTAAGGATGAATAATTCAACAAAAGGATAAAGATAGCCCCAAAGCTAATTAGAGTGATATTTAAAGCATTCAGTAAGATGTATACTAACTCCATACTAACTGTCAAGGTTGTCTCAGCCAAAAACTTATTTAGACAGAGGTTCTTTAACTGTCTCATTCAATCACTTATTTAGACAGAGGTTCTTGAATTGAACTGAATGGAATACTTTATTGTCACATGTGACATTTCGGTGAAATTCTTTGATTGCATTCCCATGGTAAGCAATAGTCGCCCATAAGGTTCTAGCCTTAAGATAACAGGAACCATGTGAAGATGAACAAGAGTTTTCGGATTCAAAATTGGTATTCTTAATGCCCATTAAATAAATCACAAGGTTTATCCCAAGGCAAAACAGGTCTGCAAGGTGTAGAAGAGCTGGAAGTCAGAGTAACAGGGACAAAATATAGAAATGGTATAAAACAGAAAATTGGGGAAACATTTAGCAGGTCAGGCAGCACCTGCAGAAATAATTAATAATTCTTTGTAAGGGCTCTGTACCAAAGGGTCCTAGACTTGAAATACAAACTGTTTCTCTTCCACAGATATTGACTGCGGCTGCGTGTTTAAACTGTTTTGATTTTGTTTCAGATTTCCACTTTTTCTATAGTTTTCCGATTTTAAAATGTAGAATGGTTTTTCAGCAGGATGTTCAGTGAATGAGGATTTTCAAGTAGATGCAATAGGGGTGGAACAAGGCAAAGTGCTCAGAGGAGCAAACGGCAGAAGTATAGGAGAAGTCTTCAAACATTTTTAAACAGAAAATATTAGAAATACTGAAGCAGGTCAAGTTGTGTCTCTGGAAATAATCAGACATGATTAACGATTCAGTCAATGACCTTGCATCCGATTTCTATCATTCCCCTCGTTTTGATTTTGGACCTTAGTATTTTGCCTTTTTATGGAACAAAAATGTTTTTAATAAGTTCAGAGAAATCTTCAAATGTTGCATTCTTCAGAGCATCACTCTTCACCAATATTTTACTGACATTTAAAAAAAACTGTCTGACTTAATTTTTAATTTAAATTTCCTTTAAAGATAGAACTCCTGTCTGATAGTTGTAAAGAAGTTGATCTAAAAAATGTCCATAAAGATATTGCAACTCTGTTGCTTTAGTTTCCACTAACAGAAGCAGCATTCAGTCTGATGCCAGGAACAGTATCAACGTTAGCCTGAGCTATGTTTCTTGGAGACAACGAACCAATAAATAAAAAGCACTATAATATTACAAAAAGCAGAAAACATACTAGGACATCCTCAGGGGATTAAGGTAGGAAATGTATTCTCTTATAAACTTTACAAGAGAAAATAATTATATATTTTTACTCTCCTTGAAAGACGTTGACTCGTCAATGGTGATTTGGTTGTACCTTATTCAATACAATTTAACATTTACAGTGTATTTTAAAGTGAGAATCATGTATAAATTGCAGATTAAATCAAACCATTGATTCTCCGTTGATTGCATCTCTGAAGAGATAAACTTTATTTCCTGTTCAGGGCTGATAGTGGCTTCTGGAGAAGAAAGGTTTGAAGAAGGGTCTCGACCCGAAACATTACCCATTCCTTCTCTCCAGAGATGCTGCCTGTCCCGCTGAGTTACTCCAGCATTTTGTGTCTATCTATGGATTTAACTCTTCATGTCAGAGGTTACTGTCAGTTTTGCACAATACTGGTTCTGCTTTATCACAGCTGCAGAACCAGGTTAATTTGTCTAAAATTTGGTTATAGCACGTCAGGAAAATATGTACTATACCTAGCACATAGGGAAACTATATTCCCCAGCCTCTTGGTAAATTATATGCAGGACAATAATATAGTGAGGCATACAAAATTTATTTGGTCTGGACTTCAGATACCTGTTTACAATAACAAGTTACAAAGCTTATATTAGTTAATTGACATTTATAACAGCATGCAAACCAGTTGCAGTTTAAACATAATTACACTCAAGGAAATCAGTTAATATTCCAATTCACAATCAAAATAGTTCATTTTGCAGAAAATATTTCAAACTGCGATATAAAGTTAAAAATAGCACAAACCTTAAAATGTATTTTAAGTTGTCACAGATTTAATTAAAAGGATTGAAGAGCATCATGAAGATAACCTGATTAATGTGAACTTTTGGTAGAGTTCATCCGAATTCTGGATATAACTATTATAACGGTATCATAATGAACAGAAACCACCAAATGACATAAATTATTTACATTTGATGTAATGCATCTCTGTAGTGAAACTTGACTAATCATCATCCTGTAGTTATCACAAATATCTGGCTAGATAGAAGAAGGTAAATAAAACATCATTTAATTGCTAAAAGTATTCTATTGCAGCTCTTAACTTTGCATTGAGAACAAATGTAATGAATGCCTACAAATAATATATACCACTTATTCTTTGTTATTGCTTATTCCCAGACAGAGCAGAAATGGTCCCTAATGTGATAGCAATAAGGATGTTGTGAGGGAGATGTTCAAAGCTGTTCAAAGCAATATTTTTCACGTTTTTGCTTGAATTTGTCAGATTTTCAGCAAATATGGAAGCAAATGTTTTTTTTAATACATTCAGGTAACGTCACATTTTTGTAAATTAAAGCAAATACATTTTTTTCCTACAGTCCCAAATAAAGCTAATGTTAGTTTTAGAGGAAGCTTTTATGGTTGTTGACTGTATGATACTTGTTTTACTTATTTGGTATGGTGGTAACGGCAGGGAAGATGTTGTTTAGGGGTGCTAAGATTCTTATTCTTCTGGAAACATATATTCAATTTGACTGCTGGCAAAGTCGAACCTCTGACTTTTGGGCCATGAGTTGGATTCGCATTTAACAACAGACAACCATTTTAACAAAAGGATACTTATCCCTGCGAAAATGTAATGGATATATTTAAGAACATCACTATTAGGGAATAAGAACGTTTGCATCATGTTGCAACATTGTCACATGGTTAAAATATAGGGGTGGCCTATATTCTAATCTGTATTTTATAGAATGTAAATCCACTGAATTATTAACGAGTACCCCATTGAGAAAAAAAAATACATTTTTCCTTTTGGGCGAGTCCTGCCCACCCCTGAACAGTATTATGTAGGAAAGACTACTCAGTAGCACAGACGGCAAAGCTGTGACGCACTATCATGGACCTTGGCACATTTTCATGCTGCTTTGACATTTATTTCCCAATAAGCGCAGTGATTAAACGTGGGATATCTTTCGCAGTAGCAAGTCGGAAGCAATCCAACGCTTTGAAACTACAAATTTTCAAATTTTAACACCATTTATGTAAACAAGAAACAAATAATGCATTAAAAGTGGACGGAAATTAAAACTAATTAAAAGAACTTAATGTTTAAGGCAGTAAACATTTTGATAACAATTGTTTATGGATTTACATGATAGGTATAGAATCCCACACTGTAGTCAATTTTCAGAACAGAATAAGCCAGTAAAGATGCAACTTTAAATGGTATATGAATATTTTGCATGAGAGTATACATTCAATGGTGCCAAGTATAACTGTGACGTACCTGTGGTGGAAAGTCACAAAACTGAATAAAGATTGGGCTGCAGCCCATTCATTATTAATTTAACTGAGAATCTGTCCAGCACCTATCAAGATTGCCTGTAGTGACCATCTTATGCAGCAGCCCAAAGCCAACCTCAGAAATGGCAATCAGGAATTGCTCTTCTGGCATCAAAGCAACAATGTATTTTTTTTATAAGGACATTCAGTGATCAGTTAAGAACCCTATATGGATCAGGCAAGGCTCCTGTGTTGCTCCATTGTACTGATGCCACTGAGGCCCAAAATAAACATTTGACTTCTTAATTGCACAACACCTATATCATGTGTACTGTACATAGTCAGAGGGCATAGATTTAATGTAAGTAGTACAAGATTTAGAGGCGATGTAAGGAATTTTGTTTTTCACCCAGTTGATAGTTGCAGTTTGGAATGCCACTATCTGAGAAGAATGCCACTGTCTGATAGGGCAGTAGAGGCAGGGACTATCATAATAATTAAGAAGTATCTAGAAGAGCTGGGGCATAGAAAGCTAAGGGCCAGTGCTGGTAATGGGATTAGTATAGATGAGCACCAGATGGTCTGAAGAAGGGTCTCCACCCAAAATGTCACCTATTCCTTTTCTCCAGAGAAGCTGCCTGACCCGCTGAGTTACTCCAGCAATTTGTGTCTATCACCTGATGGAAAGAGTAGGCTGAAGGGCCAGTTTCTAGATTGTAGCAATCAACAAAACCATCTGACTTTTAACAGTCAAATCAAAATGAATATTTAATCACTGCCATGACATTTACTGTGTACAATACATTTCAACAATGACTATTTAAAGTTGTTGCTGGCAACTAGTTGCATGTGATCAAGAGTTCACATGTCAGTGATGGTGACTATCTCAGTTTAATTGAATCTGTTTCATAGTTTTGACATTAAATTCTGCTGATTAAAATGCATACATTTTGTGATACACGATTATATAATTAACATACAATAAGTTTAACCAGTTAAAACAATATAAAGTGCTTTGCTTTATGTTGAGCCTGGTGGTCCTGGAGGGCCCACTTTTCCCATCTCCCCCTTAAATCCCAGGGGACCTGGAAATCCAGAATCTCCTTTTGTTCCTGGTTGTCCTTTGGGACCAAGTGGTCCTGGTTTCCCTTGTGGTCCTCTGTCTCCTTTAGGACCAGTTTGACCCTGCACACCAGGCCTCCCTGCATTCCCTTTATTTCCTTTGGGACCATGTTCTCCCGCTGCACCTCTTGGACCTTTCTCTCCACGACCACCAGGGAGTCCATCCAAACCTCGTGCACCTTGAACTCCGCTGTGTCCCATGTCACCCATTTCACCCTTTGGTCCTGCGAATCCAATGTTTCCTTTTACCCCTGATTCTCCTCTGTTTCCCTTTTGTCCAGGAGGTCCTGGCAAACCTATCGTAAACAAAACCCATAGAATATCTATAAATAAAATTTAGTAGCATTGAACAGAAAGTTAATCACTTTATTTAACATTCCTTTCACTAACGCAAACACCATTCAGCGTTATCCCACAAATAGAAGATTGGGTAGATTAGATCAGAAGAGGTCGTTGAGGTAGGGACTATGGCAAGCAACCATTAGACAGGTACATGGATAGGACAGGTTTAGTGGGATATGGGCTGAACGCAGGCAGGTGTGACTAGTGTAGTGGGGACATGTTGGTTGGTGTGGACAATTTGAGTCAACGGGCCTGTTTCCACACTGACTCTATGACTCCATGAGATAATTGTTCAAGTAATCTATTGTGATGACATTCATTAATGTGGAGCTGTTGGCTGGGGCACCAGAACTCTGCACTCTTCTCTAGACAGTGGGTTGCTTCGTATGTAAATAAACAAGAGATTTTCCTGGATCAAAAAGACAAAACCATGAACAAAGCCACAACACTCTGGTGCAGTGGCGATAACCTAAATAAAGTGCTTTGTGAAATGGAAATTCAACCCATAAACTCACTTTCTGCATTATATGTTTTTCAACTTTTGAGCAGTCAAGCCAACACGGTGGCATAGTGGTGGAGCTGCTGCCTCACAACACCAGAGATTCAGTCTTGATCCTGATCTCAGGTGCTGTCTGTGTGGAGTTTGCATATTCTCTCCCTGACCATGTGGAATTACTTTGGGGGGTTTCCTCCCACATCCCAAAGATGTGCAGGTTTGTAGGTCAACTGGTTGTTGTAAACGGCCCCTAGTGCATAGGGAATGGATGAGAAAGTGGGATAACATAACTAGTGTGAACGGGCAATCAATGGTCAGCTTGGTCATGGTGGGCCGAAGGGCCTGTTTCTGTGCCGTATCTCTACAATAAGGTTCTTACAGGAAAAAAAGCTATTATAGGTATTCCTCAATCTGCAAACATTATTGACTCTTTGAAGTATGTGTCTTCAACTTATCAAACTATTCTTCATTCTGACAAATGGAGCTCCATGCTCTGTGCAGAGAAATACACTGTACCAACATTTCCATTTTGTTCAGTCCTTTCAATTTATGAAATGTTGCTGAATAAAATGTTTTCCAGGAACAATTCCCTTTTTGTAAATTGAGGAATGGTCGTACTGTGGAACAAAGAAGAGGAGTGTTGCACTGACCCACGTTAGATCCCATTGTCATTGTGACTGCTGCTCATTCTGTCCATGTTACCTTCCTCCCATCGACTCCTCTGATCAGCCAGTATACCAGCAAGCTGACTTTTGTCCCTTTCTACTTTCCTCAATCTGCCCATTATTCCCTCTGTGCATTTGCCTCTTAGCAGTGAGAATATGGGACCACATGCACAGTAAATCACAATGAATGTGCTTGTACTGTTTTTTTAAAGGTCTTAAAACTATTTTGGAAGCATAAGCCTGATACGGTATAAAAGGCTGTCAAGGACTGTTATGAGTTTGAACTCTACCAAGTCTCCTCTCAACCTTCTATGCTCCAGGTAGAACGGGTTGTTGTAAATGGCCCCTGGTGCATAGGGAGGCACTTTCCCCCAGATTTTCATGCAATAAAGACCACACATCCCTGGAACAATTCCAGTTTTCTGCTTCCTCTCCAAGACATTTACGGCCTTTCTAAAGTCTAGTGCACAGAGATTGACCCAATACACCAATGATGGCCAAACCACTACATTATTGAAGTTGAATATCGCTTGCTCTTGTACTATATGCATATCATTGAAGCTTTCTTAGTTTGTCTTGCCGGTTTCAAAGATCTGTCCCCATATACCGTTTACTTCCTCCTCATTCCCCTGCTGTTCTAGAATTCTCTGTTCCTGTGCCCTCTTTGAAATTGCACCCTTTACATTCTTTTGTTTTTTGCTTGTTCTCTCTACCAAAATGTGCCAAGTTCCAGTTCACAGCTTTATACTTCATCTGCCACGTATCCACGTGCTCAATCTGTCCAGATTCACTCGGAATCTGTTATCCTCCTCACTGTTTCCGCCACTTCCAGGTTTTACGTCATCTGCCGATTTTGAAACCTATCACAGTTCACTCAAGCCCAAGTCACGAATAACTGCAATCACATTCTGGTCAAATAACATTCTTTAAATGGTAAGCTTTAATAGAAAAGTTTGAGTCTGGTGTTGGGCAGTTAAGCTAAAGAAACCAGAATTTTTAGAAATATACAAGCAGCCCCCACATTATGGCAGGGTTCCATTCCTAAACCAGACTAATAGTAAGTTGGACATGAACAGAAACAATGCGTGGAAGAGGATCACAGTAACTGCTGTAACTGGAGAGCAAGCAGGCACAGGAGCAAGCAGGCACAGGAGCAAGCAGGCACAGGAGCAAGCAGGCACAGGAGCAAGCAGGCACAGGAGCAAGCAGGCACAGGAGCAAGCAGGCACAGGAGCAAGCAGGCACAGGAGCAAGCAGGCACAGGAGCAAGCAGGCACAGGAGCAAGCAGGTACCATCCTCACTCAATGTGTGAATGAGTGAGCCTGCTCAACAATCCCAGCTTTCTCAGCTTGACAAAAGCCCTGGTATTTAAAGTTCAGAAGGGGGTGGGTGAGGATGGTAGGGTGAGAGGACCCTTGGAAATGCCCCATTCATACCCAGCAGATGATGTCTGCAGTCCTACGGCAGCCACTAAATCTATCTCCATCCATCCTGCTGATCTCCAAACCACTGATTCATACAGTGAATGGGGGTACAGAACACAGAACAGTACAGGAACAGACCCAATGGCTCACAATGTCTGTGCCGAACATGTGCCGAGACCAATCCTTATCTGCCTGCACATAATCCATGCCCATGCCATTCTCTGCTGTTTCTTCCCAGCTGTTATCAGGCAACTGAATCATCCTACCACAACCAGAGTGCAGTGCTGAACTACTATCTATCGCTTTGATGTCCCTCGGACAATCCTTGAACTTTGCTGACTACCTTGCACTAAATGTTATTCCCTTATCATGAATCTATACACTGTAAATTACTTGATTGTAATCTTGCATTGTCTTTGGCTCGCAACAAAAGCTTTTCACTGTACCTCGGTACAGGTGACAATAAGCTAAACTGACTGAATTGACTGCATACCCATGTGCCTAGCCAAAGGTCTTGTGAATGCCACTACCATATCTGCCGCCCCTGAAGGCATATTCCAGGCAATCACCACCCTCTGTTTAAAAAAAACTTGCCCCACACATCTTCTATAAGTCAGGCATTTGTAACGTGGAAAGGATCTATAATTTACAAGCATCTTCCAAATTATATAAAAACTTTGTCAGAAGTTAGATGAATCAATAAATTTCACACTGGGCTTACATAAATACAACTTTTTTAAATTTATATACATTTTGCTGATTGCCATTGGACACAATGTGCATTAGTTCTTACTCCTGATTCAAATAAATTGCAAATACTTGTGTGTATATAAGGAAGAACTGCAGATGCTGTAAAAAGTGAAGGTGGACAAAAATGCTGAAGAAGGGTCTCGACCCGAAACGTCATCTATTCCTTCGCTCCATAAATGCTGCCTCACCCGCTGAGTTTCTCCAACATTTTGTCTATCTTTGTGTGCAGAAAAATGTACCACCTCATAAATTTAATCTCATCTATGTTCTAAAAGGGCAATCCCTAATTTTTAAGCAATGATTTGATGTTCTAGATTCTTCCACAAAAGGAAACTTCCTCTTCAATGCTGTCCTGTTAAAATCCTACAGGATTTTTATTTCAAACCATTCCCCTGACTTTTCTAAACTCCAGCAGATCTGACCCAAAGATCATGTGACACAGGAGCAGAATTTGACAATTTGGACATTCGGCCCATCGAGTCTGCTCTGTCATTCGATCACGGCTGATCTATTTTTTACTCTCAACCCCATTCTCCTACCTTCTCCCCATAAGCGTTGACACCCTTACTAATCAAAAACATATCAATCTCCGCTTTAAAAATCACCAATGTCTTGCCTCCACTGCTGTCTGTGGTAATTAATTCCACAGATTCACCACCTCTGACTAAAGAAATTCATCCTCGTCTCCATCCTAAAGGTAAGTCCCTCCATTCTGAGGCAGTGCCCTCTGGTACTAGATTCTCCCATTATATGAAACATCGGCTCCACATCCACACTATCTAGGCCTTTCATTATTCAGCAGGTTTCAATGGAGATCCCCCTTATCCTTCTAAACTCCAGCTAGTGCAGGCCAGAGACTACAGATACTCCTCGTATGTTAACCCAATTATCCCCATGATCATTCTTGTAAAACTCCTTTGGATCCTCTCCAAAGCCAGCACATCCTTCCTCAGATGTGGGCCCCAAAGCTGCTCACAATATTCCAAATGTGACCTCACCAGCCCCTGAAAAAGCCTCAGCATTACATCTCACTTGTATACTCTAGTCCCCTCAGAATTAATGCCAGCAATGCATTTGGCATCCTTATTGCTGACTTAACCTGCAACTTAACTTTTAGCGAAACTTGCACCAGCACTCCCAAGTCCCTTTGCATCTCTGTTTCTAAATCTTCTCCTCATTTAGAAAAGTACAAAGTACAAAGTTCACATCCATATAACCCTTCGTTATCACCTCATTCACTGCCAACAATGGACCATGGTGGGCTCTACCTTTCCTTAGTCATCTGTGCTGGCTCTGATTTGTTCTGAACCTATTCAAACCTCCACTTTCCCTGCCCCATGACTCTCAATCTGAATAAGGGTTTCGACCTGAAAAGTTACCTATTGCTTTTCACAAGAAATGCTGCCTGACCCTGAGTTACTCCAGCATTTTGTGTCTATCTTCGGTGTAAACTATCATCTGCAGTTCCTTCCTACACATGCATGACTGTACACTTTGCTATGCTGTATTCAATTTGCCACATAGCTGCCCTCTGTAGGTTCATGAGATTGATCCCTGGGATGGCGGGACTGTCATATGAGGAAAGATTGAAAAGACTAGGCTTGTATTCACTGGAGTTTAGAAGGATGAGGGGATTCTTATAGAAACATATAAAATTATAAAAGGACTGGACAAGCTGGATGCAGGAAAAATGTTCCCAATGTTGGGCGAGTCCAGAACCAGGGGCCACAGTCTTAGAATAAAGGGGAGGCCAATTAAGACTGAGGTGAGAAAAAACGTTTTCACCCAGAGTTGTGAATTTGTGGAATTCCCTGCCACAGACGGCAGTGGAGGCCAAATCACTGGATGGATTTAAGAGAGAGTTAGATAGAGCTCTAGGGGCTAGTGGAATCAAGGGATATGGGGAGAAGGCAGGCACGGGTTATTGATTGGGGACGATCAGCCATGATCGCAATGAATGGTGGTGCTGGCTTGAAGCACCGAATGGCCTCCTCCTGCACCTATTTTCTATGTAAAAGTCAGACTAACTTGCCAATAGTTTCCTTGCTTCCTTCTTACACAGTGGAGTTACATTGGCGATTTTCCAGTCCTCCAGTACCATTCCCGACTCTAGTGATTCTTGAAAGATCACTACTAATGCCTCCACAATCTCAACTGCCACCTCTTTCAGAACCCTGGGATGCTGTCCATCTGGCCCAGGTGACCTATCCTCCTTCAGACCTTTCAGCTCCCAAGCACATTTTCAACAGTACTAGCAACACTCCTCAGTAGTTATGAACTATAATTGAGATTAAGGTTTTACATGATTTATGTGAGAGCACATAAGGCTGGCCTGCAAAACCATTACAATATGGGATAGGTCAAGTGTTTGATGAGTTCAAATACTTTCAGTTGCACACCTAATCCTTCCACCATTCATCCATTTTACTGTTGCACCAACATCCATAACAACTGGAAATAAACTACAGACACTGCATGTTTCTGTCTTTAAAAGAAAAAGTAAAAGATGTTCACCTCTCAAAATTGTGAAGTTTTTAATTGCTTCTCCATGTTGCAAATTAATAATTTTCATTTCTTCCATAACGACGCCAAGTTTGTTAATTTCTTTATTAAGTGTTGAGCTTAAGAGATTATAGCGTTGTCTTAACATATCAGTGGTGCCCTGAATAATGGCTAGGGAAATGTTGAGGTGGTAAAGTTCTTCTGAATGCGCTCCGAGCCCACTGGAACAAGATGCCCTTACATCGCTGATGTATTTGATCATGCTGTGCACATGGTTATTCGTGGCATTGATGTTGGCCAGTATGGTATTAATTTCAGTTTCATGAGAAACCATTCGCCCCATAACGGTTTCAAACCTCTCTGCTGTTCTATTTTCATAATATTTAGCATGGTAGAGAATGTCCTGAATATTTTCTTCATGGTCGTCAAGGTAGGTGGATATATTGTCGAACTGCTCGTGCACGGATAGTAGTTGCAGGCTTAAGTCGTGCATGAACTCAGAATTCTGAGAGATTGTTTGGAGCGTGGTGGCCAGAGTCTTCTGAACACTTTTCACCATGTCATTCAACTTGTTCACTGCAGCCCGTAGGACTCCAAACACTTTAGTAGAGTTCTGCCAGTCTGTCACTATCTTCCGTAGTGTTATGGTTTCCTCATCCGCTTTTCTTTGAATCTCTTCAAGCCATAGTGAATTCTGGTTAGTGGTGATGTTAATATGTTGTACTCCAATACTTATATCATACTGATCCTGGGACAGTCTCCTCATAAACCCATCGAGTCCCTTTACAAGTGTTTGCAAGCCATTTACTTTCATTGAAAATCGTTCCATCGTTCGGTTAATCTGCTCAATAGACGTTGTATAATAGGTAACCTCCTTACTGATTCTGCGGTTGTCAGACGATAATGTTTGATGATTTTGAACGGTCTCATCCAGCACTGGCTCTTGTGCCAGAAGTAATTGCTGTATCTGTTCAAACTCTTTCTGCAGGTCAACAATCTCTTGAGCAAAGTGAGAAACTTCATGGCACGAAGAACAATTTTGGCTGATAGATTTTTGATCTAAGAACGAGAGGGAGTGATTTTTAAAATAAGTTATGTTGTTTTACAAATTTCTCAGCTTTTGTTGCACTCTCTGAATTTGACCTTCTACTTCTTTGAATACTTGTCATTTGTTGCCCAGATGCAATCAATAACTAACAAATATATACAAGAATTTTGATAGTTATGTAACTAGGATGACACAGTGGCTCAGCAGTTACTGTTGTTGCCTCACAGCTCCAGAAACCAGGCTTTAATTCTGACCTCTGGTGCTGTTTGTGTGGTGTTTGCACATTCCACCTGTGGTTGGGTGGATTTACTTTGGGTGTCCCATTTTCCTCCCTCATCTCCAAAATATGTTTAAGAAGGAACTGCAGATGCTGGAAAATCGAAGGTAGACAAAAGTGCTGGAGAAACTCAGCGGGTGCAACAGCATATATGGAGCGAAGGAAATAGGCAACGTTTCGGGCCGAAACCCTTCTTCAGAAGCCAAAATATGTTGGTTGGTTAATTGGCTGCTGTAAATTACTCCAGGTGGAGATATGTGGAAAAAAGAATTAACGGAAAGTCGATAGGCTTGTGGGACTTTGAGGGTGAATGGGTCAGATGGAATAGCTCTGCTGGGATCTGGTATGGTTCATGGGCTGAAGGGACTCATGCGATGCCCTGATAAATAATCCATACAAAAATAAACTTTGTGAAATACCTGCTACTTTCAGTCATCTGAAATGCTGGTGGCATTTACAAAAATAATGATCACTGTGAAGTAAACCACACTGCCAATTAAAATTAGGGACATATTTAACATTGAGCGATTCAAAAGCATTCATTTTCAGTCTGAAGAAGGGTCTCGACCCGAAACGTCGCCTATTCCTTCTCTCCATAGATGCTGCCTCACCCGCTGAATTTCTCCAGCATTTTTGTCTACCATCATTTTGAGGTGCCAATCCATTGCTCCCTGAAAGTAGCAACACAGCTAGATAGGGCAGTAAAGCATACTTGCCTTCATTGGTTAGAATGTTGAATCTAAAAGTCAGGAAGTCTTGTTGCAGCCATAAAAAACATTGATGATGCCACATTTGGGGTATTGTGGCCTTACCAAATGGTGCAGTTTTAGTCACCACATTACTGAAAAGATGTGGAGGCTTTAGAAAGGGGGCAGAAGAGATTCATCAGGATGTTGCCTGGTTTGGAGAATATTAACTATAAGGAGAGGTTAAACAAACTTGGACAGCTTTCCAGGGGTTTTGGAGGCCGAGGGTCCGGATGGAAATATAAAATTATGAGACAGATAGATAAGGTATATAGTCAGAGTTTTTTTTCCCCTATTGTGTAATTGTCAAATATTAGGGGGCATAGCTCTAATGTGAGAGGGGGAAAGTCTAAAGGAGATTTACGGACGTTTTTAGGTGCTTGAACCCACTGTCAGAGGACATTTATGAAGCATTTAGACAGACACATGAATGGAAAAAAGAATGTTAAGGAATGTGTTTAACATATGATGAGCCTGGGCCAGTCCTTGCTGGAGTTTAGAAGAATGAGGGGGGGGACCTCATTGAAACTTACCGAATAGTGAAAGGCTTGGATAGAATGGAAGTGGGTGTTTCCACTAACAAGAGAGTCTAAGGCTAGAGGTCATAGCCTCAGAATTAAAGTACGCTCCTTTAGGTAGGAGATGAGGTAGAATTTATTCAGAGGGTGGTAAATCTGTCGTATTCTTTGCCACAAAAAGGTTTGGAGTCCAAGTCAGTGGATATTTTTTAAGGCAGAGATAGATAGATTCTTGATTAGTATGGGTGTCAGAGGTTATGTAGAGAAGGCAAGAGAATGGGGTCAGGAGGGAGAGATAGATCAGCCATGATTGAATGGTGGAGTGGACTTGATGGACGGAATGGCCTAATTTTTCTGCTATCACTTATGACTATGACCTTATGAATGGGGGTTTATGAACCACATGTAGCAGATGTGCAGTTTAAATGTGAATCATAGTTTGCGAAGGGAATGTGGCTGAAGGTCCTGTCCTCGGCTGTATTCCTCTGTGTGAGCTATTTGCCAGAATACCACTTCTTTGCAAGTACAGTTTTGCAAGATTAATTATTTCATAGACAAATACACGTTAATTATATTCTCTCTCGAGGCAAACATTCAATGGCTCAGTCATAGGCCATTTCTCCCAGTTATACAGAGGGTGCTCTCCTGAGGAAAATGGCCTTCACCACATTCTCAGGGTAACTGGAGACAGACAATAGAAAGACCATCTGCTCCATGTGGGACTTAGCTTGGGATTCCGGCGGCAGTATGTATGGATGAGTAAGCTCTGAATTCCTGACAGTTGCTCGCCAGAACCTTCCCGACAGCATATTAACATTAGACTCCACATGATGTGCTAACTTCCTGAAGCTCAGCCATCCTTGTGTTGTGGAATATGTCTACTGGACCTTTGCCAGGTTGGACTTGCCAGTGATTTAGCTTCTCCGTTCTTTTCAATGGAGAGGAATGGTTGCTATGAAGAGTCGAGTTTCAGAAAAAAATTGATTGTTGTTGTGCATTGTTCTCAAAACCAGAGGGCACGGGTATTAAATAACGGTTGAGGAAGAAGCGTCCATTAGAAGGAAAATTCGCATTTTTTTCACCAGGGAATGGATGTTGTATAGATCTATTTGACTGAAAGGGCGGGTCCATCAGGCAGACACCCACATCATATTGAAACAGTACTTGGATGTGCGTCTGAAGAACTATGACCTGCCGGGCCACTTTGAGGGGGAATGGATCGAGAGATACAGGTGGGATTAGATTGGGGGATTCCTTTACCACTAGCACAAGCATGAGAAACTAAATGACCTCCATTGTAAGTTTTTAAATCATTGTAGTATTATAAGTGCCTGTTACTCCTTTTTATAACTGCAATAATCTTATTTTATTCAGCACATGTGATTCACTTTTGATTGTTTTTGATTGTTGTGAATGTTCACAAATGATCAAACTCTTTGACAAATCTAAGATAAAGAAAGGACACAGAGTGCTGGGATAACTCAGCGGGTGCGGCAGCTGGAAGACATGGAAAGGCGAGGTTTCTGGTTAGGACCTTCCTTTAGGCTAATTTGAAGAAGGGTCTGAAGGACGTTCTGGACCCAAAACATTGCCTTTCGAGGTCTTCCAAAGATACTGCCTGACCCGCTAGGTTACTCCAACATTTTTCTGTATTTTTTTGTAAACCAACATCTACAGTTCTTTGTATCTGAAAGTAGAAGGTCTGAAGAAGGGTCTCGACCTGAAACTGAAATGCTGCTTGTCCCGCTAAGTTACTCCAGCATTTTGTGTCTATCTTAAGTCTAAGCGCTAGTTGGAAATATGAGTTAGCCAGCTATCAAAACATTTATGGGCAATGCTTGATCCTTCTGATGTATCTTACAGCTGGAAAGCCTAGGGCTCTGCAGAGCTTTAAGCTAGAGCCCACTTTCTCAATGAGTTTTCTCTGAAAGATCTGCTTTAGTATCGGAAGAAGCATACATGGCTTGGCATTTCCAGGAAATTCTAGCTCAATAAATACTATACTTACCACACACTCGCATCTCAAAACCAGGCAACAAATAATAGATGTAGAAACAAAAAACTGCAGATGCTGGTTAATATCACTTGTGCTCAATCCGCCAAGGCCTACTGGATCTCCCGGTGGCTAACCATTTTAACACCCCTTCCCATTCTCACTCTGGCCTTTCTGCCCTGGGCCTCCTCCATTACCAGAGTGAGGGCACATGCAAACTGGAGGAACAGCACCTCATATTTCTCTTGGGCAGCTTAGAACCCAACGATATGAGCGTCAAATTTATCAATATCGGGTAAACCACACCCACAGCTTTCCTCTACCCTCAGCTTCACAATCTGCAACTCTTCAAACATATATCACACTTATTGTTCTTATCTCTGGCCTTTGTTCCAACTATTTGCCTGTCAAAACAAAATCCTTACTGGTGTCGGCCAGTCATTCTTCATCCTGCCTCTCCCCTTTTCCAGCTTTCTTCTCTCCACCCCACCCCCCCTCCCCCCTATAATCAGTCTGAATTGGGTCTCAACCTGAAATGTCGCCTATCCATGTACTCCAGAAATGCTAACTGATCTGCTGGGTTACTCTCGGACCTCTATTGCAGCCCCCATCCCAGATCCCATCTGCCCACCATCCCTCTCTCCAGTTCTACATTTCTCTCCTCACCTCCTTTTCTGCAGCTCTTTGTCTTCTCCATTTATCACCTCCAACCTTTGTGAATATCTACATCTCTCCTTCCCCCAGCAGCGTCATCTACCGATGAGCCGCCTCCTTACCTAGATCCACGTATCACTTGGCATGTCTTGCCCCACCTCTACCCTTCATCTCTTTCCACCAGCTATCTCACTTCCACTCCAGTTATGAAGATTGGTCCTTCCAGATGAATCTGAAACTTCATCTATACATTTCCTTCCTCAGACTGCCTAATCCACTGAGTTCCAGCACTTTGATCTATGTATAAATTGATTTTAGCTGGTGTATAATATGGCATCAACCATGAAATCACTTTGCATTTTAGTGCTGTTGACATGCATTCTATGGATTACATTAAGTTGCAAAACAAACAGATTACTGATGCAGTATATGCCTCAAATGGTGTGTGCATGGTTTATGCTTTTATCTCATGGCAGTTTGAAAAAGCTGTGGTGTCTCTAATGTGCAGAAAAGAAGCTGAACACAATGGTCTTCAATTACATTAAAGTTGGTTAATTATTGTTTAAGATAAATTTTAGTTGCTATTTCGATGACATGTCTATACATTGGGTGCTGTGATTAATACCTTTATAATCTTTGACTAATTGGCAGTGGGACTGATATGTAATACTGCAGGAGCTATCTTGTAGCCATCACCTGACGGCGCTGGCTCGAAGGGCCGAATGGCCTCCTTCTGCACCTATTTTCTATTTGCCTCGCATGACCTCAAACTGACACAGTGGTAACTCTATTAGACCCACAGGTTTCCTCAGCCCACTAAGACATTTTATGCCACACTAAAAATTATTAATTAATTTTATATTTATCTTGTTTTCCTGTAAGCAAAGAGAATGCTATTGGACTGCAAGGTTATTCCACATCTATTCACAGATAGACATAGAAACATAGAGAATAGGTGCAGGAGTAGGTCATTCAACCCTTTGAGCCAGCTCCACCATTCAATATGATCATTGCTGATCATCCAAAATCAGTACCCTGTTGATTCTGTTAGCCCTGAGAGCTATATCTAACTCTCTCTTGAATACTCTCTCTGCTGGAATCTTGAGCAAAACACAGTCATGGAGGGACCCAGCGGGTCAGGCAGCATCTGTGGATGGAATGGATAGGTGATTTTGGATCGGGACCTTTCTTCAGATTTTGTGTTTTATTCCCACATTTCATCAATCAAGTGCAATCACCTTTAAATATTTGTAACTTCTGGATAAACAATTTTGCTCTTTGTTTCATTATGAAATATTACAGTTCTACAACGACAAGATGGATGTAATTAACAAATGTGCTGCAGTGTTACTCACCGAGCTCTTTAATATTCATCTGCACAGAGTTAATCTTTGTATCGTAAAATGACTGGGCCATGTTAATATCTTCAGTTATGGAGTCAACCTTTCTGAAGACTGCAATATACAACAAGAGGTTACTCGTCCAAATGTCACACACAGCAAACAAATGTGTCTTTAATGGATGATAATGCCCAGTGATCAATTCAATTTATGGCTGAATCATATCATTGACATTTTAGATCAACCTCCTGGCAGCTGAAGGCGTCATGAACAGCAGTGCCAAGGTGAACCAGTCATAATATTCAAAACTGAATTCATTCTCCCATCCATAGAGGCCCAGGCTGTGAAAGGTGAGAAGGGAGCAAATAAGCCTATGCTATTTTAAGAGATTCGAAATAATAAATGGAATGAAGATTCTCTGGTTATTTTGTTGCTGAGTAGACTGATTAAAGGATTTTCATATTTAAGTAGTTATTCATATTTAAAAGGGGAACAAGTAACTGCCCACTGTGCCCAAATCATAATGACACATTTCAAAATTCAGCTCATTAGTTCATGGCACATTTGAAAGGGTTATATTGTTATGGAATGTACAACTCATTAAATGACAAATGGGAGCTGAATTAGCAAAGCATTTAGCCTCCATCTGTCACCTTAAACATTGCGATTTTACAAAATCCCTTGTCAGTCTCTTGAGCTTTTTTTAAAATTAAAAATGATTAACTTGGGCAGTCGCGGTGGCGCAGCAGTCGAGTTGCTGCCTTACAACGAATGCAGTGCCGGGGACCCGGGTTTGATCCCGATTATGGGTGCTGCCTGTACGGAGTTTGTACATTCTCCCTGTGACTTGCGTGGGTTTTCTCCGAGATCTTCCCACACTCCAAAGACGTACAGTTTTGTAGGTTAATTGGCTCAGTAAATGTAAAAATTGACCCTAGTGGGTGTAGGATAATGTTAATGTGTGGGGATTGCTGGTCGGTGCGGACCTGGTGGGCCCAAAGGGCCCGTTTCCATGCTGTATCTCTAAACTAAACTTAATTTATAATTTAAAAAAATGGGCACAGTAACAAAATAGTACAAACATCTGAATATGTTCTTAAGTGTCAGTCAAAACATGCAGTGTTGTTGGTTTTATACATCGCACTATTGCCATTCATGCGGCCTCCAAGGTGATAACCACCTTATGTGTTTTGAGAGTTTTTCTGCTGGCTTCAGCATCTTAATGTCCCACGGCAGAAAGACCCTAGACCGAGGTCCTGCCCCATCGCACCTTTGCATTGTCATGCAATGGCATGTTGGCCTTCATTGCAAGAGGATTTAAGTTTAGGAGCAAGGAGGTCCTACTGCAGTTGTACAGGGCCCTGGTGAGACCGCAGGATGCTATGAGAATATAGGATGACTTGGACAGGTTGGGTGAGTGGGCAGATGCATGGCAGATGAAGTTTAATGCGGATAAATGTGAGGTTATCCACTTTGGTAGCAAAACAGGTAGGCAGATTACTATCTAAATGGCGTCAAGTTGGGAAAAGGGGAAGTACAAAGGGATCTGGGGGTCCTTGTACATTTGGCTATGAAAGTAAGCTTGCAGATACAGCAGGCAGTGAAGAAAGCGAATGGCATGTTGGATATAGGAGCAAAGAGGTCCTTCTGCAGTTGTACAGGGCCCTGGTGAGACCGCACCTGGAGTATTGTGTGCAATTTTGGTCTCCTAATTTGAGGAAGGACATTCTTGCTATTGAGGGAGTGCAGCATAGGTCCACCAGGTTAATTCCCGGGATGGTGGGACTGATGTATGTATGATGAAAGAATGGGTCGACTGGGCTTGTATTCGCTGGAATTTGGAAGGATGAGAGGGTCTCTTATAGAAACATATAGAATTCTTAGAGGATTGGACGGGGTAGAAGCTGGAAAAAATGTTCCCGATGTTGGAGGAGTCCAGAACCAGCGGTCACAGTTTAAGATAAGGGGTAGGCCATTTAAGACTGAGATGAGGAAAAACTTCTTCACCCAGAGAGTTGTGAATCTGTGGAATTCTCTGCCACAGAAGGCAGTGGAGGCCAATTCACTGTGTGTTTTCAAGAGAAAGTTAGATTTAGCTCTTCGGGCTAAGGGGATCAAAGGATATGGGGATAAAGCCAGAACAGGGTACTGATTTTGGATGATCAGCATTGACCATAATGAATGGCAGTGCTGGCTCGAAGGGCCGAATGGCTTTCTCCTGTATCTATGTTTCTATGCACCAAATTCATGCGGCCATTCATGCTTCCCTCTGTATGTTTCCCTTGCAGTCAGGATTATGCCCCTGGGCATCTCACTGTGGTGGAAGGCTAACAGATTTTGGGCAGAGCAAGTGTTTAAGAAAGAACTGCAGATGCTGGAAAAATCAAGGTAGACAAAACTACTCGAGAAAATCAGTGGAAGAGGCAGCATCTATGGAGAGATTGAATAGGCAATGTTTCGAATCAAGACCCGAAACATTGCCTATTCCTTCTCTCCATAGATGCTTCCCCACCCGCTGAGTTTCTCCAGCATTTTGTCTACCATGGGCAGAGCAAGAGTGTCTTTCACTGAGTTAATAGTCTTTCAGCAATACTTAATACTTGTCTCTGTGTATCCCTAGGAACAGCCCATGAATCAATTAATCTTCTGTTATGCAAAGTCTGCAAAGAGGTGAGTGACTATTTCCTCCCCGTGGCAGCCGTCCCAAGTGTAGGTTGTGAGTGGAGTGATTTTCTAACCTTTCGGGAAGGATTTGACCAGGAGGTCTTCTCTCATTGTCAGCCAAGTGAGATCTTAGTGCTTTTCGGTGAGTTTTAGTGAAAAGGCATTCTGCCAAATGATCTAGGCAGTCTACTCGGGAAACCAGCCCATAGGATCCATCCAGCCTTGGTCTCACATTGTGTGCAGAACATGTGGACCACTGCCTGATGGACTGAAGAACGTTACCGTGAATGATAGGTAGTGCAGCAATATCCAGCTGACTGAGCCAGGATTATCCTTCACAACACCGGGGACAGGTAGAGTAACAGCATGCAATGCCATTTGATGCCTCAATAATTTGGTTCCAAGTATATACTGATGTAGCCACATGAAGTCAGGAGAAGGGCAATGTTGGGTATGCTATTTACACCATTGTCTATGGACTTGTGTATCTTAACCCATTGGAGCCATAACAATCTTGATTCCCAGATGGATCAGAGGACAGCCCAGGTGATTGCCAGGCGTAGGAGTGGCGAATGGGCCACATCTGCCCAAGTACAAACAGCACACAAAGTACCTTGCACCTGATGATGTTTTTTTCCAGTTATTGAGAGTGTGCAACACTCACAGTCCCATTCGTGTTAGACCATTCCTGTTGGCTCCAGACAATGTTTGTTGCATGACTCAGCCCTTCTCACATGCATAAGTTGAAAATATTTCAAATTATCCCAAAACGCCTCTTGCCAAAGTAATTAAGATGGTAGTCCCACTGTTCCTTTTTCTCCTTCAGGGTGGTAATGGAAAATTTAGTTATGCAGCTTTCACTTGTGTCCTATTTTAACTGCTTTATGTTGTATGTGGGTCTGTACTACTACATTAAGAAAGCGAATGGCATGTTGGCCTTCATAACAAGAGAAGTTGAGTATAGGAGCAAAGAGGTCCTTCTGCATTGTACAGGGCCCTAGTGAAACCACACCTGGAGTATTGTGTGCAGTTTTGGTCTCCAAATTTGAGGAAAGACATTGTTGCTATTGAGGGAGTGCAGCGTAGGTTCACAAGGTTAATTCCCGGGATGGCGGAATTGTCATATGCTGAGGGAATGGAGCGGCTGCGCTTGAATACTCTGGAATGTAGAAGGATGAGAGGGGATCTTATTGAAATATATAAGATTATTAAAGGTTTGGACACGCTAGAGCCAGGAAACATGTTCCCGATGTTGGGAGAGTTCAGAACCAGGGCCCACAGTTTAAGAATAAGGGGCAAGCTCTTTGCAACGGAGATGAGGAAACACTTTTTCACACAGGGATTTGTGAGTCTGTGGAATTCACTGCCTCAGAAGGTGGTGGAGACCAGTTCTCTGGATACTTTTCAAGAGAGAGCTAGATAAAGATAGCGGAGCCGGGAGATATGGGGAGAAGGCAGGAACGGGGTACTGATTGTGGATGATCAGCCATTATCACATTGAATGGCAGTGCTGGCGCGAAGGGCCGAATGGCCTACTCCTGCACCTATTGTCTATTTTTGTCCTGCACTATGACATTGATTGCACTATGACATGGTGTTTCACTATTCATGCAAATGGATTGATCTATTAGATGGATTAAAAAATGATGAATTGGGTCCAAATAACAGATCCACCTTACCTACAGATGCCAACACAGCAACAGCTATGATGAGACAACTGAAAAATATGTACAGCACTTTCACAGCCACACTTATTGACCATGGAGCATGGCATCTGCAGCAGCCGGGTCTTGTAGTCCTCTCTGCTTCATTAGCAAACAGATTTACATCTATAAGTGAAGTAAGAAGATTACCAAGTATTATTAAAATTACATCATTTTCACTTATTACATGCACTTCCTGTAAATTTTAGCATCAGTGTCACAGGGTTAAATAGCAAAGAAACAGACCCTTTGGCCCAACCCATCCATGCCAACCAGGACGGCCCAAATTACAATTCTTCTACTTGTTCAAACTTGAATGACCCTTTTGTTGCAACTATTTTAATGCAAGTTGGAGAAACTTTATATGAAATGGCACTTTCCAAGACCTTGCGTTTTCTTGCAAAATCAGCTGAGGTTTCTAATGACACACCAATAATATGAATTACGTTCCATCCAGTCCTGGCTTCAAGGATCTCGTTAGACCAAGATTCTTTTCACGTTCAGGTAGAATTCGGCCATTCGGCCCATCGAGTCTCCTCCACCATTCAATCATGGCTGATATCTGTCACCTAATCCCATTTTCCTGTCTTCTCCTCATAACCCTCGACACCTGTTCCAATCAAGAATTTGTCAATCTCTGCCTTAAAAATATCCACTGACTTGGCCTCTACAGCCCTCTGTGGCAATGAGTTCCACAGATTAACTACCCTCTGACTAATGAAGTTCCTCCTCACCTCTGTTCTAAAAGAGCACCCTTTAATTCTGAGGCCATAACCTCTGGTCCTAGATTCTCCCAACAGTGGAAACATCCTTTCCTATCCACTCTATCTATGCCTTTCATTATTCTGCAAGTTTCAATGAGATCCCCCCTCAACCTTCTAAACTCCAGTGAGTATAGGTCCAGTGCTGTCAAACGCTCATCATCTGCCAACACACTAATTCCTGGAATCATTCTTGCAAACCTCCTCAGGACCCACCATATAGCCAGCACATCCTTCCTCAGATATGGGGCCAAAATTGTACTTCAAATGCAGCCTGACCAGCGCCTTATAGAGCCTCAGCATTGCATTTCCAAAATTCCCTCCACATTCCCGACTTTTGTGAAGTCCTGGTCCATTACAATTGGCCCATGGAAGAAAACTACTCCAGGTCATGTATGCAATACCATTCCAATTAAATCCTCCATAATAAACAAATTGTGCTAAATCATGAGCTGTAAACCTCAAAGATGGAAGAAATGACTTACCATCATAGCCAATCAATGCTTCCACAGTAGATTATTGGGCTCACAGGCGTAGCACCCACTGCCTGGCACCTACTCCAACCATAGTTAGACAGAAGACGTTTTTATCCATTTTGCTTTGGGTGGGAGATTTTGTGCTTCCAGTCCTCTCCCTGCCATGCAATGATATTAAGATGCAGAAAGCCTTGTCGCTGGGCAGGGCTCAACTATGAAGGATCCATCTAGCTCTCTTCTACCTGGATGACTCCGATCTTATCAAAAGTCAACTGATCATGAATTCTGGCCAATTGAGGACACTTTCTTTTACTCATACTAAGACATCACAAATAATGAGAAAGATGACTTCTTTACAATTTATGGGAACTCCATTCACCTGAAGCCATTACAGATAGCCTTGAATCAGCCTGCGAGTCAGATATTGGCCTGACAGGATAAAGACAACAATTTTTTTCCTTATATAACCTTAGTGGATTAGATTGATTTAACAATAATCTGGTAGTTTTCTGGTTATTTTTACTAATACCAGTGTTGCGCCCAATTTTATTTAACTAATTGAAGTTAAACTACCCAACTTCTTCCTCTGGATCAGTGTTTATCAACCGGGGTTCCCCGGAACGCTAGGGTTCCGAGAGAAATAGTGATAAATAGGCTAATCATATGTAAATGCAATTTTGAGTCATTTTTGTGTTTAATTTCATATACGTCATTTTATTATACGTACAGCATATTTAGCGATATCTATTTAGCATATTTAGCAATGTCTATACTGTGCCATTGTGAAACGGCCTTTTTGTGGTCAGTGGTAAGGAGCTGTACGTGACGGATTTGTGTATCAAGTGACTCACGCGAGTACAGATGCATGCACGGCCTCCATGAGTCCTGTCTGATAAATATACTGCTGTAGTTTTCAACCTCTTATATGTGTGAGCAAGCTTTTTCTTATTTAACAAGTATCAAGACCAAAGACAGAAATCGGCTCCTTTCAGTTGAAGATGAAATCCGTGTGTGTTTATCTAAGGTTCGACTCCGAATTAAGTATTTGTGTACCAAAAGACAAGTACAGGTTTCACATTAGAGAAGCAAATTTAATAATCTAAATTGGCTTCAAAAATAACATTGCCTTGACCCATATATTTGTTCATGTGACCTATTGCCTTGATTTATCTTATGCCTTTTCAACATTGTCAATAAACGATTAAGTTATTGTGGTAGACAAAAATGCTGGAGAAACTCAGCGGGTGAGGCAGCATCTACGGAGAGAAGGAATAGGCAAACATTTCGGGTCGAGACCCTTCATCAGACCCTTATTGTGGTAGTTATTATCTGTTTTTATCTGTTTATATGTGTTATTTATGATGTTGGTTATTTATGTTTATTTTTTGTGTTCACAGATATGGTTGATTTTTTTGTGTGAATGAAAACCTCCTTATGAGGTCTCTTGACAAGCAGTTTAACTTCAGTTTTTTTTTTTTTGCATTGTCAATAAACGAGAAAAACACAAGTTATTTTTTGCTTAAACCAATTATCAGAAAAATATAATATGTTTGCCTTATGAACTTTAAGTTTATGAAAGAGAAAGAAAGAGATTAATAAAGATATATAATAATTTTAATGTAGGGGTTCCCTGAGACATGAAAATTATTTCAAAGGTTCCACAAGGGTATAAAGGTTGAGAAACGCTGCTCTGGATCATTAATACAAGCCCGTGCTGCCTCTTCATTTGATTACTAAGACTGTTGTGAGATGAAATTTACAAGCACTTGTATCAAGCCATGGTTGATTCCATTTCCCTTTACTCAAGGAAGTGGAATTTATTTTTCATATATTTTTCCTCACACATATCAGCAATAAATACACTACTAAACAAGAAGTCCAAATATTGCTTTACAAAATATTTATCTTCTTGTGCGTGCCAATCGTACCTCACCTCATCAGTGATTACACTGCGATTGAAGAAAGTAAGCTGAAATAGTGCATTGCACCGAGGTAGTAAATTTTGACTTTTTTTTTAAAATTCCCCATATATTTTTCTATAGACATTGGGAGAGTACATTAAAAAGGGAATATTACTCTTAAAGTTTTGCTTTGAACCATGCTAAAGAAAACAATTTTGTCTCAGATGCACAGGCAGCTACGATCACAAGATCAGCAAAATCAAGTGTTTACCTTCTTGTTATAATCTAGGAATCAATGTATTCCTGAGTATAATAGTTAGGTATCTCCACAAAGCAGTTTTACTTTCAGGATCTGACGTCTACTACTGAATAAAGAAATGATGAACATTGATATTATTTTTACACCCCACCATATTTTTAATGTTTTCTAGCAAGCAAGGATCTTTAAAAAATAACTTTTGCAGTTAGGCAAAAACTTTAGTATTAGGTTATTTCAGCCAATTTACTGTTGATTTTGGAACTATGAACTGACTACTGCTATTTACGTCTTCCTTGGTCTCACGAGAGACTGAGAGCTCTTTGAGAATGGCTCTAAAAAAACATCTCACATCAGAATTTTGTCAAAATAAGCTTTGTGATTGTATTAAACCTTTCTTGATCACAAGAAGCAGATATAACTATTATTTTCATTCTGACTGACATTCAGTTTCTGTGTCATTGCAGATGAATAAAGTGTGACGAAGAAGATTGAGGAAAAGAAAGTTGTTTACGGGCATTTGAGCCAAATAAAATTGCAAACTCTGAGAGAAAACAAAATTGCAATTGCTGTTGTATACTAGTACAAAGGATGTTTTGGTCAGTTCATGATCTATGACTAACTAGTGATCTTGCTTTGACTTTAGAAAGTCTGAAGCACAACTATTCCAGCATAGAATGTGTAACTTTGGTCATACAAGACAAGATGGTACAATTAAAATAATGAGTCTAGAATCTGGTAAAAGAGTATAATCTGGCCCAGAACATATAATCAGGAAGGAAGTTTTAATTCAGGCACTCTAAATCAAATGAGTGGTATGGGGAGAACAGGATAGTTGGTGGGGAAGAGAGGATAAGATGACAAGGCTCTCTTGATGAACTCTGCACAGTTGCTACCAGGCACACCCAGCACACACTGAGTAAAAATTCTCAGGAATGCTTTGTGTAGGAAGGAATTGCAGATGCTGGTTTGCACAGAAGATAGAAACAAAATGCTGGAGTAATTCAGCAGGACAGGCAGCATCTCTGGAGAGAAGGAATGGGTGAGAGGGCAGAGGAAGATATGGAGATAAGGTGTGAAGACAAGAGACCAAAGGGAATGAAATTCTAAGTAAAACGTAGAATTGTTAGCTGAGGGAAAGGTGACAACGAGGCATACAATCAGTAAACATTTAATCAGGGGACAGTGAAACTAGTCGGAGAACTAGGAATGACAAGGGATGGAGAGAGAGGAAAAGCAAGGGCTACTTGAAGTTAGAGAAGTCAATATTCATACCGCTGGGTTGTAAGCTGCCCAAGCAAAATATGAGGGGCTGTTCCTCCAATTTGTGTTTGGCCTCACTTTGACAGTAGAGGAGGCCCAGGACAGAAAGTGACAGTGAACGAGGCTCAGGACAAAAGGAAAGTCCAGCATTTAGTGTCTCCCTTCTCAGAAATGCTTTGGTTTAGCAATATTTAAAATGTTGAATTTGTTGAAGGGACAACAAAATCTCTCCTTCACTATTTGTTCCATGGTGTCCTCCAGCCAAACTGGACTTCCAACATCTCCACAGGTAGATGCCTTGACAGCATCCATACTTACGTTGGCTGCCCATAGCATTAACGTAAATGGGCAGCAGAGTGGTGCTGAAGATAGTGCAGCAGTTTCATAGTTCCAGCAACAACAAGAAAAAACATTCAAATAACTCAGCTGGTTGAACAGCATCTGGGGTGTGGGCCAGGGAAGTCACTGTCAATGTTTCATGTCAAGACCCTGCATCAGTACGGGTCCTGACTAATTTCTGACCTTGTTTTGATCTTGGAAGGTCTGAAGTGTA
Source organism: Okamejei kenojei (assembly GCA_035221665.1). Lineage (NCBI taxonomy): Eukaryota > Metazoa > Chordata > Chondrichthyes > Rajiformes > Rajidae > Okamejei > Okamejei kenojei. Next base: position 83,761,210 of record CM069135.1, read on the forward strand.
ACAACTGCCGAATGAGAGGCACACATAGGGAAGACAGTCAGAACATTTCTCCCCAGGGTGGAAATGCTCAACACTAGAGTGCACAGCCATAAAGTGAGAGTTGGGACGTTTAATGGAGACTTTACACTGAGAGTGGTGGGGGGCATGGAACACATTGCCTGGGGTGGTGGTGAAGGCAGATGCAATAGTGGCATTTAAGAAGCTTTTGGATAGGCACATGGAAGTGCAGGGAATAGAGGGATATGGATCATGTACAGGCAGATGAGATCAGTTTGCATCACGTTTGGCATCACGTTTGGCCCCAACATTGTGGGCCGTATTCAGGGGCGGAAAGCCCGGGAGGGCCAAAGGGTTCATGTCCCCTCCATGATTTGAGAGGTGGGGGACATCCCCCCCCCCCCCCCCCCAAGTTTTTGTGATCCGGATTTTAAAGTCTCCACTTTCCGCGAGACAGTGGAGGTGGGACTGCTGATCGAGGGTGCCGATTGGACGAGAGAGACATCTGTCAGCAGGCAATGGGGGCGGGACATGATGTGGGTGAGTGTGCGCGTGCGCATGTGTGGGTGAGTGCGCGCATGCGCGCGCGGCCGCCAAATATTTGTGTCCCCCGTACCCTCCATGTTTTTATAGCGAGTTCCGCTCTTGGCCATATTTGTTCCTGTGGTTCAATATGGTTCCTGTGCTGTACTGTTCTATGCTCTAACATAAAGTCTTGATGTAGAGTCTCAACCTAAATGTTGACAGTTCCTTTATCTCCACAGGTGCTTTTAAACTGTTGAGTTCCTCCAGCAGTTTGTTTGTTACCTCCAGATTCCACTATCTGCTGTCTCTTGTGTCTCCAGTTCACAGTTCCAGCCACCTGAGTTTGATTCTCCAGTACTGTCTGTGTGGATTTTGCACCTTCTCCCTGTGAACGCGTAGGTGTTCCCCAGGAATGTGTTTCCTTCCACATCCCAAAGGCATGTTGATTGTCAGGTGCATTGGCAACAGTGAACTCACCACAATGCAGGCGGATGATAGGAGAACCAAGGATGTCAATGTGCATAGGTTACAGGGAAATAGGTGGTAGAATAAGATTAGTATAATTGCTCTGAGAGCTAGCATAGACTTGATGGGCTCAATGCCATCCTGCTATATGGTAAAGAAATATTAAATAATATGAGATGACTCTGCCCCCACGGGTCAGGGAAAGCACCAGATGGAGTTACGCCCAGATACACTCGTCCACTTAAGAGGACGTGCAGAATGTTTTGATTTAGTCCCACCACCCAGCAAACCTATAATATGGCATTAACATCGCTTTCATAGGATTAAGCTGTAATGTGAGGGGGATACAAACCACTTTGATCACATCTGAAGGAATGCATCTCTTCTTCTTCTGCAGAGAAGTCGTCGTCTGAAACACAAATACAATACTCAATTCTAATGGAATTGGTTCTGAATGACTACCGTCATGAATAGGACACGTTTGGAGGGATATGGAGCAAACGTGGGCAGGTGGGATTAGTGAAAGCTGAGACACATTGGCCAATGTGGGCAAGTTGGTCCGAAGGGCCTGTTTCCACACTGTATCACTCTATAACTCTATCTATGATTCGCTGACTGTCACCACTGAAACCACTATATAAAATTACATTAACATACTCAGAGGAATGGATCATAGTGAAGACAACGGATTTAAAATGGGAAGAGAAGGAATAAGGAAGGAATCCTTCCTAACTGGTGGACTCTGGCCTCGGTACCACTAACAGCATCTTCAAAACTCCAATGCCACACATCACATATCTGCCAATTCATCACCTTACCGGACACAACTGTTAAGTTTAGTTTATAGATACAGCGCGGACACAGGCCCGTCTGCCCACCAAGTCCGCGCCGACCAGCGTTCCCCGCACACTAACACTATCCTACACTCAATAAGGATAAATTACAATTTTACCAAAACCAATTAACCTACAAACCTGTACATCTTTGCAGTGTGGGAGGAAACCGGAGCACTCCTGGAAAACCCACGCGGTCACGGGGAGAACGTACAACTCCGTACAGACAGCACCCGTGGTCAGGATCAAACCCAGGTCTCTCAAGGCAGCAACTCTACCAACCCGCCACCGTTCCGCCACTGTATTCTGGGTTATTTACAAACAGCTGAAGTTTTTTTTTGTGAATTGCAGGGCTCTTCAAACAACAAATGTGACCAATTGAATTAATTTTGATACCACCTGAGCAAGTAGCGGTTACCGCAATATTAGAAAATCTTTATAGTCAGAGACAGTTAGGAAATGATACATTCATTGCATGTTTGCGATGGAAAAAAAGAGCAGCATAGTAATAAGCGACTCAATTATTAGGCAAAAATCCTTTATCCTGTATTATTCCAATTGGATATCTGGTGCAATTGAATAACAATAAATTATACATTTTAAGCTGAGGTTAGTGTAAATATTCATTACAGCAAATGGGTAAAAAAAAAAAAGCAAATGGTACTGGAAATACTCGGCAGGTCAAGCAGCATAGGTGGAAAGAAAAACAAAGTTAATGTTTAATGTCAGTAATGAAGTTGGAAAATTTCACTCTCTATTTGGAAGAATTTGTTTCCATTTGGGAGATAATAGGATTTAGTGGGATACTGAAGTGCTATTTTCTGGAGAGTTAAACAGGAAACGTAGTGGAAGGTTGCAAGTGCATTTGAAACACATTGGTACTTCATGTCGGGAGTATACAGAGTCAAGCATAGTTGGTCTGAATCAGTTAATGTTTCATGAGGCCGTGTCTAAGCAGGAAAGCAGTGATCTTCATGTGCAGATGCCAACTATAAGAAAACGTCACACGATGAACAGCCAAATGGCACTCGTGGCGCTAACGGCAGTATCAAAACTTGTTAATCGTGACATGTTTGAACGAGTATTAACCATTTAAAATTAATTTCAGTCAGACTTCAGTATAATATGTATTAAGGCGATTTCTTCATGTAATTATTTGCATTGTTTACGCTGCGCTGTGTTCGTGTTGGGGAAGTGCTGCCAATGCTTTCATCCACAGAAAAATGCCTAAATTTTTCTTTGTGCTTGAACCCTAAGAGGCTTCGCGTTCCTTGCTCCTACAGCTCGCTTGACTGTATAGCGCTCGATCAACCAGACAGCCTGATTACTGAAAACAAAGTCAACTTGTACCAGACCTCATCATCTTCCTTCCGACAACCCGTAACCACGGCACCACACTTTCTTAATATTTAAAGAATATATTATGGGACATTACAGTGAGTATCTGTGTAGAGTGATACATTTTACTATAATATTACTGTCTTTATACAAAATCTATAGAATCAGTCTCTGTCTGCTGACATGTCAGTGCTGCTTCCTTTTTTAAAATTATTTAAAATAGAGATCCATTGCAAAAAAGTATTTAAAAACATAAAACAACAAGAAATGCACTTACCACGTTATTGGTTACTGGAGGATGCGCATTTTCCCTTTGTAGGTCATATCAATAGATGCCGCCGCGCTGAAATAACTCAAAGCCACAGATGGAGATGTATTTTAACATTGTTGCTTTATTAAAACATACCTTCATTCACGGTTGGTCAGAGTAACGGGAGAGGAACTTGGTAATCGGGAGAGGAAGTTGGAGCATTGCAGCAATGACATACCCATGGGAACTCGGTTACACACTTGATCATAAACTTGAAGTCTCGTCCACAACCACGAGTCTGTCAAGGGCACCGTTAGGGCCCAAATTGTCTATATTGACCAAGGCGTCGATCCAAGCTAATCCCATTTGTTAGCACCTTTCCCAAATCCCTATAAACTTTCCTATCCACATACCTGTCCAAATATGTTTTAAATATTGTAATTGTATCTGCTTCTACCACCCCCTCTGGCACCTCATTCCATACTTCCACCATCTTCCATGTGCCCATCTTGCCCTTCAGATCACCTTTATATTTTCCCACTCTTAACTTAAGCTCATGCTCCCCAGTTTTAGTCTCCCGTACTAGAAATATAGAACATAGAAATATCGGTGCAGGATTAGGCCATCAGGCCCTTCGAGCCAGCACCGCCATTCAATATGATCATGATTCCATTGATCACCACAAATCAGTACCCCGTTACTGCTTTTTCCCCTTATCCCTTGATTGCTTTAGTCCTAAGAGCTAAATCTAACTCTCTCTTGAAAACATCCAGTGAATTGGCCTCCACTGCCTTCTGTGGCAGAGAATTGCACACATTCACAACTCTCTGGGTGAAAAGGTTTTTCCTCATCTCAGTCCTAAATGGCTTACACCTTATTCTGGACTCCCACAACATCGGGAACATGTTTCCTGCATCTAGCTTTTCCAAACCTTTAAGAATTTTATATGTTTCTATAAGATCCCCTCATCCTTCTAAATTTCAGTGAATACAAGCCCAGTCGACCCATTCTTACATATGTCAGTCCCGCCATCCCGGGAATTAACCTGGTGAACCTACACTGCACTCCCTCAATAGCAAGAATGTCCTTCCTTAAATTAGGAGACCAAAACTGAACACAACACTCCAGGTGCGGTCTCACCAGGGCCATGTACAACTGCAGTAGGACCTCCTTGCTCTGAAACTCAAATCCTCTCCCAATGAAGGCCAACATGCCATTAGCTTTCTTCACTGCCTGCTGTACCTACATGCTTACTTTCAGTGACTGATGTACAAGCATACCCAAGTCTTGATGCACCTCCCCTTTTTCTAATCTTGCACTATTCAGATAAACAAAGGTAGATCACCAACTGCTGGAATAACTCAGCAGGCCAGGCAGCATCTCTGGAGAGAAGGAATGGGTGATGTTTCAGGTCGAGACCCTGCTTCAGACATGTCAGGGGAGTGGGTGGGACAGAGATAGAATGTAATAAGACTGGCGGGAGAACTGTGAATGTGGAGGGGATGGAAAGAGAGGGAAAGCAAAGGTTATTTGAAGTTAGAAAAGTCAATGCTCATACAGCTGGGGTGTCAGCTGCCCAAGTGAAATATGAGGTACTGTTCCTCCAATTTGCGCTGTGCCTCACTATGACAATGGGGGAGGCCCAGGACAGAAAGGTCAGATTGGGAATAGGAGGGGGAGTTAAAGTGCTGAGCAACCCGGAGATCAGGTAGGTTAAGACGGACTGCACTTGGTCTCGCCGATGTACAGAAGTTGACACCTGGAACAGCGGGTACGCCAAGGTTGGGTCCAAACTGGGAGATCTGGAACTGGAGCTGGAATCCACGAGGTAAAAGATGGAGGCACAGGCAAGTCCCGAGAAAAACAAACGTGGCTGTGGTAACGGGTCTGGGTTAAGACGTGGTCTTAGAGTGGGGGGGAAGGAAGAATGACAGATGGGGAGCAATGAAAGAGGATGTAGCTGAACTCTCGTCTGAGAGAGGAGGAGAACTTCTTGAAAGTAGACATACCTTGAGGATATCTCGCAGGGGAGCGGACGAAATGTGTAGGAAAGAACTGCAGATGCTGGTTCAGATAATAATCTGCCTTTCTGTTCTTGCCACCAAAGTGGATAACCTCGCATTTATCCACATTATACTGCATCTGCCATGCATCTGCCCACTCACCCAACCTATCCAAGTCACCCTGCAGCCTCGTAGCATCCTCCTCGCAGTTCATACTGCCACCCAGCTTTGTGTCACCCGCAAACTTGGAGATGTCACATTTAATTCCCTCGTCTAAATCGTTCATATATTTTGTAAATAACTAGGGTCCCAGCACTGAGCCTTACGGCACCCCACTAGTCATTGCCTGTCATTCTGAAAATGATCCATTAATTCCTACTCTTTGCTTCCTGTCTGCCAACCAGTTCTCTATCCATGTAAATACCCTACCTCCAATACCATGTGCTCTAAATTTGCATCTCGTGTGGGAACTTGTCAAAGGCTTTTTGAAAGTCCAGATACACTACATCCACCGACTCTCCCTTATCCATTCTACTTGTTACAGCCTCAAAAAATTCCAGAAGATTAGTCAAGCATGATTTCCCCTTCATAAATTCACGCTGACTTTTTTCCAAATGCACTGCTATATCATCTTCAATAATCGAATCAAGCATCTTCCCCACTGCCAATGTAGGGCTAACTCATCTATAATTATTCTCCCTCCTTTCTTAAAAAGTGGACTTAGATTAGCTACCTTCCAGTCCACAGGAACTGATCCAGATTCGAGAGAACATTGGAAAATGATCACCAATACATCCATGATTTCTAGGGCCACCTCCTTGAGTATTCTGGGATGCAGACCATCATTTATCTGCCTTCAGTCCAAACAGTTTACCTAACACCATTTTCTGACTAATGTGGATTCCCTTCAGTTCCTCCCTCCCACTAGATCCTAGTATTTCTGGTAGATTGGTTCTGTCTTCACTAAGGAAGACACAAACATAGTACTTGTTTAACTGTTCTGCCATTTTCTTGTCTCCCATTATAAATTCACCTGTCTCTGATTGTAAGGGACCTACATTTGTCTTTACTAATCTTTTCCTTTTTACATATCTAAAGAAGCTTTTAGTCAGTTTTTATATTCTCTGCAAGCTTTCTTTCATGCTGTATTTTCCCCCTTCTTCCACCCTTTGTCCTCCTCTGTTGAATTCTAAATTGCTCCCAGTCCTCCGGTTTGCTGTTTCCTCTGGCCAATTTAAATGCCTCTTCCTTGGATTTAACAATAACCTTGATTTCCCTCATTAGCCATGGGAAAAAAAGCTGAGAATATTTATCCTATGTCCCACATAATTTTATAATTCTTTGTAGGTTACCCGCCAGAAAAAGCAATCCCAAACTATCCAATCTCCCATTACAACTTAAGCCCTTCAGTCCAGGCAACATCCTCATGAATCTTTTCTGCACACTCTCTAGTGCTAACAGGAAGAGCAGGATGCAAGGCTGGTGAAGCAGTGCTCCCAATGAAGCCTTCCACAAAATGGGCATTAAAACTAGGCAGTAATGCAAAGATACGTTCGCTAGTGAGGCCGCACTTGGAGTATTGTGTTGCTTTAGTAATCCTGCTATTGGAACGATGCCATTAAAATGGAGTACAGAGAATATTGAAGAGAATGTTGCCACGATTCAAGGGGCTGAGCTCTAGGGAGTATTTGGGCAGGCTAGGACTTTATTCCTTTAAAAGCAGGAGGCTGAGGGATTTAAAATAGATAGAGGAATAGATAGAGTAAATGGCCAAAATATTTTTCCCAGGGTAAGCAAATCAAATACTAGAGGGCATAGGTTCAAGGTGAAAGGGAAAATATTTAATAGGAACCTGAGGGGCAACCTTTTTCAGTGTTTAGAGGGATATGGTTCAGGTGTGGGCAAATGGGACAAGCTTGGATGCTGCATCTTGGCCAGTTGGGCTGTAAGGCCTGTTTCCTTGCTGTATGACACCATGATTAAACAATGTTCCAATGCAAGGATCACAGGCATTTTATAGAATTCAGATCCATATGAGTATCAGTCCAAGGTGGGAGTATGGAAGCAGCAATAAAATCCTTCACACCCATTCTCTGCGCAAGTTAATATTGGCAAAAGATGTTTGTTATGGAATTTTGATCTTAAGGTCTCCAGCAGAAATAAAAAATTAATGACAAATCCGCTACTGTTATTATGGTTTATGACAGTGTAGATGTCACTGGTGTTACCATGACAGCACCCTTATAAGCACCAGACCCGGCTTGACCTCAGTCCCAAGTACTGCAGCTCTACAATCATGTGGAAATGTGACTCAAATGATACCTGGCCTTGCGCCATCAACACTTATTCCTCTTCTGCTTTGAATTGTGCCTCAGCTAAACTCCCTCTAAAATCTCCAAGAAGCTCTCTCAGCTGTGCCACACCAGCCCTTGGATTATGGAATACTTGTCCCAGTGGAAACTATGGTTATAATGTTTTGCTTCATTGGTACGTCTTGGTTCATTCAATTCTGTTTCTATGAAGGGGGCAATTGCGTACAAATCTAACCAATTGGCCAGATTACAACAATATTAACATTACAGGTCAATGATTCTTCACTCTTCATCTAAATTCTCATTGAAGTTGTTGGCTTGAAATGTAAATTCTCCTTTTTTCTTCACAGATGTTGTCTTATCTGCTAAGCATGTTCAATATTTAATGTTTTTATTTGAGATTTAGAGCATGTGCAATGTTTTTTATTTTTAACTTTAGCATTTCTTAATGCCGTTGACAATGTTAGTCATGCATGCAAGTGTTATGTGTTATGATTTTGGCTTGGTAAGAATAAAGGGAACTATAATAATTATTAGCTTGGTGAGGCTTTCTCGCTAGACCCACCAGTATCCAAACAGTCAACCTTCCTTCACCACCATCAGTGTCTAATCTTCTTTGCACCTCCCGCTCCCTTTCAAGCAGCATCCCTCCATCCCTCAATCTTCACCAAACCTTCAACCCCTGTCCTATCCTCTTTGCATTCACTGTCAGCCCTCTGCCACCCACCCTTCTCCAAAAACGCAAGAATATAAATGCATGAGGTATCAATGGATATAAATACGTTGAAAATACATAGAAAATTTGGACCATCGGGGCAGTTTCTGTGCCGTGTATCTCTTTAAATCCCAATTTTGCAAGGATATAAATGAACTGAGAAGGTAAAGCAATGTGGACTTCCAGACACTCTGAAGAGGTTATTACAAGTGTACAACACCAATATCAATGCTGGAAAGTATCGGCTTTCCAGCGTCAGGCATGTTCATAATTATTTAAATTTGCTACTTGTAATACTGAAGAGGGCAAGAGGAGGGGGTTTTGGGCTTTGCTTTGATTATATTGAGGAACCTACTTAGATCCAAACAGCAGATAGATACAAAAAGCTTTTTTCAGTCTTAAGAAGGGTTTTGATCTGAAACGTCACCTATTCCTTTTCTTCAGAAATGCTACCCGACCCACTGAGGTACTCCAGCATTTTGCGTCTATCTTCGGTTTAAACCAGCATCTGCAATTTATTCCTACACATTAGATCAAAACAGCAACAGCTCAGAGGCTAAAATTAGTACGTTGTCCACCTAACTATATATTCTTAATAGTTATTAAAACATTTTGACCAGTAAAGTCTAGTTTTGCTGCATGGCAAAAGACAACATAGGTTGATTATAACTGCAGACTTACCTGCCTCAGCTGAAGCCAATGCTGAAATCGAATCTTCTGCCCTTATTTTGAGTAGGTTACAGGCACGTGGCTAACTTGCACAGAGAGCTCAGCCAGTGGCACACTTAGGTTACAGAATGGAAAATTGCACTGGCATTTAAGAGGCTATGGCTTGTTTTTAAAGGGGAGGCTGCTATTCACATAAAGTGAAATAAACAGAGCCCAGTGGAAACACCTGGCAATGTTGCCCTTTCAATGTTTGAGAATCAGTGCTCATGATGCAGACAGTGCCTTCAAGAATGGTGAAGTCGGGTCGCACAGTTCCAGTAAAAGCACAGCTGCAAACCTTCACAGAAAGACGTACTTGACCAAGCTACTGCAGTCATCTGATCTTTCTTTCCTGGTCGCATTTCAAGAAATCTGGTGGAAACAGCAGCAGAGTAAAATCACCTCTGCAAAAATGTGTGGAAATAATTGAGGCATCTTGAGGCAACAAATCAACAAAATTGAAACCAAGCTGGTTTCAAATTCTGGGAGATATTACGTTAAAGAACAGGATGTATCTTTGCTGTATCAGGAGATGCTACAATGTGAGCAGCGGAAGTTTTTAGCTGAAGAATTACCAGCAGATGCTCAGGCATTTCGGGGATCGCTTGGTGTGGTCAGCACAATGGATGCAGAAGTCAGCCCTCATTTCCTAACAGATATCATCTGGTCGACTGATCAAAGTCGTTTCCAACGTCGCCCTTTCTCCAAGGAGCTTCCAGTCATGCATCAAAATTACACCGGCAAATGTGAAAAACTATTTTTTGAACAGTTTTGTGGCATTCTTTTTTTAAACTCTTACGTGTTGGAATCAGTTTGCTTCAATAGAGTCTCTATCATTTCTATGGGTGGGCAAATTGGACACAGACCTAATTCATCAGCCGTTGTGGATCCCCTCATAGAATAAGGGTACCAGGTGCAAACACTGACTTGTAGACAATCAAATATAATCTTAGTGAAGGGTGAAGTTTGTTCAACCCATGAGTCTGATGGTTAGGTATTTCTTACCTTCTTATAGTGGAGAATAACATTTAGAACAAATAAAAACTAAAACATGGAGGATTATTTAGTAGGAAAAAAAAATCACATACCACGATTTTACAGCTATTAGGTTATAAAAAAGCCAATCTTCTAAGTAAAAACTTTTTTTTTTAAGTCTCTGGACCAAAACATTGACTCTGTTGCTCTTCCCATAGATGTAGACTTACACATTGAGTATTTCCAGCATTATCTGTTCTTGTTTACTGAAATGTAAACTAGCCACAAATATTAAAACACCCTCAGCCTTAGTTTAATTTACTTTATTGTCACGTGTACCGAGGTACACAATGAAAAGCTTTTTGTTGAGTGCTATTCAGTCAGTGGAAAGACTATACGAGATTATAATCAAGCCACAGTGTACAGGATAAAGGGAATAATGTCTAGTGCAAGATAAAGTCCAGTAGAATCTGATTAAAGATAATTCAAGGGTATCCGATGAGGTAGATGGTAGACACACAATACTGGAGTAACTCAGCGGGACAGGCAACATCTCTGGAGAGAAGGAATGGGTGACATTTCGGGTCGAGACCCTTCTTCAGACAGAAGATGGTAGGTCAGGACTGCTCTCTAGTTGGTGCGAGGATGGTTCAGTTGCCTGATAATAGCTGGGAGGAAACTGTCTCTGAAGTTTAGTTTAGTTTATTGTCACGTGCACTAAGGTACAGTGAAAAAACATTTGTTGCATGATAACCAGTCAGAAAGAAGTATAGACTGAGTCAATGGAAGGGAGGTTGTGTTTGGGTGATGATCTGAGCTGTGTCCACAATTCTCTGCAATTTCTTGCGGTCTTGGAAGAAGCTGCTCCCAAACTATGCCATGACACTTGTTGCTGGGGCCAGCAGGTGGTTATTGGTGGTGGAGTGAGGGGCAAGAAGTTGATAGAAATGGATTAATTTGGTAGTCATCATATCCACTACTTGCAACATCTAATTTAACTGGTCTAATAACTGAGCAGACAAATTCAATTCCAAGCCTCACAGTCCGAGGTCGCAGAATATCCTTATGCAAATGTTTTCTTTTTGCTCCCAACCACCTTGAAAAGGGACACATTTAAGATTAATACGATTTTAGTTGCTGTAGTTCCTTATTGCACATATGTGATTTTTGCTGCCAACATTTTGTTTTGCTTATTTACTTGGCATTTACATACAGCCTTTGGTGCTATTACACAATGACACTTATGAAGCACATGTATATCTGTTCAAATATAGCAATGCTGCATTCTATCTCCCAGAAAATCTCCATATCAGATGAGCATATTTCAAATACCAAACGTTTCACAATTCTCTAGGTATTTTGTTTATATCTCAACTTTGGCTCAGTGGTGCTACTTTTTCCATTAAAAAAGATTTTACGGTTTGTGTCCCTCACATGAGATTTGAGCACTTATCCAGTCTGATACTTCTTTGCATTACCAAGAAAGTTATGGACTGTTGCAAATGCTATGCTTTGATTGCGACATTAAACCAAGGTCCTGTCTGTCCACTGTGGTTGATGTAAATGTTTCCATAGATCCATAGAGGAATCTCCCCAGAATCCTGGCATGCAGTTATTCCTCAACCAGCATCATAGATTATCTCATCAAATTATTCTCAAACAGAAAATGCCAAGTGGTGTCAATGTAGAAATGCCTGAAGAAGGGCCTCGATCCGAAATATCACCCATTCCTTCTCTCCATAGATGCTGCCTGTCCCGCTGAGTTACTCCAGCTTTTTGTGTCGATCTTCAGAAATTCAATTTAGTTCCCAAAATTGGGGCTAATTACTCTGGCCACCTGCATTCACACAGGATTGCAAGATTCTACGGTGTATCACCGGAAACAATGAAATTGGCTCTCAGAATGGAGAAGACTTTAAGTTGTCAAATCCACATAAAGCTAACCACCTGGTCATTATCACATCGCTGTTTATGAGATTTTAATGTGTTCCATTTGAATGTAGTTTCCTACACTACAATTTTGTTGATAACCATTCTATGCCAAGAGAGGCCATAAAAGCAAAATCAATCACATGGATGTGATATTATAAAATTCTTACACTCATTTCGAGACCATGAAACCAAGGATTCCTCATCCCTGTCTGTGTGGTCTATATCTCTCTCATACATCTGCTTGCATTTGAAATAATTAACATCAGGTACTGCCGCAGACAAGGAAACATCACAGACCCTTGCCCTATCACCCAGAGATGTTGTTTTTGAGAGTGGACCTAGGGAGGGAAACTATACAGCTGGAGTTCGTGGCACCGGACACCAAATTCATCCATGTGGGCTACAAAGTATATAGTCCACTTGAATATTATGACTACTATGAGGCTGGTACAGTGTCGCAGGGAGAGGCATATATAGTAGACCTGGGCTTCATCCTGACCTCTGGTGCTGTCTGTGTGGAATTTGCACCTTTTCCCCAGAGTTAGACAATAAATGTTTCCACCGGCTGCTCCGGTTGATTCCCACATCCCAACAATGTGCGGGTTTGTATGTTAATTGGCCTCTGTAAATTGTCCCTAAAGTGTAGGGAGTGGATGAGAAAGTGGCTTAACATACAACAAGCGTGAACGAATGATCGATGATCGGCGTGGACCCAAGGGCCTGTTTCCATGCTGCATCTTTCAATCAACATTGGTAAAACTTACTTATTCAATTCAATACAAATTACAGTGTGAATATAGTTAGCATAAGGATTGAAAAGGTAAAGGTGTTATTTTTTAGTTGACAGAATCAAACTCCATCCGTCACCAACAAGTCACAAGCTGTCTGCCACAAGTACAAACATGGAAAATTCATTCTTACATTTCTCTAATTTTCCATTATTCATTTGACCACAGCGTTGCAGGTGCCCTTCACGGATGTGTTCTCAGTCCCTACTATACTCCGTGTACGTCTGTGTTTGGCTCCAAATCCATCTGCAACTTTGCAGAAGACATCACTATAGTGGGCCGAATCATAAATAATGATGAGACGGAGTACAGGAATGAGATCGAGAATTTAGTGACAATAAATTCTCCCTCAATGTCAGCAAGATAAAGCAGCTAGTTAATGACTTCAAGAAGCATGGTGGACTACATGCCCCAATCAGCAGTAAGTGGAAATAACTGAGAGCTTCAAGTTCCATGGCGTTAATATTACCAATCGTTGAACAACTGCATTGATGCGACAACCATGGCGGTACACACATGGCTCTTCTTCCAGAGACTAAGGAAATTCAGCATGTCTTCAGTGACACTTACATATTTCTACAGACGAACAATAGAAAGCATACTATTGAGTTGCCTCATAGCTTGGTTTCAGAACAGCTCTGCCGAAGACTGCAAGAAATTTCAGAGAATGTAGCCCGGTCCGTCATACAGCCCAGACGTCCCATCGACACTTCATGCTGCCTTGAAAAAGGAGCCTACAAAATCAACCTCATGTCTGAAGAAGAGTCTCGACCCGAAACGTTGCCTATTTCCTTCGCTCCATAGATGCTGCCTCATCCGCTGAGTTTCTCCAGCATTTTTGTCTACCTTCGATTTTCCAGCATCTGCAGTTCCTTCTTAAACATCATGTCCTATCCTGGTCATTTTTTCTTCTCCCTGATCCCATTCAATAGAAGACACAGTAGCTTGAAAGCACACACCACCAGGCTTGTGAACGGCTTCTTTCCCTCTATTATCAGGCTTCTGAACAATCCTTCCATAAGCTAGATTACTGTCCGATACACCTTTACCCCATTGGGAACAATAGACTTTGTCTGTGGAATTGATGCGCTGCAATGCTGACAACTAGAATTCTGCCCACTGTATCTTCCCCTTTGCTCTATCTATTGTACTTGCGTTTGACATGATTGAATAAAATTATCAGATCTGATTAGGTGGCATGCAAAGCAATATTTTTTTTCACTATCTCGGTACACGTGACAATAATAAACCTAAACCTTTAAAAAAACATGCAGAGCTTGGTTAAATATCATGTATATGGTTCAATCAAGATATAGTCCAATCTCAAACTGCACACAAAATCAATCAAAAACAAAATGCAAACCACTTTAAACCAAAATGTGGATTGGATTTACAGCCCCAGGAAAATGCTCCCTGAAACCAGATGTTTTAGTTGTACTTTTAACAGTGGTGTAAAATCAATTAGATGGAATCCTCTTAACTCTAAAACGGGTTTCTCTATTTTCTATTTCTGTATTTTTCTTTAATATGGAAAGTAGCCCATGTGAAAACATGGAGCGACTCGAGCTCCTAGGACTCACACCTGCAGGGATGAGGAATACAGAACTGCAATTAGAGCCTTAAGGGCCTGTCCCACTTGGGCGACATTTGGGCGACTGTGGAGCCCGTAAAACCATCAAGTTGCACGACATAGACTGCTGTCATGCGGATGTCGCCTGGTTCGGGTTGAGGCTGTAAAATATTCTTCCTTCAATGCATGGATTTTAAACATTATTATATTAAAATGAATACAATAAAATCAATTGTGCAAATGAAAAGATGTCTGAGTCGTTCAGTTTTATTTATAGATATATTGGTCTTATTCCATCCTTCTCCGCTCCCCCCTACCCTTCTCTCCTCCCCTCTCCCCCCTCTTCCTTTCCCTCCTCTTCCTCCCTTCTCCCCGCACCATTCTTCTCCCTCTTATACACTACTCCCTCCCATTCTCCACCCCCTTCCCCGACACCCCTCCCATTTGTGGACCCAGCCTGCGACCAGCGATCCCCTGCACACTATCCCACACATGCTAGGGACAGATTATGCAAACCTGTGCGCCTTTGGAGCGCGGGAGGAAACCCAAACCCTAACCCTAGCCCTAACCGTAACTATAACCCTAACTCTAGGGTTGATAGGCTTGGTATAAGTACAAATTGTCCCTAGCGTGTGTGGGATAGTGTGTGCGGGATTGCTGGTCGGTGCGGACTGTATCTCTGAACTAAATGTGCTCTCCTGCTGAATATTTCCTGACAGAATAACAAAGATTCTCTCAATTAATCAATGGGCACCGCTGGCCTTTTGTTATCCATTATTCTAGTACATCTATGAACCTGGACAAAGCCTTCTGATTAAGAGATCATCCCAAGCAAACTTGATCTCATCCTCCCCTATAGTTATAATTGTAGGAATCTAATTCAAGTAAACATTGATTGCTCTCCATCCATCCCACCCTTAACCTAGCTGTATTTCAAAGAACTGTAGTTCATTATAACCATTATCTCCTAACTTAACCTCAAAGTATCAAATTAGCAGCTTGGAATTCACTGGCAATATTGCTGACCTAACTTTTTCTTATTTTCCTTGCTCTTCATCTCTTGGCTAGCTCATCCCTTGGCCTGATCGAAAAAAGTTGTTTATTAACTGAGTTAGTGTTCACCCCATGCTTACCACACACTGCACGTAGTGTTTTTTCCAACTTTTCTCCTAAAAGGCCCAGTTCTAAATTTTTAATGTTATTATAACTCTCCGTTCTAGATTGCACATCTATAAAATATTTTCTCGCAATCTATCTTATCCTTCCTTTTCATAATCCTAAATCCACAATCACACCTTGACCTTTCATCTCCAGCGAAAGCAAAACCTTCTCATGCAATTCGCCTCAATCTAACTCCTGGAGTTCTAGTACATTGTGGAGAATCCACCCTCTATTGCAGCTGATGCCAACATATCCCTTCTGAGGTATACGGTACTCCAGTTGCAGTCTAACGAGGTCTTTCTTCGGCTAAGCAACATTTCCTCTCATATCAGTAATAAAAAAACTTTAATTCCATTATCCTTCTGGATTACTGCTGAAAGGAGTGTTAGTTACATATTAATTGATTAATACATTGCTTGAAGGGAATGTTCCCTTCTCCAATGTTATTCATAATCACTTGTATACAATGTTTTAACAAATACACACTGAAATTGCACAACAAACCATTGCCTGACAATGGCTGGGTCCACAGATGTTTCATAATATTTAGGTTCTGTTACAATTTATGAAATGAGTTCCCATGATAACTAAATTGGTAACTGCACAGCTTGATTTAAGAATAGTTTTGAAATCAAAAACCATCAGAGTTATTCAGTTCAAAACTTTTACACTCTATGTACTATTGGAACTAGCATGAATACACATATATAGACTTGCTTATATACAATCTAGCTCACCACATTAACCTTTCAGAAATGCAAATCTGTAAAATGATTTTTTTTAAACCGTGTGAATAAACATGCTAGCAAAATTAAGCACCAACCTTTCATGTTCTCTTGTTATTTTTTATACCCGGAGAGCGTCTACTGCATCTCACAGTAAAGAAACGACTTTCTTGGAAAAGTTAACCAGACAAGAACTTCCTGTAATACAGTAAATGTTCAGGATAACGTGGTGTCCATAGATACAAACAATTCATTGCTAAGAAAATTACTGTACGAACAGTCTGTGTCCACAAATTCAAATGTGTATTAAATTAAATTAAAACCTTCTTGTGTTATTTGGAGGCAAAAAAAATGTCATTATTACATACCTACTTGTTTTCATCGAATTTTCCTTCATGAAAACATGTCTGGAAAACGCAGACTGCAACCAAAAACTTCAACTAATCCTTCTTGTTCTGGAGCCTGAATAAACTTCCTCAACGAGAAAAAAAACAAACTGAATGTGTTTTTGTCCAAGCGACATGTTTTGCATTTAGAAAGCCATGACCTCGCCTTATTTTTACATGAACATTTTCAGAGGCGCTTGCACCAGCCACCGCGTTGAGAGCTAACCCGGGAACCACAATTGGACCAAGTTAATCGTTAACAACGATCTTTGGGCTGGGAATGAAACAGGATCATATTATACTGACAAGTGTGCTTTCAAAGTAGGATAACGTTAGCCAATCGCTCATTTCAACTGAAATTTCAGAAATGTAGAAAAACAAATCGTGACAACAAAAACACGCAGCATCACAGCCAACACGTGTGAATGCAATAAATCTATTCTATTAACCCGGCCTTGCAAAATAAAATTACAGTGAACACCAGCGAAAGTGATCAGTGTCAAGTGTTGTATTTCCAGTGAGGTGTTAATGGATTTCAGGTAAGGTGTGAGAGGGGAGTGAGATGGTACAAGGGCAAGCAGCCCCCTGGACTACCCGCTGGCTCAGTGCGCCGCCGGTCTGTTGCCGCCCACTGCTGGGGGTGGGCGGCATCTGCAGCGCCAGTGGCTGCCTGTGTGCATTGGTTGGGAAAAGACACAAACAGTCCATCTCGACTTTTCCAGAAGGACCCAGAAAGCTGTTCAACATTGCGTATTTGGTGACTCAACAGTAATTTAAATGTAACCTTGAGTCCCAGCATAAAAAGGCCCCAGCATCGCTGGCGAGGCGGAGATCAGCGGGGCAGGAAAGGAAGTCGGCTACTGTGTAAGGTATGAACGCAAGAAAGAGCAGCTTTCGGGAATGATCGCTAATGATTTAAGACAGGGCTACTGCTTCTGCTGCGTAACTGTTATTTAGCATAGACTCGGATCTTTATTATAATTAAATGGATTGATTTGGGAATGTGATGCTTCAAAATATAAAGGAATGCATGAAAGGAACATCATTGAATATAAAAGGAATAATGTAAAGGCTAAGCCACACAATGTTGGCATTTGTAAACATGCGTAACAAGACAACAGCTTTTTATATTGAATGAATTGCAAACTGTTCTCAGTTTAGTTGCACGTTCTTATGGAAACAATAGGCCGATGTTGTCTAACGTAAACAATTCTTCTATATTTTATTTCCTTGCTCGGCTCACACCTGAGGTTCAGAACGTGAGGGAGAATTGGAAAAAGCCTGACCTTAGGAGGTAGGGACGGGCGCTGATGCTGCAGAGACATTATTCGCAGTGGGAATCAAAATTCATAGCAGTGATGCTAATTAATATGATCACTTGGGTGTTATTATTTAGTGTGTTTGCAACATCACATGAGGGAATGGTGGTAATGATGAAGTAGTGGTTAAATCCTTAGCCATTTTGATAAAATAATTTAATAAAAATTGAAGCCTGGAATTTATCAGATCGTGGATTAATAATTTTTGTATTGTACGAAGCATTCTCAATGTTGTTTACAATCAGTTTGTGAAATGACACACTTTAGGCAGCTACACATAATTAATCTCCCCTCCCATAACTGCTTAATAGTTGCAATTTAAAATAGTTTGGATCCACCCTTAATCACATAAACGAATTATCTAGGTTAGTTAAACTGAGGGATATGATAAACAAGCTCCGTATTAAAAAAATGTAGCGCAGTGGGTAGGATAGAGTGTGGTTGCACCGAGCAGGCTGTGATTCCATGGGGTTACCATGTTTTTTTTTACAGTAGGTGTATATTTGTAAATGATGCATATAATAGATGTGAGGCAGCATTGAGCATTTAAAGAGAGCACACGTGGGTGTAAGCAAGAGAGATGGGGATAAGTTGCATAGACTTGCTCTCGCTACTTGTCGAGCTGAAGCAGATTGCTGCCCCCTCTTGTCCAGACTTGGAAGAGGAGCCAAACGGAAATAAATAAATTGCGAGGTATTCGTTTTTTTTTTGTTTCGTTTTATATATAAGCAAGGCGATGTTGTAGATACCAACGCTTAGTGTTCCTTGCATTGTCATTATTATTTGAAGTGGACTTTGTCAGGCTTTCTCTCTTTGGCACACGGCCAAAACTGCAGACGCATATTCCAAGTTGCCGCATTCTGACTGCACCTTGGGGATTTTTTTTTACGTGCTTGTCGCCACAAATGACCTGAACTTTGATGGACCAGACTCATTAGATTAATGCACATGTAATAACATAAACATTTTATTTTCAAATTGATGTGTTTGATTCTGGAAAAAAATGACTTTAAGTCATCTTCTTGTTTTAATCATATGTTTTTGAACTATGTCATGAACCACCCAGAGATACATATCTAAATCGGAAACAATCGCAGAGTTCAAGAGTGAGATCATTTGCTGCCAGACATCTTTGTATACAACATGGTTCAGTATTTTGAATTTTAATTTTGCAATCATAACATTTTAGCAAAATAATAATTTGTACAAATTGGAATTGCCTACCTTTTTTCCGATGACTAGATGCTATCAAAAAGAACTTTGTTTGAGTATACAGTAATGTAGAACAACATTATATAACTAAAATAATAATATTTGAGTTTGGCAGAACTACATGTAAAAGGCTCCATTTCTCATGCAGAAGATGTTTGATTGAGAAGCATATTTTTATATCTTGCACCAATTTGTTAATACTAATTTCTACAAACGTAATATGTTTGTTTTGGGGTTAAAAAAAATCTAAGTCTGCGGTGATCCCAAGTATGTCCAATGTTAAAATTGATTTACGGTGCATGAATTGGTGATACTTTTAATACAATAAAATGAAAAAATCTTCACTGCAGTCATGGAGACCCTTTCATGATCTCTGGTTTCTCAATTTTTACCAAAATGAAGAAAACGTGTATTCAAGTAAATAAAGTCTTGAAAATGGTAATTTATTAAGGGTCTAAATATTTTGATATCCGATCTTTTGCATTCACTTGAAGGATTAGGTATGACCTTGATGTATGATTTCAACTATTGTAATATTGTCTTTAACAATATTACAGTCCCACAGTACTGGACAGATGACATAACTTGGGTCATGGTTTGCATGGAAACATTGCATCTCGGTTGCAAAAACGCTACTATGAGCTAAAACTGAGAGCAAAGAGGCACTGCACATCACCCATATAGATTAACAATAAATCCAGATGTGTTAGGAACAATTACAACTATTAAGTTGAAGTTGTGTGCACTAAGTTTTGTGCACTAAGTTTTGTGTGCACTAAGCTTCAAGAAAAAGATCTCCAGTTCTGAGGATCAGATCATGATTCCCCCTTGCTTTGAATTGCAAATAATGGGAGGAGCTTGGATAATTTTGCTGCAATTAATTGCCTAGTGCACTCTGATAGCACTGCCAAAAAAACACAACCTCTATCAACAAGGACAATGTGAACCACAACCTCTAGCCACAAGGACAATGGCAGTAGGTGAATAGGAATACCACCACTTACTGGTTTCCTCCAACACAAGTAACACAATATCTGCAGTTGGAAATATTATCCCTGGTCCTTCAACATTACCAAATCCTGGAAGTCCCTACCCAACTTTACTATATTGGGTCACTACCTGAAACGTCGCCTATTTCTTCTCTCCGTAGATGCTGTCTCACCCGCTGAGTTTCTCCAGCATTTTTGTCTACTTTCTATACTATTTTGAAAGGTCATTCATCCTTCTCAATGTTAGTTATGGAGGGTAATAGAAGACGGCCCTGCCAGAAACATGCTCGTCTTGAAATGAATAAATAATAAGTACTTCGGTGCTGCAAACTTTCAGCTAACATCATGGTAATTTACTGGATCAGTGCAACTTCAGAACAGCCTGTGGGACCAATGTTGGAGTTTCTTGTTGAGTTAAAGCTGCTCCTGGCCAAGGTGCTTAAAATGGCAAATTTAAATTATAATATTTTGCATTCCTTAGTATACGCATAATAAAATGGGGAAATAAAAGTATACATTTTTGAGCAGTGGCATTGTTCAATAAATGCCTACATTATTTTTGTAATTATTACAATTATCAGGCAAATATTTCCAATCCCTGACTGCTTATTTTCTATTAACATGGCCACTGACGATTTGTAAATGGGATAAGAAAAATGGAATTGAGGATTTAACCATTATCACAGCCAACAGATATTTTCAGGGAATACAATCATAATTACACCAAGTAATTTTTTTCTTCTCTGTTGCTATTGAAGATTTGCATTTTGGAATTCAGCTGCTTAAAGCATTTTACAGCAGATCACAACAATATTTCATTTGTGAATCATTCATGGGTCTAATTTTGTTAGATTAAAATCCATGTACTTACAGTTATGTGATTTTCTTCTCGATTACCTTTTATTTATTTGTCTAAATTGTGTAGACATTGCCAATGTCAATATTTATTATCATTCCTAATTGGCCCAGAATTGAGAAAGGATTTGAGAATGAACAGATTCTTGTTACATATAGACCATATCAGTTGAGAATATCTGGTTTCCTTGCTGAATAAAGATCAGTAGACCTGATCGGTTCTTTTGAAAATGTAATGTTTTATGTCCGATATTACGAAGACTTCCAGATTTATTTAATTACTTGAATTAACTTCCTTGTTTCTGAGATTTGAATTTATTTCTCTAGATCAACGATCCAAGTCTGTGGATTTAACAAAAGCTTCCTTCCACCCATAGCCTGCTGCAAGTAGACGTGCAGTAGATCAGGAGACAAGAGGTTTTGGAATAGTGGTATTAACACTGTGTTCAAAACCAGATGGCATTAAGGAATGCCTTTCAAAATGCTTGCGAATCTCAAAGGTCTGGTGGAAAATAAGTTGATTGAGGTCATTTAGAGATAGCAAAGAGTGAACCTTTTATGATTAATGTATTTGGACCAATAGTGTACAAATGGTGGTTCTTGTTGACTATTATTTACTCTTTAGTACCTAGAAGTCTATTTGGATCAGACTAGCTTGAAGCCATGCCTGCCCTTTGAAGAAAATGAGAGTCCAAAGCATTCAACTGTTCTTGCCCTGTCAGAGAGATTTCCTTTATCATATCTACTTCTTCCCCAGATACTCCACATCTTAAAGCTAAATTGTTTTCTCTTTCTCCTAGTTTTGACAGAAGATCTCTGACTTGAAATGTTGACCCTGTTTCTCTTTCCACAGATGCTGCCAACTTTCTGAGTGATTCTGTTTTTATTAGGGATATAATTATATATAGAATAATTATAATATGTTATTATATCTGATCCAAGGATCTCAATGCCGGAGCATTGACACACTCAGGAGGTGATCTTATTGAAACATACAAAAATTATTGCAGGGTTTGATAGGATAAATATAGGAAATGATGTTTCCCTTGATGTGTCATCCAGAGCCAAGGTTAACAGACTCAAAATAAGGTGCCAATCATTCAGGACTGGGGTGAGAAGAAATTTGTTCATCCTGGATAGATAATCTTTGGGATACTCTACTCGGTGTCTCATGTCTGTGTAGCCTCAGTCACCTGAAAAATCTATCTATATTGGATTTTAAGAGAATCAATGCATATGACATTGGTGCAGGAAAGTGGCATTGAAGTGTGCAAACGGCCATGATATTATTTAAGGGAAGTGCAGGGATGAGAGTTTGAATGGCCTACTCCTGCTTCTACTTCACTTGTCCTTATGCATGTTAGTGACTATTATAATGAGAAACCAGCCATTCATTTTGGCAGTCACATCAGTGCTTGTCCTAAAAAATACGAGCTTTAAATGTTCTGGCTGTCCTAAATGTTCAAATGTCATCATTATAGTCCCTCACAAGAGAAATAATGTTTGAGAATGGAATTATAACTTTCAGTATATCCAGTGCTTAGCCTAGTTTAGACCTAGCATTCAGAGGTCTTTAGGATTTATTAAAAATTTTGCAGCAATGTATTCTGTTGCAAAATACTTATAATTAGGTCTCCATAATGGTTCTGTGCAATAAATAAATAGAATGTTTATTTTGTAATCTAGCACAGGCAAACTAAAACATTCCTAAATAGGGGGAAAACAGATTTCAAAATGATGCCAGTAGCTTTCTGTCACAAACATGCATTAAATATTTGCAAATTGCAGATGATGACCAGGAGAGACTTGTTCTTTGAAAAAGAAGTGGTGAACAAATATTTCCCCATTAATTGTTAACCTATACGTTGGAGTTCTGCAAAGTGTGTTGAACTTGTGATTGTACCCTTTTTTAATGTGGGTAAAATGATTTACTCCGTTCATTGTTGCAGTTAGTAAAATCTAATGTCTCTTGGTAACACAATGTGCATACAAAGAGTCGTTGTTTACCTAACCTGTTCTCTCTTTACCACCTCTCTTAATTTCTCAACTGATAGACTCGTCTTCTGGTATCTAACCTTGAATGAGCCATAATTTATCCGGTGCTAAAATGTTCATTAATTTATTTGTTACAAGATGTACAATAATACTTTATTAGCCAAGTATGTTTTGCAACATATGAGGAATTTCATTTGCCAAGTCAGTTATACAAATAAAAAGCACCAGGACACACAATATACATTTTAACATAAACATCCACCACAGTGACTCCTCCACATCCCTCACTGATGGAAAGCAAAAAAAAAGTTAAATCTCTTCCCTTCTTTGTTCTCCCGCGGTCGGGGGCCTCGACCCTTCCGTTGACGAGACGATCTTACTCCCGTAGCCGGCGGCGGGCCTCCTCGTTGGGACGATCCAGCTCCGGCATCGGGGGGATCTCGGTCGGGGGTGGTCAAACCTTCTGCGCCGTTGGTCTCTGCGAGCACTCAAAGGTAAAATCCACAGGCCGCGGTTGGAACGATCCCAGGCCAGGGATCAACTCCGATGGTAAATCCACGGCCAGCGGTGGAGCTCAAATTCAGTCCCAAGCGAGGTCTCCAGTTCCATGATGTGAGGCCACAGAGTGACCGGAGATATGACCCGGAAAACAATTGCATCTCCGGCAGGGTAAGAGATTGGGAAAAAAAAGTTTTCCCCATCCCCCACATAACACAAACCAGAGAACATTTACACAAACTTTAAAAACACACTAAAAATAACAAAAAAAGATGAAAAGACAGACTGTTGGCGATGCTGCCAATCGTACGGTGCCCCTAGAGGTCGGCGTACGATTCAAATTAGCTCTGAATTTGACTACTGTCCCTTTGGGTGGTCTGCCAGGGGCCATTCTCCAATCTTGAGCTCTTCCATCTTTCTGCAGTTTATATCCCTAACCTGCACATATTTCTATTCAAACTTGTTTTCAAAAGAAGTTCTTGTCTTCATGAACAAATCATAGCCTTGCGTCTCACTTATCGTTGTGTTCCTCCACTTAATTAGTCTTGTATGAATCTGCCACATTCCACCATTAGCAGTCGGCTGCTGATGCCCAAAATCTGCACTTATTTCTTTGATTTATCCTCATTTGTGCTGATGTCTTTTTATCATCCAGATTAAAGATCGTATTATTAACATAAGGTATACATGTAACAATCTGATATTAACACCATTAGTGATCCTGCCTAGTTTATCGCGAGCATGACAGCCTCCACTGCACTGCTACATTTTTCAACCAAGAAGCGTGGTGATACCATGCTTCCAGCAGTGGGCGCTCCTGCTCAATCAGCTAAACCCTGCTTGTACGTTGATTTAACCAACTTGAGCTCCTCGCTATGTCCTCTGCTTTCTGATACTATTTCTGCATTGTTGTGATGTGTTGCTTGTGTATGCTGAAAACAATAGAAAAATAACAAATATTGCAATACTGAATCCAAAAATAATGCATACAAAGAATATGTATGAGCTTGATGGAAACCTGCCATTTCATTTTGCGTGTCCTTGTATTTGGAAAGTTTAGGTGATTTCCTCCAGGGGCGTATAATCTTTGAGCTCCCCTCCTGTTCAGGTTGGTGTAAATGTATTAAGCATCATCCTGCAAAATATTTAGAAGTAGTTTTATTAAGTTGTAATTAAAAGAATTAAAGATGTAAACAAATAACGGCAGTGGATTTGCAAATCTTTCCATCTTAACTTTTCAACTTTTTTTAAATGTGCTATTTCCCTTGACTCTCTGATCATAATATGTGGGTAGCACATCCAATGCAGGACCTCCTGAAGCACAATTTTACGAACTGTGATTCCGCTCCACCCCTCCCTCAAACCTTGAAGGCCTCATTTCTTGTCATCTTCCTATCTTATCAACACCACCATGGAAAAAACAGTAAGATATCCTCAATCCTAGATTTTCATTTTCCAAACATCTAAAACTTGAAATGGCTGGCTCTACTGAAATTGCTTTTCTCCAAGATTGTTTTTGTATTTTTGAAACACAATTAGTAAGATAACTGATTTACATCTTACGACATGTTTACATCTCCTGAGTGAGATGATGTAACAAGACATATTAAAATCGGTTCCTTATTCGTAGAGACTGCATCTTCAATTGACATAATTGATGGATTACATATATTCTCTTTGGTTTGATTACATTCTAATCCAATCAACATTTATTTCCTTGTCGTTTAGATTGGAATTTGCTAGTCCCCATTGAAATCAAGAGAAAAGAACAGAAGGACATCATGTTAACCTTTTGGCTTGTTATCCTGCTTGCTGCGAGTGAAAGTTTGCAACAACATCCGCCAGAGAAACTCAAAGGTGAGTGGTGTTTAAGATGCTCATGGGTAAACTCTCTAGTACTTTGTTTTCTACTACACTCACTCCTCGTTCACTCTTTATTTCGCTCTCTTGAACTTTTTTTTAAATGGTGGCTAAAACCAAGCTTTTGCCCATGGACTGGCTGTTCATACTGTTTGATGACATGTCTGTTCCTGAGCACCTCGTGTACCCCAGGCTGTCCTTGATAATGAAATAAATGTCAAAACAGGAGAAGGTCCCAGCTCAGACATTGCTTGATGTTTCTAGTCAGCTTTTACATTTTGTAAAGTCAGCAGAGGGTGCTATCACTTCTCAGTTGATTATAAATCCACGGCAATGCCAATTGTCATCCTGCTTTAAAAAAAGTATGCTGCACAACAAACTGCATCTTTATATCTCTGGATGTAAAGTGAACTCAACACATTAAGTGTTCTCTTGCAATGCATATAGTGACATTTCCAAGTTACAACAATGACCAAAATACTCTTTGTTTTGTGTAACATCTGGCCAGAATGATTTGTTTTCATCTTTTTTGTGGTAATAATCAGGATGCACATGGCAGCCAATCTTGCCTGCCCTTGCTTCTCTATTTATGGGTGGAGCTCGGGTATTTGGTTACAATGGGATTGAATCATTCTGCTCACGTCATGTGTCAAATTTAACATGCAGAGTCAAGCATGTTGCAATTAATCAAAAAATGGGGAAATGTCACCAGCCAAATTGTAAAAAGAAAAAGATTTGAAAAAAAAATTAGTTCTATGATACATTAAGAGTTAAATATTGTCAAAAGAATGAACTAGGCCAGTCCCTTTATTAGTTATTAGTGCAACCATTTATATGCACTTGTACTGCTGGTGACGTTGCATATATTGCAACTATCGAAAGGATATAGAAGAGAGCTACCTGAATAAATGAAGGAGTGAAAGGAGTATGCGAATCATGTGTTGAAAACAGGTCCCTTGGCCCACCGTATCCATACCACTGGCTATCCCTTCTATGACCCTCAAAAGGTACTATGTTCATTGCCTTCCAGCTATTTGTCAGAGCCCCTGCAGTCTCCTTCCCCACCTCTCGTATCAGCTTGAGATATATCTCATCTGGCCTTTGGGATGTACCCACCTTTTAAAGCTACTGTCTTCTAATACAGGACCTCTAATCTCCTTTTCAATGGTAACTTGTTCTAGAATTGCACCGTACTACTGCCTGATTTCTCTTACTGAAATGTTCTTCTCTTTTGGGAAATATTCATTTTAAATCTCGCCTAGATCCTCTTCTATTTTCACTTTGGTCTCTATTGGGCCGTACTGTTTCCCTGGTTACCCTCTTGACCTTAAAACAGTAGTAAAGAGCTTGGGATTTTCCTTAATCTCGTTTACGAGTGCTATTTTGTGCTGCTTTGCTTTCTTGACTTTTTGAACTAATCCTGTGGACCTACCCTCCTGTGGTGCTCTCCAGTTTTCAGTTCTCTTAACCTGTTCTGAGATTTTTTTCCATTATCCAAGCAGTGATATGAGGAGCGATTAAACATGTTGGAAATGTTCCTAATGGTAAAGCAAATGTTCAATGCAGATGCAATTAATGTGTCACAATTTAAAAGGGATTTTATAATGAAGAGTTGTCTCAAGTTATACAGAATCGAAGAATTAGAGGACATGGAAGGAGAATGACTTCAGTGTCAAATCTTAGAAAATGTGTTAAATCTCTGAGTGGGTTCCCTTGAGAGATGGTTGATGCAGCTAGTAATTATCACGTCATGTTCTAATTGAATTAATTTCAGAAAATATTTATGTTAAAATGCAGACATGAATTTTTATTTGGACTATTGGTTCCGTTTATTTGTTATTTTTAAATTAGTGTTTAGCAAAATTATTAATTTTAATTATTATAATTACTTTAGTCAAGAGAGGCAAGAACATTCAACATTTAAGCATAATTGTGTTGACAGTCTTATCAGACAAGCAACATTGCTAGTGATTGCAAAGTGAAATTTTGTTGACTATTGCAGATTTCCTACCAGTTTTATTTGTTGTCAGCATGCAGACAGATACTTACAACTAGATAATTTTGTTTCAGGGCTTTTGTTGGGATGAATAACTTTTGTTACTCTGTGTTGCAAATTATTTTCAAAAACGTCTAACTTCTGTCAGTAAAGTTACTGTGTATGTGGCAGAATTCCAGTTGCATGGGATCTTGTAGAATAGCTAACTATTGTGTCTATACACTTGATTAGGTTGGTGTCCAATTGCATCTTTGCCCAAGCTGATGACTTTAGTCTGAATTAATGACATCTACATTTTACTGAAATTGAGACTGGATTTTTAAATATATATTTTGATATCTGTTTACATGTTCAGGCTTTTCTTTTTTTTAATTCTTTAGCAAAATGTTTCGCTTTTCATAAAGACATGCCTTTTCTTACTAGGTCTTTTTTTTTTTTTTATAAACACTTTGGGTTTTTTTTATTCCACCATAAGGCCACACTTATTGACACATCCTGCTGACAAATGCGATTTGTGCACTGGTCAATGGTTTAGTCACATTTTGAAAAACTGATTCTGAAAGCAAAAATTCTGCTTGGTTGTCATTTATTGCAAACAAAGTTTTATAGATGGGTGAAATTAAGTCAGAATTTGGGATTGGTTTTATCGGCTAAAACTGAAAATTAAACTCCTAATTATATATTTTTAAATAATTCATTTTGAGTATAGCAAATTTGGATGCAACTAGTAGCTTCGGACCTTTGGTTTCTACATTAGTGTTTGTCCCAAACATTATGGAGGGCACAGTACATCTGTGGATGATTAGTGATAACGGGTTTAGTTTAGATTAGCCTAATACGTTCCTGATTAAATTGTTCACTTGTATGGAGTGTAGGCTAACAAAACTTATAACCCAGCGGTATGAACATTGATTTATCTAACTTCGAGTAACCCTTACATCCATTCTCTCTCTGTACTCTCCCCACCCAAGTCGTTGCACTAACTTCTAAGCCATCTTGTTGCGTCTCGCTGTCTAGCTCATTTTCACCTGGGGCACAGCTAACAATGTATGGCCTGATTCCTTTATCATCATCATTACTTTTTTGCATATCTTTCATTCATTTGTTCTATATCTCTCTATATCATTGTCTACATCTCTTGTTTCCCTTTCCCCTGACTCTTAGTCTGAAGAAGTGTCTCGATCCGAAACATCACGTCTTCCTTTTCTCAAGAGATGCTGTCTGACCTGCTGAGTTACTTAAGCTTTTTGTTTCTATTTTATGAAGAATAGCTACTTGAAGGCAAGGTATTAATGGCCACACATCAGTTTAGGAAATGGAATATATATCAGAGTAACATTATATGAGCAGAACATGGAGAATTCATTGGAACATTGAAGTTGTTGGGATGAAAAATTAATTGCTTGAGTAATAGCAGTCTGAAATAAAGGTTATGTAATAACTGAAGTTGATGTGTTGTACATTCTAGAACTTTCAACTCATGGACAAAAATATCTAAATAAACAAATCGAAGCTGCTATCAATGGAGCAAAAGTTATGAAAAATCTTGCAGATAAAAATGACAGAGAACACCAAATGTTTCTACAAAATTTGGAACAAACCAATAAGCGAAAAGAGGTATGATGACATGTTCTACTGGTTGAATTTGGAACATTTGTACAACAGTGAAAAAATAATTTTGCATCAGAACATTAACACAGCCTTTGAAAACACATAATTATATTCATTCTCTTTCTCATGACTTTCAGTATGTCAGTTTGACAACCCTGAACTCTTTGGTCTTGAGTTAATCTATTTTTAGTCTTGCTTTCCATTGTTTTTTTTGCAGCTTTGGCAGTAAACAATGGAATTCACTTTCTTAACATCACTTCCTCGTGTTTTGTGAAGTGTTGTTTAAAGTCTTGGTCATGCCCCAATTATGATTTGCCATCTTATTTCCAGTTGCATAACTTGACATTTGACATGACTTGTTGAAAGTCATGTGTGCTTAAAAAAAGATTACTGTTTCCATCGTGTTCAAAGTTATAACAAGCAATGCATTCAGAAGACACTGCCTTTGAAAATGGCTACAGTAAAAGGCAAATGTACTCAAATCTATTCATTAATGTGCTAATGATTACACAATGCATTCATTTTTAATTGTATTATACCCTTACAAGTAGATCAGTCATTTTCAGCCAAAACTTAATTGCCAAATTATTTACAATTTTGCAATCTTACCAAAAGCTGCCATCTATCTAATTGAAGGATGAAAATAGTGCCATTAAGTCTATTTGCATCTTAACATTACAGTCATTGTTAACTTAAAATGGAGTTCCCACATTCTTAATTACTGAAGCTGATGTTCCTTTCACTTGAATCTGGGGTAATTTACACATTGGGTATGTCCAGCGTCTGACAGCGTGGGTATGGAAAATAGATGGCTGATCCAAAGATTTCTGTGCTTACATTTCTAATTACAAATATTCTCAAAGACTTTGGCAGAAGTCAGAACTCTTGGCAGAAGAATTCTAGGCAGAAGCTCCTCTACCATTGTGCTTCTGGATGTAGCAAAAAAAGTTTTCCCATTCAATTTTAGTTTGGTGATACAGAGAGGAAACCGGCCCTCAGACCAATGTGTCTGTGCCAACCAGCAATCCCTGCACACTTACACTATCCCACACACTAGGGACAATTTACAATTATACCAAGCTCTTTTGGCGTGTGGATGGAAACGAGCTTCCAGAGAAAAACCCATACAGATCACTGGGAGAATGTACAAACTCCTTACAGACACGCAACCGTAGTCTGGATCGAACTCCGGTCTCTGGCGCGGCCAGGCAGCAATTTTACCGCTGTGCCACTGTACTGCCCTTTTAAAGTTTCAATTGTTTCATTAACTTTGCCTCTATCGTATCTGAATTATGAACTATTAAACAATTTACTATGAAGGTAATCTGCCAATTAAGCTCCAAGCGATTACCTTTAATTTCTTTGTCACCTCCCTATAATTGTGGTGTTATGAAGTAGCATGATATTGCACCACATCAGTCTCCTAACTTTGTCTCCTCTCCCTAAGATTGTGGAAATGATTAGCTGACCCAGCTGTTGATTTTTCATCTAATCTTTACCTTCTAAATTATTCAAATTCTATCCACCCTTCTACTCCACCATCATAAGTGGCAAACTGAGTGTTGTCGCTCTACATTCCTGCTTCAGTTAAATTGTTTAAATGGTTGCGAGGGCAAATCATCTACGTGCATTTGGTGGGCAATTGAAAACATTCGGGTCGTGGAAGGTGTTGGGGATGTAATTCCAGGTGATAACTTGTTTGACCTAAGCCTTAGCACTTCAGTTTCACGTTTAATCTGATAGCTGATGCTTTCTGTCATCTGGATCACCGAGCAGGAATGATAATATGACGCTAATAAGCTAGGTGCAGAAAAAGACTTCCCTCTGGTCAGACATGGTGTGTCTGCTGTTCCCCCACCACACGCTTGTGAGGAGAAACCTAACATCTTGCGTCATTCATTTTCCTTTCCCCGAATCTCGGTCTGAAGAAGGGTCTCGACCTGAAACGTCACCTATTCCTTTTCTCCAGTGATGCTGCCTGACCCGCTGAGTTACTCCAGCTTTTTGTGTCAATCTTTGGTTTAAACCAGCACCTGCAGCTACACAATGCAGAAGTGCAAGTGGTCTGGAGAAAGAGTTTAAAAAGAGACACACAGTTGACAAAGTAGAACAAAACTCATGTTGCTCAGGCTAGACATCTAGAACTGGCACTTACAGTCTCAGAACTAGGAGTTGGCTGTTCAGAATTGAGATGGAAAGGTAAATTTCTTTACATGGATGGTACAGTGTTTACCCAGTAGGGCTGTGGTAGCTCAGATTCTGAATATATCCATTAGCCACCTATCAATAAGTTTTTGGAATCTGAGGGTACTGAGAAATATAGGGTTGATGCAGGAAAGTGACATTCAGATAAAAGATCAGTCCTAATCCTATTAATTGGGGAAGAGGCAAGTGGGGCCAATTAGCCCACTTCATCAGCTTCTGTTTCTTGTGCTCCCTGAACCATGGTACACGTGTCAATAATAAACCTAAACCTTCTTGTGCTCATTCAGCTATTTCCCACCAAGGGATGTACTGAACCAAGTATTTAATTCGATTTATTGTCCTTTCTCCCATTTGACTTTGCCTAAATTGTCGGATTAAACTGGAAATTAAAACATTCCTTCGTATTTCAAGTTTATAAAGATCATGCTTCAAATTATTCCAAGCCACACCCCGAACTGTTTAAAAAATGAAACGATAGTATCAAGCTGACTATTGAAGAATGAGTTATTATTTGACTTCTAATACCACTTGAAAAGATGATTTTGGGATATTAAAGCAGTACTTTGAAAGTGCACCGAATATAGATAACCAGTATATTTTGAGTAAATCGAGCTGAGAGTGTTGAATGACTAAACTGTCAAAAATTGCTATTGCTAACATCTATTTCATGGATGAAGGCAAGACAATTGTATTTGAATTTAACCAGGTGCAAACTATGCAGTGGCAAAGTAAATTAGTTGATCTTTTTACTGTTAATCAGGAAGCACTTGCAGCTGCCAAAGATGCTCAGAAAAAGCTGAATGAAGCTGAGCAATGTCAAAATAAAGAGTACCTGTGGGAAGAATGCAAGCCATGCTTGAGGCAAACTTGCACACAGTTCTACTCTAGAGTTTGCAGAAGAGGCTTCAGTATGGTTGAAAAAGAAGTAAGTAATATGTAAGAAACCTTTCCGTTTCTGTAACTTAGATTTTGCGTTAAATATCTTAGTACACTTTCTAAGTATAAACATTAGTTACCGGTATGCTATTGAGGGACATGCCATACAGAAAAAGGCTTTTTGGCACATTGTATATATGCTGACCACTAAAAATGTGCCTATAGCAATCTCATTTTCCAGCATTTGGTGTGTACCTTGTATGTAGTGCTGATTCCGATGCTAATCCAGAATCTGCTTGAATGTTGCCAGAGTAACATTCAAGCAGATT
Organism: Okamejei kenojei; assembly: GCA_035221665.1. Lineage (NCBI taxonomy): Eukaryota > Metazoa > Chordata > Chondrichthyes > Rajiformes > Rajidae > Okamejei > Okamejei kenojei. The sequence continues at coordinate 83,793,638 of CM069135.1, forward strand.
CTGGATTAGCAGAGTAACAGAGGTTGCTTTGGCAAGAAAGGTGAAAGTAAATCCAAAGGGTTTCTACAGCTATATTAATAGCAAAAGGATAACGAGGGATAAAATTGGACCATTAGAGAACCAGAATGGACAGCTATCTGCAGAGCCAAAAGAGATGGGGGAGATATTGAACAATTTCTTTTCTTCGGTATTCACCAAGGAGAACTCTGTGAGGTAAGGGAAAAAAGTAGAGTAGCTATGGAAACTATGAGATTCAAAGAGGTGGAAGTACTGACACTTTTGAAAAATATAAAAGTGGATAAGTCTCCAGGTCCTGACAGGATGTTCCCTAGGACATTGAGGGAAGTTAGTGTAGAAATAGCAGGAGCTATGACAGAAATATTTCAAATGGAATTAGAAACGGGAATAGTGCCGGAGGATTGTCGTACTGCACATGTTGTTCCATTGTTTAAAAAGGGTTCAAAGAATAAACCTAGCAATTATAGACCTATTAGTTTGACGTCAGTGGTGGGCAAATTAATGGAAAGGATACTTAGAGATAATATATATAAACATCTGGATAAACAGGGTCTGATCAGGAAAACATGGATTTGTGCCTGGAAGGTCATGTTTGACAAACCTTCTTGAATTTTTTGAAGCGGTAACTAGGGAAATTGATGAGGGTAAAGCAGTCTATATGGATTTCAGTAAGGCCTTTGACAAGGTTCCCCATGGAAGGTTGGTTAAGAAGGTTCAATCTTTGGGTGTTAATGGCGGAGTAGCAAGATGGATTCAACAGTAGCTGAATGGGAGATGTCAGAGAGTAATGGTGGATGGCTGTTTGTCAGGTTGCAAGCCAGTGACCAGTGGGGTGCCTCAGGGATCTGTGTTGGGTCCACTGTTGTTTGTCATGTACATCAATGATCTGGATGATGGGGTGGAAAATTGGATAAGTAAGTATGCAGATGATACTAAGATAGGTGGTGTTGTGGATAATGAAGTAGATTTTCAAAGTCTACAGAGAGATTTGGGCCATTTGGAAAAGTGGGCTGAAAGATGGCAGATGGAGTTTAATGCTGTTAAGTGTGAAATGCTACATCTTGGCAGAACAAATCAAAATAGGACGTACATGGTAAATGGTAGGGAATTGAGGAATGCTGTGGAACAGAGGGATCTAGGAATAACTGCACAGATCCCTGAAGGTGGAATCGCATGTAGATAGGGTGGTAAAGAAAGCCTTTGGTGTGCTGGCCTTTATAAATCAGAGCATTGAATATAGGAGTAGGGAAGTAATGTTAAAATTGTACAAGGCATTGGTAAGACCAATTCTGGAGTGTGGTGTACAATTTTGGTCTCCTAATTATAGGAAGGATGTCAACAAAATAGAGAGAGTACAGAGGAGATTTACTAGAATGTTGCCAGGGTTCCAGCAACTACGTTACAGAGAAAGGTTGAACAAGTTAGGTCTTTATTCTTTGGAGCGCAGAAGGTTAAGGGGGGACTTGATTGAGGTCTTTAAAATGATGAAAGGGATAGACAGAGTTGACGTGGATAAGCTTTTCCCATTGAGGGTAGGGAAGATTCAAACATGAGGGCATGACATGAGAATTAAGGGACAGAAGTTTAGGGGTAACGTGAGGGGGAACTTCTTTACTCAGAGGGTGGTGGCTGTGTGGAATGAGCTTCCAGCAGAAGTGGTGGAGGCAGGATCGATTTTAACATTTAAAAGTAAAGTGGATAGGTATATGGACATGAAGGGAATGGAGGGGTATGGTCTGAGTGCAGGTAGATGGGACTAGGGGAAAACAAATGGTCGGCACGGACTGGAAGAGCCGAGAGGGCCTGTTTCCGTGCTGTAATTGTTATATGGTTATATGGTTATATAGTATCTGCCTCCATTTTCTCAATGGGTGTTACAGAATGCAACCGGCCTTTAAATGAGAACATTTCTTCCTTGGATACACTCTAAACTATTATTCAACTTAAATCTATGCCCTTTGGAATTAGATACCTCTACCATGGGGAAATAATCCTTGTTTAGCTCTGCCAGGCGCTGTCACTGCCACCACTGCCACAGTGCCACGAAAAGCCAGCCCAGCCTATCCACTCTCCTCATGCTTGGGATGGAATAGTTCATCCATGTGAATCTCCTCTGCATCCCCTCTTGGTGTAATTGTGTGCTCCCATTAGTGTGGCAAGCAGAATTGGTCTGGCCGAACCAATGATTTGTGAATGTGTACCAATAAAAGAGCCACTCCAGGTTCGTGCTAATGAAGGCAAGTAACTTTATACCGCCTTTGCCATCTGGTCTGCCATTTTCAGGAATCTTTAGGCTTGTACAACATAAAAGGATGTTCTCAATCTTCCCTGGAGCTCTATCATTTATGGTATATATCCTACCCTTATTTAACCACAAAACTGTACACTTGTCAAGATTAAATTCCATCTGCCATTGCTCTGCCATTTTACCAGGTGATCAATATAATTATCTGGCCTTTTAACCTTCCTTAGCTGGCTTTGAACAGTTTTGGGTGGCTTTTGCTACATCCCATAGAATTAAACAGAAACAGAGCATTCCTGAGAATATCCTGTCTTGGGCCATTGACAGCATCAGCCTGCATCTAACAGAACTGAACATTTGTAAAAAAAACTGTAAAATGTCACAAATTGAGAACTCATAGCTTGTAACATTGTGAAGGTCCTCTTGAGAACATGATGAATTGACTGGACTCTCTTATGATCTGAATATTTTTTTAATCCAAACAAATATTAACTTTAATACTACTAGTTCCTGTTTTCACTTTGAATGCATAAATGACAAACTGCAGGGTCAGTCACTGTTGTAATTACAAAATAAAGCAAATTTCTGTACAAAACCCTTTAACCTATATTATTGATAAATCTTGACAGTGCTGAGGTGCAGTTATAGGAATGCTGAAGTAAAGCTTTTGTACACTCATTCTCCACATTATTTTCATAAAGCTTAGCTGCACCAGATTTACAAAGGCTGAAACTGTTGGTATGTGCAGAACTGAAAAATCCATCAGTCCTGCTGGCCTTGGACTTCAGAGATAGTCTAAACAATTCCTCACATTGTTCTTACTAAATGCCTATCCAAATCAATCCGCAGTTAATCATTTGCTAAATCTGACTCGCTTAATATCTTATTTATACACATCATATATACATAACTTCAGAGACACCCCACTTGTATTGTTAATAGAACATTTTTAATTTATTGCTATCAATTCTACCGAGATACAATGGGGGGAAAAAAACAACCAAATTATACAACACGAGTATATCAAGAAATGTAAAAGAGACCATGCAGAAAATAATATTACAGCCACAGAGAAATTGCAGTGAAAAACAAGTGCAAGGGCTGCAACGAGGAAGATTGGGAATTATCCTAGGCCCATGAGAGGTCTATTCAAGAAGCTGTTCCTGAATCTGGTCATCTTCTTGCGTATGGCGTGCGCAGCCTAAAGTTGTAGGTCAACTTGTTCTATTTGATCTATTTGTTTGTGCACTCGGGTTGATTGCATTAGTCGAAACAGGGTGGACCATGTGAAGGTTGCAATCGCCCACCCCCCTGAATCTGGTGATGCATGCTTTCAAGGTTTTGTATTTGCTGCCAGACAGGAAAGGGGAAATAGTAACTGAGTTTTCTTTGATTATGTTAGCTGCTTTCCTGAGGCAGCGTAAAATGGAGTTGATTTGAGTGGGGGTGGGTGGTTGGGGCATGATAGACTCGATAGACACAATTCTCTGCAATTTCTTGTCATTTTGGGCAGAACAATTGCCATATCAAGCTCTGGTGCATCTGGATAAGATGCTTTCAATGATGCATCTGTAAGAAAAAAAAAACAATTGGTAAGAGTCATTGGAGGCATACCAAATTTACTTTCTTCCGAAGAAGCAGAAGTGTGCTTTATATATGTCTGGGAACTTGAAACCCTCAACCATCTCCACTTCAACACTGGGGCATGTACTTCATGCCAATGACCAGTCCCTTTGGTTTGCTGACATTGAGGGAGAGGTTATTGACTTGACACCATGTTACTGAGCAATCCATTTCCTTTCTGTGCTCTGTCTCATCATTGTCTGAGATCTGGCCCACTATGGTGAAGTCATTTGCAATGTAAACAGAATTTGGCTGCGCAGCCAATAGAGCATAGAGAGTACAGTGAAATGTTGAGAATGCAGTTTTTTGGGGCACTTATGAATTATCGTGGAATATGTTTTGTCCTTACTGATGGAGATAGTAATGACACCAGCATTACAAGAGGTCATATTCAATAATAATCATGACAGTTGATTAACACCCTTACTTAAAATCACAGTTGATTAACAACACCCTTATTTTTTAAAATAAAGTTTGCAATATATGTAGAGTTTCACTTGCCCTTCAGTCATACAATGCATGTTTAACTCCTAGTGCTCTATGAAGTAGACTGGAAGTAAACCACTAAAGTATTTGGAGGCAGGTGATCAGGTTGGAAGAACTCTGATGAGTTATTGTTACTCTAAAAGCAATAGTACTGACTATTTCATCCAATAATTAAAGCAAACACTCGAAATGCTCAGTAGGTCAGGCAACATCACCTGAGAGCAACCAGTATCATGTCTCAGGCTCATGAGAACCTTTTTGACATGAAATGTTAACACTCCATCTCTACAGATGTTGTGGGGTATTTCCAGTATTTTGGGAAACTTTTTAGATTTCTATTTCATTTACCTATCTTTGTCCATGGGGTTCTGCTGCCCCACTAGCCAAGTAGACCAGCCAAATAATGGTAGGTGAAAAGGTTTGAGGAAATCCTCAATTGCTTCATTAGGAATTTCACACTTTTTCCAATGTTTGCCACCAACTATTGTTCTCAACAGGCAAATCAGTATTCCTGCTCCATACAGCTTTGACCACAGAACATACAAAAGTATAGCACAGGAACAGGCCCTTTGGCCCACAATATCCATCCTGAACATGATGCCAAGTTAAATTAATCTCTTCTGCCTATTAGTGATCCACATCCCTCTATTTCCCTGTGCCTACCCTAAAGGCTGTTGTTACACCTGCACACCCGCACTCTTGGCAGCATGTTCCAGTTGTTTGCTCTTTGGCTTTAAGGAAGACTTGCCCCACACATCTTTTAAACTTTGTCCCTTTCACCTTAAAACTATTCTCTCGTCTTTGACATTTCTACCCTGGCTATCTGCCACACCCATGCCTCTCATAAATTGATGTTGTTCTATCGGGTCTCTCCTTGACCTCTAACACTACACGAAAAAAAACCATTCCAAGTTTATCCAACCTCTGCTTGTAGCTAAAGCCCTCTGAATCCAGGCTGCATTGTGGTAAACCACCTCTGCATTCTCTCTGCATCCTTCCTGTAATGGGGTGACCAGAACTGCACACAATACTCCGAATGCAGCCTAACCAATGTCCTACAGTGTTTTATCGTGACCTCCACACTTTCATACCCCCAGACCAATGAAGGTGAGCATACCATATGCCTTCTTTACCACTCTTATCTATTTGTGTTGCTGCTTGCAGGAAGCTATGGACTTGTGCTCCAAGATCAGAAAGATGTGCAGAGATGCATCACAGGAAGGACAAAGAATGTTTTGGGTGCAATTCTTATATGGGTTAATTGAAATTTGCCATGCTGATATAAGTGAACATAAATACCTCTTGCGCTTTCGTTTATCAATGCAACTGATTTGGAATGAAAAGTAGGCTGGGAAAGAACTGCTATAAAACATCTATAGAATCTGATCATCAATTAATTTCTCCCAAACAGGTTGAAAAATTCCTTAATGATACACCGGCAGTTTCTGTTTGGGTTAATGGTGATAAACTGGACTCGCTAATTGAAAAGAATGATGAACTGGGTGAACAATTTGAACATGTTGAGAGACGGTATGAAGATATGGATGAAATGTTCAAAGAGAGTATGAAGGTCTTTGAAACAATGGATAGAATGCCTAGTAGTCCCTTCGACAGCATTGGAATTTTCCCGAAGCATTTTTCCTTGTTTCCAGATTACTCCTTTCCCCAGTTTAGACCCAATGTCTTTGATGGTCATGGAATGCTTTCCTCTTTCTTCGACATGACTCAGAGGATGTTTGAGAGATTCCATAAAATCATTCATGATCCAGAATTAAATAAAGAACCATTTCCTGAGGAAGGTAAGAAATAATCATTGGAACTGTTTTACCTGATTTTAAACAGATGTTTTATTAAAACCATAATTTAAAAATTTGCCTGCAGCAATCTTTGACCAACCAACAGAAACATCAATCTGAACATTCAGATTTAAAATTTGGAAAGATGACAAATACTTGTCAGACAGTATTGCAAAGGGGGCATTTGTCGTGGCTTGGCCTGGGTGTGTGGCTTGCAGAAAACTGGGCTATATGAAGAACTGCCTGTGAAGTGTTGGACAGCTTATCGTTCAGTTTCTATTTCACTATCAGGCTCAGTTGCTGAAATGATAAACAGCATTCATAATTAACCAAAACCCTTGGATTGTCTACACTGAGTGTTTGGGGGTGGGGAGAGATATAATAGTTATGCTTATTATTTGGATTGGTCTCTTTCTCATTAGACATAACATACTGTTTGACCTCCCAAAGTTAATTAGAATTAGTGAAGAGATGAACTGAGATACAATATTGAAAAACTGCAATGAATGTGCAGGGTGAATGTACAATTTGAAAATGAGCTTTAGTTATAAGTGCAAGGTAATGTTTTTGAATCAGATTCAGCTCTGGTCGATGGTGACTGCAAAGCACCCATTTAGACAAATCTTACAGTAATCCTATTTTACACACCCCACATTCCTATTGCGGACAGTACCCTCAGGTTCTACCACTCATCACCACCCTAGGGGAGATATTTGTGATCAAAAACTCCAGAGAAGAAACATTTGGTAGAATGGTATTTTTCCAAGCTGTTCATTCTCTGAATTGGTCCACAATGTTTCTGTTTTTAAATTATTCTTTTCATTTATTTTAATGTAGAGGAACAAAATGTGACAAAATTACCAGATGGACAAGATCAACTCATTTGTCATGAAATTCGTCGGAACTCATCTGGCTGCATGAAGCTTTCCAACAAGTGTGAAAAATGCAAGGAGCTCATGTCGTTGGGTAAATTAATACGTTCAGACAAACATTGAGAAAGGATGCGCACAAATCTATTGTAAAAAGGGGCCATTTTGTAGGAGATTAAGACCTTATTTGAACATAATAGTTGGGGGAAATCTGTAAAGTCTACAAGCCATCTCAACTGTTAAAGCAGCCAATACATTAAAGTAAAATTAAAGTAAGTGAATTTAATTATATGAAAATGTCAGAATTCCCTAACCTTGCACAGCTATGCATAAAGTCCCCAAGGAGTAATGTTCAATTGTTGTGATTAGCGTAGATGGGACATGTTGGCTGGTGTGGGCAAGTTGGGCCGAAGGGCCTGTTTCCACGCTGTACGACTCTGGCTCATTCATCTGAGTCAAACCATCTCTGATCATGTAAGATATAAACAGATAACTTGAACTGGAGTCCAGGCAAATGCTTATTCCTCAACTAATGACATTAATAATGTGAAAACATCACAATTAGTTATGAATGCAAATACCATATTTGCTCACATAAACATTTTCTTTAGTTTAGAGATACAGCGCGGAAACAGGCCCTTCGGCCCACCGAGTCCATGCCGACCAGTGATCCCCATACACTAGCACTATGCTACATACTAGGGACAATTTGCAATTCTTACTGAAGGCAATTAACTTAAACCTGCATGTCTTTGGAATGTGGGAGGAAAATGGAGCTCCCAGAGAAAACTCACGGGGAGAACGTACTAACTCCATACGGACAGCGCAAATAGTCAGGATTGAGCCTGGATCCTCTGGTGCTGTAAGACAGCAACTCATGCATCACCATGGCATTCCAGTTTTGGTATCATGACAAGAACTCTGCACAAACGTTGTAACTACATCTGTTGTGAAAAAATGTAATTCTTGTTAAAAAGGATTTTGAGTACAAGCACTCCTGGAAAATATTGATGTATTGGAACCAGAGGAGAATGGAACTAGAATTTAATGTAAGCAAATAGTATACCGAAGATAGACACAAAATGCTGGAGTAACTTAGTGGAACAACTCTGGAGAGAAGGAAGGGGTGATGTCACCCATTCCTTATCTACAGAGATGCTGCTTGTCCTGCTCTTATTCCAGCATATTGCATCTATTTTAAGTGTATAAGAGCATCTGCAGTTCCTACCGACACAAGCAAATAGCATAGATGTGATTAAATGAAAGCTAGAAGGACAAGACACTAGGGGATTGTGCAAATGGATGAAATGATTCAGCGGATAAAATCTAATTAGTGAAATCGATATAAAGCTAACATAAAATAAAATGTTAATAATGATTTGCATTAATTCAACATGAACAATGAATTGCAGAGGGCAGTGCTAACTTACCTACTTTTGAAGTAGCTAACGTTGGAAACTAGTCAAGGTGTAAATTGCCATTCCACAACAAACTGTTTATGGTTATACAACATTTCTTTTCCTTTCATGTTTATACCCAGAGACATCCTATATCTTGCTAATACCCAATGTTTCTCAATTGGACACTTACAAACATAAAATTCTGAACAAATCATGATTCTGTTGATAACAAACCTGACACTGGTTTAACAATTTGGATATTTCTATGATTGATTTTCTCATCTTTTGCAGAGTGTTTTGACGCCAATCACAAACCATTACGAAAGTCATTTGAAGAATCCCTCTCAATGGCAGAGAATTTTGCAAGGAAATATGATAATCTAATGGAAGATTTTCAAGAGTACATGGAAAATAAAACAAAGGAGTTGGAATCTCTTAACAAACAATTTGGATGGGTGTCTAAGTTGGCAAATTATACAAAAAGCCCAGATGGAATTTTCAAAATTAAAGCAGTAAGTTTATACATTGACACATGGCAGAGGTTTATCATGTGGACTTGGTTGTATGCTAGGAATTAATTTGTGTAACATTTAAAATATTTCTGCAATAACAGAATACATACCTTTTTTGGGGAAGAGTTTGAACTATTCCAAATGTCAGGAAATGCAATCTATTCTATAATTCATATGTGGTACCACAGCAAACTCCTCGTACAGGATTGATTGGAGCATACCGGTTAAATCCAATCATTGTCATACAGTATGGAAACCTGCTCTTTGACCAAACTGGTCCTTGCCAACCACAGTACAGCTCGTTTCATATACCCACTACCCTTTGAGTGAAAAAGTTCCCACTTGGGTCTCTATTAAATCCTTCCAAGTCTCACCTTAAACTTAATGTCCTCGGGTTCTTTTTCCCCTACCCTGGATAAAATACTCCCTGCATTCACCCTATCAATTTCGACTCATGATTTTATACACATTTATAAGATCACTCTTTAGCCTTCTGTACTCTAAATAATAAGGGCCTAGTTTGCCCAATCTCCCTATAGCTCAGGCCCTCGAGTCCTGTCAACATCCTCACAAATCTTCTCTGGACTCATAGAAACATAGAAAATAGGTGCAGGAGTAGGCCATTCGGCCCTTCGAGCCTGCACCGCCATTCAATATGATCCTGGTCATCCAACTCAATATCCTGTACCTGCCTTCTCTCTATACCCCCTGATCCCTTTAGCCACAAGGGCCACCTCTAACTCCCTCTTAAATATAGCCAATGAACTGGCCTCAACTACCTTCTGTGGCAGAGAATTCCAGAGACTTGGCACTCTTTCCAGCTTAATGATGTCCTTCACAGAGCAGGGTTCCCAAAACTGAACAAAGTACTCCAAATGTGACCTGACAATGTCTTGTACGACTGTAATATAATGTCCTTAACTTCCATACTCAAAACCTGTCCGAAGGCCAATGTACCAGAAATATCCTTTAACACCCTATCTACTTGTGTCACCATTTTCAGGCAAGTGTGTACCTGTAACCCTACATCCCTCTGCTCCACAGCACTAAACATTCCCCGACCACTCACCCTGGTTTGACGTCACAAAATGCAGCACCTCTCACTTACCTACATCAATCTCCATTACCTATTCCACTGCCTATTAGTTCAACTGATCAAGATCCTGCTGCAATTTGTGATAACCATCTTCACTGTCAATGATAGCACCTATGTTAGTGTCAGCTGCATGTATATTTTTCGGCTCGGGGTATTCAACTGCAACCATGCTGAACTCTGGATCTTAAAACATCCTCCTCACCAAAATAGTGATTTGCTCATCAGTTGCTTCAGGACCTCTGCTTATTGCAGCAGTTTTTTGCTTATTCATATTTTTTCACTTTTGTTGTGAAACTATGATGCGGGTTTGTAACTCCTTTGAATTTGTAAATGCTGAATATTGAAGCAGATTTGTTGCTTTTTAAAACTTTTTTTTGCTAACCTATATGCAACAGATGATTTCTATCAGTTCAGAGAGGCCGAATTATAGTAGGAATTATGAGCTGACAATTTATATTTCCGATATGTACAGATAATGATTGTAGCTGGCGTGCTGACTAGCATTAAAAAAGAAACAAACACAAACATTCTGATACTGTACTGCTCGGCTGATGTGCAAAGCCTGCCTTTAAGCGGCGAAAATAATTTCCTTCATTCCGCTTTAGCACTAAACCTTGGGCAGTTTTTTCCACACACAGAGGGTAGTGGGTATATGAAACAAGATGCCAGAGGACATAGTCGAGACAGAAATTATAAAGGTTAAAAGACACTTGGACAGGTACATGTATAGGAAAGATTTAACTGGATATGGGCCAAACATGGGCTGATGGGACTAGTGTAGATGGGACATCTTGGTCGGCAGGGGCAAGTTGGGCCGAAGGGCCTGTTTCAGTGCTGTATGACTCTTACAATTACTACAGGAAATGCATGATCCCATCATATTCATGTCCCTTCTCTTAGTCAGAAGGCTGTATTTTAAACCAATTGTGTACAGCTGACGAGAAAATGCTTTTTTTTCCCCCTACGCAGATAATATCAAAATCTGAAAACAACAACAGTACATCCAGCATCCCTGATACCAATGTCATTGTCCAGATATTTGATTCAACCCCATTTACTATTACCATCTCTGGAGACTTCAACTGGGATGATGCAGAGCTCTCAGAAATGCTGTCACAGAAAGCATTGGACATTTACAATGAGAGGAAGATTTTAGAAGACTTACCAACTAATCAGCTGGAAACCATGTGAGCATCACATTTTTTTTCTTTACTGAAGCACTTATTTGCACTCTTTACCTCTAGAATTACCAATTCATGTTCCATCACTCATTATACATTTAAGGTCATCCAATACTGCTGCATATATCCTAACTCGCTGAATGTAATTAGTCCATCATTGGCAACTTTTCCTTCAGGTGGCAAGACCCAGAGCTCTAACTCTATTCATAAACATCGCTCCCTCTTTCCCCTCCCCCCATCTCTCATTTTATTTAATCCATCTTTATGCCCAGACAGTGGTTATCAACATCAATTTCTCCTTTGTGTCAAGTGCTTAGTTTTAGTTCAGAGATACAGCGTGAACACAGACTCTTCGGGCCACTGAGTCCATGCCGACTGGCGATCCCTGCATATTAACACTATCCTACACACACTGGAGACAATTTTTACATTTACCAAGCCAATTAACCTACAAACCTGACCGTCTTTGGTGTGTGTGGGAGGAAACCAACGATCTTGAGGAAAACCCACGTGGTCATGGGAAGAATGTACAACCTCCATACAGACAGCACCTGTAGTCAGGATCAAACCTGCAAGCTCTAAGGCAGGTCTAGACTAGCATGATTGTATTTGCCTCAATTATGGTACACGTACACCAAACATACTTGAATACTCCCAACCTGTCAAAGCCCCCCCCCCCCCCTCCATATTTATCTTCAAGCAAACCAGTAATTGCCCAGCAAATAGTTGCATATTTGAAGTGATCAGTTCCCGTTCATTTTTATTTTGTTTTATTGGGATTCTGCAATGCCTACAAGATTGTAAAAGCACTTTCATTACTGACATTGTGTACTTATACATTACCACAGAGACATTGAGCAGCTTATGTCGCTCCTTAAAGGGATCATTGCTATTGTCCCAAAGTTCACTAGTATGGGAACAGAATGTTATTAATCCTGCTGCTCTCCTATGAATTGACACTGAGACACTACACTTTGCTGGAATGCTTTCCCGACAGTTCACTTAAAAAAAAAACGTGCACTTCACAAGAGCTGTAAAGCAGGAGATGCCAAGTTTTTACTCCTCTCCATGCCATCAATAAAATGAGGACCAACGGTCAGCTTGGTTTGGTCTCAAATTCAGCCACTCGGGTGCGGAAGACAATTTTTACACTCCCTACCTTTCCATTTACATATTTTATACGTAAAAATCACATACTTTTACTCCGGATCTATTTACTGAGACCACATTTCATATGTGTTGCAAAATATGGATTAATTTGTGTGTTGGCTACAAGGGTGTGGAGCTTTCTATACCCAAGTACTTAACATAATTGAATTTACCAATAATGAATGCTCATGGTGCAGTAATGTCTGGCTCATTTCTCTACAAAATCCTTAATATACAATCAACTTGAAGGTTCAAACTCTGGTGGTTGCTTGTTAAGCGTTTGCAGCTTAACAAGCTGCAAGTATTTGAATTATGCACATAACTTGTTTAATGTAAGGTTTGAAAATCTCAATAACTTCTCCATTGCTTTACAGAGAAGCGTGAAAGGAGCAAGTTCTTGCTTTACATGCTTAGAAGACTACTTCCATAAACCTTACTGGGTAGCAAATAGGTTTATAGCACAAAGCTACTGAGAATCCTCTGCACTAATGTTACTGGCATACTGCACTGCTGCAATCACTTAACACAAACTATTAAATAAATGCTATTGGAAGCAAGTATTGTGGCTGATTTTTAAAATAGTTCCTTCACTTAGGATATACGGTGCAACAATAAAACTTGATTTTAGTCTGCAGAGAATGTGTACTAGGGAATTCTGCGATTTCTTTCAAACTGTAAAATTGGTCACCAAAAATATCAAAGGATCAAATAAACGTTAATGGAAGAGGAAGGACAGAAACTGCAAATGAAAAAAATACTCAGAAGAGTAGGAAGGGGGAGGCGCTGGAACATCCAAGGGAAGTGGAAACAATTTTATTTTCAAATAGCATGGAATATGCTGCTTATAATATTGTCCACAAACACTTCAGCACAAGCTATTCCACTCCACCTCAGGCAGTACAGTGTCATTCATCTGGCCAAAAGGAGAAATAGTTATGGGACAATGCCAACTGTACAGACCAGTGGACACGGTTCACCAGCGGCACAGGGTGTAACACAACTGATGCAAAGCTATGGCAGGAGTTCAAATGGGGATTTGCATTTTCAAAGATATTTGGAGGCAAGGTAATGTACAAAGATCCCAGTCTAGAAATTTTATAGGGTGGGTCAGATATCAGCTCTCACAGATAAGGAGGGACATTGGACCAGAACACAATGCAAGTAGGGCTATAGCCTACTACTAGAATGTTTTCATTGCCATCTCATCTCCGCACTCAAACTAATTCTGCAGCTTGAGCCAAGACTGGAACGTTTCATTAGTGTACTGCTCAATTTGAAATAAAGTTATCCCATCTTTGCTGCTTGGTCTTCTCGAAGCATTCGAGGTCCACAAATCCAGCTTTCAGATATTTCCATTCCTTCAATTTATCAATTCAGATAAAAAGCATTAACAGGGCTCTCGCTTAACCTTTTTTTCCCTGTTGCCAGCCAGGCAACCTCGGCAGCTTTTTAGGTTGCCAAATGACAGTTTAGGTGGTCACGTAAGACGGTTTGCATGACGCATGCGATAATGTGCTTGGACGAAGTGCATAGTTACCAGTCGGAATTATGGTCAATGAAGCATTCACATTATTTTTGCTTCAAATAAAGTCGCAGACTAAACATATTCACCAATCAAGACGTGATATATACCACAATGACATGCAGCAAAATTACAATACAGTATCTCATCTCTTTTTACATGTTGCAATGAATCACTTTCCACTTCCAAACAAAAATATAGTTATTCAGCGTATGATCAACCTCAGTGAGACCAAGCGCAGGCATGGCGATCGCTTCGCACAACACCTCCACTCAGTTCGCAACAACCAACCTGATCACCTGGTGGCTCAGCACTTATACTCCCCTTCCCATTCCGAATCTGACCTTTCTGTCCTGGGCCTCCTCCTATGGCCAGAGTGAGGCCCACCGCAAATTGGAGGAACAGCACCTCATATTTTGCTTGAGTAGTTTATACCCCAGCGTGATGAACATTGGCTTATCCAATTTCAGGTAGTCCTTGCTTTCTCCGTCCTTCCCCTCCTATTCCCAGCTATCCCACAGCCTACTGTCTCAGCCTCTTCCATTCTTTTTCCCGCCCTAATCCCCACCTGTCCCGACATCAGTCTGAAGAAGGGTCTCGACCTGAAACGTCGCCTATTGGGCATTTTACACCCCAGCGGTATGAACATTGACCTCCAATTTCAGGTAGTCCCTACTTTCTCCTCCGCTTCCCAGTTTTCCCTCAGCCCACTGTCTCTGCCTCTTCCTTTCTTCTTCCCGCCCCCCCCCACCCTCACATCAGTCTGAAGAAGGGTCTCGACCCGAAACGTCGCTTATTTCCTTCGCTCCATAGATGCTGCCTCACCTGCTGAGTTTCTCCAGCATTTTTGTCTACCCATTCACACAAGTTCTGTTATCCCACTTTCCTCACCCACTCCCTGCACATTAGGGGCAATTTTACAGGGACAAATTAACCTACAAAGCCAATGCGTCTTTGGGATGTGGGAGAAAACCCACATGCTTGCAGGGAGAATGTGCAAATTCAACACAGACTGTGCCCGAGAACAGGATCGGACACAGATCTCTGGCGTGTGAGGCAGCAAGTCCACCAGCTGTGCCACTATATTTTACTTTCCAACGTACAAAAAATTATACGTTGATAACTTTGGTTACTGAACAAAAAGAAACTATCCATTTTCAGTCTTAAATCGCTATGTCCCCCTTTACAGCTACTGTATGTTTTAATTCAGTTCAAGGCTATTGGGGCAGTACATTGGCTATAAAGTTGCCTAAAATTGCCAGAGACCCGGAATTATTCCTGAATATGGGTGCTGTCTGTATGGAGTTTTGTTTTCTTGTTTATAACATTGTTTACCGAGTACTATGTTTACATATTCTGTTGTGCTGCTGGAAGTAAGGATTGTTCTAACTGGGATGTGAGAGAATAAAACACTTGTCTCGTCGCTGATGTGTGGGATCGGTGGTCGGCGTGGACTCGGTGGGCTGTATCTTTAAATTAAACTAAAAACACTGAAACCAGAGGAAGTGTAAAGAAGGGTTTCTACCCGAAACAATTTCTTCTATCCAGAGATGCCGGCTGCTCCATGGAGTTCCCCCGCACAATTAAAGCATGGAATAGTCTTCACCCTACCATAGGTACCAACCAGACGCAACTAAATTTAAGGTCGCTTTTTTTTCCCCCCCAAGAACCCTTTTTTGCTTAAGTCCAAGTCAAGAGTCAAGAGAGTTTTATTGTCATGTGTCCCAGATAGTGCAATTAAATTCTTGCTTGCTGTAGCACAACAGAATATGTAAACATAATACAGAACAGGAGATAAAAGTTCAGTGTGTCTATATATTATAGACCATATATATATATATATACATACAATAAATAAACAGATAAAATGCAATAGGCTGTTATTTTTCAGTTTGGAGTTTGGTGGTGGCGAGTCCACCAGTTTAAATTCCATTTGGAATATTTTTGGAGGACCAGGAAACCAAGAAACAAGAGTTACTCCAGCTCCAGGGAGTGATTCTGCGTTTTTCAGCGGTGGCGGTGAGCAGCGACCGGACAGTCCCGAGACCCGGAGACCCGGAGAGGGAGAGGGAGAGGGAGAGGGAGAAGGAGGGCCCACTCAGAATTAAACGCTAAGTGTCCCGGTTGCTTGCCAAGCCGGCCAAAATGGCATGGCTTTTAGGTTGCCTGGCGGGACTGTAAGTTGCCATTGGCACCCGGGCAACTGCTAATTTCAAGCCCTGATTAAAATTATGAACCACAATTCAAGGCTAAAGTAGATCTTAAAAAATTAGGATCCAAAAATTCGCGGAAACAGGATTAGGTCAAGGCTCACAAATATTGACCATCATCAGAGGGGATGGGAAAAAAAGTGAGGGAAATTGAAAGAGCAATAAGCAAATTGTAGAGCTCAACACCTCAGCTTTAATATAACGCAAAATATTTAAACTGGGGAAAGAATAAAAATCAGCTGCTTTAACTTTGTGGCAAGTAGGAATGCCAAGATGGTGAAAATCTCATTTGGAAAGGCATGGACTGTGGGAATTTGTAAGGAAGGTTACAGCTGACCAACTTCAATGTTAGAGATTAATAGTGCATTAGATGTGGTCTATGATTTAATCATTGCCTTACACAAGGTGGTCACACTAACACCCATGGGCTCAGTGGCCAGGGTGATTCAAAGGCTATAGGAACATGGCAAAGCTCAAATTATTACATGTGAAGAGGAGGGAGGAAGCTCCAGATTGTCTGTTTGGTAGAAGTTACAATGGAACAGTCTTGAAGCAAGTAGCTCCAGTTTAGTACAGTATGTGTTCAATTGCCTCCTGGTGTAGACTTAAAATGGGAAAGGCAGCTTGGTTATTACCTTGCATTACCTTATAATGGGGTGGAAGATTGCAACCTTCACGTGGTCCGCCCTGTTTCGACTAATGCAATCAACCCGACGGCACAAACGGAAGATCAAATAGAACAAGTTGTCCAGTTGGCTGAGCACGCCACACGAAAGAAGATTACCTTCTAATCAGAACCATCCATTGACCATCTGCATGCAGCACAGTAATCCAGAGATTCCTACTCTTGTTTCTACTGTTATACCAAGCTGCCCTTGAACAGCAGAGCAGCTAACACACACTTTGGCTTTTACTCTTGAATTCTGGTCCAGAGATGATTGTGGGACTGGGTAGGGAAACAGCTTTAGGACCAAATATCACTACTGTGTAAAACCATCTCCACTTCACCTAGAAAAGCCTCTCTTTACATTTTAAAATCCCAAAATTCTCAGTTTGCGGACTGAAGTATCCTCAGTTAGATGATAGCAATGCCACCTGCAAAATCCCAATACTGGCTCGCCCCCAACTCAAGAAATCATGGAACCTTTTTCTCCAGGGATGCTGCCTGACCTGCAGTTACATCAACACTTTGTGTCTATCTTTGGGATAGATCAGCATCTGCAGTTCCTGGTTTCTACTAGAGGAAACTGTCAGGCAGCATCTGGTAGGGGAGGGGAGAGGAATTGATAAGGTGTTCAGAATTAAAGGCTTTAAAGAGGGAACCTGGGTTGCATGTAAGTTTTCCCACTGTATCCCAGTACACGTGAGAATAAATCTATACCAAATGAAGATGAGAGCAGGAGTAAAAGCAAGTCCCTGATGTTGGAGAAATTGGCATTTGTGTTGTCAGGTTATAGACAATCCACATGTTCTATGAGGTGCTGCTCCTCCAGTTGGTGTTTGGCCTTATCCTGGCAGTGGAGGAGGCTGAAAACAGATTGGTATGGGAATGAAGATAATTTGCAACCGTGAGCAATGGATAATCATGGTGGACAGAGTACACGTGTTTGGCAAATCAGTTAGTAGTCCGAGCTTGGTCTCACTTATATAGAGGCCACATTGAGCACACCAAATGTAATAGAACCGCATGTCTGAATTTACGGTACTAAAGTAGCAAGAATGCTTCCCTGGAAAAATGCCAGGCAGCTTTTGCCCTCATATGCCCAAATACTTGCTGCAGATGTAGCCATTTTGGTCAGCATCAAGTCTACCTCTAATAGGTTAACAATCAATTTTCAGTTAATCAATTTTGAGCACCATATTGTTATCCAACACATTGGATTTCAATTAAAACATATGCCCAAGGAAAATTCCAGCCAATTACTTTCCTGTGATATACTTTCTAACTCCACTTTGAGTTGTATAGCTAATATGGCTTCTGGAAACAAAATACTAACATTCTTGCAGTTTGAAGTTAGAAATATTATGGTTAGGCATCATCCAGTGAGATACCAAGTTAAAATTTAGGATAATCTTAGAAGCTGGCTTCTGCTTCAGGAACTCCATGAGCATGGGCAAGGTTATGAGCTTGGTGTACAGTTCTCATAAGCCAGGAAAGAGTCTCCATCTCAGAGGATCGAGTGCCAATTTTAGAATTAATCCAAGATTTATTCAATGTGGATACTTACTTTCCAGTAGCAAAATTGTTCACTCAAAACTAATTTAAAAAGGTTTAACATTGATATAGCCCCATTTCCAAAAAGCAACACAATCTAGGATATTGTTGTACAGAATGTTTTGAAGACAGACATTTAAATAAGTGGTAATTGAGTCTCATAAAATCCTCAAAGAATGAACAATTTCCTTAATTAAACTGGCTGGAAGTGTAAAATTTTGGTGAGAGCCAGCGTTTTTAGAAGTACTTCTTTTCTACTGGGTCATAGAGTGATTCCACGAGGAAACAAACCCTATGGCTCAACTTGCCACACCAGCCAACATGTGTCCCAGTTACACTACTAGTCCCACCTACCTGCATTTGGTCCATATCGCTCCAAACCTGTCCTATCCATATACCTGTCTAACTGTTTCTTAAGCATTGGGATAGTCCCAGCCTCAACTACCTCCTCTGGCAGATTGTTCCATACACCCACCACTTTGTGAAGACGTTACCCCTCAGATTCCTATTAAATCTTCCCCTTCACCTTAAACCTACAGTGCCCTCCATAATGTTTGGGACAAAGACCCATTATTTATTTATTTGCCTCTGTACTGCACAATTTGAGATTTGTAATAGAAAAAAAAAAAATCACATCTGGTTAAAGTGCACAGTCAGATTTTAATAAAGGCCATTTTTACATATATTGGTTTCACCATGTAGAAATTACAGTAGTGTTTATACATAGTTCCCTCATTTCAGGGCACCATAATGTTTGGGACACAGCAAAAATGAAAGTAGTCATGTTTAGTATTTTGTTGCATATCCTTTGCATGCAATGACTGCTTGAAGTCTGCAATTCATGGATATCACCAGTTGCTGGGTGTCTTCTCTGGTGATGCTCTGCCAGGCCTGTATTGCAGCCATCATTAGCTTGTGCTTGTTTTGGGGGTTTTCTCTTCAGCATATAAAAGGCAAGCTCAATTGGGTTCAGATTATTCGATTGACTTGGCCACTGAAGAATTGACTATTTTTTAGCTTTGAAAAACTCCGCTGCTGCTTTAGCAGTGTTTAGGATCATTGTCTTGTAGAATTAACCACCAGCCAATGAGTTTTGAGGCATTTGTTTGAACTTGAGCAGATAGGATGTGTCTTCACACCTCAGAATCCATTATGCTACCATCAGCAGTTGTATCATCAATGAAGAAGTGAGCCAGTTCCTTCAGCAGCCATACATGCCCAGGCCATAACACCCCCACCACCGTGTTTCACAGATGAGGTGGTATGCTTTGGATCTTGGACTGTTCCTTCTCTCCTCCATACTTTGCTCTTGCCATCACTCTGATATGTTAATCGTCGTCTCATCTGTCCACAGTTCTGGAAAAAGGACTTGTGGTTGTTCTTTTAAGTACTTCTTGGCAAACTGTAACCTGGCCATCTATTTTTGCGGCTAACTAGTGGTTTGCATCTTGCAGTGTAGCCTCTGTATTTATGTTCATGAAGTCTTCTGCGGACAGTGGTCATTGACAAATCCACACCCGACTCCTGAAGAGTGTTTCTGATCTGTCGGACAGGCGTTTGGGGATTTTTCTTTATTATAGATAATTCTTCGGTCATCAGCTGTGGAGGTCTTAGCCTGCCAGTCCCTTTGTAATTAGTAAGCTCACCAGTGCTCTCGTTCTTCTTAATGATGTTCCAAACAGTTAATTTTGGTAAGCCTAAGGTTTGGCTGATGTCTCTAACAGTTTTAGTTGTGTTTCTCAGTCTCATAATGGCTTCTTTGACTTTCATTGGCACAACCTTGGTCCTCATGTTGATAAACAGCAATAAAAGTTTCCAAAGGTGATGGAAAGACTGGAGGAAAGACAAGGTGCTGAGAACTCTTATACCTGCATTAAGGAGGTGATTAAACACACCCGAGCAATTACAAACCCTGCGAACCCATGCGTCCCAAACATTATGGTGCCCTGAAATGGGGGGGGGGGGGGGGGGGGGTTATTAAAAAGTATTAAAGTACCCTTTAATAAAATCTGATAATGTGCATTTCAACCACATGTGATTTTTTTCTAATACAAATCTCAAATTGTGGAGTACAGAGGCAAATAAATAAATGATGGGTCTTTGTCCCAAACATTATGGAGGGCACTGTATGTCCTCTGGTCCTCGATTCACCTACTCTGGGCAAGAGACTGCATCTACCCCATCTATTCCTCTCTTGTATTGGATGCACAGGTACAGGAAGATGGTGGGCAAATCCACTTTGCCCAGTTAAAGTGGATCTGGAGATAGTATGCGAGAAAAGGTAGTAATAACCAACCACATTTTAGTGGTCAAAAATCAAGCAGCAGAGAGTGCAATCTTAATTATAGCCACAATAATGTAGAAATAGCAACCTGTTGCAGTGAAGTGTCGTATTTTTTATAGGCTTAAAAAGGTCACATTTAACATTCTGCTGCAAAAATATTTCACATGAAAGCACCAATCTCTTTATAATTATAGGCAAGTCTATTTAAATTATTCCCATTGATAAGTAAAACAATTAAATTTAAAGTCAATTTAAATTGCAAATATCAGTTAGCACTGGTAACCATTAAAAAAATACAACAGCAATTCTGGCAATACTTTGTTCATAAACACAAGATAAATGTTAGTGGAAAACAGTTATACATGGTAAACAGATAATGAGGGTTACAGATCATCATAGCATCAGGTTTTCATTAAAGTGCTTGAGCTTCAAATGGCCCCTTCCAAGATCTACACACCCAGTAGATTCAGGTACTGCAAAGCTGGGTAAAGAAGGGTCAAACTGCCAAATTCATTTGCTCTCGTGGTGGGGGTCAATAATGGCCTGCAATGGACAGATCAACTGTTTCACCGGAAGCTCCTTGAAGGGGAGCATTTAGGTTTACTGACTATTACCTCAAGTTGTGGAAGATATAACAAAGCTGGAACATTCAGCCAACCAAGCCAGATGTTTCAAACAGATGTTACTTCAGCTGCCTAGCTTGGAGTTCTAAAACAATCCAGGTCTCTTAATGCATCTTTCCCCAAAATACATATAAATAGTGATCCAGGAAACTATACTCCATAATCAGCCATTCGAGTGTCTGTTTTATTTCTCCCCTCTAATGTAATTCTAAAACCACCAATTGTTAAAGACAAAACCTCCTTTGGTCATTGTATGCAAGAAAGACATTACCATCCTAAACTTTAATCCATTTAATTTTCATGGACTGGAGTTTACGGAGTCTTTTTCAGTCAATAATTCGTCCCTTTCAGGATTTTCCACCCCAGGGCTCTGGTACCAAGGAAGCCTTTCTAGGATTGGTTTATGGAACCCATTGTAGAGGGATGCACCTGTCAGTAGGATTAAGAAGCCCAGGATTTGGAGCCAATGGAATTGTTCCCAACCCACTGCAAGGCTCACTATCCAGATTATTATGGTTCTTAGACTGTCCAGAACCATGCGCGTGGTTGCACTGATTTCTTTTGTCACGCTAATACCAGCAAAATTGAAGAATGAAATGCTCAAAATATTTCCCAAGAGGGCCAGAACAATTAATGGCTTCTTCCCGATTTGGCAGAAAGCATCAAGTGCATCTTCAAGAACACCTCTTGGATTGCCACCAAATTCCCCCACTGGGATGTAGTACATTGGAATCAACAGCAGAGTTAGGATGATGAATCCAAAAATACCTAAAAACAAATACATAATTAAAGTCAAGATATTTAAGTCAAGTGAACCTAAATAATGCAGCAGTCACGAATCAGATTAGCAAAAGAGCAGATGACATGGGTAGTAAGTGTTATGAATTTCTCACTCACTGGATTCATAAATTAAAAATTGCCAAATAAACACCAATTTCGGGTTCAAAGTGTTATTAATCACCTTATCGGCATCAGTTAAATGTGCAATTTGCAGTATGTTGACTTGCTAGAGAAAAAACCTTTAAAGATTTAGAGACTGGGGAATGCTTAAGCTTTGGGCAGGCAAAACAATATTATTCCGTGAGTAACACAAGTTAAAAACTAATTCAAGATCTACCTGTGAGCATGCCAAAATATTTTTAATTCTGACAGACTGGGAAATGTTGACCTATAAGCTGAATTTCATTGTACATCAGCTACAACAATACTTGTGCACATCAAGGATCTACAACTATAGGTAGGGGCATATAACAAGGGGCAGGTTGTTTATGGGGGAAATCAGAAGCGTATTTTTTTCACCCAGCACGTTGTTGGTATCAAGGGGCAGCAGGTTCTCAACATTTCTATAGCATATCTAGAAAAGCAATTGAATTGCAAAGACATTGAAGGCCATCTTCCAAATGTTTGTAAATGGGATAAGATTGTTAGGTCTTCTATGATTGGCATGGACAGTGGGCTGAAGGGTCCATTTTTCTGTACGACTCCAAGCCTGTTAGGCTTTGCTTTAAAATCCTATGGGAACTTGGGTCATGGCACTAACAATGGCTTTTGTTAGTTAAGGCAAGTTATTTTTCAATTTAAGTTAGGACTGGTAAATCAGTTTCCTACATTGTTATTATAGGTTGCATTCAAAAGTAGTGACTGGAGTGACAAAGTGAAAGAGGAACAATTTTTTGCTTGTAAAAATAAAATTTCCAGGAGGAAAGATGATTGCAGAAAGCAGTGAACATTGCCTAGTCCACCTAACAATGCCATCATTTCACTCCCGGCATCGGGAAGGTATAGGAGTCTGAAAACTAAAGTCTAGGAGCAGCTTCCCACTCCCCCCCCCCCCCACCCCCCTCCCACCACAACAACTATCAGGCTGCTGAACACTACAAACGACAACTAAACTCTGAACTACCTTGCTTGCAATAGGGACTTGGGGCATTGCTTTTGTCTTGGCACTATGTTTGTATATATTGAGCTTCTTTGCTGTTCATTTATGGTGTCTAATGAGCACGATGTATCTGTTGTGCTGCTGCAAGTTGATTCTGCCATCTCAGGATACATACAATAAAACACTTGAGACAAGTAAAAGTTATGTAACAAAGAATCAAAGTTTGAAGCATATCCACATTACCAGCCAAACACCAGTTTAAGGGATCTCAAGCTTACACTGGCACAACCCCTTGAGCAAGATGTTACACAAGAGTCATCCTCCAAATGAAACTCAAACAGGCTTAATATGCACAAAAAGACAAAATGCAGAACTTTGCCTTCCAAGACAAATAATTTTAGGTTGAGAATTTTTCCCCTCAATGCTTAATGAATACCCAACTATGAAATTTCTAGTCATCCACTCTAAAATGTTTTAAGCCAATATGTTCCCATTCTTCACCACCTCAAACCTCATTTACTGCAATTGGTCATTCCAATGAGGCCTCCTTTACATTGGTGAGACCAAGTGAAGTCTAGATGACCGATTCAAACATTTGTGCCCTGTTCAAAGCATGCTGGTTTTTCTGGCTGCTAACAATTTTTACTCCCCTTCTCATGAAGACCTTTGTCTTTGGCCTCCATTGCCAGAGTGAATCCACATGCAAACTGGAGAAACAGTACTTGTATTCCACTTGGGTAGCTTACAACTCAAAACATGAACATAGAATTCTCCAATTTCAAGTTAACCACTCCCTTCACCTCAGTGCACACATTTCTCCCACCATCTGCTGATTATCCCTGCCCACACCTTACCAAGTCACCCTTCTCCCACCCCCCCATACACTCATCTCCCATCCAAGTCCCCATTTCCTTCATCCCCCCCCCCCCATCCCTCATTCCCTTCTACCTGCATCCCTCTTCGTCTTTTAATCTCACTCCTAGCCTTGTCCCCTCTAGCCTTTGTCACTTAAGCTACCAATTTTAAAATCTCTCCCCCCCCCCCCCCCCCCCCCCCCCCCCCAATCACTTGCCAGGCTTTGCCCAGCCCCCATTTTTCCAACTTCCTCACCGTGCTCCTATCAGTCTGACAAAGGCCCCAGGACAAAAATGTCATCCGTCCATTCCCTCCACAGATGCCACCTGACCTGTTGAGTTCCTCCAACACAATTTTGCTCGAACAGTTTCTAGCATCTGCAGTTTGTCCCCATATTCTCAATCTTGTTGAAAGAATCCCATTAAGATTGGCCAACTCCTCAAACAACCCACTGCAATGGTGGAAAATGAAAGCATGGTCATGTTTTATGGCAAAACAGCAGTACACCCTCATTTAAATGGCTTAATAGTTCCAAAGGCGTATATATCATACCTTCTGTGCCCACAGCTCGAAGTGGGTGGACATCATGTTTAGAAACAAATTTTTCCTCTAGCACCATCTGAATAGCAACAATTATTTGTGCCATGACAATAAGGAGGTCTCCTAAAAGATGAATTGAAAAAGATACCAAATAGATTGAATGACTGTTGGCCCATTTTACCCTTGACACTGGAGTGAGACCTAACTTCATTTAATCTATACAATTTTAGCATGAAACATACAGTTCCACTGATTAGGTAGAAACCCCACATTTCAAAAAGCTGTTTCCGTGGGGAAGGACAATAGTTTGCCCAGATATACTTGGAAGGCTGTTTGCAATTAAATGTCACAGAACTGGGATGGGTCCATGAACATGTGCGAGATTGGGTGTTGGCAGTTAGCCATTATTAAGCATCTTGCAAGTTTGTGACTTGGGTTGGTCAGGAGGCAAGCTAGAGATTAGAGATAAATAAACTGTAGCCCAATGAACTGAAGGAAAAATAGGATAAAGGACCTGTGCATGTTCATAGATTAATTAAAATGGGTAGATTTTATTATTACTACTGGATAGATGACTTTCCTTAAATAACTAATTGTAAAATTTGAGGTGGGTTACAGTAGAACAAAGAACATGTTAGCACTGACTGGTGTGTACTCAGGTCTGTTGCTTCAGCTCCAATGACATCAATTCCAACTTTTGCTGCATGGAGTTTGCTTGTTTTCCTTATGACCACATTTCAATTTCCTCCTACATCCCAAGGTGTTAGTAATTAACTGGCCACTAAATTAGGAATCGTGTAGGTAAATGGAGAATTGGAGAAATTAATGGAAATCTGAAAGGAATAATGGGATTAGTGCTAATGGGTACCTGATTGGTAGCGGCTGATGGGCCAAAGGGACAGTTACTGTGCTGGAGGAATCCAAGATGCCTAACTGAAACACCTAAACTACAAAATCCAAGGAGGATATTTCTAAGGAGGCAAAGACAAAGCGGGAAACATTAAGGCAATAGCTAAAATGCAAGAGTCGTCATCAAAATGGAGATTGGGTCTGCATGGAGAGTAGAAGTCTTTACGTTTTAGAGCTTCTGAAACTTAAGTAATAAGCCGATGCAGTTCTATAAATTTAATGAGCAAGCCAATGCAATTCATCCAACCCAAAACTATTCATCCCCAAGGAAGTATTTATTTTAGTTTGGAGATACAGCATAGAAACAAATCCTTTGGCCCACTGAGTCAGTGCTGACCAATGATCACATGTACAATAATTCTACGCTACGCACTAGGGACAATTTTTAGAATCCAATTTACCTATAAACCTGCACGTCTTTGGAATGTAGGAGGAAACCAGGGTCGACCCGTGGTTGACGAGAGCATGGGGGGGGGGGGGGGGGGGGGGTGGCGGCACAGTGAGAGGGGAGGGGAAGAACAATGGAGGACCTGGCATGGGGGGGGGGGGACCTCCATGAGGGTGGGGGAACAATGGACAATAAGGAGGGGGGGGGGGGGGGGATATGGGGAGGAACGAGGGACAATTGGGACCCAGCGTGGCGGGAACCGATATGCGTGTGGGGGGGAAAGAACAAAAGGAGGAGCCGGCATACTTTGTAACTTTGTCAGTGCTGTAGGTGGCTGCTATTTGTATACATCGAGTATGCAAGCAAAGAATTTCACTGTGCCTAGTCACAAGTGACAATAAAGTATTCCAAACTCAAGCACCCAGAGAAAACCCACGCGGTCAAAGAGAGAACGTACATACTCCATATAGACAGCACCAGTCAGGATCAAACCCGGGTCTCTGGCATTGCAAGGCAGCAACTCTATATCACTACGCCACCCCATTCAATATGGATCTACATCTCGAGTGGAGGAAATACCAAACACATCATTACCTGTTATCACCCGAGATAGGTGCTGTTCTTGGCCACTCTTTCCACTGACAAAGTCTGCCAAACCAACAACGACAAGCCCACAGATGGTGAAGAAAATTCCTACCCACTGGCTGACTATTAACTTGCGGCCCAAAAAGGCAACAGAGAGCAGTCCAGTAAAGACAATCACAGCTCCTCGAAGCATCTGGAAGCTGGAGGCACTGGTCAAGCTCAAAGCTGGAGAGAAATGTACCAACATAATAGGTGTTAGAAAATGTAAAGCTAGAAAAAGCAGATTCACAACAAATAGGGAGATAAGTTTAGACTTTAGAGATACAACGTGGAAGCATGCACTTTGGCCCACTGAGTCTGCGCTGACCAGCGATCATCCTGTACACTAGCACCACCCTACACACCAAGGACAATTTAGTTTTTACCGAAGCCAATTAACCTACAAACCTGCATGTCTTTGGAGTGTGGGAGGAAATGGGAGCACCGAGAGAGAACCCATGTAGTCATGGGGGAGAATGTATAAACTCTATACATACAGCACCCGTAGTCAGGATCAAACCCAAGTCTCTGACGCTATAAGGTAGCAACTCTACAGCTGTGCCACCCCTATTGGGAATTGGGATGTTATGAGAATATCATTGAATACACACAATTCACGGATGGTAGTGTCAGCATCATAGCTAAGTTACCAGACTAGTAACTTTGGTGCCTGAACCACCAAACACTGATACAAATGCCAACACAGGAATGTAGAATCTTTTACAGATAGATACAGATGCAGCACGGAAACAGGCCCTTCGGCCCACCGAGTCCGCACCGACCAGCGATCCCTGCACATTAACACCATCCTACACACACTGGGGACAATTTACATTTATGCCAAGCCAATAAACCTGTACATCTTTGCAGTGTAAAAGGAAACAGAAGGGATTCCTGGGATGGCAGGACTTCCACATGATGAAAGACTGGATAGACTCGGCTTGTACTCGCTGGAATTTAGGAGATTGAGGGGGGATTTTATAGAGACTTACAAAATTCTTAAGGGGTTGGACAGGCTAGATGCAGGAAGATTGTTCCCGATGTTGGGGAAATCCAGAACCAGGGATCACAGTTTAAGGATAAGGGGGAAGTCTTTTAGGACCGAGATGAGAAGATCTTTTTTCACACAGAGAGTGGTGAGTCTGTGGAATTCTCTGCCACAGAAGGTAGTTGAGGCCAGTTCATTGACTATATTTAAGAGGGAGTTAGATGTGGCCCTTGTGGCTAAAGGGATCAGGGGGTATGGAGGGAAGGCAGGTACAGGATACGGAGTTGGATGATCAGCCATGATCATATTGAATGGTGGTGCAGGCTCAAAGGGCCGAATGGCCTACTCCTGCACCTATTTTCTATGATTCTATGATCTAAGTAAACCCTCGCAGGTCACGGGGAGAACGCACAAACTCTGTACAGACAAGCACCCGTGCCACCCCAATTAATCAGCTCATTCTTAACGCAGCCCTGCCGTTTGCCTTTTACAAATGACCCAGTTTTTTTTCCCCCCCCCATTACTAGTCAGCCAAAAAACAAATACACAATGCCACTGATTAACTCTATATCCCAAAGGCCATTCCAAGTAGGACATCCATTTTAATCACACGGTTATATAGACATTCTTCAAACACTCAGTAGACTTACCAATGTACATAATGCTAGTGGCCAGCATGTCACACAGAGCAGGGGGAAGGAAAATGAAAGAGTTGAAGCGCCTGGCAGAAGTCATTTGTGGTTCTGGTTTTTGTCGATCATAGCACAAAACTATGTGGAAAGCAGCCAGACAACAGACTTCCCCAAGGAACATTCCCACTGCCTACAAACAACAAAAGTGTTAAATTGCGTATGGTCATGTTTAATGTCAGACAGCATTGGCTTTTAACCGAAGATTTTAAATACTGGTGTAAAGCAAGCATGGATCCAGTTTGCTTTACATACAACAGATTTCTTTTCTGAAGAGGTGACCAAATGGATTGATGAGCAGGGTAGGAGACAATGTCTACAAGGTCCCACATGGTAGCTAGCCAATTGGAAACTTATTTTGGAGGAGAATGTAGTGGCATGGTTAGCAGGTTTGTAGATAACACCAACATAGGTGGTGTTGTGGATAGTGAAGTTCACAACAGGATATAGATCAACTGGAAAAGTGGGCACAGAAATAGCAGATAGCATTTAAAATCAGACAGTGAGATGGGATGCACTTTGGGAATTTAAAGCAGGACATTTAAAGGAAACCAGACAGGACCTACATAGCAAATGGCAGAGCCCTGTGAATGTGGAATGGAGATCATGTACAAGGTCCTTGAAAATGGCAGCACAGGTAGACAGGTCGTGAGGAAGGAATATGGTGTGCTCTTCATCAGCAGAGGCACTGAGAAAACGGGCTGGGCCACACAAGTTGTACAAAACATTGCCTAGGCTGCACCTAGCAGCATTTTGTGCAGTTCTCGTTGCCACACAGGAAACATGTTATTAACTGGGGGATGCAGAAAGGATTCAGAAGGTCACCACTTGGTTTGGAGGCTGTGAGTTAAAATAAGAATTTAGATGGGTTGGAGGCAGAGGTAAGATGATAGCAGCATACAAAATTGAAAGGAGTAGATATGATAGGCAGAGTCTATTTCCTATGGTATCCAAAACTATAGGGTATCCAGTTAAAGGCAAGAGAGGAGATTTGAAAGGGATCAGTGTGACAGATTTGCCATTTCTCTCCATCCCCTCCCTGTCTGTATTGAGTAGTTGGGATGTGGAGTATACCATAGGTGGAGGAGGCAGGAAAGTAACATTTAATAGACATCTGAATCTTAACAGCTACATGAATGAGTGGGCAGAGTGATATGGAATTAATGCAGTTAAGTAAAATTAATGTAGATAGGCATCATGATTGGCATAGACATAGTAGTTCTATGTTGCACAATGACTAATATTTTCTTGCCTCATTAATCATTGCTCTCATGTATGGATAGAGTGGTTGATTAGAGTACCCTCAAGTTAAATTGTTGCATGTTATGGCTGCAGCTGCTTGCTAGCACATACTCGCCTGAAGGAAAGGATGATTGAACTTGTGAATTGCTGATCCATGGCAACCCTCAGCACTGAAGTCATCTGCCCACCTGACAAGTTTAAAAACAATGGTAAAAATAATGCTTTGCAACACATTGAGAACTTTGTCATGTGATAGGAGCAGAATTAGGCCATTTGGCCCATCAAGTCTACTCCACCATCCAATCATGGCTGATCTATCTCTCCTTCCGAACCCAAATTTGTCATTTGATGTTAGCTTCTACCAACATTTTCCTTTGTCAATAAATGTTAACACCTTATAGCCATGGATGTTCCTAGGAGTCGAGACAAAATGTGCACTTAAAATAAGAGTTTTTCAGTTGGAGTCAGCAGTCTTTTCAGGACGCATTCATTACCAGCATACGAATGCTGGTCCCAAACAGCAGTTCAGTAGACCATGGAGATATGAAAATACCAACCACATTGCAGAAGGTCTAAATTCACCAAACCAAACTCGGCAAGGGAGCACATTTACTCCTTTAAGCAATCCCAACTTTAAAGATAAATATATCAGCCAGTTGCTTTATGGTAACTATCACCAGTAACCAGTTAAACTTTTGAATTAAGCGAATGTTATAAACAATTTGCAGCTATTGTATCAAGATTTGAATTCTGGATGAGATTGTTAGTCCAGATCCCTGACAAATTACACCTTAGTCACCACAGCAAAAATCACACTACTCAGACTGAAGGTCTGAAGAAGGCTCCCGACCCAAAACCAGAGATGCTGCTTGACCCATCCAGTTACCCCATCCTTTTTTGTAAATCAGCATCCGTTGCTCCTGGCGTCTATAATAATAGCATGTTTTTGTATTCACTATCCAACTAGTTTCTATTTCAAATGTAATAGCTTAGGCTGATAAGCAGGTAAAAACCTTTGATGAGTATTGTGAGTATTACCAATGATAATGGCAGTACTCAATATGGACTGCACGAGGGAGAGTTATGGGGAGCAATCACATGCTCATTTGATACCCATTGTACAAACAAGCAGGGAAAAAGCATATCCCCAGCCAAAATACATGGATGCCAACTGTTGCCTCCATCTCATCTTCTACCACCTTGGCATTAGACAAACGCCAGGCCTTCATGGTCATAAATAATTCAGAATCACAAGCTTCATTTGAAGAACTAGTCCTTGTGGATTAAAATGTTGGACACATTTATGGTACTGCTTTCGTCTAGTAATTGACCAATAGTTGGCAAGGGCTAGTTGGCTGAGCACAAGCCAAGACAGGAGTGCCTTTAGGATATCCTGCTTCCAAATGGAGGACTGAACACTAGGTGTAATACCTCTAGCAGATAGAACTGAACAGGCTTTGTGTTATAAGAAGAGTACAACATCCCAAATGAGGGATTTAGAACAAATTTGGCAAGCTATGAAGAGTGACAAAAGATTGTCATGGAATGTAGATTAATTACAGATAAGTGGAGAAGTGGCAGTAGGAATTTAATATGACCAAATGTGGTATCACACTTGGGACGTCAAATGCAAGGAGAAAGTCTACAGATAATGCCAAGACCCTTAACACAACTAATGTACAGATGGACACTAAATGCTGGAGTAACTCAGGGGTCATTCTCTCCAGCGATGCTGCCTGTCACACTGAGTTACTCCAACATTTTGTGTCTATCTTTGATTTAAACCAGCATCTGCAGTTCTTTCCTACACAATGTACAGATGGATCAAGTCTAAGTTCATAGCTTCTTGAAAGCACCAAGTAGATGGCAGTAAAGGCTGCATATGGTATACTGGTTTTCAGTGGCCAGGGCATTGAACACAAGATTTAGGAAGTCATGTTACCAGGGATTTCAATGGTCTTGGTTAGACTGCTTTTCGAATATTGCATGCAGTACTGGTCATCCGATTACAAGAGGCATGTCAAACTTTCAAGAGGGTACAGAGGATGTTTACCAGAGTGCTGCCTGGATTAGAAGCTATTAGTTACAAGACAGGTTGGACAAACATGTTTTATTTGGGGCATGGAGGTTGAGGGGAGACCCAATAGAAGTATAAAAAGTTATGAAAGGCATATACAGGACAAAAAGAAGAAAAATAGGTGCAGGAGTATACAATAGGTGCAGGGGTAGGCCATTTGGCCCTTCGAGCCAGCACCACCATTCAATGTGATCATGGCTGATCATCCACAATCAGTACCCTGTTCCTGCCTTCTCCCCATATCCCTTGACTCCGCTATCTTTAAGAGCTCTATCTAACTCTCTCTTGAAAGCATCCAGAGAACCGGCCTCCACTGCCCTCTCAGGCAGAGAATTCCATAGACTCACAACTCTGTGTGAACAAGTATTTCCTCATCTCCGTTCTAAATGCTTACCCCCTATTCTTAGGCCATTCAGCCCTTCGAGACACCACCGCCATTCAATATGATCATGGCTGATCATTTAAAATCAGTACCCCGTTCCTGCTTTTTCTACATATCCCTTGATTCCTTTAGCCCCAAGAGCTATATCCAACTCCCTCTTAAAAACAACCAGTGAATGGCCACCACTGCCTTCTGTGGCAGAGAATTGCAGATTCACAACTCTGGGTGAAAACATTTTCCTCATCTCAGCCCTAAATGGCCTGCCCCTTATTCTTAAACTGTGACCCCTGGTTCTGGACTACCCCAACATCGGGAACATTTTTCTTGCATCTAGCCTGTCCAATCCTTAAGAGTTGTATATGTTTCTATAGGATCTTCTCTCATCCTTCTCAATTCCAGTGAATACAAGCCCAGTCGACCCATTCTTTCATCACATGTCAGTCCTGCCATCCCGGGAATTAACCTGGTGACCTCCCTCAATAGCAATAATGTCCTATCTCAAATTAGGAGACCAAAATTGCACACAATATTCCAGGTGCGGTCTCACCTGGGCCCTGTACAACTGCAGTAGGACCTCCTTGCTCCTACACTCAAATCCTCTCAAAATGCCAAAATGCCATTAGCTTTCTTCACTGCATGCATGCTTACTTTCAGTGGCTGATGTACAAGCACACCCAGCTTTGTTGCACCTCCCCTTTTCCTAATCTGACACTATTCAGATAATAATCTGCCTTCCTTTTCTTGCCACCAAAGTCGATAACCTCACATTTATCCATATTATGCTGCATTGCCATGCATCTGCCCACTCACCCAACAAGACACCCTACAGCCTCATAGCATCGTCCTCGCAGCTCGCGCTGCCACCCAGCTTTGTGTCATCCGCAAACTTGGAGATTTCCCATTTAATTCCCTTGACTAAATCGTAAAATAACTGGGGTCCCAGCACCGAGCCTTGCGGCACCCCACTAGTCACTGCCTGCCATTTTGAAAAGGACCTGTTATTCCAAATCTTTGCTTCCTGTCTGCCAACCAATTATCTATCCATGTCAATACTCTACCCTCAATACCATGTGCTATAATTTTGCACTAAAGTCCAGATACAGATAGGGCAGAGAGTCAAAAACTTTTTCCCCCTGACCCGAGAACATAGTTTTAAGGTAAGAGCGAATAGTTTACATGAGATTTAATAGGAATCTGAGGGGTAACTTTTTCATACAAAGGGTGGTGAGTGTATGTAACAAGCTGCCAGAGGAGGTAGTTGAGGCTGGGACTATTCCAACGTTTAAGAAACAGTTAGTTAGGTACATGGATAGGACAGGTTTGGAGGGATATGGACCAAACACAGGCTGGTGGGACTAGTGTAGCTGGAACATGTTGGCCAGTGTGGGCAAGTTAGGCCTGGTTCATGACTATATGACAAGACTCCATGAGTGGAGAATATTTTTTTAAATAGAGAATTGTGGGTGCCTGGAATATTGCCATGGATGGAAGCAGAATCTGATACGATGCACAAGTTAGAGAAATAAAAATGCAAGTTGTATTGAGGGCTGGGATATCAACATTCCCTCTCAGTCTCACTTAGTAGCAGGATTCGTTAGTACTCTGCATTCCACCTCCAGACCTGGATGCAATGAAAGATATTCAAGTGTAGATCAGTGTCTCAGAAGTTAATAGGAACACCAAATTCACCAGAATTAGCAGTAAAGCGAGTTGATAAAGGCAGATCAATAATATTGAATGCAGGTGCATCATTTTCAATGCTAAACATTTGAAGCAATCCCCATCCCACAAACTAGAACAAAAAAAAGACAGTAGAAACTCGTTAGTTGTCTTTAGCACTTCTAGTCAATGTTAAAAAGAATAGATAGCAATAACTTCAAAATGTTGTAGTGCAATAAACAAAGGGAAACATGTATCATGAGAAGACCTTGAAGTAAATCTACATCTTTCAATGTGGCAGCAGTAGATAAGTCTGCTCTTCAGCTGAATAGGATCATGGTTCAGCCTCATGGGGTCAGATAGCTAAACATATAATCTGCAACTGATTATTCACAGCCCTCCAAGGACTTAAAGACTGACAGGGACTTATTCCAAAGACTTGCAACATTAAATGTTTCTCCTCAATTAACTTAACCTGAAGATCTGCAGCCTTTACTCAACCTCCAGCCACACTCCCAGTACCATGCAAATTCACTCACTTCAGTACAAATCATTCCTTCATCTCTGAATCAACACTATATGCCCATGGGACATATAGCTGGAGAACAGTCAAAGGAGCAAGAACTGCATCAGCCCCAGGGCCCAATGGCATTCCATACAGGCTCTATAAGGCTCTATAAGAACACCCCTGGTGCCCTGAAATACCTTTGGAAGTTAATGAAAGTGGCATGGGGGAAAGGAATCATACCTAAGGCATGACGAAGGGCAGGAGGGATCTTAATTCCCAAAGAAAAGAACTCCTCAACCATTAGCCAATTCCGCCAGATCGGCCTCCTGAACCGCGGAAGGAAAGATCTTCTTTGGTGTTTTGGCCCAAAGACTCTCAGCATTTTTGCAGAGCAACAACTTCATTGACACGTCAGTGCAGAAAGCAGGGGTACATGGTTTCTCAGGATGTCTGGAACATGCAAACGTCATCTGGCACCAGATACAAACTGCCAAGAAGGAAAAGAGAGATCTGTACGTGGTTTTCTTAGATCTTGCCAATGCCTTTGGTTCAGTGCCCCATGAGACTCTTTGGGCAGCTTTTAATTTCTTCCAGGTCCCATTGGTCATCACAAAGCTGGTAAAAGCTTACTTCCAGGACCTCCAGTTCTGCATCACAACACAGGACAACACCACCGCCTGGCAGCACCTTGAGGTAGGCATAATGGCAGGCTGTACCATTTCTCCTCTGGTTTTCACCATGGCAATGGAGCTCATCATTCGAACATCACGATGGGTGGTCGGAGGGGAACGCTTGAAGAGTTGGCTGTGTCTTCCTCCAATTAGGGCGTACATGGATGACATGACTACAATAACAACAACAAAAGCATGCACCAAACGCTTCCTGGATAAACTCCAGGAAAACATCAAATGGGCACAAATGGAGATTAAACCCAGCAAATCTTGCAGTACTTCCATCGTCAAAGGCCGGATCACTGACGAAAGGTTCTGCATCAATAACGAGACAATACCAACTGTCCTGGAGAAGCCTGTCAAAAGCCTCGGGTGATGGTACACCGCATACCTCAAGGATGCAGAGCAGGTGGA
Source organism: Okamejei kenojei (assembly GCA_035221665.1). Taxonomy (NCBI): domain Eukaryota; kingdom Metazoa; phylum Chordata; class Chondrichthyes; order Rajiformes; family Rajidae; genus Okamejei; species Okamejei kenojei. Next base: position 83,828,689 of record CM069135.1, read on the forward strand.
ACTCAGGCAGGATACAATCAGTGGCCACATGCAAATCAACAACACTGCTCTCCCAGGGAAGCTGAAGCTTTGGTGCCTTCAACTCGGCCTACTGCCCCAACTCATGTGGCCAATTACCATCTATGAGGTCACTTTATCCCATGTCAACCAGCTGGAGAGACTGGTGAACTCACAAGTGAGGAAGTGGCTTGGGCTGCCGAGATGCCTCAGCAGCATAGGGCTTTATGGGAATGGAGCCCTCTCACTGCTGGTCTCAAGCCTGGTGGAGGAATACAAATGTGCCAAAGTGAGGCTGGACATGACACTAACAGAATCCCGGGACGCAATAATGTGTCGCTCCAACCCTAGCAACAGGGAAGAAATGGACTACAGCAGCACTGGTACTGGACGCAAAATCCGCCCTCCAACACCAGGACATAGTGGGCCATGTCCAACAAGGCCGAGGGGGCTTTGGCCTGGGAGCAATGAACATCGGCACCTGGTGGTGGAGGAGGTGCGCCACCAGGAAGAAGCAGCCAGGTGTGCCAAAGCCATATCCCAAGCCAAACAAGGCCGCTGGATGACGTGGGAAGGCGTTGAGAGGAGGAAGATCACAGAGAGAGCTGTGGACCATGGAGTCAAATAAGTTGAGCTTCATTATCAGAGCCACCTATGACGTCCTTCCCTCTCGCACAAACCTAATTTTTTGGCTGGGAGAGGATCCAGCCTGCCCCCTGTGTGCAGTTCAAGCAAACCTCAAGCACATCCTGGTTGGTTGTAAGACCAGCCTAACACAAGGCAGATACACCTGGCGACACAACCAGGTGCTGAGGTGTTTGGCCACTGAACACGAGTGCAAGAGTTACCACCAATGCCATGCCCATCAATGCCGAGATAACATTCCCGCAAATAGGGAAGGAGAGAAACGGAGGACTAACCCCTCGCCTCTCAACTCATGCCCACAGCCAGGGACTGGGAAATGCGTGTTGACTTAGGGCAGAGGCTTTCGTTCCCAGTTGAAATCGCAGTTATCAACCTGCGACCAGACCATGTTCTCTGGTCCAACTCCTGCTGGCGTGTTTTCATCATTGAGCTGACGGTTCCCTGGGAGGAGGCTGTGGACGAGGCTTATGAAAGAAAAAAGCTTTGATATTCAAACCTTGCAGGAGAGGCAGAGGAGAGAGGTTGAAGTGTAAGGGTGTGTCCAGTGGAGGTGGGGTGCAGGGGCTTTGTAGCCAGTTCCACCGCAAGGCTCCTGAGGGAAGGAGGAGTCAAAGGGCAGGCACAAAGGAGGGCAATAAAAGAACTTGCCAATGCCGCCGAATGGAGCAGTCACTGGCTGTGGCTGAAGAGGAAAGATGCTGTCTGGGCAGCCACGTGATCATCTAGAGGCTAACCATAAGACACACACCCAGGTCTGATCATGCTGCGGAGGGCCTGCCTCGACTGAGGGTGTCTTGTGATAAAAGGCCGAAACACCTAGTGACGTTGAGGTACACAACTGAAGATGTGTCTGATTGTTAGCAAATTCATCTAGTGGTCATACCCAAGAATGTCAATTGTAGTGAAAACTTAGGGATTGTAACACCCAGTCCTACTAATCAATCTGCTAACACAAATTTGTAGATACCAAATGGATGGGGAAGACAAGTCCTAGATCCTGCAACCCAGCTTTTTGAAGGCAGCCATGGAGATAGGGAATGCACTGGTTATAATTTTCCAACAATCCACAAATTCTAGAATTATTTCCAGATTGGTAGGTGGCAAATGCAACTCCAGTACTTGAGGGTTAGGAAAACTGTTAACCTGACCATACAGCAGGAATAAACACAGATTAGAATGCATTAAGTGTTAAACAAGATCATTGGATCATATTGTCAGTGTTAACACAAATGTAAAAAACAGTAATAGCACAAACTAGCCCTTCTGCACACACCAGTTACAATGTCCAACATCCTACAATCTCTCAATCATGCCTCCATTTCAGCTTTCACCAAACCAGCCTATTCAGTGTTGCCTCATTTCAGACCTCAGTGGGATTGGAATCCTTTGAGCACTTAGTGGTCCCTGGTCATGTCAGAACAAGGTTAAAATCCCAGCGAAAAGTACAGTGCACGACAAAAGGTCAGCAATTTCAATGCATTTATGGCAACTTGTCACACATCACTCAATATACCAGCACAGGCAGCATCCTGGCAAATCTCCACTATCCATCTCAAAGGAGACTGTAACAAGCAAAATAGACAATTAATAGTGGTATTTATCTCATTAGGCAGGCTGAGCTGATACTCTTGCTTATAAGAATTGAGGAGATTTCATTTTAAGATACAAAAAATCTTACAGGATTAATGTTTTCCCCTGGTCAAGGGAATCTAGACCCCCGAAACACCCTGTTAGAGATATTTTCTTTATTCTACACTTACTCCCCACCATCTCCTACTGAAAGCAAGCTTGTTTGTCTCTCCTAGTTTTGACAAAGGTTCCCAGATCTAAACATTAACCATTTTGCCTTCCACTGATTCTGCCTGATAAATTTTTTGTCCAGGATTTACAGAATGCATTTCAGAGTTCATCATTCTGAATTGACAGGAGAAAAATGTCTTCACTCAGTAGTGGGGGAAATCTGTTATTCTCTAATAAAGAGGGCCATGAAAGCTCACTATGTATAGTCAAGACAGAATTTTGAGAAAGGAAATCATGGAATGTGTATTTAATGCATACACTAAATATGGACACAGGAAATTTCAACCATGATCCAATTGAATGAACAGCAGTAAGAGGGACAAATGACCTCATCCTGCTTCCATGTTATTTCCTTATGCCCCTGTCCCACTTAGGAAACCTGAACGGAAACCTCTGGAGACTTAGTGCCCCACCCAAGGTTTCCGTGCGGTTCCCGGAGGTTTTTGGTCAGTTTCGACCATTAGCGAGACTGATAAAAACCTCCGGGAACTTCCGGGAACTGCACGGAAACCTTGGGTGGGGCGCAAAGTCTCCAGAGGTTTCCGTTCAGGTTTCCCAAGTGGGACAGGGGCATTAGAGACCAAAGCAGCACTGGTATTGTAGATGAAGCCTACTGCAGTCATCATGACCTTGCACTCCAATCCTCATGCAATACACTATTTGCTTTGATCAACATCAATTTAAAAGTCAGACTAAAAATCAGAATATTGGGTCATAAAAGTTAAGAGGTCGTGTTACAGTTGTACAAGACATTGAATAGGTCGCATTTAAAGGCCATATTTAGACAATTGTGTTCGGTTTTGGTCACCCTGTTATAGGAAAGATGTTGTCAAGCTGTAAAGGGTGCAGAGAAGATTTAAGAGAATGTTGCCAGGACTCGAGGGCCTGAGCTAGAGGGAGGGTGTTGCGCTGGCTAGAACTTTATTCCTTGGAGAGCAGGAGGAAAAGGGGTGATCATAGAAGTGTACAAAACCATGAGACGAATAAATCAGATAAATGCACAGAGTCTTTTACCCAGAGTAGGGGAAATCAAGAACAAGAGGACATGATTAAGGGGGGATATTTAATAGGAACCCGAGCGGTAACTCTTTTTACCCAAAGGGTGGTGGATACATGAAACGAGCTGCCAGTAGAGGCACGTGTAAGAAGGAACTGCAGATGCTGGTTTAAACCGAAGATAGACACGAAAAGCTGGAGCAATTCAGCGGGACAGGCAGCATCTCTGGGGAGAAGGAATGGGTGACATTTCAGGTCTAGACCCTTCTTCAGACTGGTTAGGGATAAGTGAAACAAGATATATAGACGGTGGTATAGAGAGATAAAGAACAATGAATGAAAGATATGCAAAAAAGTAAGGATGATAAAGGAAACAGGCCATTGTAAACTGTTTATAGGGTGAAAATGAGATGCTAGTGCGACTTGAGTGGGGGAGAGATAGAGAGAGAAGCAATGTCGGGGCTACCTGAAGTGAGATAAATCAACATTCATTCCACTGGGCTGTAAGCTGCCCAAGCAAAATATGAAATGCTGTTCCTCCAATTTGCATTTAGCCTCACTCTGACAATGGAGGAGACCGAGGACAGAAAGGTCTGTGGGTAGACACAAAATGCTGGAACAGGAAGGAGAATTAAAGTGTTCAGCAACCGGAAGATCAGGTTGGTTCAGGCGGGCAAGAACGAAGGTGTTCCGCGAAACGATCGTCCAGTCTGCGTTTGGTCTCGCCGATGTCCAAGAGTCCACATCTTGAACAAAGGTACAGTAGATGAGGTTTAAGAAGGTGCAAGTGAACCTTTGCCTAACCTGAAAGGACTTTTGGGGTCCCTGGACAGAGTCGAGGTTTGGGTGGGAAGGGATGAGTTAACCAGAGAGTTGCAGAGGGAACGGTCTCTGCAGAAGGCGGAAAGGCGTGGAAATGGGAAAATGTGCCCAGTGGTATGATCCCATTGGCAGTGGCGGAAATTTCAGAGGATTATGTTTTGTATGAGACGGCTGATGGGGTGGAAGGTAAGGACTAGGGGGACTCTGTCTCTGTTGCGACTAAGGGTAGAGGGAGTAAGGGTGGTACTGAGGAGACACGAGTGAGGGCCTCATCTATGATGGGAGAGGGGAATCCCCGTTCCCTAAAGAATGAGGACATCACAGATGTTCTAGTATGGAACACCTCATCTTGGGCACAGATGCGGCGTAGATGGAGGAATTCAGAGTAGGGGATAGAGTCTTTGCAGGAAGCAGGGTGGGAAGAAATCTAGTCAAGATAGTTGAGGAAGTCAATGGGTTTGTAATAGATGTCAGTCAATAGTCTATTTTCTGTGATGGAGACTGTGAGATCAAGAAAGGGGATAGAGTTATCGGAGATGGTCCAAGTAAATTTGAGCGCAGGATGAAAATTGGTGGTGAAGTTGATGGGAGTCCATGATTTCCGTATGGGTGCAGGAGGTAGCACCGATGCAGTCATCAATGTAACAGAGATAGAGTTTGGGGATAGGGCCAGTGTACGCCTGGAACAGGGATTGTTCAACGTACCCTACAAAGTGGCAGGCATAGCTGGGGCCCATGTGGGTGTTAGTAGAGGGAAATTGGGTGGTTATGCGGTCAAGGAAGAAACAGAGGGCTTTAAGTCCTTCCTGGTGGGGGATGGAGGTGTAGACAATAGACAATAGGTGCAGGAGTAGGCCATTCGGCCCTTTGAGCCAGCACCGCCATTCAATGTGATCATGGCTGATTATTCCCAATCAGTAGCCCTTTCCTGCCTTCTCCTCATACCCCCTGTGGTGTGACTGAACGTCCATAGTAAAAACGAGAGAGTGGAAGTCATTAAAGAGACGAAGGACATGCGAGGTATCTTGGACATAGGTCGCGGGGGTGGGGGGTGGAAGATTGCAACCTTCACGTGGTCAGACCCGTTTCGACGAATGCAATCAACCTGGCGTGCACAATCAAATAGAACAAGTTGTCCTACAACTTTAGGCTGTGCACGCCATACGCAAGAAGAAGAAGAAGAAGACATAGGTCGGGAGAGATTTGACCAGGGGGGATATGATGGAGACGAGGTATGTGGAAATAATTTCCGTGGGACAGGAGCACGCAGAAACAATGAATCTGCCAGGGCAGTTGAGTTTGTGGATTTGGGGAGAAGGTAAAAAAGGGCTGTGCGGGGCTGGGAAACTATAAGGTTGGAGGCTGTGGAAGGCAGACAGCCAGAAATGATGAAATCAGTAAAGGTGTTGAGATTAAGGCTTGGTGCTCATCTATAGGATCATGGAGCAAGGATAAGTAGGATGAGGTGTCTGAGAGTTGTTGCCTGGCCTCAGCCCAGCAGAGGTCAGCGTGCCAGACTTCCACAGCACCTCCCTTGTCGGCGGGTTTGATTATAATGTCGGGGTTGCTGCAAATTGAGCGGAGGGCTGTACGATCAGAGAGGGTGAGGTTCGAGTAGGCAAGGGGGGGTGAAAAAGTTGAGACGGTTGATGTCATGCCAGCAGTTAAAAATTAAGAGGTCTAGAGAGGGTGGAAGGCCGTTCTGGGGAGACACAGTTGAGATAGGTATATTATAATGCTTTAGAGACATTTGGACAGGTACATAGATAAAATAGCTGCAGAAGGTTATGGGCCAAGTACAGGCAGGTGGGACTAGTGTAGATGGGGCATGGTGGTCAGCATGGACATGTTGGGCCAAAGGGCCAGTTTCTATAGTGCATGATCCAATGACAATGGCATCTCCACGGATGCCATTTTATACATCAAGTATTGCAGCATTGACTTTTTTTTTAAAACATAGTGATGCATGAGAAATGTAATGTTTTGGATCTCATTGAAGTATACCGCTCCACATACTCTATTCTGTACCTCATGGTTACGATTCAATTCCTTCCCTTACCCCCACTTCCCATCCAAATTTGAAATCTAAACACGCCAGTAATTAAAATGTTAGCAGTTGCAATTAAAATATACAGTTTAAAAAAAACAAATGGGGAGATTGATGTCCTCACAAGTACAAAGTGCCTGCCCTTTAACAGCTGAGCCCCGTTGACTACCAGGGTGCAGAGCCCTGCGGTGTGACTCCAGTTTTCTTGCCTTGCTTTTAAGGCGAATAAGGCACAAAAACAAGGGTTGAAATCCCACAATGGGATCACGGCATTAAACCCTGTTTAAGGCATTAAACTCTGTTTAATGCAAATAACACAATTTAGTCCATACCCTTGCCCCATAGGAGGCCGAAATTAATTTCCTTCGCCGGATGGAATCGCGAATAGATGATATTAGGAACGACGACGCTGGTGGATTTCAAATAAACTGGATTAGAAGAGGATTTGCAAACAAAATCTCCAAATGCAAACTGCTAGCAGATTATCCATTGAGTGAGAGGGAGGGAGGGAGAGCTTCCATCAACGAAGCAAGCTGCAGCTGAACGAGGTGCCCGTCTCTCTCCCTCTCTGTCTCTGTGTGCACTGCAGCAGACACTTACTTGGCCGACAGTGTGTTCAAGGAGCCAGTGATGAGCATCGTCGCAGCCAGGCACAACTGATACTTGGACCACGCCATCGAAGCGCTGAAATAAAGCAGATCCGGCCGGGCGTTCGGCGGCTTTATAAAGGGAACTAACTCTTCCCCGTCATTCCAGGAACCAGAAATCACATGATTAGTCAGCTGAGACCCGGTCACGCTGACAGAGCAACTGCGACAAACTCCGTGCAACCACCAGCAGGCTGAGTAAAAGCCAATCTCAACTCAACTAGCCTTCATTTCTGGGCTATTTTTCCTCTCTGGGGGAGTAAATGTTGTAATTTTTAAAACAGCTTCATGGCTTGCAATAATCATTAAAAAAAAAAAAAATCTCTTCACTTTCACTTCCCTTCCTGTGAGGTTTTGAATAAAAAAGGTAAACAATTGCAGGGCCTTTGGGGAAAGGGGTTTGAATGGATATTTCTTTGGGCCTTTTGTACTGCATATTTTTCAGGGTTCTGATTCTTAGTAAATAATTCCGTGGACCTCACAGTTGTTAAGACAATAAAGCAGTCATGTGATATGTTTTGCACTGCTTCTAACTGAGGTGGCAGTCTTGTGGAAGTGAATTTTAAAACAATCACATAGGTCCCAAACTCTGAGAATAAGTAAGTACGTAAGTTTATTGGCCAAGTATTCACATACAAGGAATTTGCCTTGGTACTCCGCCCACAAGTAACAACATGACATACAGTGACAGTTACAAATTAACCTTGTTACTCAAAATTGGCAGTAGATAAAGGGAGTCTGCTAATTAAACCTAATCTTAACCTTCAGATAGATAATTAGTATTTCTATTGTTACAGTTCTTTCGCCAATGAATGATTAAAACCAACATTTTTGGCTTGTGACTTTTAAAAGAATACTTTAAGAAGTCTGAGGTAGACAAAAATGCTGGAGAAACTCAGTAGGTGAGGCAGCATCTATGGAGCGAAGGAATAGGTGACGTTTAGGGTTGAGACCCTTGAAGTCTGAAATAAGTTGCTTTCCAATTGTGTAAAATTACTAACGGTAACATATCTGTTTGTATTTCTTGCACAGATAGAAATAAAAGGTATAATTTAGAAACCATTACAACAGAGGTGATAGTGAACCAGTACCAGTGGTATGGGATATCGGTGACAAAGTGGCCAAACACAATCAGTAAAAATGAGTTGAATTAGCAAGGTTGCCGATTATGACTACTGGTAGGAGATTTGTGTTACAATGTCATCAAGGTTTGGAATTAAATATTTCAGGATACTTAATTTTTATAAGGTGTGGTAAAATTGAAGACAAAGTAGTGCAGCCTTGATATAAAAAAAGGATAAAGCCAGATTAGCAGCAGGATTGTGGCTCAAGAAATTAAGACTTAGAATCATCCAGACAGACCAAGAGATGGAAATAACAGGCAGATTTATTTCAGCCTCCAGCACAATGGTTGTGCCATGCATAATGTAAATTGGGAAATTAGAAATACATGAAGCAAGGATAATATAATAATCATGGGGTACATTAATCCTCATATAGATAGGGCAAAATTAGCAGTAACAGTGTAGAAAATATTAATAAATTAAATGGAACAGTGTGGTATTGGGGGTAATATATTTCTGGTTTGGATTAGAGACACAATGTAAAAACAGGCTCTTTGGCCCGCTGTGTCCACGCCTATCATTTATCATCCATTCACACTAGTTCTATGTTAGTTCTATGTCACACTTTCTCAGCCACTCCCGACACTCTAGGTGCAATTTACAGAATCAAATTAACCCATATCTATCTCCCTGCCATTTACAGTGCCCTCCATAATGTTTGGGCCAAATACCCATCATTTATTTATTTGCCTCTGTCATCCACAATTTGAGATTTGTAACAGAAAAAAAATCACATAGAAACATAGAAACATAGAAATTAGGTGCAGGAGTAGGCCATTCAGCCCTTCGAGCCTGCACCGCCATTCAATATGATCATGGCTGATCATCCAACTCAGTATCCCGTACCTGCCTTCTCTCCATACCCTCTGATCCCCTTAGCCACAAGGGCCACATCCAACTCACTCTTAAATATAGCCAATGAACTGGCCTCAACTACCCTCTGTGGCAGAGAGTTCCAGAGACTCACCACTCTCTGTGTGAAAAAAGTCTTTCTCATCTCGGTCTTAAAGGATTTCCCCCTTATCCTTAAGCTGTGACCCCTTGTCCTGGACTTCCCCAACATCGGGAACAATCTTCCTGCATCTAGCCTGTCCAACCCCTTAAGAATTTTGTAAGTTTCTATAAGATCCCCTCTCAATCTCCTAAATTCCAGAGAGTATAAACCGAGTCTATCCAGTCTTTCTTCATAAGACAGTCCTGACATCCCAGGAATCAGTCTGGTGAACCTTCTCTGCACTCCCTCTATGACAATAATGTCCTTCCTCAGATTTGGAGACCAAAACTGTACGCAATACTCCAGGTGTGGTCTCACCAAGACCCTGTACAACTGAAGTAGAACCTCCCTGCTCCTGTACTCAAATCCTTTTGCTATGAAAGCTAACATACCATTCGCTTTTTTCACTGCCTGCTGCACCTGCATGCCTACTTTCAATGACTGGTGTACCATGACACCCAGGTCTCGCTGCATCTCCCCTTTTCCTAATCGGCCACCATTTAAATAATAGTCTGCTTTCCTGTTTTTTGCCACCAAAGTGGATAACCTCACATTTATCCACATTATACTGCATCTGCCAAACATTTGCCCACTCACCCAGCCTATACAAGTCACCTTGCAGTCTCCTAGCATCCTCCTCACAGCTAACACTGCCCCCCAGCTTAGTGTCATCCGCAAACTTGGAGATATTGCCTTCAATTCACTCATCCAGATCATTAATATATATTGTAAATAGCTGGGGTCCCAGCACCGAGCCCTGCGGTACCCCACTAGTCACTGCCTGCCATTGTGAAAAGGACCCGTTTACTCCTACTCTTTGCTTCCTGTTTGCCAGCCAGTTCTCTATCCACATCAATACTGAACCCCTAATACCGTATGCTTTAAGTTTGTATACTAATCTCTTATGTGGGACCTTGTCGAAAGCCTTCTGGAAGTCCAGATATACCACATCCACTGGTTCTCCCTTATCCACGCTACTAGTTACATCCTCGAAAAATTCCACAAGATTCGTCAGACATGATTTACCTTTCGTAAATCCATGCTGACTTTGTCCAATGATTTCACCACTTTCCAAATGTGCTGCTATCCCATCTTTAATAACTGACTCTAGCAGTTTCCCCACTACCGATGTTAGACTAACTGGTCTGTAATTCCCTGTTTTCTCTCTCCCTCCCTTCTTAAAAAGAGGGGTTACATTTGCTACCCGCCAATCCTCAGGAACTACTCCAGAATCTAAAGAGTTTTGAAAGATTATCACTAATGCATCCACTATTTCCTGAGCTACTTCCTTAAGTACTCTGGGATGCAGCCTATCTGGCCCTGGGGATTTATCGGCCTTTAATCTATTCAATTTACCCAACACCACTTCCCGACTGACCTGGATTTCACTCAATTCCTCCTTTGACCCACAGTCCCCTGCTATTTCCGGCAGATTATTTATGTCTTCCTTAGTGAAGACGGAACCAAAGTAGTTATTCAATTGGTCCGCCATATCCTTGTTCCCCATGATCAACTCACCTGTTTCTGACTGCAAGGGACCTACATTTGTTTTAACTAACCTCTTTCTCTTCACATATCTATAAAAACATTTGCAGTCAGTTTTTATGTTCCCTGCCAGTTTTCTTTCATAATCTATTTTTCCTTTCCTAATTAAGCCCTTTGTCCTCCTCTGCTGGTCTCTGAATTTCTCCCAGTCCTCTGGTATGCTGCTTTTTCTGGCTACTTTGTACGCATCATCCTTTGCTTTGATACTATCCCTGATTTCCCTTGTTATCCACGGATGCACTACCTTCCCCGATTTATTCTTTTGCCAAACTGGGATGAACAATTTTTGTAGTTCATCCATGCAGTCTTTAAATGTCTTCCATTGTATATCCACCGTCAACCCTTTTAGAATTAATTGCCAGTCAATCTTGGCCAATTCACGTCTCATACCCTCAAAGTTACCTTTCTTTAAGTTCAGAACCATTGTTTCTGAATTAACAATGTCACTCTCCATCCTAATGAAGAACTCAACCATATTATGGTCACTCTTGCCACATGTGGTTAAAGTGCACATTGTCAGATTTTAAACCCCCCCCCCCCCCCCCCCCATTTCAGGGCGCCATAGAGTTTGGGACACAGCAATGTCATGTAAATGAAAGTAGTCATGTTTAGTATTTTGTTACGTATCCTTTGCATGTAATGACTGCCTGAAGTCTGCGATTCATGGACATCACCAGCTGCTGGCTGTCTTCTCTGGTTATGCTCTGCCAGGCATGTATTGCAGCCATCTTTGGTTTATGCTTATTTTGGGGGCTAATCACCTTTAGTTTTTTCTTCAGAATATAAAAGACATGCTCAATTGGGTTCAGATCGGGTGATTGACTTGGCCACATAAGAATTGTCCATTTTTTAGCGTTGAAAAACTGCTTTAGCAGTATGTTTGGGATCATTGTCTTGCTGTAGAATGAACCACCGACCATGAGTTTTGAGACATTTGTTTGAACGTGAGCAGATAGGATGTATCTATACACTTCAGAATTCATCATGTTACTACTATCAGCAGTTGCATCATCAATGAAGATAAGTGAGTCAATACCTTCAGCAACCATACATGCCCAGGCCATAACACTCCAACCAGTGTTTCACAGATGAGGTGGTATGCTTTGGATCTTGGGCAGTTCCTTAGCTCTGCCATACTTTGCTCTTGACATCACTCTGATATGTTAATCTTCGTCTCATCTGTCCACAAGACCTTTTTCCAGAAATCACATGTTGATAAACAGCAATAAAAGGGCGATGGAAAGGCTGGAGGAAAGGCTAGTTGCTGAGAGCTCTCTTATACCTGTATTAAGGAGGCAATTAAACTCACCTGAGCAATTACAAACCATGTGAAGCCATGTGTCCCAAACATTATGGTGCCCTGAAATGGGGGGACTATGTATAAACACTGCTATAATTTCTACATGGTGAAACATAATTGTATAAAAATAGCCTTTATTAAAATCTGACAATGTGCACTTTAACCACATGTGATTTTTTTTCTATTACAAATCTCAAATTGTGTACTGAGGCAAATAAATAAATGATGGGCCTTTGTCCCAAACATTGTGGAGGGCACTGTAGTTCATTTAGCACGTTAAAGCACGTTAATGTTCGTGTTTGAGCATGAAATAGAATAATTTGGATAAAATATTGATTAATGTTTCACCTGCTGAAACCTCCAGTACAACGTACTTATTACAAATTAATTCAGTGTTTGGCAAGAAGAAAATAATGCGGTGAGCCATCTACTTGAACTGGTATGAAAAGTGGATGACGGTGGTGGGGCAGGTAGTGTCGAGAAAGCAGGGATTCTGCAGAAGGACTTGGATAGGTTGGGAGAGTGGGCAGGGTAGTGGCAGATGGAATATGGTGGTGCAAAGTGTGGAGTCATGCATTTTGGTAGTAGGAATAAAGGTGTGGATTATTTACTAAATGGGAAAATAATTCAGAAATCAGAGATGCAAAGGGACTTGGGAGTGCTGCTGCAGGATCCCCAAAACATTAATGTGCAAATCTAATTGGTAGTAAAGAAAGCAAACGCAATGCTAGCATTTATTTTGAGAGGGCTTGCATACAAAAACAGCGATGTAATGCTGAGGCTCTATAAGGTGCTGGTCAGGATGCATTTGGAATATTGTGAACAATTGTGGACACCATATCTCAGGAAGGATGTGCTGGCTTTGGAGAGGGTCCAGAGGAGATTTACAAGAATGATCCCAGGAATAAGTAGGTTAACATATGATGAGCGTTTGATGGTACTGGGCCTGTAATGAAACGCTTTCTGGAACTTTAGAAGATGTTTCCACTAGTGGGAAGTCTAGGACTAGAGGTCTTAGCCCCAGAATTAAAGGACGTTCTTTTAGGAAGGAGACAAGGAGGAATTTCTTTGGTCAGGGGGTGGTGAATCTGTTGAATTATTTGCCACTGGATGTGGAGGCCAGGTCAGTGAATATATTTAAGGAAGAGATAGATAGATTCTTGATTAGTACATTTGTCAGAGGTTATGGGGAGATGGAAGGAGAATGGGGTTAGGATGGAGAGATAGACCAGCCATGATGGAATGGCAGAGTAGACATGATGGGCCGCATGGCCTAATTCTGCCCCTATCATTTATGATATTATAAGTTATGAACTGCTAACATCCATGTGGTAAAAATACTCATTCAGTGCTTTCAGCTGGTGACTTGCAGATGCAATAATGATGCTGAAATGGTGATATGCTTCCAATTTAGGTTGGTTTGTATAATAATAGGAAATTACAGACTGTACTATTCCTATTAACCTTCGGCCTTTGTCTTCTTTATATTAGAATTAATGAATTTAGATATTCTTGTCCAAGACGTCTTGGCGAATTGCTGAAGTGCAACATGTACAAAGTTCCCAGAAATGGACATTGCAGGTAGAGAGGGAGATGAAGAAGTAATTTTTCTTGCTGGCCTTAATCAGACAAGGAATGGAGTATAGAAGTTGGGATATTACATTACAGTTGTACAAGACGTTGGTGAGGCCGCATTTGGAGCATTGTGTTCGGTTTTGGTCACTCTGCTGTAGGAAAGATGACATTACGTTGGAAATAGTGCAAAGATTTATGAGGATGTTGACAGTACTCGAGGGCCCGAGATATAGGAAGAGAATAGACTTTGGTAGTGCAGGAGGTTGAGGAGTGATCTTATAAAGGTATATACAATTATGAAGGGAATAAATAGTGTGAATGCACAGAAGCTTATTCCCAGGTAGGGCAATCAAGAACCAGAGGGCATAGGTTTAAGATGAAAGGGAAAAGATTTAATAAAATCGAGAGGGGCACCATTTTCACGCAGAGTGGTGAATATATGGAACGAGATGCCAGAGGAAGTAATTGAGGTAGGTCCAATAATTGCGTGCAGTTTTGGTCTCCTAATCTGAGGAAAGACATTCTTGCCATAGAGGGAGTGCAGAGAAGGTTCACCAGACTGATTCCTGGGACGGCAGGACTTCCATTTGAAGAAAGACTGGATAGACTCAGCTTGTACTCGCTGGAATTTAGTAGATTGAGGGGGGATCTTATAGAGGCTTACAAAATTCTTAACGGGTTGGACAGGCTAGATGCAGGAAGATTGTTCCCAATGTTGGGGAACTCCAGAACAAGGGGGTCACAATTTAAGGGTAAGGGGGAAGTCTTTTAGGACCGAGATGAGAAGATATTTTTTCACACAGAGAGTGGTGAGTCTGTGGAATTCTCTGCCACAGAAGGTAGTTGAGGCCAGTTCATTGGCTATATTTAAGAAGGAGTTAGATGTGGCCCTTGTGGCTAAAGGGATCAGGGGGTGTGGAGAGAAGGCAGGTACAGGATACTGAGTTGGATGATCAGCCATGATCATATTGAATGGCGGTGCAGGCTCGAAGGGCCGAATGGCCTACTCCTGCACATATTTTCTATGATTCTATGATTCTAATAACATTTAAAAGATTTTTTCATGTGCCTGTATAGGAAAGGTTTAGAAGGATATAGGCCAAACATAGGCAAATGGGACCATGTTTGGAGCATCTTGGTTGTGATGGATGTGTTGGGCCTACATCCGTGCTCTATGACTACATAGGTGGTACAGGCTGCAGCCATGCTGCACAATAGCCAGAGGGAGATAATCTATATGGTATTGGGTTGTGAAAATGAATGAAGGAATGAATGAATGAATAAGTTTATTGCCCAAGTATACACATGCAAGGAATTTGCCTTGGTGCTCCGCCCGCAAGTGAAACATGACATACAGTGACAGTTAAGAATGATACTTAAAATATTAAACATTAATAATAAAACATTATTGATTAAACATGTGAATTAAATAAAATACCAGAGCAAAAGGAGGCTACAGATTTTTGGTTATTAAGTAGAGCTAATACTCATGGAAAAAAGCTGTTTTTATGTCTGGCTGTGGCAGCTTTGACAGTCCGGAGTCGCCTTCCAGAGGGAAGTGATTCAAAGAGTTAGTGGCCAGGGTGAGAGGGGCCAGAGATGATCTTACCCGCTCGCTTCCTGGCCCTTGCAGTGTACATTTCGTCAATGGAGGGAAGGTTGCAGCCAATAACCTTCTCAGCTGATCGGACGATTCGCTGCAGCCTCCAGGTGTCATGCTTGGTGGCTGAGCCAAACCAGACCATGGTGGAGAAGGTGAGGACAGACTCTACGATGGTCGTTTAGAATTGGACCATCATTGCCTGTGGCAGATTGTGCTTCCTCAGCTGCCACAGGAAGTACATCCTCTGTTGTGGCTTTTTGACTGAATTGTTTTGTCCTGGATGATGCCAAGTCTCTGAAATTCTGAGGGAAAATTCACGCCTACAATTAAGTGGAGTCCTATTTAAATCTTGATTGTGGTGGAGACACTTAGAAAAATCATGCGATTGATAACTTATCTGAAATAAACTTTGAGCTGCCATCGTAGCCACAGTTGGTGTGTCAGTTAAGGTGCTGGTCAATGGCAATTTCTGGGATGTCGATCTTGCGGGAATTTGCAAAGTTATAGAATGTCAGGGGAGGTCGTGAAACCCACTCTGGATGGTGATCATTGACTGTCACATTTATAGTGTGAATCTTTTTTTGCTACTTACCTGTGAATCACATCTTCCTACCTGCAGACATAGTCATTTTCACTTTCTTAGAAGCTGAGAGTGGAATTGAACATGGCACAGTTAGCAAATATCCCTTCTTCTCACCATCTGGGGGAAAGGTTTTTGAGGAAACACCTAAATATGATTAGATCTGACACATGCCTTGAGAAACCCATGCAGTGCCAACCTGCAGTTTAGTTGGACAAGCACAATCATATTTCTTTATGTTATCATGGATTCATAAAGTTATACAGCACAGAAACTGGCCCTTTGCCATGTAATGTCCATCGACTAACAAGTACCTAAATATAATCATTTACCAGCACTTGGTCTGTAGTCTTCCATGCCTTGGCTATTCAGATACCTTTTAAATGATGTTGAGCCTGATGTTGTGGTACACATAGGTACCAATGACATAGGCAAAATGAAGTGACGAGGTCCTGAAGGGAGAATTTAGGGAGTTGGGGGGAAAGTTAAGGAGAAGGACCAAAAGGGTAACGATTTCAGGATTACTCTCACTGTGCCGCGTGACAGTGAGAGTAGGAATGAAATGAGGTGGAGGATAAATGCGTGGCTGAGGGACTGGTGCAGTGTGCAGGGATTCAAGTTCCTTGATCACTGGGACCTCTTTTGGGGAAGGCATGATCTGTACACAAAGGACGGGTTGCACTTGAACCCGAGGGGGACCAATATCCTGACAGGGAGATTTGCAAAGGCTACTGGGGAGACTAAACTAGAAAGGCTAGGGGGAGGGACACAGGTAGAGGGGGCTAGGGGACAGGGTGTGGGGCAAGAGGCAGAGAAGGGAAGCACTCGGACCCAAAATGTAGGCGAGAAAGAGGAAAAAGATAATAGACAGAGAATAAGGATGGTGGGTTTCTAAATGTGTATATTTTAATGCTAGGAGCATTGTAAGAAAGGTGGATGAACTTAGAGCCTGGATTGACACCTGGAAATATGATGTTGTGGCAATCAGTGAAACATGGTTGCAGGACGGCTGTGAATGGAAACTAAATATTCCAGGATTTCGTTGCTTCAGGTGTGATAGAATTGGAGGGACCAGAGGTGGAGGTGTTGCATTGCTTGTCAGAGAAGATATTACAGCAGTGCTTTGGCAGGATAGATTAGAGGGCTCGTCTAGGGAGGCTATTTGGGTGGAACTGAGAAGTGGGAACGGTGTAGCAACACTTTTAGGGGTGTATTATAGACCGCCAAATGGGGAGCGAGAATTGGAAGAGCAAATATGTAAGGAGATAGCAGATATTAGTAGTAAGCACAAGGTAGTGATTGTGGGAGATTTCAATTTTCCAAAAATAGACTGGGAAACACATTCTGTAAATGGGCTGGATGGTTTGGAGTTTGTAAAATGTGTGCAGGATAGTTTTTTTGCAGCAGTACATAGAGGTATCGACCAGAGAAGGGGCAGTGCTGGACCTCCTGTTAGGAAATGAGGCAGGTCAGGTGACGGAGGTATGCGTTGGTGAGCACTTCGGGACCAGTGATCACAATACCATTAGTTTCAATATAATTATGGAGAGAGTCAGAACTGGACCTAGGGTGGAGATTTTTGATTGGAGAAAGGCTAACTTTGAGGGAATGCATAAGGATTTAAAAGGAGTGAACTGGGACACTCTGTTTTATGGGAAGGATGTAGAAGAGAAATGGGGGACATTTAAAGGGGAAATTGTAAGAGTACAGAATCTTTATGTCCCTGTTAGGGTGGAAGGAAATAGTAAAAATTGGAAAGAGCCATGGTTTTCAAGGGAAATTGGACACTTGTTTCGAAAAAAGAGAGATATCTACAATAATTATAGGAGGTATGGAGTAAATGAGGTGCTAGCGGAGTATAAAGAATGTAAAAAGAATCTTAAGAAAGAAATTAGGAAGGCTAAAAGAAGATATGAGGTTGCTTTGGCAAGAAAGGTGAAAGTAAACCCAAAGGTTTTCTACAGCTATATTAATAGCAAAAGGATAACGAGGGATAAAATTGGACCATTAGAGAACCAGAATGGACAGCTATCTGCAGAGCCAAAAGAGATGGGGGAGATATTGAACAATTTCTTTTCTTCGGTATTCACCAAGGAGAAGGATATTGAACTCTGTGAGTTAAGGGCAAAAAGTAGAGTAGCTATGGAAACTATGAGATTCAAAGAGGAGGAAGTACTGACACTTTTGAAAAATATAAAAGTGGATAAGTCTCCAGGTCCTGACAGGATATTCCCTAGGACATTGAGGGAAGTTAGTGTAGAAATAGCAGGAGCTATGACAGAAGTATTTTCAAATGTCATTAGAAACGGGAATAGTGCCGGAGGATTGGCGTACTGCGCATGTTGTTCCATTGTTTAAAAAGAGTTCAAAGAATAAACCTAGCAATTATAGACCTATTAGTTTTGACGTCAGTGGTGGGCAAATTAATGGAAAGGATACTTAGAGATAATATATATAAGCATCTGGATAAACAGGGTCTGATCAGGAACAGTCAACATGGATTTGTGCCTGGAAGGTCATGTTTGACAAACCTTGAATTTTTTGAAGAGGTTACTAGGGAAATTGATGAGGGTAAAGCAGTGGATGTTGTCTATATGGATTTCAGTAAGGCCTTTGACAAGGTTCCCCATGGAAGGTTGGTTAAGAAGATTCAATCTTTGGGTGTTAATGGCGGAGTAGCAAGATGGATTCAACAGTGGCTGAATGGGAGATGTCAGAGAGTAATGGTGGATGGCTGTTTGTCAGGTTGGAAGCCGGTGACCAGTGGGGTGCCTCAGGGAACTGTGTGTTGGGTCCACTGTTGTTTGTCATGTACATCAATGATCTGGATGATGGGGTGGAAAATTGGATAAGTAAGTATGCAGATGATACTAAGATAGGTGGTGTTGTGGATAATGAAGTAGATTTTCAAAGTCTACAGAGAGATTTGGGCCATTTGGAAAAGTGGGCTGAAAGATGACAGATGGAGTTTAATGCTGTTAAGTGTGAAGTGCTACATCTTGGCAGGACAAATCAAAATAGGACGCACATGGTAAATGGTAGGGAATTGAGGAATGCTGTGGAACAGAGGGATCTTGGAATAACTGTGCATAGTTCCCTGAAGGTGGAATCGCATGTAGATAGGGTGGTAAAGAAAGCCTTTGGTGTGCTGGCCTTATAAATCAGAGCATTGAATATAGGAGTAGGGAAGTAATGTTAAAATTGTAGAAGGCATTGGTAAGACCAATTCTGGAGTATGGTGTACAATTTTGGTCCCCTAGTTATAGGATGGATGTCAACAAAATAGAGAGAGTACAGAGGAGATTTACTAGAATGTTGCCAGGGTTCCAGCAACTATGTTACAGAGAAAGGTTGAACAAGTTAGGTCTTTATTCTTTGGAGCGCAGAAGGTTAAGGGGGGACTTGATTGAGGTCTTTAAAATGATGAAAGGGATAGACAGAGTTAACGTGGATACATTTTTCCCATTGAGGGTAGGGAAGATTCAAACAAGAGGGCATGACATGAGAATTAAGGGACAGATGTTTCGGGGTAACGTGAGGGGGAACGTCTTTACTCAGAGGGTGGTGGCTGTGTGGAATGAGCTTCCAGCAGAAGTGGTGGAGGCAGGATCGATTTTAACATTTAAGAGTAAAGTGGATAGGTATATGGACGTGAAGGGAATGGAGGGGTATGGTCTGAGTGCAGGTAGATGGGACTAGGGGAAAACAAATGGTCGGCACGGACTGGAAGGGCCGAGAGGGCCTGTTTCCGTGCTGTAATTGTTATATGGTTATATGGTTATAAATGTTGTGAGAGTACCTGCCTCCACCAGCCCTTCGGGCATTGTGTGTCAGATTCCATTCACAGACTTATTTTTCTCTTATCCTCTTTAGGTTTAGGTTAGGTTAGAGATAGTGTGGAAACAGGCCCTTCAGCCCACCGTGACCGCACCCACCAACAATCCCTCCATCTATGTATAGTATTATCTGATCTGGTTGGATAGCATGCAAAACAAAGCTTTTCACTGTATCTCAGTACAAGTGATAGCAATAAAGATAAACCCAAACCAAATCTTTAATGTGTACTAGGCTAAGTGGGACCCGTTGGGTCCCAGCATCACACGGGAGGATTGGTCCCCCAATGCAATATTCCACCTCTCCACCAATTCCAATATTAGTGGCCAGGGGGGGGGGGGGGGGGGGGGGGGGTGGGGGGGGGGGGGGGGGGGGGGGGGGGGCTTTTCTGGGGTGCTAGTATGGGTGTTGTGGGCTGAAGGGACTGGTTTCCAGAGAGCTAGTATGGACATTGTGGGCCGAATGGATTCTTGGACTGGCAGCTCAATCATTCAAGCCTGTTGTGCTGGCAGCTCACTCACTCATGGCTGGTGGGCTGGCAGTTGACTCACGGCTATTCCTTGAATTCCATTTCAAGCAGGGTGCAAGGCCACCAAATTCAAGTGCAGGTTCATACCATTTCAAGCACGGTGCAAGGCCACCAAAGACAGTGAGTCGCGACCTCTCCCTCTTCTATCTTACAAAGACTGAGCCACGCCCACACTTCTGGGTTTTATAGTCCCTCCCCCTCCCACCAGGAGGGGCATGGCCTTCATGGCATGATCGACAGGAGAGAGAATCTCAACATTTTTAAAACACTAATAACTCTCTTATTTTTCATCGATGGGAAAAATCCTCGGCACCCGATGAGCGCAGGGGGACTCTGAGTAAGATGGCCAAAAATCACAACCGTACGTGGTAGCATCTTTTCTAAAATCAATATAAAGCACAAACAGGAAGTGGTCAAGATTAGACTTTTAATTATATAGAAGGCAAGGCAACTTTAATTAGGCAAGGCAACTTTACTTAGGCAAGGCAACTTTAATTAGGCAACACAGCTTTAACATTTCCAAACCAAAGGAAACACAGCTTTAGCATTTCCAAACCAAAGGCAACACAGCTTTAGCATTTCCGAACCAAAGGCAACACAGCTTTAGCATTTGCAAACCAAAGGCAACACAGCTTTAGCATTTCCAAACCAAATGCAACACAGCTTTAGCATTTCCAAACCAAAGGCAACACAGCTTTAGCATTTCCAAACTATATTTTCAAACCACATTAAGGGCACTGACAGGTCAGTAAAACCACTCACAGTTTAGTAGACAAGTAAGTGTTCAGTGTTAATCACAGCTCAGACTGAGAGACATGACCCTCTCGCTCGCCCATCTTGCGGAGACTGACTGAGCCACTCAACACTTCCGGGTTTTATAGTCCCTCCGGAAGGGGCGTTGTCTTCAGGAGAGAGAATCTCAACATTTTTTAAAAACTAATAACGCAATGGGAAAAATCCTCTAGTCCTGCGCAGTGGTGGGGGACTCTGAGTAAGATGGCGAAAAATCACAGCCTTAAGTGGCAGCGTTTTTTCTAAAATCAATATACAGAACAACAGGAAATGGTCAAGATCAGACATTTAGTAATATAGATGACATTCAGCAAGGATCCCAAAAGTGTTACATCACTGGTCACAGGCTTCCAAGCACAAAAGCAACTTTCCACCATCACCCTCTGTCTGCAGTTACTGAGCCCATTTCTAACTTGCCTTGGATTCAATAGGTTTTAACCTTTCAAAACAGTCTTCCACGTCGGACTTTGACAAGGCCTTACTGAAGTCAAAGTAGACTATAGCAAATTCTCTGCCGTCATGAGTATATTTTGGTACTTCTTCACAAACTCAACCAAGTTAGATATGATTTCTCACCACAAAAGCTAACCCTTATCAATCCCTGGCACTTAAAGTGCGTCCCTCGTGCAACAGTAGAGTTGCTACCTAGAGCGCCAGAAATCTGGGTTTGATCCTAATTATGGGTGCTGGCTTTGCAGAGTTTGTACATTCTCCCTATAATCACGTGGATTTTTTCCGGATGCTCTAGTTTCATAGAAACATAGAAAATAGGTGCAGGAGTAGGCCATTCGGCCCTTCGAGCCTGCACAGTCATTCAATATGATCATGGCTGATCATCCAACTCAGTATCCTGTACCTGCCTTCTCTCAGCCATACCCCCTGATCCCTTTAGCCACAAGGGCCACATCTAACTCCCTCTTAAATATAGCCAACGAACTGGCCTCAACTACTTTCTGTGGCAGAGAATTCCACAGATTCACCACTCTCTGTGTGAAAAATGATTTTCTCATCTTGGTCCAAAAAGACTTCCCCCTTATCCTTAAACTGTGACCCCTTGTCCTGGACTTCCCCAACATCGGGAACAATCTTCCTGTCCAACCCCTTAAGAATTTTGTAGGTCTCTATGAGATCCCCCCATAATCTTCTAAATTCCAGCGAGTACAAGCCGAGTCTATCCAGTCTTTCTTCATATGGAAGTCCTGCCATCCCAGGAATCAGTCTGGTGAACCTTCTCTGTACTCCCTCTATGGCAAGAGGGCATTTCCTCCAAAGATGTGCAAGTTTGTAGGTTAATTGGCTTCTGCAAATTGTCCCTAGCATGTATGATGTGAAATTGGGATAACATAAAACTAGTGTACAGGTGATCGTTAGTCAGCAGAAACTCGGTGGGCCGAAGGGCCTGTTTCCATGCTGTATCTCGAAACTAAACCCAACCAAACTAAACCAAACTAAACTAAACCTTCACTACTGCCTCTGGACTGCCCTGCATAGGAGAGACATTCAGTCAACACAGTACAGGGAATAAAAAAAGCATTGCTACTTGTATTGGGTTTCTTAATCCTGGCACTCCCTCTGGTGGTGAAACTGGTCCTGTCGCTGTTGTTGCAGTTCACAAGTTACAGGAAATCAATGAATCATATAATCATTGCAGTAAAGAAGGATGTTATTGGCCCATCGAGCCCATGCAAAATTTTGCAAGATTAATCGAGGTTGTCAATCTCCAAGCTCTTTAACTGTAGTCTTGCAATTTTATTTCTACCTTTCGTTTTTCTAAAATTACTTGACCATATCTGAGCCAGTTCAGTTTAGTTTATTGTCACGTGTAATGAGGTACAGTGAAAAGCTTTTGTTGCATGCTTTTTCCTTGGCCATTGATTTCTGAATCACTGCGGCTCACTGCATGAAATTTATTCCCTCCTGTCACCCCTGTTTCCTCAGCCATTCACTTTAATCCTTTGCAATTTGACATTCTGCCAAAGAAAATAATGTCTCGAAATTGAATATTCCTTGCATAAAGGCATGAATGGAATACTTTATTGTCACATATGACAAGGCACGGTGAAATTCTTTGCTTGCATATGCAAGGTATACAAATAGCGGCCACCTACTGCGCTGACAAACTTACAAAGTACGCCGGCGACTCCTTTGTTCTGCTCCCTCCCCCTCCCCCCCCCCCCCCCCCCCCCCCCCCCCCCCCCCCGCCTCAGCGGTTCCCCCCACGCTGAGTCCTCCATTGTGTATAAACATATACAACAGGACAGATCTGTGAATATTTTCCACGAGGACACACGGGCTGCAAGATTCAATATTGAAAACTCAAGACTGCTTAATATACTGCACATATATTAAAAACTCTTCCTTTATCCAATCTATCATTGCATATTTAAACGTGCAAAACACCAGTAGGCTAATCTTGCTCCAAGCTTGCTCCGCCATTCAATAAGATTATAGCAGAGAATCAAGGTGGAGATGCAATGTTTTAAAACTGTCTCACCTCATTCTTTCCACTGAAATGTAACAGGTTGTGTGTTCCTGCATTACATTTATTCTGCCGGGTGTACACCCATTCCACTAGTTTGTCTGCATAATCCTAAAGTGTATTATTATTCACCTCACAGTTTACTATGCTTCTATGTTTTATGCCAACAACCAATTTAGAAATTGTGATTTCTCACAAATATAATTAGGAAAGTGGGGGATTTGCATCTGATTCTAAGGTACACCACACTATGCTCCAGCTCAAGAAACATTAGATTGTTTGCTCACATTTAACTATTTTTTAATCCATCCTGTTACTACTATTTGTAATCCCTCAGCCTCAAATCTTGAGTACAATCTTATTTTGGGGCACTTTTTGAAAAACTTTACTACTTTTGTTGAGATGGAAGATTTGATCCATTTTATTCAGTCACAGATGTTTAGAAGAATTTTCAGCTTTGTTTTTATGTAGTTAGCTATTGGCAGTCATGTGTTACTGGGTGGTGGGGTTTGAATTCCAAATACAAATTGACCAAATTCCAAAATATAATCTGAGACACTAGTTAAAAATTTGGAAATTCCCAATAATTAAGATGGAATTCATTTTAATCATTGGTCTGAACATGTGTCTGTATTTGGAATTGGTTTTGTATTCCCAAGCCCTGTTAAATTTCAAGGTTAATATGTGCAAGGGATGCTGAAGCTAATTGCCAAAACCCAGCTGCTCCTGTAGCTGAGATGTTAACTCAGTACAGATTGGAAATTGAATCTGGATCAATTAGTTTACTTGGCTTATCACATAAACCAGATAGTGTCTTTTTTCCAGTAACCCTCAAGGGAGCTTAATTTAAATTTACTCTGTATGAATTGCAAGTAAAGTCTGCGATTTTGTATGTAAACAACATCAGTGGAAAAGAGTTGACAACACGGAATGAGTAAAGCTTTTATTCATGACTAACAACATTATGAAAACATTTATTCAGTAAGAGACAACTGCTGAAAACCAAACTGCTTTAAAATCAGATAGCAGAAATTCCAGTGTTCGCACCCTTCTACATAAAAGCTGGGTTGCTGGGTAGCAACCTCGTGATTTTATAAACCTTTAGAAGGTCACCCCACAAACTCCTTCATTCCCGTGAAATTCAACCTGCAAATTAACCTGTTTAAGAAGGAACTGCAGATGCTGGAAAATCGAAGGTAGACAAAAGTGCTGGAGAAACTCAGCGGGTGCAGCAGCATCTATGGAGCGAAGGATATAGGCAACGTTTCCTATTTCCTTCGCTCCATAGATGCTGCTGCACCCGCTGAGTTTCTCCAGCACTTATGTCTACCTGCAAATTAACCTTTTGGGAATCCTGCACCAGCACTCCCAAGTCCTTTTGCATCTCTGATTTCTGAATCCTCTCCCCATTTAGAAAATAGTCTATGCCTTTATTCTACAATAGTCGACAAAAATGCATGACCACACACTTTGCTGTGGTGTAATCCATCTGCCGCTTCTCTGTCCACTCTCCAAACCTGTCCAAGTCCTTCTGCACACTCCCTTCTTGCTCGACACTACCTGTGCCTCCACCTATCTTTGTATCATCTGCAAATTTGGCCACAAAGACATCCATTCCATCATCCAAATCATTAATATACAACATGAAAGATAGCGAACCCAACACCGACCCCTGTGGACCACACTCATCTGGCAGCTTACCAGAAAAAGTCCTCTATATTTGCACTTTTTGCCTTTGCTATTCAGGCAATCATCTATCCATACTAGTATCTTCCCTCTGATACCATGGTCTCTCATCTTTAGCAGCCTCAAAAGCAGCACCTTATCAAAGGCCTTCTGAAAATCCAAGTAAACAACATCCACTGACTTTCCTTTGTCTATCCTGCTATTTACCTCCTCCTGTAACTAGCGGTGTGCCTCAGGGTTGGACCCATTGCTGTTTGTCTTCTAGATGAATGATTTGGAGAAGAACATATGTGGCATGTAAGCAGATTAGCATTAGCAAGTACGCAGATGACACTAAAGTGGATGGTATTATAGGTAATGAAGATGATTGTCAAAGATTATAGCAGGATCTTGATCAGTTGGGCAGGTGGGCTGAGGAATAGATGATGGAATTTAATACAAGGAAATGTGAGATGTTGCATTTTGGGAATTCTCACATGGGAAGGACCTACATAGTGAATGGAACTGTTTGATGAGGAGCAATCTAGGAGTGCAGGTGCATGGTTCCTTGAAAGTGGCGTCACAGGTAGATAGGGTGGTCAAAAAGGCGTTTGGCACATTGGCATTCATCAGTCAGTGTATTGTGTTTAGAAGTTGGGAGGTCATGTTACAGTTATATGAGATGTTAGTGAGGCCACCTTCAGAGTATTATGTTCAGTTATGGTCACCATGCTATTGAAAGGTTGTTGTCAAGCTTGAAAGGGTTCAGATAAGATTTACCAGGATGTTGCCATAATTCGAGGGAGTTATAGGGAGCAGGCTGGGACTTTATTCTTTGGAGTGCTGGAGGATGAGGGGTGATCTTATAGAGGTGTACAAAATCATGAGAGGAATAGATTGGGTAAACACACAGAGTTGGGGAATTGAGAACCAGAGGGCATAGGTTTAAGATGAGGGGGGAAAGATTTAGTAGGAAGCTGAGGGACAATTTTTTTTTACACAAAGGACGGTCATGGTGGCACAGCAGTAGAGTTGCTGCCTTACAGTGAATGCTGCGCTAGAGACCCGGGTTTGAACCCAACTACGGGTGCTGTCTGTACGGAGTTTGTATGCTCTCCCCATGACCTGCGTGGGTTTTCTCCAAGATCTTCGGTTTCTTCCAACACTCCAAAGACGTACAGGTTTGTAGGTTAATTGGCTTGGTAAATGTAAAAATTGTCCCTGGTGTGTGTAGGATAGTGTTAATGTGCGGGGATCATTGGTGGGCCGAAGGGCCTGTTTCCACGCTGTATCTCTAAACTAAACTAAACTAAACAAAGGGTGGTGGGTGTATGGAACAAGCTGCTGGAGGAGGTAGTTGAGGCAGGTACTATTGCAACATTTAAGAAACATTTAGACAGGTACCCAGGTAGGATAGGTTTAGAGGGATATGGGCCAAAAGCAGGCAGGTGGGACTAGTGTAGATGGGGCATGTTTGTTGGTTTGGGGAAGTAGGGCAGAAGGGCCCATTTCCACACTGTATGAATTTATTACTTTAAATCCAAAGATTACTTGTTGGAAATTCATTGATTAATATCTGACTAAGGATAGACAAACTCAGTAATTACCAGATAAAAAGAAGACACAATGTGCAGGAGTAACTCAACGGGTCAGCACAATCAGTGGAGAACATGGGTAGGTGACGTTTCATGTCAGGACCTTTCTTCAGACTGAAGAGTGGTCCTGACCAGAAATGTCATCTATATATCAGGCAACTGAACCATCCTACCATGACTAGTGAGCAGTCCTGAACTACTATCTACCTCATTGGGGACCCTTGGACTATCTTTGATCGTACTTTATTGGCTTTATCTTGCACTAAATGATATTCTCTTATCATGGATCTGTACACTGTGAATGGCTCGATTGTAACCATTTATTGTCTTTCCACTGACTGGATAGCACACAACAAAAGCTTTTCACTGTACCTTGGGAGACGTGACAATAAACTAAAACTAAACTAAAATATGTTCTCTCGAGATGCTGCCTGACGTGCTCAGTTACTCCAGCATGTTGTGCCTTTTTTAGTAAACCAGTATCTGCAGTTATTTGTTTCATATATTTACATATAATTAAGTAGATAGTTGTTACTTACATTTAAGCAGCCCTTTTAGTGAACAGATATTAATTTAAGGCTTGATAGTGTAAGAAATTATTGTGCCAGCTCTACCCAGTGTATAAACATCATATACACTGATGGAGGATAATTTATCTTCTTCACTTCATTGAAGTTTGGTTGTTCTATTTTAGTGAACTATTTTGTGATTCACTTTGGAACAGTACTGCTGCTGGGCTCAGATTGCAGCCAGTGGGCAAATTATAGAAAGACACAAAAAGCTGGAGTAGCTCAGCAGGTCAGACAGCATCTCTGGAGAAAAGGAATAGGTGACGTTTCGGGGTCAATACCCTTCTTCAGATCAGCAACTGTAGTACCTTCCTACACCGTGGGTAAATTATGTTTGACTGCGTTCCCATATGCTGATATTTGTTGCCATTCATGCTGATCGATTTATGCTGTCACTGGGAATTCAGAGGTCACAAAATACATGAACTCCCAGAATCCAGAGAATTGAAACCAGGGCTTGTCAAACTTTGATCTAACATTTTATTTCCAGTCAGGCTTGTGGAACAATGTTCCTTGAGGAATTTCCATTTGTGAAGGAACATACATTTATCTTTCAAATGCATAGAACTAAATATCAACAACTAAAATCAATTGTGTTCTGTTTTGATTCTTCTTGGCTTCTCAATAAAATAAGAGCAGGTACAGAAGACAGCTGAAAACAACAAGATAAATAATCTCATCACAATTTGTTTTCATCATGATACATGCTAAATTATATACAGGATACATTTCTGCTAAATGAACAGAAGTTTGTTGCTTGTTCTATGAATGTTCTTGAAATAGTGACTACCTTGGTTATGTATAAATATATTTATGTAGGAGTCATTACGACAGCAATTGAACCATGCACAACAGTAACAAAATTGCTCAGAGTTCTGATGGAAAATCGCCAGCCTGAAATGTTAAATCTGTTTCTCCTGCCTCTGCCACTCAGTACTGATGACATTTTCTGTTCTTATTTGTAACAAAATAGGTCATAGGAGAATTCCTCCTAACGTGTCTGATTGTATAATGGAGAACAGTTAGGTAATATTGGTGAATAATAAAGGCAGGTAAACGTTTGGAAGTAGGAAAGAGAGATATCATTTACTGAGGTTTTGTTTAAATCAATTTCTACATTTATCCTGAAATGATGTGATTAAATTAGTGTTAAAGAAGGAACTGCAGATGCTGGAGAATCGAGGGTACACAAAAGGCTGGAGAAACTCAGCGGGTGCAGCTGAGCGAAGGAGATAGGCGACGTTTCGGGTCGAGACCCTTCTTCAGACCCGAAACGTCACCTATCTCCTTCGCTCCTTAGATGCTGCTGCACCCGCTGAGTTTCCCCTGATTAAATTAGTGTGCTCCATGCAACATTTTACACAAGGACAAGCATCAGGCATTTTACTCATTGATTTCAGAAGTGCCATCCTGACTCATCTGAGCTAATAAAGCAGCCACTTTTCTTCATCTGTATCATTTAGCCATCATCATTGTACATAATAGAGTGAGAAGAGGTGGCGATTGGAGAGATTGTGTATAAATAGAAGATAGAGCGAGATTGGAAATAAATACTAAATGAGCCTTGAAATGGCTGTCACAAAGTCGTGAGGTAACTCAGCGGGTCAGGCAGCAACTTTGGAGAAAATGGGTAAAGACGGCATTTCAGGTGGGGACCCTGTCCTTATATCTATGGCTTGAACTGGCTGTACTGGATCAATATGACATAAATCAAAATTCAGGAAATTAACCTCTTAAAAGGAGAGCATGTATGTAAGTAGCCCATCATAAAATGCAAGCGTTCATGTTTAAAAATAATCCCCCTTTTCAAGTGTGCGTCTTTATATCTTCTGAAGCCGTTGAATCCCACTTCGATATATTTACTCGGGGCACCAATTTTCACTGACATTGATATTCATAGTGGTACACTTTCTCTGGCACCAACTGCTGTAGAGAGCCAATACCTGCATTCACTGGAGAATAGCACACCCGAATCTAACTTCTGTGGTGGTACAACTCTAGAGGGAATGTCTCTTATTGTCACATGTTTGAGTGTCAGTCGATGAAATATCTCATGACCAATGTTGATGTCTGCTATATGTACGACCGGATTTGGAAAAGCTATACAACTTCAGGTCTTCATCAAATGCAGAAGACAGTCATTGACTTTATCGCTGTGCCAGGAATATGCCATTATTTCTAGCACCTAATCAAATAAAGCAGCCAGCTGCTATTGGTATTTCTATGGCATCTGTTTTCATTTTCCATGACAACCAAAATGAAGGGTTCAATTATTAGCAGATTTGCATAGTTCAATGTTCAGAACAGTCTGGACTGACGTATTGAAAATTAGATCATTCAGGTTTCATTTCAATCTTTGAACAGATTTAATTGCAACTGCATCTCTAGTCTTAATAATAGTCATTTGCAAATGAACTGGAATGGTATGTAATTTTGTCAGTGGCACATCAACAAAAACCAAGAGCTTGGGGTTTTACCAATGTCAGACAAAGTTGAATTATTTCAGGGCATGATGAAAACTTTTGACTAAGAATTGTTCTTGGCAAGAGCAGACAATCACGAGCACAGGTTCCTATTATGTCGCACGCAATCCTGACTTGAAATATGCCTCTGTTCCCTCATTGCCACAGGATCTAAATCCTGGAACATCCCAGCTGACGATACTTCACTAAAAGCACTTCAACAGGTCAATGATGACAGTAGAGCAGAGTGGTTGTAATATGGATGGAGGTCATTTGGCCTGTTAAATCTGTATCGACAACATCCAGCTAGACCCACTCTGCCACCCCTTTCCCCATAGCAATGGGAATGATGTATAGGAAGGAACTGCAGATGCTGGTTTACATTGACCATAGACACAAAATGCTGGAGTAACTCAGCGGGATAGGCAGCATCTCTGGATCGAAGGAATGGGTGATGTTTCGGGTCGAGACCCTTCTTCAGTCTCACCCATTCCTTCTATCCAGAGATGCTGCCTGTCCCGCTGAATTACTCCAGCACTGGAAAGTATTTCCTTCAGCCAGCTCACTTTTGAATGTTATAATTGAATCAGTAATTTGGCAGTACATTTCTCTTTTTCTTCATGTTACTATGATTCTTTTGCCAATCCTGC
Source organism: Okamejei kenojei (assembly GCA_035221665.1). Lineage (NCBI taxonomy): Eukaryota > Metazoa > Chordata > Chondrichthyes > Rajiformes > Rajidae > Okamejei > Okamejei kenojei. The sequence continues at coordinate 83,858,939 of CM069135.1, forward strand.
TTGTTCCATGTTCCTTGGTTCTTGACCCTTTCTGGAAATGGGAATGCTCTCTCTACCTCGACCCACCATGATTTAAAATATAGTAATTGGAACTCCCAGTCTAACCATCCACATAACAAATCTCTCATCCGTGCTATTATTTTAGTAAATCTTTTATGCATCATTCCTAAACCCATACATCGTTTCTAAAGTGTGGTGCCCAGAATTGTGCATAATAATAGTGTGATTAATTCACTTGTACTCCATGCCTCTACTGATAAAGGCTGGGATGTCATCTGTTTTTTTTAATGATTACTTCCTCTACCTGCTTTGTCACCTTTAATGAAGAATGTGTATTTATCTCCAGATCCCTTTGTTCCGTCTGCCACTGTAGTTCAATGTGCCTCCAAGTTTTGATGATCTACAGATTTTTAAATGGTGCCCTGCAAATCCAAGTCCCAGTCATTAAGATAAATTAAGCAGGGCAGTGATCATTGTGCTGATTCTTGTATTCCATCGTGCACTCCCTGTAGTGTAAAATGCACCCATTAACTGGTTTCTGCTACACAGCCATGATACTGTCCCTTTTATTCCACGGACTTCCATCTTGATGGAGTTGCCAATTAGATTCAGCACAGCCTAAAATACACCAGACAATGACTTTGCCCAATCATTGAATTTCTTTATTAATCATGATTAGGTGAAACAACTCAAAGGTTCATCCCATGGTTTCCAACAATTCCAAAACGCATTACTTTATTTCATTAATTACACAACGTCCAAAACACACTACGTTTATTCAGATTTTGCCTGCTCCTGGGGGGCTCCCGTAATCCAAATCCAGATTATACCCACTTCATTTAGTGATCCCCAATCTACATCTTCCCCATCCTCACTGTATCCTGCCTTTATTGTATGGACACACATGAATCCCCTCGAAATATAAGATGCTGAGAGAACTTTGGTGCTAAACTCACCGCATTGCTACTTTAGTATCAAGTTTACTTAATCTCGAGGATGCAACTTTCATGGTCATTTGGCACAGGCCATTCGGCCAATTCAGCCTTTCAATTTCCTGAAGATAGACACAAAAAGCTGGAGTAACTCAGCGGGACAGACAGCATCTCTGAAGAGAAGGAATGGGTGATTCGGTCAATTTCCTGATGGACTATGGAATAATCAGCCCTCTTCCCCCTTTCTTATTGTTAATCTGCGGGATGTATACTGCTGCTCACAAATCATGACATTTACCTTTTAATATTTGTTTTTCTCCTCTAATTATTTTGTTTTCTCTGTTAATTGTTTTTCTAGATTCTTTCACTGCTTGAGCCTAAAACTGGCACATGTGTAATATAGGAATTTCCCCTTTACTCTCCTCCATTCAACTCTCACCCAGACCTTTTCTTAATTGTGGCTTCAATTTATTAATTTATTTTTCTAATTGCTTTCTCTTTAACTTCTAATTCCCATAGTGCACATGCAACTGCAATTGGTTTACTTAATTCTTTGGCCCTTTTGCCCTGAATGGCGTGAACCCACTCCCAGAGCCTAACAATAGACATTAGACAATAGGTGCAGGAATAGGCCATTTGGCCCTTCCAGCCAGCATCGCCATTCAATGCGATCATGGCTGATCATCCACAATCAATACCCCGTTCCTGTCTTCTCCCCATATCCCTTGACTACGCTATCTTTAAGAGCTCTATCTAACTCTCTTTTGAAAGTATCCAGAGAACCGGCCTCCACCACCCTCTGAGGCAGGGAATCCCATTGGGATCCTTTCCACAATGGGTCATCTTTACGAGAGGCTTCTACCCATTTGGGCATTTTTTATTTAGTACAAAATGTACGCTGTTGTCTCAGCTCACGGTGATGCTTAATTGCCTCTTGCCGAACCTACCCAGGAACTCTAAATGTTGCCAATTAAATTCAGTAGATGCTAAATTATACTTGATAATGACTTTCCACAATAATTATACCTTTGTTTAATCATAATTAGTTCAAATAACTCAAAGATTAATTATGTAGTTTCAAACAAGCCTAACATTTACAGATTAAATTTCCCACTAACGCGACCTTGGCTCGCAAATTACGTAACCTCGTGGTCGCTTGATGTGTACGGGCACCGTACACCTCAAGCGGGGCCGGTCCCATTTAGAAACGCGGAGTTGTGCGGGGCTGGTCCCGACTTCGAAATTCTTGCAGTGGCCGAAATCTTTGCGCGCCAACGGCCTTCGGCACGCAGGCGCATTGCGGTCGTACGCAGCATCTTGACGGCGTACGCAGCGTCTTGACAGCGTACGCCTAGCGCGTGGCATTGCGCGACGACGTGACCCCGGTGCGGCATTGCATGATGACGTCACTGCCCGACGCCATGCGATGCCCAAATTCAGTCGGCCCACCTCCTGCCCAGCTGATTGGCAAGCATGACGCAAATGATGTCATGCGCGAACTTAGTGCGTACTTAGCGCAAACTTCGCGTGAACTCCGCTTCCGTTTGGTCGCGCCAAACGCACGCAATAACATGCAAGTGGGACTGGCCCTTTAAGCTCTTTAGTTTCACAACTCTTTAGTTACACAAAACCAACCAGTTCAGATATATCCTATTCTTTATGAACCTGGCTGGGATTCTTCCCTAATTCTCTGTCGTATTCTGCAATGATTGTTTGTCAAAGTTTCCACTGGCAACAATCCTGTGAGGCATCTTTTCATATGTTTCTCTGTATGTCTCCCAGACATAGCTCTATTCCTTGCCACCAATGCCATGGATATGTCCATTTTTTTTCTTTATAGGTAGACATAAAGAACTGCAGATGCTGGTTTATACCAAAGATAGACACAAAGTGCTGGTGTAACTGAACAGATCTGGAGAGAAATGATGGGCGAGGCTTCGGGTTGGGACCCTTCTTCCATATAACTACATGTTTTTAATTTCTTCAGATTTCTGCAGACACTATTATCAATTTAACATTTCAATGACCAGTTCCATCTCAGGATATCCCTCCATAACAAGTCATCCTTATCTGTTTGTCTGAAGAAGGGTCTCGACCCAAAACATCACCCATTCCTTCTCTCCAGAGATGTGGCCTGTTCCGCTGAGTCACTCCAGCATTTTGTGTCCATTGTACTGTTTGTTCTGTACTCAGGGTCAGCTCCTAGACCTGTGTCCAGGACCATTAATTTCTCACTTTAATGCTAACCAGATGTTCATGTGGGCTCACATGATCATGCCTCACTATGTTTCTTCTACAAGCAAGATTTTCATTGTACCAGCACCTTACTGTATTTGTACATATGACAATTAATGCGACTTGACTCTGTTCCGCTATTCACTACAATGGCAAGCCTATGATATAGCAATCCTCAAAAGCCATTTGGAAAACTGTATATTTCACATAAATACCATTTCCCTCATCTACATTCTCTGCCATTTTTCACACAACTGTTCCAAGTTAATTTATAACAACCAGCAAGGGTAATTACAAATGGTCCATTAACGTTAATGGGACTCGAGTGGTTGGACAACATGGTTGACATGGATGAGTTGGGCCAAAGGCCTTGTTTCTATGTTGTATAGGTTTATGATGCTGTAAAATTATTCTCTATTACACTCTTAGCTAACTTCAAATGCGGGTACATAAGTATGTATTAGGGTATTTATTATCATGTCCTATGGGCCAGGTGCTACTAGGGTGCCCTGAACATTGTTCTGGCTAAAATAAAATGAGCTTTACACCACATTTCTAGACCCGGATGCCGGGTTCTGACTACGGGTACAGTCTGTATGGAATTTGTCCGTTCTCCCTGTGAAAACATAGGTTTTCTCCGGGTGCTCCCATTTCCTCCCACACCCCAAAGACATACAGGTTTGCAGGTTAATTGGCTTCAGAAAAATTGTAAAATTGTCCCTAGTGCGGAGTGCACAGGGTGATGGCTGGTTGGCTAGTACTCGGTGAGCCGAAAGGCCTGTTTCCATGCTGTATCTCTACAGTCTAAAGAAGTGAATGTTGCAAAGATTAGGCAAGATGAGGCAACTTTGAATAAATTGATTCCCTTTATTTTCATTTGTCATAATGCCTTTTTTGAGGGAGTTTTTGAAGATGAAGCTTTCTTTTTATAATTTGCCTAGGCTGTCAATTATTCAATATGATGAGAGACGTTGGGTCACAGGTCCCATTCACAATAGTAAAGCTACCGGCATTGAACATGAGGAAAGGGGCAAAGTTTCCATTTCTTAATGCCAACATAAATTCCAAAGCTTAGAGCAGAGGAATTGCAAGATTAAGTATTCTTCTATGAAAACTCTCTATTAAGTTCGAAATGAGTTCTTTAAAATTTCATATTTAAATTTACATTGGCAGTACCTTTATTTTATGTAGCACTCAAATGTACTGAGATTAGTAAAGCAACAATTACATTCATTTGATTTAAAATCCTTTGAATCCTATCCTTAATCTTTTGCTATTTTACAATGAAGGAAAAGTAAACAAAGCCAAATGGTATAATGCAGACACATTGACACACAATACACAACCTCCTTTCTGTAAAGAGTACATAACCCATAAAGACAAACATTATAAAATACCAGTTACTAAACCTAGCAACAATTTCCCCTGTAGCCATTTACTTTGCTAAATCAATACATACAATTTGAAGACATTTTAAACAGATCCTGTTAGCACAGCATCTCATAACAATGATAAGATGGTTTATAAGCTCTGAAATATTTAAATGACACTGACTTGTAGAACAGATATGTGGTTGTAAATTTTCCAGTACAAAGGACAGTTAAAGAAACAATATCCAACTCATCCGTAGGAGATTGTCCAGATAGTGAGTCTTAAAAAAAATGTGATTAATGTTTTTTATCATTTTGAATGTGACCATCTGTGGTGTAGATTGTAATCATCATTTTGTGATAAAGAATTGTCCATGGTGTAAGAACTTGGATAATCACTGGTGTGCCAGGCGGTTCAAAACATGCGGAAGGTTTTATGTAGCATACTGCAGACAGATTTGAGCAGTTTCTTAGAAATTGAATGAGATCAAAGCTTTAGAGTCCAATCATATCCAGTTAGGAACAGTGCTGGAAAAGTAAATACCTTTTAGGAGAAAGAAGCGGCTTATATGCTCAATGACACCAGGGTCTAGAAAGTGAATGTGAATAAAATGGCGGAGTCACTGAACACCATGTGTTTTCAGTGGATCTCAGTCTCCTTTTAAAGTGTCTGCCATCAATGAAGTGAGTCTTCAGTCAATCTGATTCAGTAGTATCAAGAACTCACAATGAAATTCAAAGACAGTATGGTATACGGATCCAGTCAATATCCCAGCAATAACCATGAAGATGGGAATACAGAAGAAGGGTCTCGACCCAAAACATCACCTTTTCATTCTATCCAGAGATGCTGCCTGTCCCACTGAGTTACTCCTGCATTTTGTGTCTATCTTGGTATCTGCAGTTCCTTCCTACACACTATGTATTTCTAGCCAGGTTGTCTCTGTTTGATTGCAACTTTTGTGGCTGTTCAACCAATCAAAGAACAAGCTGTGATGTCCAGTTCACAAAAAATAGGTCAAATTCAATCTGGCCAGTTTCCACTCCATAGGCTCATGCACAATAAATTGAAAAGTAATGGAAGGTAACAATGATTATCCGTAAGATCACAAATTCTTCCCCACAAACGTCGACAGGAAATGTCCACATAACAACATTTGTACCAGCAGGCCAACCTCCAGAGCACCAGATAAAATCAATGGATGCAAGCATTCTGCAGCCTGCTCGGGATTGGAAAATGGAAGTGGACTTAGAAAAAAGGCTTGTGTTTCCCCCAGACATTGTGGCTACAACACTCCGGCCAGACATGGTCCTGTGGCCCACAACAGCCAAGTTGGCATACGTTGTGGAATTGACAGTTCCATGGGAAGATGGTGTAGAAGAAGCTTATGAGAGGAAAAATACCAAGTAGTCTGAACTGGCAACTGAAGCTTCCCAGAATGAATAGCAAGAATGCCAAATTATTAAGTCCTTTTAGCTCTACTATCAATAACTAAATACCAAAGTTTAGTTTAGGATTTGCCTGGGCCAATCGACTTCAAATCTCGTTGCAATCTAGGTTCAAATGTAATCTGAAGAGCTGAATTTGAGAGATAAGATGACACTGACTGCCTTTGTTATCAAGGCAAGGTTTGATGAAGTGTTGCATCGAGATACGCTGGATAAACTGAAGACAAAACATGCTGGTGGTTTGAGTAAAAGTGAATATATTTGCTACAGGAGTCTCTTAATGCTTCATCCTGTGCACAATTCAATTTTGTTCATCTTATCTTTCCCAACAGAGATTAAATCTTTTTGCAAAAAAAAATTGCTTGCAAGGGAATCAATTCAAAAATATATGTTTAAGAAGATTGCGGCTAAAGGCTTTCATGCCGGCTAGTTACGGTTTAAATGTAGAAATCATGATAGTGCCCATTACATTATTATTGTGTTTAACTACTGGGAGGAAGTGTAATGTAATTTTTAAAAATGCACATGATATTTTTGTACATGATATGCACATTGATATTTTATGTCCCAGTAATGACTTATTTTTTTCAGTTAAAATGTAATCTTACAATTAATCCTTTCACTAAAACAAAGCCAGAGCTCTAATGAAAAATGGAAAGCGCTTAATAGATGCAGACATTATGTCAAAATAACATGGACATTTTGAATCTATTTTCAGAATGGTGCAACAGGATCATTCTCAGAATTAAATTTCAGAATAAAAGGACGTACCTTTACTGAGAATTGATAGAGATTGCTGATGAATGAGTGTTGGGAATGTACTAAGTGCAGCAAGTTCAGGGTTGGTAGTTCAGAAGGATGTAATCTTGTCCTCATTTACCATGTGTGTGCAATCATTAATGTTTCAGTAACATCTAATGAGCTTCACCTAACACAAACTTCAATTGCCTTTCTCCCATCTCCACTTGATTATTCATCTGAAGATTCAAGTAAAAAGCCACTCTCCTCCGCACCTCATCCTCTGCAGTGTTCAGAGGCACTTTCCCAAAATGGGGTCTACACTCGCTTGTGTGCTCTGCCATGCTTGGCACTGTTTCCAAACCTTGTGGAATGACTTTCATCAAAGATTTCAGGCAACACTAGTTAGCTCCAATTGGACTGGACACTTATATAATTGGATGCTGTGATTATGCTGGTTGATGCTGAATTGAAAATAACATGAAGGAGCACAAAGTTTGCGCGTCATGCTGGTCAAATGAACATGGGCTAATATTGCAGTTTATTGATTTTTCTAGTATTTTCTGATTGGGTTCTGTGCTGCAAATTCTCCCAATTGAACATTTTTATCTTTTGTTCAAACTCCTTCATAGCGTCACCATCAAGCTATAATTTTCCTTGCTCCTCCACTTTCCTGTGCAGCCTAATTGCTCTTACTCCAACATTGATTGCTATGCTTTGTGATAGTGAGGCCCTGGGTTCTGAAGTATGCTCTGCAAACCTGCACTGAAAGCTCATTATGTTGTTCAGCGTCAGATCAGATCTAAGAATAGTCAAGAGGAAGGAGCAATTTACTTTTAATGCCTTGACAGAAGGAAAGATCATACCAATCGATCGATGGTGGGATGATCAAGCAGATTAAGATGCATTGGATTCATGTGACTTGCTAGTAGCTCAACCAGAGAAAACAGAGGATAGTAATGGAAGAGTACCATTCTGTCTGGAGCTCTGTGACTCATAGTGTTTCAAAGGGATCAGCGCTGGACTCTCTGCTGTTTGTGATATATATAAATAACAGTGCTGGAGTAAATCAGCAGGTCAAGCAGCATCTCTGGAGAAGATAGATGTGGCGTTTCTGACTGAAGAAGGGTCCCAATCTGAAACATCACCTATCCATGTTCTCCAGGAATGCTGCCTGACCCGTTGAGTTACTCCAGTACTTTGTGTCCTTTTGTGTAAACCAGCATCTGCAGTTCCTTGTTTCTACGTTTACCAGGGTGCTGCCTGAATTAGAGGCTATTAGCGAAAAGGTGGGCAAACTTTGATTGTTTTCTCTGGAGGGAAACCTGATGGACGTTTATAAAATTATGACAAGCATAGAAAAGGCAGACTGGAACACACTGCCAGGTGATATGGTGTGGTGGTGCTGGTAGATCCAGATATGACACAGGGCAGCACATTGGCACAGCGGTAGAGTTGCTGCCTTACTGTGCCAGATACCTTTGATTAATGTGGTACGGGTGTCAGAGATTATGGGGAGAAGGCAAGAGAATGGGATTAAGAGGGAAAGATAGATCAGCCATGATTGAATGGCGGTGTAGACTTGATGGGCCGAATGGCCTAATTCTGCTCTTATCACTTATGAACATGATTTTATACTCTGGGTCGATCCTGACTATGGGTGCTGTCTATATAGCGTTTGTGCATTATATATGTGACCACTTGGGTTTTCCCTGGGTGCTCTGGTTTGCTCCCACACTCTAAGGATGTGTAGGATAGTGCATGGGGTGATCGCTGTTTGGTGCAGACTTAGTGGGCTGAAGGGCCTGTTTCCACTCTTTATCTCTAAAGTCTAAAAACAGTGGGGTTTAAAAGGCTTTTAGATAGGCACACAAATTTGCAGGGAAAGGTGTATATTCAGTATAAGCAGACAGAAGTGATTAGTTCTAACTTGGCATCATGTTTAACACAGACAGCATGGGGCAAAGGGGTGTTTCTGTGCTGTACTGTTCTAACTGAAGCTAAACTTTGCCAGAGACCCGGGTTGGATCCTGAGCTCGAACGCTGTCTGTGCAGAATTAGCACATTCTGCGTGTGACCAGTGTGCACACTCCAGCTGCTCTGGCTTCCTCCCACATCCCAAAGACCAGCGAGGTTTGTAGGTTAATTGGCCGCTGTAAACTTGTGCATAATGCAAGGAGTGAATAGAATGTGGTATGACAGAATTAGTGGGAATAGGTGATAGATGGTCAGCATGGTCTCGATGGGCCAAAAGGTATACGCTGCTATATCTATAAAATAAAATGCTCACTAGATCAAACTATGCCTTTTGATCGCTTTTTTAACAAACTAATATGCCCTGCTTTTCATAAATAGACTTCTGTATTACTGCAATGACCTGAAAATATGGTTGATCCAAGTGAACTGAAGCATCGGCCAGCAGCTGCTATGTACATTCTCAGCCTGAGAGCTCCAGAAATAAAAAGCTTTCAATCAAGCCGAGTTTCTAAGAAGCAACAGCTGCCCTTGAGAAGCTCAATTCCAATAGCCTCACACTCATCCACGGCAACCTCTCGTATCAGGCACGAGCCACTTTATCAGAACAACTGCTGATAGAGCAGTCATTGCACTATTTTAAGGCATTTCTATTTCCTTATGTTTCAGGATATGGGTGTTGCTGGAAAGACTCCTCTCATTGTTTAAACTCAGCTGATCTTTAAAAAGGGAGTGCTGGTGGATCCTCTAATTAAACGGGTTTTGGACCTTGTGGCGATAATATAACTGGTGGAAAGTTTGGAAACCTGAAACAGAGCAGATAAAGTAATGGTGATGTATATTTAAAATTAGCATCCATTCCTCTCCACTATAATCTTGACCGCTATTAAAGGCAGAAATAGTTCTTCACTTGCCATGATCCTGGCATGGTCTTTCACCCCTCATTATCTAACAGCTTGGCAATCATTGTGTATTCAGCTAGTCTACAAAATAACACCTCCTTTGTCCTACAGTAGATCGAAAACTCAGTGGTTATAGTGGTTACTGTGATAATTAAAAAGGTTCACAGCCAAGTGAGAATACTGATGCCACTCAGCATATAATTTCCCCACACAATTTGTCTATTTGAGTGAGAAGATAGACATGTTCCATTCCAGCAATCACTTAACAGGGGTCAATTTATTGTGTTAATGTGAAGAAGCAGAGCAGGAAACAGCCAGAGACAATCAGAATAAGCAACAAAAGAAGACCCCATCTTATTTGTTAACGAAGAAACTGCAGATGCTGGAGAATCGAGGGTTACACAAAAAGCTGGAGAAACTCAGCGGGTGCAGCAGCATCTACGGAGCGAAGGAGATAGGCGACGTTTCGGGTCGAGACCCTTCTTCAGGTCTGAAGAAGGGTCTCGACCCGAAACGTCGCCTATCTCCTTCGCTCCTTAGATGCTGCTGCACCCGCTGAGTTTCTCCAGCTTTTTGTGTAACCCCATCTTATTTGATGTTGGGAAGTATTCAGGAAATCAACTGATTTACATTTGCATTAAGGATAGAAAGAAAGGCACATACTGCTGGAGTAACTCAACGGGTCAAGCAGAATGTTTGGAGAACATGGATTGGTGTCCTTCAGACTGATTATGTGGGGGATGGGGGAGAAAGCAGGAAAAGTGGAATGGCAGGTAATAGGTTGATATGTGATGTGGGTGTAAGGGGAGGGGAGAAATAGATATGAGTTCAGGTGGGGCACGTGAGATGGGGGGGGGGGGGGGGGGGGGGGGGGGGGGATGAGGGATGGGGAAGAAGGGGGACATGGGTTGTAATTACCTAAAATTGGAGGTCAATGTTCATTGGGTTGTGAGCTACCCAAGCAGAATATGAGGTGCTGTTCCTCCAGTTTGCATGTGGCCTCATTTTGGGAATGGAGGAGGCCGAGGATGGAAGGTCAGTATGGGAATGGAAGAGGAGTTAAAATGGTCAGCAACCGGATGAGCCAATGGCCTTGGCAGACCAAGTGTAACTATTTGGTGGAATGTTTGCCGAGTCTACCCTTGGTCTGGTCGACAGGAGGCCACATTGGGAACACTGCATGCAGTAGAACAGGTTAGAGGAGGTTCTAACATCAATACCACTGGGCATCAGGGCTTTCACATGAATATAAGAACATATAAATATGGAGCCACTGACCACACAAACCTGCCGCACCGTTCAATATGATCATAGCTGATCTGCCCCAGGCCTCACCTCTTATGTGCTAGCCCCCCAAATCCTTCAATTTCCTGATCATTCAAAAATATATCTACTTCTTCTTTAAATACACCCATGTTCTTGCCTCCACAGCAAATAATTCCAAAGATTCACCACCCACTGTGAAAAGAAGTTCCTACGTACCTCAGTATTATATGACCAACCCTAAATTGTTAATTATGTCCCCCTCTTTTGAGATATCCCTCAAATTAATCTTAACAACATCTATAGTTAGAAAGGGAAGTTCACCATAAGTTCATGTTATAGGAGCAGAATTAGGCCATTTGGCCCATCAAGGCTACTATGCCATTCAATCATGGCTGATCTATCTTTTCCTCTCAACCCCATTCTCTTGCCTTGTCTCCATAACCCCTAACAACCATACTAATCAAGAATCCGTCAATCTCTGCCTTAAAAATCTCAATTGATTTGGCCTCCACAGCCTTCTATGGCAATGAATTCCACCAGATTTTCTTCAAAATTGATTAAACTTCCTTAATCAAAAATAGCGATGAGCTCCAATTATGATGATGCTCCTGCAGGGCTGCAAGTCCCAGGATTTAACTCCCTTGACAATGAAGGATCAGCAAGTCAGAATTGTGCACAAGATGGGGGGATATCATCATATCCCATGTACCTGCTGCTCTTGTCCTTCTTGGTGGTAGAGTTTGTGGTCTGGGAAATGTCCGAACAGCCATGGTGCATTTTGTACATTGGACAAATTGCAATTTGCGGAGGGAATGAATTAGTGGATCAGGTGCCAATTAAACATATAGCAGTAGGAACAGTTTTATGTAGCTTCTCATGATAGAATGCATTGCCTGAAACATGGTGGAAACAAAATCAATTCTGATGTTCAGACTTACTATCTAAGCATTTGCCAGGACCGTTGCAAATGGGAATGAGCTGGGGTGTGGCAATAATGGTTTAGCTCTTCTGAAGAGCTGGAACAGGCTTGAGAGGCTGAAGAGCATCCTGCTTTGATATATCAGTCTATGATTCCATAACTTGGGTGGCATAGGTGGTGCAGCAGTACGGTTGCTGCCTTACAGTTCCGGGGACCCAGGCTCGATCCTGACTATGGGTGCTGTCTGTACGGAGTTTGTACGATCTCCCTGTGACCTGCATGGGTTTCTCCAGGTGCCCCGGTTTCCTCCCATACTCCAAAGGCATACTAGTTTGAAGGCTACTTGGCTTGATGAAATTGTAATTTTTCCAGTGTGTGTAGGATAGTGTGCAGGATTGGCTGGATGGTGTGGACTCGGTCGGCCAAATGGCCTGTTTCTACACTGTATCTCTAAACTAAACTAAACTAAACTAAACTAAACTAAACTTAAACGCATCAGATGTAGGAAGGAACTGCAGATGCTGGTTTAAATCGAAAATATACACAAAATCTGAAGAAGGGTCTCGACCCGAAACGTCACCACATTTCTTCTCTCCAGAGTTGCTGCTTGTCCCGCTGAGTTACTCCAGCATTTTGTGTCCATCTTAAACTTAAACACAGATTTTCATGATGCTTCTGTCTGTTAGTATCAATTAAATGTATTTACGCCAAAAACCTTCAAAAATAGCAGATAGTTGTATTAATGATAATGCATAATATTACTTTTTAATGTACTTCAATACATCCAGCTAACACTGAGTATTTCTATACCAGTCCAAAAGTAGTGGACACAAGAGAATGGAGGTTGAAATTCAATTGCCGTGTGACATCTGCTAATCTCACCATCTGCTGTACACAAAGAGCAGTGAAAGTAATCTGCATTCACAAGAAAACACACCATTGTAACCTAACCTAACCACCATCTGCAATAATTGAAGATGAATGTCACGGAAGAAGCATTGTAGGCATAAAAGCTGATGGCAATAAACTAATCAGAACAAGTAGAAATACATCTGCAGAGAAGCATTTGCGAGTGTCAGGAGATTTATAACGGTTCACTGCTGCTTCAGATCTGCAGGCATTTGCATTCTTAGTTTTATACTGATTATGAGGAGAAAATAGCAGCCTTGGGTTTCTTGACTCTCTATCTCTCCCCCACCCTAGTCGCAATAGCTTCTCATTTTCACACTACAAACAGCTTACAATGGCTTGTTTCCTTTATCATCGATACTTTTTTGCATATCTTTCATTCATTGTTCTTTATCTCTCCACATCACCGTCTATATCTCTCGTTTCCCTGATCCCTGACCAGTCTGAAGAAGGGTCTCGACCCGAAACGTCGCCTATCTCCTTCGCTCCTTAGATGCTGCTGCACCCGCTGAGTTTCTCCAGCCTTTTGTGTACCCTTGGGTTTCTTGATGGAAAGGATTTTGACTGAAATCAAATTTGCAGGAATGAAATCAGACTGATACCAAGTAATTTGTATTTGTTCTCTTTATTCTGCAGGTTCTTGTGAAGTCAACAATCCTGTTGTCCTTATTAGAATGTGCATAATTTGATTGTCTCTGCATTTTTATGGCTTGTAATTGTTTTTGCTTCTCTTTATTGAACTTGATTATTAGGAACTTCCTTTGGAAGATAATTCAGAAGCAAAATGAAGAGGGAAATCAGTTTACAAAACATTATTATGCATTAAAACTATGAAAGTGGTTGTCTAGTGTGAATAAATGAAACTTAATGAAGCTACAAAGAAAAATAAAAGGTGATATTAGACACTGCATTGTATTAGTTGGTTCAATTAGTTGGTACAAGAGGGATTTTAAGATACATTGTGGTTAGATTAGTACACCAGGAAAGACAATGATAGAGTCAGAGAGCTGTACAGCATTGAATAGGCCCTTTGGCCAACCTTCTCCATGGTGACCTAGTTGGCATATTGGGCCAGTCCCATTGCCTGCATGGCTCTCTAAACCATATATTTCCAAGTATCTGGCCAGATGTGTGTCCTTTAAAAGTCATAATTGTATCTGCTTCTATAGCTTCTCCTGGTCGGCACCTCATTGCAGATACAGACTATCCTCTGTGAAAAAGGTTGCACCTGAGGTCCCTTTTAAATCCCTCCCCTCTCACCTTAAGACCATAAGTTCTAGTTTTAGAATCTTCTTCGCTGGTAAAATAAAAACTGTGAGTGTTCATTTTATTCATGCCAATCATGAACTTGTACGCCTCAATAAAATTATGATTCAATAAACAAAAAATGTATAAGTATTGACACGGCCAGAAAGTCATATATATCTTTTTAAAAACACTGTCCCTCTCACATTTAGAAAAAAATAGTATTATGCTAGTCATTAGGACATCCTTTTCATAAAGAGGGCAACAGAAGAAATCCACTTCATCTAAACAGAAGTCTACAGCAAAGAAGGTTTCAATTGGATAAAAGATAACAAATTCCCAATATTATCTACCATAATTGAACAACTGGCCGATGAGAAATATATAAGGAAGAGAACCATGGATTGGAAACACAAGTTGAGATGGGTATTTATATAGGGGTGAGAGGTTATCTTATGGAAGAGCAATATGTGCATTGAATCACCTCTCCAACAAGCCAATTAGCTTTAGTACAAAAATAGTAAGATTAAACGAGAACTTTCCAAGTTTGAAGTTTGATCTGTATTTTACGAGGAGTCGCGGTGAGGGATTTCGTGAAGAACCCGCCAGCACGCCTGCGCGGCATCCTTCAAAGCAGCGGTGTGGAATCACAGAACCAACCATGACTGAAAATAGTAAGATGAAAACCGTAGAACTACCTGTTTGACCTGATGATAGAGGGTGGGAGCGGTGGGCACGAAATCCCTCACCGCGACTCCTCGTAAAATACAGATCAAACTTCAAACTTGGTAAGTTCTCATTTAATCTTACTATTTTACTTCGGAGTCACGTCAGTGACTTCGTGAAGATTTCAAAGCTCTGTGATTTCACGCCCTGAACAACGTCCATGCTTATCACACTGCCGCCATTCTGATGGAGTAAGACTGTTAATGGAGTTCAGTTGACAGCGGCTGAAAAATCAACACAATTTATTAATCAACTAAACAACAACCCCTAATTCGGGGCCAGACATTTACTGAGCGGTACCCAGGATAGCTTCTGCGAATGTCGCAGGAACGGCCAGAGACTTGTTATAGAACCGTTTGAAAGGTTTTTCCCCCACTGGCCCAGCCCACAGTGGCGAAAAAGTGGTCCATGAGCACCTTCATGGCTCTCGCTGCAGCCCTGGTGGAATAAGACTTAAAAAAAAAAAACGTTAGTAGCAACTCCTGTTTTAATAACTCTTTACCAAAGAATTTTATTTGACCAGGGTTGGCCACCATGGTGTCCAGTCGCAGTTTTTGTAACATCTGGGCTCGTTGGGCTGTCGCCAGTGCCATGAGCATCACCACCTTAAGGGTGAGCTGTTTCAAATGGTAGCTCATCTATTGGAGCCCAGCTCCTCAGTAGGGTCAGCATGATCCCCACATCCCACGTTACTGTATATCTGGGTCGTGGAGGGATTGGTATTGAATACTCCCCTCATTAGTTTAGACACCAGGTGGTGGGAGCTGATACTTATATCCAGGTATGAATACAGCGTACACCTGTCGCTGCTGATGGCACTGTAGCTGAGGCCTGCATCAAAATGGAGGCCTGCTAGAAACTCCAACACATCCAGTATTGTTGCCGAGTTGGAGGACTTGTTGTTCCGGGCACAGAAACCTCCCACTATCTGATTTGAGTGAGATATTGTTTGCGGGTGGATTCCCGACACGATGCTGCAATAAGGTTCATGGCTCTTGACGAGATGCCTGCCCGGTTGAGCGGTCTTTTCAGAACCTGCAAGCCAACAAGTTTAATGACCATGGCAAGGATGACTGACCCCCCTGTAATGGAGTGAGTAATCAATTTGGGATGTTTCCCAATCGCCATCCATGGTTGTTGTACATTTGTACAACCATCGGGTACCATGGTTGTGTAGGCCAGTCGGGAATGATCAATATGTCAGTTGCAGAGTCTAGTTTAATTTTCTGCAATACCCGACTGGTGAGGCAGCATGGGGGAAACGCGTAGCAACCCATTTCCCCCAATGGATAAAAATGCATCCAATGCTATTACCCCAGGGTCTGGTTCCCACAACACATACGTTGGTATTCGATGGTTTAGCCTGGACACAAATAGGTCAATATCTGGTGTCCCCAATTTGAGCTATAATATCTCCAAAATCTGGGGTTCAACATCCACTCAATGTTGTCATTGAAGACACGTGACCTGGTGTCCGCCACTGAATTAAGCTTCCCAGGCAAATAGGTCGCAGTAATCCAAATATTTCTTTCAATGCACCAGTTGCCAAATTGTATTAGCCAATTCATTGCAAACTAGCGACCTAATACTACCCATATGATTGATGTAAACCATTATTGTAGCATTATCTATTCGAAAGCGGACATGTAATCCCATGAATTAGTACAGAAGCCCGCAGTCCATGAAATACCCCCAGCATTTCTATATAGTTTATCCCATGTGACTCCAGGAATGTAGACTCATGAGAGTTCCATCTGCCACCACAACTGGACATCGTACCAGTTGCTCCCCAGCCTGGTGCACTTGCGTCAGTTAGTAGCACAACATCAGGGTTGCTCCATATAATAGGTCAATGACATTCTTTAATATTATCTACCCACCATTATAGCTTGTTTCTAGCTTCCGGTTGTAACCAAAGTGGCCGATCAAAGCAGCCAGCATTTGTTTTTTAATGCTGTGATTTGTGACCTTTGTGAATTTTGGTAGTGTAGCGGTCCGAATCGTGCAGCTGGGAATGTAGTTACCAATTTAGAGTTACCAATACCAATAACTTTCGCTGTTTGCCACATGGTCGATACCCTGGCGCAAGCAAGATTGTAGCACTCTTCTGATTATAGCAGTAGCTTTATTAGTGGGGATGATAAACTTCATTAAATTAGTGTCTAAGGTGAACACCAAATCCATAACCCGTAGTGGGTGCAGTTTTTGATTTGTCTGGATGGATTACAATCCCAGCTTCTCAAGCAGAGCCTTGGTTGCAGCCACTCCTTGAATTGCCAATTGGAGGGTCTGCCCCATTATAAGGATTTCATCCAACATGCCATCACTATAATCTTGTTGTCGGAGAAGAGCCAATACAGGTAACTACCAACTTGGTAAACAGCCTAAGCTGTGATGGTTCCATTAGGCAATGCACCCTTCCAGACAACTTCAGAATTCCCTGTGAGCCTCAGCGATGGGCACCGTATAGCATGCTTCTTTCAAACTGATACATGCCATAAAGTACCCTGAGTAAAGCATCCACCTAGCTGTTCCAAAAGCATCCATTTTGACATGGGTATATTGTACAAAAAGTGTTCAACTCAGCTAAATTGATTATAACCCGACATTCCTCTTATTTTTACTGCTGGTGAACATATTAGGCTCAACTCAATATGTCCATGCTTGGTTATGCCAATTACCACTTTTCCCTGCTCGCCATATAATTTCAGCATGCCCTGCCTCCACCTCTTTTCGGGATAGAGTAAATTCCTACGAGGCGAATGCTGGGTATGGGAATCTATACCTCCCACGAATTATATACCCTTGAACACTTTGTAAAAATAAACTCATCTGTGGTTACAGTTTTCCCCATATGTCCAAGGCCGCCCGCAATCGCCCACCTATTCATACAGGAGGGATACTACGGCGTGAGAGGAGCCAGACCCCCTTACCTCCATAGTGAACGGCGGTTCCATACATACGGTGCTTCGGGTGGACGTTATGGAGGTTGACGGCCCGGCGGCCGCATTTCCCATGCAGGCCGCTGTTTGGCCTTGCCCTAAAATGGTCGTTGTATTTATTGAGATGGAGGTAGGTAGAATCTTTGTGCCCTATCCGGCAGCCTTGGTTCACAGGTTGTATTAGGCTGTTGCCGGTGATATGGGTGAACTCTGACCGATGGAGTTTCATGAGGCCCACTGTTTTGGCCTCCTTTGTCCAGTCCCTTCACCTGTTTGTACAGGTCTCCAAGCAACTGATGCGGCGGTTGGAGCGGTAATGGTCGGCACAAACCCCGCGAATTTGGGGTTTAGTGTGGGCTATATGGAGCTCTTACGCAGGCAATATATCTCATACTGGGCGTTGCATAGGAGTGCCAGTGCATCATGCTATTTACTGGACACATTATCCCCGATCAGGGTTTTGCAAACGCCGTTATGCCCGTGGAGACCCTTTCTCCAAGGTATTATTGAAAATCTGACTCCAGAGTTGGTGCATACGTAGGCAATCAATGGTGCCCGCCAATTCGTGGTGCAGGGTTCACCTGTCTGGGTAGAAACGGTAAACTTCACTCACCACATCCAGCATCCTCCTCATGCTCTGGTTCAGCGGTCACTGGCTGTCCCTGGTCGTCGTCAAACTCAGCAGCTGGACAATCATTAAATGCTTCTGGCTGGAGACGATGAGGAGCTGAGCGGAGTCCTTGCACGCTAGTGGATGCCGTTCTTCTCGTTCTCGGTCCCGCTGGAGATGTTGGACCATTTAAGAGCTCCAACCGCTCAATGCGACCGTCCCTGCGAGATGCAGTGGACAAGCCGACTTCCCCAGGCCCTGCGAATTCACTGGGGCTTCCACCATCGGACCTCACCCCCTTAGGATGCTGTCTATGGTCCAATGGCAGGTCGTCGTGACCTACAGCCCAAGTAGGGTCATACGACTCCTGCATGGACTCTCCGCTAGTCTGTCTTCTCCCAGACTGTGGCGGCCCACCTGGCTGATAAGAAGGCAGGTGAGTTGACTCGGCGCCGGCCCCCGGAACCTGGCTCCCCGGAGTCCGTGCAAGCTTACCTCCACACTTACACCATTACTTTGGCGTGGAGGCGCATGGTCGGCCGCTCGCAGCGCTGAGCTGACCGACCGCTTCCTGCTGCCACCTCCGCCCTTGACCGCAGCCTGACGGGGTGTGTTGTCGGCGGTATCTGCTCCAGCAGGCCTACACGACGCAGCGTGTTATGCCCGGGCTGCACGATGGCAGATATCCCTGGCTGCGGTACGCAATGCACTCTGCAGGGCTCCCCTGTCGTGCGGCTGTCCCCCGGCCCAGCCCCCTCGGTCTACTGAGCTCGGGGAGAGGTTGCCTGTAAAAGAAAAACAAGACCCCTTGCCACGTTACCTGTATCCCCCCTTATTCTCTTGGGGGACGGGGGGCTCGGAGTCTGGACCTGTTGCTTGCAGCTCCGTAGCGGTAACCCATTCGGGGGTGAGTCGGCCCCTGTATTAGCGGAGCGCCCGACTCTGCATTCCAGCCCCCACCGTTGCGTTAAAGCTGCCGGCGTTCCGTGCAGCTCGGGGACAAGGGCCGTCGGCTGGCCGCAGCTCAGCTCCGCGCCCGACTTCCTCATTCCTGCCCCCACCGTTGCGATAAAGCTGCCGGCGTTCCGTGCAGCTCCGGGGACAAAGGCCGTCGGTTGGCCGCAGCTCAGCTCCGCTCCTCGGCAGCGTCGTCCTGCTGGCCCTTGTCCATGCTGTGAGCGTTAAAACTGCCGGCGTTCCGTGCAGCTCCGGGGACAAGGGCCGTCGGCTGGCCGCAGCACAACTCAGCTCCCCGACAGCGTCGTCCTGCGGCCCTTGTCCATGCTGTAAAGGAAGGTAATACTTACCTGCCGGTCTTGTGAAGGAGGCCGGTGGGGAGAGCGCACTCCCCCCCCCCAGCTGCCGCTGCAGATGCGCGCGACGATATGCTGCGCAGGCGTGCTGGCGGGTTCTTCACGAAGTCACACGTGACTCCGAAGTAAAATAAAATGTTCTGTGAGACAAAATGCTGGCAAACATGAGAAGTTAGTTACACAGAATGGCACATGATCTTTTGTTTCCTTGTTCGCTGATTGGTTTCAAAAATAGGAATATTGGCCTGAATTACACCTTCATTGTGCTGGCAGTTTAAAACAGAACTGTCTGCAAGAAGCTCCTTGTGCATCAGTGTGCTAATGACTATAATGCTTGTGCCTTTAAACACAGGAGTGGGGAAAATGGTGGAAGTCAGATGTCAGCGTGTCTCACCACCTATTCCAAATATCGTTAATTAATTGTCCTCAATTAAATCAAATCTGTATTTAATTGGATTTTACTTTATAATTGATTTAATGTTTTTGAAACCCCCCCACTATCAGAGGTATTTCACGCCAGTTAAAAAGGTCTTTGATAGCTTCGGGTAGTCTAGAGGCTGGGTCACAGATTCCATTACCTGAGACCAGCATTTTGAAGGGTAGCTCAGCGACAGTTATCATACTGGGAGCAGGCAAGAACCACAGGTCACACAGGAACAAACCAGCCCAGTTACATGACAGTAATTGTTAGTGAGAACTGCACTTGATACCTTAACACAATCTAAAAGAAGGATTAATAATGCACTGGCTCTGTTTTATAGGTCGAATTTTATTATATAAAATGATTCTGTGCAAAGACAGCATTTATGAACACTTACAAAACGTACCCAATGGGATAAATGTGCTCAGACTGTATACCACAGAGTTTTTGCATGTCACAGGTAGCTCAGTGGAAAAAAAATCACATGCAATTTTCAGCTAACAGAATGAATGTGTCTAGTCTTATTTACATATGGGATTGATAGATTTTTGCTTTAGTTAGGATATGAAAGAAGATGGAAGTAATTTGTGCATCATCCACGAATACCTGGTATATACTGTATGTAAAAAGCAGAATAAACTGCACCTTTAAAACACTGCTGCTTCTATGAGAACTTAAACTATACCCATATTCATAATTACTGTGATAGCTTATATTCTGAAGTGGATGTGTTCCCGGAAACCACTTTGTGATACAAAATCTTATTGTAGAAAGCAAAAATATTTCAAAATGAGGCAGAGAAATGTGCGGTGTTGCATTTTGGGAAGTCTAACATGGGCAGGACTGACACAGTGAAGGTTAGGGCTCTGGGGAGTGTTGTAGAGCAGACGGACCTAGGAAAAAAGGTGCATGGCTCCTTGAAGGTGTAGTCGCAGGTAGATGGGGTGGTCAAAAATGCTTTGGGCACATTGGCTTTCATCAACCAGAGTATTGATTATAGAAATTGGGAGGTCATGTTGCAGTTGTATAAGACATTGGTGAGACCACATTTAGAGTATTGTGTTCAGTTCTGGACACCATGTTATAGGAACGATGTTACATAGACACATAGATAACAGGTGCAGGTGTAGACTATTTGGCCCTTCGAGCCAGTACCATCATTCAATGTGATCGTGGCTGATCATCCACAAATAGTACCCCGTTCCTGCCTTCTTCCCATACCCCTTGATTCCGTTAGCCCTCAGAGCTCTATCTACCTCTCTTTTGATTAATCCAGTGAATCGGCATCCGCTACCTTCTGAGGCAGAGAATTCCACAAATTCACAACTCTCTGTGTGAAAAGGTTTTTCCTCTTCTCAGTTCTAAATGGCTTACCCCTTATTCTTAAACTGGCCCCTGAATCTGGACTCCCCCAACATCGGGAACATGTTTTTTGCATCTAGCTTATCCAATTCCTTAATAATTTTAAATGTTTCTATAAGATCCCCTCTCATCCTTCTAAATTCCAGTGAGTACAAGCCCAGTCGCTCCATTCTTTCATCATATGACAGTCCCACCATCCCGGGAATTAACCTTGTGAACCTACTCTGCACTCCCTCAATAGCAAGAATGTCCTTCCTCAAATTAGTAGGCCAAAACTGCACACAATACTCCAGGTCTCACCAGGCCCTGTACACTGCAGAAGGACCTCTTTGCTCCTATACTCATCTCCTCTTGTATGACGGCCAACATTCCATTAGCTTTCTTCACTGCCTGTTGTGCCTGTATGCCTACTTTCAGTGACTGATGCATTAGGACAACCAGGTCTCGTTATACTTCCCCTTTTACAAACCTGACACCATTCAGATAATAATCTGCCTTTCCGTTCTTGCCTCCAAAGTGGATATCCTGACATTTATCCACATTATACCCAACCTGTCCAAGTCACTCTGCATCCTCATAGCATCCTCTTCACAGTTCACATGGCCACCCAGCTTTGTGTCAAATTTCTGCAAATTTGCTAATGTTACTTTTAATTCCTTCATCTAAATCATTAATGTATATTGTAAATAGCTGCTGTCCCAGCACTGAGCCTTGCGGCACCCCACTTGTCACTGCCTGCCATTCTGAAAGGGACCCCTTTATCCCTACTCTTTGTTTCCTGTCTGCCAACCAATTTTCTATCCATGTCAATACCCTACCCCCAATACCATGTGCTCTAATTTTGCCCACTAATCTCCTGTGTGGGACCGTATCAAAGACTTTCTGGAAGTCCAGTTACACTACATTTATGTCCATTTTACTTGTTACATCCTCAAAAAATTCCGGAAGATTAGTCAAGCATGTTTTCCCCTTTGTATATCCATGCTAACTTGGACCAATCCTGTTACTGCTATCCAAATGTGTCGCTATTACATCTTTGATAATCGATTCCAGCATCTTCCCCCCACCGATGTCAGCCTAACTGGTCTATATAGACCTTCAACCCAGAGACATTAGGTTAGACGAACCAGGTACCAATGTCTAACTGTGGGAGTGTGTAGGGGGTTACCTGAATTGAACGGATTTGGGCGTCTGCCGGGCACCACCCATTGTGTGTAGACCTAGGGCCCCCCCCGGGGCCAAAAAATGGGTGCTGAATAGTTGAGTGAGGTGCCACTTAATCCACTACCATGGTGTGCTCACTACCACGCCTGTATCAACAACACATTTGCTAATGGTCTAATAATTGCCTTCTCGCTCCCTCCTATCTTGAAAAATGGGATAACATTAGCTACCCTCCAATCCACAAGAATTGAACCAAGATTCTATTAGAACATTGGAAAATGATCACCAATGCATCCACGATTTCTAGAGCTACATCCTTGAGTACCCTGGGATGCAGACCATCAGGCCCTGGGGATTTATCACCTTCAAAGTCCCATCAGATCTACCCAACTTTGATTGTTATACGTCTTCCCTTTTATTTTTATACCCAACATCATTTCCTGACTTCCCTTGTCAGCCATGGTCGCCTCTTACTCCCCTTAAAATCTTTCTTCCTCTTTGGAATGAAATGACCTGCATCTTCTGGATTATTCCCAGAAACACCTGCCATTACTGTTCCACCGTCATCCCTGCTGGGGTCCCTTTCCAGTCAACTTTGGCCAGCTGCTCCCTCATGCCATAGTCCCCTTTGTTCAACTGCAATACTGACACTTCCGACTTTACCTTCTCCCTCTCAAATTGCAGATTCAAACATATCATGTTATGGTCACTACCTCCGACAAATTCGAATGGTTCCTTTACCTTGAGTTGTCAAGCTGGAAAGATTACAGAGAAGATTTACAAGGATGTTGCCAGGACACGAGGGTCTGAACTATAGGGAGAGGTTGAGCAGGCTGGGACTCTATTCCTTGGAGCGCGTGAATGAGGGGTGATCCTATAGAGGTGTATAAGGTAATGAGAGGAATAGATCAGGTAGATGCACAGAGGCTCTTGCCCTGCATAGGGGAATCAAGGACATAGGTTTAAGGTGAAAGGGAAAAGATTTCATAAAAATCTGGTGGGTAACCTTTTCACACAAAGGTTGGTGGGTGTATGGAATGAGCTACTAGAGAAGGTAGTTGAGGCAGGGACTATCACCAAGTTTAAGAAACAGTTAAAGAGATACATGGATTGGACAGGTTTGGAGGGATATGGGCCAAACACAGGCCGGTGGGACTAATATAGCTGGGACATGTTGGCCGCTGTGGACAAGTTGGGCCGAAGGGCTGTATGACTATGAGGCAAATTTGAATGATTTATAGGAAATAAAAGGAAAAGACAGTGCAGGTTTTGCTTTGATTTTGAATATCGAGAGTTTGAAATAAGAGATATTATTGCATTTTCAATTATTTAATAATTTTACAATCATTGCAGCAAATTTTCTGTATTGGCATTTCAGATATGAAAATACATTTTCTGTTTTGCCATGGAGGTTGATGTCCAATAGAAGTTTCTACTGCTTACTTTTGCACATAAATTTGTAAAGTTACTAGATATGTTTTATAAGCTCTGATTTTTACATATACATTTGTATCTGTGAAGTAGCACAATGTACAGATAGCCTGAAGGTTTATATTTCTAACACCACATAAGCTTTTTGAGAGCTCATTCCAAGATGTACTGCTACAATTACCCTGAAGCAAGAGAATTCTAAATTTAGGATGTCCAACAGAAATACGTAAAACAGAGCTTTTTCTCACCCTAAAGCTGTTAATACTGCAATGTTGACTTTTACTGAATCTGCACAGTTAATAAAGGACATAAATTGTCACCACTTGTTCCCTATTTGTCCTTCACTGTGGTGCATCGCATTTACAAGATTTCATCATGCCAGATGTAATAGCTATCAATTGAAATAAATAGTTTTATCATAGTTAACTTATAAGTTCTTAAATGTCCATGCCTACTTAAAGCAACAAAGGAATATTAAGTGCAAAATTACCTCATCAGATGGCAAGCCGTTTAATCAAAATTTGAAAGTTGTACAGAGAGTAAATCAGAGGTGGCACCTCTGAGTTGCAGTTCCTTTGATTGCATTCAATCCTGACTTCTGGTATTCTCTGTATGGAGTTTGCATGTTCCGCATGTGACCACTGGTTTTCATCTTGGTGCTCTGGTTCCCTCCCATATTCCGTGGATTGGCAGGCTCATTGCTCCTGTTGTGTAAATAACTGTGGGACTGGGGAGTTGATGGGAATGTGGGAAAATAAAATGAGATTAGTGAAGTATTACAGTAAATGGGAGCTTGATGGTTGGTATGGAGTTGGTGGATCGAATGGCCTGGTTCTGTGCCATATGTTTCTATGACAGTAAAATAAGAGTTGCCAATTTTGGGGGAAAGAGCATGTTTGATTAGTTTTTTTCATGGTGATATAAGACTGCTGAGAATAACAAATGATGACATTAAATCTATGATAAAGTACCCAGAGAAATGTTGTGTATTTCTATAAAAGCAGGAATGTCATAAATCAAATCTCAAGTGACAGGAGATCTACCTTATAACATGGGAAAGGACCTGAAGGTAACTTCTGTTGAAAGATGAATCATTGCAGATCCTTTTTAGAAGCAGAAAATTGCAAGTGCTGTCAAGGATTGTTAAATGATTTTTTTAATATATCAGAAGCCAGGAAAGCCCTTGAGTGATCTAACAACTGTAATTGAGAAAGCAATTTTCCTCCTTTTAAAGAATTTGATTTTCTCGGCGTTCATAATGTAGGTTATGAAATGTACGGAGTGATTAGTCCTTTAAGATTCTTGAAGTTATTTTACAGGATGACAACTTCAGTGTCAAGGTCAGGATTTATCATTGAATCAGTGGTGAGCAATAACCTTCCACAGTGAAGGCAGTTCTGTGTCATCATATTTCTTATGCTTCCATCTTTGAATCGGTAGATGAAGGATTCAGATATTGAACTCGGACAGGTTTAGGCAGCATCGGGCAGCATCTATGGAGGGAATGGACAAATGATGTTTTGGGTTTGGACCCCTCTTCAAACTGAGCAGAGTAAGGAGCAGAAAGCTGGATGAGGTAAGGTGGAGAGGGACAAAGCCTAGCAAGTGATATGTGGATAGAAACAAAAGCGGGAGTAACAGCAGGAGAGGCAGAGAGAAGGAATGGGTGATGTTTCGGGTCGAGACCCTTTTTCAGACTGAAAGTCATGGAAAGAGAAACAAGAAATATGGACGATGATGTAGAGAGATAAAGAACAATGAATGAAAGATATGCAAAATAGTAACGATGACACAGGAAACAGGTCATTGTTAGCTGTTTGTTGGGTGAAAACAAGAAACTGGTGTGACTTGGGTGGAGGAGGATAGAGAGCGAGGGAGTTAGAGAAATCAATATGCATACCACTGGGTTGTAAACTGCCCAAGCAAAATATGAGATGCTGTTCCTCCAATTTGCATTTAGCCTCACTCTGACAATGGAGGAGACCTTGGACAGAAAGGTCTGTGTGGGAATAGGAAGGAGAATTAAAGTGTTTAACAACCTGGAGATCAAACAGGAGAGGGGGGTGATTGTCCGATGGGTGGATAAAGCTAGCAGTAACCCACAAACCTGCCTGCTTAGTAATCCGTTTTGGTTTTTCACAACTGGAACTACAGCTGGAGGTAGCAGGCAGGTTAACAAATTTCAGAAATTGCAGTTGACAGATGGACAGATTTTTCATGCATTAGCAAATCAAGAAGGGATCTCACACAGTTCTTGGCTGCATTGAGTGGACGTGGAAAGAATGTTTCCAGTAATGGGAGAGCATCATCTCAGAATAGAAGTACATTCCTTTAGGAAGAAGATGAGAAGGAATTTCTTTAACCAAAGGTTGGTGAACCTGTGGGATTCATTGCCACAAACGGCTGTGGAGGCCAAGATATTGGGTATTTTTAATTTAGTTTAGAGATTCAGCACCGAGCACACCAGCCAGTGATCGGCACACATTAACACTATTCTACATACACTAGGGACAATTTACACATACACCAAGCCAATTAACCTACATACCTGCGTGTCTTTGGAGTGTGGAAGGCAACTGAAGATCTCGAAGAAAGCCCACACGGTCATGGGGAGGTTGTACAAACTCCATACAGACAGCACCCGTAGTTGGGATCGAACCCGGGTCTCCAGCGCTGCAAGCGCTGTAAGGCAGTAACTCTATCCAATTGCGGACTGGGTCTAAAAATATTGGTTGCCAGGAGACAAAGAGGGCCCACTTCATCAGGGACCCACTTGATATAGGGGGCCCACTTCATCAGGGACCCACTTGCCATCGGGCAAGCTGACACCATGGCCAGTCCGCCACTGACTACCACTGCGCCACCGTGCTGGAGATTGATAGGTTCTTGATTGGGAACGGTGTCAAAGGCTAAGGGGAGAAGACAGATGGATGGGGTTGAGGGGGAAAAATAGATCATCCATAACTGAAAGGCGGTGTTGACTCAACGGACTGAATGGCCAAATTCTGCTCCTTTGTCAATGTTTTTGCTGGATTTGTGGTTGTGCGCACCTAGAACAACCTCTTGGGAATGAGATGTCTGTTCAAAATCCACTCTGATGCATGAGTGGATTTTGAATGGACGTCTTATTCCCAAGAGGTTGTTCAAGGTGTGCACAACCACAAATCCAGCAACAACACCAACACATATCAGGGAATTGGATGAGGGTATATTTGTCTTAACAACTTCCCATATCCAATAATTTAACTTTCCAAAAGTCCCCCGGGCAGGTCGATGCAGGAATGCGCCAGCAAGAGGCTGTGGTTGGGAATCCAAGGGAATGGGCCAGGAAGTGTGTGGGAGAGGAAAACTAAAGGCAGTGATGGGAGGTCAAGGAGGAAGCACAGTCAGTGGGAACCTGAGGCAGCGGAGATTCACAGCGGTGGCCAGGAGGAGCAGAGCCACACCTGGTTCTGTTGCGAACCCATCCAGATGGCATTCTCACTAGGGGAGGGAGAAGGGGAGGGAGAGGGGAGGGGGGGAGGAGAGAGAGAAGGTGGAAGGGGGGGCGGGGTAGAGAAGGGGGGCGGGGAGAGAGGGGGGGGGCGGAGGAGAGAAGGGGGGGTGGAAGGAGTGGAGACACCTTTAAGAAGCCAGACACCTTTAAAAAGCCAGAGATACACAGCTGTGAAGTTTAGCGGGCATTTAACATTAATGGTCGGTTTTCCTTGGTTCTGAAAACTCGTGCTTATTTTTTTTTCCCCCAATGAGCCAATAAAAATGCCTCGTCAGCAAAGGAGATTAACTAAAACTACCTATGGCTACCTCTACTACGTACAACGAAATGGGCGACCCCACTACCACTGCACCTCCGACTACAGAATTATCGATTTTCTCCATAGCGACCAATTTTGAAAAATGTTCAAAAATTTGCTACGACGATACTGAGGCAGCGACTAGTTTGTAGAATGCGGGAACGCCTCGCGACCATGAAGGAGACTTACCAGAGACCACCAGCGAACATGTGGCGACCATGTGGCGATCATGAGGCGAGCGCAGAGTCTCCTGCACTTGCCTAAAAAGTCGCCTGTGGGACAGGCCATTTAATCCCCTCAGTCTCCCTCCTCAGCTCCCACACTTTCCCCCCTCTCACTCCTCTCCCTCAATCCCTCCCCCCCCCACTCTCCCTCCTCACCTCCCCAGGATCTCGAGGTTGCCGCTCCTCTCCCTTCCAGCGTGCCCCAGAGGAACATCAGCTGTCGATGCCCTCAGAACCAGGCTCAGGTCTCGGATCCTCGGTGCGTCCCAGAGCACCAGCAGCTACGGCCGCGTGCCGGCTGAGGCAGGCAGGTGCGGTGGCTGACAGCAGACGCAGCCAATCAGTGTGGCAATGGTGCAGGAAGGGGCATTGTTGTTCCAGCAGTGACTGACAGGAGAGGAGACCAATCTGCGCATGTGCGGTTTTTAAGATTTTTTAACCTTAATAAACTTTAAAATATACCACTGATCGGAACAAAACTTGTTGCACTTGCAGCACTGGTGAATGGTGAGTAAAGGGCCTGTCCCACTTGGGCCGTCATTTACGCGACAGGCCGGTAGTGACTGACGCGCGATGGTCGCGAGCGTCATCATGCGTCCGCACAGCCATCTGGAGTGCGTGACGTCATTTGAAGATAGACACAAAATGCATGAGTAACTCAGCGGGACCGGCAGCATCTCTAGAGAGAAGGAATGGATGATGTTTCGGGTCGAGATTCTTCTTCAGACTGAAGAGAGATGATTGAAGACTGAAGATGATTGGAGATAGACACAAAATGCTGTAGTAACTCAGAGAGACCGGCAGCATCTCTAGAGAGAGGGAATGGATGATGTTTCGGGTCGAGACCCTTCTTCAGACTCTCTGAGTTACTACAGCACTTTGTGTCTATCTCCAATCATCTTGGCCCCGCTCTGGGAGTAGGAGTGGGGGGCAAATCCGTGAGCCCCAGGCCGAGTTTGGCGATCATTTGCCTGCTTCAGCCGCTGTTGGAGGTGAGACGTTGTGCCGCGCCAGGGTCTTGGGCCTGTCCCACTTTGGCAGTCAGTTACGCGACAGGCTGGTGGCTCACGAAGAATTTGTGCAGGACGAAGTCCACACTCCTCCACGCCACTCCACACTCCTCCACTCCACTCCATGCGCCCCCACACGCTACCCACATGCTAGCAGGTTGCGTAAATGGCGTGCGAATGACAGCCAAGTGGCACAGGCCCTTTAGGTGGTGAAAAATCGTAGTGCTATCGTCTACTGTTTTGCGCAAATGTATAAACAACGCAAACCAGAAGCTAACAAGATGAGAGTTTTAGTTATGTATAGAAGATAGATAGATTTTATCAGGGAATTGGGGGATGTGGGATGGAAGGGGTTACTTCCTGAACAGTGCATTATCGGAAAGAGAGCATTCAACATTCATAACATAGAATTAACACGGAGCCAAGCATGCAGCACAAGAACAAGTCTCAGTCCATGATATCTGTGCTGTCCATAATGCCAATTTAAACCGTACAGATAGTGTGACCTCTCAGCCAGGAATATAAACTCAGAAAATCCCCCAACGTACTATTAATCCAAAGCACCAGAACAGAACAGATCACCTCCATCTATTGTACATTATTTGCACAATTCACGTACGTCTGACAAATGCCAAAAAAAAGGAAAAAATATAGTTTTAATCAAAATTGCTTTTTATCTTGTTGAATTTTTAATACAAACTATATCCCATTTGCAATCTGAAAAGGAAGGACAATAAAATTGAATTATTAAACAGTTTCTGCAGTCTGCAGAAAATGTAATCAGGAATGTGGCAACAATATGTAGCACTATATAATATTTATGGGAACTTGTAATTTCCAGCTTCAATTAAAATATCCTTTAAATCAGTGACATGACATATTCATTTTGTGTGGTTGCCTTTAGCGAGATAATTCTAAAAATAGTTCTGTTTCTATAATTGTGAAAAAATTATTTATATTAGTAAGCTGCTTGACTGATTAAAGGAACATGCATATTAATTTAAACATGACACAAGAGTTCAGTGTGAGGGTACAAGGCAAGTAGCTGGGAAATAGTTGACCAAGCCCATCGAACTTCGAGCTTGAACTTTATGGTATAGGTTAAAAATCTGGCGGAAACTATGCAGGGAGCATGGCAGAAGGCTAATGCTAGGACCTGGCTAATGTGCATGGGAGGCTATTGAGGGTGGAAAGCCAGGAACAATTGCATTTAAGGGCAGAGGCAAACTCTGACATTTCTGCTCCCAAGGGCACAAGTAGGTGCATGGAATGTTTCATGTGCAGACGGATGAGTTCAGTTTATCTTGGCATCATGTTCAGGACAAACATTGTGTGCCTCAGGACCCATTCCCGTGCAGTTCATGTTCTTGTCATCCCTCTTATAACCTTCACGTATAGTTCCAGAGGTCCCTAGTGAGGCTCCTACTATGAACTCTTGTTGGATTTTAAGGTCATAAGGTCATAAGTGATAGGAGTAGAATTACTCCATTCAGCCCATCAAGTTTACTCTGCATTCAATCATGGCTGATCTATCTGTCCCTCCTAACCCAATTCTCCTGCCCTCTCCCCATAACCTTTGACACCTTCACTAATCAAGAATCTATCTTTCTCTGCATTAAAAATGTCCACTGACGTGGCCTCCACAGCCTTCTGTGACAAAGAATTCCAAAGATTCACCACCCTCTGACTAAAGACATTTCTCCTCATCTCCTTCCTAAAAGACCATCCTTTAATTCTGAGGCTTTGACCTCTGTCCTATGCTCTCCCACTAGTTGAAACATCCTATCCACATCCACTCTATCCAAGCCTTTCACTATTCTGCATGTTTCAATAAGGCCCCCCTCATTCTTCTAAACTCCAGCGAGTTATGGCCCAGTGCTGACAAATGCTCATCATAGGTTAATCGACTCATTCCTGGGATCATTCATGTAAACCTCCTCGGGACACTCTCCAGAGCCAGCAAATCCTTCCTCAGATATAGTGCCCACAATTACTCACAATATTCCAAATGTGGCATTACATCCCCATTTTTGTATTCTGCACCAGCACTCCCAAGTCCCTTTGCACCTCTAATTTCTGGATATAGTCTGAAAATAGTTTACGCCTTTATTTCTACTACCAAAATTCATGAGTCCACACTTTGCTACACTATATTCTATCTGCCACTCTCCCAACCTGTCCAAGTCCTTCTGCAGAGCCCCTACTTTCTCTACACTATCTGGCCCTCCATCTATTTTTGTACCATCTGCAAACTTGGCCACAAAGCCTTCAAACCCCTCGTCCAAATCATTAATATACAATGTGAAGAGTAGCGGCTACAAGTCACTTGCGGCCAACTAGAAAAAGCCCCCTTTATTGCCACTCTTTGTCTTCTGCCATCCAGCCAACCTGCTATCCATGCTAGTATCTCCCCTTTGATACTATGGGCTCTCATCTTCCTCAGAAGCCTCACGTGTGGCACCTTATCAATTTGAATGTTATCATCAGATCCCAGCTCTCGCCTTTCAGATTCTGAATGCACCAATAAAATGGTGTGGGATACCTGCGCATCATGCGAAAGATACGTACAAATATATTGTGCCTTTCTTAGCCTGCATGTCTTTTTTTCATAAGAGATGAAGAGTGAAAGGCAGCCTAAAGGCATGACCAATGTAACAAAATGTAGAGGCTGTTACAATGCTCCTTCTTACTATTTCATATTCTGCTCTCTGTCCATCAATGCATTTCTCCAAACATTTGTGTCTGGCCAACAATGTTATTCTTAATCTCTTTCAACAACATAAATCTATTGATAAAGAAAATAAATTAATCAATTCCGTACTTCCTTCAACTGTCATCGGAGCAGCTCAGTTACATCTTTTTGATGGTTTATATTGATTTGTTTTGAGTTAGTGTGCTGACTAAGATTAACAATAATATTTGTATCACAGCATCAAATATTGTTAGATCAGAATGACATTGATCAAAAATAATTATAATCCTCAGAAAAACTCCCCAAAAATGACAATTATTATTGTTCTAAAATGTAATTTCTATTTCTTGCGCTCATTAGTGCCAAACAATTGATCATTATCTATTTGCAATAGACATGGTAGGTCCTGAAGAGCACAGTGGGTGAGAGAGAGTTTTATCTCAATTGACCAGGATCTATTTTTAATTCAAATTTGTGGATGTAAGCATTAAAAATATTTTAAATGCGATGTGAATTTATTCTTACGTTGAAATCATATGATTCACTCGAGATACTCCCGATCGGTTATTTGTGATCGATGTATCAATAGACATGCAGATGAAAGTAATTTAATTCTGGGCCTGTAGGTGTTCTCATGAGGCTAATATATTTCCTTGTCTTCTTCGATGGCTTTGTCTTGATATTTATTAGATAAGTTAAAAACCAAGTTAATATGTTTGCTTTCCCTTCCTTTTTTTTCAGGGGGTTTAATGATGTATTGAATTGGAGAGGATAGAATACATTTCTAGTGCCTGGGTTTAATTAATTCCTGATGAAAATAAAAGCCTTCCCATCAAACTGCTTAAAGTGGTTAGTTAGCGTGACATGTTTTCAATTTGTAATCTCTAAGCTAATACAGTTTTCTCCCTGATAATGTCAGCTAGAACAAATTAATTCCATTTATTGATTTACATTGTGCAGAAGGTTAAAGCAGAATATAGAGACTATTTTCAAGAAAATTCACATGTGCCTATTAGTATTGCCTAAAAATAACTCTTAACACTTTGAGCTTTTGCAGAATAGATACCTAAATCACATGGCTCGAAACTGGTTATATAATGTTTCTTGATATTACTTTTGAAGCAGTTAGATGATATAGGATTGGAGCAGGCTTTTCAGAACCAAGTTAAGAAATGACCAAAACTTGGTAGCATCTGAATAGCTATTGGCATCAGGCTTCAATGGCTCAATGATAATTTATTGTCACATGTCCCTAGGTACAGTTATTTTTTTGCATACAGTTCAGTAACAATCTTCAGTAGCAATAACAATTTTTTGAAGTAACCAAAAAGGTCCAAGAGGGCAGAGCTGTAGATGTTGTATATATGGAGTTCAGCAAAGCATTCAACAAGGTTCCACATGGTAGGCTGCTCTGGAAGGTAAGATCGTATGAGATCCAAGGAGAGATAGCTGAATAGATAGAAAATTAGCTTCACGGAAGGAAGCAGAGGGTGATGGTGGAAGGTAGCCTCTTGGGCTGGAGGCCTGTGATTAGTGGTTTCCCTCAGGGTTCGGTGCTGGGCCTGTACTGTTTATCTATATCAATGATTTGGATGAGAACATACATGGCAAGATTAGCAAGTTTGCTGATGATACAAAAGAGGGTAGTGATAGTGAGTGCAGATGCATGGTTCCTTGAAGGTTAAGTCGCAGGTAGATAACGGTGGTCAAAAAGGCGTTTGGCACATTGGCCTTCATCAGTCAGAGTATTAAGTATAGAAGTTGGGAGATCATGTTGCAGTTGTATAAGATGTTGGTGAGGCCACAATTAGAGTATTGTGTGTTCAGCTCTGGGCAACATGTAATAGAAAAGATGTTGTCAAGCTGGAAAGAGTACAGAGAAGATTTACAAGGATGTTGCCAGAGCTAGAAAGTCTGAGTTATAGGGAGAGGTTGAGAAGGCTGGGACTATTTCTGGCAGCACAGGAGGATGAGGGGTGATCTTATTGAGGTGTATAAAATCATGAGAGAAATAGATCGGGTAGATGCAGAGTCTCTTGCCCAGAGTAGGTGAATCGAGGACCAGGGGACATAGGTTTAAGATGAAGGGGAAAAGATTTAATAGAATTCTGAGGGGGTAACTTTTTCGCACAAAGGGTGGTGGATTAATGGAACAAGTTGTCAGAGGAGATAATTGAGGCAGGGTCTATCTCAACATTTAAGAAACAGTTAGACAGGTACATGGAAAGGACAGGTTTGGAGGGATATGGACCAAACGCGGGCAGGTGGGACTAGTGTAGCTGGGACATATTAGCCAGTGTGGGCAAGTTGGGCCGAATGGCCTGTTTCCACACTCTATCACTCAATGATTCTATGACTTTAATCTCACTATACATAAGGCACAACCATACTTCAGTACAAGAGTGTAAAACAATAGATTATACTGAAGCAATATATAAGAGTCGCCATGTTTCCTGCACATCTTGTATCCTTCAAGTCCTTAAGGTGTAAGTGGTTCATCCTCGTATCTACTCTGATAATTCTAAATGCCATAAAAAAAAACTGGCCCAAGCTCACAAAGGAATAAGACTGGGCATTCTTCAAATAATTGTTTGTATTTACAAATACTGCAAAAATACCATTTTTCTATCCCTTAACAGCATATTGTTCTTTTTAACCTTTAAACACTCTTCAGAAGCACAGTTCTTTTTAACTCTATTTGATTTCAAACACTAAAATAATCACACAGTATCTGTTCCTACATGTCAACAAAGAAATGTCATTCTGTTTGATGTTTGGCCTTTATCATAAAAAAGTTGTCTGTGTTTATCACCATTTTGAAAGGCAGGTGAATGGGTTATACTCTTGTGATGACTGAAGTAAGGTGCTGTTGGGGGAAAATGCATTATTTGTATGTGCACGGATTTGTAAATCTTGGTGCCAGCCAATTTGGGGCAGTGGGTTCAATGAAGAAACCAGGCAGTTAAATCTCAATGATCAGATATCATTGTGTGGCCTGATTACTCTTTATTTCCATGGGTTTAGTATATATTCCCCACACGTGGGCTAATATTTAGGTCCCATGTTTTGTCTCTGCATGAATAACTATAGTACTTTATTTAGATCACAACCTGATTTATTCACAGCCTGAGTAGTGAAAAGTCTGGATAGAGTGGGTGTGGAGAGGATGTTTCCACTAGTGGGAGGGTCTAGGACCAGAAGTCATAGCCTCAGAATTAAAGGACATTCGTTTAGGAAGGAGATGAGGAGGAATTTCTTTAGTCCGAGGATGGTGATTCTGTGGAATTCATTGCCACAATGGGCTGTGGAGGTCACGTCAGTGGATATTTTTAAGGCAGAGATAGATAGTTTCTTCATTAGTTCAGGTGTCAGGGGACATGGGGAGAAGGCAGGAGAAGGGAGTTAAGAGGGAAAGATAAATCAGCCAAGATTGATTCGTGGAGTAGACTTGAAGGGCTGAAAGGCCTAATTCTGCTCCTATCACATAAACTTATGAAGAGCTAAGTTAAAAGTCCCATTGATTCCTCATGGCATTCTAGGATGTACGTATAGAGTGGCACAGTGGCATAGAGGTAGAGCTACTGCCTTACAGTGCCAGAGACCCAGGTTCGATCCTGACTAAGTGCACTTGTCTATACGGAGTTTGTTCGTTCTCCCCATGATCTGCGATGATTTTCTCCGAGATCTTCGATTTCCTCCCACATTCCAAAGACATGAATGTTTGTAGGTTAATTGGCTTGGTATTAATGTAAAAATTGTCCCCAGTGTCTGTAGGATAGTATTAATGTGTGGGGACCGCTGGTTGGTGTAGACTCGGTGGGACGAAAGGCCTGTTTCTGCGCTGCATCTCTAAATTAAAACTAAATAAACATTGGCCAATTTTTATTTGACAAAGATGTATATCACTAATATACCACAAGGAACTAATGGATTATTAAACTCTTGTTGGTTTAATTGGAGTTGAATACATATATGTAGATCTGATTCATGGCTGAACTGATCAAAACCTCAAACCAGGCATAAAGTTTGTGTTTGATTGAGTAGTGTGATCCTTGCCCTACTTTACATTGTCAAGACATGAATTACCTACAGCAGGAACTTCAAAGTACTTGAGAAGTAGCATGAATGTGCTTTTGCAAAATCCTCCTAATCCACTGTGATGGAGTAACTAAGGGCCAAGAGGCATCTCTAGATGACAGATATGTTTCCATATTATTGCTCCACTGCAAAATCTCCTCAAGCAACCTCCTTCTCTTTTCCTGAGAAAACGTGTAGAGGACAGAATAGGCAGGAGAAAGGCAGGGAGCGATGAAGGAATGTTAGTTTAAATTGTACTTATTTTAATGCAAGAGGCCTGACCGGTAAGGCAGTTGAACTTAGGTCATGGGTAGGTACGTGGGACTGGGACGTTGTAACCATTATGGAAACCTGGTTAAGAGAGGGGCAGGACTGGTAGCTCAATGTTCCGGGATACAGTACATACCGGTAGATGAAAGAGGATTCAATACAGGTGCTTCAGGAGGTGAGGGTAAAAGAGGATGGGGGGGTTGCATTATTGGTTACGGAGGATGTCATGGCAGTGGTCAGAGGTGACATTATGGACCGTTTGGCTAGTGAGGCCATATGGGTGGAGCTGAGGGACAAGAAAGGGATGATCACCTTGTTGGGATGTACTACAGGCCCCCCAAATAATCAATGGGAATTAGAAAAGTGAATATGCCAGGCGACTGCAGGCAGCTGCAGGTCTAATAAAGTTGTTGTTGTAGTAGAGGATTTTAACTTTCTCAATATTGACTGGGAATGTCGTAGTATGAAAGGTTTAGATGGGGTGGAATTTGTCAAATGTGTCCAAGAGAATTTCCTGCGGCAATATGTAGAGAGTCCTACAGTACATGGCATGGTTAACAAGTTTGCAGATGACACAAAAGTGGGTGATATTGTAGATAGTGAAGATGTTTGTCAAAATTTGCAGCAGGATCTTGATCGGTTGGGCAGGTGGGCTGAGGAATGGTTTAAATTTAATACAGATAAATGTGAGGTATTGCATTTTGGGAGCAGGTACATCGGCAGAACCTACACAGAGAAAGTTAGGGCTCTGGGGAGTGTTGTAGAGCAGAGGTATCTAGGACTACAAGTACATCATTTGTTGAAAGTGACATCACAGTTAGATAGGGTGGTCAAAAAGGCTTCATCAGTCAGAGTATTGAGTATAGATGTTGGGAGGTCATGTTGCAGTTGTATAAGACGTTGGCGAGGCTGCATTTACAGTATTGTGTTCAGTTCTGGGCACCACGTTAGAGGAAAGATGTTGCAAGCTGGAAAGGGTTCAAAGAAGATTTATGAGTATGTTGCCAGGGCTTGGGTGCCTGAGCTATAGGGAGTGGTTGAGCAAGGACTTGATCCCTTGGTGCACAGGAGGTTGAGGGATAAGACACACAGTCTCTTGTCCAGTGTAGAACCAGAGGACAAGGTTGAGTGGAGGAGGGGAGGGGCGGGGGGGGGGGGGGGGGGGGGGGTGGGGAGATTTATTAGGAACCTGAGGGGTAACGTTTTCACACAAAGGGTGGTGGGTGTATGGATCGAGCTGCTGGAGGAGTTAGTTGCAGCAGATATTATTGCAACGTTTAAGAAACATTTAGACAGGTACATGGATAGGACAGGTTTAAAGGGATATGGGCCAAACACAGGCAGGTGGGACTGGTGTAGATGGGACATGTTGGCCGTGTGGGCAAGTTGGACTGAATAGCCTGTTTCCATGCTGTATGGCTCTATGAATCTATGACTCTCCAATGGGAGTTCTGTGAGACCCTCTGTCACTGTTCCCCATCTGTGATTCTGTTATGTCCTCCAGATATGCTGCCTGACCGGCTAAATTACTCCAGCACTTTGTGTTCTATGCAGGATTTTAGCATCTACAGTTCCTTGTGTCTCTACCAAATCCAGTGACAGGATTTGTGATCCTCTCCCAGGCCAACATCACCAGGATGGAGGCTCCAATGACATGCAATTGGCTTAAATTGACATACCATCCTGTATGCATTCCTGATATCAAAACATCGAAGCATAATTGTCTGCATGACCCATGGAAATTTCTAGCCCATGACCATTTAAAATGGAGAAAGAGCATTTGGGGTGGATTGAGAACACCAAGTCTATTTGTTGGGAGAATGCTGAAGCACGGTATACTCAGTTGAAGAAGGCCACCATCTCCAAAACCACTCATCCACCTGACCTGTGAGGCACCTCTTGACCCTTCTGGGCCGAATCTGTGAAGAACTACAAAAGGAGAATAATTCATCTCACATGGGCACTTTGCAGGAGATAGTTAAGCTGTTGTAAAAGCAGAGTTATCTTATATTCAGAGAGTCATCCCCTTTTCCCCAGGATGGAAATATCATATATTAGTGCATAATTTTAATATGAGAGGGGCAAAGTTTAAAGAAATGCAGCACAACTTTTTTGTACAGAGTGGTGATGTGCCTGGAACAGCTGCCAGGGGTGCTGGTGGAGGCAGATACAATAGAGCCATTTAAGAGACTTTTGGATCGGCAGCGAATGGAGGCATATGGATTATGCTCAGTCAGCCAGAACTTAACAGTATTCCTCCCCTCACCAAATGTAGGATGCATTTCATCTTGAGCAGGTCATTTTTAAGGACATTCACTTCATCTGTTTGTTGATTTATTTAAATAATCCACTGCTCTCTTATGTAATGACATTGCCAGCATCCTTTTTATCAGCAAACGTAGATGCAGGGAATTCCTAACAACTAATCCATTATGTCTTGCTCTGTAAAAAAACGTTTCCGTTCATTCATCGCTCCTTTGATAGCCTCTTGAATTCTCTTTCATCCCTGTGGTGGCTATGACCATGTCACTGAAGAATGAAGCTTATAAATGCAAAAGGTCTTTATTCATCACAACTAGCAGGCGATCTCTTGGAGAACCTCTCACTAGAATCTCTCTAAACTCAAAGTACATTGAGTTATTCTTCTCTGAAGAATAAAGATAACAGCAGGTGATTTGATACAGTTACAATAGCTATCACAATTTTGTTTACTTCAACATTTTAAGCCAACAAATGGCTACATTGAATTACATCTTTACAAAGGGAGCCCACTGCACTGACAAGACACCCCTGAATGTCCAAACACTTTTGCAGGAACAAAGTAATTCCCATGGATGGTCTAAAAAATATATAAAATATAGAACAGTACAGCATTGGAACAGACCCTACAGCCCATGATGTCTGTACCAAGACCAACTTGGGTGTCAGAGGTTATGGGGAGGAGGCAGGAGAATGGGGTTAAAGGGGGCGATAGATCGGCCATGATTGAATGGCGGAGTAGACTTGATGGACCGAATGGCCTAATTCTACTCCTATCACTTATGACCTTGTGAACTCATTTGCCTCAGCATAATCCACATCCCTCCATTCCCTGCCTATCCAAAAGTCCAAAAGTCTCTTAAATGGCTCTATTGTATCTGCCTCCTCCACCACCCAGTAAGCATGCAGGTACAGCAGGCCGTGAAGGAAGCGAATGGCATGTTGGCCTTTATAACAAGAGGAATCGAATATCGGAGCAAAGAGGTCCTTCTGCAGTTGTACAGAGCTCTAGTTAGACCACACCTGGAGTATTGTGCGCAGTTTTGGTCCCCTAATTTGAGGAAGGACATTCTTGCTATTGAGGGAGTGCAGCGTAGGTTTACAAGGTTAATTCCCGGATGGCGGGACTGTCATATGCTGAGAGAATGGAGCGGCTGGGCTTGTACATTCTGGAGTCTAGAAGGATGAGAGGATATCTCATTGAAACATATAAGATTGTTAAGGGCTTGGACGCACTAGAGGCAGGAAACATGTTCCCGATGTTTGTGAATAAGGAGTAGGCCATTTTTGAACGGAGACAAGGAAACACTTTTTCTCACAGAGAGTGGTGAGTCTATGGAATTCTCTGCCTCAGAGGGCGGTGGAGTCAGGTTCTCTGGATGCTTTAAAGAGAGAGCTAGATAGGGCTCTTAAAGATAGAGGAGTCTGGGGATATGGGGAGAAGGCAGGAATGGGGTACTGATTGGGGATGATCAGCCATGATCACATTGAATGGTGGTGCTGGCTTGAAGGGCCAAATGGCCTACTCCTGCACCTATTGTCTATTGTCTATTGTCTATTGACACCCCTGACAGCGCGTTCCAGGAATAGCACCACTCTATACAAAAACGTTGTGCTGCACTTCTTTAAACTTTGACCCTCTCATCTTAAAGCTATGCACTCCAGTATTTGATATTTCCATCCTGGGAAAAAGGGAATGACTTCTGGGTATAAAATAACTCAGTTACTGATCAAATATGTCTATGGCCATAGATAGACACAGAATCCTGGACTAACTCAGCGAATCATGCATCATCTCTGGAGAAAGGGGGTGGGTGATGGCTCAGGTTGGGACCCTTTTTTCAGACTGAGGCGGGAGAGGGGTGGGCGTGAAGAGCTGGGTGTCATAGAGGGAGAGTCAGGCAGCATCTCTGAAGAGAAAGGATATAAATGTTGCCTAACCCATTGAGTTACTCCAGCACTGTGTGTCTATCTTATGCTCTTTGGTCAGTGGATTTGTAGGAGACTAAAGGAACTGCAGATGCTAAAACCTTGCATCGAACACAAAGTGCTGGAGTGTGTGTCAGGCAGCATCTCCAGAGGACATCGCAAAATCACAGAGGGGGAGCAGTGAGGGAGGGTCTTTGATCCTCTAAACCCCGTTACTCCAGCACTTTAAAGGTAGACAAAAATGCTGCAGAAACTCAGCGGGTGGCAGCATCTACGGAATGAAGGAATGTGTGATTCGGATTGAGACCCTTCTTCAGACTGATGTGGTGGGGGACGGGGGGGGGGGGGGGACGGGAAGAAGAAAGGAAGAGGCATAGATTCTCCATAGATGCTGCCTCACCCGCTGAGTTTCTCCAGCATTTTTGTCTACCTTTGTTTTTTCTAGCCTCTGCAGTTCTTTCTTAAATACATTTACTAGAATGTAGTTGGAAGATCTGAGCAACATTTTTTTTAGCATTCCGGTATCAAATCTGGCGGTAATATGTGGAATAAAATGACTTCCTAGTTCCTTTCTATTTTCAGCTGAGCAATCCTCCATGTGCAGCGTAAGGTCACTCATAGGTCACTTAAGCCCAACAGTCTAGCTGCACAGGTTTTTTTGTGTGATGCTGCAAAAAGAAACTTAAAGCCATAACGGCAGATATATCAGTTAGAATAACTATCAAATGTAAAGGCAGAAAGTTCAGCAATTGATTTTCTCCAAGGAACCATTAAGGGCATCTGTGCCTTTAGTAAAGAAACTTTCCTCCAAGGAAAACGTGAATGTAACCTGCATTAAGTTCCTGAGCGTTTGAACGCTTGAACTTGGACTAACCACGTACTTTTAGGCTGCATCACAGCTTGGCTTGGGAATGCATTGCCCAAGACTGCAAGAAATTGCAAAGATTGTGCATGTGGTCCAGTCCACCTCACAGAACAGAGTTTGGCATGGTTGTATCTACATAGTATTATCTGATTTGATTGGATAACATATAAACCAAACACCTTTCTCTGTACCCTGGTACACATGACAAACGTAAACCTAAGCCTTGAAAGCTGAAATTGATGGAAAAAGTTTAAAGGGAAATTTAGTGGAGAAAATGGAATGCTCTGTCAGCATGCACATAATTAGTGAAATGGCTTATTTTTTTATGTGTAGTAAGGAACTGCTGATGCTGGCTTACACCGAAAATAGACACAAAATGCTGGAGTAGCTCAGCGGATCAGGCAGCATCTCCGGAGAAAAGGAATAGGTGATGTTTCGGGT
This sequence comes from Okamejei kenojei, assembly GCA_035221665.1. Lineage (NCBI taxonomy): Eukaryota > Metazoa > Chordata > Chondrichthyes > Rajiformes > Rajidae > Okamejei > Okamejei kenojei. The sequence goes on from CM069135.1 coordinate 83,900,408, forward strand.
TGAAGCCATTCTTCAGACTGATAGTCAGGTGGGAGGGAAACTAGAGATGTGAAAAGGTTCAGAACAAATCGGAGCCGGCACCGATGACCAAGGAAAGGTAGAGCTCACAATGGTCCACTGTTGGCAGTGGAGGGGGTGATAGCAAAGGGATATATGGATGCGGCAGTGGATCTGGCACTAGGGTGGGGGAAGGGCGGAAAGAGAGGCAATGCAGGGGTTTCTTGAAATCAACGTTCATACCACTGGGTTGTCAGTTGCTCAAGTGGACTAAGGTGCTGTTCCTCCAATTTGCATTTGGCATAATTTTAATAGGGGAGGATGCCCATGACAGAAAGGTCAGTGTGGGAATGGGAAGGAGAGTTAAAATGTTTGGCAACTGGGTGATTATCTGTAATCTGATGTTATTTTTTATACAATAGCAACAAGGGATTGTGCTCCTGTTTTCTGCGAACTTGAGCAACACTTGCCACCTACTATTGCACCTTAGTATATTTTATTGGTTTATTCATTTCACAATATTCTCTTTGCTGTTTGCCTGATCTATTCCATGTGGCTTTGAAAATTGATCCCAGATCCCCATACCAGAAGCAAGAGTCACAATGTGTTTGTATTTGTAGTATCAAGGAATGTTTACAAAGGTGAAGTTCAGTTAAAGGTGATAAAGCCAGTTGTGTTGAATCACTCGAAGATATGTGTTAGCACATTTAAAAGATTCTCACTATTTTCTTTCAGAGCAGCAGAATAGAACTGACGGAAAAACTGTTGAATGTAATAATGTATTACAATGTATGGCATTTTGCCCCTTAGAGAGGGAGACAGCACTTTACCAAAAAATAAACTACCAGAAGGCAGATGTTTTTCCCTTTTTCTGAATCAAATCTTTGTCATTTCATGATGTAAATTATAGAGCAGATTTAATAAATTGATACTTGCAAGATGGACCACAATGCATTAATAATACATATCGCAATTCCAGCTATTTTTGCCAATGGACTTCACAACAACCTCTACCCATTAAAATTGATGGCTGCAAAATTATTCAGAGCCCATTGATTTACAAGCCCAGATTCACATTCTGAGTTTTCTGAATGGATACAGCATCATGTCATATGTGTCAAATGAGGATTGGTTTAGTTTAGTTTAGTTTTGTTTACAGATACAGCGTGGAAACAGGCCCTTCGGCCCACCGGATTTGGGCCGACCAGTGATCCCCGCACATTAACATTAACACACACATTAACACACACATGGGATATTTTTTACATTTACCAAGCCAATTAACCTACAAACCTGTACGTCTTTGGAGTGTGGGAGGAAACCGATGATCTTGGAGAAAACCCACATAGGTCACGGGGAGAACATACAAGCTCCGTACAGACAGCACCTGTAGTCGGGATCAAACCCGGGTCTCCGGCGCTGCAAGCGCTGTAAGGCAGCGACTCTACCGCTGCACCACCGTGCCTCCCTTCTATAAGAGTTCTATAAAATCTGTCTACATAGCACATACGCATTTTGGGAAATATGGAAAGACCAATGAAAAAAAAAGAATAAAGATAATAGAATCATAACCGATAAACAAAACTTGGTAGTCTCTGTTTGTGCCTTTGCTAGCTTTTTGATAGAGTTATACGTATCAGAATCTCCATATAAGATATTATAGAAACTCAGCCCTTCGAGCCTATTATCATGGCTGATCATCCAACTCAGAAGGGCCACAATCCAACTCACTCTCCATATAAATATAGCAAAGGATAGTTAGTAAGTTAATAGGGTTTATTAAGCAATAGAACTTACAGAGAATAATTTATTTTCCTTGTGTCTCCCGGAGTCATGCCTTTAGCAAGAATAAAGCAAAATGGCCAAAAATTTACCAAGATTCTTTGGGGAATCCAATTTCTGTGGTGATCTTTCCAAATAGGCCATGAGTTGAAAGTAAATTGTCGAGAAATGTTTCATCCAAAGACAATTTTTTTCTTCTACACCACTGCTTTCAAGGTTACTGAAGTAACAAATTAGTACACAAATAACAAAATGGCAGAGGTTGCAGGTATAAGCATCGGGAAGGAAAAAAAAAACAATTAATGATACAGAATGGTGATAAACCCAAACCTCCTCTTCCTTCAAAGTATCCTTGTTTTGATAACAGCAGACATCAAACATTTCTAAATCAGAATATCCGTGGGCTTGACGCAGACAAACAGGTTGGAGATGGTAAAATTAAGCTTACATCAATCAAATTTGTGAATTTGGTTTATGAAGTGAGGAGGACTCGTAGGAGACTTCTGGGGAACAACCTGTACCATGCTGTAAATAAAACTCTCCCACATTGAGTGGTTTCCAGGGTGAATTTTACTTCGGAGTCACGTGAGTAACTACGTGAAGAAGCCCCACCAAGCGCATGCGCGTCATTACGTCCGCGCATGTCGCACTGAATAGGCTGGAGGGCACAGCTCCACCAGCGGGTAAGTAGGAACTTCTAAGGTAAGTGTTTTAAAAACTTTACTTAGAAGTATTTCCACTCCGTAAAGCTGGCTCGAGTAGTCAATAGGAGTGGGGAGTTGGAGCTGTCACTTCCGAAGATCCGTCTTAGCGTGGGTTCAGGGATTCACCAATTTGATTGGGTCGGGAGAGAAGCGCGGCAACGCCGGTTCCGATGCCGGGTGCCGTTTTACCGGCAGCAGTTAAAATAGCGCGCTAATGTTCCCCACTAGCTCCATTGATAAAAGGCAGGCCAACTGGAATTTGCTTCAGAATGAGCCTGGTCCATCTGTTTATTTCCAAGGGTGCTAGCAGACTGAGGCTGCTCCTAGCCATGAAAAGGCAAATATAAAGTCACAGACCTGGGTTCTCTGACAACAATGGTGACACTTCCCCTAATCATACAAGACTGTAGGGGAGGTTGGGAACATGCAGCTGATGCTCCAACCTTCATTACATAAGGGTCCAAGGGCCAGTAATGTCCAAGAGGGCCATACCTAGACCAACATATGGAGGGTCCATATATTGGGGTTCCTTCGAGCGCCTTGTTTAGGACTGGAGGATGCCTCCCTACTATATGATTTGGGAGAAGCGGGCAGATTGCAGCTGACCCTGATGCTGGTGTCCCTGCTTATGTGCAAACACCAGCGCGCACAAGAGCCACGCTCCGGGTGTCTCGGAAATGGCACTGAGTTGCTATTCCGGAGGGGACTGGTGTGTCAATGGAACAATCCCTTGCCAGCGGTATCAATTATGTAGTACCTCACCAGCTCCAGCAAGATATGATGCAAGTGACTGCAAACAAATATGAGACAGCTGTTTAATGTGCATTACTGAAAGTGCCTATGGTGACCCAGGTTCTGGGCACCCATGAGTCCTTCTTTGACGGGACAGGAGGTTCGGTGTTAACACGTCCTCCAACTGGTGGCTATAGCAATTACTGCATTTGGCACTATGGTCCAAGGGACTATCATTCCTCAAACTCACAACAGATATGTTGGGTATTTTATGCAATGCATTTTTCAGGAAATTGCATCGGGGAATATTGCCATCAGGCCAACACTAAACCAAAAATTTGCTGCTCTATGTAGGGTGATTAATGTACAAACGCCTGAAATATTGTTTGGAACGGACCTTGTCATGAAAATTTGTGAAATTCATGATGAGGCCAAAGCAATTGGCTTAATGCAGTCAAGCATTTCGAGGCCACCTATTCGCAACCCTGGGTTAATACTAAAGGTCAGATCCAGGTGTTGGGCTCAGCAGGGGCAACGAGGGTACCCACCGAGACAGACCGGCTACAATCCCAATATGAGCAGACAACAGCTTTACAGGTCAACTGTAGAGGTACAGGGACTTTTCTTAACGATAAAGATCTGGTGCCCAATCTCCTATTGGAGGTTGATTACAAATGTTTTCTAATGAATGGTGCTGTATAATGTATGATATGTTTATACTAAATACTGTCTCACGTCTCCCATTGAGTTTATCTCAGGGATAGATCCACCTCAACAGCACAAGCCTAATAAAAATGTGGGTGTTTTCTGCTCAAGAGCCTGAACAGATAGATAATGGTGATTGATAAAGCCATTAATTATCCTCCACAATTGTGTCTAATATTTCCCCAGATCTCAAAAAGATGGGTGTTGTAGAGTAATTCTCGTCCTCAATCACTTAAATTCGTTACTGCTAAACACCTGCTATCACAGGGTTGTTATGTGGCAACTATTGGTTTGCAAGATGTGTATTATTCACTGCCAATTCATGCTCATTATCGCAGGTACTTGAAATTTAATTGGATGGCACAGCTGTGGCAATACAAAGCATTGACTCCTGGATTAAGTTCAGCACCCAGGCTATTTATTAATTTGTTAAAACCTGTGCTGGTGCTATTCAGCCCATCATCACATTGTAATTGCTTATTTAGCTGATATCTTAATTATCAGCAACACTAATGAGTCAGCTGAAGAATCAGTACTTGAGTCATTAGGGGTTGCTCCATCCAACTAAGTCCAAGTTACAACCAACCCAAAATATTGAGTATTTGGGGTTTCTTATTTATTCCGTTGCTATAACAGTAACATTACCAACAGCAAGGGTTGCCGATGATGATGATGTCTGTACTTGCCTCCCACAAAACTTTATCCCTCCATCCGAGAAGACGCTACGGTCATTGGTAAATGGGGAGCAGGGTCCTGCAGTACATTCGGGCCTTTGCCTTATCAACATTTGCAGAGAGCATGAGAACTGGCACTAAAATCGAATGCAGGCCATTTTCATCTAGTTATCCAGTTACCAACCACAGCTCTCGCAGAATTGCAGTGGTGCATTGTTAATGTTAATCTAGCTACCAATAACATTTTGGGTACTAGACTCTTCCCTAATCTTCCAGACTGATGTCAGCGCTCTCAGATGGGGGGCTACGGACACCGAGTCTAGCTGTGGGGGTAGCTGGCATGAACACGAAGGGTTGATTCGCCACACACAGGGGATAAATTCTTTCGCATTATTGGGGGCATTTTATGGGTAAAGGCATATTGCTCCTCAATGAAGGATTTACACATTCAATTCCAGATTGATAACACCACAGCAGTGGCATATATTAATCATATGGGAGGAGCACGATCAGTATCATGTGTTAACTGGGTACCGTCATGTGGCATTGGTGTATGTCAAGGCATATCTGCGTTTCAGCCATTTATTCACCACCTATGGCTAATGTGGTGGCCGACCATAGGTCGTGTATGTTTCATGCCAATATTGAGTAGATGTTGAATTCTAAACTTTGTCACACAATTGTCACTCGATTTGGGTTGCCAGCCATTGATCTCTTCCATCCAGATTATATCACCAGTTGCCTAAATATGTTTCATGGGAGCCAGATCCGGGTGCAGCTGCCGTGGATGCAGTCTTGTTACATTGGGGGCACTAAAATTTTATGCAATTCCTCCATTTTTTCATCCTGAACTGTCTCACCACAATAGAGCGAGACTCCGCCACAGGTGTTTTGGTGGTCCCAGATTGGCCAACACAACCATGGTTCCCCTTAGTGTTTTCAATGATGGTTCAGTCATTCATGATGATTCCCAGCTGCAGTAATTTCTTGGTGCATCCGGTTACAGGAGAAAGTCACCCTTTACATGACCGTATTAATTATTGGTCTGCAGGTTCTGACCAGACATTTCCAAGGACTTGGATTGTCGAACAGGGCCATGGTGGTTCTCACTGCAGGCTGGCGAAATAGCACTCAAAAAACAATATATGGTTCACATAAAGAAATGGGAACTGTTTCTGTGTACAATCCTATATGTCTTATCATAATGCAAGCATAGGTGATGTGTTGGAGTTCCTTGCTAAGTTGCATTTTGATGAGCACCTGCGTTATAGTGACATTACCAGCGCTCGGAGTGCGATGTCGTCTTATTGCGGGCAGTCTTCAGAACAACATCCTATCGGGTCTCATCCGTTAGTATCCCGATTTATGAGGAATTTTTAATAAAAACCCTCCGAAACCTCGCTATACAGAAATCTGGGCCATCACTCCTGTTCTCACAATGCTTCGGCAATGGGCTCCAATTACTTCATTATTTACACAGAGATTAACTCTTACTGTGGTTATGTTAATAGCGCTGGTTTCAGCACAACGTGTACACACATTACAATTCTTACAAATACCTTGCATTTGTCTGTCAATTACATTAACTTCTATGTTTATGATTTAATCAAACAAAGCAGGCCTGGTCTGGCTGGAATCAAGGTGACGTTTAAAGCCTATTTTGTTGACCAAATGTTATATGTAGTTATAACTCCATATAACTTAAGCCAATATATTAAGGTAACAAGGAGTCTCAGAGGTTCTGAGACAGGACTGCTCATTAGTCACAAAAAGACATATAAAAGAGTGTCAGCACAAACTATTTCTACATGGTTGAAACAGGTTCTCAATTATGCTGGAGCCGACATTCCTGTCTAACTCTCACTCCACCAGGGCGGCATCGATCTCCGCGGTGAGGGCTCAGGATGCACCGCTAGACCAAATCTTCGAGGCCGCAGGATGGTCTCGAGGAGCAACATTTTTTCAATTTTCTGACAAACCTGTACAGACCGTGCCACGCTTTGGGCATGCTGTTTTGGGTCACATTTAATTAATTTGCTTTGTTTTCTATCATTGTTTGTAATTTTCCCTGAGACAGAGGGGTTATTCCTGTGTTTATTATTGTTAACAATAGTTATTGAATAATTCGAAGCAATGTTCAATATATTATTTATTCCCTACCGTGTCAACCAAAGCAGATTGTCATATGGTGTGCATCTACGGCATGAAAATACAGAGCTTTGAAATCTTCACATAGTCACTCACGTGACTCCGAAGTAAAATAGTAAGATTAAATGAGAACTTACCAGTTCGAAGTTTGATCCTTATTTTATGAGGAGTGACGTTGAGGGATAACGTGAAGAAGCCCCGCCAGGCGCATGCGCGTCATACTTCAAAGCAGCGGCATGAAAACACAGAAAACAAATAGCCGAAGTAACATGTTAAAGAAGGAACTGCAGATGCTGGAGAATCGAGGGTTACACAAAAGGCTGGAGAAACTCAGCGGGTGCAGCAGCATCTGAGGAGCGAAGGAGATAGGCGACGTTTCGGGTCGAGACCCTTCTTCAGACTGGTCAGGGATCAGGGAAACGAGAGATATAGACGGTGATGTGGAGAGATAAAGAACAATGAATGTAACATAGTAAGGCTCGTAGAAGACTAGAACTACCAGATGATCTCTTAGATTATGAGGGTGGGAGCGGAGAGCACGTATTCCCTCAACGTCACTCCTCATAAAATAAGGATCAAACTTCGAACTGGTAAGTTCTCGTTTAATCTTACTATTTTATGTTACATTATCCGGAATTAAAATAAAACTAAATTAAAGACTAGCTTGCAAATTAACTGCAGACAGAATTAACCAAACCTATCTATGGACAGAGGGGCTGCATATAAATGAATGGCACATGTTATAATTAAAGGCAAGTGTGTATAAGGTGAAAGATACAGAAGACATATTAAACTCTGACTACAAAAAAAAACCAGACTGCTGGAGGGACTCAGCTGGTCAAACAGCATCTGAGGATGGAAACAGACAGGTACATTTTCAGTTCAGGACCCTTCTTCGATCTGATGGAGCAGAGGGGTGACACCTGGTAGAGTGGTGATGGGGAATTGTGGAGCAAGAGCTGGCAAGTGATTACCTATTTCTCCTCTGATCCATCAGTCTGAAGAAGAAACCTGGAGCAAAATGTTGTCTATCCATTACATTCTAAACATATTGACTTACTCATTGAGTACTTTTTTTGCTCAATATTCCAGCAGCTGCAGTCTCTTGAGCCTCCATCAAAGTTTGACAGTTTGTAATGTTTTATAACATCATTTCATGTAACACATTATGCTGTGTTATTTGTGGTGTTGGGTTTATATTATTTTATTGTTGCATTTTGTTGGGTTTAGTACATTTTTTATTAAAAGATTTGGGATATTGTTCAATGAATCTTGTCTAGTTTTCTGCCTCCAAACAGATTCTGGCTGAACTCAGATAATCTGTATGGTGTTAGAGTTTCACAAAGGTACAAGCCAGTTCATAGAGTCATAGAGTGATACAGTGTGGAAACAGGCCCTTTGGGCCAACTCGCCACACCAGCCAACATATCCAAGCTATACTAATCCCACCTGCCTGCGTTTGGCCCATATCCCTCCAACCTGTCCTATTTATGTGACAGTCTAATTGTTTCATAAACGTTCGGATAGTCCCTGCCTCCTCTGGCAGCTTGTTCCATACCCCCACCACCCTTCGTGTGAAAAAGTTACCCCTCATATTCCTATTAAATCTTTTCCCTTACACTTTAAACCTATGTCCTCTGGTCCACGATTTCCCTACTCTGGGCAAGAGACTGTGCATCTACCCGATCTATTCCTCTCTTGATTTTATACACCTCTATGTTCAATGCATGCAATGTATACGTGGAGAGGAGCTGGCCACAATTCTTAAAGGGATGCACAGCTAAAAAAGAAAAATAAGCATCATGTGTCACAATACTGATAGAATCGGATAAAGGGAAAAGGAGGTGGTTATGTGGAATAAAGACGATTTTTGTGTGATCATTCTTGGTAATTGTGGTCAAATTTATTTGTAAGGAAATATGTAACTGGGAACAGGATGAATTCTTTTGACAATCTATTCTAGTCAAAACGTCAACTTTAAGTTTTAAATTAAGCTTGAATGTCTTGCCGTGCCCAGCTGATAAAGAAAGATATGCAGGAGCTCAACTTGCACGAACTGGTTGAGGATACATTTTCTCATTGTGGAACACACAAGTAGTTGTCAAAATAATAAATAGGGAAATTCCCAAGAGGGATTCCTTACATGGGTTATGAGACTTGTAAACATCAGCTGGCATTAAATCCTCCAGTATGGTAGAAATGCCTAGAGATTAGATGGTGCCTTTTCTGGTGCTCTAAAACCTTTTGGTGTGGAAGCGCAGTGTTGAACCAATGCCTCATAGCACGGCGATTGAAACTCATACTCGAGGTAACAGAAGGGGACAACGGATAGTGCTTAATTTGGAAGAAAAATGTATTAAGTCCCTGTTGATGTGTTCACTTCATTGTAAGATAAATATTCAATGTACAAGGAAAATTAGTAGAGTTGCTGCCTCACCATGCCAGAGACCTGGATTTGATCGCCGCTGTGTGTGGAGTTTGCACGTTCTCCTTGTCACCACGTGGTTTCCTCTGGTTGCTCCGGCTTCCTTCTACATCCCAAAGACATGTGGGTTTATAGGTTAATCGGCCTCTGTAAATCACCCCTAAATTGTAGGGAATCGATGAGAAAGTGGGATAACATAGAACTAGTGTGAATAGGTGATTGATGGTTGGCATGGACTCGGTGGGCCGAAGAGGCTATTTCCATGCTGCATCTCTGAACTAAATATTTAGCTTTGTTTTCCTTTAGGATCTACATGGACTTTCAGACTGTAGCAAGGAGTCACATTTGTTTTACAGCTACTGCTCGTGCTCCTTTATGGCAAAACCCACCTAGCAAGAATGTTAATGACATTCATCACACATTAAATGGTTCTGAGTCATTGTGGATTGCTGCTAGCACCTGAGAAATGCATTTCAAATGCACAGCAGATTGTAAACTGTGAAACCCTAATGCCACACCTCCGATGTAAATTATCCGATAAATACTTCTGAAGTATGATTTAAAAGCTAATCTTCTCTTGGAACTTCTCCCTGCCACTTGGTACACATTTCAAAGTCTTTTCTTGGCACTGTCTGAAGAAGGAATTAATGAAAGAGGCTGAAGAATCGAAGTAAAATACCAGAGTGAAACACAACATTATTCACTGCTGCCTGCATTCACTTCAAAGCAGGGTAAAAAAAATAAACAAGCAGACAAAATATTGAAAGTAGGCAGTCTGAAGAAGGGTTCCAACCCAAAACGTCACCTATTCCTCTGCTCCAGAGATGCTGTCTGATCCGATGAGTTACTCCAGCATTTGGTGACTATCTTTGGTATAAACAAGTAGTGAAAGTAATTTCTTGAGCAAGTTGGTTTGTATACAGTATAAATAATTACATCTAATTGATTTGAAACATTATCATCCCCACCTCCCTGGAACTCGGTGGGCTGAAGGTCCTGTTTCCGTGCTGTATCTCTAAACTAAAAAAAACTAAGGTGTCAGAAGACATAATAGGAAAGTGTGAACCCTTGTACCCCAGAATTAATTCTTCAGGGCAGAGCTATTCACTAAAAGTGCCCTGCAAAGTGCCCTCCCTAGCAACAGAGAAATCATATGAACCCCAAGCAAACAAGACATTGATAGTGAGAAAATTCTTGCTCGATAATTGATGGAATAAAATTTGTTTCTATAGATGAAAAACTTGTAGTTTTTTAAGGCAAATCATTATGAGCATGTGAGTTGCAGTCACTGGCAACTTGGATTAATGCAGGTCAAGCATTTTCAGCTTCTTTCCCAAAGTCAAAGGATACAAAGTTATTCTTCAGATACAAAAAACTGGAGTAACTCAGCGAGTCAGACAGCATCTCTGGAGAAAAGGAATAGGTGGCGTTTCGGGTCGAGACCTTCTTCGGTAAGTTATTCCGTCTTGACTAAAGATCCTGGGTGACTTCTACAATGCTGCAGGGAGAAGAAAACAAATATTTGATGGAGCAGGGGAATAGTCGCATGGAATGATCCTGAGCCCAGGAGTGTTCTCTGAATTTAACTTCTGTAGTGAGCGGTCCAGAACTGGGGGCACCACTAAAGGTGACATCACAGAATGTCATAGAAGGCAACCTTTAAAACCTGAGCTTGCGTTAGCGTTGCTCCTTGAAGTTGAGATAGTATCTTCGTACTTGAAAACTCTAAGGACCAGGCCTGTACATGAGTTACATTTCCTCCTTCCCTCAATTCCTGACTTTCCTTAGTTGAGTGCAACAACTAGCCTGTAGCTTCCATTCAAAGGTTCCTGCCAAAAGCATGATTACAGAGGCGACCATTAAATAGTTTGCACAACAGTTAAATTGTACATCGAGCATCTCTTTCTCATCTGACCACAGTTTGAAGATGTTTGAGCAGTATGAAGTATTTTTGGAATGACCATGTGAAGTGCCCCATGCCTTTAAATACCCTCTAAAGGAAGAATGTAGCACATTGTGCCCCTTTCTTGGAACTGTTAAACAATGGTCGCTTTCTGGAAATGGAAGTTCCAATTTGTGTTGAGAGTACTTGAAATAGATGATGTAGTTGCACGATGATAAACATCATGAGATTTGTGTCTGATGCTGAGAAAATGTCAGATGTGCAATCATGAATCTTGACCAATTTTGCAACTGGTGCAATTTCAGATAAAATGGATCACTAATGCACTTTACTCCTGGCTAAATCAATTTTGGTTCATGTCGCACTGAAAAAAGCGAGTCTGCACAATTCAATTTCTAGCCAGTAATTTTATAAAATTATGGTTGCAGCAGGGAGCCTCAGCTGTTGGGAATATGCATCAAACATTTGGGTTCATACATCCTGTGATTTTGACAGTGTGCACGGATGCATAAATTGCCAGCAGGCTTCCTCAAGGACAAGATGCCCCATAAGCATTGCAGAATCATAACAACAGACTAGGAATGTGTGCAATTAATTGAAATCTATTTAACTGTACATGTCATTAATGTTCTATTAATTTAGCTTAGGAATCTGCTTCACCAGCTAAAATAGCAAAATTGAGGTTATGCGATCAATATGGGTCTTAACAGACCAATGTTTTTTTCTTAATTTTATTTTACAGCATGAATGTACCACATTACAGAAGGAGGCTTAGCAGTCTCTCTGGCTCAGCCATGTGGCATTGTTTCCCTGGGACATTTCCTTGGCCCTGTTTCAAGTGTGATGCTCTTGCATTCATTGACCTCTTCGTGTTATAGTGGAGTCCAAAGCAATCCTTTGCAAATAGACAAGGGTAATTTATATAAGTTCCAATGTTTGCCTGGAATTGGGAGTTACATCTCAAACACCTGCAACCATTTACCTTCAACACCTTTACCTGCCACCACCATCACCAGGTGAGTGTGGTCCACAATTATCCCAGCACCCACCTCCATTCATAAATTCATTGATTTGTTGGCCACAGACTCTGGAGAGATTGATAGAAATAGTCATCCAGGGACTTCACAATGATATAGAGTAACATTGATTATGTGTCATCTAATTTATCCCTCTTGTAAATCAATGGCACCAAACTTAGATCACGTATAAACTTCAAAGAGCCACACTATACCTGTTGTAACGTATGTACATAATTGGTTTGATGGTAGGAAGCAGAGGGTGTTCGAGGGAGGTTGTCTTTCAAACTGGGAAGCCTATGACTTGTGGTTTGGCACAAGGATTGGTGCTGTGCTTATTGTTTTTTATCAATCATTTAAATGATTTGGATGAGATTGTTGTGAAATTTGTGGTTGACATTAATATAAGGAAGTTATCGTAGACTGGGAAGAAGGTGGTCAAGAATCTCAGCTGGATCCTGATCAGTGGGGTAAGTGTGCTGACAAATGACAAACATTGTCCAATTTTAATCAATACAAGGTGTTACATTTTGGAAAGTCAAACCAGGTTAGGACTTTCATGGTGATCAGTTGGCCCATGGGGAGAGTTGCAGAACGGAGAGATTTAGAAGTAAAATATGTAACTCCTTGAAAGTGGCATCACAGGCGGACAGGTTGATGAAGAATGTGGTTGGCACAATGGGCGTTCCTTGGTTAGGGCACTGAGTACAGGAGTTGGGACATTGTTGCAATTGTACAAAACATTGGTGTGATGTATTGGTGGATGGGGTATTGTGTATATTGTTGGTTATCCTGCTCAGGGATAGATGTCAGTACTCTGGAAAGAGTGCAAAAAAGACTTACCAGAAGTTTTATATATCCCAAGATATAGGACAAAGTTGGTCAACCAAGAATATTAATCCCTGGAACATAGGAGACTGAGGGATGAACTTATAGAGATTTTTAAAATCACGAGAAGCATAGATAAGGTGATTTCACACCATTTTTTCCAGGAAATCAAGAACTAGACAATATAGGTTTAAGATGAAAAGGGAAAAATGTAAAAGGGATCCCATGGGAAATACAGCCGGGTAACAGCTCCCACTTTGCGGGATCCCGAGTCCAAGAATGGGCTGTGGAATCCGGCATTGTATGGGTTTTCCACATCCCATACTACCCACAGGCTGCTGGACTTATCAAATGCATGAATGGACTATTAAAACAGCAAATAAAGCCGCTGACACCGATGCGCACCCTCCAGGGGTGATTGGGAGTCCTGCAACCAGCTGTGAGCAACCTGAACTCTCAGCCATTGAGCCAAGGAGGATCACCTGTGTTGTGGCACTTGGCAGTGTCGGACCCCCCAAAGAATGAGGAAGTGGAATTGGTGGCGGAAAAATGGGGAAAGTTATGGGTACAGTATTCCCAAAAACTGCCGGAAAATGGGGGAGATGGTGGTGCACGGGCCAGGTAATACACGATGGGTAGTGTTGCCGGGGGAACAGGGGGTGGTATGCTTAAGCACCCAGAGGCTAATAAAAGCGAGTGAGTGTGCTTTTTCTCTCATTACAAGGCATCAACTGACTGATACGCTGCAGGCTCACGGAGGAGTATCACCAGGACTGAACGGTCCGGCACCAGATACCAGCGGTTAATACGCCCCAAGTACCTTGTGACAGACATCGGGTCCATCGCTATTGTATCGGGTGCTGTGATTGTCAGGAAGGACATGGATGAATTAATAAATTGGTATTCTGTTGCTGTCTTGCCTGCGGTGTTCGGAAGAAATGTGGACACCTCGGCCTACATTAATGTATCTCCTGTTCGAAACTCATTTCTCACCCTCAGCTATAAATTTGCCCAATGGCTAAATGTCTCAGCGTGCTGGGTGTGTACACACATCCAGTACCACAGTACGTGCATCCCACTGTGGGCAGTCCCTTTAAATCATAGCGAACATTTGTCCGCGTGGACTTTTTGTAACAAGACCAGGAGTGGTGCGGCTAAGAACTGCCACCGAACCACCCTTGATTGTCAGTGCCACTGCTTTGACAGGTGGTACATTTCACCATTCAACCACACTCTGGTGGGAAGGAAGCCCCGCTTTCACCTAACTGGAGCCGACGAGTCCAGTAATAGTATCTGCCATTATAACTTTGAGGAGTCAGGCCCTTCCCTGGGTAATAGTACGTGTACCACCTACTACCCCACGCCCGGTTAATGGAAGCTACTGGCTGTGTGGCCTGTGGGGCTACTACTGGCTCTCGGGAAAGCCAGGGGTGTACTTCGGGGCATGGGAGAGACAGGGGATGCTGTTACCTGGCATATATGGTACCTGAGATATGATGCTGAGACACTTGCCATCCTTACCCTCATACCCCCAGCAAGGACATGTGTAACGGGCAATTATTACGGAGGCCAGGAGGCTTTGGACTATTGCATTTTCCTCCTATGGCACTGGGATGCCGGCACGGGAAATGATTCAGATTCAGATTCAGATTCAGATTCCTTTATTGTCATTCAGACCTTTCGGTCTGAACAAAATTTGTTACCTTGCAGGGCTTCCGCCGCTGGAGCACCCGCTGGAGAGCCGCCGGCGGAGAGCGCTGGAGAGCCGCCTTGGAGAGCCGCCGGAGCGCCAATGCCGGGCCGCTGCTGGAGCACCGCTGGAGCAACTGCTGGAGCGCCGAAGCCCCGAAGCCGGGCCGCCGCTGGAACACTGGAGCTCTGAACGCTCACCACAGCTCCGCCATTAGGCCTCAGCACAGACGGAGACGGTGACGGGGGACACGACAAGAAAAGGTCGCATCCCCCCGAAGGGAGAGACTAAAACCTTGTTTCTCCCACCCTCCCCCCCCCCCCCACCACACAAACACAGCCTAATAAACCAAAATTCTAACTAAAAACAGACACGAAAGGACGAAAGAAAAAAAAAAGACGGACTGCAGGTGAGCAGCAGCTGCCACGCAGCGCCGCCACTTCCGGACTTTAACACAGCTTCAGCCATGGAAGAAATCGCCAACGAGATGGCAGATGCCCTGAGTGGGGTAAAAGAGGCCATCACATAACCGTCAGGAGAAGTAGTGGCCATTCGCACCATAGCCCTAGAGAACCGCATGGCCCTAGATTTCATCCTGGCTGAGAAAGCGGGCACTTATGCTTTGATCAGGCGGGAGTGTTGTACTTATATTCCAGATGATTCGGAGAACATCAACAACCTTGCTGACCACATCCAGGAAGCCGTGGAGAAGATTCGAAGGGTCAGAGAACAGTACCACGACTACAACCCCCCGGGAGGATGGTGGCCTTTCAGGATGTTTGGAGGCTGGTGGACAACAGTGGTGCACTGGGGACTGACCATCAGGACAATCTTGTTTTGGCAATTATATTACTGCGTTGTATGTGAGCATTGGCACCACGACCGCGTGAACTTTAGTAAAGCCTGTGGCCCGGATGTATCGAGGTAACGCCTGTGGGCCGGAGGTATTGAGGTAACGTCTGCGGGCCGGATGTGACGGAAACCAGACTGTTTGAGGGGTGGAATGTTATACGAGAATTTTGCCCGAGCAGTCTTTGACCCATGGTGCTATATTTAAACCACATAGCACTGATGCTGGTAGTGCTATATTTAGAACACATAGCGTTGTGGGTCACAGACTGCTCTCCCTTTAATAACTACTGCCCAACACTAACCACTACCTCAGCAACCATGATCTTCTATGGACTGGTTTTGGTTACACTACGGACCTTGGTTTTCCACTATTATGGTTGCCTAGTATCACTGATTATTAATTTGTTGCATTATCACTGTGTATTTATTTGTGTTATTGTGTTAATGGGCCTATTAAGCTGCAGCAAGTAAGAATTTTATTGTTCTGTTGCCTGTCCATATGATAATTAAACACTCTTGACTGTTGACTTGACAGAGTACTTGTAATAAAATGATATATTATATGAACATTTATAATTGTTGCCTCGCCAATAGTCTGTCTCGTCTTTTTCTACTTTGTTGTTTTTAGTATGTGTTAAATGTATGTTTTAGTGTTCTTTAGCTTTGTTTTATATGGGAGGTGGGGAGAATTTTTTTAAATCTCTTACCTTGATGGAGATACGATTTTTTCCCGTATCGTATCTCCAACCACACTGTGGCCTAACATCGAGGAGCTGGCTGCCTCTTGCTGGGGATCGACCTCCAACCGCGAGAGCCTGCGGACTTTAACATCGTGGAGCTCGCGGTCCCTAATTAGGGACCGACTTCTGGAGCTCCAAGCTGCAAGAGCTTCGACCGCCCCGATCGAGGGAGCTTCGATCGCTCCGGCGCAGGGTTTTGATCGCCGGCTGCGGGAGCTTTGATCGCCCCGACTGCGGATGGTTCGACTGCCCCGACCACGGGAGAATAAAGAGTGAAGAAGATTAGACTTTATTGCCTTCCATCACAGTAAGGAATGTGGGGAATCTGCTGTGTTGCATGTTTACGTTAACTTTTATGCAGTTTTGTGTTTTGTTGCTTTTTATAGTATGACTGTATGGTATATCGAGTTTCACTGTACCTTAACTGGTACACGTGACAATAAAATACCCTTTAAATTATGGAAGAGTAGGCAGAATCTTTTGCCCAGAGTGGAAATTTCAATGATTAGAGGACAGCTTTAAGGCAGAAGGGGTAAAGTTTAAAGGAGGTGTGTGGGGGAGGTTTTTCTCACAGACGGTGGTGTGAATGAAGAAAGTACAGCTAGGCGGATATGATAGTGGCATTTAAGGGGCTTTTGAGATAGATACATAGATATGCAGGGAATGGAGTGATATGGATCATACGTGGGCATCTAGGCATCATATTCTTCACAGACATTGTGGGCTGGAGGGCCAGTTCTTGTGCTGTACCATTCTATGTTCCATATTATATGTTCTTTGTTAATATTCCAAAATTCTGGCTCGCATCTTGGAAACTAGAAAGTCTCTTCTAAATTGTAACCTTATTTGCTTGCCTTCTACAGAAAGGCTGGACATTTACATTTCTGAGGAAGCGAGAGAGTCAGAAGCTACTTGAGACATGGGAACTCAGACAAGAGAGGACAAAGCAGGGTCAGAGAAAGCCTCTGGGAAAGATCACAGAAGAGAACATTTCAGTAATGTCTGATCATATTATAACAATACGACATCTGCAATAACAAGGATGTCCTAAATCATATCAATCTGCAATGTTTCAGGACATCCTTCAGATTACCCTTTTACAAAACTAAAATTTCCAAAAGACCATGAAGATTCAGCCTGGCCAATATTTATCTCAGAAAGACAAGCTTAACAAGCAGTAACAAAAGGAAAGCTTGTGTTTAATAGCTGAACTAACACCCATTAAGTGTGTTTCTGTACAAATAAGTAGAGAAATTAAACACGGCATTAAAATTTCCATTCAATTACCTAGAATTTATGTGATAATAATATAGCAATGTTTACATGTTTTAGGACCATGCATCTATACTTAGGCATAGGTCTCTGTTGATTCACTTAATCAGTGCAATGTAGCAATGTAAATGGATGCAAGTGAGAAATCACTGAATAGTGTATAAAGAATAAATGACAAGATGTTGAAGTGACAAGATGAGAAAATATTGCTGGAGAGCATCTGTGTGCAGAAGATAATGCAATGCAGACAATGCTTCAATGAGAAAATTCATTCAATATTCTGAATGCTGTCTGGGTAGAATCTTGGCTTGAAATTAACTGGGCCTTGAATTGTGTTGCTCTGTGCCAGTAACTGAATGTAGCTGCACTGCTGCAGTCTCACAGGAGAGCAGGTACTGTAACTGACTTACTGTTGTTTACCATCAGTTTAAATGAGATTCACCTAATCAGACACTTTTATTACTGTAGGAAGGTTTCCAAAGTTATTGTTTTAAAGTCTGATATACCTGCTATATTGGAGGCAGCCTGTGTAAATAAAACATATCGTGATGATTTGGTTGTGTGTTTAAAAAAATAATTTAGTATTTTACTGGGCAGCTGCCAGTAATTAAAGGTGTGCCGCAAAACACAGCAAAAACCAGCATGCAATAAAAAAAAGCTAGGCGATCCAACAACTACTGAATCACTTTAAAGCTCCGAAGCCTTTTCTCATCCAGTCATTAATGGTGGTGGACAATGAAACTGCTGAAAGAGGGAGGAAGATCCATGAACCCCATCTCCATTTGTCTGGCGACACAGTGGCACAGCGGCAGAGATCGTGACATCGTGGGTTTCCTCTGGGTGCTCCAGTTTCTTCCCACATCACAAAGACGTGCGGGTTTTGTAGGTTAATTGGCCTCTGTAAATTGTCCCTAGTGTGGAAGATAGAACTTGTGTATGCGTGATCGTTGACTGGCACAGACTGGGCCGAATGCTTGTTTCCACGCTGCATCTCTAAACCAAAACATTTTGCGTGTTAGGTACATTCTTTCATATGCTTCAGAGAAAATATTGACTCATCAGTGATAGGAGCAGAATTAGGCCATCGGCCCATCAAATCTACTCCGCCATTCAATCCTGGCTGTTCTATCTCTCCCTCCTAACCCCATTCTCCTGCCTTCTCCCCATAACCCCTGACATCCGTTGATAATTAATAATTGGCTTGCAGCTGCAACTGCCACAGATGAGGGGGAGTCTCAACACATCCCCTTGACATTCAGTGACATTGCCACTGCTGAATCCACCATTAATGACTGGTTGAGGAAGAACTTCAAAGATTTAAGGTGATCTATTGACTGGATGAGTGTGCTCCAACAATGCATATCAAACCCAACACTATCCAGGACCATGGTACTTTCTTGATTAGCACCCCAATACAATGCCAAGTACTCATTCCCTCCACCAATGGTGTCATTTGATTGTAACGTCAACTATCTGCAAAATATTTTACGTTTATTCACCAAGGCTTTTCTGGCAGCACTGCTCAAACCTGCAAACTCTACCACTAGACCAAGTACAGCAGTCACAGGGGAATGCTGCCACTGCATCTTCTCCTCCAAGTCCCACACCATCCTGACTTGGACATACAGTACATCACTTTCTTCAGGCCAATTAAGAGATTGCAATAAATACTGGCCTTGCCAGCAGCCATCCATTAATAAACACAATTTTCTTCTCTCGATAAACGAGCACAGCATGATAACATTGAACTATTTCCGACTTATTTGTAAG
Source organism: Okamejei kenojei (assembly GCA_035221665.1). Lineage (NCBI taxonomy): Eukaryota > Metazoa > Chordata > Chondrichthyes > Rajiformes > Rajidae > Okamejei > Okamejei kenojei. The sequence continues at coordinate 83,919,646 of CM069135.1, forward strand.
ATTCTATTGATTTTTTGATTCTATGATTCAGATTAGCAGAATTGAAAAAGGGATATTGGCAAACTCCCAAAAAAAAATCTTAAAATGGACATTTTCATTGAACAGTGGTGCAGCCAAACAGATTGGAAATTATTGCCTAATTTCTCTTTTAACCAAAAAAACACAGAGATCACATGGAGGAACTCAGCATCTGTAGAAGGATACAGTTTTATTAGTGTCACATGTACTGGGATACAGTGAAACAATTTGTGTGCTCTCCAGTCAAATGATACTATACATGAGTGCAATCAATCCATACATAAGTGCAAAACATTTCTGTTTCCTTCACTCATTAAGTAGACTTGTTTTTGTGAGTGAATTGATTGTGTTTGCTACACAATAGGATACCGTGAGTCATAAAGGCCAGCCATCTCCATATGCCCAGTGACACACAGAGTGCCTTGATTTGCCTAATGCCTGACAAGGGAGAGTGACAGACAAAACCCACCATCTGTGGACCATTTGTGGACCAGCAGTTGGAATGAACCACCTGCTAATCTGTGTGTCCTGTGGACCTTTTGGCAGCTGAAATTCTGAAGGACAAACGATTCATTTGGAATGGGGGAAAATTCATAATACATTTATTCTTTGTTTAGAATTTTGAGATACAGCGTGGAAACAGGCCATTCGGCCCACCGAGTCTGTGCCAACCAGCGATCCCCATACACTAGCACGATCCTACACAGTAGGAACAATTTACAATCTTTACAGAAGATAATTAACCTACACACTGGTAGGTGTTTGGACTGTGGGAGGAAACTGGAGCACCCGGAAAAACCCCACGTGAACAAGGGGAGAACGTACAAACTCCGTACATACAGCACCCACAGTCAGGATCGAACCCGGGTAAGTCAGCAACCCTACCACTGCGCCACCATGTTGCCTTGGAAGTGAGAGAAGGATAAGTGATATTTAAGTAAAAGAAAATGTACAAATTATGAAAATAGCAACATAAGAATTGTTTTTATATGTGACCAATTCCACTCCTAAGATTATATTCTTACTTTAGAAGCTCATTCCTGACAATGTAACATTCTGATGTGAAAGTGTCGATTATTTGCTTTTCTCCGCAATTAACAAAAGTCATTAAAAAATAGATGTGGCCATCCAAGGAAGCAATTAATCCAGACATCTCCTTCGCTCCTTAGATGCTGCTGCACCCGCTGAGTTTCTCCAGCTTTTTGTGTACCCTCAATTAATCCAGACATTTGAGTTTTAATACAACACTTCAGATTGTAAAATAAATAAATGTAAATTGGTCAAACTGCTGTGCGCAAATTAACATTGGCTTTGCTAGTGCAAAATTCAGTAGTACAAGAATCTAAAGTGTTGTGTGTTGCTAAGCTGGCCTCACAACATCAAAGTTATATGGTTATATGGTTATCTTGCCATTGTCTGCTTCACCACCATGGAGAGCATAAAAACAATGTGGTGAATTCTGATCTGGGTCAAGAGGTGGGGGTGGGTGTAGAGGTAATAGGAATCTGGAAATAATAGAAATTTGGGAGGTTGGGTTATGGATTGTGCTGTGTAATGGTTGGGAGTTTGGCATCTTTAACATGATAATGTATGAATGTATGATAGATGCAATGCATGGCGCTCTCAAGCCTGCTCTGCAGTTTTAAAGAGCTGGCCTGACCTTAACCCTATTTCCATTTTCCTGTTTGTTTAATTTAAGGGGATTGAACTGGGCGGTTTGTGGCCTGGCAAAAATTATGGCTAGTGGAACAGAAGGGGGATCTGGTAAGTGTCTTGAGCAGAAGGATTCTGAAGAGGGGCAAATATATGACTATAAGGAAACAAATGAGGTGGGTTCCCAATGCCTGGCTCCATTGCCTGGGATTCATAAAGGTGGGTGCTGTTTAGATAATGCTAAAGCAGGCCTGACATATGCTGTGAAATGCTGCACTAATCATCGACCATATTTGCATCAAAGGAAATCCCAGAACTTGCAGATTCACACTGTATGCTCGCACTATGGCCACAATTATACTTCCCAAGTAATGTTTTGTTGAATTTGAACCATGTAATCCAAAAGTAATGGTGAGATGATTGAATTTATTAACAACAACCTTAAATTGGTGCATAAAACACAAAGCTCTGGAGGAATTCAGCAGGTCAGGCAGCATCTGTCGAGGGGATGGTCAGGCAATGTTTTGGGTTGGGACCCTTCTTCAGACTCCTTAATTTATTTGTCATTATTTTATTTAGTTTAGTTTAGAGATACAGCGTGGAAACAGGCCTTTTGACCCACCGAGTCTGCACTGACCAACGATCCCCGCACATTAACACTATCCTATACACACTAGGGACAATTTACAATTATACCAAGCCAATTAACCTATAAACCTGTACGTCTTGGGAATGTGAGTGGAAACTGAAGATCTCGGAGAAAACACATGCGGTCACTGAGAGAATGTTCAAACTTCGTACAAACAGCACCCGTAGTCAGGATCGAACCCTCGTCCGGCGCAGCAAGTGGTATAAGGCAGCTACTTTACCTTTGCGCCATCGTGCCGGAGATGAATGTTTGCATTTGGGAGCACACAACAAATGAGAAACTTAGAGGGTAAATATTTACTGCAATTCATAAATATAATTTATTTTTGGTGCTGTGAACACTGTGCATTTCAGCAATTTATATTGCTCTTTTTTTTTTGTTTCTCGTGGCACCTGTGGTCTGTGGCAAGCAACTGCATAAACAGAGCTCAGCGTTTCGTAGGGAATATTTTCCCTGTACCAGCCTGTCACTTGTAGTCCCAGTGAAGTATTCCTGATGAGCTCAATGCATTTTATGCACGCTTTGATAGGGAGAACCTATCCCGTGCCTTCCCGAGCCCCCATACGCTGTGATGGTATTTCAGTCTCAGTCACAAAGGCCGACGTCAGGAAATCCTTCAGAGGGGTGAACCCTCGAAAAGCTCCTGGACCTGATGGTATACCTGGTCATGTTCTAAAAACCTGTGAGGACCAATTGGCTGGAGTTTTTACGGACATTTTCAACCTGTCACTTCTGAGGTCTGAGGTTCCCACCTGCTTCAAAAGGGCATCAATAATACTGGCGCCCAAGAAGAGCAAGGTGACGTGCCTCAATGACAATTGACCTTTGGCACTAACACCTGTGGTGATGAAGTGCTTCGAGAGGTTGATCATGGTGCAAATCAACTCCTACCTCAACAAAAACCTGGACCCACTGCAGTTCGCTTACCGCCACAACAGATCAACGTTGGACGCGATCTCGCTGGCTCTCCACTCCGCTCTGGACCACTTGGACAACAAAAACTCATATGTCAGGCTGTTATTCATTGACTACAGCTCGGTATTTAACACAATCATCCCCTCCAAGCTGGTTACCAAACTCGCAGAACTGGGTCTCTGCGCATCCCTCTGCAATTGGATCCTCGACTTCCTCATTCACAGACCACAGTCTGTTCGTATTGGTGGAAATGTGTCAGACTCGATAACAATCAGCACGGGAGCACCTCAAGGCTGCGTGCTCAGCCCCCTGATGTACACACTCTATACTCATGACTGCGTAGCCGGTCATAGTGTGAACTCCATCATCAAGTTCGCTGACGACACCACTGTTGTGGGACGTATCACTGATGGGGATGAGTTAGAGTATAGAAGAGAGATCGAGCGACTGTCCATATGGTGCCAGCACAACAACCTGGCCCTCAACACCAGCAAAACCAACGAACTGATTGTGGACTTTGGAAGGAGTAGGATGGGGACCCACAATCCTGTTATTATCAACGGGTCGATGGTTGAAAGGGTCAAGAGCTTCAAATTCCTGGGCGTGCACATCTGTGAAGATCTTTCCTGGTCCGAGAACACAGATGCAATTATTAAGAAAGCTCATCAGTGCCTCTACTTCCTGAGAAGATTACGGAGAGTCGGTCTGTCAAGGAGGACTCCCTCTAACTTCTACAGGTGCACAGTAGAGAGCTTGCTGACCGGTTGCATCGTGGCTTGGTTTGGCAACTTGAGTGCCCTGGAGAGGAAAAGACTAAAAAAGTAGTAAACACTGCCCAGTCCATCATCGGCTCTGACCTTCCTTCCATCGAGGGGATCTACCACAGTCGCTGCCTCAAAAAGGCTGGCAGCATCATCAAGGACCCACGCCACCCTGGCCACACACTCATCTCCCTGCTACCTTTGGGTAGAAGGTACAGGAGCCTGAGGACTGCAATGACCCGGTTCAGGAATAGCTACTTCCCCACAGCCATCAGGCTATTAAACTTGGCTCGGACAAAACCCTGAACATTAATACCCCTCCATCTGTTATTTGTACTTTATTAATTTATTAATTCATGTGTGTATTTACGTATATAATTGTAGTCAATGCCTACTATGTTCTGTTGTGCTATGCAAAGAAAGAATTTCATTGTCCTGTCAGGGACACATGATAATAAACTCTTTTGACTTTGACTCTTTTGACTTTGACTTTGTATTGGACCATGAAGTTGTACTAGCTCTGTTGCATTGACTTCAATGCAACTAAATATTGAAAATGGATTGCAATGACGATTTGCTACTATTTGAGCTTTTCCCATGAAGGAATGATTTCTAACTCAATATATGTATTGAGTATGCATGTTAAGATCATATACACATTGAGTATAGAAGTTGGGAGGTCATGTTACAATCACATAAAATGTTGATGAGGCCACCTTGAGAGTATAGTGTTCAGTTTTGGTCACCATGTTATAGGAAAGATGTTGTCAAGTGGGAAAGGGTTCAGAGAAGATTAACCAGGATGTTGCCAGGACTCAAGGGACTAGCTATAGGGAGAGGTTGAGTAGGCTAGGACTTTAATCCTTGGAGCACCGGAAGATGAAGGGTGATTTTATAGAGGTGTACAAAATCATGAGAGGAATAGATTGGGTAAACACTCAGAGTATTTTTGCCTGGAGTAGGGAAATTGAGAACCAGAGGACATAGGTTTAAGGTGAGTGGGCAAAGATTTAATGGAAACTTGGGAGATATTTTTTTTTACACAAAGGGTGGTGGGTATATGGAACAAGCTGCCGGATGAGATAGTTGAGGCAGGTACCATCACAACATTTAAGAAACATTTAGAGAGGTACATGAATAGGGAAGAGTTAAAGGAAATGTGAAGCAGGCAGGTGGGACTAGTGTAGATGGAGCATGTTGGTTGGCATAAGCAAGTTGGGCCGAAGGGCCTGCTTCCACACTGTACGACTCTATGACTCTATATCCTTTGCTCTATCTATTGTACTGGAGCTTCACATGATTGCATTTACATGTGGTACATCTGATCTATTCGGATAGCATGCAAAAAAACCTTTTTACTGTACCTCAGTACATGTGACGATAATAAACTTAAACCAAAACCTAAAACCACACCAGCAAGCCAGCCCCGTGCACCATAACCACAGCAGAGAACCCCAGCTCGCTGAATTATTGGTAATTTAAATATTTTTTGACAAATTTGAGGTCTGAATATATCACTCTACCACAAGGAATATCTTTTTTAATAAAGGCATCAGCAAAAGAATTGCTGAATTTTCATAATTTCGCTGAGAATTTTCATCGTATTACCATACAATTCAAGTTGACCTTACTGTTATCTGGACAAAATATTTTTCTTGTCATGGAAAGCGTAATTTAAATTATTTTATCCAGCTGGATTTTTTTTACAAGCTTTGTTTTTCACAGTTACCACACACAGCCATTTGTACCTGGTATATATTTTGTATCCCAATAACAGAAACTCTGCAAAGTCATGTTTTCGAAATTATCTGAGTTCATTTAACTGTTGGCGGCTTTACATCATTCATAGGATTTGTGCTCTGATTCTTTACAGATTTCTTCTTGGAAAGTAGTGGAAAATTCGGGTTAAGCTGTTGAAATCCATCTGATGAAATTTACTTGCCTCATGGTCGAAACAAGATCGTGGAAGGAGGGATGATATTTTTGTACTTTAAATTGCTAAATTGGAAAGCAATGATGCTCATGTAAACATTTCCTGTTTATTGCAATCTGTTTATTGTAATAATTTTTCCAAATTGAAATAACTTTAATAACCATGATTGAGGGGGAAATTAACACCAGGCATTAATCTTTGCTCTTTTATATTTTATTGTTTAATTTAGTGAAATATAGATCTATCAATGAAACATTTGCATTATATGACTACTAGTTGTTATATTATCCTGTGACTGATATTTTTCAATTGATTTATATTCTGGACATCAAAAGGCTTGAGTTATTTGGCCTAACTAAATGTTTAGGATGGTTGGGAATATATTAAAGGAAAATATATAGGCTACCAGCCCTCAGCTGACTGCAGTTGACCACAAGGTAGACACAAAATGCTGGAATAACTCAGCGGGACTGGCAGCATCTCTGGAGAGAAGGAATGGGTGACATTGTATTTCACCCAAACGTCAACCATTCCTTCTCTGCAGAGATGCCTCCTGTCCCGCTGAGTTACTCTAGCATTTTGTGTCTACCCTCGATTTAAACCAGCATCTGCAGTTCTTTCCTACACATGCAGTTGACCGCTGCTTGTTTCAGCATATCAGGGTGAGGAAGCAGACAAATAACTAGGCGGTGTTGATGAAGAATAATCTCATTTACAATGGCAATTAAGACTCACAGTTTTTGAATTAATGCACAACATAATTTCATAGAAGGAAATTATAACTGATTCTCATATACTCATATTAACATATTTTGCTTTGTATAATTCCCCACACATATTGGCTAATTCTTTCCAGAAATTCAAGACGAATCAGAATTTTTTCAGTGTTTAAACTCTGCATAAAATATTAGTTTTGTTTTGTTGCTATTGTAGAAATTAAAAACAAGAGAGAGTATTGTTAAAATTAGAGATAGAATAATGTGAGCAGGAAATGAATCAGCAATCAAAATATTTTAAGTGTAGGAACGAACTGCAGATGCTGATTTACACCGAAGATAGACACAAAATTCTGGAGAAACTCAGCGGGACAGGCAGCATCTCTGGTGAGAAGGAATGGGTGACGTTTCGGATTGAGACCCTTCTTCAGACTGACTCCGGGGAGAGGGTGACTAGAGATATGGAAAGGCGCAAAGAGCATGTAAGGTGTGAAAAGGACAGATCAAAGCAGACAATGTTCAAGGAAATGCACAATGGCTCATTGCTGGGTATGGGGAAGGTAACATCAAGGTATAAAAACTAAAATTAATCAGGAGGACAGTGAAACAAGTAGGAGTAGGGTGGAGGAGGGACATTTCTGTCTATCTTTGATATAAATGGAGGGATGGAGAAGGAGGGAACGCAAGGGTTACTTGAAGTTATAGAAATCAATACTCATACCACTGGGTTGTATGCCCAAGCAAAATATGAGGTGCTGTTCCTCCAATTTGCGTTTGGCCTCACGCTCACAGTGGAGGAAGCTCAGGACAGAAAAAAGTCAGTGTGGTAATGTGATGGGGAGTTAAAGTGTTTTGCTTAGGCCCAGGCAGACTGTGTGAAGGTGTTTAGTGAAACGATCTCCCAGTCTGCGCTTTGTCTAATCAATATATAGTAGTCCACAGATAGAACAGCACATAGAGTAGAGGTTGGAGGAGGTGCAAGGACAGGTGTTGCATCTCCTACAGTTGCAGGGGAAAGTACCTGGGGTGGGGCTAGTTTGCTTGGGAGGAGATGAGTTAACCAATGAGTTGCGGAGGGAATGGACTCTGCTGAAAGTGGGAAGGGGTGGAGATGGGAAAATGTGAGCAGTAGTGGGATCCCATTGGAGGTGGTGAAAATGTCGGAGGATTATGTCCTGTAAGCTACAGCTGATGGGGTGAAAGGTGAGGACTAGGGGGCTCTATCCCAGTTTTATCTGGGGGGGGGGAGAGCTCTTGGAACAGTGGTAGGGAATTCAGGTATTTAGACCCAGTGATAGTGAGGGAACCGCAATATATTTCAATTTGGATGAGTTCCTTTGTGCCCATTTTCCTTATGTTTCTTGGTAGTGAAAATCACAGAGTTAGGAGATACTATTTGAGAACCTGAGATGAGGAACTGCAGTGCATTTTATTGATTGTGGGGAAGGTGTACCGGTGATGCAGGGAATTAAATTTATGGGTTGATGGAGCCACGCTCATTAAGGCAACTGGCGCATGGGTGAGCCAAGGTGAGCTAACTAATTGTATCCAAAATTAGCTTAGTGTTAGGAGGCAGAGGGTGGTCGAGGAAAGGTGGTTCTCTGATTGAAAGTCAGTGACCAGTCATGTACCACAGAGCTTGTTTGTGAATACACACACGCAGACACACCACACACACGCATACACACGCACACACACACACACACACACGCATACACACACACACACACACACACACACACACACACACACACACACACACACGCACACGCACATATAATTAAAAATCTCATCTTTTTTGGAAGGAATAAATGCTTAATTAGGTCCGACAGTGTTTGGAAGGAATAAATGCTTTATTGGATCCAACTGTGTTTGGAAGGAATAAATGCTCTATTAGGTCTGACTGTGTTTAGTCCAAAAGTCCGACTCATTTCGTGACTTCCGCTTAGTGGACAAGTCGTGCTGATTGTGTAATTTCCGAAAAGTGCAGAGGTCATGCAGATTGCGGAAGTGCCAATGACTGTGGAAGCCCCATAGTGGAGAGGCCGTGCTCAGCCGTGTGAGTAGATTCAACAAAGTTTACTGTCATATATATGGTGTGTGTGTGTGTGTGTGTGTGTGTGTGTGTGTGTGTGTGTGTGTGTGTGTGTGTGTGTGTGTGTGTGTGTGTGTGTGTGTGTGTGAAGTGAGTCTGTGTACGTGTGTGCATGAGTCAGTGTATGAGGGCATGTGCGTGTGTGAGTCTGTGTGGGTGTGTGTGAGTGTATGTGTGTGTGTGAGTGTATGTATGTGTGAGTGTATGTGTGTGTAAGTGTATGTGTGTGTGTATGTGTATATGTGTGTGAGTGAGTGAGTGTTTGTGTGCGTCTATGTGTGAGTGCGAGTGTGAGTGATAAGTGTGAGTGAGTGTGTGTATGTGTGCGTCCATGTGTGAGTGTGAGTGTATGTCTGTGTGTGAGTGTGTATGTGTGTGTGTGTGTGAGGTGGAAGGTGTGTGTATATGAGTGTGTGTGTGTGTGTGTGAGTCTGTGTGTGTGTGAGTGTAGAGTGTTATCTACGTTCACATAATTAACTTAGATGTGAACGTAGGAGGAATGATTATTAAGTTTGTGGATGAACAAATGATTATTGTCAATAGCAGGAACGGTTCCTAGGTCTGCAGTGGGATATAGGTCAGTTGGAAAGATGGACAGAGTGTTGGCAGGTGAAATTTAAACCTGAAAAGTGAGAGGTGAACATTCAGGAAGACAAACAGGAGTAGGACACCTGCAGTAAGTGGGAGGGTGCTTCAAATGCTGATGAACAGAGGAACATAGTTCTCTGAACGAGGCAATCCTAGTACATAAGTGGTGAAGAAGGCTTGCCTTTGTAGGTTGGACATAAAATATAAAGGTTGGAACAATGCATTGAAATTTTACAAAGCATTGGCTAGTCTATACTTGGAGCACTGTGTGCATTTCAGGTTGCCACACTAGAAGCAAGATGTGGTTGCACTTGAGAGTGTGCAGAGATTCCTCGGATGTATCAGAGGACTAATTATGGAGAGAGTTTGGATAAAATGTGCTTGTTTTCCCTGAAGGAGGAAGAGGAGTGACCAGATAGAGGTATATAATCTTATAAGAAGCATTGGTATGGTATACAAATGGTAGAGTATAAAAAATAAAAGGCCACAGGTTTAAGGCGAGAGAAAGGTGTTTTAATGGTGATACAAGTGGAAAGGTTTTGCACAGAGAGTGGTTGAGATCTGGAGAAGGGGCTGTTGTAGGAGTAGGGGCTGGAATCAGATACATTCACTCGATTTAAGACCATTTAGGCAGACGTTTGATTAGTCAAGTCAAGTCAAGTCACTTTTATTTATACAGCACATTTAAAAAACAACTCTTGTTGGCCAAAGTGCTTTACATTGGTATAACAATAGTATAACAAACAACAGCGGTTCATAGATTAAATACAAACATCACTACATACATATATCCCTCGCTCAGAGAACATCAAGAAAGGCTTGGGAGTAGAGATGAGTTTTTAGTCTCGACTTAAAGGAGTCGATGGAGGGGGCAGTTCTGATGGGAAGAGGGATGCTGTTCCACAGTCTAGGAGCTGCAACCGCAAAGGCGCGGTCGCCTCTGAGCTTACGCCTAGACCACGGGATGTTCAGCAACCCCAAGTCAGCTGATCTGAGGAACCTGGATTTGGTGTGGTGAGTGAGCAGACTTTTAATGTAGGTGGGGGCAAGCCCATTGAGGGCTTTGTAGACATGAAGGAGGATCTTGAAATTTACAAGAATTAGACAAGGCAATGAAAGATATGGATCTAATGTGGGCAAATGTGATTAGTATAGATGGAAAAATGGGTCAACATGAATGTGATGGGTCGAAGGGCCTGTTTTTTCTGCTCTGCAACTACATGAATCTCTTAGATAGCCAACCTCTGACCTGTTCTTGTAATCTTGTAACTGTGACAGGCCCAGTTTATATCAATTGAGAACCCTGTTCTGCATTTATAGAATTGCTACAAAGATAGGGAGCAAGAGTACCTCGGGCCTTAGTAAAGGGGGATGAAAAACTATCGATTTGGTAAATTCCTTTTGCGTGATATATATAATATAGTAACTGGCTTTTTTTTCTCTCTCTCTCTTTTTTCTTTTTCTTTTCTAGGGTCCATCTCTTAATCCCCTTTCTCTAACTCTTTGACCAAGGGGTTTGTTTTTCTCCCCTTTGGCACGCTCTTTCACTTTCACAACTCTTTTCACCTACTTCGCTCTCTCTGTTTCTATTCTCTTTCTTTAAAAGCCATAAAATTATGGGGTACAATGATTGTAACTATATATATGTGATGTACACTGATGCATTTACCTCTATTAAATTTAAAAAAAAAATGTTTTAATTAAAAATAAATACAAAATTGAGAACCCTGTGATACTGAATTTGGGGACTCAATGATAATGATGCCATTAAATATAAGTAATTAGAATTTCATTTGTTGGACATGTACATTATCTGCTATTGGTCAGCCCATGCCTGAATATTGTCTGAGTCTTGATATATGCAGGGATAGCTACAGTATTTAATTGGAGTTGTGAATGGAACTGAACATTATATAATGATCAGAGAACATCCCCACTCTGCTGAAGTAGTGGAGTCCAGAACCAGTTTTACCAACAGTTCATGATGCAACTACAAGTCAAATGCAGCATTGACATCATATGTGACAAAATCTAATCCAGGGCTAAATCTAATCCAAAATTTATTTATTTTTTTAAATTACAATTGGTGCAGGAGTAGGCCATTCGGCCCTTCGAGCTAGCACCGCCATTCAATGTGATCATGGCTGATAATCCCCAATCAGTACCCATTCCTGCCTTCTCCCCATATCCTCTGACCACTATTTTTAAGAGCCCAATCTAGCTCGCTCTTGAAAGCATCTAGAGAACCTGCGTCCACCGCCCTCTGAGGCAGAGAATTCCACAGACACATCTTTGCTTTCATTCACATCTTTGCTTTAAAATTGATATATTTGTTTTATGTTCAAATTTGGCACATATACCAATGCAGTAAGCAAATGAGATGTTCCATTATGTTTTCTAAACTGCATTTTGTAAAGAGATACATTGCTGAATTTGGTCTCTCTGCATCAAAGAGATTCATCGGCTGAAAGAACAAATTTGTAAAACCATCTGTTAAAATCAATGACATGATGCTGTAATGGGGTATATAGTGTAATGAGTGAGCATGCGGAGTACTAAGGAGTTTTGTCCATTAAGATTGAAGCTTTACATTTACAGACAATGCAGAAATGAATTATGGCACCGATCAGGGGAATGGAAAAGGCAAAGGTAGCAATTAATTAATCGAGTTCATCCTTCCATAGAATTTGGTTTGCTTTCAGCGTCAATCTCTCTGAATTACTTTAAACATTTTACCTCCACTGCCCAGAATGAAGACCATTTATAGTGAGTGGTAATTTAAGCAGTTGGTATTTTTTATTGTTTTATCTTGTTTTTGGAGCTTTGCTGATGAGCAGTGCAGATATACTTTACCACTTTGCTACTTTCTACCAGTAACAGACAGAAACTTGTAGTGAGAACCAAATGTCCTGATATGTGGTCTCCTGGGTTTGCAGCAATGAGAGGTGTGCGGGTGCTGCAGCAGATTTAAGAGTGAAACAATTGCAGGTCTGCCAAACCTGGAATTATCATGAATGTCATTCAACCCTTCCATAAGTTTGTCATAGGAGCAGAATTAGGCCATTTGGCCCATTGTGTCTACCCCGTCATTCAATCATGGCTGATCCTTCTTCCCTCTCAACCCCAATTATCTTGCCTTCTCCCCTTTGACACTCTTACTAATCATCAACCTGTCAATCTCCACTTTAAAAATACCCAAAGACTTGGCCTCCACAGCTGTCTGTGGCAATGAATTCCAGTGTTAAATGGATCCTGCACCCCTGGAAGAATTCTATTCCCACCTTGTCCATCTTTATGTTCTGAAGATGCCATTTTCCAATCTGCAGGCATGCAAATAGATCATATTTAATACAATATGAAGAATCATTGGGACTTTTGAATGAACTTTTAAAAGAATCTGCAAATTGAAAAGAATGCAAGTGAATTTATTTACACAACGTTACCAACATGATTGACAATAGCCAAGGAAGTAGATAGTCAGTGTGAAGAAGGGTCCTGACCCAAAATGTCATCTGTCCATTCCCTTCACAGATATTGCTTGACTCACTGAGTTCCGCCAGCACTTTGTGTTTTTCTCAGGATTGCAGAACAAGTTGATGGTCACATGTTTGTTTGGATTTAACTGTCTTGTTCTTTAAACTCCAGTGGTCAGGATGTTATCAAAATTTGAAAATCAATGTGACTGCTACAAATCATTATTTCTACAGGCTTTTGAAGTTTTTAGATGAAATTATTGCTGAAGTACAACCCATTCATTACCTTTCATAATAATGATAAACCCTGAACTTTTCCTCATTGAATCACCGTTGCATTACAATGTATGAACATTGTAGAGAATGACGGACTCCTCTGAGTGATCACTGCAATGAGTGGTGTTTGAAATCAAAGTTGAATGGAACTGTATATTTGATCGTTGTAATCGTTGCATTTAAAGAGTCAAATGTATTTTAAAAAAGGATACCATAGTAATGTGTGTTTGGTATATATGATATAATAAATCAGAAAAATAAAGTACTTTGAGTGGTAATACCTGTGAATTTTGACCAGTTTTACCTTAACCCTTATAAACCACTGGTTTGTGGGAACCGGAGAGAATTTGTTTCGGTAACCCCATTCAAGGTTGAAGAGAATTTTAATCCAGTACTTGTAATACTAAGCAAGGAGATGTGGGCCCATGTATCTTTCTTTTTCCTAAATCTCACACTCTAGTTGACATGGATGTCAAATAAGACCCCTTTCTATTTGCTAAAAAACAAAGTGCTGGAGGAACTCAATGGGTCAGGCAGCTTCTGTGGAGCTTTTGTGCTTCACACTTCTCCCACCACACCCATTACCCCTCTCCTCCACACTCATCTCCCAACCCTTCCATCTCTGAGTCCCTCATTTCCTTTTTATCACCCCTCTTTCTTCTCTCCTGCCCCCTCCCACCAATATCCCTCCCTCCGGCTTTACAATTCACTCTTTCTCTTTTCACATTATCTGACACCCTTTTGTCTACTTTTTACCCCATGCTTTTGTCACTATCTACACCCATACCGATCACTTCCCCCTCCCCCCTCCCCCCCCCCCCCCCCCCCCCCCCACCTCTGTCCGCCTATCACTTGCCTGGTTTTGCCACACCCCTACCTCTCTTTTCCAGCTTTCACCCGTCTACTCCATCAGTCTTGAGGGGGGTCACCATCGTTCCCTCCACTGAAGTCCCTCTCGCACTTTGTCTTTGTTCAGGTTCCAAGATCTGCAGTCTCATGTATCCTGTTTTCATTCCCTGTCTACTCTCACCTTGACCTCACCTCCATCCTTTCAACAGCACATTTTTAACATCTGCAGTATGACGCCACTATCAAGCATTTTCCCCACTTCTCCCTTTTCAATACGCGGAATTCATCACTATCTCCATGACATCCTGTAGAGCCACCAATATGCCATTCTCTTTTATTCATAATTTCCTTTCTTTATAGGTGCAGAATTGACAAAACCTGTCCTTTGGTCTTTTCGAACCATCAGTTTTCCCAGCTGAAACTGTGGTTTACTTCTACTTCTTTCAATGTAATCTGTGTATTATTGCTGAGAACACATTATCACCTACACTGGGAAGATCAGACCTGTTCGTGAGACACTCAGTTTACAAGGGTGAACCAAGCTTCCAGTCATCTGTCACTTTAATTTCCTGTCATGTTCTGACTCTGACCTTGTTGTCCTTGGCTTTCCAAACTGTTCCAATAAAGCTAAAAGTTATCTTATGGAGCAGTACACCATCTTTCAATTAGCACATTACAGCATTCTCGACTGAACACTGAGTTCAACAATATCTTTATACTGATCCTAATTAAACCCACCAACACATCTTTTGCTCCTTTAATTATCTCATTATTATCGCTTTCAACATATAATATTATCCTTCCTGATTTTTAATTTCCCTTGCTTTCAACCTTATCAATTTTTCCTTACTTATTTCCAGTTTTTGATAAAAGATCGTTCTTCATAAACTTTCGACAGGTACATGGATAGGTCAGGTTTAGAGTGACATGGGCCAAATGTAGGCAGGTGAGACTAGTGTTGATGGGACACATTGGTGGGTGTGGACAAGTTGGGTTGATGGGCCTGTTTCTACACTGTAAGGCTCCAGGACTACATTTATGGAATTCCCTGCCACAGAGGGCAGTGGAGGCCAAATCACTGGATGAATTTAAGAGAGAGTTAGATAGAGCTCTAGGGTTAGTGGAGTCAAAGTATATAGGGAGAAGGCAGGCACGGGTTATTGATTGGGGACGATCAGCCATGATCGCAATGAATGGCGGTGCTGGCTCTAAGGGCCAAATGGCCTACTCCTGCACCTATTTTCTATGTTTCTATGTCTAACTGTTTCAAAACATCTTTCTCAATAGATGCTGCTTGATTCATTGAATATTCTGAAGATAGGCACAACATTTAGTGTCAATCTTTGGTATAAACCAGCATTTGCAATTCTTTGTTTTTCCATTAACTATTCTGTTTCTATTTCAGATTTCCAGCATCCACAATATGTTACGTTTATATTCAAATCATTTCCTGACCAGCCTCCAACCTTGTATCTGTCATAGGTTCATCCAACCGTTCTTTCTTGCCTCTCCACCAAGATCCATCAACCCATCACGTCTGTGCACATGGAACTAACTGAATCTCAGTCAATTTTAACGCCCTCTCCTTTGCTTGCAAATCCACACGTGATCTCTCCCTCTCATATTCCTATGTTCTGTCCTTCTATTACATTCTGAAATAACCTTTTGCCCTTCCCTCATACATTTTGTACCAAAATGGACATTCCAGCTGACATGAACTAAACATCTCTAATTCCCAGGATCTGCACCTCTCACCTTCTCTAGGATTTCCTCAAAAGCTATTTCTTTGATCAAACTTTCGTTCATTTATTCTTCTTTCACTTCCCTATTTAGCTTGGTGCCTAATTTTGTTTGGTTGTAGTTTAAGGAACGTTAAAAGCAATTTTATCTGAACTTCAGACTTTACTTTAGACTCTAGACTTTAGAGATACAGCATGGAAACAGGCCCTTCGGCCCACCAAATCCATGCCAACCAGTGATCACCCCTTACACAAGCACTATCCTACACACCAGGGACAATTTACATTTACAGAATCCAATTAATCTACAAACCTTACGGTTTTGAAGTGTGGGAGGAAACTGGTGCACCCAGAGAAAACCCACGCGGTCACAGGGAGTATGTACAATCTGAAACTCGCGTTTTTTCATTAGCTGTTACCTGATCAGCTGAATATTTCTATCATCATCTGTTTTTATTTTGAATTTTACTAAGATATCATTAAAAGTCACCATTTTGAGTTTCTTTCCTTTTGCTTTTATTCTGAGGAAGTAGGTACAGAGGGCAGTTTATATGCCTGGTTTCCACCCTATCATTTAACCATATAACCATATAACCACATAACAATTACAGCACGGAGACAGGCCCTCTCGGCCCTTCCAGTCCGTGCCGACCATTTGTTTTCCCCTAGTCCCATCTACCTGCACTCAGACCATACCACTCCATTCCCATCACGTCCATATACCTATCCACTTTACTTTTAAATGTTAAAATCGATCCTGCCTCCACCACCACTGCTGGAAGCTCATTCCGCACAGCCACCACCCTCTGAGTAAAGAAGTTCCCCCTCATGTTACCCCTAAACTTCTGTCCCTTAATTCTCATGTCATGCCCTCTTGTTTGAATCTTCCCTACCCTCAATGGGAAAAGCTTATCCACGTCAACTCTGTCTATCCCTTTCATCATTTTAAAGACCTCAATCAAGTCCCCCCTTAACCTTCTGCGCTCCAAAGAATAAAGACCTAACTTGTTCAACCTTTCTCTGTAACATAGTTGCTGGAACCCTGGCAACATTCTAGTAAATCTCCTCTGTACTCTCTCTATTTTGTTGACATCCTTCCTATAACTAGGCGACCAAAATTGTACACCATACTCCAGAATTGGTCTTACCAATGCCTTGTACAATTTTAACATTACTTCCCTACTCCTATATTCAACGCTCTGATTTATAAAGGCCAGCACACCAAAGGCTTTCTTTACCACCCTATCTACATGCGATTCCACCTTCAGGGGAACTATGCACAGTTATTCCTAGATCCCTCTGTTCCACAGCATTCCTCAATTCCCTACCATTTACCATGTACGTCCTATTTTGATTTGTCCTGCCAAGATGTAGCACTTCACACTTAACAGCATTAAACTCCATCTGCCATCTTTCAGCCCACTTTTCCAAATGGCCCAAATCTCTCTGTAGACTTTGAGAATCTACTTCATTATCCACAATACCACCTATCTTAGTGTCATCTGCATACTTACTTATCCAATTTTCCACCCCATCATCCAGATCATTGATGTACATGACAAACAACAGTGGACCCAACACAGATCCCTGAGGCACCCCACTGGTCACCGGCTTCCAACCTGACAAACAGCCATCCACCATTACTCTCTGACATCTCCCATTCAGCCACTGTTGAATCCATCTTGCTACTCCGCCATTAACACCCAAAGATTGAACCTTCTGAACCAACCTTCCATGGGGAACCTTGTCAAAGGCCTTACTGAAATCCATATAGACAACATCCACTGCTTTACCCTCATCAATTTCCCTAGTTACCGCTTCAAAAAATTCAAGAAGGTTTGTCAAACATGACCTTCCAGGCACAAATCCATGTTGACTGTTCCTGATCAGACCCTGTTTATCCAGATGCTTATATATATTATCTCTAAGTATCCTTTCCATTAATTTGCCCACCACTGACGTCAAACTAATAGGTCTATAATTGCTAGGTTTATTCTTTGAACCCTTTTTAAACAATGGAACAACATGCGCAGTACGCCAATCCTCCGGCACTATTCCCGTTTCTAATGACATTTGAAATATTTCTGTCATAGCTCCTGCTATTTCTACACTAACTTCCCTCAATGTCCTAGGGAATATCCTGTCAGGACCTGGAGACTTATCCACCTTTATATTTTTCAAAAGTGTCAGTACTTCCTCCTCTTTGAATCTCATAGTTTCCATAGCTACTCTACTTTTTTTCCCTTACCTCACAGAGTTCAATATCCTTCTCCTTGGTGAATACCAAAGAAAATAAATTGTTCAATATCTCCCCCATCTCTTTTGGCTCTGCAGATAGCTGTCCATTCTGGTTCTCTAATGGTCCAATTTTATCCCTCGTTATCCTTTTGCTATTAATATAGCTGTAGAAACCCTTTGGATTTACTTTCACCTTTCTTGCCAAAGCAACCTCATATCTTCTTTTAGCCTTCCTAATTTCTTTCTTAAGATTCTTTTTACATTCTTTATACTCCTCTAGCACCTCATTTACTCCATGCCTCCTATAATTATTGTAGATATCTCTCTTTTTTCGAAACAAGTGACTAATTTCCCTTGAAAACCATGGCTCTTTCCAATTTTTTACAATTTCCTTTCAACCTAACAGGGACATAAAGATTCTGTACTCTTACAATTTCCCCTTTAAATGTCCTCCATTTCTCTTCTACATCCTTCCCATGAAACAAAGTGTCCCAATTCACTCCTTTAAAATCCTCACGCATTCCCTCAAAGTTAGCCTTTCTCCAATCAAAAATCTCCACTCTAGGTCCTGTTCTGACTCGCTCCATAATTATATTGAAACTAATGGTATTGTGATCACTGGTCCCGAAGTGCTCACCAACGCATACCTCCGTCACCTGTCCTGCCTCATTTCCTAACAGGAGGTCCAGCACTGCCCCTTCTCTGGTCGGTACCTCTATGTACTGCTGCAAAAAACTATCCTGCACACATTTTACAAACTCCAAACCATCCAGCCCATTTACAGAATGTGTTTCCCAGTCTATTTTTGGGAAATTGTAATCTCCCACAATCACTACCTTGTGCTTACTACTAATATCTGCTATCTCCTTACATATTTGCTCTTCCAATTCTCGCTCCCCATTTGGCGGTCTATAGTACACCCCTAAAAGTGTTGCTACACCGTTCCCACTTCTCAGTTCCACCCAAATAGCCTCCCTAGACGAACCCTCTAATCTATCCTGTCAAAGCACTGCTGTAATATCCTCTCTGACAAGCAATGCAACACCTCCACCTCTGGTCCCTCCAATTCTATCACCCCGGAAGCAACGAAATCCTGGAATATTTAGTTTCCAATCACAGCCCTCCTGCAACCATGTTTCACTGATTGCCACAACATCATATTTCCAGGTGTCAATCCAGGCTCTAAGTTCATCCACCTTACTTACAATGCTCCTAGCATTAAAATATGCACATTTTATAAACCCACCATCCTTTATTCTCTGTCTATTATCTTTTTCATCTTTCTCGCCTACATTTTGGGTCCGAGTGCTTCCCTTCTCTGCCTCTTGCCCCACACCCTGTCCCCTAGCCCCCTCTACCCGAGTCCCTCCCCCCAGCCTTTCTAGTTTAAAGTCTCCCCAGTAGCCTTTGCAAATCTCCCTGCCAGGATATTGGTCCCCTTCGGGTTCAAGTGCAACCCGTCCTCTGCGTAGAGATCATGCCTTCCCCAAAAGAGGTCCCAGTGATCAAGAAACTTGAATCGCTGCTCACTGCACCAGTCCCTCAGCCACGCATTTAGCCTCCACCTCATTTCATTCCTACTCTCACTGTCACGCGGCACAGGCAGTAATCCTGAAATCGTTACCCTTTTGGTCCTTCTCTTTAACTTTCCCCC
This sequence comes from Okamejei kenojei, assembly GCA_035221665.1. Taxonomy (NCBI): domain Eukaryota; kingdom Metazoa; phylum Chordata; class Chondrichthyes; order Rajiformes; family Rajidae; genus Okamejei; species Okamejei kenojei. The sequence continues at coordinate 83,939,203 of CM069135.1, forward strand.
CAACTCCCTAAATTCTCCCTTCAGGACCTCGTCACTTTTTCTGCCTATGTCATTGGTACCTATGTGTACCACAACATCAGGCTCCTCTCCCTCCCTTATCAGAATCTTTTGGACACGTTCTGACACATGCGAGACCCTGGCACCAGGGAGGCAAACTACCATCCGGGTCTCCCGACTGCGTCCACAGAATCGCCTATCCGACCCCCTAACTATAGAGTCCCCTATTACAATTGCCCTCCTCTTTTTGCTACCCTTCTGAGCATCAGGGCCGGTCTCTGTGCCGGAGGCCCGGCCGCTGTTGTTGCCCCCAGCTAGGCTGTCCCCTCCAATCGTACTCAAACCCGAGTACCTATTTTCCAGTTGTACGGTCACAGGGGTACTCTCTAGCCCCTGCCTCTGCCCCTTGCCCTTCCTAACCGTGACCCACTTGTCTGCCTCCTGTGGTCTGGGAGTGACTACCTCCCTGTAGCTCCTCTCTATGACCTCCTCACTCTCCCTGACCAGACGGAGGTCGTCGAGCTGCTGCTCCAGGTTCCTAACACGATCCTTTAGGAGCCCCATCTCGACACACCTGGCGCAGATGTGTACGTCTGGAGGGCTATCAGATTCCCTGACCTCCCACATCTGACATCCAGAACAGTACACTGCCCTGGCCTTCATACTGCCCCCCTTACACAGGATACAATAGCAACACAATATAAAATCAATACAAACTGCTGGGATCTGACTGTAAATCAGCTGTTTACCCTGGTCCACTTCCCACCAATCAGCTGCTTTCCCTAGTCCACTTCCCACCAATCAGCGGCTTCCTCAAAAAAACCCACTTCTCCAAATGGAATGTTATGGATTTTGGTAAAAACAAGCCCCGCGCTGGATTTTATAGCTTACCGGTCGGGTGTCGCTCCTCCCCCTTCTCCTCTTCCAACGGCTCCTGTGGGCCTCTGAAAAAACAAGCCCCGCGCTTGATTTTATAGCTTACCGGTCGGGTGTCGCTCCTCCCCCTCCTCCTCTTCCAACGGTTCCTGTGGGCCTCTGTGGGCCTTTGTCTCCTCTTGCCCACTCCTGACCCTTACATCTTTATATGAGCCCTCTGTCTTCTGCTGTATCCGTCTGAAGAAGGAACCTGACCCCAAATGTGGACTGTTCATTTCTCTCCCTAGATGCTGCCTCACTTGCTGAGTTCCTTCTGTAGCTTGTTTATTTTCCTCAGAATTCCAGCATCTGCAGTTTCCTTGGGGTTTCTCTTCGGTTAATTTATTGTCATTGGGAAAAACAGATTTCAGAAGGAAGACCAGCTTTCACAACAAAGACAACTTTAACAGAAACATCGAATTAAATTTCACAAGAGAGAGAAACAAGAGGAATTACATTATAGAAACAAGGAACTGCAGATGCTAATTTACAAAAAAAGTCTGTCTGGAAGGCTCTCATCCTCTTTCAGTCTGAAGAAGGGTCCCGTCCCGAAACCTCTACATGTTCTCCAGGGATGCTGCCTGAGTTGCTGCATTGAGTAGTTCCAGCACTTTGTGTCTTTTTTTTTAGAGGAATTCTATTCTTGACTAAATGAATAAAGATGGGTTAAATAGATGTATATGTATAAAGCTCAACAAGACTCTTGTTTAATAAAATCGACTCGGAATAATTTCTCCATAAAAGCATAAAAAAAGAGGTGATGGCTAAAGTACATGAATGAGACATGAATATAGATTGGGCACAGACTCAAAAAGTGAAGTGGATAGAAAAAAAGACTGTTGTTGAAGATCCTTGCTGATTGTGTTGTCTCTGCTGTTGTCTTCCCACTCTCTTTCACAGTTTCAAAACAGCCTTTCATGTGCGGTTGTCAGATCTGTAACAAGAAATGTTAAACAAAAGATATATTAGTCAAGTAAGTGTTGGTGTCTGCCTGTGAGAATACATTTACATTTACATTATAGAGCTATCCCAACTGTTAACTATTCTCATACTATGCTACTCTGAGCAAGTAATATCTATAATATTGGAAACATTAAAAACAACATTGTAACGGGCAACGTTTTCCACAGAGGGCGGTGGATACATGAAATGATGTACCAGATGAAGTAGTTGATGCAGCTACAATAATAATATTTAAAATATATTTGAATAGGTACATGGATAGGGATGTTTTATTGTTTGAATGTTTTAGCATTCATCGCAAAAGGATTTGAGTATAGGAGCAGGGAGGTTCTACTGCAGTTGTACAGGGTTTTGGTGAGACCACACCTGGAGTATTGCGTACAGTTTTGGTCTCCAAATCTGAGAAAAGACATTCTTGCAATAGAGGGGGTACAGAGAAGGTTCACCAGCCTTTCCTGGGATGTCAGGACTTTCATATGAGGAAAGACTGGATAGACTTGGCTTGTACTCGCTAGAATTTCGAAGACTGAGGGGGGATCTTATAGAAACGTACAAAATTCTTAAGGGGTTGGATAGGCTAGATGCAGGGAGATTGTTCCCGAACAAGGGGTCACAGTCTAAGGATAAGGGGGAATAGAAACATAGAAACATAGAAATTAGGTGCAGGAGTAGGCCATTCAGCCCTTCGAGCCTGCACCGGGCTGATCATCAACTCGTATCCCGGATCCCCTTAGCCACAAGGGCCACATCCAACTCACTCTTAAATATAGCTTCCTTTAGGACGAGATAAGGAAAACATTTTTCACACAGAGAGTGGTGAGTCTCTGGAATTCTCTTCCACAGAAGGTAGTTGAGGCCAGTTCATTGGCTATATTTAACAGGGAGTTAGATGTGGCCCTTGTGGCTAAAGGGATCAGTGGGTATGGAGAGAAGGCAGGTACAGGATACTGAGTTGGATGATCAGCCATGATCATATTGAATGGCGGTGCAGGCTCGAAGGGCCAAATGGCCTACTCCTGCACCTATTTTCTATGTTTCTATGTTTATAGGAATACTAGACCAAGTGGGACCCATTGGGTCCCGTCCCCGGTGGCGGGGGGGGGGGGGGGGGGGGGGGGAGGGGGAGGGGGGCGGGATGGGTTAGCCTGTGGCGTCACACACACACACACACTACACACACACACACACACACACACACACACAACTCCCCTCCCCCCCACACACACAAACCACCGCCTTGATATTACATTAATATTATTCATTCGCTCCTTTTATCCCATCCCCGCCCTATCCACTCATGCATAGTCCCCACTCACAGATGCGTCTAGAGAGGGAGAGAGAAGGGGGTAGAGAGAGAGAGGGCAGAGACACAAAGAGAGGGGCAGAGACACAAAGAGAGGGGCAGAGACACACAGAGAGGGGCAGATATACATAGAGAGGGGCAGATACACATAAAGAGGGGCAGAGACACAGAGAGAGAGGGGCAGAGACACAGGGGGACAGAGAGAGAGGGGGGGGCACAGAGAGAGAGAGATGGGAAGAGACAGAGACAGAGACAGAGACAGAGACAGAGACAGAGACAGAGACAGAGACAGAGACAGAGACAGAGACAGAGACAGAGACCACCACCACCACATGATATAGCATGGAAACAGGCCCTTTGGCCAACTAAGTCCACACTGACTTTTGATCACCCGTTCACACTAGTTATAAATAATCCCACTTCTGCATCTATTCCCTACACACTAGGAACAATTTATTGAGGCCAATTAACCTATAAACCCACATATTCTTGAGATGTGGGAGGAAATTGGAGCACCCAGAGGAAACCCACACGGCCACAGGAAGAACATGCAAACTCCACACAGACAAGACCTGGAGGTCAAGGTTGAAGACGGTGGTATGAGGTGTTAGGTGTTCTACCACCTGAGTCACTATGCTATCCTGACTATGGTTGGGTTGGACTGATTAGATTCAAAAAGGGAGATGCAGGAAATGTGGAAGCAAACAAACCTAACCTAAGTAGACAAATTGAGAATAACAAGGATAGGACTGATAGACGTCAAACAAACTGATTATGCCATCTTCTACAATGATGGCAGTATGGATTTTAGGACGTGCTACCAAAGCAATTTGTTATATTCATTATTCTAAAGAATAGGTTTATTAAAATGATTCTTGAATATAGCTTTGCACTCCAAGAGTGGAATTCGCTCTACAAAAGACAACATTAATTTCAATGAGTAGGAAATCCTGCAACCAGCTCTAGATTTCTATTGTTAAATTACCATGATACCCTCCTGTCAACTGAAACTACAATTCACACAGTTACCAAATATAACATGACAGAAATGCTTTCAACTATAACCATTATTGTGAACAATCATGCGTTGAGAAGCAGCACTGCAGATAACTGAAATCTGTTATCTCATCTGGCATTTGTTCTCTTTATCAAAAAATTGACTTTTCCAAAGAATAAAGAAATCATTTTTTTTATCTGTTGACAGCCTGAAAAATAGGGTGTTATCAGAGGAAATTAGGGAACCCTAGTTCTTCCTTGTCTGTCATAGATCTACTATTGCCCATTTTCGGGTGAACCTCCATGAACCATGGCAGTCCTGTACATTGCAGCCGTGAGTATGTTTATCATAAGGTCGTAAGTGATAGGAGCAGAATGAGACCATTTGGCCCATCAAGTCAACTCCGCCATTCAATCATGGCTGATCTGTCTCTCCCTCCTAACCCCATTCTCCTGCCATTTCCCCATAACCCTTGACACCCATACTAATCAAATATATATTCAAACAGGAGTTCTTTGCGCAATGAATCCCAGCTTTGCCTCCAAGAGTGCAAAGTTATACTCAAGAATTGGGCAGCACAGTGGTGCAGTGGTAGAATTGCTGCATTGCAGCGCCAGAGACCCGGGTTGGATCCTGACTACGGTTGCTGTTTGTAAGGAGGTTGTATGTTCTCCCTGTGACCATGTGGGTTTTCTCCAGCTGCTCCGGTTTCCTCCTGCATCCCAAAAATGTGCAGGTTTGTAAGTTGGATAGAACTAGTGTATGGGTGATGGCTGGTCGGCGCGGCGTCGTCTCAGTGGGCCTGTTTTCACACTGTATCTCTATACTAAATTAAACTAAACTAACAAACCTATGCTTTCGGATAACCATGTAAAAATTGCTTTGAATGAATGAATGTTTATTGGCCAAGTATTCACATACAAGGAATTTGCCTTGGTGCTCCGCCCGCAAGTGACAACATAACATAAAGTGACAGTTAGGAATGGACACATAGAACATTAAACACTAATAATAAAACATTATCAATTAAACATGTGAATTAAATAAAATACCAGAGCAAAAGGAAGCTACAGATTTTTGGTCATTGAGTAGAGCCACTACTTGTGGTAAAAAGCTGTTTTTATGTCTGGCTGTGGCGGCTTTGACAGCCCATAGTCTCCTTCCAGAGGGAAGTGATTCAAAGAGTTTGTGGCCAAGGTGAGAGGGTTTAGATATGATCTTACCCGCTCACTTCCAGGCCCTTGCAGTGTGCGGTTCGTCAATGGAGGGAAGGTTGCAGATTGTGCTTCCTCAGCTGCCGCAGGAAGTATATCCTCTGTTGTGCCTTTTTGACTATGAAGTGGATGGTGGCCCCCCCCATTTAAGGTCCTTGGAGATGATGGTTCCCAGGAACTTAAATTACTCCACAGATGTGACTGCGGTGTTGTTGATAGTGAGTGGGGTGAGGGGAGGGGGAGCTCTCCTAAAGTCTACAGTTAATTCCACTGTCTTAAGAGCATTGAGCTCCAGCAGGCAGATTCCTCCCCATCCTGGATCAGTCCAATCAGGGTTGTGTCATCCGCAAACTTGAGAAGCTTGACAGAGGAGTCAGTGGAGGTGCCGTCATTGGTGTAGCGAGAGTAGAGGAGAGGAGAGAGTACGCAGTCTTGCGGTGCTCCTATGCTGAGGGTCTGCGGGACCGAGATGTGCTTTCCCAGCCTCACATGCTACTTCCTGTCTGTCAGGAAGCTGGTGATCCACCGACAGAGGGGTTCAGGCACAGTCAACTTGGAAAGTTTGGAGTGTAGTAGCTCTGGCACAATGGTGTTGAATGCAGAGTTAAAATCAACAAACATGTATGGTAATACATGTTTTATGATCCATACAGCAGTAGTTCTATGTTCTATAAACAGATGGTTAATCTGTGTCGGGGGTGGGGGGGGGGAGATCTGACTTCAGTTTTGAATTATGAACGGTCAACAACTCTGCCCACTTGTACCAGGCAATGATTACTCTAACAAATAATTGTTGAAATGGCCAACAGTAGCTATAATATTTAGCTACACGAAAACTCTGAGGGCCAGTCCCACTCTATACAAGCAACACCCTCTGTTTCTGCTTAAATAAGCTGAATTCCTTCCTTGTGACACCAACAAAGTTCATGGGTTATAGGAGCAGAATTAGGCCATTCAGCCCATCAAGTCTTCTCCTCCATTCAATCATGGCTGGTCTATCTTTCTTTCTCAACTCCATTCTCCTGCCTTCACCTCATAACCTCTGACACCCATACTAATGAAGAATCTGTCAATCTCTGCCTGAAATAATATCCATTGATGGCCTCCACAGCCATCTGTGGCAGTGAATTTCACAGATTCACCACCTTCTGACAAAAGAAAGGTCAAGGTTTGTTGAAACTGTTGCAGATCACCTGGACTGAACTCAGGTGCAGCTATACCAACTCGTCAACGTCATGCCTCTTCTGGATATTTAATTAAAAATCACCACCACAATTCCAATTGAAGACATAACAAGAATACCTAATTCCAACCTGGTTTTATAGTGCTCTAATGGAAAAAATTGGTCTATGGTCATCAGTTCAGGAAAATCTGTGTAAATTGCATTAGCTGCAATTTAGATAATTAACAGGTTTACAAAAATGTTGAGCATGTGCCTATATATGCCGGACAACTTACACAAACTGAATAAAAGCTTCTCATAGCCCCGAATGGAAATAAGGATCGAATTATAGTGTTAAGTATATAAACATGGTGTCCACATTAATAATGACGCCTATAGAACTGAAAAAGAACAAGACTTCCACCATCCTTCAGTTGTGATGATGCTGACCTCACTAGGAATTACAGGGTCGGTCCATTTAAATAGACCAAGGGTTTCTGACTGTGTTTGGAAAGAAATGTTAGGAAGCCTGTACCTGCAGGAGTGTGAATTAACATTAGAACATGGAACATAGAGCAGTATAGCGATGTGCAGCAACAGGTCCTTCGGCCCACAAGGATGATGAACTTGATGCCAAAATAAATCAATCTCATCTGCCTGAACATGTCCCACATATGGATACCCTTACATATCGGTGCTCTCAACTCGATAATATCCATGATCCTTCCAATGCCCAAAGCTGTGATGCAGCTGATCTAATGTTACATTTGCAATGGTAGAGCTAGCAGGGGAATTGCTTTTGTACATCTTTTCACATGCAAAATGTATTGGACATGTTAGTTTAATCCTCACATGCAATAAATAACCTATTAAGGTCAAGGCTAGTACATTAGATTTTAAAAGGATTGTTATATACCAAGAGCACAAGAAAATCATGACTATTAAAACTATTTTTTCATGCAGTCATTTTTAAAACCAGAATAAATGCAACTTGGTTAAACTTTCATGAGTAGAGAATGATCAGCTGCTATGGTCAATTACTTTATAAAATTACAGCATGCAGAACAGCTTACACTCTATGAAATCTGTAACTATTATACATGCTTTTGACAAGAACACAACGTTAAATGTTAAATTCACGTTTTAGCTAATCTTAAAAATGATCACCGGCAGTCATTATCCCACACTATGTGTATCTTGCTCATCTAACAGCTATTAATTTGGTTTGAGTTATTTTTAGAAATGTCTGAATGTTTTCTTTCTTTGCATGGAGTAGGGTTAGATCATAAAAATTCAGTCAATTGAGTATTTTTCTATAAGAATTACCACCATACACAAGCACTATGGATGAGATAAAGTGCCATTTGTAGAGAAAAAAATATTCGTAACATCTTGCGAGACCAAAGGGTAAATTTTGTGCTTAATATTTTTGCCAACCTGATTCTCTGACCCAGCACTCAAGAGAAAGAATAATGTTCAAGGGGCGAGTGTTCCAAGGCGTATTTATATATTCCAAAGATAGACACAAAAAGCTGGAATAACTCAGCGGGGCAGGAGAACATCTCTGGAGAGAAGGAATGGGTGACGTTTTGTGTCGAGACCCTTCGGATGCTGCCTGTCCCGCTGAGTTACTCCAAATTTTTGTCTACCTTCGGTTTAAACCAGCATCTGTAGTTCCTTCTTACACATTTATGTATTACAATATGTTATTCAATCTATGTCTTCAAATATAGTAACTTGTTTATATTTTATTTAACATGAACTAGTTCTGGTTGGAGTCCTTATCCAAAAACATTCTGAAAACCTGTAACTTTTTTTTAGGGAATAGAAGGGACTTATTTGCCAATAGCGATTGCTTATGATGGAATCTGATGATTTTTTGTTCACACAATTGATTACTGATGTCTTACTCTTTGATATGGAGTTGACCTACTCAAGATGACCCAGTTACATTTCTGTAGGAAGTGAAACTGGCTCATAATAATAGCACTCTGAGAAACCAAGATAGAAATTTGTTGTCAACAGCTTGCAATAAATGTGAAATGAAATAGCTACTGAAGTTAAAAAACAAAAATATTAAAAATATTTAGCAGGTTAGGTGATGTCTTTGGAGAGGTGACAAGAATAAATATTTTCCATCAATTTCCTTTAAATATATCTAGAAAAAAGTAAGTATAGCTGTGGCTACAAATTGACTCCCTCTTCCAAGATTTTGCTTATTTGAGGTTAATATATTGTGTTAATACTTTATTAGGTAGGATGAATTTCTATATATTTGTAACCCTACAGTTTAGCAATAATTTGTCCATAGTCTTTCACAGGTCTGTGCCAAGCTGCTCCATTAGGTACGAACAACTGAAGTCCTGCCACTTTAATCATCGGAACGGTGGAACATTGGTCACATTGATTATTTTCCTCTACAGTGAATATTAGCATCAAATGCTGAATGTGCAAAACACAATCGCTGGCAAAAATAAGTGCCCTGCATATTCAATCTGAAAGGCAGATTGTTTATACATAACTTTGCAGATGACACCAAGATTGCTGGGGCCACAGACTGTGAGAAAGGCTGTTGAAGTATAGAGGGATACAGATACAGAAATGGGTGGAGTAATGTTAGATCGAGTTTAATCCGAACAAGTATGAGGTGTTGCACTTCAGGAGGTCAAATGCAAGGGGAAAATATATAATTAATGGCATGAGCTTTAACAGCATTGATGTACAGAAGAATCTTAGGATCCTAGTCCATAACTCCCAGAAAGAGGCACAAGTGGATAGAGTGCTTGCTTTCATAGGTCGGGCCATTGAGTATAAGAGTCAGGAGGTCATGATGCAGCTTTGTAGCTTTATAACCAACTTTTGTTAGGCTGCATTTGTAACATTGTGTGCAGTTCTGGTTGCCCCATCATAGGAAAAATGTAGAGGCTTTGCAAAGGGAGCAGAGGGCGTTTAACAGAATGATGCCTGGATTATGGGGTATTAGCTAACGGAGAGGTTGGACGAACTTGGATTTTTAAAAATTGGAATACTCGAGGTGCGGTGAGATCTGATAGATATAAAACGTATGAGAGGCATAGATAGGATAGATAGTCAGAATATTTTTCCTAGTATGGAAAAAACAAATAACAGAGGGCATAGCTTTAAGGTGAGAGGTATAAAGTTTAAGGAAGTGGTGCAGGGCAATTTTTCACACAGAGATTGGTGAGTGCCTGGAATGTATTGCTGTGGCTGTTGGTTGAAGCAGATATATTAGTGGCACTTAAAAGACCTTTGGATAGGCATTGGATATGTAGGGAATGGAGGGATATGGGTTATGTACAGGTAGATTGTGATGGTCTTGGCATCATGTTCGGCACTGATATTGTGGGGCCTGTTCTTATGTTGTACTGTTCTGTGTTCTATGTTAAGAACCGAATGTTTATATAAAGTTTAGTTGTATTTTCATGCAGAGGCTTTCAATAAGAATTCAACAGTAGGTCTGTACCTTAATTACTTTTCTGTTCCCAGATCTTGGTAGATTTGTTGTATATTTTCAACTCATTCTGCTTCCACTTTCATATTTTCAGAAACTGATTCTTTTTACGTACTTTTACATGTTTCATCGCATTCTGAAATTTTGATAAAGTATGAATTTTTGCTGGTTTGTTGGATTGCATCTTCCTGTGTTTTAGAATAATGTTGTTGCCTCCGGAAGCTATGGGAGGAAATATTGGTGCACTACTTTCAGCATTATAAATGAGCTTGATCTGTTGACTTATTTTTCACAACGTTGATTTTTTTTGTACAACCACCAACCTGTCAATAAACTGAATTTGAAAGATTTTGTTCATGCTGAGAACAATGAAGCCGAATCATAGAATCATAGAAACACACCTAGAAACACACAGCACAGAATGGGCACTCTTGGCCCACCTTGTTCCTGCCAACCCTGCTGCCAACCCTGGTGCCTGCCTAAGCTAATCCATTTAACTACATTAGTCCCCTGTCCCTCCACACCTTTCCTGTTGAAGTATGTGTCCAAACACCATGTATAGGTTATCAATGTGCCTGCTTCTACCCTCATTCCATATAACCACCATCCTCTGTGTGAAAAGGCTGCTCCTCAGCATCCAGAAATAAAGCAGAAAAACTCTCAGTTGGCCTTTTCTACCCAACTCAATAAGTTCCACAGTTTTCAAAACTTCCCCACTATGGTCGGGATTTTAAAGCAGACAAACCCCACAGGCAAATCCACTTTTGTCCTTTGATTGTCCACTTAGATTGCTTCTGCTATGACCCAACCCAATGTTTCATTTCCCAATAGATCTTTACTAATTGCAGAACAGGATCAACCAAAGACTACCACCTAATCGAGCTAAGGAAGGATCTGAAGAAGAGTCCCAGCCCGAAATGTCACCTATCCATTCTCTGCAGAGATGCTGCGTGACACCTTGAATTACTCAAGTATTTTGTGTCTATCTTAACTAAGGAAGAGTTTGGTCCAGGTTGGAATCTTGGAACCGATTAAATCAAACCAGGATGTTCTGAAGACATTCTGCAGGCCAAGCCATATTATAGAGAATGGAAAGTCAACATACTGTTCTAGTCTATGAGTTTCTGTCATTACAGATATGCAGCTGAACCTTCCAACTCCATATATAACTAGCAATGAAATAAGACTTGTAAATTAGAGTTGGTTGAATAAGTGTGCACTGCTGTAGTAGAAAGAAGAACTTTCCATATTTATGTAATTGAATGATTACCAAACTGAAGTAAAACATTGCATACAGTGTGACTTTGTGTTTGTTAAATGGAAGCATCTAATAATTAATCTACCTTTATGTAAAATGGGCAGGAACAGTGTTTTATGGCACAGGCTCAACTTGATGAGATAAAGGTCAGAAATAAAAAGAAAGGCTGCACAGCATCAAAGGCCATCCAGCACTGATAGGGTGAAAATTCAGTTTCTTCCTTTGAAGCCAATGTGCTTAGTAGAGCAAACATAATTTGTTAACAGATGGCTAGAGGTTTTAGGAGATGACATAGTTTTTCCCTTTCATTTACTATACCAGACCACTTCTGAATTAAATCAATGGCACAGAATTTTCCATTAAGGACATCTGCTGGGATATGACATCTTTCTGTCTTAATGTTTGAAAATCTGAAGTTAATGCCAGCAGAGGAAAAACACTTTAAACTTCTTTGAACATTTCTTTGTTCACACATTTGTGAAAATCATCATGAAACCAAAGGAACAAAATACTTAAAACATTTAAAGTAAAAGCAATGAAATATTTCACCTAAGATTTAGTGAAGCTCTCAATTCAATAGGTAATGTTTAAATGTTATTACTTGTGAAAGGAGACTACAGCATTGATTAATATTTAGTTTCAGGGAGATGAGGTCATGGTGAACTATTTTTCACATATCCGGCAGCATTGTTTTAAATTCCATTAGTTTATGGCTTCCCTATTGTATCTTTACACCTAGTATTTTATGGGTGAATCAATTCCAAACAATAACATCTTTCAACGTAAACAATATGTGGCCTAGAAATACTTAAACATCAGAGAACAATGTCAGCATTATGCACATGTAAATCACTTATTTCCGAAGTAGAACTGAATAAAATGTTGCAGCCTTGATACTTATATCAGGCCCCTCTGATTGCAAAATCAGCCTAAGGTGAGCTATTCATTGGGTATTTTCAGAACAACTGTCTTAATAGCAACCCCCTACCGGTACTCTCAGTAACTTCAAGCTCCCCAAGTCATCAATCACAACTTCAGTCTGTATGAGTCATTTGAACATAGCTAACAATGGCCTGTTTCCTTTATCATCGTAACTTTTTTGCATATTTGTATATGTTTCTTTCATTGTTCTTTATCTCTCTATATTATTGTCTATATCTCTCATTTCCTTTTCCCGTGATTTTCAGTCTGAAGAAGGGTCTCGACCCGAAACGTCACCCATTCCATCTCTCCAGTGATGCTGCCTGTCCCGCTGAGTTACTCCAGCTTTTTGTATCTATCTTCAGTCATTTGAAGATCTTGGTTAGTATTTGCTGCTTTCTAGTTTCATTGTCAGAAGCTTTCCTGGAATGGAAATTTCTTGATAACGAGTGAACGAGGCTCAGGATAAAAACACAATTTGATCCTGTCAAGTGTTTTGTTAAATCTAGTTCTTTTCATGGATCAATTCTCTCCAGGGTCCATTCAGAACATGATGATATACTTGTTAATTCAGATAATTTGTTTTAATGGTCAATGAGTTTTACATCGGCTATTGCAAAGGCAAAAATCTTAAATGGTTTCTGAACCCTATATATAACCATGGAATTGCTGGAAAAGTACAGCTAGAATCAGGGAAAGTGATATCTGGTCTGAAGGAGATATTTCAGAAGAGTTGTTTAAAATACATTCACAAAATATAATTGAAAGGAATGAAAAACAAATTTTAGGGTAATTTCAAGGAATAATTTAGTTGCATTAATAAAATGTTTTATTATGCACTCTCCGAACTAATGCCAGAAATAATATTCTGTGCATAACCATTCATGGCCAACTGCCAATGCAGCCAACTAGTGAGCAACATTGCTCGCAGCCATTGGAAGTGATCTCAATACGCAAGGGATCAACAACTAAAAAAAACTATTCCCACATGCATAAGGCCCTTTCTATTGCTAGAGTTGAAGAAGGTACAGCTCTGGCAGTGCCCATGGTCTTTATGTTTGCTTCCATATGTTCATGGCCTGCAATGCTCTTGGGGATTATTTAATTATCAGCCCCACGGGAAAATCCAGCAGCGAAACTTGAGAACACACAGGTTGCCACCGTGGCGCGAATGGGAATTAACACTATCAGAGCATGTAATCAAAGTAATTGAAACCATTACGACATTTATGAGTGGGAGTTATCCATGGAAAATAAGTTATTTCCCCTTCATTGTTTTGGAGGTTCCCACTCACAAAAAATATATATTTTTGAGATTTAATGTGTAAATTTAGTTCACCCATTAACATTCTTGAAAGCTTTTCTTCTTTACTTTTTAAAAAGTTTATTTTTTTTTACGCAGACCAAGGTACAATGAAAATGCTTTTGTTGTGTGTCTTGGGTGTGGATGCACTCATTGTAACGTGTCTATTAGTTTATGAGGTGTAAAAAATAAAATTTACCATGGAAGCAGCTGGAATGTGGCCAGCTGAAAACTAATTCACAGCTGCTTTATGAATGAGAATGACAGGCAACTCATTGGCCCACTGGCCACAATTAGCCCAGCAGCCCATAACCAAAAAAAACCCAAGTCACTCATCATAATGTGTAGGAAAGGACTGCAGATATTGGTTTAAATCGAAGATTTAAAAAGAAAAGGTGGGACAGGGTCATCACCCATTCCTTCTCTCCAGAGATGCTGCCTGTCCCTGCTGAGTTATTCCAGCATTTTGTGTCTATCCACTCATAATCACCTGCAATGGACAGCAGCCATCACCAACAACCATAATTTTAAATATATATATATATTATGAAATAGTGTAGGCCCCCCTCGGTCATGACTGACCATGGGTGATGCATCCTAGTTGTTGGCTGCTTGCTCCAAACCTCGGCTGGAGCAGTGTCGCTTGTGGCTGAAGAGACCGATGCGGGAGTGACAGCCTCTGTGGCAAAGGTCACATTTGTGTGTTGTCTCTGGTTTGTTCAAGTTGCTGCGCTCCTTTCTGCGTGCCCGCTTGTCTGCCACTGCGTTCATCAGTTTCTCTTCCCCCGTTTTGAGATGTTGGTTCAGGGTACCTCTCCACCTCGTGCGGTCAGCTGCAAGGCTCTCCCAGGACACCACATCAAGGTCGTGCTTGCTTGTATCAAATATATTATCAAAGAAACAGGGAGTCTATTTGTCCCATTGAATCCATGCTGACCTTAAAAGTGTTATTCTGATTAATTATGTTTCTGAGATATTGGTCGATGGTGAATGTTTTTAAGCAGTAAATTAGTGAGATTAAATGAGAACTTACCAGTTTGAAGTTTGATCTTTATTTTATGAGGAGTTGCGATGAGGGATTTCGTGAAGACCCCGCCAGCACGCATGCACGACATTCTTCATAGTAGCAGTGTGGAATCACAGATTAAACAACAATGACTAAATATAGTATGATTGAAGAGACTCTATTTACCAGTTGACCTTATAGTAGAGGATGGGAGCGGAGGGCACGAAATCCCTCATCGCAACTCCTCATAAAATAAAGATCAAACTTCAAACTGGTTAATCTTACTATTTCATATCGGAGTCACGTGAGTGACTTCGTGAAGATTTCAAAGCTCTGTGATTTCATGCCCTGGATCACGTCCATGCTCACACACTGCCGCAATTCTGATGGAAGGAGTATGTTAACGTATTTCAGACTTGACAAGCTCAAAAATAAAATAGTATTTATTAATACAAATCAAAAACCCCTCACTCGGGGATAAACGTTTCTTGGGGACCAGTACTTAAAACTGTCTCCGCAGCGGGAGCGGCCACAGGTTTATTATAAAACCGCTGGAACGTTGCTTCGCTGGCCCAGCCCGCTGTTGTGAGGATATGGTCCATGGGAACCTCCATGGTCCTCGCTGCTGATGCGGATGCAGCCCTGGTAGAATGATTTTTGAAGATATTAGTATTAATACCTGCTGCATCCAATACCACCCTGAGCCACCTGGAGATAGTCTGCACCGTCACCCTGTGATGAGGTTTCTTATGGCTGATCAGAAGGCCTTGCTCCATTTTCCTGATGGTATGCGTCACTTTGATATAGTGACGTATGTTGGTGGCTATGCAGAGCCTCACATCAACGAGGTATGCCGGAAATATTAATTGCAGCCCTGTAGTCCCAGGTCTGTGCTGCTTGAGTAACTCGTCAATGAAGAAAGTTACTCTCTCAGGGGTTGAGACCATGTTATCCAAATTTATTTTTTTGCAAGGTCTGAACCCGTTGTGCCGAGGTTAGTGCCATTAACATCACCATCTTCAGGGTGAGTTTATCCAGCGGTAGTCCAATCATTGGCAACCAGCTCCTGATTAGGGTCAATACTACCCCTATGTCCCAGGTGATGTTGTATCGTGGTCGGGGAGGGTTCGAATTGAAGATACCCCTCATTAATTTGGACACGAGCTGGTGTGACCCTACTCCTATACAAAGGTAGGATGATAGTGCGCTCCTGGCACTATTAATGGCGCTGTAGCTGAGGCCCTCATCATGATGTGGCCCCGCGAGGAATTCCAGCACATGGGGAATCATGGCAGTCATATGTGATGTTAATACGGCTGCAGTAGGCCTCCCATTTCCTGATTTGGGTGACGTACTGTCGTCTTGTGGATGCTCTGCACGATGCTGCAATGGTGTCCATGGTCCTTGGTGTTAATCCATATTGCAGGAGTGGCCTCTTTAGAACCTGAAAGCCAACAGGTTCAGATGACCATGGGACGGATGATTTTCCCCTGTTGTGGGGTTAGTCACCAAATCCGGGCACTTGTTAATATGTGCCCATGGTTCTTTAATCATCTCAAGAACCACCAGATACCATGGTTGTGTAGGCCAGTTGGGTATTATTAAGATGCTTCTTGCAGAATCTGATTTTATTTTCTGTAACACCCGACTGATGAGGCAGAATAGAGGAAATGCATAGAAAAACCATTTCCCCCTGTGCAGCGAGAAAGCGTCCATCGCTACTGCCCCAGGATCTGGTTCCCAAGATACACATGTTGGTATCTGATGGTTCAATCTGGACACAAAAAGGTCGATATCTGGTGTTCCAAATTTAGCTATAATTTTAGCAAATATTTGGGGATTTAACATCCACTCAATGTTATCATTGAATACGCGTGACCTGGTGTCCGCCACTGTATTGCGCTTACCAGGAAGGTTGGTAGCTTATATCCAAATATTTCTTTCTATGCACCAGAGCCAGATTGAGTTTGCCAATTCATCACAAGATATTGACTTGATACCGCCCACATGATTTAAATATGCCACCACAGTGGTGTTATCTATTTGAAGACGGACATGCGTATGATGTAAATTCATGCAATAAGTTCGCAGCCCGTGAAATGCTCCTAGCATCTCCAAATAGTTTATCACTTGTGATAATAGAAGGGCAGATTTGTGTAAATCCCATCTACCGCAACTACTGGAAGTGGTGTCGGTAGCTCCCCAGCCTTGGGTGCTTGTGTCGGTTTGTACCACGACTGACGGATTCGGTACAATAATGGGATTGAATGAGTCACGAATAGTATCAATCCACCATTGTAACTCAACTTTTACCTTGATTGGCAGCTGCATAGGCCTATCAAAATGTCCAGCATTTGTTTTTAATGCTGAAATGTTTGTTCTTTGCAAATTTTGATAGTGTAGTGGGCCAAATCGCGTAGCTGGAAATGTAGCTACTAGTTTCCCAATCACCTTAGCAGCATGTCTGATTGTTGGTTTCCTGGCGCAAGCAAGGTTGTTACATGCTTCAATAATATCCATTGCCTTGTTATCTGGGATGGTAACAATCATCTGATTGGTGTTAATTGTGAATCCCAGGTAGTTCATGACCTGTGAAGAGTAGAACTTAGATTTGTCTGGATGGATGGCAAATCCTAATTTTTGAAACAATATTTTGGTGGCTGTCACTGCTAAATTTGTCGATTCCATAGTCTTTCCCACAATCAAGATGTCATCTAAATATGCCATGACAATATGGTTTTGTTTCCTCAGGGATGCCAATACTGGTTTCAAAATTTTTGTAAACAACCTAGGGGCTGTTGTAAGCCCATTAGGTAGGGCTCTATATTGCCATAGCTGATCCATCCAGACAAACTTCAAGAACTTTCGGTGATGTTTCCATATGGATACTGAATAGTATGCATCTTTTAAATCGATGCATGCCATGAAGCACCCTTTGGAAATCAGTGATTTAGCTGTTTCGAATGTGTACATTTTAAAATGGGTATATTTTACAAAAGTATTCAAATGGGTTAAGTCAATAATAATCCGACATCCACCATCTTTTTTGGTTTTGGTAAAGATGTTGGATACGAACTCAAGAGGTTTGTGTATCATTTTCTCTATCACACCCTTGGCATGTAGCCTCAAAATTTCCTCATGTCCTTCTGCTTTCTCCTTATGGGAAAGTGCAAATTTTCGGTTTGGTACCTGTTGAGGCGGGGAAGTTGTTCATCTATGAATTCAATTTCATACCCCTGAATACTTTGTAATATAAATGAGTCTAAAGTTATAGAACTCCATGCATCCCAGAATAAACGTAATCTCACACCAACTTGTGAGGTTAAACATGCAGCACTCGCATGAGAACCAGACCCCCTTACCTCCATGGTTACCGGCGGGTCCTGATGTTCTGGGTTTTGGTGCTCCGTTGTGTCACTGGGGTGTGGGGTTGGCGCATCTTCCACGCCGGTAGCTGTTGGCCCTGCCCTAAAAAAGGCTTCTGTTGTTGGGGTGCGGCCGGCGTGTAGGTTCTTGATGTTCTTTCAGGTAGCCCCCGAGGTCTTACGTATGGATATTGTCTGCGAGATGCCAGCCTGCTGGAGGAAGGTGGTTTCATCAAACCGACTGCCTTCGCCTCCTCGTCCAGGTCCTTGACCTGTTTGGACAGGTCCTCACTGTACAGCTGTCTCGGTGGCGGCGCCGCAGATGCCTTGCACAACCCCGCGAACTTGGGGTTGAGAGTAGGTTTGATGGAGACTTTCCGGAAGGAGTTTATCTCGTACTGTGTATTACACAGTAGCGCCAGAGCATCTTCCTGCTCCTCCGTCATCTCAGTGCCGTCATTCGACCTGGCAAAGGCAGTGATTCCCGACGTCAACAGTTTCAGGATTTTTTGAAGTTTAAGCTCCTGAGCCCTAATCCCTGGACTGATATTTCCCCAGATGGGCGTGTTAACTGTTGGTATGTTCAGCGAAACACAGTTGTTCGGGGCCTTGTATTTGTTCATTGCTTCGGTCAATACCTGATCCTGCAGCTGGTGTGTTGTGAGGAAGTCAATGCTAGCCGCTAGTTTTGGCTGCAATGGCTGCCCTGTGTGCCTTGGCTGGGCCAATTTGGAAACCACGTCGAGAAGTTCCTCTTGAAGTATTTCAGGTGCTGCAGGTTCCTTCGCCAACCCCTCTTCAAAGTCAGCCAGCTGCTGACTCCTGGCACTCCCCACCGATGAAGGGGATATGCTGGGTGGCCCAGATGCATGTCTCCTGGAACTTGAGGACATCCGATCCTGCTGTGGGAGATCTCGCTCAAGGAGTCGCTCCATCATGCGCTCCATACGGGCCATGCGACCGCCGCCGCTATCTGTGGACAGCAAGTCGACTTCCTCAGGTTTCCCTGAACAACTGAGGCTTCGTCAAGGTGATGACTAGGGTGCCGAGGCAGGATGTCGCTGCCTGCCGCTCCAGCGGGGCTCTGCGACTCCCGCCGGACATGCCGCTAGTCCGCAGTCTTCCGGACCGAAGCGGCCCGCCTGTCTGGAAAGACATAAGCGGTGAGGAGTTGGTTGAAGCGGGGTTCACCGATACCCGCACGGGCTTGCCGCCTGTCTTCCCCAGGGACAAAGGCGACGCATGGTCACGTCCAGCCGCAACGCGGGGTGTGGTGACCAAGATGTGTTGCCACTGGCCCTCGATCTGGCAGGCTCCGCCGGTGGTGAGTCTGCGCCAGCCGCACCTGCGGGGCTCCCGGAGTCAGATCTCGATCCCTCACTGGTCTGCGATCTGGCGGACTGCTCCGGTGGCAAGTCGACGCAGGCCACTGCAGCGGGGCTCTTCGACCTCAGTGCGGTTCTTCCCCTGGTCCGCCCTCTGGTGACCTGCATTGGAGGGGAGACAGAACGTGCCGCAGAGCGGGGAACACGCTTACGCACCTTAACACCACTGTCCCTATGTTTAGGTGACAGTGGTAGGGAGTCAGAGTCCTACCCTGCTCCCGCGCGGTGCTCCTACCACTATGTGGCACCATAGACAGCCGTGGTGGAGAGTCGGGTCCTGGTTGCGTAGGGCTCCCCGACTTCCGCGTTCTTTCCCCGGCCCGACGAGCGGGTGCTGCCGTTGTCGCGGGCAGCTCCGGGGAATGCAGCTGCTGACTCCTGTCGGAAGTCCCGCGGTTGGAGGCATGTTTCGCCTGACTCCTTTTTTCCATCGTACCTGTGAACAAAAAAACTATCCACAGGAACTGACCAACTCAAGGTTAGTTCCACTTACCTGAGCGGTACTTTTTGAAGGGCTGGTGGGGGAGTGCACTCCTCCCCCCCCCCAGCCGTCGACTGCAACTGCGAGCGACGATATGTCACGCATGCGTACTGGCGGGGTCTTCACGAATTCACTCACGTGACTCAGATATGAACTTCAAATCTTTCCTTCTACCTGACTTTGTAAGATTAAATGAGAACTTACCAGTTCGAAGTTTGATCTTTATTTTATGAGGAGTAATGATGAGGGATTACGTGAAGAAGCCCCGCCTGGCGTTGGAACGGCATACTTCAAAGCAGCGGCATGAAAAACACAGAACACAATAGCCGGAGTAAGATAGTAAGGCTCATCATAGATTTAGAACTACCAGATGATCATTTACGTTATGAGGGTGTGGAGTGGAGGGCACGTAATCCCTCATCGTCACTCCTCATAAAATAAAGATCAAATTTCGAACTGGTAAGTTCTCGTTTAATCTTACTATTTTACTTCGGAGTCACGTGAGTGACTACGTGAAGATTTTGAAGCTTCTGTGTTTTTCATGTCGTAGAATTCCTCCATACGACAGTCCGGCTAGGTCAACACATACATGAGAAAACCAGACTAGTTTTAGTTCTTTCCATAAAACTTTTAATGATAAAAGAACATATAATAACCCTCCTTTTACACCTGAGGGAACCATTACAAAGTGATAAAAGATATAAGTGATAACATAATTGATAATATCAATCAATAGTGAAACAAAGCAGGTGAACATTTTAGTGAACCCAACACCGCGTGTCCAAAGCCTGTCATTGTGTGAACAGGTTTATTGTAGAACTTTGAAAAAGTTTCTTCTTTACACCACCCTGCGTTTTCTAAAATATGTTCGAGTGGTACGTCCTGTAACTTCGCCGCGGATGTAGCTGCTGCCCTGGTGGAGTGAGATTTGAACACATCAGTGTCTACTCCTGCTAAAAGTAACACCTGTTTTAACCACCTTGAGATTGTTTGCACTGAAGCTTTTGTGTGTGGTTTCTTATGCGTAATCATTAATTTTTTTCATCTCCTCGAAGAGTTCTGGTAACTTTTACATAATGATTCAAATGTTTAACTACACACAACGTTGGATCAATGGGATAAGCTTGAAACATTACCTTTGCTTCAGTTCTCCCTGGTCTGCTTTGTTTGATCAAATCGTAAACATAGAACACAATGTTATCTGCAGTCACATGCATGCAGTCTAAACGTAACATTTGTAATGTTTGCACGCTTTGAGCTGAAACCAATGCCATTAACATTACTAATTTAAATGTTAACTTTTCCAATGCCAAAACTTCGATTGGAGTCCATTGCCTAAGTAAAGTAAGTACAATGCTAACATCCCAAATTTCTGTATATCTTGGTATGGGTGGATTTTTGTTAAAGATTCCTTTCATAAATCTGGATATTAATGGATGTGATCCAATTGATTTCTGGTCAGAGATTTGTCCTAAATAAGATGATAAGGCACTACGTGCACTATTAATGGCACTGTAACGTAAGTGTTGTTAAAAATGCAACTCGGCAAGGAACTCCAATATGTTTGCAATGTTCACAGTATGATAGGATATATTTGACTGTCTGCAAAATTTTTCCCATTTCTTTATATGTGTCATATATTGTCTCTGAGTGCTATCTCGCCATGATGCGACTATAATATCCATAGTTCTATCCGACAATCCAAGCTCTTGCAGTGGTCTGGTCAAACCTGCAGATTAACAAATCATATAAGCATGTAATGGATGAATTTCTTTGGTTACTGGTTTTATCAATAAATCACTGCTGCTAGGAATTGACATATATGGTTCTTTAATCATGTTTAACATCAATGGGAACCATGGTTGTGTCGGCCAATTTGGAATTACCAATAATCCTGTGGCAGAAACTTGTTCTATTTTCTTCAGACATTGCTGAACCAGAGCAAATGGCGGAAAGGCATAAAAGAACATATTCCCCCAGTTTAGTGAAAAAGCATCTACTGCTACTGCGTCTGGATCTGGTTCCCAAGACACATATTTAGGCAATTGATGATACTGATACTGGGTTCAACATCCATTCTGTGTTATCTTTAAACATCCTTGATCTATTGTCTGCCACCACATTGTCTTTACCTGGGATGTAATTTGCCGAAATCCAAATTTGGTGGTTAATACACCATTGCCATATCTGATTGACCAAACAATCACATGATACCGATCTGACTCCACCCATGTGATTAATATATGCAACAGCTGTTTTATTGTCTAATTGTATCAGTACATGCAGATTCTTTTTTGTAGAACAATATGCCTTCAACCCATAAAATGCACCCAATAATTCTAAATAGTTAATACCATATGTTTGGAGAAACATTTCCTCTTGGACAGTCCATCTGCCCCCACAGCTGGTGAATGAATCTGTCGCCCCCCATCCGAGAGCACTAGCATGTGTTTGTAAAATTACTTCAGGCTGTTGTATCAGAATGTTTTTAGCAGCTTGTGGGACATTTTCAATCCACCATTGTAATTCCAATAAAGCTTCTTTTGTTAATTGCATAGGCCTATCAAAATGGCCTGCTCTCTTTTTTAGAGCTCTTATTTTGTCCCTTTGAAGGTTTTGGTAATGTAATGGACCAAATTCTACTGCAGGAAATGCTGCTACTAGTTTACCAATAACCTTTGCTACTTCTCGGATGGAGGGATAAGGTTTGTGAATGAGACCCCTACAGGTCACCAAAATATCATCAATCTTATCTGTTGGCAAAGTTACTAACATAGTAACTGAGTTAATTACAAACCCCAAATAGTTAATTGACTGTGCTGGATGAATTGGATGAATCAAGAAACCTAACTTCTCAAATAAAGTTTTAGTTGCTGAAACTGATTTTTCAGCTGATTCCTGATTACTATTGATGATTAAAATGTCATCCAGATAAGCCATAACGATGTGCTTCTGTGCTCTTAATTGTGCTAAAGCTGGTTTCAACAGCTTTGTAAAGAGCCTGGGAGCTGAACTTAACCCATTTGGTAAAGCTTTGAATTGCCACAGCTGTCCCAGCCAATTAAATTTTAAATACCTTCGAAAGAACTGATGTATTGGTACTGAATAGTACGCATCCTTTAAATCAATTGTAGCCATATAACAACCTGCTGATATCAAATGTCTTGCAGTGTTAAATGTTTCCATTTTAAAATGTTTATATTCGACAAATTTATTAAGATTTGTAAGGTCCAGAATAATTCTGCAACCACCATCTTTTTTATTTCTTGGAAATATATTTGACACAAATTGATGCTCATGTTCAACAGTTTTTTCAATAACACCTTTTTTAAACAATTTGTCAATTTCCACATTTATTTCTGCCTCTTCAATTGCAGAAAACATGAAACCATAAGCAGGTTTATTTTGTACCGGAGAATTAACACCTTCTTTAAATGTAATAGTAGCTCCTGAAACTGTTTGAAAAATAAACCGATCTGATGTGATGGCAAGTCATTCATCATAAAACATTTGTAATCTCCCTCCAACTGGAGATTTGTCCACAGTTTCTTTAAGCATAGAATACATTTTTTGTACCTCTCCATATGAACGTGGTGGTCTCCTTCTCCCCGTATACGGGTGAACATTAGGCTGTGTCGGATGATAATATTTTCTTATCATACTCCTGCCTCTGTTTCCAAAATCAAATCCCCTTCTTGACAAAAAATACCTTTTTTGTCCAAAGATGAAAGGTCTCATGTGGCTAATAGATTTAACCTCTTCATCCATTTCTCTTATTTGTTTAGGCAGGTTTTTTCCAAATAGATAACCAGGAGCTTGAACACCACTTGATCGACACAGACCTGCAAACCTTGGATGAAATATGGGCCGAATCGCAATTTTCCTCATACAATTAATTTCATAGAAGGAATTGCATAATAAGCCCAAAGTATCTTTTTGGATTTTATCCATCTCCAACCCCTCCATTTGCCTTCCAAAAGCAGTAATGGCAGCAGAAATCAATTTGAGGATTCTTTGAAATCTTATTTCTTGTCCTCTCATGCCTGGAGTCATAGGCGTCCATATAGACGGATTAACCGTAGGTACCTTCAATGAGGTGCAATTTTCCGGTGTTTTATATAATTCTGCTGTTTCAATCATCACAGAATCTTGAGGTTGGTGAGATACCATATAATTAATACCGGCAGCTAGGTTTTCTTCCATAGCCTCACCACTTCCTTCAGGTATAGCAAAATCTTTTGCCATCTCAGGCACATCTGGCCTTCTCTTTTTTATTTGTGATGTGCACTCATAATCCACATCACCACTTGCAGGGTCTGTCTTTTGCAGCCCTGATACACTTGGAATTATATCCAATGAGACTTCCTCCGCCCTTAATCCTGGGTCCGGAGTTTCAAATTCCCAATTTGGCACATAGCCATATTCAGTATATTCAAACCCCTCAGGGTCATTTTGGGAAACTTCTGGGTACTGTGACCCTTGTCTCATTATATTTTGGAGCACTTTCTCCATATGTTCCATTTTTAGCCATATAGCTTTATTATCCGGAGGACTTTCATTATCAGAGTCATTATCAGAAACCACGGGCCTCACGGATTTCTTTTTTTTTTTTCTAGGAACATTTTCCTCCGTGGTTTGTATTTCTGGAGAAATTATAGTCTCACTAACGGGTGAATCAGCGGCCACGGGTATCGGAACCGGATCCGCACTAAACTCTTGCCCCGTATCTTTAGCTTCACCCCGGGACGATCTTTTTACCCGCGAAATTTTTCTTTGAGACTTCTCTATTTTCTTTTCTATTTATCTGGCTAAATCAGTACGCCAGCATGACTCTGTTTTTAACTTATACTTTCTCTTTTGCTGGTTTTACCAGCGTAACGTCTTTTTTAGAACGTCCCCACTTTTCCTTACACTTACCTGCGGGTCCGTTCCGGCCGCTGCGAGGAGCTGCGCTCTGCAACTCTTGCTTCTGCCATCAGCGTTGACGTAATGCCGTTACAGCGCCAGGCGGGGCTTCTTCACGTAGTCACTCACGTGACTCTGAAGTAAAATTTGTTCTATTCATACCTTTCAGCTATTTGTTCTTTGTACCTGTTCATACCTCTAGTTTCCCCCTCCCCTGATTCTCAGTCTGAAGGTGGCCCTGGACCAGAAACATCACCTATTCCTTTTCTCCAGAGATGCTGCTTGACCTGCTGAGTTATTGCAACATTTTGTGGCCATCTGAGGAATAACTCATGAATAGGTACAAAGAAGGAATAAATACATCTTCGATGCAAACCAGCATCTGCAGTTCCTTTCCACACCTGAAATCTATGACAGGTTGTTACTGAAACCTGTACAAATCCAGCCGGACCAATCTTTATTTTTAGATCTATAATTCTCCTAGCCTGGTAACATCTTGAAAGTCTCCTCAACAACCTCTCTGAAATGACCATTGTTAGACAGTGAATTACAGTCGTTCCCATCAGCCTCCCCTACCAATCGCCCAGAATCAACTACCAGGTTCCACTATACAAATATTGTCCAAAATGGAAATAGAAGCTGAGAGAGGGCAGAAGAAGCAAACATTGATTTTGGATCTGGTGGCAGTGAAGCATGATTTTGGATTGATTGATTGATTGATTAGTTGATCGATACAGCATGGAAACCTGCCCGTCTCCCACCTCGTCCACATCGACCAGAGATCACGCCAGTTCTATGTTATCCCACTTTCTCATCCACTCCATACACATTAGGGGCAATTTAACAGAGGACAATTAATCTACACCGCTGCATATATTTGAGATGTGGGAGGAAATCGGAGCACCCAGAAGAAACCCATGCGGTCACAGGGAGACGGTGTAAACTCCACACTGAGAATACCGATGGTCAGGATCGAACCTGGGCCTCTGGCGCCGTGAGGCAGCAACTCTTATTGGATGCACCACAATGCTGTCCAAGCAGCTGGAAACCTGAGGGGATGAAAGGTGGAAGAGGATTCGCTCCTACATCAATGGAACAAGTTGGAACCAAATTGTTTCAGAAGCCAGCCTGTTGTGTGAATGGACCAGCATGGGTCCAAAATGATGCAGAGATGAAACAAGAGTTAAATGGCACTGGAAAACTTCACAGTTAGACTGGTTAGATCCAAATGAAGAAATTGCTTCCAACCAAATCAATTTTGGAAATATGTTTTCCAACATAAGTCACAACACAGCGTTCCAAATTAATTCTGCTCTGCCTGCATCTAGTCCTGCCAGAACTTCAATCACCCTGTTGCTGTGAATAGAGCTCCCCATCTGTCTGCAGTTAGTAGTCATGTTCATTTAGTTCAGCTTTTACTCCAGCCAAGGTAGAAGCTGGTGGAACATGGACTGGTGGTAAAGCAGAATTAATCCAGGGTGTGAAGGTGACATCAATACTTTAGGTTTGGAGTGGGCAAAGATGGTCTCTTAACATAGGGTTGGTTTAGAGTGAGAAGGGAAAAGATTTAATAGGAATGTGAGGGGCAACCTTTTTACAAGGTTGGGTACATGAAAATGGCAAGCACAATGATAACATTTAAAAGACATTTGGACAGGTACGTGGACAGCAGAGGTTTGGAGAGATGAGCAGAACAGAAGGAAATGGGACTTGCTTGGGTGGGTCATCTTGGTTGGCAAGGATGAATTGGGCCAAATGGCCTGTTTCTGTGATGTCTCTATAAATCTCTGACACTGCTTTAAATGCAGACAATTTACAAAATAATACATTCATTTCCAGTTCCTCAAAAGTGAATCCTCTTCTTCTTGCGTTTGAGGCAGCAGAGGTTATGTAACGCCCTCCAGGTGCTGTAGCCAGTTCAATGTGCTGTTGTCGAGGGCCGTGAGGTCTACCCATCCACCGGAGGGGCGGAGGACAGTGCAGTCGAAAACGATGTGATGCGCTGTTTGCTGGTCTGCTCCACACACGCAGGCTGCTGATGAACGCAGCCCCCAGCGATGCATGTTGGCGTTGAACCGGCCGACCCCTGTACGGAGACGGTTCAGGGCGACCCACTCTTTGCGGGGCAAGTCCAAGCCGGGTGGGGCTGTGGTGTTCAGTGCAACAGTGAATTGCGGAAGTCGTGAAGTCTGCTCCCAGCTGGTTCTCAATGCTCCTAGTGTGTTGAAACCGGAGCCACAGAGGGTCGCTGCGTGACGGGAGAAGGGGCGACGAGATGACAGGCTTTGAGGTTCCAGTTGCTGTGAGTCCTGGGCGAGGTGGTGCAAAGGATGTCTAGCATCCGATTTTCTTCTCAATAAACATATTATCTGATATATTATACCAAACAAAACTGAGATATACTATACTATCCATCTTAAGATATACTATACTAACTATAATGAGGTGTACTGTGTAATAACAACTCTCTTCAATGTATAAATAGTAGAATCTCCTCAACAACTTCAGTATTCAGCAGGATATAACAATTACTACCAGAGGAACAATATCATAAATGTCTATTGTTAGATGTCAAAAAATACAGTGGGTCACAAAATATCTGGCGAGATGGAAATAAAACTAAAATTTCACTGATGTGGTCTGATCTGGTATTTCCAACATTTTATTTTACATTTCAATTCTCATACACTCATAAAGTCATAGTCATTCAGCATGGAAACAGTACCTTCGGCACACCTTGCCTACGCTGACCAACATGCCCCATCTACACAAGTCTCACCTGCTTGTGTTTGCCCCATACCCCTCCATGTGCCTGTCCAAATGATTCTTAAACATTGCGATATTACCTGTCTCAGTTAGCTCCTCTGGCAGCCCGTTACAAACACCTACCACACTTTGTGTAAAAAAGTTGCCACTCAGGTTCCTATTAAATCTTCTCCACCCCCCGTCACCCTAAATCTATGTCCTCTGGAACACTTAGTATTTTGAATTATTGTCAATAACCTTAGGGTGCCAAACTCATACTCTTGCAACTTGTTTTATTGCCTGTGCCCAGAACTTGACCAACAAAAACAAGAATTTATTGATGTCTGGTAGCTCTGAAAAGAGGCTGGCAAGATTCTTCATGCACTCCTTGTGATGATGAAGCTATTACAGTAGTGTGAGGCCAGGACAGGCTGAGGTGTGCCTTAAGATTGATTTAAACCAAAAATTACACAGCACTAAAATTATATTGCAGGACTCCACTAAATCAGGGAGAGTTCTCCGATCTGGCATGCGCTGGATACGACAGAGTGCTGGCTCATCAAATGTGCCTGTTAATTAATAGTCAAACTGGCTGCTCTCAACCCGCCCATCCTTCACTCTGGCTGCACCTTCAGTGTGTCTCCTCCAACTGACACAGCTCCTCACTCGACACGGAACCCCCTCACTCTGCAGCTTCTCCTTGAGTCCCTCCATCCCACACCCAACCCCCCTCCCCCTCGCCCCTGCCCCACCGCGGAACCTGTTACCTCACTCAGTCTCTGAAACACCTCCAAGGTATCGAACCATCCCTCATTCAACCCACCTGCTCCCCAAACATAGACAGAAAATGCTGGAGTAACTCAGCGGGTCAGGCAGCATCTCTGGAGAAAATAAATAAGTGTCATTTCGGGTCGAGACTCTTCATCAGACTGAGTCAGGGAAGGGGACACAGAAGTTATGGGAAGGTACAGAATGATGCAGAGTCTGGAGAGGTGCAGCTCACAATGGTCCATTGTTGGCTAGGGATGAGGATATAACGAAGAAATACAAAGAGCGAAATTAGCCAGAGGACTAGGTTGGGGGCAGTGACACAGAGAGAGAGGGAATGCAAGGGTTACTTGAAGTTAGATAAATCAATATTCATGCTGCTGGGTTGTAAGCTGCCCAAGTGTAATAGAGGTGCTGTTCTTTCAATTGTCCTGTGGCCTCGCTCTCAGTATGCTGACTAACACCTCTGCCATTGTGACCTCTCCCGAAGCCCAGTCCTTCCCTCAATGTGAACCCTTTGTGAGCCTGATATTTCCCCCAGTCTACTGCCTTCTTCAATCTGCCCCCTCTTTCAGACAAGCTCCTCCTCAGCCCAGCCCCATCCTATGGGCCTCGGTGTTGTCCCTCTGCTGCCCCTGAAATCCCAGTCAGCAGAATGTGCCAAATACTGAAGTACTGGCGGACCAATTCTTTTTTAACATGGAACAATTTTGCCCCACTAATAATTTTGACCATCGAAGTTAAAACAAAAACATTCTATTTGATACCTTGTTTATTAATATTGTGTAAATCAAACAAAGATAGATGGACACAAGAAGAAGAAGAAGGCCCAAAACATCACCCATTCCTTCTCTCCTAGTGATGCTGCCTGACCTGCTGAGTTACTCCAGCATTTTGTGTCCATCTTATAATCATAATCACGATCATAATTTATTAGCCAAGTATGTTTTGCAACATATGAGCAATTTCATTTGCCATACAGTCATACAACTTTGGTGTAAACCAGCATCTCTAGTTCCTTCCTACAGATCGAGACATTATTTTTTGTTCTGTCAGAAATTGCATTCCCGAGCCCCTTGCCATCCTTGGAATATGTCCCTTTCCCATGAATATCCCTCCCTCCTTTTTGAATGGATTACTCACCTTACATTGCAATTTTTCCCATCTGTTGACATCTCCTTCCTCGCCGCTGCTCTGACCTGCATCAAGAGTTCACGTAACTGAACAGACACTGCTGCTCCATGTCTGAGTGCTTCCACTTCAATTCTTATGTCCATGACTGAGTGCTTCTGCGTACATTTTTTTCTGTATTCATTTTTTCAGGATTTGAGCTTCATGAGAAATGCTGCCCTTTAACTTAATGGCTTGTTAAGCAAACACATACACCATTTAGAAGTTAACAATGTCTGTCCTGAGCTCAGCACATTGAGGGGGGTGGAAGATTGTAACCTTCACGTGGTCCGCCCTGTTTCGACTAATGCAATCAACTCGACGTGCACAAACGGAAGATCAAATAGAACAAGTTGTTCAACAACTTTAGGCTGTGCACACCACACGAAGGAAGAAGAAGCACATTGAGGCTGCAGGGTGACGGATACTTTGGATGAGTGGGCAGATGCTGTATAATGTAGATAAATGTGGGGCTATTCACTTTTGTGGCAAAAACAGGCAGATTATTATCTGAACGGTGTCAGATTAGGAAAACGGGAGGTGCAATGAGACCTGGGTGTGCTTGTACATCAGTCACTGAAAGTGAGATTATCCACTTTGGTGGCAAGATAAGGCAGGTTATTATCTGAATGGTCTCAGATTAGGAAAAGGGGAGGTGCAACAAGACCTGGATGTGCGTGTACATCAGACACTGAAAGTAAGCATGCAGGTACAGCAGGCAGTGAAGAAAGCTAATGTCATGTTGACGTTCATTGAGAGAGGATTTGAGTTTAGGAACAAGGAGGTCCTTCTGCAGTTGTTCAGGGCCCTGGTGAGACCGCACCTGGAGTATTGTGTATTGAAAAATGGCGGCGCCCTGCTCGGCCGTGGCTGCACTGGCTCCTGACAGCAATAGAATTTTAAAGGTAAAAAACTCACTTACTTACTTACTTACTTAGTCCAGAGAGTTTGATGGTCACTGTTCAGTGTGACTGTCAGTCCGTAATGGAACTGCGTTCATCCAGCAGTTCAGCGGTCATAGATCCGGCCAATCTGGATACTTTACGGAGTCTCGGACTGTTGCGTCGGCTGGAGCCAGTGGCCTACGAAGCTGCGGAGTCTCCTACCAGCACTGGCCGCACTTGGAGGAGGAGGAGACGGTGCAACAGGAAGCAGAAGCGTGGCACTCGGGGGGGGGGCAAACTAAAGGCTAACCCCTGCAGAACACCGCTTCCATCTATTCTGCTTGCTAATGCCCGCTCCTTGGAGAGTAAGTTGGACTAGCTGAGGCTGGACCTGGTAACCAAACGGGTGAGAGATTGCTGCGCCCTGATCTTAACAGAGATGTGGTGCACTCTCTGTTCCTGATGGCGCTATGAGTGTGGAGGGCCTAACAACATTCCGGTCGGACAGGAGCTGAGCTCTCAGTGGGAAATCCTGGGGTGGTAGTGAGTGCATTTACACTAATAACAGCTGGTGTAAAAATGCCACAGTGGCCATCAAATTGTTGCTCCCCTGACATTGAGTTTTTGACAATAAAGTGCAGACCCTTCTACCTGCCCAGGGAATTTACTATCATAACCATCACAGCCGTGTACATCCCCCCCCCAGTGCAAACACTAAGGAGGACCTGAATGCTCTTTATTGCTCCATCAGTGACCTGCAAATTAACTACACACCCAGATGGTGTTTTCATTGTTGCTGGGAATTTTAACCAGGCAAACATGAAGACAGTTCTCCCACATACTACCCTGCTTACCAGAGAAAAACCTATTGTGAAGCAGGTTAGGGTCTAGCCAGAGGGAGCTATGACAGCATTACAGAACTGCTTTGAGTGCACGGACTGGGACATGTTCAAGCAGGCTGCAACTGACAGTCAATACACCAACCTGGAGGAGTATGCAGCGTCTGTGTCTGCTTACATGGAAAAGTGCATAGAGGATGTCTGTGTTACCAAGACCATCACTATACGGGCCAACCAGAAACCCTGGATGACCCCTGAGGTACGTGGAATGCTGAAAGCACGATATGCCGCATTTAAATCCGGTAACTCGGTGGTACTCAGATCCCGCAAGAGCCAACCTGAACTGAGTCATCAGGCTGGCAAAGCGTGCCCATGGTCAGAAAATCCAGAGTTTCTTTCATGACCCCATGAACACCAGGCGCATGTGGCAGGGAATAAAAACCATCACGGACTATAAGACTGCTCCACCACCCTGTGAAGACAACATAAACTTTCTCAATTAACTCAATAAATATTTAGGATGGTTCGAGGCATTCAACAACACACCTGCGAGGAAAGGTATTCCTCGCTATGATGAACAGGCACTCAGTCTTGACACAGTGGATGTCCGGAGGACCCTAAAAGGTGTGAACACACGGAAGGCGGCGGGCCCTGATAACATACCAGGCCGGGTGCTCAGGGAATGTGCTGATTAGCTGGCACATGTCCTTACTGACATCTTCAACACCTCGCTGAACTAGCCTATCATCCCATCGTGTTTCAAGACTGCCACCATCATTCCAGTGCCAAAAAAATCCGCAATAACATGTCTCAACGATTACCGCCCTGTAGCACTCACTCCCATAATGATGAAGTGCTTCGAGAGGCTGGTCAGGGACCATATTACCTCCAGACTTCCCTACACACTTGACCCGTCCCAGTTTGCTTTCAGGCCAAACTGCTACACAGAGGACGCCATATCGTCCATACTCCATCTGAGCCTGGAACATCTAGAGGAGAAGAACACACATGTGTTCTAAATGCTGTTCGTGGACTTTAGTTCAGCGTTCAATACAATCATCCCTCAGCACTTGGTAAGCAAATAGGATTCATTGGGCCTCAGCACCCCCTTGTGTAACTGGCTACTGGACTTAGAAACATAGATAGAAACTAGGTGCAGGAGTAGGCCATTCAGCCCTTCGAGCCTGCACCGCCATTCAATATGATCATGGCTGATCATCCAACTCAGTATCCCGTACCTGCCTTCTCTCCATACCCTCTGATCCCCTTAGCCACAAGGGCCACATCCAACTCACTCTTAAATATAGCCAATGAACTGGCCTCAACTACCCTCTGTGGCAGAGAGTTCCAGAGACTCACCACTCTCTGTGTGAAAAAAGTCTTTCTCATCTCGGTCTTAAAGGATTTCCCCCTTATCCTTAAGCTGTGACCCCTTGTCCTGGACTTCCCCAACATCGGGAACAATCTTCCTGCATCTAGCCTGTCCAACCCCTTAAGAATTTTGTAAGTTTCTATTAGATCCCCTCTCAATCTCCTAAATTCCAGAGAGTATAAACCGAGTCTATCCAGTCTTTCTTCATAAGACAGTCCTGACATCCCAGGAATCAGTCTGGTGAACCTTCTCTGCACTCCCTCTATGGCAATAATGTCCTTCCTCAGATTTGGAGACCAAAACTGTACGCAATACTCCAGGTGTGGTCTCACCAAGACCCTGTACAACTGAAGTAGAACCTCCCTGCTCCTGTACTCAAATCCTTTTGCTATGAAAGCTAACATACCATTCGCTTTTTTCACTGCCTGCTGCACCTGCATGCCTACTTTCAATGACTGGTGTACCATGACACCCAGGTCTCGCTGCATCTCCCCTTTTCCTAATCGGCCACCATTTAAATAATAGTCTGCTTTCCTGTTTTTTGCCACCAAAGTGGATAACCTCACATTTATCCACATTATACTGCATCTGCCAAACATTTGCCCACTCACCCAGCCTATCCAAGTCACCTTGCAGTCTCCTAGCATCCTCCTCACAGCGAACACTGCCCCCCAGCTTAGTGTCATCCGCAAACTTGGAGATATTGCCTTCAATTCCCTCATCCAGATCATTAATATATATTGTAAATAGCTGGGGTCCCAGCACTGAGCCCTGCGGTACCCCACTAGTCACTGCCTGCCATTGTGAAAAGGACCCGTTTACTCCTACTCTTTGCTTCCTGTTTGTCAGCCAGTTCTCTATCCACATCAATACTGAACCCCTAATACCGTATGCTTTAAGTTTGTATACTAATCTCTTATGTGGGACCTTGTCGAAAGCCTTCTGGAAGTCCAGATATACCACATCCACTGGTTCTCCCTTATCCACGCTACTAGTTACATCCTCGAAAAATTCCACAAGATTCGTCAGACATGATTTACCTTTCGTAAATCCATGCTGACATTGTCCAATGATTTCACCACTTTCCAAATGTGCTGCTATCCCATCTTTAATAACTGACTCTAGCAATTTCCCCACTACCGATGTTAGACTAACTGGTCTGTAATTCCCCGTTTTCTCTCTCCCTCCCTTCTTAAAAAGAGGGGTTACATTTGCTACCCGCCAATCCTCAGGAACTACTCCAGAATCTAAAGAGTTTTGAAAGATTATCACTAATGCATCCACTATTTCCTGAGCTACTTCCTTAAGTACTCTGGGATGCAGCCTATCTGGCCCTGGGGATTTATCGCCTTTAATCTATTCAATTTACCCAACACCACTTCCCGACTGACCTGGATTTCACTCAATTCCTCCTTTGACCCACAGTCCCCTGCTATTTCCGGCAGATTATTTATGTCTTCCTTAGTGAAGACGGAACCAAAGTAGTTATTCAATTGGTCCGCCATATCCTTGTTCCCCATGATCAACTCACCTGTTTCTGACTGCAAGGGACCTACATTTGTTTTAACTAACCTCTTTCTCTTCACATATCTATAAAAACTTTTGCAGTCAGTTTTTATGTTCCCTGCCAGTTTTCTTTCATAATCTATTTTTTCTTTCCTAATTAAGCTCTTTGTCCTCCTCTGCTGGTCTCTGAATTTCTCCCAGTCCTCTGGTATGCTGCTTTTTCTGGCTACTTTGTACGCATCATCCTTTGCTTTGATACTATCCCTGATTTCCCTTGTTATCCACGGATGCACTACCTTCCCCGATTTATTCTTTTGCCAAACTGGGATGAACAATTTTTGTAGTTCATCCATGCAGTCTTTAAATGTCTTCCACTGTATATCCACCGTCAACCCTTTTAGAATTAATTGCCAGTCAATCTTGGCCAATTCACGTCTCATACCCTCAAAGTTACCTTTCTTTAAATTCAGAACCATTGTTTCTGAATTAACAATGTCACTCTCCATCCTAATGAAGAACTCAACCATATTATGGTCACTCTTGCCCAAGGGGGCACGTACAACAAGACGGCTAATTACCCCTTCCTCATTACTCAAAACCCAGTCTAAAATAGCCTGCTCTCTCGTTGGTTCCTCTACATGTTGATTTAGATAACTATCCCGCATACATTCCAAAAAATCCTCTTCCTCAGCACCCCTGCCAATTTGATTAACCCAATCTATATGTAGATTGAAGTCACCCATTATAACTGTTTTGCCTTTGTCGCACGCATTTCTAATTTCCTGTTTGATACCATCCCCAACTTCTCTGCTACTGTTAGGTGGCCTGTACACAACACCCACCAGCGTTTTCTGCCCCTTAGTGTTTTGTAGCTCTACCCATACCGATTCCACATCCTCCAAGCTAATGTCCTTCCTTTCCATTGCGTTAATCTCCTCTCTAACCAGCAACGCTACCCCACCTCCTTTTCCTTTCTCTCTATCCCTCCTGAATATTGAATATCCCTGGATGTTCAGCTCCCAGCCTACGTCACCCTGGAGCCATGTCTCCGTGATCCCAACTATATCATAATCATTAATATCTATCTGCACGTCCTCACTGACAGACCCTCACTGACTTCCTCACTGACAGACCCCAGTCAGTGTGGGTTGGAAACAACACATCCAACACCATCTCTCTTGAGCACCGGCTCCCCTCAGGGCTGCGTCCTGAGTCCACTGCTGTTTACTCTGATGACCCATAACTGTTGTGCCAGGTTTAGTACAAACCACATCATGAAGTACGCAGATGACACAACAGTGGTGGGCCTTATCCGGGACGACAATGAACTGGCTTACAGGGAGGAGGTGAAACAACTGGTGGACTGGTGCAACACGAACAATCTGATCTTGAATGTTGACAAAATAAAAGAGGTCATCGTTGACTCAGGAGAAACCAGCACAGTCACACACCACTACACATTAATGACATCAATGTGGATTCTGTGGAATTCGCTGTCACAGAAGGCAGTGGAGGCCAATTCACTGGATGTTTTCACGAGTGAGTAATAGGCCTGTCCCACTTAGGCGATTTTTCAGCAGAATGCTGGTGACTGACTTTGGATGATCAGCCATGATCATATTGAATGGCGGTGCTAGCTCAAAGGGCCAAATAACATTCCCAAGCCCATTGCCATCCTTGGAATATGTCCCTTTCCCATGAATATCCCTCCCTCCTTTTTGAATGGATTACTCACCTTACATTGCAATTTTTTCATCTGTTTCCACCTCCTTCCTCGCCGCTGCTCTGACCTGTATCACGAGGTCATGTAACTGAACAGACACTGCTGCTCCATGTCTGAGTGCTTCCACTTCAATTCTTATGTCCAGGACTAAGTGCTTCTGCACATATTTTTATCTGTATTCATTTTTTCAGGATTTGAGCTTCATGAGAAATGCTGCCCTTGAATTTAATGGCTTGTTAAGCAAACACAAACACCATTTAGAAGTTAACAATGTCTGTCCTGAGCTTAGCACATTGATGCAATCACAAAGAAAGCTCACTAATGCCTCTACTGCCTCAGAAGTTTAAGGAGATGCAGCCTGATGCCAAATACTCTATTGAACTTCTCCAAGAACGGTAGAAAGACCCACTTCATCCAGCTTATACTCTCATCAGGCTATTGAGCCACCCTGCACAACCCTAACCACAATCCTACCACAACCACCTCAGATTACTGAACCACTCAAGACTTTGCGCAGTTATGGTTGCTCTATGTCCTTTGGTTCTTGCACTATCCATATTCTGTCCACAGAGTAACTGATAATTTATTGTATATTATTGTCATTGTGCTGAGTCCGTTAAGAGGCAGTTGTCAAGAATTTCATTGTTTCGGTTTATGTCCAGTGCATATGACAGAGACTCTTGACTCTTGACTCACTTAAAGGATGAATTGAAGTAGGCCAAGCTAGCTGCACTTTATACATGTGATTGCTTCTATTATTGGTATGGTAACTACATACTGACTGATTACAACTTAGATTTAGACGAGGGAATTTAGATTTAGATGGGGGAATTAAATGTGACATCTCCAAGTTTGCGGATGATACAAAGATGGGTGGCAGTGTGAACTGTGATGAGGATGCTATGAGGCTGCAGGGTGACTTGGATACTTTGGATTAGTGGGCAAATGCATGGCAGATGCTGTATAATATGGATAAATGTGAGATTATCCACTTTGGTGGCAAAAACAGGCACATATTATCTGAGTGGTGTCAGATTAGGAAAAGGGGAGGTGCAATGAGACCCGGGTGTGCCTGTACATCATTCACTGAAAGTAAGCATGCAGGTACAGCAGGCAATGAAGAAAGCTAATGGCATGTTGACGTTCATTGAGAGAGGATTTGAGTTTAGGGACAAGGAGGTCCTTCTGCAGTTGTACAGGGCCCTAGTGAGACTGCACCTGGAGTATTGTGTGCAGTTTTTGTCCCCTAATTTGAGGAAGGAGATTCTTGCTATTGAGTGAGTGCAGCGTAGGTTCACCAAGTTAATTCCCAGGATGGCAGGACTGATTTAAGATGAAAGAATGGATCGATTGGGCTTGTATTCACTGGAATTTAGAAGGATGAGAGAGGATCTTATAGAAACATATAAAATTCTTAAAGGATTGGACAGGTTATATGCAGGAAAAATGTTCTCGATGTTGGGGGAGTCCGGAACCACGGTCACAGTTTAAAGATAAGGGGTAGGCCATTTAAGAATGAGATGAGGAAAAACTTTTTCATGCGAAAAGTTGTGAATAGACAATAGACAATAGGTGCAGGAGTAGGCCTTTCTGCCCTTCGAGCCAGCACCGCCATTCAATGTGATCATGGCTGATCATCCCCAATCAGTACCCCGTTTCTGTCCTCTCCCCATATCCCCTGACTCCGCTATCTTTAAGAGCCCTATCTAGCTCTCTCTTGAAAGTATCCAGAGAACCGACCTCCACCGACCTCTGAGGCAGAGACTTCCACAGACTCACCACTCTCTTTGAGAAAAAGTGTTTCCTCGTCTCCGTTCTAAATGGCTTACCCCTTATTCTTAAACTGTGGCCCCTGGTTCTGGCCTCCCCCAACATCGGGAACATGTTTCTGCCTCTAGCGTGTACAAACCCTTAATAATCTTATATGTTTCAATAAGATCCCCTCTCATCCTTCTAAACTCCAGAGTGTACAAGCCCAGCCACTCCATTCTCTCAGCATATGACAGTCCCGCCATCCCGGGAATTAACCTTGTAAACCTACGCTGCACTCTCTCAATGGCAAGAATGTCCTTCCTCAAATTAGGGGACCAAAACTGCACACAATACTCCAGGTGTGGTCTCACTAGAGCCCTAAACAACTGCAGAAGGACCTCTTTGCTCCAATACTCAACTCCTCTTATTATGAAGGCCAACATGCCATTAGCTTTCTTCACTGTCTGCTGTACCTGCATGCTTACGTTCATTGACTGATGAACAAGGACCCCCAGATCCCGTTGTACTTCCCCTTTTCCCAACTTGACACCATTTAGATAGTAATCTGCCTTCCTGTCTTTGCTACCAAAGTGCATAACCTCACATTTATCCACATTTATCTGCCATGCATCTACCCACTCACCCAACCTGTCCAAGTCACCCTGCATTCTCATAGCATCCTCCTCACAGTTCACACTGCCACCCAGCTTTGTGTCACCTGCAAATTTGTTAATGTTACTTTGAATCCCTTCATCTAAATCATTGATGTATGTTGTAAATAGCTGCAGTCCCAGCACTGAGCCTTGTGGTAACCATTAGTCACTGCCTGCCATTCTGAAAGGGACCCGTTAATCCCTACTCTTTGTTTCCTGTCTCTCAACCAATTTTCTATCCATCTCAGCACTCTACCCCCAATACCATGTGCCCTAATTTTGCCCACTAATCTCCTATGTGGGACCTTATCAAATGCTTTCTGGACGTCCAGGTACACTACACCCACTGGCTCTCCTTTGTCCATTTTCCTAGTTACATCCTAAAAAAATTCCAGAAGATTAGTCAAGCATGATTTCCCCTTCGTAAATCCATGCTGACTCGGACCGATCCTGTTACTGCTATCCAAATGTGCCGTTATTTTATCTTTTATAATTGACTCCAGCATCTTCCCCACCACCGATGTCAGACTAACTGGTCTATAATTCCCTATTTTCACTCTCCTGCCTTTCTTAAAAAGTGGGATAACATTAGCTACCCTCCAATCCACAGGAACTTACCCTGAATAAATAGAACATTGAAAAATGATCACCAATGCATCCATGATTTCTAGAGTCACTTCCTTAAGTACCCTGGGATGCAGACCATCAGGCCCTGGGGATTTATCAGCCTTAAGTCTCATCAGTC
Source organism: Okamejei kenojei (assembly GCA_035221665.1). NCBI lineage: Eukaryota > Metazoa > Chordata > Chondrichthyes > Rajiformes > Rajidae > Okamejei > Okamejei kenojei. The sequence continues at coordinate 83,978,007 of CM069135.1, forward strand.
TACCCAACACCATTTCCTGCCTAATGTGGATTTCCTTCAGTTCATCCGTCACCCCAGATCCTCTGGCCACTAATACATCAGGAAGATTGTCTGTGTCCTCCTTAGTGAAGATGGATCCAAATTACCTGTCAACTCATCTGCCATTTCCTTGTTCCCCATAATAATTCATCTTTTTCAGTCTTCAAGGGTCCAACTGTGGTCTGAACTATTATTTTCCTCTTCACATACCTGTGTAATTTTTTCCTCTTCCACAATCTGTGAAATTCTGTCACAGAAGGCAGTGGAGGCCAATTCACTGGATGTTTTCACAAAAATAGTTAGATTTAGGTCTTAGGGCTAAAGGAATCAAGGGATATGGGGAAAAAGCAGGAACTGGGTACTGATTTTGGATGATCAGGCATGATCATATTGAATGCGGTGCTGACTTGGAGCGCCGAATGGCCTATTCCTGCACCTATTTTCTATGTTTCTATGTTTCTAACTGCCACTATTCACACATCCCCACTAATATTTATTATTCTAATAATTGTAGCAGCTTAATCCCAGATCACTCAAGGAATTTGTAGGGCCCTGGCAACATGCTTATTATTAGAATTAAAAGACGTCATGAAAATGAATCTGGTATGGTGGCACAAGCATGAACTGACAATCCTTATCACATTCACATCAGAACTCTGCAGAAAACCCGAAACGTAGAAACCACAGTGTGATTTATTTAAATTAAATAAACCTTATCACTGCTTGTCTTACTGCTGAAGATGAAAAATATCATTTTTTCCTGTTCAAACCTTGACAATTTTGTCGGTGCTGTGACAGTAATACTTATCCAAGCCTTTTAAAGTAGTTGCACCAAAGAATATTTTGCTTGTCATCAAAAAGCAACTTCTACTAGTCTTGAAAAAGTAAGTCTTCATATGATTAGGAATAATGTGCATGCACGGATTGAGTACTAGTATACAGATAGACCAATAAATGGGTCATTGTGTACGAAGGAACTGCAGATGCTGGATAACAGAGACACTAATTAATAGAATACTTCAGCCGGTCAAGCAGCATCTCCAGGGAAAATGAATAGGTGATGTTTCGGATCAGAATCCTTCTTCAGACTGAAAGTAGCAGTGGGGATGGAAATAAACTGGGGGCGAGAAAAAGTCAAAACAAATCGGGGATGGCAATGGATGACCTCAAGAAGGGTGGAGCCCATAATGGCCCATTGTTGGCTGGTGTAGGTATGATTACAAGAGGGATACAAGGATGCGGATTGTGGAACTGGCAGGATGACTAGGATGAGGAGGGGGATGGAATGCAGGAGTAACTTGAAATTAGAGAAATCAACGTTTATACAGTTTCTATTGTAAGCTGCGCAATGTAATGGGTTGTTCCTAATTTGACAGATTGTGACGAGCTATTTATCATCTGTATTAACAATTTATGAGGAAACAAAGCTGTATTCCTAGATTTGTTGATGATACAAAACCAAGTGGGATTTTGAGTAGGGAGGAGGATGTAAAGAGGCTTCAAAGGGATGTAGATTTGTGAGTGGGTGAGAACATGGCAAATGGAATGTAATGTGGAAAATTGCAAGGGCCTGCACTTCCATGTACAAAGAAAAACAGCATATTTTTTCAATAATAACAGGCTGGAAAAAATAAATGATCAAAGAGAACTTGGTGTTCTTGTACACAAGTTAATGATAGCTAATGTCGAACCAGCAGAGTATTAGGAAGGCAAATTGTGTTTTCCTTTATTACATGAGGATTTTGAGTGTAGGAATAAAGTTGTCTTATTTTGATTATATAGCACCATCGTTAGGTCACACGAAAAAACAATGAACTTGCGATGAGGGATGTGAGTAAAGATTCACCACAATACCTCTACTTTTCCTCTCCCCTGACTCTCAGTCTGACAGAAGGGTCTCCCGAAACATCACCTATTCCTTTTCTCCAGAGATGCTGTCTGACCTGTTGAGTTATTCCAGCATTTAAAAAAATCTATCTTCGGTGTAAACCAGCATCTGCAGTTCCTTCTGACACACTTCACCACACCTATTCCTGGTTTGGCAGATTTGCAGGTTTGAGCAGAAAATCAGTAAACAAGACTTGTATTCTGTATTCTGAGTTGGTAAAAAACAAATGGAAATCTCATTAAAACTTACTAAGTTGTTACCAGTCTTGATAGGATGAATTCAGTGAGTATGTTCACCTGAGGCTAAGATTTGTACAAAATGTCATGTTTGTATCAAAACTGGCTAGTTCTCAGAAAAGCTCAACCACCTGTAATCTATATATTACTAAAACTCTCATCTTGTCTGTTACTATGTGTGTGTGTCTGCCTGTGTGTGCATGTGATCCCGGAACTACGGCAAAACGGTACATGATAGCACCACCTTACTTACAATTGTCCTGTGGTTTTGTGTATCAAGTTTCGTTCAGATTGATGTTATATCTTAAAAGTTATTCACATATTTAACTTTAAAAAATGTTTTAAAATAAAACAGCGTCCCCACTAGCCCCACTCCCTCTTGCCGTCTTTACTTGACTGGCATCACAAAGGACACCTTACGGATCCTCAGCACGGCCTATGCACAATTTCAGACCACCATCTTTTTTACTCGCATCATGGACACAACGGCTCCATGGGTAAGTTTCCTTCCATTTTACTTCTGTTCCAGTCCCGCAGGGATCCAGGGCCTTTGTGCGAGGCTGGGGCTGGGCCTGCCGGTGGTGGCGTTGCTGCTGCTCCGGGCCCGCGCAGCGGGAGTCCGGGGACGGGGAGAGGCCGTGCCGAGGATCCTGGGCATGGGCACTGAGGCTGGCTCTGGGGGCTGCAGTGCTGCTGCTCCAGGCCCGCAAAGGAGGGAGAGGAGTGGGACCCTTGAGATCCTGGGGAGGTGAGGGGGGAGAATGGGGGGATTGAGGGAAAGGAGGGGTAGGGAGGGAGAGGGCAAAGTGGGGGATGTGAGGAGGAAAAGTGGGGAGCAGGGGAATGGAGGGGGGGCAGTGGGGGAGGTAGAGAGTGGGGGACAAGGGAGAGGAGGGCAGTGGGGGAGGTGAGGACGGAAAGTGGGGGGAAGGATTGGGGAGGTGAGGAGTGGGGGAGGTGGGGGATAGAGGGATAGGAGGTGGGTAAGGAGGGAGAGGGGTTAGGGAGGGAGGGAGGGAGGGAGGAGGGAGAGGACTGAGGGTAGGGCAAAGGAATGTGAGAGAGAGGTGAGGGAATCAGGGACGGGAGGAGGAGAGGGGAAAGAAGTTTGGGGAGGGTTGTGGGATTCTGGGTCAAGAGGATGGGGGGGGAGGGAGCGCTGGGGATGAGGGCTGCCAATGCAGAGTTCAGATTTTTCAATATTCTGGAGGATAGGTCTTCTATTTAAGTCTAGGAAGCAGGCATTTGCATCACAAGTCTCTCAGTGTCTCCACCCTAAACCAGAATTTTATTTTGCACTCTCTGGAATTTAGGGGGAGGGATCTAATAGAAACTTCAAAACTTAAGGGGTTGGGGCTAGATCAGGAAGATGTTCCCAGGCGTCTTAAGGATAAGGGGGAAATGACGGAAACCACGTCACTCTCTGCCATGCGGCGCAGTTGGCTGGGGCTATGTGTGAGTGGTGAATATTGCTTACCAAGTGCGCATTTAGTATGTTCCAGGCTCAGATGGAGTATGGACGATATGTTTGGCCTGAAAGCCTGGGACCAAGTGTGTAGGGAAGAGACCCAATAGGTCTCGAAGCACTTCATCATTATGGGAGGTGAGTGCTACAGGCGGTAATCCGGATTTTTTTGGCACTGGTGGCAGTCTTGAAACACATGATAGGCTAGTTCAGCGAGGTGTTGAAGATGTCAGTAGAAGGACATGTGCCAGCTAATCAGCACATTCCCTGAGCACACCCGGCCTGGTATGTTATCAGGGCCCGCCGCCTTCCGTGTGTTCACACCTTTTAGGAGTGTCAGACTGGAGTGCCTGTTCATCATAGCGAAGGAATACCTTTCCTCGCAGGTGTGTTGTTATGCCTCGAACCATCCTAAATATTTATTGAGTTAATTGAGAAAGTTTATGTTGTCTTCACAGGGTGGTGGAGCAGTCTCCGTATGGTTTTTATTCCCTGCCACATGCGCCTGGTGTTCAGTCATGAAAGAAACTCTGGATTTTCTGACCATTTTGCCAGCCTGATGAAGTTCAGGTTGGCTCTTGCGGGATCTGAGTACCACCGAGTTACCGGATTTAAATGCGGCATATCGTGCTTTCAGCATTACGTACCTCAGGGGTCATCCAGGTTTCCTCTGGTTGGCCCGTATAGTGATACACAGACATCCTCTTGCACTTTTCATTAAGCAGACACAGACGCTGCATACTCCTCCAGGTTGGTGTATTGACTGTCAGTTGCAGCCTGCTTGAACACAGTTTCTGTATGCTGTCATAGCTCCCTCTGGCACCCTAACCTGCTTCACAATAGGTTTTTCTCTGGTAAGCAGGGTATAGTTTCTTCATGTTTGCCTGGTTAAAATTCCCAGCAACCACCATCTGGGTGTGTAGTTAATTTGCAGGTCACTGATGGAGCAATAAAGAGCATTCAGGTCCTCCTTAGTGTTAGTGAATGGCGGTTCGAAGGGCTGAATGGCCTACTCCTGCACCTAATTTTATTTTGCTTCTTCAACCCCTACCCCTTTTCTGAAACTTAAAATATGCTTGCCTGCTTAATTTATGTAGGAAATTCATTAATTAATGAAAGGTCGTAGATCTAAAACGTTGATTGTGTTTTTTTCTCTGCAAACATACCCGCTACGTTTTCATAGCATTTTATGATTTATTTAAAAATTCCATCATCTATAGATTCTTGCTTTTTAATTATCTAAGTGCTGTAAAAGTTAAAACAGGCAAATATAGTTTTAAATCAATTAATAATGTAGCAGACAAGTTAAATAGTACAGGATTCTAGAAATTTAATAACACTGGAAGATGTGGTTAAAATAGTGATGCGATACAATACGATAAAGCTTTATTTATCCCAGGAAGGAAATTGATCTGCCAACAGTCACCAAACACATTGATCTGCCCCAGTCTGATTTGGTGTATCTCATATTAAAAAAATTGTCACCTCATGCAAACACCATATTGTTTTGTGATGTGACTTCTACGACTTTTTAACATTATTGCCTAGAGAGGGGTATTTTCAGGGACATGATGCATGTGATCTTTGCTTATTACATTTCTCCATACACGTGTGAAGGTAGAGAATTTCATTGTTTATAATCACTGCTGGGCCTCATTGTACTGTTTGGGGAGCACTTAGTAAAGGCGTGACATTGAGATTGGACATCCTGGTCACTGTCCTTGAAACATTTATTGCAGTAGCTGACACCTGGAAAGTTTGTTGTGGGCTGCTGAAAACACAACAGCCCAAAAATAAAGCACAGAGATTGTTAGGGAGACTAATGGCATTTGCAAAGCCCCAAAGACCTTTTCCAAGCACCACACAAAGTATGGTATCCTGGCACTTGTGGTGAAGATCAGGTAACACATACTAACAATCTCATTTCTTAATGACTAGGTTCACATGTTATTCAATGCACCACATGTCTAATCAGTGGGACAGACAACAACTATGGAGAGAACTGAACAGATACATTTCAGGTCAGGATCCTTCAACAGTCTGAAGAGACCTATCCTAAAATATTGTCTGCATTTTCCTTCACTTTGTTACCTGATGCTGAATTCTTCAAGCACTTTGTTCCTTGCTCAAGACTCCAGCATCTACAGTCCCTTGTGTCTCCAATATCTCTAATATTCACATAAAAACAACAATTATCAATCAACGGTCTTACCTAATATATGTCCCGCCACACATTGACACAACTAAAGCGCCTCCAAAGACAGACACAAAAAGCTGGCGGGACAGGCAGCATCTCTGGAGAGAAGGAATGGGTGACGTTTCGGATCGAGACCCTTCTTCACCACTTGCATCTCTCACCTCATACATACTGTCATCAATTCAACCACACAAGGTACAATTAAGGAACATAATACAGTAATGTTCTCATTAACAGTCATCTCTCTCTTGCTTTTCTATCTCTCTCTTTCCTTTAAGGAAAGATAGCAAGCACATTGTGACTGCAGTAGCAAAGTAGTTCAGGTCTCTATGCTCAGAGATAAAGTACATTAAGAAAACATGCTGGTGAATTTGAGGTCAGACTATAGGGCATCTATGATCGTGGAAAATGCTCTTGTTTAATCCCTCTGTCATCTTGTTCCCTCCTTCCCTAATTCCTCTGCCACAAAATGATGCAAATAACTTATACTCTTTTTTTCCAATGTCAGTCATCCTTGATTTTTGCTCTATATTCTCTGTTTATACAGCTGGTATATCCCACAACCCCGCTATTAGCAACACACAATAGAGATAGGGAAAGATAGTCTGCCTTTAATCCACTCATTTGGAGTCACCCTATGTCACATATGTTCTTTGTCTTTTCTGACCCACCCTCACCTTTCCTTCCCCAAATGAAAACTAATCTTTGGACTCCACCATCTCCCCCCCCCCCCCCCAACCTGCTCTTCACATCTCTGAGTTTCCCCATTACCCTTTTATCCCCTCATCCCTTCTCAGGGCCGGATTTAGATGAAGAGAGGCCCTCAGCTTGTGAGGCCCCTCCCAATCCTCCACCCCCATGACGAGAAGAAGATGGAAGCGTCCACCAGATTGACACCAATGTGCAGCCGAACGTGGCCAATGAGATAAGGGCTGGAAAGCCGCGCTTTTTATTTATTACCACTGCTAGTGTTGAGTTATCGGCTTAAAACATTATTGTTCTGAAATAGAGGGCAAGGAAAATTACTAAAGTGTTGTTTAGGGACTATAGTGCGTTGTGACAGCATATATGAAAGGCCGATGACAGTGTCAAAAATATTATACACCAGGCCCGTACGAAGCTTTTCAAAAAGAGTGGTGGCATGGCAGGATTGCAAACATTTTATGTGAAATAAGTGCACACAGTGCATATCACAAGCGCGAAGCGCATAGACCCTTGTGGCCGAGATCCTCCTCTCTCTCCCTCCATCTCTCTCTCCCTCCCCATCCCTCTCTTCCCCCTTCTACCCTTCCCCTCTCTCTCTCTCCATCCCCATTCCTCTCTCTTCCCCCTCTCCCAACCCCCCCTTTCCCCCACTCTCCCTCCCACCCCCTCTCGCTCCCACACAGATTCCGCACCCCAGCTTCCCCCCCCCCCCCCCCCCCCCCCCCCCCGGCCCAGAGAAATGGGCACACCCGCAATGCAATATTCCATTACTTACCTGGAGTAAACACCTAGGATCTTTGGTAGACAAGAGGCATCGAGGTGATTGTGTGGAGTGCAAATGGAGGTCTCAACCCGCCCGGGCCCACTGCGCACACGTGGAAAGACTGCGTCATTTTGCGTCGCTACTGCGTCACTGGCTTCCCCGAACTGCACCGGCTTCCCGCATCGTTTCTCCCCAAAACTTCCAGCGGGCCGGAACCAGAATTTCAGGTAATTTCTGTCAAAGTGATAGCGCCTTAGATTTTGAGGCCCTAGGCTTCAGCCTATGAAACCTATAGGTAAATCCAGCCCTGCCAAGGCCCCCCTAGATCTCGAGGCCCTAAGCTTCTTGTGAAGCTTATACATAAATCCGGCCCTGCCCCTTCTCTGTACCCTCCCTCCACCTTTAGTATGCTTGTTTTTTTTCGTTATCTGACATACTTTTGTCTCTATTTTACGTCGGAGTCACGTGAGTGACTACGTGAAGAAGCCCCGCCTGGTGCTGGAATGGCATTACGTCGATGCTGACGGCAGAAGCAAGAGTTGCAGAGCGCAGCTCCTCTCAGCGGCCGGAACGGACCCGCAGGTAAGTGTAAGGAAAAGAGGGGACGTTCTAAAAAAGACGTTACGCTGGTAAAACCAGCAAAAGAGAAAGTAAAAGTTAAAATCAGAGTCATGCTGGCGTGCTGATTTAGCCAGATAAATAGAAAAGAAAAATGGAGAAGTCTCAAAGGAAAATTTCGCGGGTAAAAAGATCGTCCCGGGGTGCAACTAAAGAAACGGGACAAGAGTTTAGTGCGGATCCGGTTCCGATACCGGTGGCCGCTGATTCACCCAATAGTGAGACTATAATTTCTCCAGAAATACAAACCACGGAGGAAAATGTTACTAGAAAAAGTAAAAAGAAATCCGTGAGGCCCGTGGTTTCTGATAAAGACTCTGATAATGAAAGTCCTCTGGATAATAAAGCTATATGGCTAAAAATGGAACATATGGAGAAAGTGCTCCAAAATATAATGAGACAGGGGTCACAGTACCCAGAAGTTTCCCAAAATGACCCTGAGGGGTTTGAATATATAGAATATGTCTATGTGTCAAATTGGGAATTTGAAACTCCGGACCCAGGATTAAGGGCGGAGGAAGTCTCATTGGATATAATTCCAAGTGTATCAGGGCTGCAAAAGACAGACCCTGCAAGTGGTGATGTGGATTATGAGTGCACACCACGAATAAAAAAGAGGAGGCCAGATGTGCCTGAGATGGCAAAAGATTTTGCTATACCTGAAGGAAGTGGTGAGGCTATGGAAGAAAACCTAGCTGCCAGTATTGATTATATGGTATCTCACCAACTTCAAGATTCTGTGATGATTGAAACAGCAGAATTATATAAAACACCGGAAAATTGCACCTCATTGAAGGTACCTACTTCGTAGTTAATCCGTCTATATGGACGCCTATGACTCCAGGCATGAGAGGACAAGAAATAAGATTTCAAAGAATCCTCAAATTGATTTCTGCTGCCATTACTGCTTTTGGAAGGCAAATGGAGGGGTTGGAGATGGATAAAATCCAAAAAGATACTTTGGGCTTATTATGCAATTCCTTCTATGAAATTAATTGTATGAGGAAAATTGCGATTCGGCCCATATTTCATCCAATGTTTGCAGGTCTGTGTCGATCAAGTGGTGTTCAAGCTCCTGGTTATCTATTTGGAGAAAACCTGCCTAAACAAATAAGAGAAATGGATGAAGAGGCTAAATCTATTAGCCGCATGAGACCTTTCGTCTTTGGACAAAAAAGGTATTTTTCGTCAAGAAGGGGATTTGATTTTGGAAACAGAGTCAGAAGTATGATAAGAAAATATTATCATCCGACACAGCCTAATGTTCACCCGTATACGGGGAGAAGGAGACCACCACGTTCATATGGAGAGGTACAAAAAAATTATTCTATGCTTAAAGAAACTGTGGACAAATCTCCAGTTGGAGGGAGATTACAAATGTTTTATGATGAATGGCTTGCCATCACATCTGATCGGTTTATTTTACAAACAGTTTCAGGAGTTACTATTACATTCAAAGAAGGTGTTAATTCTCCGGTACAAAATAAACCTGCTTATGGTTTCATGTTTTCTGCAATTGAAGAGGCAGAAATTAATGTGGAAATTGACAAATTGTTTAAAAAAGGTGTTATTGAAAAAACTGTTGAACATGAGCATCAATTTGTGTCAAATATATTTCCAAGAAATAAAAAAAGATGGTGGTTGCAGAATTATTCTGGACCTTACAAATCTTAATAAATTTGTCGAATATAAACATTTTAAAATGGAAACATTTAACACTGCAAGACATTTGATATCAGCAGGTTGTTATATGGCTACAATTGATTTAAAGGATGCGTACTATTCAGTACCAATACATCAGTTCTTTCGAAGGTATTTAAAATTTAATTGGCTGGGACAGCTGTGGCAATTCAAAGCTTTACCAAATGGGTTAAGTTCAGCTCCCAGGCTCTTTACAAAGCTGTTGAAACCAGCTTTAGCACAATTAAGAGCACAAAGCACATCATTATGGCTTATCTGGATGACATTTTAATCATCAATAGTAATCAGGAATCAGCTGAAAAATCAGTTTCAGCAACTAAAACTTTATTTGAGAAGTTAGGTTTCTTGATTCATCCAATTAAGTCCCAGCTGCAGCCAGCACAGTCAATTAACTATTTGGGGTTTGTGATTAACTCAGTTACTATGTTAGTAACTTTTCCAACAGATAAGATTGATGATATTTTAGTGACCTGTAGGGGTCTCATTCACAAACCTTATCCCTCCATCCGAGAAGTAGCAAAGGTTATTGGTAAATTAGTAGCAGCATTTCCTGCAGTAGAATTTGGTCCATTACATTACCAAAACCTTCAAAGGGACAAAATAAGAGCTCTAAAAAAGAGAGCAGGCCATTTTGATAGGCCTATGCAATTAACAAAAGAAGCTTTATTGGAATTACAATGGTGGATTGAAAATGTCCCACAAGCTGCTAAAAACATTCTGATACAATAGCCTGAAGTAATTTTACAAACAGATGCTAGTGCTCTTGGATGGGGGGGGGGGGGGGGGCGACAGATTCATTCACCAGCTGTGGGGGGTAGATGGACTGTCCAAGAGGAAATGTTTCTCCAAACATATGGTATTAACTATTTAGAATTATTGGGTGCATTTTATGGGTTGAAGGCATATTGTTCTACAAAAAAGAATCTGCATGTACTGATACAATTAGACAATAAAACAGCTGTTGCATATATTAATCACATGGGTGGAGTCAGATCGGTATCATGCGATTGTTTGGTCAATCAGATATGGCAATGGTGTATTAACCACCAAATTTGGATTTTGGCAAATTACATCCCAGGTAAAGACAATGTGGTAGCAGACAATAGATCAAGGATGTTTAAAGACAACACAGAATGGATGTTGAACCCAGTAATTTTCAGTAAAATTGTGACTCAATATGGGTTACCAGACATTGACCTATTTGCATCAAGACTAAATCATCAATTGCCTAAATATGTGTCTTGGGAACCAGATCCAGGATCTACGCAGTAGCAGTAGATGCTTTTTCACTAAACTGGGGGAATATGTTCTTTTATGTTTTTCCGCCATTTGCTCTGGTTCAGCAATGTCTGAAGAAAATAGAACAAGATTCTGCCACAGGATTATTGGTAATTCCAAATTGGCCGACACAACCATGGTTCCCATTGATGTTAAACATGATTAAAGAACCATATATGTCAATTCCTAGCAGCAGTGATTTATTGATAAAACCAGTAACCAAAGAAATTCATCCATTACATGCTTATATGAATGTTAATCTGCAGGTTTTGACCAGACCACTACAGGAGCTTGGATTGTCGGATAGAACTATGGATATTATAGTCGCATCATGGCGAGATAGCACTCAGAGACAATATATGACACATATAAAGAAATGGGAAAATTTTTGCAGACAGTCAAATATATCCTATCATACTGTGAACATTGCAAACATATTGGAGTTCCTTGCCGAGTTGCATTTTGAACAACACTTAAGTTACAGTGCCATTAATAGTGCCCGTAGTGCCTTATCATCTTATTTAGGACAAATCTCTGACCAGAAATCAATTGGATCACATCCATCAATATCCAGATTTATGAAAGGAATCTTTAACAAAAATTCACCCAAACCAAGATATACAGAAATTTGGGATGTTAGCATTGTACTTACCTTACTTAGGCAATGGACTCCAATCGAAGTTTTGTCATTGGAAAAGTTAACATTTAAATTAGTAATGTTAATGGCATTGGTTTCAGCTCAAAGGGTGCAAACATTACAAATGTTACGTTTAGACTGTATGCATGTGACTGCAGATAACATTGTGTTCTATGTTTACGATCTGATCAAACAAAGCAGACCAGGGAGAACTGGAGCGAAGGTAATGTTTCAAGCTTATCCCATTGATCCAACGTTGTGTGTAGTTAAACATTTGAATCATTATGTAAAAGTTACCAAAACTCTTCGAGGAGATGAAAAAACATTAATGATTACGCATAAGAAACCACACACAAAAGCTTCAGTGCAAACAATCTCAAGGTGGTTAAAACAGGGCAGCAGCTACATCCGCGGCGAAGTTACAGGACGTACCACTCGAACATATTTTAGAAACCGCAGGGTGGTGTAAAGAAGAAACTTTTCCAAAGTTCTTCAATAAATCTGTTCACACAATGACAGGCTTTGGACACGCGGTGTTGGGTTCACTATAATCACCTGCTTTGTTTCACTATTGATTGATATTATCAATTATGTTATCACTTATATCTTTTATCACTTTGTAATGGTTCCCTCAGGTGTAAAAAGAGGGTTATTATATGTTCTTTTATCATTAAAAGATTTATGGAAAGAACTAAAACTGGTCTGGTTTTCTCATGTATGTGTTGACCTAGCTGGACTGTCGTATGGAAGAATTCTACGACATGAAAAACACAGAAGCTTCAAAATCTTCACGTAGTCACTCACGTGACTCCGAAGTAAAATAGTAAGATTAAACGAGAACTTACCAGTTCGAAGTTTGATCTTTATTTTATGAGGAGTAACGATGAGGGATTACGTGCCCTCCACTCCACACCCTCATAAAATAAATGATCATCTGGTAGTTTTAAATCTATGATGAGCCTTACTATCTTACTCCGGCTATTGTGTTCTGTGTTTTTCATGCCGCTGCTTTGAAGTATGCCGTTCCAGCGCCAGGCGGGGCTTCTTCACGTAATCCCTCATTGTTACTCCTCATAAAATAAAGATCAAACTTCGAACTGGTAAGTTCTCATTTAATCTTACTATTTTACCTCCAGTCTTTGTGACTAACATCACTCCCCTTCCAATCACCACTCTCCTCTACCACCTATCATTTACTAGGCCTACCTTTCTTTTCAAGCTCCCCCACCCCCCTCTTTCCCCAATGCTCTTGCCAATGTCCCATTAATTCAATTCATTTGCTTCAGTATTTATTGAACACATGGCATCTCATGTAATTTGGACTGACATGCTTCAGGTTTAGGATTTCCATAGGGCCAACAGCGGCCTCATCACACTTCATGAATTTCATGTTGCATCTTCCTTTTTCTGAAGCATTAAAAGCCCTTCATAATCTGTTAAAAAAAAAATTCTCAATCATTTATCTCCAAACTATAGAGTGTAATTTTCAACTCAAAACAACATGGCAGGTTGGTCAATTCACTTTGTTCATTTTGTTTTAACAAGATAATAACTCAAACATCCAGATAATTTTATCAATATCACCCCCTCAATAAACATTGTACTTATTGGAAACTCAATGTATTATTGCTTACAATATATAAAGCTTGCAGGTATTATTTTGTTTCTTTCTCATCAATAATGTCTTGTCCAACGGAAACATAACATCCCAACTTCTATACTCAGTGTCCTGACTGATAAAAGCCAGTGCCAAAAATCGTCTGCTCCACGTCTGTGACAGCACTTTCAATGAACTATGTACTTGTAATCCCAGGTTTCTCTGGTCCACAATACTCCCCAGAGCCCTACCATTCACTGTGCATGTCTTACCCTTGTTTGACATTCCATAATGCAACACCTCATACTTATCCGAATTGAACTTCACGATCCACTTACCCAGCTGATCAAGATCCCACTGTCATTCTTGATAACCTTCTTCTTTGTCTGTGGCACCACCTATTTCAGTGTCATCTGCAAGCTTACTATGTCGATGTACATTCTCATCCAAATCGTTGCCATACATGACAAACAACCACAGCCCCATTACTGATCTGTGAGGCACGCAACCAGTCATGAGCCTCCAGTCTGAAAAATAATATTCTATCATCACCCTCTGCAAATAACACGGAAATGCAGTATTATATCAATTCCACAATTGAAGCCAGTCTCCTTAAACAAAGAAGTTAGATTTATTGAGTAGCATTCAGTATTTTTGTATTTTTTTATTTTTTGTATTTCTTTATTATCGAGTTTCCAAAAAAAAGTGGTTAACATGTTCATGTGATAGAAACAGAATTAGGCCATTTGGTCCATCAAGCCTACACCGCCATGCAATCATGGCTGATCTATCTCTTCCTCCCAACCGCATTTTTCTGCCTTCTCCCCATAACACCTAACACATTGTAGCCATTGAATTTCTATTAATCAAAAGACATTTGGAAGTAATTCAGCAAATAATTTTATTAAATCAATAATTTTATTTACAACAAAGTATAGCACAAAACATATTTTGTTTAATCAATTAAACAGCAACACAGGGTACTCTAGCATTATGCACTTCATTATGTACAACAGAATGAGACAATACCAAGTCTGCTAAGTTATCTCAGTACACTTTGGAAATATTTTCCATAATAACAGATACTATAGGAAAACTTATTACCGTGTAATAATGTTGTTTCATTGGATATGTGCACTGAAATGCAGAAGCTCAATAATCAACAACAAACATGAGCATTGTGTATTAATTGTTGAACATCCTCAGAACTATAAAGAATTTACAGTGCAAAAGATTACCATTCAGCACATAGGCCTGGTTAAACATCCTAAAACTAATTTAATTGTTTCATTCTGATCCCAATGCCTTGCACTTTGATGTGTTTCAAGTAATCTTGACATTGATATGCAAGTGTCTGTACCATTTGCTGTTTATCATTATTACACCTTGGATGATCCCATACCTAGTTATAAAGAAACATACAATGTATATGTACAATACATTTGTGGTTTACTGTGCCTCATTGTACAGATTTTCAATCAGTCATGCTTTAGGGCAGTTTCAGAGGCTATATGCAGATTTATAACACCATTCATGCAAAATTCATGCAATCTGTGCACCCACCTTAGTTCCTTTGGCATGAATCCACACTGTAAATATTGCCGTACTTACTGTTCATTTGGCATGTGTGAGTTTTAATATTATGTTCAACCATTCAGTAATGAATTCCATATGGATTATGTCACATGACTAAGTCTGAACACATTAAAATATGACATGCTGTCAATCAGCATTCTTTTATAATATTTGTGAGGCACGATTTAATTAGTTAATTAGTGGTAAGCCAATGTTAGTTTAAGGAGGTTTGGAGGGATTGAGATGCCTCTAATGATTATGGGATATCAGTTGGGTCAAGTGTTCAGTCCACAAGTATAGTTTAATCATTCACTTTAAAGGGAGTTGTTTTGTATCCATTCATATGCATCTCTTTCCAATCTGGAGTGCAACTTTAGGAGCGCTCCACTGTTCATTATATTTGAAATATTAAAATTAAGTGTCATCTTCAGCCAGATTTATCCTGTCAGGGATCAGAACGCCCCTGGCAACAGAAAATATTCCCTGACACAACATTTTAGCCGCAGGCTATGTTCAAAAGATTATCTCAGAAATCCATGTGTTACCTACACAAGTTCAGGAAGGTGATGAATGGTTATTTTGTTTTTTTGGATACATGTTTAGCAATTACATGTAACATACATTATAGTTAAACTCTTTTCTCTTGGATTGCCTTTCCCCTTATATTTAGTTCTTCCTTCTTGCTTCAATGTTCTGGTCTTGAAACTGAACCTAATTATTACTGATTGTTATCTTGTCTTCCTTGTCACTGTTGTGCTTGGTTAAATTTTAAATAAAATCTCTGCTTTGAATTTCTAAACACAAACAGCTGGACTGTAGTATGCATGTACTGTATGCCTTTGAGGAAAGGCAGCTGGGAATGAAGTTCAAATTGATTCCAAATAAATAACATTTTAATTCATTTCAAAAATACGTGATCCCTGCAGCTGTATTAGGTCGCCAACTCAAATTAATTGAATTCATTTCTTTATATCGTGACATCGTTCCATCTTATGTTTTCTGATGTTTTAAGCAAGTTATAAATCTGCTTAGCTCAGCATTACAAAGAGCGTAAAATACCAAATGCATGATTAGTTCATTAATTAATGTTGATATAAATAAACAGGCAATTTAAAAGATAATTTAAATAATACATACAAGTATAAAAAAACAAAGTCAGACACAGAAGACATGACAATTGGCATGTAACCATATTTAAAAATCAATATACTCTGAGTGGTGATTATTAAACTATAAAGTTATTCACAATACTTTATTTTTTTAAATAATATCTACATCTGAGATTTACAGCAGGTGTCCAGCAGGTAGCTTGAAATGGAATATATGTATTTCTATTCAATTGTCCTAGTCAACACATCTTGACGTCTTCATTGGCTGAGTTATACCAGCTAAAAGACAGGAGAATCATCAGTCTGGTCTCTATAATAAATTGCACAATATGATTGGTTCATTATTATCATGCAAATTTTGAATACAAAATTAAATTTCTGTGATATGCATTTTTCTGCAACATATGTTTTATGGTTTAACCAGAAAAATAAATGTGACAATGACACTTGCATTTCACTTCATACATGCTTCAATGTTAAGTCTGTTATACAGAAGCATATAAATGCATAGTGAACGCTACACACCGCACAACCCAATCTCCAACCCCCTCCCCCATTAACTCAATCTATACCATGTTGTTTAGGGAAAGCAGCCAACATTATCGAAGAACACCCAACCCTCTCTCCTGTTAGGAAGAAGATACATAAGCTTAAAAGCACGCACCGCCAAACTCAAGAGCAGCATCTTTCCTACTGTTATTAGATTCTGGAACGACCTCTCATATTCAAGGGATGAATTCCCGATCTTCCAATCTACCTCCTTGCAGCTCTTGCACTATTTTACCTGCATTTTCTCTGTACCTGTAATACTCTATTCTGTACCCTGTCACCTTTCCCTTTGCACTATCTGATGTACCTGTGCATGATATAATTTGCATTGATAGCATGCCAAACAAAGTTTTTCACTGCATCTTGGTACATGTGACAATAATAAACCAGTATCAATACCAGTATCAGTCCAGTTTTAGTCCTACGGATTGAAAGCATTTTTTTCTGGGCAGCTGCAAGAATATTTTATTTCTTAATGTTGCATTGAATTTTGAAAAAGAAACTCCTATATGCAATTTTATGCTTGCAAAGTTTAAAACAATCCATTGTTTAATGTGACCCAGTAAGAATGAAAGAACTTGAGCTGATGCTTGCATGCATCTTGGAAGCCAAGCAGTATTGAGTTAAGAAGATCATGTTTTGTCAAGATCCCTTATCAAAATATTATGTCACATACAATAGTCTTAGAGAATAGGACTGCATTATCTACATTTTAGAGTTAATAAATTCAAACTATTCATTAACATTAAGCATTAAAGTAGCAGTCATGCTTAATAATAATTTAGCAAACAATGCTCTTTGGTTATAGTAATTAATTGACTCTTGAAATCACATTGTATCAAAATATTCAGGACTATAATCACTTTAAGCATAAACGGAAATGTAATCCACAGTTCTACTAAGTACTTTGAACAGTTGGGAGTCTAAATAAATTGGGTGTAGTAAAACAAAATACATCGAGAAAATTAGATTGCAGATATCCATAACCACCTTAATTTGCTGAGGGATAAAAAATAAATTTATTTAAACTGAAATAATAAAATATTTTTGCCATTATCAATCCATATAGAGTATACCTATATATATTTTTTTCAAGATAAATCATGCAATAACAATTGCAATTTAAAGCAGACAGCATTTCCTTGGGGGAATAAAATCTAATATAGAGATTTAAGGTTAGAGATTAAGTCAATGATCTTGTATGCAATGAAGAACATTCAAGTATGGGATCCTGAATTAGTTTTAGGTCAATCACTAATCATTCACATAAAAGCCTTAAACCACTGAGGGATATTAATACTTCTATACTTTTGTAGTTCTTTCTGATTGATGTTGATGCGAAAGGACACTGTGCTGTTTGAATGAAGAACCTACAGAGCCCCAATAATTAGATATAAGATTACTGTAGTAAAGAGACAGAAGGGTAAAAAAATAGTAAGTAACAGAAGACGGCTTTGCATTTCGGAGCAGTGACTGTATTTCAGGGCATTGCTCGGCATATGTCTCATCACTGTTTAATTCACAGGTTTATGGTGGGAATGATATGTTATCATCAGTGTGCTGACTCATTATAACACATTACATGATCGGACAAGGTCGTAATTTAGCCATAGATTTCTGAGAATTATAAAAATTGCAGGATCGAATGCTAACCAAGAGACTGCAAATTTCAGGAGATTTAGTTTCTGTAGCTTGATCTACTGGACAATAAATCAAAATACAATGGTGCATTTTATAATGAAAATTTCAACCATCAATTAAATTCTCTAAATATATATCAGTTAGATAACACACTTTGATAAAAGCAGTTTCACCATTTTTAAAACAATCAGCAAGTATGATTAATGCTAGTATGATTAATACTGCTCTAAATCTTGTCGCCATAAGTTAATTTCAGATCAATGTTATATGTTTTTATTTACAGCAGTTCCATCCACATTAACAAAATAGTATTCCACTTGATTATCTTTAGTAACTGAAAATACTTTTTTTTTTACCTTGTACTGTGATGGAGTTAGTAAATGAAACCAAATGTTGTGGCCTTTAGGATATGAAGTTGCTGGTGTGTATCTGTCATTGGCCTGATGTACTATGGTATAATATGGCAAATACCTTTACATCAACTACTTTTAAATTATTATGAAATGAAAATTTGGAATTTAAAATAAAATGAGAAAAGTGCTGAGCAAGTCTCAACCCATCCACCAATAATAGCAATTAGCCTTATAATTAGTATTATACCTTTTCAGGTAATGGGGTTTCATTATCTTTAGTTCTTAGTTTTTGAACTGTTTCATTCCTTTATTCCACACAATGCAGTCAGGCGTGTAAGATGCAATTTTATTTGATACAATGGATCTCGTCCATTTATATTTATTCTTCATATTCTGTTGGCGGCAAGTAGTTATGAAATGAGCACCACAGATGGAAGAGATCTTTAAAGAGACTTTTAAAACAAAAAATCTAGTGGAAGATTTAATAAATTAATGAGCTTATCTGATTTGCTCTGAGCTGCTGCATCAGTTAGAAAATAGTGGAAAATTATTCTTGGAGTGCTCAATCATGTACAAGAGTGAAGGTAATTCGTTTAGATTTGAATTGGGCTAAACCAATCTGCCAGCAATGTTATCATTTTGAGTGAATATTTGAGAGGATAGCCAGAACTTGCCAAGCAAAACATTTATTATGTATGTGGCAGGCTGCATAATCTTGTTTCCTATTTTCAACTGGTCCCCAGTTGTAAACAATGCAGTGCACATTATAAAAAGGCAAACATATCATTATTAAATTAGTTAATATTTCCAATAGGTATTCAGGTAATGTAACAGTTTCAATACTTGTCTGAAAAAAAGCAAAACCATACACTTGTTTATCTGGGTGCTAGATGTACAGATATCAGTGTCTCTTCTTTGAGTGTTGGCAATGAGAAAGGCAGAATAATTATATTTGCGGAGGAACAGAGGAATCGTAGATATCCACAGGGGAGACAGAGAAGTTAGATTGAGTGGTTAAAAATGTATTCATGATGCTTTGTTTTATTAGTTGAGGTATAGAATGTAAGAGCAGGGAGTTTATACTGCAACCGTACCGCATGGTGTTGGACTGCAACTGGAAATACTGCATACAGTTATTCTCACCATGCTACATGAAGGATTTCGTTTCACTGGAGAGTGTTGAAATTTGCAAGGAAACTGACAGGACTGGAAAATTAAAATCTGGATAAGATGGGGTTATTTTCAGTGGAAGAGAGGTGACTGAGAGGAGAATTGATTGACGTATTAAATTAGGGGAGGTGTTGATAAAGTAAATTAATGGTTTAAAAAAAGATGAAATAGAGTGATTAAGTAATAGGTAGAATGATTAAAGGAGAAGGTTTTTAAAAAAATTATTTCCTCCCGATAAATAGATGTCCGGGACACAGCGGAATGGCGCAGAAGCACGTCCACATTTTAAAAGTACTTGGATGTGTACTTGCAGATCTAGGACCTGCAGAATTGACCACTACTAGAATTTGGGACCAAATTCAGTTGCTTTTTGTCTGGCCATTACTGATCCAGTGGGAAAGATACCTTGCTCCACGTTGTGAACTTTTTGAGGAAGATGGGCCTCTGTTCTCAATTCAAAAGAGCAGATGACCTGTTCTGAACTGCCATTGAATTGTAATTGGAGATTCGGTTGTTTTGTTCTTGCAGCTTACCTCGGGTAATTATGATGGCCTCCTGGAGGGCTACCACATTATTCATCACTTGACTTCAGGAAATGGTGGGTGAAGGCATGAAGCATTCAAAACCCCAAATCATTTCCTGAAAGAGGTGGAAAACTCAAATTTAAATATATTATTGGTAGACACAAAATGCTGGAGTAACTCAGCGGGACAGGCAGCATCTCTGGAGAGAAGGTATGGGTGATGTTTTGGGTCGAGACCCTTGATTTTTCAACCTGCACACCTGTCTCTGGTACATCATGTTAAGTTCTAAGAGCAGAAAGAGGCCATTCGGCCCATCGTCTACATTGCCATTCAATCATGGCCGACCCATCTTTCCCTCTTAATTCCATTGTTCTGCCTTATCCCCATAACCCCTGACACCCTTACTATCAAACCCTACACATCTATCTCATCTACTACAGTAGTGCAGCTTTTTGTCAGTACTTTGGAAATTCAGTAGACCACCTAGCAAATTATGATGCGCCGTGTCAGATTTCTAGTTCATTATATCAGAGCCATTGGGAGTGAGCTCTGCATCAAACCGATGGCTTCACATTCTTGACTCCATCCTTCAATTCCAACTCCAGCCACTCCTTTTCTTTTAAATGTCAGTTTCACTCCAAGCCTACACTCTCTGGTGTGATGAGGAATGATTGTGACACCCACTGCGGTGCTGACACATTTGCAGATCCCAAACTGCATGCA
Organism: Okamejei kenojei; assembly: GCA_035221665.1. NCBI lineage: Eukaryota > Metazoa > Chordata > Chondrichthyes > Rajiformes > Rajidae > Okamejei > Okamejei kenojei. Next base: position 83,998,754 of record CM069135.1, read on the forward strand.
AACATTCCTCAATATAAGTAACACCTCGAGCAATGTGAAACCATTACATCAGTGCATTATAGGTAGTTATTCATCCCATCAGGATACTTATAAATATATATGACTGTGCGTCCCATGTTTATCCTAAGTGATAGTTAATTGTAGCATCATTTCTGGGAGCAAGTGCATTGTTTAAAACCTGGCTCTGCCCCTGTTCATAGTAGTGTGTTGGGTGGTTTGTCTAAATTCTTTCCCATATCTTTCTTGCAACACATTTTGACTAAGTGATATTTTTGCCTGATGATATATTAACCCAGAAAATACCATGAAAACTCAGCAGGTCAAGTAGCATACTGTATGTGGAAAACAGAATTGAATGCATGTTTCAATTCGAATACCCTTCAACAGTACATGGGAGTTTGACCTGAAATAATGACTGTTTCTCTTTCCAAAAATGCTACCTGACCTGCTGTGTGTTTTCAGTAATCTTTTGGCTTTAGAACAGATTTACAATATATTTGATGTTGATTTTCAATATATTAATATGGTCCTATTCACCTATTAACTCCAAAATACTGTTAATCGTTTAAATGCCATTAATTAACATTAGAATGAATCTACTGAATCCTCATTACACAGAACTTCTTCTTTTTGTAAATCCTTTGAGGGCAGACAAACTATGAAGTCCTGTAGACACTGAGCTAATGGTGGACCTGTGGAGATTACACACACACCCATTGGTAAAGGTCTCTGGAAGCCTATTTGGAGATGCATCACTCTGTTCGATGCAAGTGTCAGACGTTGATATGTCTCTGGGGATGATCATTGGTATTGAATAATGCAATTTTTCCCGACTCTTATACCAGAGACATGAACACATGGAGTGAAAATGAAGAACTTCTGCATACATGTTCCGGAAGTTGCCAGAGGTTTCTGTTGTGCGGATGGTAGTTTGTCCATTTCTTCTGAGCAATGCTTTCTGTTCTGCATCCCGTTTTTCATCTTCTGAGTTCATCGTCATGAACCTCAGAACCACCAGGTTGAGGAAAGCTCCAATAACTGTCAGGCCCGTCAAAATGTAGACAAAGCTAAACGCCACATAGTGGGGGTTCTTTTGAAGAGCATCGTGTTTCTGCAGAGCCACATAGTCCCCAAAACCAATGGTGGTGAGTGTGATGAAGCAATAGTAATATGCATGGAAAAAGGTCCAATCCTCATAATATGAGAATGCAGCAGCCCCGATGCATAGGGTGCTAATGCAGGAAAAAAAGCCAATGATGACCATGTTAGCCATGGAGACCTCTGTATGTTTCATTCTCAGGCACTTCTTGATTCTGTGTAGGAGATATTTGACAAATGTATTGATTCTCTCTCCCATGCTCTGAAACATGACCAGGGTGAGTGGAATCCCGAGCAAGGCGTAAAACATGCAGAAAATCTTCCCTCCATCTGTGCTTGGTGCAGCGTGGCCATATCCTGCCAAAGAGAAAGTACATCATCAACTTCCAGCTGTTATCCTTTGGGGATTTATTATCAATAGTAAATACTTCTATTGCATTAGTCGGGAATCTTGGCACTGAGGCACCGAATTGCATTTTTATCACACAGTTATTTTCAAGAATATTAAATATGACATCTCTTTTGGAATTTTATTGAACAATCAATTTGGAGTATAAAACGGGATCACTGCATATGAACTAATTGCTGGCAATTGAAAACAGAAAAGTGTTGTTCACATAGAATATGACTTCGAAGAATTGCACTTGAACTATTGAACACTTGAATCAATAGATTAATATATTAAAATTTAACTTTATTTACATTAATTCAGAGGTAGAAACATTCATATTTAAAGACAGTGTTGTGATAATTATGTAAAACAGTATCAATACACTGCAGAAATGTTTTCCCCAAGGCAATAACTTTGAAGAGTGATCAGTAATATGCAAATCTATCCATATGACAACCTGAAGTGAAAACCTCATTAATCTCCAGTAAGGTAAGAGATTAAAAATAAATTGTTCTCAGAGTCATACAAAGTAGAAACATAACCTATGGCCCATCTTGTTCATGCTAACCATCAAGTATCTGTCCACGGAGACACAAGGAACTGCAGATGCTATGTTACAAAAAAAAGACACTGTGCGGAAATAACTCTGCGGGTCAGACAGCGTCTCTTGAGAAACTGGATAAGTGATGCTTTGGGTCCGGACCCTTCTTCAGGCTTAAGTGCGTTTTCTGAAATAAGGTACCGACCTTTCTTCTGAAGAAGGGTCCCGACCTGAAAAGCACCTATCCATGTTCTCCAGAAATGCTACCTGACCTGCTGAGTTTCTTGAATGTTGAGAGTGTACTGTCTTCATCATCCTTCTGGGCAAGTGCATTCTAGACTGCAACCACTCTCTTGGTGAAATGTTTCTTCCTCAGATTTCCTCTAAATAACTTACTCCTCAATTACGATCTATGCTCTGGTCTGTCATGGGAAAAGTTTGTTTTAAACTATCTACCCAGTTCTATCAGGGTCCATGTAATATATTACAAAAGATGCAAATATTAATTTGAGAGCATTATTAAGTTGATCCTCGAGCTGTTTGCCAGCAGTTCGTTTGGAACTACCAGCTGCTCTGGCCCATTAAAAACATAGCTGGATTTTCTTCTGAAGAAACACTGGAAAATACATGGGGAATTCCAGGATACAAGACTTCCGTCAGTAAGTTCTCTGACAGGCAGTAAAAGGAGGAAATTAATTTCACAGGGTACAATTTACAAGTACTGAAATTCATGATTCAATTCTTGCATTTGGCAGGGCAGGCTGGAAAATGCAGTAGCCATCTTGTTGTGCATCCCCATTAGCCTCTCCTATTGTGGTCCTCACCAAATGAGAATTGAGAATTGACATGAGAATTAAGGGACAGAAGTTTCGGGGTAACGTGAGGGGGAACTTCTTTACTCAGAGGGTGGTGGCTGTGTGGAATGAGCTTCCAGCAGAAGTGGTGGAGGCAGGATCGATTTTAACATTTAAGAGTAAAGTGGATAGGTATATGGACGTGAAGGGAATGGAGGGGTATGGTCTGAGTGCAGGTAGATGGGACTAGGGGAAAACAAATGGTCGGCACGGACTGGAAGGGCCGAGAGGGCCTTGTTTCCGTGCTGTAATTGTTATATGGTTATATGGTTAAATCCTGCATGGATCATTCAGGATCCTTCTGGATTAATTCACGGCTCCATTGGCAATTTCTCCCACTAGATTCTGTGCACCTCATGCTAGACTGCAGATTTTCCAGCATCTGCAGTTCCTTCTTAAATAATTTCTTAGCTTCCTGTTCCTACATCCTGGTGAAATGCTTCATCTGTAGTTGGTTGAACTCATTTAAATCTGGTATATTATCCTGCAAAATCTGAATATCTGCAGAGATTAATGATCTCAATCAAACATATTGGCAACACACAAAATGGCACAAGGGGAAAAACAGCAAGGATGAAAGAAATTGAGATTCTGGTCAGGAAAAGAAACAAGACCTGGGTCAGGTATGATAGGTAGGCGGATAAAACGTTTCCATGCTGCATGATTCCATGATACTATGACAATGCTAACTGTTTAATGGAAGCGGTATGGTTTGCTTAAGCTGTTTGATGTCAGTGGGGTGGTTTTCTGACTCACAGTTTGTATAAGGAAATTCTGCTGAAATGGGACACAGCTTGAAAGGTCACAGTGGTCTTGCTATTATTTTCCATTTGTTGAACTTATTGAAAAGATTAGTTAGTCGGACCACTAATCTCTGAAGAACTGTACAATCAGAGGCTCCTTAAACATTCTCTGAAACTCTTGCTTTAGGATTAAATCCATGTTGCCATCAAATTTATTTCCACTCTTCTGATAGGCTTTTTTAATTGATATTGATTAACAACTTTAATGGCCAAACCCGAGGGCAACATTGCTGACCATAGTCATATTTTTTCATATAACAGTCAAATAAAAAGAAAATAGAAAGCAATGGGGAAGGAAGAGCGTCAACAGAAGAGTTATTAATCAGATCAATCTTATTTACCGAAAAGAATTGTATTTGCGTGAGAGGAAATTGTATTGTGTAATAGTTCAGAAAGGTGACTTTGGAATAGTAAAAATAATTGATCTAAAAGACCATTAGATTTATTTCTGCACTGAAAAATGTTAATTTACTGTTAATATAATGTCAACTTACTTTTTCTTGTTCTTCAAAACACTGAAATCTTAAATGTTATGAAAGTGGCGTAGGAAAGACCACCAGGGGTGCCCGGCAGTCTGTTCGTTTTTTCTTTCTCTCTGTTATTTTTTAGTTTGTTAAAAGTTGGTTTTAATGTTCTTCAGTTTGTTTTATGTGGGGGGGGGAGGGGGAAGGGGATCGGGGGAAACATTTTTCAAGTTCTTACCTTCCTGGAGATGTGATCAATTTTCAGATCACATTCTCCGGGCTCTGCGGCCTGATGGAGCTGGGAGCCGACTTGGACCACCGCTGGGCGCGGACTTAACATCGGAGCAGATCGCTTGCCTGGAGATCACTCCCACCACGACTTACCATCAAGGGCTCGCAGTCTCGGGAGAGGCTTGTTGGAAGCTCCAATGCCGCAGAAGGCTCGATCAGCCCCGTCATGAGGTTCGATCGCCCGGCGCGGGGGAGCTGACATCCCCTGATGCAGGAGCTGAACGCCTCGACGCGGAGGGCCCGAACGCCTCCGGCTATGGGAGTCAAGACCATCCCGTGAACGGAGGGTTCGAGGCCCCCGACCGAGGAAGAACATAGGAAGGACTTGAATTTTATTTTGCCTTGCATCAGAGTGAGGAATGTGTAGGAGTCACAGTGGTGGATGTTCATGTTAAAATGTGTTTTTGAGTCAGTTTTAATTGTATGACTGACCTGGCCAATGAAATTCCTCGTATGTTGTAAAACATAGTTGCCAAATAAAGTGTGATTCTGATTCTGATTCTGAAATGGGACTTTCCATGCTCCAAAGATTTCTACTAGGTACTGAAAGGAACAAGACACTGTGTCACCAAAACTCAAATATAGGAATTGTTCTTTGCTGTGTCAAGCCACATTGTTGGAAGAGTCCAGATTTAACCTGATCATCTATTCCCCACAGTGGAATTCATCACAGAAATCGATTTTTGTTTTTTTTCTTGAGGAAGTACAATTTAAGCAGTAATATATATTTCCTGATAAATAATACAATGCCAAGCACACAATTAAAATCTTTTGCTATTGGCAAATGGCATGGTTATGGTACTGGATAATAATTCAGCAGGATGGATTAATTATCTGATGACACAGGTTCAAACCCATCCACAGTTGCTCAACCACTAGAAATTGCACCATTCATTTTGATACCTTTAAGATAGCTCTGTGGGTCACCCTCACAATGTTTGTGGAAGTTGCAGATTGAGAACTTCAATTGCAAGGGCCAACCTACTATGGTTGATGAGTGTACAACACCATACTGATGCCTTTCAGAGATGTCAGTGTGTAGCCATGCAGGTGAGCCAATGCTTAAGAAGATCTATTTTAATACAAGTATTATTCTTCCAGTTATAAGAAGATGTAACAACTCAAATTAATGGATGGATGCTGCGTTGATGGGAGAAGGGTCAGAGAAGCCTGGATTGCATTTCTCATTGGTTGATATGTTGCTGTTGTAAGTGGCCATAGAAACCATCCAAGACTACACGCAGAAAGTTGCAGAGAGGAAACTTCCTGAGAGGATGTTGCCAAGGAGTTGTTTGTAAGGACAAAGTCAACACCATCACAAAGTAGTTGCTGGTTTTTCCAAAGGAGGAGGCAAACATTCAAAGGTTGCAGTTCATCAAAGATGTCCTGTAGCAAGAATTTGGGGAGCTAAATCGCATCCTAAGTTATAGTTTTTGGATTAGTCTGGTACCTCGTGTTTGTGAGTTTAGAAAAATAGAGGACAGATCAGATGAATGTGTGGCCCAAGAGTTCATGAAGGAGGGAGAGTTTCTTTAGGACTGTTTCTAGTGAAGATGGAACCTCTGGAGAGTTGCGCTTGAACTGGAATGGGAGCAACATTCTTGAAGGGAGATAGACATAAAATGCTGGAGTAACTCAGCGGGACATGCAACATTCAGACTGAGGGGTCTTGACCCGAAACATCACCCATTCCTTCTCTCCAGAGATGCTGCCTGTCCCACTAAGTTACTCCAGCATTTTGTGTCCATCTTCGATTTAAATCAGCATCTGCAGTTCTTTCCTACACATTCTTGGAGTGGATATACATTTTTGGGGAAGAGATGCAATCAACTATAGAAGAAAATCCAAGTCAGCCCAGCATGCAAGATGTATGAAGGCATTAGAAAGAATGTTGGAAGAATACAAGGTTAAATTTCATCTGCTGTAATGCAAGTAAGGCAGATCAACTGAGGCCCTTAATTAACGCATGAGAATACACTATAATTATCACAGAGACATAGTTGAGAGGAAAGGATGGCGCAGTCAACCTTCCAGAATATAGAATAAGGGGACCATACAAAGGACTAGTTGACAAAATTGATTAAGGAGTCCATTCCTGCAGTTCTGCGGGAGGATAATTTGAAGGCTCTTCAGATGATGCAAAATGAGTATAGTTTAGAAACAAACAAAATGATTATCTTGCTATGGGTTTACTAAAGCCTCCCAACAGTCAGAAGGAAACAGAGAAGCAAATTTGTTGGCAAATCCCTGTGATGCATTGGAGTAAGAAGTTGATAATAGTAGGGAATATTAAATTCCCCAACATTAACTTGGATCGCCTTAGTGTGAAAAGTGTAGAGGAGATGTCATTATCAAAATGCATTCAGGAGGGTATTCTGAACCAATACTAAGATAGTCTGACGCCCGAAGGTTAGTACTACAGTTCTGAATCTTAGCAAATGCAGCCAAGCAAGTGGCTGGTGCATCGGTGAAGAAATCAGTTTGGAGAGAGCGACTGCGAGTTACTGCACGTTTTTAGATATATATAGAAAAATAAAAAATTGATATGGGAATTAAGGTCCTGACCTGGTGGAAGGGCAATATAAATAATACTTAATAGCCATAGTAGATCAAGAGCAGCTACTTGGATATGAGAAGTCATTGAAAGATGAAACTGTGGGAGTTCAAGGCCAATGTGTTCACTTAAGGTTAAAGATAAGGGCAATAAATCTAAAGAACTGGAATTCAAGGGATATTAAAGGCTGGATAGAATTAAATAAGGCAGCATAAGACATGAATAGGTGACTAAGAAAGTGTTGACCTGACAGTATAATAAGTATACATAGAAAAGTACAGCACATAAACAGGCCCTTCAGCCACAATATGTACGCCAAACATGATGCCAAGATAAGCTAATCTCATCTGCCTGCAATGCTCAGAATCCCTCCACTCCCTGCATATCCATGTGCCCATCTAAAAGTCGCTTAAACGCCATAATTGTATTTGTATCATATGTGAAGTACTTCACTTAAAATAAAATTAAGAGTGCAAAGAGGGGTCACGAAGGTTCTCGGAGAAAGCATAAGGCCTATTAAGGAAAAAGAACAATTGTGTATGGATCCAGAGGATGTAACTTAAAGTCTCATAATGAATACTTCTCAGACTTTGTAATCTTTGTAATGATAGACAGATACTGTGATCAGAAAAATCAGGGAGGAAGGTGATGAAATTTCAGACAAGCACTCGTGGTTGCAAGTTGTTGAAAGCTGCAGGCTTGTTAACTCAATGACTTGAGTGTCTAGAAGTCTAGCAAATGGGATTAGCACAAATTGGTACATAATCATCGACATAATGTTTGCTAACCATTTTAGCTCCATTTCCCATTCTCACACTGACTTTTCTGTCCTGGGCCTCCTCCAGGGAAAAGGTACAAACTCCGCACAGACAGCACCTGTAGTTAGGATCGAACCCGGGTCTCTGGCGCTGTAAGGTAACAACTCTACAGCTGCACCACCATGCCGCCCAGGTGAAGGACAAGGCAGGTAGGATTAAGGAACCATGGACGATGAGAGAAATTGAGGCTCTAGTCAGGAGGATTGGAGCCCTGTGATTAGCGATGTGCCTCAGGAATCGATGCTGCCTTAAGGGCCTGTCCCACTTGGCCGTCATTTGCGCGCCATTTACGCGACCTGGTAGCGTGTGGGTAGCGTGTGGTTAGTGTGGGACGGGCGCATGGAGTGGCGTGGAGGAGTGTGGAGTTGCGCGCGGTATCGCGTAGGGTGTAGCCGGTGCTGACCGGTGAATTTCATTGGCTCATTGGGAAAAAAAAACGTAAGCAGTAGTTTTCAGAACTAATGGATAACCAACCGGTAATGTTAAATGTCCGCCTAACTTCACAGCCGTATATCTCTGGCTTACTAAAAGTTGTCTGGCTTCTTAAAAGTTGTCTCCTCTCCTTCTCCCCTCTTCTCCCCCCCCTCCCCCCCCAACTTACCCTACACTGTGCAAGCTTTCTTAATTACAGTGCCAACCTTCCTGTTCATCGCAGAGTGTGTGTCTGTGTCACGTTGGGTTTGCATCGTGTGAATTTCAAACAGCGCTCCCCCCGCTTGTCCTGGCCCCCGCCTTTGCGATGTGTTTGTGTGTGTTTGTGTGTGTGTGTGTGTGTGTGCGTGTGTTCCACTCTTTTTCAGGCGACTGCTGAAAGGTCTGCTGAAAAATCGCCTACGTGGGACAGGCCCATAAGTAATCAAAGTTGTGGTTTATTTTGTACTGAGCAGGAATAGTATTGCATCCTCAGGGCCGGCCTTTGGAGGTGCGGGGCCCAATTGGGATTTTTCTTCATAGAAATATAAATACATAATTATAAATGAGTTACGTGTCGTGAGTAACATGATAATTCGGTGGAGAGTTCCTTTCACAGCGTGTGGAGTCTAGTCAGGGGTAAAGTTGCGAGGAGGAAAGGTTGATGAGGAGAGGGTCGGGGTTCATGCCAGTAACACTCACTCACCGCTGCCGCGGCGCTCCGGGCGCGGAGCTACTGCATTGTGGCCGAGGAGGGAAGCAGCTCACGTGGCTACGAGCGGCCTCCATCACCGGACAGCGGAGCCGACTGCCATCTCAGCGCCTTCTGCCGGCCCGTGCTCTCCGTCTGCACAGTGAGGGGACCAGCTCAAGAGCAAAGATCATAGAGCGGAGCGGGTCAGCAGGTGATGGATAACATCACAGCGGGCGGTGGAACTTACAGCGCGATCAAGGGGGCAATGGAGGTTACTCCCACTGACATATAGAGTAAGCTCCACTGTCCTGTTATCCACCGCCCGCTGACCCGCTCTTGAGCTGGCTGACCCCTCATCCTTCTCAACCCTCCTGCCCTCCCCGCAACTTTACAGACTACCCACCTGCTGTGAAAGGAACCCTCTCCCCCCAGCAGCGCTGTCCTTTTTCAGCCGCTTCCCACAACAACCGCTTCCCATCAGCTGCTAGCAATGAGGGATGGACTTGGCTATCCCTCAGTACAGTACATCGTTCTTGATGTTGCTGTACTGAGGGATAACAAAGTCTATCTTTCTTGGCTAACAACCTAACCTTCGGCCTCCAAGATGCAGGTACATTTTCTCGCAATGTAACAAAATTTTGAGATTTTAAAAATGAAGTCTGCAATTTATCCCATCAGATAAAGCATAAAAAGAAGTTTAATTTGACACTTTCATATTACCTTCATGGCTGATCATCCCCAATCCCCAAACGTTGTCAATCTCCTTCGCTCCTTAGATGCTGCTGCACCCGCTGAGTTTCTCCAGCATTTTGTGTATCCCCAATCTGTACTCCGTTCCTACCTTCTCCCCATATCGCCTGACTCCGCTATTTTTAACAGCCCTATCTAGCTCTCTTTTGAAAGCTTCTAGAGAACCTGCCTCCTCCGCCCTCTGAGGCAGAGAATTCCACAGACTCACCACTCTCTGTGAGAAAAAGTGTTTCCTCATCTCCGTTGTAAATGCTTACTCTTTATTCTTAAACTCTGGCCCCTGGTTCTGGACTCCCCCAACATTGGGAATATGTTTCCTGCCTCTAGCGTGTCCAAGCCCTTAACAATCTTGTATGAGATATCCTCTCATCCTTCTAAACTCCAGAGTGTACAAGCCCAGCTGCTCCATTCTCTCAGCATATGACAGTCCCGCCATCCCGGGAATTAACCTTGTATACATACGCTGCACTCCCTCAATAGCAAGAATGTCCTTTCTCAAATTAGGGGACCAAAACCGCACACAATACTCCAGGTGCAGTCTCACTAGAACTCTGTACAACTGCAGAAGGACCTCTTTGCTCCTATATTCGATTCATCTTGTTATAAAGGCCAACATGCCATTTCTTAGCGCTAACGGCAGTTACTTGGGTAACGTGGTAACTCGTGAAGATTTTTCAACATGTTGAAAAATGTCCACGAGTAAAATATACTCAGGATGTAAAAATGTGATACTTTTTAACACGTAGTCATACCATAGTAGCTCGTGAGTTTACCCTAGTAGGACCTGGTGCCCTATATCACTATTGTATGTTCATGATGGAAATAAGAATACTATGTATATTCATTACCTTTGAATTGTAGTTTTATGTAATCTTCCCATAATTTCTGAGTTCCATTTCACAATATCTATCAGACATACAGAATGTTGCAAGGTAATATCTTGCCCAAACTCAGTTGTATCTTTCTATCTCAATAAATATAACAAAATATGCCATTCATTCAGCCACATTATGACAAAATATAGAATGTAGGTTTTTTTTTTTCAGTCACCCCATCCCAGAAACAACAGTACTTAAAGAACATTTGTTTTACTAATTTACGAGCATGGACCATACAGAGTCCATTGATCCATATCCAACAAACTATTGTGCTAATTGCATATATGGTATTATTGACTAAGAAATTTGGCGTGGAATGAAAATCCATCTCAGTACTCATTTAGGCACGTCCCAAGCTATAGATACTTTTCCCCCACCCCCAATCCCCCTCGCCCGAACTTCATTGAACCTACCATTTGACCGATCTTTTACTCAGCTGCTGTAATGTTTCCTTCCTATCAAAATCTCTGTGTAACATCTCTGTCCCTATCTTCAAATTCCCACTTTGAAATAAAAATTTGGGACAAACTTTCAAGAATAATTGACTTAAACATTTTGCAGCTGGATCGCTATATAAATGCAAATATATGTATTTTATCCTAGACAAAATCCCAACCCCCCCCCCCACCTTACCACCACACAAGAAGCGTAACTTGAAGCGTTTGCATTTGGAGAAGTTCGATACGGACCAGGAATGAAAATTGATAGCTATGAATCGATTAACAGTGAGCTACGAGGTGAGATTGAAACACCTGTCAGAGGGCTAAGAAACAATCCTGAGTTAACGGCGTATTGTTTTAAGTGAGCATTTTGCAGCGACCTCACGTGGTTAAATATTATTTCCACGGAAATCTCCTATTTCACTTTGAAATTATATTCATTTATAACCGTTTGTAACATCAGTAACCACCTTAATGTTCGTGCGGTTAGTACCGGGTATGCTTGAAACTATTTATTTTAATGTACTGTATATATTTTTAAAAACTATATCAACCAGGTGTGAAAATTACACTGAATCGAACGATGATTGAAAATGCGTAGTAATTGACTAATTGCGATCCTGCTGCGAAATGTTTAAGTCGAAAATTGTATTTTATTTCAAAGTGGGAATTTGAAGATAGGGACAGAGATGCTACGCAGAGATTTTAAACTCGGGAGAGCTATTGGGTGAACTCGCACTGTTGGACAGGGCTTGAGGCAACATCTATGGAGCGAAGGAAATATCCAACGTTTCGGGCCGGGTCTGAAGAAGGGTTTCGACCCGAAACGTTGCATATTTCCTTCGTCCCATAGAGGGGGCGAGTGCAGGGAGTCAGATAGACAGCACAATGACAGGGGGGATCCCAGTGTCAGAGTGAGTCACCACCTGCGTACAGCGTCCCCACATCCCTCTTCTCCACCAACCAAGGCACATTCCTCTCTCCCCTCTGCCCCCTCCCCCTTCCTTCCCTCACCCCCCCTCTCTAAAGAAGGAGGGAGAGGGAGGGGGAAGGAGGTAGTGAGAGGGAGATCTAAAGGGTAACTGGTTTTGGTCTCCAATCACCACACAAAGGGCAGCCAACAGTGGGGGTGAGGCAGAAGGGAGAACTCTCTCTTTTCTCTCTCTCTCTCTCTCTCTCCCCTTCTCTCCCCCTCTATCCCTCACTTCCCCCTCTCTCTCTCCCCCCCTCTCTCTCTCCCCCCCTCTCTCTCTCTCTCTCTCTCTCTTCTCTCTCCAATTCTCTCTCCCCCCTCTCCCTCATCTCCCCCCTCTCTCTCCCCCCCTCTCTCCCTTTCCCCTCACTGTCTCTTCCCTCTCAAATTATCTCTCTCCCTCTCTCTCTCCCTCTCCCCCCCCCCCCCCACTCCTCTACCCCCAGCCACGTTTATATCTACAGTTCACTCCACGAGTGTGTGTGTGTGTGAGAGCCGAGCAGTGTTTCTCATTCTGACTCTGCTCCGTGATCAACTCGTATTGACAGTAATTGTGTCCAACTCTTAACTGAAATGCCCCCATCTCTGTCTCTCCACAGCCCCCACACGCACACACACACACACACACACAGACAGAGACACACTCACAAATAGAGACACACAAATACAGCCTCAGAGAGACAGAGACACACAGCCACAGAGGCACACACACACAGAAACACAGAGACACACACACACACACACACACACACACACACACACACACACACACACACAGACAAACAGAAAGAGTTAAATCCCACCCAGGTGCTGTCTGTGCGGAGTTTGTACCTTTTCCCTGGAGGAGGCCCAGGACAGAAATGTCAGTGTGAGAATGGGAAATGGAGCTAAAATTCGGTCCGGACATTAACGCCGCCACCAATGTTAACACAGACTCAAACCTCCAACCTGGTCTGCTGTTGTACCGGCACCGAAAGAGTTAACACAACCCCCCAGATCTGTTTATCCACAAATTGTCTCCCTCTCGCACTTATCCTTCCTGTTGTCTTTCGTTTCTGCTTCAGGTCTTTTAACTCTATCCCCACCGACCAAGAGCGGGCCGGTACGCCCCCCCCCCCCCCACCTCTCACGCACACACCGCCCGCCTGCCCGCTCCCGACGTTTAGCGTTGAATACTCACGGCTGAGTTCGCTGCGGTGCCGGGGCTTTCTGCCCTGTAGACTCCCCCCCCCCCCCCCCCCCCCCCCCCCGGGCCCAGACCAGAGTCTCGGCTGCTCCGGTGGCAGCGAGTGACACAATGTAACACATTTACTGAGGAATGTGGATCGATGCATTGATGACCCATTGTATAACTACTTGTTAACTACTGGCTGTTAACTGCTACAGTAGCAGTTAACACATCGTTTATTATTCACAGCGGTTGTTATCCATGTTCGATTTGCAAAAAAATCCGTATGGCAAATGTTTTTTTTAATCTTTATTTAACAAAGCGATTTTGTATTTCCATCAGAAATATGGAAAATTAACGTGGGGCCCCTCTTGGGCGCCGGGCCCAATTTGGAAAAATCAGTCCAATCGGCCTAGGGCCGGCCCTGTGCACCCTAATGATTCCTTGGATGCCATTTGTTGCCAAAGACATGGGGCCATGTACTATTGTACAATGATAACACCCTGTTCCTCCCTGGTGTCCTTTCTCATAATCCTCTCACTGACTTTATGTGTTCACACTAGTTGATGAGCTGTAATTTAGTTGTTAAACTTTAGAAAACAAAGACATAGTCCTTTACACCCATCATGAACGCAATGTCCACAATACCAATTCACCCCATTACATGAGAAATGTCATTCATTCAAAAATATTATTTGGAAGAAAATGCACAAGACTGCAGATGCCCCAAACTATCTGCTAGAGGAACTCAATTGGTCAAGCAGCACCTGGAGGGAGGGGGAGGTCAATATTATTTGTAACCTTGAATCTCATTTGATCCCATGTCTGTTCCATTACAAAGAACAGCAATTTCCACCTATGTAATGTAGCATGCTTCTACCTTATCTCAGCCATCTTCTGCTAAAATCCTTTTCGTACATGCCTACATAATTTCTTAATTCAACTATTCCAATATTCGGACTGATTTTCTATTCTCTAACCCTCTACTAACCATAAGCATTGCTCCAAATGCATGCACAGGCTAATGGAGCAAGCAGCAGATCTGGGGCCTCACACATTCCATGCCATTGTTTTCAAACATTGACAATGTTCATGCTTGTATGTGTATTCTTATGTGATTAACATGCCCTGACAGTAGCAGACTTAAATTTGAGTACATTCATTTTCTAATTCTTCAAAATTCTGCTGCTGTATATTATGCTAACACAAGTAGTTCATCTCTCATCTCTAGTTGGTTCACATTTCCTCACTGCATCAGTGCCTCTAATACTAAATTCTTACCTTAATTTGGTACCATTGAATAATCTGCCCTATCCCTATAACCTTATTTTGCCTTATAGCTGTTTGAAAACTGTTGATTCCTTCATCTGTTTTTTGTTGGCTCTCATTCCCTTCATCCTAACAGCAGTGGCTATCTATATTACTAAAAGTCTGATCTTGACCGCTTTTGGCTCGCTGTGCTGTGATTTCCGAGAGAACGCCGCCACCTACGGCCATCATTTTTGGCCAGCTCGCTCAGAGCCCCCCTCCGCCTTCCGGGATCAGAGGATTTTTCCCATCGATGAAAAATCAGAAAGATATTAATGTTTTAAAAAAATCCCCATTCTCTCTGCTGCCCCTGCTGGAGGGAGGAGGAGGGACTATAAAACCAGGAGGTGGTGTGCCTCACTCAGTCTCTACAAGATGGAGCAAGCCAGTCATGTCTCTCTGAGCTCTGAATAGCACTGAACACGTGTTTACTCAACTGTAAGTGCCCTTAATGTGGTTCTAAAATGCTTGCAAAAAGTGTTCATTGGTTCTAAAATGCTTGCAGAAAGTGTCTCTATTGGTTCTAAAATGCTTGCAGAAAGTGTCTATTGGTACTAAAATGCTTGCAAAACGTGTCTCTAATGGTTCTAAATTGCTTGCAAAAAGTGTCTCTATTGGTTCTAAATTGCTTGCAAAAAGTGTCTATTATTTCTAAAATGCTTGCAAAAAGTGTCTCTATTGGTTCTAAAATGCTTGCAAAAAGTGTCTCTATTGGTTCTAAAATGCTTGCAAAAAATGTTTCTATTGGTTCTAAAATGCTTGCAGAAAGTGTCTATTGGTACTAAAATGCTTGCAAAACGTGTCTCTAATGGTTCTAAATTGCTTGCAAAAAGTGTCTATTGGTTCTAAAATGCTTGCAAAACGTGTCTCTATTGGTTCTAAATTGCTTGCAAAAAGTGTCTATTATTTCTAAAATGCTTGCAAAAAGTGTCTCTATTGGTTCTAAAATGCTTGCAAAAAGTGTCTATTGGTTCTAAAATGCTTGCAAAAAGTGTCTCTATTGGGTCTACGATGCTTGCAAAAAGTGTATCTATTGGGTCAAAAATCTTGCAAAAAGTGTGTATATTGGTTCTAAAATGCTTGCAAAAAGAGTGTCCATTGGTTCTAAACTGCTTGCAGAAAGAGTGTCTATTGGTTCTAAAATGTTTGCAGAAAGAGTGTATATTGGTTCTAAATACTTGCAGAAAGCATGTCTATTGGTTCTAAAATGCTCGCAGAAAGCGTGTCTATTGGTTCTAAAATGCTTGCAGAAAGAGTGTCTATTGGTTCTAAAATTTGCAGAAAGAGTGTCTATTGGTTCAAAAATGCTTGCAGAAAGAGTGTCTATTGGTTCTAAAATGCCTGCAGATAGAGTCTCTATTGGTTCTAAAATGCTGCCTGGCCAGAGTGACTGAGCTGCCTGGCCAGAGTGACTGAGCTGCCAGCCCAAGAATCCATTTGGCCCACAATGTCCATTCTAGCCCTCTGGAAACCCGTCCCTTTGACCCACAACACACATACTAGCGCTCCAGAAAGCTCCCTCCCCCCCGCTGGCTAGCAATATTGGAATTGGTGAAAAGATGGAATATTGCATTGGGGGACCAGCCCTCCCGTGTGAAGCTGGGACCCAACGGGTCCCACTTAGTCTAGTTATCTATAAACCTTAAGTCCTGCAACTCTCTCCATAATCCATTCTGTCTCTTTCTGTTCTTTGACTTTCCTCAAAACACTCTCTTGTGTTAGCAAAGCTTCTAATCATCCCTGACATCCCCTTCTGCACTCCATGCCAATTTCTGTCATATTATGTTTCTGAGAAGTGCCTTGGGATATTGTTCTACGTTGAACCTTAATTTGTTAATACAGTTACTGTTGCTAAGCAAAGGTAAAGGGAATCTAATAATAAAATAAATCAGTGGCTCCACTAATATCCTGTGAATTAAAATTGGCAAACTTGGTAGTATTGAAATACATGATTAACAATTTTCTGGCTAAAATAATTTACCGGCATCTTTACATGTTAAAATAGAGAGTATATGCATGATGAATACATATACTGCCAATTCCCCTTCAAGTGTTACATTATTTATAGAATAGACAGCTGGCAGTAAGTTGGAAGGCAGCAGTAATTCAATTAGATGGCTCTGATGATGTCATCAATAGACTGTAAATGTTTTGTGGCTTTACATTATCCGACAAACACCATGAAATAAATTGTTCCCAATGCCATCTACAGACAATTTGCTATTCTCTAATATATGATGTATTTTAACTTATTGTGTGTATTTGATCTACTGTACTTTGAATCATTATGTAGTTGCCAAGGAAATGGAACAGAACTGATGCTGACATAACCCCAGTGCTTTATGGCAGGATGTGATTAAAGCTTCACCAGACTACCCAGTAATAAACTTCAGCCTTTTATATTACAGAACAATTTTTTTTAAATGGCACAATATTACCTACAAAGTCTCAAAACAACACTGAAATTTGAGGAAGTCTTCCTGAGGATTATATAAATATCTGAGGTTCTGTGCAGAAGGTAAACAGATGTGTAGGATTGCATTTTTTCCATAAAATACCAGGACAGCATTGTCATATATTTCACACCAGGCCAGCATTGTCATATATTTCACATGTTATACAAGTTAAAGAATAAATAAAAGGAAGCACAATGCTGAGCAGATAAACTGAAATGATACTAATGGATGAAGACAGTTAAATATTGAAAGCAAATGTACAGCAACATAGTAATTAGGTTACTGGAATGGTAATCCATGGGTTTAGAGTCATGATTGGTGATATGGTTCAAATCTGACCATGACAGATGGGAAATTTGTTCAGTTAATAATTTGGAATAAAAAGCTTGCATCAGTAATGCTTGTGATAAACAAAAAACAATCTGGTTCAGTAATTCTTTTTAAATAATGGAACCTGTCACACTTACGCAGTCTGGCCTTTGTGTGATTCCAGAGCTATGGCAATGTGATTGAATCCAAACTGTCCTCTAAAATGACTCAGCAACTCACTCGATTGCTCCAAGCTTCTACGATGAGACATTATAAAAATAAAATATGCTACCAATGACCTTGACACTGGATTCTGAAGGGATAAAGGAACGTTCAGCCCTGTCAATCCAGAAAGTCACAACCTGGAGGCTCTGGAGATCTGGGTTTGAACTGGGGGAGATGTCCCATAGTCAAGAAGTAACTATATGTAGGATTAAACCTTTCTGCCAATGATCGATCTTGATCTGAGACTCCCAGTAGCCCTTGTGTCATAGAACTACTTAAATTTCCATTGCACCCATCACATCCGTGTATGTCCAAAAACCTATCCAATGTCTTCCAGTACCAGATTCATAACACTGCGCACAATGGGTCTTCAAGTACTTGTTTTGGTGAGGGTTGGAGGGATAGAGATATTTATGTTGAGTACATTGCGTGGGAGATACAATGGTTTAGCATGACGGCTACTGTGGACGTTTACCCTCATCCTCAGTGGTGGGGGGAAGATGTGGAACTAAGCTGCGTGTGGTTTTGACCTTGGAGGCTTTGGAGGGAAGATGTCCAGAGTGAATAAGGCCAGTGGTGTGATATTTAGTGGTGCGGTCGATAAGTATGAGGAAGAGTTCAGAGAACTGCCATTCGCATTCCGCAAGGTAGATGGCAGTTCACCAGGCAGTACCAGCTTTGCCTTTAATAAAATAACCCAGAATGATTCAGCATATCAGGCAACATCTGTGGAAAGAGAAACACTTAACCCTGTCAGAGACTTTTCATCCAAGCTGATAAAGGGAGAAAATCCAAATTTGTTTTCAGTAGCTGAGAAGGTGGGGGAGGGATGGGTAGAGTAAAGAAAACATTTCTGATAGGTTTAGACCAAATGACTTAATGTAGCTTAGGAACAGCAAGTAAAACAAGCTTGTGCTTATTTTTCTGTGTAACATGTTTCTAACAGCAAGGCTGTAGGAGATTTAGCAGGCCAATGGAAAATTGTATAGAGTTTGTACGTTCTCCCTGTGACCAGCGTGGGTTTTCTCCGGGTGCTCTGGTTTCCTCTCACATTTCAAAGACATGCAGGGTTGTGGGATTGGCTTCCATAAATTCCCCCGACTGCAAAACTGGGATAATGGGTGACCCACCCACTCGATAGGCCGACGGGCTTGTTTCCACACTCTATCTCCAAACTTGAAGAACTGAGCCAAATTGATGGCAGGTAAGAATGGCCAGTTCTATTACAAAAGGAAAGAGTTATCTAAAGATGAAGTTTTTAAGTGTGTATTAAGGAGGCGGTTATGGCAGTCCGTGGAGTGATATGCTCCTTCTGTCCGACGTGGGAAATCAGGGAGCAGCCATGTGTCTCTGATATTAGCGTCTACAGAAAGTGTGCCAGCTGCAGCTCCTCTCAGACTGCATGGATTTGTTGGAGCAACGTTGGACACGATGAGTAGTGTGCAGGTGGCAGAGGGGATTAGACACAGTCATTTCAGGAAGATGACCACATCAAAGATTCAGCCAGATAGATGGCTGACCACCAGGAGGGATGTGGGTAGTGTAAGTCTCCTGTGACTATCTCCCCTTCACATAAGCATAACATTTTCTGTACTGTTGGGTGTGATGGCCTTTCAGGGGCAGAGTGGCAACAGCCAGAACAGCAGCACCACATAAGGCTCTGTTAAACAGCACAGTACCGCTAAGTCTAGGCGAGTCATAGTGATCGCGCACACTATAGTCAAGGTTGTAGGGCAACTGTGTGGGGAACCGCCGTGAGGGGGTGGGGAAGATCAATGGAGGATCCGGTGTGGGGGAGGGGGAAGAACAATTGACAATGGGGACCGGGCATGGGGGAACTGCTGTGGGGGAGGGGGGAGGAACAAAGGCGAAGCTGGCGTACTTTGTAACTTAGTCAGCTCCGTAGGTGGCCGCTATTTGTATACGTTAGGTATGCATGCAAAGAATTTCACTGTGCCTTGTCACATGTGACAATAAAGTATTCCATTCCGTTCCATTCCATATTTCTATGCAAGGAAAACTACAGGATAACGTGTTGCTCCCCTAATGCAGGGTCAAGGATATCTCCGAGCGGGTACAGGACATTCTTTAGTTTCAGTTTACTTTACAATTCCACGTGGAAACAGGCCCTATGGCCCACCAATTCCACGCCGACCAACGATCACTCATACACTAGTTCTATCCTACACACTAGGGGTAATTTACAGAAGCCAATTAACCTACAAGCCTTATTGTCGTTTGAATGTGGGTGGAAACCATATCACCTGGAGAAATGCCACGAGGTCACAGCGAAAACGTATGTACAAACTCCACACAGACAGGTCCTGTAGTCAGGATCAAATCCTAATCTCTGATCTGTAAGGCGGCAACTCTACCGCTGCGCCACTGCGCATTCTGAGAGGAGAGCGTGAACAGCCAAAGGTTGAGGTTCATATTGATATCAATTATATCAGTAGGAAGGGAGATTTAGAGGGAATTTAGAGAGTTAGGTAATAGGTAAAAAAAACAGGTTGCTATTTTAGGATTACTACTCCTGCCAACAGCAAGTAAGGCAAGACTTTGAAAGACAGTGCAGTTCAATAAATGGCTAAGGAGCTGGTGCAGGAGGGAGTGCTTCAAATATAGGGATCAATGAGCTCTCCCAGGTCAGATGGGATCGGTACAAGAGAGATGGTTGCACCGGGAATGGATGAGAACCAATATCATCAAAATGAGGTTTCCTAGTGCTACTCAGGCAGCTTTAAACTTGGGTGGAGGTGGGGTGGGAATCAAAGCAGCAGGTCAGCAAACATAGAGACTGATGGGAAGCTAGCGGTTCTGAAAGGAAGGATAGGCAAGGACAGGTTAATGAACTTGGAGAGATTAACATGCTCAAGTGTGTTTCTTTCAATGCAATAAGTATAAGTGTAAAACAGATTAGCTTAGAACCAGACCAATGCATGAAACTATCATGTTGTGGAGCTATTACAGAGACTTGATTGCGAGAGGGACAGGACTGGCAGCTCAACATTTCATGGTTAATGGTCCTCTCATCAGCCAGGGTGCGTTCCTGTCCTCCCATCTACTTCATTGGAGACCTTTAAACTATCATGAATTTGTTTTTATCTTGCACTGTTGTACCCTCTATCCTTTATCTGTACACTGTGGATGTCTCGATTGTAATCATATATAGCCTTTCTTTGAATAGGTAGCATGCAAAAAAAGCTTTTCACTGTACCTAGGTACACGTGACAATAATAATAACTAAACTAAACTAAATAAAGAGGGAGGTAAAAGTCATGGAAAGGTTGCATCTACTGAGGCAATATGGGGAGAAGGTCAAACATAAGAAAGGTGCACTCATTCTGATAGGATTAAACTATTGGCCTGCCAATACCCAGATACCACTTGCCAGGGTTTCCCCATCCCCACCTCTTACTTCCAGGTTTCTCCCCCTACCTCATCAGTCTGAAGAAGTGTCCCGACCCAAAATATCATCTGTCCATTCCCTCCACAGAAGCTGCCTGACCCACTAAGTTTCTCCAGCACTTTTGGCTTTTTAAAAAAAAACAACCTTAATTCAATGCTGAATGTGGAAGGACCCACGCCAGATGTAGCCAAAGGTGAGATTCCAACCCATTGAAGTAACAACAGGGCAAGAATCACAAATTCATTAAAACATGGAAGATGCTTAAATGGCCCATTCGTTTACTCTTTATTAAGTAATCCAGTAAGTCATATTCTCTATTAATTCCCTGGAAATTATATTCACCCAAGCAACTTTCTAATTCCTTTCTGAAAGCCCTGGACTTATACAATAATTTTATTTGTGTTGTAATCTAGAAGCATGCTTATTCCAGGAATAGGTATTATTTACCTATCAACCTCCGAACATGCTGTGTAATTTTCCAAGATTTATGGGTCTGTATACCAATCCTTTTGATTTTACACTTTGTTTAGAACTGTAACAGTTGGACTATACTGTATTGGTTGTTTCTTTCTGCAGACTGTGTTATTTCACACTTCTCTGCAGTATATTGGACTTGCTTCTTATCTGCCCATTCATTTCCTTACAAAGAGAAGGCAATTTCTCATTGTCCAAGCCCGACCTTCATTTTTCAAGGGGAACATTAACCAAGTGTTGAATTAATTTTAGATGCTGAATACTTTCACGGCAAACAGCTCTTTCTTTTTACAAACCTCGCATCTAGTCAGTAAATAGCCACTTACAGTGAAGTACGCAAATGAATGTGTAGAATCAGAACTTACACAATAGCAGCGTTAATCAACAAGAGCAGAAGGACAATTAATAGTATCCACAGTACAATGGCACATTTGGGCAGCTGTAAATGCTCATCATTTCATTTGATCAGCTGTCATGTGGTCGCAATTGAAATTGCAGCCAATCCTCCAACACTATTTCACCTTTAGTGCATCCATGTGCACAATTACAGACTTAACATCATTCTTTGCCAGCCGCACTCATTGTCCCAATGCTCCCACAAAATCTCTACAATATAAAGATGTACTTGAAGCAGATATATCAATCATACTCCTTCCACGGTTCATCTTCCAACAATCATTTTTTTTTAATGATAGACATTGAGTGTGAAATGCAGTAATGATTCCTGGCGTATTTTCACATCATCACATATTTGCCCAAGCCACCTCAGATCACCAGCTACCACATTCATTACGATGTTACTCTATAGTGCTGCAGAAGTTATTTTTGTGAACTTTATGTTAAGTCATTATTATAAAGGACATACAGAGGCTTCAAGGAATGAAGGCCTCAGCACACGTGAATTTTCTTTATTCACGTGTGCTGAGGTACACTGATAAGCTTTTTTTTTGCAAGCTAGTCAGTCTGCGAAAAGACAAAACATAATTAAAATCAAGCTGTCCACTTAGATGTAAATAAGCTAACTGAGTGTGCAACAAGAAGACCAATGATATACAATGCGGAAAAATTGTGAAGCAGAAATTTCTGGAGTGGTGCGTGATTGGGAAATGTTGATGTTCAGAGTGGACATCCAGAGGTGCCGTCTGATCTGCTGCTCAAAGTAAATGATGTCTCATTTGCCACTTCACAAAAATGGTAGTTAACCTGATGATGATCCCTCATTGTTGCCACAATGTCCATCTGAGCACTCCTCTGGCCCATATTAGCCTGGAAGATCTATCAGCACTGTCCCAATGTCATCCTAGATGCTCGCTGGCACCATTCCAAAATCAACCTGTCCACTCCCTTGACACTGTCAAACATTGATGCAGATGCTCCTTCAGAACTGTCCTGATCTCAACTCATGTTCTCCATCAGCACAATGCTGATGTTGTCCTGGAGGCTCCCACAACACTGTCTATTTGTCGAGCTGGGCCCTTCATCGGCACTGTCCCAACGTCAAACCAGGCACTCCGTTGGCACTGTCCTGATACGGAGCTGGGTCCTCTCTGCACTTCCCCAGCATTGACTAAAGTGCTCCTTTAGCACTGCCCAGATACTCTCTCTCGAGCATTGGTTACTGGAGTCTGCTGATGAAGGTAGTGTCACACACCCAGGATTTGCTTGCACATCCAATATTATCTATTTTTATGTCCAGGGTAAGCAGGCGCAATTTCATTCGTGAGGACAGTTCCTCCAAGCAAACAACATCAATAGAGAAACAACCTCCCATGGAAGCATAGGAGTCTCAGTTCCCACACTGCCAACTTAAGATGTTAGACAATGATGTGTACATCTGATGTTGCTCAGTTTGTACATATGTCATCACTTCTGTCAAATCCTTGACAAGGCCTGTAAAGAGATTTTGGAATAAGATTGCCTATCTCCTGTTTGCAGGACTAATTTCTGCAGAGCAAGAAACCATAGTTCTGCAAATCTTCTAGCCTCTGGTTTAAGGTTAGCAGAGCTCTGAAGGACTGGGGTTGTTCCTTAGTAGAGGCAGTAACCTGTTCCTTACTATATTGTGCACTCTGCATCTTCCCCTTTGCTCTGCCTATTGTGCTGAGTTTGATGATTGTATTAATATTTGGTATTATCTGATCTGATTGGATAGCATGCAAAACAAAGCTTTTCACTGCACCACGGTACATTTAACAATAATAACAAACCTAAACCTCCTTGATTCCTCAGCATTGCCTGCTAGCAAAAAAGAATGAAACACCTACAAAATGGAAGGGAGGCTCCTTTGAGTTTTGCTCCAGTACCCAGGAGAATGAGCGCATGGATGTCTTTTTTCTATGTCTACTGTGTTCTTATTGTGGAGTTCAGTCTACTTGCTTACTCTTCACAGGCGGCATCACTGAGGAGACAAGAGAGGAACTCTCTTTCCCCTCCTGCCTGACTGAACCTCATAATATCTGATTCTCTCAGGTATTGCATCTGAGTCGTTGCTGTGTGTTCTTGGTTCCATGTACATGTTTGGTATCAGTAATGTTGAAAGGATATGCAAAGGATCAAATGATTAAGAATGCTTAGAAATGAGCTCTCTGAGTTACATGTGCAGTCCCTGCATGGTAAGGCCCCCTGTACTGCTGAGTGAACTTATGCAGCAAAATCATGGCTGGCAGATCTCAGAATAGCATCTCCTGGTGCCGTGGGTTGCCTTTTCCACCCCCATTACAACTGGTACATTCTCATCCTAAGCTATCAATCTGCTACTTGAGACGGACCATCCACTTTTAGTGATCTGGTCTGACAATAGAGAGAGGGAAACATAAGAACATTAGGAACTGAAGCAGAATTAGATGGTTGAATGGATTTGACATTACAGCCTTGATGGATGATGGTTTGGAATAGTCATGGAGTGACTGAGAGTGTGAATATGAGGAGATTAAGAACTCCAGGCAGAGTGTGCTGCTGAGTTAGTGTATGAGTAATGAACTGGTACTGTGACAGCCAGTTAGACAGAGAAAGAGCGAGGTGCAGGGAGCAGGTGAACTGTAAAACATGTTGTCAATTTAATTGTGAGAAGTAAAAGAGCATTGTAGGATTTTTACTTTGAAAGGTTGCATGTGATGAACATCAAAATCTGGCTATCTCCCACACCTTACATACTCCTGCCTACCTGTAACACACAGCACCGAAACCACGACAAACATTACACCACCAGATCGTCGACTGTCCCGAACGTGGACTCAATATCATATCAAATTGTGTCTCCTGTTGGAAGAATTGCCGCTGTTTGCAGGAAAGACAAGAACTCACAGAGTAATAAATGTGTGTGTGAGAGAGAGAGAGAGAGAGAGAGAGAGAGAGAGAGATGTAGAGGCTGGAATAGACATACAAGAAATTGTCAAAATTAACCATTTAAAGCAGTTTTGTCCTGCAAATATTCGATGTAACTAAATTATCCAAATATAAATTATATGCTTTGTGTGCAACATTTAACCAATGAGTAAACCTAATCCAAAACCCAACAGGTTCATACCTAGTATGTCATGCCATTGATTACATTTAGCGATCAAACCAATGGACCAATATATTTACAGGTATCAATTTTCCAGTGTAGCTGGAAAGTCATTGACCTGAAATGTTAACTCTGTTTCTCTCTCTGTCGATGCTGCCTGAACAACTAAGTTCTTGCAGCATTATTTGTTTTATTTTAGATTTACGGCATCTGCAGTTTTTCATTTTTCAATTCCAACATTTCTGCAAAACAAATGTTCATGTTGACTGCACAAATACATTCCCCTATCTCTCACTCCCATCACAATTTCTATCTGTACAATTAATTGGTCCAACTATTTTTCCTTTGGAGAAATCATCATAACACAGATAAAATGAATTAAATTAAATCATCATCAGATATAAATTACTTGTGCTTTTGATTTAGTTTCCAACTACATTCTGACTTTTTTCCTCTGACTTTGAGGGCTAATTAATTTCATCATACTATTTATGAGATAAAGTACTTGCATAAAGAGCTCTCTCCGGGCAGTATCTGATTTTATAATTTCCTTTTCTGCTTTTCAGGATTCTGATGGCTATAGCCAATCGGATGGATATTTGAGCATTGTACGTTGGATGTACATAGAAACATAGAAAATAGGTGCAGGAGTAGGCCATTCGGCCCTTCTAGCCAGCTCTGCCATTCAATATGATCATGGCAGATCATCCACAATCAGGATGTAGAAGTCAATCATTCTCCCACACCTCAAGTTCTTCCAACCATTACATTTATGAGCAAGTCTTAAAATAGAATACAACATTGTTAATTCATGCATGTGCACCAGCCACTTTGATTAGGTATCGACTGCTTTCAATAAACAATGTTATATTGATCGATTAGAAAGCAACACCATATCTTTGTTTGCTTATTCATTATAAAGATTTCAGCATCCTGCCAATGCCAACACACTGTTCATTAACTGAAAGCATCATCAGGGGAACTGATATTATGCTTGGTTCACCACAACAGCAACAGCGGCAACAGCTGCGTCCTCTGGACTGGAGGGCGGAGTTGAACCGACCCGCTCGCGGAGCACGGTTCACCCGCGGGACTTATTTACATCACCCGGTGCAGTCACAACGTAGGAGGCCCGGGTCACCTCAGCGCAGAGGAAGAGGAAGAGAAAGCAGGGAGAGACAATGACAATGACAAGATTTTTGCCTTCCACCACAGTGAGGAGGTGCCTGGTGAACTCACTGTGGTGGATGTTAAATATGTGTTTATTGTGTGTTTTTGTTATTTACTATATGTATGACTGCAGGCAACGAAATTTCGTTCAGACCACAAGGTCTGAATGACAATAAAGTTTTCCTAGTTTTCGAAGTTCCAAGAGGAGCCCGTCTGCAGTGCTGCAAGTTAGGCAGGAATCAGCACAACAATAGAGATTTTTGCATGGAAGTATGAAGAATGGCACAAAAATAAGAAGACAGAGCTCTAAGATTTCACAGGCTAATGGTCAACTGGTTGTTTGCTCTGAATTTAAAAGAGGTTGTTAGCTGAAGCACAAATCTCCAAAATGGCAGCAGTCTGAAACTACCTTTGCATCATTATCCAACACAAAGTGTTGGAGTAACTCAGCGAGTCAGCCAGCAAGTCTGCAGAACATGGTTTGGGACCCTTCTTCAGACTGATTGTGATGGGGGGAATAAAGCTTGAAATGAGGAAGGGCAGGATAAAGCCTGGAAAGTGACGTGGATACAGGTTAGAGGGCTTGTAGATAGTCAGATGGTTGAACAAAGACTAAAGGTTTGAGATAATGATAGAACCTAGCCTAGCTAGCCGCTTTAATAATGCTCAATCAAAACGTGTAAGATATGTGTATGTCCTGGTTCTAAGGGCATTCATGGTACTCTAAAACAATCTCCAAGACCCAATTTCACATGATATATTTTACATGTGCTTTAAGGTGCTTGTGTGTGTGTGTGTCATCAAGTCAATTTGCTATGGATCTGGATGGCCTGCAATTTCTATATTTTTAGCAATGAGTAAATAATAGCTTCAACAATTTTAGTGAATTATTTATGAAATAATTGTCATAAAAACCGTAATGCAGTACTTCAGCTTTGGAGAAGTGGGAGAAAGGATCTGGGCAAAAGGGATTAGTAATATTAACTGTGGTTTGTTGAAAAACCTATAATGGCTTAGAATTTCCACTGTGTCATATCATTTCAACAAACCTAAACTGTACAATTAGGAGGATACATAAGAAATGGTAGATGCTGGGATCTAAAGGAAAAAGAGAGCGCTGGAAGAGCTTGGTGGGTCAGGAAGGATATGTAGGGGCGAGGGGCTGTATAGTGGGGAAAGAATTGTGACATTTCACATCATGATGTAGGATCTTGAGCCAAAACATTGACAATTCCTTTTCCCCCATGCAGATGATGGTTGATCCATTGAGATCCGCCAGCAGTTTGTAATGTAATATAATAGTTCAGCAAGGTAGATCACAGAAGAATGGTCATGCTGCTTCTGAATCATGCTACCTGGCACTTGGATGAGATTGTTCAGTTAGCCTTCAGGTTCCAAAAGCAGAAGCCTGATTATCCTTATTTTCCAATTGAATAAACTATGGTTCAGATCATCTAGTGATCAGTACAGTGGTGCGGGGACTGGCACTGTGGCCTTGCACCTCTGGGAACCCAAATTCAATCTTGATCTCAGGTGGTGTCTGTCTGGAGGTTGTGCATTCTCCCTATGACCATGTAGGTTTCCTTTGGGTGCTCCATGTGTCAAAGATACACTGCCTGGTAGTTTATTTGGCCACTATAAATTGCCCTTAGAGTAGGTGCTGATAGAATGACTTAAGTTAACGACTACCGTCCAGTGGCCTTGACATCCACCATCATGAAGTGCTTTGAGAGGCTGGTTATGGAACGCATTAGATCCAGTCCACCAAGCAACCATGACCCATTGCAGTTCACAACAGGACCATGGCCAAAAACGCATACCTCTAGATTCAGGGACAGTTTCTTCCCAGCTGTTACCAGGCAACTGAACCATCCTATCACAACTAGAGAACGGTTCTGACTCTCATCTACCTCATCGGAGACCCTCGGACTGTCTTTAATCTGACTTTACCTTGCACTAAACGTTATTCCTTTTACCCTGTATCTATACACTGTGGATGGCATTATTGTAATCATGTATGGTCTTCCCATTGACTGGAGAACACGCAACAAAAAAGCTTTTCACTCTACCTCGGTACACGCGACAATAAACTAGACTAAACTAAAACCGGAGTGGGGGGTGGGGGGTGGTGTTGAGCACAAAATGGAGTTGAGTTGAATAAAAAGTATTAGTATGATAAGAGTATGTGGAGACACTGGTATCGTTGTCTCGTTGTACGACATTGATCATTTTTTACTCTGGATATTTAACTTAAGTATTGTGTTTTTTTTTAAATATATAAATTATGTGTGATTTACCATGATTTTATATATATTTATGATATTTGAGATGCAATGCATTTTTTAAAGTAATGTTGCCCCTTGTCTGGACCTTGAGTCCGTAATAAAGTTATTATTATTATTATTATTATTATTGTATAACCCCGACCTTATCTCTGTGTCTCCCTCTCCCATGTATCTCGGTCTGAAGAAGGGTTTCGACCCAAAACATCACCCATTCCTTCTATCCAGAGATTATGCCTGTCCCGTAGAGTTACTCCAACATTTTGTGTCTACCTTTGATTTAAACCAGCATCAGCAGTTCTTTCCTACACGATATGCTGATTTGTTGGTTAATTGCCTCCAAAACTTGTGTGCAGGTGAATGGTAACTCTGGGAGGAGTTGAGAGGAACATGAGGAGAATAAAATGAGAGTAGTGCAAAAGGATGCATGTTGGTCGGTACAGTCTCAGTGAGCCAAAGAGACTGTTTCTATGCTGAAAGACTCTGTGACTTTAAAGTGCCAACTTAGCTGTCCTGCAGCAAAGTGTGCTTTGGTTCATCCTACACCACAATTTATATACAGTCCGAACAGCACAAAGATTGCAAGAGAAATTAATCACCACTTGTTTACCACTATGGATTTAAACATTTTAGGAGTTGGTAGTTCTACAGAAATGAAACCAATCCTAAAGACAAAAAAAAAAATGTTGTTTTACTATTGTTTAGGATGCTGACTGCTGGATACTGTTGGTGGTGATGTATTTGTGTGTTAAAGATTTTTCTATTGAAAGCAAACAATGTGGAGAGAGTTCACTGACCAGGTCACTGGGTTGACACTTGCCTCCTGTACTCAGCAGCAGAGAAAGTACATTTCCTGGAACAGAGTTTGCCCTCAACTCCCAAGCAACTTGTGTACCCTCCACCAATTAAGCATTTCTTTCTCGTTCAAACATGCAATTATGCCAAATTACAACTATTCCCCAGTAATAGTAATGCAACTATGTCATATCTGAGTATTAACTAGGAGCAATCCCTTACTTTGCCTCAAGCTAATATGGCATCTAAATGCCCAACGGAACATCATCTGTGATAACCTTTACTGTCCAATGAAAACTCTGCAAGTAGGCTCTATGAGCTGCGCAGCAGACTCTTGTTTCTATTTCATGTTTACTCCTAATTTGGATTCTTTCTTCACGCCAGAGAGGCTGGGCAACATCACTCATTCCTTGTCCAGAGATGCTGCCTGTCCCGCTGAGTTCCTCCAGCATTTTGCGCCTCTCGTCTGTATTTATGGAATGTGTGAGTACTTGAGCGAGTCACAGGAAATCTAAGCTCATTGTTTCACAAAGAAACCCAACTGATGGCTGCTTTGAATGAGGAGAGTAATGCAGGATTCCTCCTCTGCAAACATGAACTTAGCTGTGCATAACAGATTGTCTGATGAAGAACAGGACCACGTGGTGACTCAGAAAGAATCAACTGAAGGCCTCATGCTGTGGTACTTTTCATTGCTCTGGGAAGTGCTTCTTCTGCTCCAATGTTGACTGAAGGTCACCATGTAGCAGATGGACGTGTAGAGAGTAAACCCAACACAGAATGTTTTCGCCAAGAGGCCTGCTTTTAAATTGTATTTTCCGTGTAATTTGATGTAACGAGTTGTGTGTCAGCCATCTTTGAGAAACAGTGAGCTTAGATTTCCTGTGACTTGCTCAAGTACTCACACATTCCATAAATACAGACGATAGACACAAAATGCTGGAGGAACTCAGCAGGACAGGCAGCATCTCTGGAGAGAAGGAATGGGTGATGTTTCCCAGCATCTCTGGAGAGGAAGACTCCAGATTAGCAGTAAACATGAAATCTGCTCTACAGCTCATAAAGCCTACTCTATCTCTCAGTAAGATGGCGACTGATATTGATCTTTAGGCATTCAATTTTCCTATCTGATCATTGTAACCTTTGGGTCCTTTGGAACCTAAATATATTATATGTTCTAATTAATTACATTCTCGTTCTTCTGAATTTCAATGCATACAAGCTTATCTTATACTAACGTACGCACCTCATAAACCACCCTCCCACCATTAGGTATTTATCCAATAAACCTCTAAACTACTTCCAGTATATTATCATTCTTCCTTGAACACAGTACTGATGCAATCTGGCAAATGACCTGTATGACCGAAGCATAACCTTCCTATTTTTGAATTAAACAATAATATCCTCAGAAACAACCCTTTGAAAAAAGAAATTCCTCCTTATCTCAGGCCAACACTTTATTTTGAGAATAGGCCATCAGTTCTAATCTTCTTCACCAGAGGCAATCTCTTTATTACATTGATCCTGTCAAGAATTCTCAGAATATTACATGTTTCCGTGTTGTCATCCATCGTTCTCTTGAGCATAGGCATAAGCTGTTCAATTTTTCCTTATATGAAGACAATCTCTTCCTCCCGGGAATCAATCCAGTTAACCATTGTTGTTTCTAAGTAGATCACTCCTTATATGTCACTAAAACTGCCTTACCAAAGCCTTGTTTAGATGTGGCTGGACTTCCATTTCTCTTGTACTATGTTCCATCTTCTTGCTATAAATGTAATCATTCATTTATATTTTTATTATTTTCTGTACCAATATGCTAACTGTGATGTTTTCTTGTACCTAGATCTCTCCAACACCAACATTTAATAGCATCACACCATTTAAATATCATTGATCCATCTAGTGGATATTCTCACAGTCATAGAGTCATACAGCATGGAAACAGGTCCTATGTCCTAACTTGCCCATGCTGACCAAGATGCTCCATCTACACTAGTCCCACCTGCCCATGTCTGGCCAATATCTGTCTAAACATTTCCTATCCATGTACCTGTCCAATTTCATTTAAATGTTGTAGTATCTGCATCTGGCAGTCAGTTCCATATACCCACCATCCCGTGTGTGAAAAAGCTGCCCCTCAGATTCCTATTAAATCTTTCCTCTCTCACCATAAACCTATGTCAAAGAAACATAGAAAATAGGTGGAGGAGTAGACCATTCGGCCCTTTGAGCCAGCACCGTCATTCAATATGATCATGGCTGAAAATCCCAAATCAGTACCCCGTTCCTGCTTTTTCCCCATATCCCTTGATTCCCTTAGCCCTAAGAGTTAAATCTAATGGGCCTGTCCCATAGGCGACTTTTTAGATGACTACAGGAGACTATGCGGTCATCACATGTTCGTGGGTGGTTGCCGGGGTGTCGCCTGCATGGTTGTGAGTAGTTTCCTCAGACTCGCAACAAGTCGTAACGGCATTCTGGTCGCCGCTAATCTTTCAACATATTGAAAAATTAGCGGCGGCAGTGGTTTTCACGCCATGGGGCGTAGCTTGAATTCTCGTGACGTAGGTGCAGTGGTAGTGGGTCGCCAGGATGACATAGGGTGTCGCCAGGATGACGTAGGTTGTCACCGGCGCTGACCAGTGAATTTGATTGCCGCATTGAAAACAGTTCCACGTGGTGCACTGCATTGAAAAGCAAATTATTTTTTATTTATTTTGATCACTAAAACAAGCACAAACACAAGCAGTGTGCACTGCATTTAAAATTAAACTCTTTTGGGAGGATGTGGGTGACCCTGGAAAGGGACTTATCTTGTGGTCTGTAGTAGGCTCTGTTGTTGGAGTGGTGGACTTGTTTGTGGTGTGGGATGTTTGCTGCTGGTCTTCAGATCATGTTGTTCTGCCATGGTACACTGCCTAGTTCGGAGTTGTAGTAAGTGCAGAGATGGTCTCTCTGCTCCTTGGCTCTCTTTTATGCCGGTGTTTCCTGGCAATCTCACCAGTGGCAGAACAACATGATCTGAAGACCAGATAGGTCCTCCAGTCTGTCCTCTAGTTCTCCATTAGCCTGGTGTGATGCTGCATGGAGGCTGCTGCTGGTATGGATCAGGTTGTGGAGGACACATGCTGCGTACACAATGGTCTCCACATTCTTGGGCTCCTGCTCCATTGTAGTCAGCAAGCATCTGAATCTGCTGGCGAGGATGCCAAAGGCGTTTTCCACAACCCTCCTAGCCCTGGACAGCCTGTAGTTGAAGATCCTCTACTCCCTTGACATCTGCCTATGAAGTTATGACTTCATCATCCATGACCTGAGTGGGAAGGCATCATCAGCAACCAGTGTGTAATGGATTTCAGGGTTGTCTTCTCCTGGCAGAGGTGCTGGATCAGGATAGCCTGCTGTTCCTTCTTCCAGTGCTTACCCAATGGAGCTCTCTTTCCAGATACCACCATCTGCAACACTGCCAGGTGTGCCCACATCCACAAACAGGAAGTTGTAGTTTGCATCCACCACAGCTAGGTGTAGGATGGAATGGAACTTCTTGTAATTAAAGTAGACTGAACGTCCCTTGGGTGGACACCTGATGGCCACATGCTTGCCGTCAACTGCCCCACATGTGTGCTTTAAGTTCCATCTTGTATCAAAGCCCTGCGCCACTCTCTTCCACTCACTTAATTAACGGTTGCCTTAGTTAACTCCAATTAACGGTTGCCCCGCTGCCAATGGCCCCCTAAAGTCCCGCCGGGCAACCTAAAAGCTGTGCCATTTTGCCTGGCTTGGCAAGCACCCGGGACACCTATCATTCAACTATAGAGCCCCCCTCTCTATCTCTCTCTCTGTCACTCTCCGTCTCCGCCAGCCATCCGTGTCCGTGTTCGGGCCGCCGGTTCTCTGCTCTCCGCCCGCTCCTCATCCGCCGGCACGGCCGGCCGACTTGCACATGCGCACTGCCATGGCCTGCACATCCTCCCCCTGCACATGCGCCCAACCACGGCCAGCACATCATCGGCCGCCCTGCACAGGCGCACTGCCACGGCAACTGGTCGGCACCGGGCACTTTCTCCCTCCCTTTGCATTGTAGGAGATCTGTCCGCCATTGCTGTCCGGCTGCTGCCTTGCTGTGACCGCTGAAAACCATCGCAGAATCACTCCCTGGAGCTGGAGTAACTCCCTGGAGTAACTCTTGTTTCTTGGTTTCCTGGTATTCCAAAAATATTCCAAATGGAATTTAAACTGTAGTGGACCCTCCACCACCAAACTCCAAGCTCTGAAATATAACAGCCTATGGCACTTTATCTGTTTATTTATTGTGTCTAATATGGTCTATGGTATATAGACACACTGAACTTTTATATCCTGTTCTGTATTATGTTTACATATTCTGTTGTGCTGCAGCAAGCAAGAATTTCATTGTCCTATCTGGGACACATGACAATAAATCTCTTGACTTGGACTTAAGCAAAAAACGGTTCTTGGGGGAAAAAAGAGGTACCTTAAATTTAGAAACATAGAAACATATAAAATAAGTGCTGGAGTAGGCCATTCGGCCCTTCGAGTCTGCACCGCCATTGAATATGATCATGGCTGATCATCCAACTCAGTATCCTGTACCTGCCTTCTCTCCATACCCCCTGATCCCTTTAGCCACAAGGGCTGAATTTAGTTGTGTCTGGTTGGGTAACTGGTTGGGTAGGATGAAGACTTTTCCATGCTTTAATTGTGCAGGGGAACTCCATGGATCAGCCAGCATCTCTGGATAGAAGAAATTGAGTGACGTTTCGGGTAGAGACCCTTCTTTACATTTCCTCTGGTTTTAGTGTTTTTAGTTTAATTTAAAGATACAGCCTGGAAACAGGCCCTTCGGCCCACTGAGTTCACGCCGACCACCGATCACCCGTACACTAGTTCTATCCCACACATTAGCGACGTAAGAGTGTTTTATTCTCTCACGTCCCAGTTAGAACAATGAAATCCTTACTTGCAGCAGCAAAACAGAATATGTAAATATAGTACTCTAGAAACAATGTTATAAACAAGAAAACAAAACAGTGTAAATATATGAACTAGACTAAGTGGGACCCGTTGGATCCCAGCTTCACACGGGAGGGCTGGTCCCCCAACGCAATATTCACACGACGTTTAAGAATAAGGAGTAAGCCATTTAGAATGGAAATGAGGAAACACTTTTTCTCACAGAGAGTGGTGAGTCTGTGGAATTCTCTGCCTCAGAGGGCGATGGAGGCAGGTTCTCTGGATGCTTTCAAGAGAGAGCTAGATAGGGCTCTTAAAAATAGCGGAGTCAGGGGATATGGGGAGAAGGCAGGAACGGGGTACTGATTGGGGATGATCAGCCATGATCACATTGAATGGCGGTGCTGGCTCGAGGGGCCGAATGGCCTACTCCTGCATCTATTGTCTATTGTCTAATATTCCACCTCTCCACCAATTCCAATATTGCTGGCCAGTGAGGGGGGGGGGGGGGGGTTTCTGGAGCGCTAGCGTGACGTTGTGGGCCGAGGGACTGGTTTCCAGAGGGCTAGTATGGACATTGTGGGCCAAATGGATTCTTGGGCTGGCAGCTCAGTCACTGAGACCACTCACACAAACACACACCCCCACACTCACAAACACACACACACACATACAATCACAAACACATACACATACACTCACTGACTCACACACCACATATATGGCAGAAAACTTTCTTGAATACTCACACGGCTCAGCACGGCTTCTCCACTTTGGGGCATCCGCAGTCAGCGGCACTTCCGCAATCAGCGTGACCTCTGCACTTACCGGAAATTACGCAATCAGCGGAACCGCCACTCTCACTGGAAATTATACAATCAGCGCGACCTGTCCACTAAGCAGAAGTCACCATATGAGCGGGACTTTTGAACGAAACACAGTCGGACCTAATAAAGCATTTATTCCTTCCAAACACAGTCGGACCTAATAAAGCATTGCAGTTTCAAGCACAGGCAGGGCAGCAGGCCAAACAACTCATGGCATTGTCATTAAGGGCTAACACATCATTTATTGCAAGTACATTGCAGACTCACAGTTCAGTTGATTCACAGCTTAGAATGAGAGTTGTGGCCTCTCCCTGGTGATCTTGCAGAGTGACTTAGTCAAGTCCAGGCTCCAGGGTTTTATAGTCCTGCCCCCCCCACCCTCCCGGAAGGGGCATTACCTTCATCGTGGTGATTGACAGGCGAGAGGATCTCAAGGTTTTTAAACACTCATAACTTTTTTATTTTTCATCAATGGGAAAAATCCTCGGGGCTGGCGGAGGACTGTGAGTAAGATGGCCCAAAATCACAGCGATACAGGGTA
Source organism: Okamejei kenojei (assembly GCA_035221665.1). NCBI lineage: Eukaryota > Metazoa > Chordata > Chondrichthyes > Rajiformes > Rajidae > Okamejei > Okamejei kenojei. Next base: position 84,034,163 of record CM069135.1, read on the forward strand.
GCGTTTTTTCTAAATTCAATATACAGCGCAGACAGGAAGTGGTCAAGATGAGACTTTAAATTATATAGATATATAACTCTATGTGTGTGTGTGTGTGTGTGTGTGTGTGTGTGTGTGTGTGTGTGTGTGTAATATATATACCCACACACACACAATTTCCCTCCTGGGATTAATAAAGTTCTATCGTATATTATCGTGTGTGTAGGAAGGAACTGCAGATGCTGGTTTAAACTGAAGACACAAAAAGCTGGAGTAACTCAACAGGTCACACAGAATCTCTGAACAAAAGGAAAATATTACATTTTGGGTTGGATCTGAAAAGGTTCCTGCACACCTTTGGAATGTGGAAGGAAACAAGAGCACCCGGAGAAAACCCATGCGATCAAACGTAAAAGGAGCAAACTCCATACAGACAGCACACATATTCAGGATCAATTACGGGTCTCTGGCAATTTTAGGCAGCAGCTTTATGGCCCCATAGTTCCCTGAACTGCCCCATAGTCTTGAACTGAATTAAATCATATAGTAGCTGTAAAGGGGGACATAGCGTCACTTAGAGATTTGACTGAAAATGGATAGTAATCAACATATAATTTTTGGTGTGTTGGAAAACAAAATATAGTGGCACAGCTGGTGGACTTGCTGCCTCACACGCCAGAAATCTGTGTTCGAACCTGTCCTCGGGCACTGTCTGTGTTGATTTGCACGTTCTCCCTGCAAGCATGTGGGTTTCCTCCCACATCCCAAAGACGCATTGGCTTTGTAGGTTAACTTGTCTCTGTAAAATTGCTCCTAATGTGCAGGGAGTGAGTGAGGAAAGTGGGATAACAGAACTTGTGTGAATGGGTAGACAAAAATGCTGCAGAAACTCAGCGGGTGAGGCAGCATCTATGGAGCGAAAGAAATAGGCGACGTTTCGGGTCGAGACCCTTCTTCAGACTGATGTGAGTATTGGGGGGGGGGGGGGGGGGCGAGAAGAAAGGAAGAGGCGGAGACAGTGGGCTGAGGGAGAGCTGGAAAGGGGAGGAGAAAGTAGGGACTACCTGAAATTGGAGGTCAATGTTCATACCGCTGGGGTGTAAACTTCCCAAGCGAAATTTGAGGTGCTGCTCCTCCAATTTACGGGGGGCCTCACTCTGGCCATGGAGGAGGCCCAGGACAGAAAGGTCGGAATGGGAGGGGGAGCTGTTGTGCTGAGTCTCCGGGAGATCAGGTTAGTTATTGCGAACCGAGCTGAGGTGTTGGGCGAAGCGATCGGCAAGCCTATGCTTGGTCTCACCGATGTAGACCAGCTGACACCTAGAGCAACGGATGCAATAGATGAGGTTGGAGGAGGTGCAGGTGAACCTCTGCCGCACCTGGAACGACTGCTTGGGTCCTTGAATGGAGTCAAGGGGGGAGGTAAAGCGACAAGTGTAGCATTTCCTGCGGTTGCATGGGAAAGTGGCAGGAGAGGGGGTGGTTTGGGTGGGAAGGGACAAATTGACCAGGGAGTTACGGAGGGAGCGGTCTCTGAGGAAATCCGACAGGGGAGGAGATGGGAAGATGTGACCCATGGTAGACAAAACAGCTGGAGAAAATCAGCGGGTGAAGCAGCATCTATGGAGCGAAGGAATAGGCGACGTTTCGGGTCGAGATCTTTCTTCAGACTGATGTGAGGGTGGGGGGGGGGGGCAGGAAGAAGAAAGGAAGAGGCAGAGACAGTGGGCTGAGGGAGAGCTGGGAAGGGGAGGGGAAAGTAGGAACTATCTGAAATTGGAGAAGTCAATGTTCATACCGCTGGGGTGTAAACTACCCAAGCAAAATATGAGGTGCTGTTTCTCCAATTTGCGGTCGGCGTCACTCTGGCCATGGAGGAGGCCCAGGACAGAAAGGTCGGATTCGGAATGGGAAGGGGAGTTGAAGTGCTGAGCCACTGCGAGATCAGGTTGGTTATTGTGAATAAAGTATTTATTATATTAAAAAAAAAATTGTGAACTGAGTGGAGGCGAAGCGATCGCCAAGCCTGCGCTTGATCTCACAAAGGTTGATCATACGGTGATTAACCCAACCGCATTTTTGTTTGGAAGTGGAAAGAAATAACAGAAATTGCATTCATTGCAACGTGTAAAAATAGTTGAGATACTGTATATACTGTGTTATAATTTTGCTGCATGTTATTGTGGTATATATCATGTCTTGATTGATGAATCTGTTTAGTTTGTGACTTTATTTGAAGCAGAAATAATATGTGAATGCTTCATTGAACATAATTCCGACTGGTCACCACACACTTCGTCCGAGCATAATTTGCACCATTTAAGACATGCAAGCCGTCTAAAATGATAACTGTCATTTGGCAACCTAAAAAGCTTCCTAGGTTGCCTGGCTGGAAACAGAGAATAAAAGTTAAGTGAGAGCCCTGCTTATTGGGCTTCTTTTTCACCATTCTTCCTGTCCTTCTGTCTTGCGGATCTATAAGCATGAGGGCTGCTACAGCAGCAGGGATTTTTCATCTACTGAGAGCAATGCCCTCTGAAGTTTCTTCATGGCAGTCATGACTCAGAATGATTGGAAACCCCTCCTTGCAAACCCTTTAACAGTAAAATAGGATGATGTCATTGCTTTGTTTGTCATTCTGATGCCTACAGGGTCATAGCTTGACTTCGGTTGTCGTAGGTGTAGTCGTAAGTGTGTCAAAGGAGGACATCCTTTAGAGGTCGCCACTATTCGGTCGACAGTTGGCGGGAGCTTGCCGTAGTGTGTCATAGCTTGTCCTAACTTGTCACAGGCATAGTCGTAGGATAGGGTACAGTCGCTGGTTTTTCCGCGATCTTACAGGACTATGACAGTCACCGGAACTCGCCTAAAAAACTGCCTAAGTGGGACAGGCCCATAACTCTCTCTTGAACACATCCAGTGAATTGGCCTCACTGCCTTCTGTGGCAGAGAATTCCGCAGATGCACAACTCTCTGGGTGAAAAAGCTTTTCCTCATCTCAGTCCTAAATGGCGTACCCCTTATTCTTAAACTGTGACCACTGGTTGTGGACTCCCCCAACATTGGGAACATTTTTCCTGCATCTACCCTATCCAATCCTCTATGAATTTTATATGTTTCTATAATATCCCCTCTCATCCTTCCAAATTCCAGCAAATACAAGCCCAGTCGACCCATTCTTTCATCATATGACAGTCCCACCATCCCGGGAATGTCCAGGGGCGGAAATCCTGAGGTGACACGTTCCCCCCCCCCCCCCAGTTTTGAGAGGTGGGGGATGATCCCCCCCCCCATTTTTTGTAATCCGAATTTTAAAACCCAGTGAAATCTCTGCTTTCCGCGAAACAGTGGGGGTGGGACTGATAATCAAGGGTGCCGATTGGAAGAGAGAGACGTCGGTCAGCAGGCAATGGGGGCGGGATGTGATGATTCAGAGCAATGATTGGAGGAGGGGGGTGTCGGTCAGAGGCGGAAATAGGGGGGTGGGACTGAGGATAGAGCGCGGTGATTGGAGGAGGGAGACGCCCTGGTGGGAACGACGGCCCAGGTTTACAGCAAAGATCCACCACTTTTTGGTTTAGAGCCAGCGCGGAGAAGCAGCGCTAGCTCCACGGTTCCCGACTGGTGTCCCGTCAGGGCTGTAGGTTAACTGGCGAGACAGACAGGGTTGAGCTGGATTTAGCGCTGCTTCTCCCCGCTGGCCGTAGGATTGGGCCGTCGCTCCCGTAATTACCGTCCACAGGGCCCACGGCTGAAGCCTCCGAAGCCTCGCGTGTGTGTCTGTGTGCGTGTGAGTGTGCGCATGCACGCGCGGCCACCAAGAAATTGTGTGTCCCACATGTTTTGATAGCGATTTCCGTGCCTGTCCTGGTGAACCTACGCTGCACTCCCTCAATAGCAATAATGTCCTTCCTCAAATTAGAAGACCAAAATTGCACGCAATACTCCAGGTGCGGCCTCACCAGGGCCCTGTACAACTGCAGTAGGACCTCCTTGCTCCTAAACTCAAATCCTCTCGCAATGAAAGTCAACATGCCATTGGCTTTCCTCACTGCCTGCTTTACCTGCATGTCCTCTGGTTCTTGATTCACCTTCTCTGTGTAAACGTACACCTACCCTATCTAGTTCCTTCATGATCTTACACACCTGTGTAAGATCACCCCTCATCCTCCTGAGCTACAAGGAATAAAGTCCTAGCATGCCCAACCTCTCCCTATAGTTCAGGCCCTCAAGTCCCAGCAACATCCTCGAAAAAAATCTATCTCAATAACTCTCCATTTGCTTTATTCATTTCTACATACTTAACTTGTCTTTATCCTTTGCCTTGAAATTAGAATTCGTTTGTTTTTGATGTGCGAACCATTTTCATAATTGGGCAAAATCTTTGCAGAATAGCATCATGCCATTTTGCAATCTGACTCTTAAGACTAAGACAGCATCTCTGTGCTCCTGTGAAGATCATTATGCAACTGCTGCACTATTGCCATGCTAGCTAGTAGGAAGTGAGTCGGGCTTAAAAATCTCCCAGATGGCGGCCACAATACAGAAACAGAACAGGCTGCCATGGAGGTGAACGAGATGTAGAGTTCTCCAGTATGTCTGGCCACTCCATTATAATGAAATGATCCAAATGCCCTCAGCCATTGTGAACTACAAGACAATAAATGGACCAGTAATCTGTGCATGCGGGTCAAATATTCTTGAAATAAAAAGTAGTGATCAATGAAAGGAGCCTCAATTAATTATTAACTGGAATGCAGCCCATTAAAAATTGAGGTTGGGAGGTGTTGTGTGCAAGATATCCATGGGACATTGCACATCCTTTAATTGCAGAATATAGTTCAGTAACTTGCACCTAAAAGTGTCCAATTTTTAGTTTTATTGTCTTTATATCTTTATATTGTTATAAAGGAGCATATATTACATGTAGCCTCTTCATAATATGGATTGTAAATAGTTGACGACCCAGCACTGATCCCTGACACAGCATATTAGTTGCATCTTGCCAACTTGCAAATGGACCAATTATTTATCGTTTATTTACAATCCATTAACCAACCCTCCATTTACAATGGTAAATTACTCTCAATTCCATAAACTCTTTGGCATCTGACTGAAAGCCTTAAAAAATGTAAAAAGATAACACCCAATGGATCCCCTTTATCTATGCTGCTGGTTATGTCTTCAAAGGACTCCAATTAATTTGTTAAACATGATTTCCTTTTCAGAAAGTTGCACTGACTCTGCCTAATGATGTTGTATACTCTCTGTGGTCAGTTTGTTGTTGGATTAATAATCTATTGTTATACTTTGTGACTACTGATATCAGATTAACAAGTTGATATTTCTTCTTCTAGACTAGGGGTGTTAAATTTGGAGTTTCCCAATCTGTGGGAAAAAAATCAGGATCTAAGACATTGTGAAAGATCACAAACAAAACATTCACCATCTCTGCAGACTCATCTTCAGCAACCCTAGCAAGTAAAAATAAGAATTGGGAATGTATAATAGACAGCTGATATATACAACACACTTTATAGAGCTATTCAACTTCAAATTGCTCACAATTTTCCTTATAAGCATTTAGAACCAAATTCATTTTTCTCAATAAGTACTCAGTATGCGAAGAACCCCTTTGAAAGGAACCATTTAAATCCATCATTTGTCAGCAGCAATGAAGAGTAACTGCTGGTGTCTGAATTGTCTTATTGTGTAAACTAATGAGGCCTTTTTGTGTTCATGATTTTGCCCATTTCATTGCTAGCAGTGCCTATTAATAAATGGCACACAACCTCAATGTCTCAAGCCTTATCTGCTGCTTGAATGACTCTTCCATTGGAACAGACTTGGAGAAAAAAATCCTATATGCAAGAAAATCGGTTCCAATGTGAAATAGCACAGGCATGGACACAATGATCCAAATAACCCTTCTTTACTGATTTTGACGATAATCTATCGCATAATTAAATTATATGGTGCTTGAAACTATTTTCACCTACCAAAATCACATCAATGTCAATCTGAGAATATATTTTGGTTTACCCGTAACGATGTTTATGCTTTTCTTAACAAGTAATTCTCAGAAAAAGACTAACAAAATAAAACAATGCCTTCTGCATTAACTGATATAGAGACAATGTTATTTTTTATTTCTAATGAAATAGCAATACAATTTACTGACCACCACAAATCGATCCTTTTCAGGTTTATGTTGTTGAGACATTTAAGTCAATTATTTTAATGGTTTTAATCTTGCAGCTGCCAGAAACAACCAACCCTGACTTGCCATTCGTTGAAATCCTGCCAGCTCCTGCAGAAGCTGGCTCATCACCAATATATTTTTTACTGGTTTCCGAATCCCCATTTTAATTACCATGGTTTCAATCCAACAATAATTCATCAGTCAGAACTGTTTTCGATGTCAAACTAAGGTAAATTTGTCTACACCTACTACCATATTTATACCAAGTGATTCCGTTTGCCCGAATGGAAAACATAAATATTTTGAAATTACTTTCAATGCCAGAACTTGCAGTGTTTTAAACGTGTAGACAAATTGGCATGATTTTCCTTAAACTACATTGTTCACATATATATTGGCACAATTCCACATCGCTAAGTTAAACAAGTGAAGAAGGTATTTGTAAATCAATCCAACCACCAGTTATAATTTCTCACTGTCATGGCAACAATGTACTCATGTACTAAATGCTAGATGATAGCTGAAAATGCATAGATGCTTGACACAGTATGCATTCCAAAGTAGTGTCTAAAAAATACACATAACTTCCACCACAAGAGAGAGAACCATTAAAACAGAGCAGTTTACAGACCAGTAGGAGGGCAACTCGCCCACTGTGACTGGGTTGAGTCTTTGTGAGAGCCCTCTAAACTTACTTCCAAACTTCTGAAGATACACATACACATTAACTTACTTTCTTTCTCTCTACAGATTAACCCAGCCTGCTGAGTATTTCATCCTTTCTCCATATACCTGCATCTTTCACAGATTCAAATATTTATCACGTTTTTTCCTGATTTACCTTCAATCTATAAGCACTGCAAGTCTTATCCCTCAAGCTCCCGCAAGAGCCTAAATGTACTTAATTGTTCCATTTAAAATGAAAACGCACGTGCAACTTGTTTCAAAGTCATTGAGGCTGAACCCAACATTTTGGAAACGGATCTGGAGTAGCCATATTCATAATGTGGCCACAAGGGAAGGTCTGAGGCTGGGAATCCTGTAGAAAGCAATTCACCCTTAACTCTCCAAAATCTGCCTAGGATGTACGTCACAAGTCAGGAGTGTGATGGCATACTCTCCACTTTTCTGAATGAATTCAGCTTCAACAACGCTCAAGAAACTCAACACAATATAGGACATAGTTGCCCCATTCACAACAATTCATGCACTCCACCACTGGTGCACAACAGCAGTAGTTTGTACCATCTACACATTGCACTGCAGCAACTCACCAGGACTCCAGAGATAGCATCTTCCAAAGAATTACCTCAGCAAACTAGGGCAGCAAGAGCATGAGAACATCAACAACTAGAAGTTGCCTTCCAAGCCACACACTATCCTGACTTAGAAATATATATATTGTTGGTGCTTCACCATTGGTCAAAATGGAGGAACTCTTTGAATAAGCTCATCCTTAAATGTCTGAGCCTGGGCCTTGGGGCCTCCATCTCCAAATGGCTTCTGGACTTCTTGACCCACAGTTGTTGAGAATTAGTCAGAAGATTTCCTCTGCTGTGATCCTCAACACTGGTGCACCTCAGGATTGTGTGTTCACTCCCTTGCGTTACTCCCTGCATTTCTATGACTGTGTGGTCAGGTACAACACCAAACCAATCATCAACTAAGACGTCACCATTGGTACCACTTTTATCAGCCGTATCTATAACAACGAGATGAAGTACAGAAAAAGGATTGAGGACCTAGTGATATGGTGTCAGGACAATAAGATAGCCCTTAAAACAAGCAAGACAAAAGTGCTGGTTGTTGACATAAAGAAACAATAAGGGGGAGGGGGGAGAATGGGGGGAGGGGATGAACATAACCTTGTCTGCATCAATGGAGCTGCTGTGGACAAGTATGTCAACAACTTTAAGTTTCTAATTAGCCATATCACTAACAACCTATCCTGGTTCCTTTCATACTTGTGCATCAATCAGCATATTTACTTTCTTTGGCATCTGAGAAGATTCGGCAAGTCCATGAAGATTCTCTCTATAGAGATATCAATAGCATTTTATAGATATGCTACAGAATATATTGAGACGTGATGCAACTCAGCCTGGAATTGCAAATGCCCTATTCTTAACTGCTTGTACCTGTAGAGTGGTGAACTGGCTTATGACTTACTTCCATCCAATCCAGGATGGGTGCTTCAGGATGGCTGGAAGTATCACCAAGGATACATGTCATCCTTGCCTTCCTTTTTTCCTTCTGGGAGAAGATATATGAGCTTGGAGGCTTGCATGTCGGACTTAACAATAGCTGTTGCAGTTATATTTTCATAATTTGAATTACTTCAAACAAATGTTCTGGTCTCATCAAAATTGCACTAACAATTTTATGCACAAAATTGTGATGAAAATTTTAAAAAAACTGATGCTGATGCTAATAAGCTGCATTTGAACAGAAAATGCTGGAAACCCTCCACAGGCCAAACAGCATCTATGGAAAGAAAAACAAAGTTAATGGTTTAGGTCAGAGATCTTTCACAAGAAATATATGGAGAGATAATAAAGGTAATTTTAAGTTGCTGTAAAGATGGTATGAGAGGTTGACAAGACAGAGGGAATATCCTAAATAGGGCGAGGCCAGGCCAAATGAGTAAATAGGGCAGTTAGAAGTTGCTTCTTTTTGCGTTCCTGTGTAGCATTCTGCACAAGCCTGGCTGTACTAATGTAAAGAGAAAAAACAAAATTATGATACCTCATCTGCAGAATCTGAGAGAGTCCATTTATTTTCCACTTGCTCCAAAGTATTCACACCTCCAAAGGTGTGGCTCCATGATAGAATTTACTATCTCAATGGGGCCAAATTAGTGTTTTAAAAGTTTAGTGTAATTTGTCCATTTTGTGAACTCTTTGCATCTATTTATGGATCTATTTACACTTTTGTACGGACTTGATTTTACTCACATTATTCAATCTTATCATTTCTCAAAGATGTACAATTGGTCCAACATCAAGCTGTACTTTATTTATTGTCACATCATTTTATAATTGCAAACTAATTTCTAAATGTGTGGAATCCCTGGGTTATAAGCATTGAAGCCACAACATAAGGCTTCACAGCTTGTTAATGTATTCCAGAAACATCAGACAATAATTAAAAGTGTGTCTGGCTCCAGCACTCTAGACATTAGGAAAGAACACCCACAATCCACTGAAACTTTGGCGCTTTAAAATATTGCCATGTTTTCAAATGAACTGGAAGCTACCATGGTAGAGTACACAGAATATAATCTGGAAATTCATGGGTGCATGTGTCACCTTGGTTCATTTAGGAGTACTCACCTCTGAGTTCACACGCCACAATCCAATCATAAATTTCAGCCTATGATCTTGGCTGCCTTTTGTGCAGTGTGGCATTGACTGGACTCCCCACCAAAATTGCTGAGATTATCTGGTGTTTGTTGGGCCTTGCTGTGTGAAAACTGCTTATTATCTTTGCCTATGTAACAATCCCACACTTAGAATGTAATCTGTTACCTGTAACATTCAAGATATGCAATGTAAATATAATGCAGTGAAAGTAGTTTTTTTTCTATATTGTATAGAAAGCAAATGCCATTTCCTTTTTCATCTAGAGGATACCACGAAAAGCAAAGAAAATATTCAAAAATAAATTAAGATATGATTGAAATAAATGTATGCATCACTTACTCAGCTTCTTAGAGAAGTACAGTAATTGTACAACTTACGGGTTACACACACAGCTTCCACCCAAGCAGTGTTGATGAGATTTTATATTTTAGACATATTTTATTTTATTCAGTCAAGGGATGTGTACACAGTACACCGTTTGCAAGGCCAGCATTTACCGCTTTTCCTTACATGCCCTTCATACATTCATAATGTCATACAGTCTGGCTGGCTGGCTCATCATTGCCAACCTTCAAGTAATCATTTACACTAAGCTCATTTTGTATTCTCCCCACATTTCTATCAACTATCCCCAGATCCTACCACTCACACACTGGAGGTAGTTATTTTACCAAACCACACGTCTTTGGGATGTAGGAGCCAACTGGAATGGCCGGAGGAAAGTGTGCAATCTCCACACAGACAAGACCAGTGGTCAGGATTGAACCCAAGTCACTGAGACAGTTGTTCTACAGCTGCATCACTGCTGTCCATCCATAATTATGTGGTACATTTATGTCAACCAATGCCAGCTTTTATCTCGAGCATACTGAGTATATTTTTAATGGGTTTCAGTATATTCTCTATCAAAAGCTTTCTGTAATGCCGATTTCCTGTAAAATCACATTGTTGTAAAGGCCACTGAATTGAGTTGAAGAAGCTCTCCTGTTACATTGATATGGTTCTGTAAAAATGCAGAAACTAATGATAAATCTTTAATCTGCTCACAAGCCTGTCACATAAAATGAAATATCTCTTCTGATCCTCATGCGTGCAATATTTGATCCTAATACTTGAACAATGCACGATAAAGCATAATCACAGGAGGTAAAATAAAGATAAGTAACAAAAGGTAAACTGGGAGATTTGATCACACAACAGAAGAGTTCATCTGGAAATCAGTTATAAATAGTATTATTTATTTATCTTTTTTTAAAACTCAGAGTAACTAAGTGGATTCGTGAACATATTCTCCCTCTGTGCGTTCTGAACTGCAGATTAAGCAAACTTAATCTACGTGTAATCTGTATAGGGAACTGATTTTGTATTAAAAAGTGACCTCACAGTTCTAACCACTTCAACAAAAAAAAAGCTCTCTTAATCTGAACTAAAGGTGTCCAAAATAAAATTAATTGTGAAAGGACCTCATTATTTCAACCAACCATTTAACCCTCTGCTCCATTGCTGTCTACATATTCATGGAAAAACTAGTAATTCAAGTTTTATTTTCTGCAATGAAATGATATGACAAACAATAAAGCCATCCATTGCGCCAGACCTCTGCCTTTGCCAGCTGTTTACATTCATCCATTAACCTTTAAGCTACCACCGAGGGAATAACACCAGAGTATGATATTTCCTTTGATGTCTCTTCCCATAATAAATGGACATACGTCCGTGAAAAGGGATTTGTGACTTTGGATTTCAGGCCTGGGAGATTCAGCCCTTTTACACTCACAGAACATATTCCATTCGACAGTAAATGGCAATAGAGCTGAGGAAAAAAATAGCTCAGGATCAAGCTTAAAGTTGCACCTCAATTATGAGCAAGCTGAAATTGATCTTATGTTGGTCAAGACTCTGAAAGGTGTATCCCTAAAACAATGAAGGGTATTTGTTTCTTTCATCATCGGAATTGAACCAGAAAGGGGAAAATCACCTTCACATCCTTCCAAACCATCTGTCACTTGCAATTCAAAGAGCTTAGAAATGTAACTGAGAACAAACATATGGCAACAAATTAATTCAAAAAAACAATTCCATGGGGGGGCAAGAGGGGGGGGAGAGGGGGGGAAAGAGGGGGGGAAAGAGGGGGAGGGGGAAGAGGGGAGGGGAAGAAAGAGGGGGGGGAAGAGGTGGGGGAAGAGGGGGGGAAAGAGGGGGGGGGGGGAAGGACAGGGAGTGGAGACACTTTTAAGAAGCCAGACAACTTTTAATAAGCCAGAGATACACAGCTGTAAAGTTTTGCAGGCATTTAACATTACCAGTCGGTTTTCCTTGGTTCTGAAAACTAATGCTTATGTTTTTTTTCCCCAATGAGCTAATTAAAATGCCCAGTCAGCAAAGGAGATTACCTACGGCTACCTCGACTACCTACAACGACATGGCAACCCCACTACCATTGCATTATGTGTTCAAAAGTATCTATTTTCTCCATACCAAACAATTTTTGCTCGCAGAAAATGTTTCAACGTGTTGAAAAATTTTCCGCGACCAAACTGAGGCCACAAGTAGTAACGACTATGCGGGATCTCCTCTCGACCATGTAGGAGACTTACCAGTGACCACCAACAACCATATGTCGACCATGCTGTGAGCTTGTGGTGAGTGCAGACTCTCCTAAACTTGCCAATAAGGCCGCCATAGTGGGGCAGGCCCTTTAGATGCCGCTCTTAGGGCTAAAGGAATCCAGGGATATGGTGAGAAAGCAGGAATGGGGTACATTTTAGATGATCAGCCACTATCATGTTGAATGGCGGTGCAGGGTCGAAGGACTGAATGGCCTACTCCTGCACCTATTTTTCTATGTTTCGATGTTTCTTTCAAGCTACTGGATAAAATAAAGGTTCACAATATGTTCTACCTTCCTATGCATGCATGAGTGGCTTTTTTTAATACTAGAAATATGAAGAAGATATAAGGGGTTAAAAGGGTGTTGAGTGAGGGGGGGAGGGAGGTAATTATATTAAGCAATGATTTCATTATTAAATAGATAAGAGTACAAAAGTCACTGGATAAAGCTTGGCAGTTCATTAGAACTCTTCTAAACTGGTTTGAATTACATTTTAATTGAAGTCTGTAACTTAGCTGGGGGGAAGTGGCTTTATGTGTTTTTAATTACATAGAATTAAAATTTAATCAATCTGTGATACGACTTTAACCGTTTTAATACTCATTACAAGCTGTTCAAAACAGTCCTCGGGAAAATATTCAGGCTGAAATATTATTTTGTCAAAAGGATCCTAACTGTATTTAACCTGTCGTGAGCAGAAAGACAGAACAGCTTTCCTGCCACATAATTGTAGTTCAGTAGTTGTCAGGTCGAAAAAATAGATCCATAAGGCTTTTCTTTTCTGGGATCCAAGATGGCGGCACACGTCTCCTCCTGTCTCTAACTGTGTCTATTTGTTTTACATATTTGTTTTACAAATATGACTGAGTGACTGAGTGACTTTTCTGTAAGTCATCTGCGAGCATTATCATTCGAATTATCATTCCGTCGGGAAACCACGGAACGGATTTTTTTAGGACTTTCCCTGCACAAATGTGTGGCTTCGTTGGTTGAGGCGAAATAGTCTGGTTGTCTTTCTCCTCGATTTTCGGGATCTCAACGTACAATGTCGCTGCTCGTGGCTGCTCTTTTCCTATTAATTTGGAGCGGCACCGGGGGAAGCCCCCACGGGACTGAAAACTCCTGTCCAGTCAACTCTACACCGGTTTTACCATGCCGGGGGACGTGCGCTTCTGGCAGTCTGCTGGGCATTAGTTTGTCACCTATGACTCTTCTGCCCCCCGCATCTATGGACTTGGCCCATCTGGTCAGCTTGATGGCCTTACAAGACAACTTTATTATTCCTTCAAGCTGCCTTCGTGACTTTCTAAAATTTTTAAAGATTAAAAAAGATCATTCAAGCAAATCTATAAGGTCTGATTATAGGTGTATAATTGTTCTGTTGCTGCTGATTTCAGGGAATGTTCAACCTAATCCAGGCCCAGGCTCTGCTGAGTCTGCTGTTAATTTTAACATCCCTGCTGAATTTAAATCAAGGTCTGGACTTGGTTTCACCCATTTGAATGTGCGCAGTATGATTGCTAAAATGGATATGATTCGTATCTGGGCTCATTCAACTGATGCTGATGTTATTGTCATATCTGAAACTTAGCTAAACAAAGCAGTTTTAAACAAGGATATCAACATTGACAGCTACAATGTGTATAGGACTGACCGACTCAAGAAGGGCGGAGGGGTCGCAGTCTATGTCAAATCTAAGTTTCATGTGAAGATCCGTCTCTCTACATCAGTAAGTAAGCAATTTGAACTTCTGACTCTTGACATGGAAATCTCAAAAACTCCCCACATCACTGTCGTCGTTGCTATAGGCCACCTTCAGCTATCAGCTGCACCTTACCATCTTTAATGGAGCTTTTATCCGGGTTGAACGTTAATGAAATTGTCCTTATTGGTGACTTAAACTGGAACTGGTTGCTACCAGCATCAGATGATTTTAAAGCATTTTGTGATTCGTTTAATTTCTTTCAGATTGTTGACAGTCCTACTAGACCTAATCTGAAATGTCCGGAAAAACCTTCTTTAATTGATCTTATCTTAACTAATGTTCCTCATAAATATTCTGCTGCTTCTGTTTTTGCCAATGACATCAGTGACCACTGTGTCATTGCAACAGTAAGAAATACAAAAGTTCCTAAAACCAAACCGCGTGTCATCATAAAGTGGGACATGAAACATTTTGTGGAGCAAGCATTTTTTCATGACCTGTTTCTCTTTGGCTGGGAGAAAATTAATGTAATTCCTGATGTTGAAAATGCCTGGAAATTCTTTTATGATGGTTTTATTGGAATTGTTAACAAGCACGCTCCTTTTAGGAAGTATAGAATAAAGGGCAGGGATAATGCATGGTTCACGTCAGAGTTATCCAATTTACTCCATGAGCGCAATGTGGCATGGTCTAAAGCCAGGAGTACTGGTCTTGGATCAGACTGGTTGCTCTTTAGGCAGCTGCGAAATGCAAGCACAGTTGCAATTAGAAAAGCCAAAGCTGATCATTTCCTTACTGAAACTTCAAATAACCTAAACAATCCGTTGAAATTCTGGAAAACCATTAAATCAATAATTGGAAATAAAAATGTTATTGAGCTACCTCCATGCATTGTCAAAGATTCTATCCAAATTTGTGAAAAGGCCAACATGCTTGGTTGTTTTAATGAGCAGTTCATTGCCTCTGGTTCACCTTTTAACTCTCAAAACACAGTCTGAAGAAGGGTCTCGACCCGAAACGTCGCCTATCTCCTTCGCTCCTTAGATGCTGCTGCACCCGCTGAGTTTCTCCAGCTTTTTGTGTACCCACAGCTCAAGGCTCCTCTGCTTGCTCTGATAGTAGTTGTTTTTTTGAGGGACAAGCCTTTACTTTTGACGCTGTTACACTTTCAGAGGTGCATAAGGCCCTGAGATGTTTAGACACAAAAAGATCGGCAGGTCCCGACAACCTTGAGCCTTACTTCCTAAAGTTAGCTGCTGATTTTATTGCTTTGCCTCCGACTTATCTTTTTAATCTATCCCTGGAGACAAACGAAATTCCCCTTATTTGGAAATCTACCTTTGTTCTCCCACTGTTTAAAGAGGGAGACCCCACTGTGCTAAACAACTATAGGCCCATCTCCAAACTGTCTGTTTTAAGTAAGGTGCTGGAATCCATTGTAAACCAACAACTGATGGACTTTTTATCAACTAACAGTATTTTATCTGAATTTCAATCTGGTTTTAGGAAAAAATATAGTACGTCAACAGCTGCTTTAAAAGTAGTAAATGATTTTATTGAATTTTTAGACAATAAGCAACACTGTGCAGCCCTTTTCGTTGACCTATCAAAGGCTTTCGATACTGTGGATCATGCCTTATTGTTACAAAGAGTATGCAGCATCGGTTTGTCTGATCAAGCTGTCTGTTGGTTTAAAAACTATCTATCAGGCACATTCCAGTGTGTGCGAGCAGAAGGTATTACTTCTAGCTCACTTAATGTATCCAAGGGTGTGCCATAGGGATCGGTTCTAGGACCTTTATTATTTACTATTTATATTAATAGTCTAGATCATAAAGCAGCGAACGCAAATTTTCACTTTTATGCTGACGACAAAGTGATATATTGCTCTGCATCTACCCCAAATCAGGCTCTCTGTCAGCTCCAAACTGCTTTTAACACTGTGCAACGTAACCCGTGTGATTTAAAACTTGTTTTAAATGCTGACAAGACAAAGCTCATGCTGTTCACTAAAGCTAAATCAAAGCCCTCGGACCTCCCTTCTATCACCACTTTGCAGGGCTCTGTGGTTGAATCTGCGTCTCAATATAAATATCTTGGAATTATAATTGATGATTCTCTCTTTTAAATCTCATATCCAGCAACTTGTGAAAAAACTAAAGATAAAATTAGGTTTTTACTTTAGAAACAAATAGTAAGATTAAACGAGAACTTACCAGTTTGAAGTTTGGTCTTTATTTTATGAGGAGTCGAGTTGAGGGACTACGTGAATAGAAGCCCGTACAGCCGTTGGTGCGTCAATCTTCAAAGCAGCGGAGTGAATTCACAGCTAACAATGACTGAAGTATAATGGTAAGATGATAAAACTAGAACTACCAGATGAGATCTATGAGGGTGGGAGCGGAGGGCACGTAGTCCCTCAACTCGACTCCTCATAAAATAAAGATCAAACTTCAAACTGGTAAGTTCTCGTTTAATCTTACTATTTTACTTCGGAGTCACGTGAGTGACTGCGTGAAGATTTCAAAGCACTGTGAATTCACGCCGCAGACCCAAATCCGACGTTCACACTGCCTGGATTGACTCAAAGTCGTTAGCAATCAATCATGCATCAATAATAACATTTGTTAAATGAATAACAGTTTATTTACAAACAAAATCATAAGAAACCCCTCTAACTCAGGGGAAACTATAACAGTACTGAAACCAGAATCAGCAAACACCCCGAGCCTTGAAATCGGCTAGTGATAAAACCTCTGAAAAGTTTGCTCACTGGACCATCCTGCGGCCGCGAGGATATGGTCTATTGGCACGTCCATCGCCCTTGCCGCAGAAGTTGATGCCGCCCTGGTGGAATGAGATTTGAATTTATCAGTATCAATTTCAGCACTTGCCAGGACCTGCTTTAGCCACCTTGAAATTGTTTGCACCGACACCTTACTGTGTGGTTTTTTGTGACTAATAAACAAAGCCGACTCTGTTCCTCTCAGAGGTTTAGTAATCTCAATGTAATGAGATAAATGTGAAACTACACACAAGCGATCATCTGCGGGGTATGCTGAAAACACAATCTTACATCCTGTCATGCCTCTTCTATTATGTTTCAAATCATAGACATAAAACATAATGGCATCTGCCGACACATGCATTCTATCTAGCCGTAGCTTTTGCAACGTTTGTACACGTTGAGCTGAAACCAACGCCATAAGCATGACCACCTTAATAGTTAATTTGGCTATAGATAGGCTTGTAACCGGAGCCCACTGGCGAAGAACCATAAGAGCCTCACTCACATTCCAAATACCGGCATACCTGGGTTTAGGAGGATTAGAATTGAAAACTCCCTTCTTGGATCGTGAAACTAACGGATGTGTCCCTACTGTATGTAATTCTGCATTCATAGGTAAATAAGAAGACAGAGCACTTCTGGCTCAATTGATCGTACTGTAACTTAATTTTTGGTCAAAATAAAGAGTTGACAAAACTCCAATACGTCCGTGATCCCTGCAGTGTGATATACAATATTCTGCTGTAGGCAGAATTGCTCCCACTTCCTTATATAGGTGAGATATTGCTGCTGTGTACTATCCCTGCAGGCCGACGTGAGAACATCCACAGTCCGATGAGACAGTCCTCTCCCCAGGTATGGCCTCCTTAAAATCTGCAAATTAACAGATCAATACGATCATGTAAAGGATGTTGATCCCCATTGACTGGATTTACCAGTAGATTTTTATTCTTGGGAATAATCATGTAAGGCTCCCTAGCCATTTGTAATACAACAGGAAACCATGCTTGTGTAGGCCAATCTGGCACTACCAATACCCCTGAAGCGGAGTCCTCCTTGATCTTTTGCAAACATCTGCTGATGAGACAGAATGGAGGAAATACATACACAAACATTCCTCCCCAATGCAGCGAAAACGCATCCACTGCTACTGCCCCAAGATCTGGTTCCCATGAAACATATCTAGGTAACTGATGATTTAATCGAGATGCAAACAAGTCAATATCTGGCAATCCATACTGAACAATCATTTGGTTAAATACATCCTGATTTAACATCCATTCAATGTTGTCATTTAAACTGACGTGACCTAGTGTCAGCTACAGTGTTGAATCTTCCTGGCAAATAAAGTGCTGAAAGCCAGATATTTTGGTCAATACACCAGCTCCTAATCTGGTTAGCCAGTCTGTCACAAGACTGTGACTTAACTCCACCCATGTGGTTTACATATGCCACTGCTGTGGTGTTGTCAATCTGGACCTGCACATGCAAGTCCCTGCTTGTAGAACAATAAGCTTTGAGCCCATACCAGGTGCCCAACAACTCTAAATAATTAATCCCTCTTAGTTGAAGAAGCGATGTCTCATCCACATTCCATCTGCCTCCACAACTAGAAGACATATCTGTTGCACCCCAACCCAGTGCACTTACATCAGTCTGTAATATCAGTGACGGTGGTTCCACCAAAACCTTCCTAAAACTTTTTGAAACATGTACTATCCACCATTTTATGTCAGGAATCGCCCAGCTGACAACTGTATAGGCCTATCAAAATGGCCCCTTTGTATTCTCAGTGCCTGTTCCTTTGATCGTTGTAATTGTTGATAATGCAGAGGACCATACTGCACAGCTGGAAATGCTGCAACAAACTTCCCAATTAACCTGGCTACTTGTCTAATCGAAGGCCGTTGTTCTCCAACGAGATTAACACAGTCCTCAATTAACTGATTCAATTTATCCCTGGGCAAAGTTACCAACATGTGATTGGAATTAATGGTAAATCCCAGATAATCAATAATTTGGACTGGTGATAATTTAAATTTATCTGGGTGAATAACAAATCCCATTAGTTCAAAAGTGATTTTAACAACTGAAACTGATGATTGAGTTTCAGCATGAGTCTTTCCAACAATCAGAATATCATCTAAATAGGCCATTACCACATACCCCTGAGCTCTAAGTAATGCTGACACAGGTTTTACCAATTTAGTAAATAATCTAGGAGCTGAAGTTAATCCATTCGGCAATGCCCAGAATTGCCACAGCTGAGTCATCCAAATAAATTTCAAATATCTTCTATCATCACCATGAATAGACACTGAGTAATACACATTCTTTAAATCAATGGTTGCCATATAACACCCTTTGGACACTAGATGTTTGACCGTGGTAAAGGTCTCCATTTTGAAATGCCTACAACAAACAAATTTGTTCAAACTCGATAAATCCAGAATAATTCTACATCCCCCAGTCTTTTTAGATCTGGGAAATATACTTGACAGAAATTGTTGACTTTGATAGACAGAAGGCTCAATTACCCCTTTCTTATGTAACGACTGAATCTCTGCTTGAATAAGCACATTTTCCTCATCTGAAAAAATTAGTTTATGACTAGGAAAATGTTGATTAGGTAGACTGTCCTTAGAGTAAAATTCAATTTTCACCCCTTCAATACTACTAAGTATGAACAAATCTGATGTCAACTGCTGCCATTGTTTGAGAAACAATTTTAACCTTCCCCAATTTGAACAGGAACATCAGTTAATTCATCGTCTGTCAATGTTATATTCCTTACCTGCATCTTCCCTTGCGGACCTTGTTGTCCTCGACCTCTTGTAGAGAAACCTTTTTGCCTTGCTTGCCAGCTGGCTTAATGAGGGCCATGGTTTTAACAACCTCATGACAGTCTTTGACCCTTTTTGCAAGGTTACCACCAAATAACAGATTTCGTGGTGGTACACTGGTCGGTTTGCACAAACTCGCCAAATTCGGATTAGCACTGGCCTAATAGCGGCCCTCCTGATATTATTAATTTCAAAAATGCATTACAAAGGAATCCCAGTTCGTCCTGGTGTGCTTGAACCATATTGCTTGTATCAATAACTTTCACCACAGCTGTAATACCTGCTGACAACAGTTTAAGCACTTTTTTAAAACTTCATCTCCTGGGCCCTAGCAGGCATACCCATCTGTGACCAAATTTGGTGATTAACCACCGGTACCTTCAGGAGATCACAATTAACAGGAGCTTTATAGTTTTTTGCTACTTCATCCATAGCTAGCTCATGTAACTGGTGGGAGAGCATATACTGAATTGCTTCGGCCAATTCTACATCAATCGCCTCTCCTGCCTCTCTAGGCTCAGCAAACTTCCCAGCAATGTTCGGAATTACCTCCAACTGAACTCCTTTACTGCTCTCCCCCAGCATAGAATCAGTGTCAGCAAACTGCACTGATAGAACATCCTCCTCACAGGCAGGATAGTTCTGCAGCCCTGAAACAGGTGCTGCTAGCACAAGCTCTCCATCAGCCTGGCTTGGGCACCATTCCTCCTCACGGAGCTGGTCCCTGTCGAGCATTCTTTTGTAATAAAATCTCGATGTGGGAGAGCCGTGAGCAAACGGACTCTCCTATGGAGGGTATAACCTCCAGGCCCGACTCATCTACGGGCCACAGAGACTTGCCAGTGGCCTTCCGCCCTACTGACAAGCCTCCACTGCCCCCCGGCAGTGGGTCCGCAACCACTGGCTGTGTAGCCAGCACCGGACCAGGTGTACCAGACGGGCCTCCATCCTCAACACTCTCCTGGCCACTTTTCCTTTCTACCCCCGGAGCGCCCCGCCGACACCTTCTTCACTTTCTGCAACATATCTACAAGAACTCCAATCCGTCGCAGAAATTGACCTGTGGTAAAAAAATTTTAAAAACCTTACCTCCGTTTAAACTTACCGCTTGGAGGAGCGCTGCTGCTCCAACCGGCCGACTGCACCAACGTCTGACGTCATGACGCACCAACGGCTGTACGGGCTTCTATTCATGTAGTCACTCACGTGACTCCGAAGTAAAATCTTGTTTTTCTTTTGAAGCCAAAAAAAGACTTGTTGCTGCAACGTTTATGTCTGTGTTGGACTATGGTGATGTTTTATATATGAATGCATCTTCAAAATGCCTACAGTCTTTGGACACGGTCTACCACGGAGCACTGAGATTTGTTACAAATTTTAAAACCCTCACGCTCCACTGCTCTTTGTATGCTCAAGTTGGATGGTTTGCCCTGTCCACCCGCAGACTCCATCATTGGCATATCTTTATTTATAAGACTATCCTCGGTGTTCTTCCTTCATACCTGCAGAAGTATGTAATTCGAAAAAGCACAGGAACGTATCAGCTCCGCTCTGAGGACTTACTAACTAATGTCCGTACTGAACTGGGGTAAAGGGCATTTAGTTATGCTGCTCCCTTCGCATGGAACCAGCTGCAGAATGTACTGAAACTTAAGGAGCTGGTTTCTATAAACAGATTTAAATCTCTTCTTAATGATGTTGAAGCAGGCTCTTCTGTCTGTACATGCTTTGCTTGATGACGTTATGACTGTGACTCTATTTATATGTTCTCTGTTGTTTTTAAATTATTGTCTGTAACTGGGGAACTGTGCTGCTGCCTGTCTTGGCCAGGACTCTCCTGTAAAAGTGATTTTTAATCTCAATGAGACTTCTCCTGGTTAAATAAAGGTTAAATTAAAAAAAAAAAACGTGAGGAAAATCTCTGAGCAGAAAGTAAACTGGCTGTAAATGAAAGAGAAGTAGCAGCTAAAACCCTCTAATGCCCCCTTATGCTACTGGTGATCAGGAAATTAAACACACACAGTTTGTGTCATAAATCCTCCCAAGTTAAAAACGCATTCCGCCACTGCCACTGACAACAAAATTCAAACAAAGGTTGTGGAAGCACAGAAATATTCCAGATCTATGAGATTTCTATTCTTTGCAGTGCATCCACTGATTCCCATCAGGGTTCCTCTTGTAATAGTTTGACCAAGATTGCCATCTCATTTTTGAGAAACTGAACTTTAGCATCCACATCCAAAGATAGGTTCAACTTGAAATTATTTTCCCTGCTTTTGGTAGTTGCAAACTCGACGATTCCAATGTCAATGAAATCCTCTATTTCCTCTAAGTTGTAATTCTTCAAACTGAGCATTATGCTAACACACTGGTCCTCCTCACCCATTACTCTGACCACAGCATGTTGTGAAGTCAACAGAAGCTAAAACACAGAGCAACACAAGAATAGGCCCTTTGCCCCTCAATGTCTGTGGCAAACATGATGCTGCTAAAGTCCAAATCTGAGGGTTTCAAGAAGGATGACCCCATACTGTATAAGAATGCAAAGTATGAGTCTGTACTGACTATCCAGAGATAGATTCTATTTTTTCAAGAGAGATTTAGATCTAGCTCTTAGGGATAAAGGAATCAAGGGATATGGGGAGAAAGCAGGAATGGGGTACTGATTTTGGATGATCATCCATGTTTATATTGAATGGTGGTGCTAGTTCAAAGGGCCAAATTGTCTACTCCTGCACTGATTTTCTATGTTTCAATCAGTCACCTATTTAACTAATGCTGATTTTCTTTTAATCCTCACACATTTCCATCAGCATTTCACATATTCTACCACTCACCTACACCCATGACAATTTATTGTGTTCAATAAACAGGGCTCTCACTTAACTTTTTTTCCCTGTTGTCAGCCGGGTAACCTAGGCAGCTTTTTAGGTTGCCAAATGACAGTTTAGGTGGGCATTTAAGATGGTTTGCATAACGCGTGCGATAATGTGCTCAGATGAAGTGCGTAGTTACCAGTCAGAATTATGCTCAATGAAGCATTCACATATTATTTCTGCTTCAAATAAAGTCACAAACTAAACATATTCACCAATCAAGACATGATATATCCCACAATGACATGCAGCAAAATTATAATACAATATCTCAACTCTTTTTACACATTGCAATTAATGCAATATCTATTAGTTCTTTCCACTTCTAAACTGAAATGTGGTTGGATTATTCAGTGTATGATCAACCCGTGTCAATAAATCCTGGACTATAGTAACATATATATGCTTAATCATGCACACTACAGATTGATGCAAGCATGTTTTCTGTGAAGGACCGAAAATTACCATGACATGGCCATAGCTTGGGTCGTTATTGCTATTGGTACAGAAACACTCTCGCTTCCCACATAATTTATCCACAACAAAATATACAGGTTGCAATGAAATTTCTATAGGCAATTTATGATAATAGCTGTTAAAACCGACTATACCCATCTGACAGGTTAAACATTACACTAACTGACAAGAGATGGTCAAAGGACATAACTGCAGCAAATGTTCTTTTGGTAATATGTTTAAAGGTGTCAAAACGCCACATTACCGGCCATTCAGATTAGATGCACGTGTTGTGAACAGCAGTGAAGATACCCAGTTTGTACGCACCAGATTTAAAAAAAGTTATTGCTAAACGCTGTTTCCATCATTCCCACTTCAGAATTAACGTTAACATTTCAACTGAAATATCTCCTGACCAAATTTGTGATGTATATGATCAACTAGAAGTAAAACCTGGATAAATCCAATATATAGTTGTGAATGTTGCTCATTAAATAACTACAGTACTGATACTGCATATTAAGAGCATTGATTTGCCATTAAAATGAATTCTATTTAGAAGGCAGTCGGTGCGGAATGGATGGATTGAGGCAGGTGAATTAGTACGTGTTGGTTGGAGTAGGTAAAATTGTGAGGGGAGAACACGGGGGATGTCAGTGGTGTTGGATGGGGGGGGGGGGGGGGGGGGGGGGGGGGGGGGTTCAGTACGGGATGGATGGATGTAGACAAAAGTGCTGGAGAAATTCAGCGGGTGAGGGAGCATCTATGGAGTGAAGGAAATAGGCAACGTTTCGGGTCGAGACCCTTCTTCAGACTGTTCTCCCCATTCTTCTTGAATGGGAGGATCAGTACAGGATGGATGGGGGGGTAGATCAGCGCAGGTTGAATGGGGAGGGGGGCTGGGTCAATACAGTGTGGATCGGAGGGTCTGTGCAGGATGAATGGGAATTCACTACAGGATGAATGAGGAGATGTTGCAGGGTAAATGGAGAGTGGGTCAGTACGGGATGAATGCGTGGATTAATACAGGATGGATGGGGGATCAGTACAGGATGGATGGAGGAGAAGTGCAGGATGGATGGGAAGGAGGGTAAGTACAGGATGAATTGGGGGACCAGTGTAGGATGGATGGGGGGGTGGCAGGAGAATCAATGCGAGGTGGATAGGGTGATCAGCGCAGGATGAATAGATGAGTGGGGGTAGATGGGAAGGGGAGCACAGAGGATGTCAGTGTCTGAATAGAGGTGGGAATGGGGATCAGTGCGGAAGAAGAGAGAGAGAAAGAGAGAGAGAGAGAGAGAGAGAGAGAGAGAGAGAGAGAGAGAGAGAGAGAGAGAGAGAGAGAGAGAGAGAGAGAGAGAGAGAGAGAGAGAGAGGTGGGGAGGAAGGTAGGACAGCGCTCCTCGGTCAACATCGCCCCGCTGCCTTAGCCGCCCCTGCCCACCGCCAAGTGCCGCCGCCAAAGGGGGAGGCGGTTGGGATCTCATCGTCACCGCCTCCCCTCCTCCGCCAGGCAACAGCTGCCGCCGGCCTCGGCGTGCGGGAGGGTTTGTTTTGAAAGCGGCGTTAGCGGATTTGCGAGCAGCAGCCTCTATCTGGGCGAGCAGGATGCGGGAGGAGAAGGAGATGGAGCCGCTGTTGCGGCCGCTGCTGCCTTCATTCGCTCTGACCCTTCGTCATCCTGCACCTGGTATCTTTGCCCCACAATACAGCCGTCGCCGACACGCAACGTCACGTTCCTTTTCTCCGGAGATGCTGCCTGACCCGCGGAGTTACTCCAGTTTTTTGTGTCTATCTTCGGTACAAACCAGTATCTGCAGTGCCAAACCGGGCAAAATGACTCGGCGTTTAGGTTGCCCGGCGGCACTTTGGGTGGTCAATGGCACCCGGGCAACTGCTAATTTCGAGCCCTGATAAACGTGCCAACCTGCAGACATTTCAAATATAGGAGAAAGGTAGTAAGGGAATCAGGGGTTAAGGGGAGAAGGCAGAAGAATGGGATTAAGCGGGAAAGATAGATCAGCCATGATTGAATGGCGGAGTAGACATTATGAGCTGGATGGCCTAATTCTGCTCCTAGAAACATAGAAACATAGAAAATAGGTGCAGGAGTAGGCCATTCGGCCCTTCGAGCCTGCACCACCATTGAATATGATCATGGCTGATCATCCAACTCAGTATCCCATAGAACGTATGAACATATAAACTGGAGTACCCAGAGGAAACTCAGCAGGTCATAGAAAGAATGTGCAAACATTACAGGACAGGATTGGTGTCCAGGACCAACCCTTGCTCATTGGAGTGGTGAAGCAGCTGTTCTACTAGCTGCATCACTCCACATTGAATGAAGGCTCATATTTGAAAATCTATTGTGATACCAGTAATTGCTGATACCAATTCAGGAGCGGCACAGTAGCGCAGCTGGTAGAACCGCTGCCTCAAAGCGCCAGAGACCTAGGATCGATCCTGACCTCGGCTGCTGTCTGTGTGGTGTTTGCACATTCTCTCTATGACTTTGTGGGTTTTCTTCAGGCACTCCGGTTTCCTCCCACATCTGAAAGACGTGTGGGTTTGCAGGTTATTTGGCCTCTGTAAATTGCCCCTTATGTGCAGTGAATGGAAGAAAAAGTGGGATTACATAGAACTGGTGCGAACGGGCGATCGATGGTCGGCATGGACATAGTGGGCCGGAGGGCCTGTTTCTATGCTGTATCTTAGACAATAGACAATAGGTGCAGGAGTAGGCCATTCAGCCCTTCGAGCCAGCACCGCCAGTCAATGTGATCATGGCTGATCATCCCCAATCAGAACCCCCAGGGCTCGAAATTAGCAGTTGCCCGGGTGCCACTGACTACTCAAATTGCCGCCGGGCAACCTAAACGCTGAGTCATTTTGCCCGGATTGGCAACTTGGTTTATACCGAAGATATACCGTGGGAAAGATGCTTAGTGTGGCGTGACGGAGGGTCGGAGCGAATGACGGACCCTGCACAGCAGCAGTGGCGGCTCCATCTCCTCCTCCTCCTCCCGCACCCCGCCCGGCCTGATAACACTATAGGATCTTTGCTGATAACGGACGCTATTGCCACTCTGCCAATGGCGCTTTCAAAACAAACCCTTGGAGGAGGGAGGTGTCGGTCAGAGGTGGAAGTAGGGGGGGTGGGGGGGTGGGACTGAGGATAGAGCGCGGTGATTGGAGGAGGGAGATGTGCCAAAACACTCTCAGCAGACCTGCACCGCAGCCAGGATCGAATCCGGTCTCCGGCGCTGCAGTCGCTGCCGAACCGCCGCTGGACCATCCCCGTCCCCACCCGAGAGCCCCCCCATGCCAGGTGGTGGCCAGAAGCGTCGGGAGTCAGACGGGCACGGTGCCCACAGGTCCACAGCCAGTGCAGAGAAGCAGCGCTAAACCCAGCTCAACTCTGCCTGTCCCGCCAGGTTATCTCTGCCTGGATTTACGGGAAATATGTCCAGGCATGACCAGGCGAGACAGGCAGAGTTGAGCTGCTTTCAGCGCTGGATTGAGCGTCCGAAGCCTCGCGTGCGTGTGTGTGTGAGTGTGCGCATGCACGCGCGGCCGCCAAGATATTGTGTCCCCTGGTCCCCTCCATATTTTGATAGTGATTTGAGCGATGATGCGAGTGCTGACCTTCCATCTCACCTCCTCTGCCTCTCTCTCTCTCTCTCTCTCTCTCTCTCTCGTACGCCCCCTCCATCCCCCTTATCCTGAGACCCCTCCTCTCCATCCCGCACTGATCCCCATTCCTGCCTCTATTCAGTCCTCACTGACATCCCCTGTGCTCCCCTCCTCATCTACCCACCCCCCCATCTATTCATCCTGCACTGATCTCCCTAAACACCTCGCATTGATTCTCCTGCCACTCCCCATCAATCCTACACTGATCCCCCAATTCATCCAGTACTGACCCCCCTTCACATCCATCCTGCACTGCTTCTCCTCTTCATCCTGCACTGCTCCCCCCCATCCATCCTGCACAGGATCCCCCCATTCAACCTCACTGTCATCCCCCCCCCGCGTTCTCCCCTCACAATTTTACCTACTCCAACCAACACACACTAATTGCCCTGGCTCAATCCATCCATTCCGCACCGATTGCCTTCTCAAACCCCCCCATCCCCACGTATCCATCCTGCACTGATTCACCCCCCCCTCCCCCACCCCCCCCCTCCCCCACCCGACCCTATTGTGCTGGAAATGTCTTCAGAGCAAACATTTACTATGTTTGATAATGGAATGCAATCAAATATGTTTTAATTCCCAATGTTATTATTTGTTTTAATCCATAAAAACGGATTAATTAAATTGTGAACACGTGAAACATTAAAACCGCAGTGTTCGATTGTCATTGCTACTGTTGACACGTTATTACAGAATTCATTTTAACGTCAAATCAATGATCTTAATATGGAATATCCGTACTGTAGTTATTTAATGAGCAACATTCACAACCATACGTTGGATTTATCCAGGCTTTACTTCTACAGTCAGTCATATACATCACAAATTTGGTCAGGAGATATCTTAGTTGAAATTTTAGCATTAATTCTTAAGTGGAATTGATGGAAAAAGTGTTTATCAATAATTTTTTAAAAAATTGTTGCTTACAAACTGGGTATCTTCATTGCTGTTCTCAACACATACAACTAATCTGAATGTCCGGCAATGTGGCGTCTTGACACCTTTAAATATGTTACCAAAAGAACATGTCCTTTGGCCATCTCGTTAGTTAGTGTAATGTTTAACCTGTCAGATGGGTATAGTCAGATTTGACAGCTATTTTTTATCAAAAATGCCTTTAGAAAATTCCTTGTAACCTGTATATTTTGTTGTGGATAAATGTGGGAAGCGAGAGTGTTTTGGAACCAATAGCAATAACAACCCATGCTATGGCCATGTCATGATAATTTTCGGTCCTTCACAGAAAACATGCTTGCATCAATCTGTAGTGTGCTTGGTTAAGCATATATGTTATCATGGTCCAGGATTTATTTACACAAGTTGATCATACGCTGAATAATCCAACCACATTTTTGTTTGGAAGTGGAAAGAAATAATAAAAATTGCATTAATTGCAATGTGTAAAAAGAGTTGAGATACTGTATGATAATTTTGCTGCATGTCATTGTGGTATACATCATGTCTTGATTGGTGAATATGTTTAGTTTGTGACTTTATTTGAAGCAGAAATAATATGTGAATGCTTCATTGAGCATAATTCCAACTGGTAACTACGCACTTCATCCGAGCACATTATCGCACGCATCCTAAATGACCACCTAAACTGTCATTTGGCAACCTAAAAAGCTGCCACGGTTGCCCAGCTTGCAACAGGGGAAAAAAGTTAAGCGAGAGCCCTGACCCCGTTCCTGCCTTCTCCCCATATCCCCAGACTCCGTTACTTTTAAGAGCCCTATCTAGCTCTCTCTTGGAAGCATCCAGAGAACCCGCCTCCACCGCCCTCTGAGGCAGAGAATTCCACAGACTCACCACTCTCTGTGAGACAAAGTGTTTCCTTGTCTCCGTTCTAAATGGCTTACTCCTTAATCTTAAACTGTGGCCCCTGGTTCTGGTCTCCCCCAATGTCGGGAACATGTTTCCTGTCCCTAGCGTGTCCAAACCCTTAACAATCTTATATGTTTCAATGAGATTCCCTCTCATCCTTCCAAACTGCAGAGTGTACAAGCCCAGCTGCTCCATTCTCTCAGCATATGACAGTCCACCATCCCAGGAATTAACCTTGTAAACCTACACTGCACTCCCTCAATAGCAAGAATGTCCTTCCTCAAATTAGGGGACCAAAACTGTACACAATACTCCAGGTGTGGTCTCACTAGGGCTCTGTACAACTGCAGAAGGACCTCTTTGCTCCTATATTCTATTCCTCTTGTTATGAAGGCCAACATGCCATTCGCTTTCTTCATTTCGTGCTGTACCTGCATGCCTACTTTCATAGACTGATATACAAGGACCCCCAGATACCGTTGTACTTCCCCTTTTTCCAACTTGACACCATTTAGATAGTAATCTGCCTTTCTGTTTTTACTACCAAAGTGGATAACCTCACATTTATCCGCATTAAACTTCATCTGCCATGCATCTGCTCACTTCCCCAACCTGTCCAAGTCACCCTGCAGTCTCATAGCATCCTCCTCACAGTTCACACTGCCCCCCAGCTTTGTGTCATCTGCAAATTTGCTAATGTTAGCATAAGGATATGTTGCGATTAGCTGCTATAAAGTCAGACCCAGGCAGGCACTCAAGCATAATTAGTGATCTACATTATGCTACAAATGAGAAAGGCCACCGCTAGTATCAAATTTTATGTCAATAGGGATTTCCATGTTTCTGAAGTGTTGAAGAAACAAGAAATGATTTTTTTTCACATACATAAAACCATTCTCAAGTATTAGTTCAGAAGAATGAGAGATGATTTCATGGAAATATACAAAATTCTTATGGGGCTGGTCAAAATAAATAGAGACAATGTTAACTCGTGGCTGGGTGACTAAAATGAGTCTCAAAATACCAAGTCTCTGTCCCGCCCACTCCCCTGACATCAGTCTGAAGAAGGGTTTCGACCTGGAACGTCATTCCTTCTATCCAGAGATGCTGCCTGTCCCGCTGAGTTACTCCAGCATTTTGCATCTACTCTCAAAATAAGTGTCAGGCATTTAGAAACAATTTCTTCATCCAGAGAGTGGTGCATCCACAACCTGAAGATGAAAAGGTGGCTGGAAAGAATCCAGATATTCAACAATTATCTGATAATCAGGACAGGCATGAAATATGTTCCAACACCCAAGGAAACCTGGACAGTCATGGATTCTTTAGCTTGTGAAATGTGAACCAGCACCCCCAAGCACACTTAATTGAGAGGGACATTTCATATCATTTCATCTTTTGCAACATAAAAGGAGCCCAATTGGCCCAGCACATCAGTTCCATCCACTGAATTCCATTTATTTCCTTGTTATGTATCCTCTCTCAAATGACTATTAATACATCCCTTTCAAGAAAGAAGGAAACCTAATCAAGGACAGTGAAATAAACATTTTAAGGGACATCTTAACCAAAATTCTCTTTGATAAGAGTATCATCGACTCAATTCTGCAACCCATTGCATGGTTTAGTTTTACCACTACACTGGACATGCACAAAGTTTAAAAGGCAAATGAAAAGCAACACGACAACAAAAGCAAATAAAAAACAGGCAATATTTCAAATTTTCAAAGGCTCAGACTTTCTGTCATGAGAGATTTGTCTTCATACTGTTTGTGACGTAACATCAAGACACGATTGTAATCAACAATGCACCAGAGACCCTTGCCAGCACAGCCTGGAGTCAAGTAAGATTACGTGATCCCTCCCTCCCTTCTACTTCGTAATCTTTCCAACTACAATAATGAATCATGTTTCCAATAAGGTTCCCATTAGATTAGAAATAATCAATGAAGCAAATGGGAAATTGCCTTATCTTCAGTTCAGTTCCACTCCAGAACAAATGACATTTCAACCTCAGTCTTCAAGATGCAGTGTATAAACATTGCTGTAAATATGCATATTCAGAAAATCAAACTCCAAATCACTTTTGACCATTGCACACTACAATCTCCTTTCCTCAAGACAAAGAGTCAACCTGCTTGTGCCATGCAACACTCTCCCCTGACAATAGCAGTCTATCGCGAGACTCTGTGAAATGTGGATCCGGTAGCAACTTTTCAATAAAAGGAGTCATCATTTTTGAAGTTCAGCATTGCTTCTTGTGCAACACTGTCCATCTAATGGATAGAAGGTTCAAGGGTCATGACTTTAAACACAGTGCAAAGTTCAACGGTCCACTGGAAAGCAGTGATCCCCACTCTCATGTATACTTTGGAGATTTGGACGACCTACAGCAGGCAGTCCTCAAAACATAGAAGGTATATATCATCAATATTGTCCTGTGATATCCTTAAAACCATTATCAGGATAGCGATGTCACTAATTTTCCAGGCCAGTTCCTAGGATTTAGACTCTGGTTATGCTGAGAAAGTTCAAATGAGCACGCCCAATACTAGACTTCCAAAGTGCTTAGGATTTCACTTATATCTTCAGGTTTTCTTGACGGAAGCATGCAGAAGTTCAGAGAAAACAGCAGAACGAGCACACTACCTTCCATACACACCATCCAACTGCCCAGTCCGTCACCTCCAGCCTGATCTGAAGCAGAGTCAGAAACCTGCACTGGCTACAATAGCCAGCTCAACACCCAAAGAGATGATGTGGAAGTAAATCTTAAATCCCACGGGGCTTTGCTTAAGAAAATGTAGACAGGTATATGGATACATCAGGTTTAGAGGGATAGGGGCCAAATGCAGGCAGGTGGGAGAAGTGTAGATGGGGCATCTTGTGCGGCCAAGTTGGGCCGAAGGGCCTATCTGTAGGACTCTATGACTGTGAAAGTAATAAAGCAACAGAGCAGCCAGAACATCAATATGTGATATATATTTATAAGCATCAAGAGAAAAATGACCGAGTAATTTGTATTCATACACAGTTACACTGTGCAGGTAACTGGCAATATGTTTCACTTGATCAGGCACACACCAGACAGCCAATCTTATCTGGCAATGTGCACTTATGCACAAAGACATACATGATAAAAGAGTTTGACTGAAATAAACGTTAAGGCAATCGACACTCCAATGACATAATCTAATAGGAAGATCTATTTTTTTATTCAAACACATTCAACTGGTTTGCACAATGTGTTCACTGGTATGAAATATGCACTGCAAAATAGTATATACTTTCCAGGGAATATTTACAATGCTTTCATTCTGATTCATTCAAACATGTTTATGAAGCATGTTCTAGGGTTGGCTTTGCAGAGATAGGGGTAAAGGATCCAGATAACTGGGAAATAGGCCCTTTGGCCTGTCATGTCTGTGCTGGCCCCATATCATGAACAGCTTCTTCGCTGCTGTTATCAGATTACTGAATAGGCATAGAACATAGAACTGTACAGCACAGGAACAGGGCCTTTGGCCAACTCATATCTGCCTGCACTTAAACCATATCACTCCATTCCATGTATATCCATCTGCCTATCAAAAAGTCTTTTAAATGTCTCTATTGCGTTTGCCTCCATCACCACACCTTGCTGTGTGTTCCACACACTCAGCACCCTCTGAGTAAAAAACCTGTCCTGCACATCACCTTTAAATTTTGCCCCTCTCACCTAAAGCTGTGCCCTCTAGTATTTGATATTTCCTTCAAAAAGGAAAACGATTCAAACTGTCTACTTTTCAGACTCTATGAAGAGTCACAGAGCCACAGAGTCATGGAGCTTAGAAACAGACCCTTCAGCCCAACTTGCCCGCGCCAACAATAATACATCAATCAGGTCTCCCCTCAACTTCTGGCACTTCATAAAAAACAATATTTCCTTTGATCACCACTCCTTTCCTTCTTGCTACTTTAAGTAGCATGGGGGCGCAGCAGTAGTTCCTGCCTAAACCCCCTGTTCGTCGGTACTCGGGGCTCTCGTGGACATTTTTCATCATGTTGAAAAATCTTCACGGGTTTTCCCGTGCTTACCTGCTGTTAGCGAGTATTCCCGAGTACCTGCCGTTAGCACTAAGAGACGTCCCCGAGCTCCGATGAACCCGCTCCGTTCATTCTCCGTGCTTACCACTAGTTTGATTTTTTTTAAACTCGGGAGAGTTCTTGGAATGAACAACATCAGAGACCCGGGTCTGATCCTGACTATGATTGGTGATGTCTGCATGGAATTTGTATGTTCTTTCTGTGGCCACGTGGGTTTCCTTCGGGTGCTCCGGTTTTCTCCCACACTCCAAAGACGAGTTAATTGTAGGTTAATTGGCTTCGGTATAATTTGTAAATTGTCCCTAGAGTGTAATATAGTGCTAGTTTATGGGGATTACTGGTTGGCATGGACCTGGTGGGCCGAAGGGCCTGTTTCCGCACTGTATCTCTAAAACTAAAACAAAAAAAAACCCCAAGAAATCTGCAACTTAAAAAAAAGCTAAATTTCTAAAGGGCTTGTCCCACTTACACGACCTTTACAGGCGACTGCCGGCACCCGTGATAGGTCGCCAAAATGTTCAACGTTGAAAATTCAGTGGCAACCAGAAAGATGCTACGACTCTTTGGAGACCTCTCACAACCATCGGAGACCTCTCACGACCATACAAGCGACCCCTGGCGACATGTCGCGGGTGACCTCTCATGACCATAGGAGACCTCTCACAACCATACAGGCTATTTGGTCCAGAGAGGGCTCCTATGGTCGTGAGAAGTCTCCAAAGAGTCGTAGCATCTTTCTGGTCGCCGCTGAATTTTGAAAATTTTGGCGACCTATGACGGTTGCCGGCAGTCGCCTGTAATGGTCACATAAGTGAAACAGGCCCTCTTAATTCACTTTAAAGACCATATTTCTGAAATGTTGTTTCTATTTCTCTCCCTAGAGAGGGTGCCTGAACTTCTAAAGGGGCTGTCCCACTGCGGCGACCTAATCTGCGAGTTTAGAAGAGTTTCCCCTCGACTCAAACTCGCAGCATCGTCGACACGAGGTCCTATGAGGTTACTGGAACTCTCCTTCATGCTCGAGGGAAGTTCTTGAATACTCGTGGCCTCAGCTAGGTTGCGGAAAAATTTTCAGCATGTTGAAAATGTTTCCGCAAGTAAAACTTGGTCGGTATCCCCCCCCCTCCTTCCCCCCCCTCCCCCTCTCCCCCTCTCCTCCCCCCCCTCCTTTCCCCCCCCCTCCCCCCTCCCCCACTCCCCCCCCTCCCCCAGGATTTACCGTACACTGTAGCAGCCGTTTACTTTCCTCTTCATCGTGGGTGTGAACTTCAGACAGCGCTCCCCCGCTTTCCCTGGCCCCCGCCTTTGTGATGTGTTTGTGTGCGTGTGTGCGGTCGGTCGATCCAGCTCATGGTTTCAACGCGGACGGTCGATCCAGCTCGAGGTTTTCCAGGCAAGTGCCCTGGAGCTTGAAGGTTGAAGACACGCTTCTCAACTCGCGGATTAGGTCGCCGCAGTGAGACAGCCCCTTTAATATTTTCCACATGTTCTGGTTTTATTTCAGATTCCTATCACCTGCTGCTTCACAGGATCAGGCCAATTTTGTTGGCTATTATATTCTAAATCATAATAAAACAAAGTACTTTAATACTATCTACCACGAGCAGCACCTAATGAATAACTGATGATTTTATGTTGAAACTTAATTATCAAGAGATAATCAGACCAAATTAAGTTATTGTTATTCCAGAAAGCAGGTTTCATTACGGAACTTTCCTCATTAGGCACCTTCATCCTTTACCTCATTCTCAATCTCCCTTGAGATATTTTAAATGCTAGAATTATCTTCCTTAAATTAAAATGCATATTTTAGAAATGTTTGCATATATGGTGATATTTTTCATTGTTTTGCATAATATGATCCTCCTCAAACTTTATGCAGCCAAATCATATTTAGAAATATTAAAACCCAATCCTCACGACATTGCAATCAACTCCCTTCAGGCTTATCTTATTGTAAAGGAAGCAATGTGAAAGATGTAAGTGAAGTGAAAGCTGACTGTTTAGCCTGGAGACTTATTCCATAAATGCAAAAGCAAATTGTAACATCACAGATACCACACTAAATCATTTTAAACTCAGCATTACCAAAGGAAAATCTATTGGTTGAGAATTAAATTATAAATATTAGGAAAGGTTTTGAATTGAGTTTCACTGCATCTGTTTTTCAGGAATGCAAAATGGAGCAAAGGGAAATAATTTAAGGGGCCTCTGCCCGTGGCTCATAAAGACACAGCCCACGTCTACAACAAACAGGTTATTTTTCAGGTGTCTCTCCTAACAATGACTGACAAATTTGGTTAAACCAATAGGAAAAAAAATCACATGTTCTCTACCCAACCAAACTAAACATTGTTTCCCATCTTGAATAATTTTACAATAGGCAAATATTTACAGACAATGTACAAAATGTCTGAGAAGCTTTTTTTTATGGAGATAGAGCACGGAATCAGGCTCTTCAGCCACTGAGTTCGTACCGACCTGCGATCCCCGCACATTAATACTAACCTACACACACTAGGGACAATTTACACTTATACCAAGCCAATTAACCTACAAACCTTACGTCTTTGGAATGTGGGAGGAAACCAAAGACCTCTGAGAAAACCCACAAGATCACACGGGGAGAACGTACAAACTCCATACAGACAGTATCCATAGTCAGGATCAAACCCGGGTCTACTGGCGGTGTAAGGCAGCAAACTACCACTGAGCCACTGTGCCTCCGTAATTCTCCATGCCGCTATTCTCTCAGGTTGTTTATAGCAGTAACCAGATCAATAACTGAGACCACAAGATAAGCTGAGAGGATGGAAATATGGTTGACAGCGCCCAGATCTGAGTATTAGGCTGACTTTTCTTCTTTATTTCCTAATTTTTCAAAGTATTCACCAGTAATTACCCAATCCATGGTATATGCTGACACCTTTCTCAACTTTCAATCCTTTTACATCTATTCCCTTGTTTTTCTATCTCTCTTTCCTGGGTGACAACTTTGTTTTCCTCTCAGCTCTCCTGCAATAATAATGCAATACTACTACATGGACAGGGGTGAATTCTCATTAACCCATGATTTATCATCAACAGAATATTTTGTTCTTTGCCTGTAAAGGACATTCTGATTGGCTTTTACTATGTTGACCCCCTGTGTTAAACATAGTTGAAATGTGCACCGTGGCCCATGCATGTGAGGATGCATAAAAATTCTGTTGTTTTGCTTGATTACCTTTGGAGATCAGGGAATATTTATGTGGAATTTGCTCTCTGATGATTCAGAAGCCAGAATAAATTCCATGATGAGGTAAATGATAGATTCATGGGAGAAAGGACCATGTCTGGACTACAGCATACGGTTTTGGTCTCTTTATGTTAAGAGGCAATGGAATTCACTGGATTCAGAATTGGGTTTAGGTTAATTATTGTCAAGTGTAGTGAGCTACAGTGAAATTATTTATTTTGTGTGCTATCCAAACAGATCAGATAATCCTATACATAAAAAGAATCAAGTGAAACACATGTAAATAGATAGAGCAAAGGGGAAGATAAATACTGGAGCATATAGTTCTTAGCATTGTAGCGCAACAGTTCCATTTATAAAGCCCAATGTCCAAAATGGGGTAGAGATGAATCTAACAGTGCCTTAGCTTATACAAGGAGTGTTCAGAAGCCTGATAAAAGAGGGGGAGAAGCTTTACTGGAGTCTGGTGGATTCCCAAGAAGAGTGGATTAGCCTATGAAGCACGTTGGTGCACAATGGGTTAGCACATTTGAGTCTGAAGAAAGGTCGCAGCCTGAAATGTCACCTATCCATGTTCTCCAGAGAAACTACCTAACCCGCTGACTTACTTTAGCATTTCCGTCTTTTTTTGTAGACCAGCTCTACAGTTCCTTATGTCTAACACATTTAAGAGTTAGGAAGAATGTGAGGTAATCCTACGGGAGCTTTGTAAGGTAAAATATCGGGGAATATTTTGTCTGGTAGAAAGTCTGCAATGAGGTCGCATTTCTCAACATAAAAGATTAGGGGAATTTCCTCTCTCACTGAATATGAATCATTGTAAGTTCCTGCCCATACGTGTTAATGCTGAATCATTAACCATATTCAATGCCAAAATAGTTTTGTTGGAATATAAGGGTATGGAAAGGTTTTGGGGTGCAGGCAGGAAAATAAGAGTTGAGGCGAGGATTAAATAGTTCTGTCACAGCAGCCTAGATGAGTAGCTGCAATGCACTTTGTGCATGGTACACATTGTGTGCTGGTGGTGGAGGGAATAAATAATTGTGTGCTGGTAGTAGATGGTATATCAATCTTTCTCCCAGAATGTATCATGATTTTTGACTGTTACAGCTGTACTCATCCAGGTAAATGGATAATCTTGCATCACAATCCTGACGTGTGCCTTGTAGATGAGGAAAAGGCTCTGGGGTATCAGATGAATCACTTACTACCATATCAATATTTATCTGGTTGTGTTGGTTCAATTTCTGGTCAATGATGATCCATAGGACATTGATGAAGGGGATTCAGTTCTGGTAATGACACTGAATGTCATGAGTATGTGTTGAGACTCTCTTGTTGAATATAGTATTGATACAAATATGATATCCCATTTATCAACCTGTGTCTAAATCTTGTTATGTACAGACAAAGATTGCTTCATTTTCTGAAGTGTTGCAAAGCAGTCAAATATTGCGGATTCATCATCAAACATTTCCACTGTATGTGTTATGGTGGAATATGGTCAATCATGACCAGTCATTGGAAACAAAATGCTGGAATAACTCAGCAGGTCAGGCAGCATCTCTGGAGAGAAGGAATGGGTGACGTTTCGGGTCAAGAGATGCTGCCTGACCCGCTGAGTTACTCCAGCATTTTGTGTCTACCTTCGATTTAAACCAGCATCTGCGGTTCTTTGCTACACACAAAAGCATTAGAATTTGTTTAGCCAATGGGAACCCCCCCCCCCCCACCCCCCACAAAAGTCCAAGAGCTGTGGTGATTGGCCTTCAACGGCCAAGACTATCTTCCCTTATATGTATGATTCCAACCATCAGAGTGTTTTCTCTCAGATGTACTTTAGCTTCAGTTTTACAATGCCATATTCAGTCAAATGTTGTCTTGATATAAAGGGCAATCACCTTTGGATATCAGCACCTTGGCTGTGTTGGATGTGCTACCAATCAAAAGTAAAATAGGTGTGTGTTTGCCAAACAGAATGAATGGAGTGAAACAGAGAATTAAATTCCAGTAACAATGCTGCAAGTATTAAAGCAGAAAAATATAGGTGTTACACCAACCTTTAACCGGAGATAAATATTCTTCATATCTCACAGGGTATGGCATTATTTCACTTTCACTAATGTTGTTTCATCACCAGCAATGCCATTAAATGCCATGTATTAATTTTCAAAGTGAGCTGGCAATATGAGATAAAGGAATTCTTTCTAAACTCGTGAAAATGCAATCAGCAGAGAATGAGTGGGAGTGCTGGTAGCTGTCTGGGTTGCTCGCATGCAGCAGGTATTTTTGAGCAGTGGGCACACTGGTCAGTCTGTTTCAGAGCTGTAAAATTAATTATGTATAGTCTTCCAAGTAAATATATTTATCAACGCTGTTAAAAACCGTGAGGTAAATCCAAGACGTTAATGGTCTTGCAAGCTTTTGAATAAGATAGGTCAGATAATTTATTAAGATCAGTGCACATACTTTGTGACTCTTCCAATTTTACAGTCTCTAATTTCAATCACTAACGAGGCCTTTGATTCAAACCTCTGCACCGTTGTGTCCTTGAGCGCACTAACTGGTATACTCCCTGAGCTGCAATGCATTTCAGTGTGCATGTCTACCCATTGCTGCTTTGGTGCAGCAGAAAGCACATCCAGAGATATCAGAGACAAAATTGATCAAATGGAAACATTAAAAAACATTACTCCAACATTGTCTGCAGAGTTCTTCTCCACAGGGTCAGTTGTTCCAGAAACTGTGCAGATCACCAATTTTACTGAGAAAATGATACTGCATGAACATATTTTTTTTCAAGGTCAATTGGATCTGGAGCAAAGCACCAAGGCAAATTCCTTGTATGTATACATACTTGGCTAATATAATGTATTCAATTCAATCTTAGATGTTTATCTAGATGAGGAACATTTCCAGTATGTTGACAAGGAGCTTCCTAATAACCCTGTCTCACGGTGCGAGTCCATCCACGAGTGACCCCAAGTGAAAGGAAAAAAACACAAATGTGGTTATGTACGAGATTCCAAGTTTATGTTCAAGTGTTTAACCGAGTTCCCACAGGTATGTCATTTCTGTGATGTTCCAAGTTCCTCTCCTGAGTTACCAAGTTCCTCTCCCGTTACTCTTGAGCCAACCGTGAATGAAGGTATGTTTTAATAAGCAACAGGTTTAAAGAAGACATCTCCACCCTGCGGCTTTGAGTTAAAGTTAGAATTCAGCGCGGCCGCATCTATTGATATGACCTACAAAGGGAAAATGCGCACCCTCCAGTGCCAGAGCAGTTATACTTATGATTTGTTTGAAACACACGTCATGTAGTTAGAAGACCAGCGGGCGAAGGTTTGTTATAGAAACATAGAAACATAGAAAATAGGTGCAGGAGTAGACCATTCGGCCCTTCGAGCCTGCACCGCCATTCAATATGATCATGGCTGATTATCCAACTCAGTATCCTGTACCTGCCTTCTCTCCATACCCCCTGATCCCTTTAGCCACAAGGGCCACATCTAACTCCCTCTTAAGTATAGCCAATGAACTGGCCTCAACTACCTTCTGTGGCAGATAATTCCAGAGACTCACCACTCTCTGTGTGAAAAATGTTTTCCTCATCTCGGTCCTAAAGGAATTCCCCCTTATCCTTAGACTGCGACCCCTTATTCTGGAGCTCCCCAACATCCTGCATCTAGCCTATCCAACCCCTTAAGAATTTTGTACGTTTCAATAAGATCCCCCCTCAGTCTTCTAAATTCTCGCGAGTACAAGCCAAGTCTATCCAGCTATATTTGGAGGGGCTAGCGAAATATAATGCTGTTAGGTCTGAGGTGTTGCACTTTAGGAGGGCTGATAAATTAGGACATGTGCAATGAGTGGTAGCAACATTGGGAATATCATATCAACAAGGAACGTTGTTGTACAAGTGAAAAAAATCGCTTGAAGACAACATCGCAGCTGGATAAAAGATAGACACAAAGTGCCGGAGGAACTCAGTGGGTCAGGCGGCATCTGTGGAGAAAAAGGATGGGTGTCGTTTCATTAGAAGGGTCCCGATCCGAAACATCTCTCCAGAAATGCTGCCTGATCCGCGGAGTTACTCCGGCACTTTGTGTCTATCTTTGGTATAAACCAGCATCTGCAGTTATTTGTTTCTACTTAGCACAGCTAGATGTGGTGGTTAGGAAGATGGTGATACGAAAAGCTGCAACTGTTGTCATCTTGGGTAAAAACACGAAGCACTGGAGGAACTCAGGGGGTCAGGCAGCTTCCGTGGAGGGAATGGAGGGGGACGTTTTCTATTGGGACCCTTCTTCAGACCGATGGTGAAGAATGGTCATTCCGAAGAAGGGTCGCGGCCGGAAATGTCGCACTCCGTTGCCTGACCCACCGAGCTATTATCCACCAAGCACTTGATGATTTGCTCAAGGAGGGTTGCAACATGTACGGAATCCTTGCTTTCATTAACCGAGGCTTAGAAGAGCCGCCAGGTTGTGGTAAAACGTTCTAAAGCATTACAGTAAAACTACATTAATCTAACATTCTTGAGACTTCAGTGGCACCCGTACAAGCAGATTTTCCGGAAAAGACACAAAGTGCTGGAGTAACTCAGCGAGCCAGGCTGCATCTCCGGAGAACATGGATAGGTGGTGTTTCGGGTCGGGACCCATCTTCAGAGTCTGAACCGTGCTACCGGAGATTACGAGTTTCTGGACGGTCTGGTGTTGCTCCCGCCTGACCCGCTGAGTTACTCCATCACTTTGTGTCCTTTTGTCTAAACCAGCATCTGCAGTTCCTGAAGAAGAAACAGAAGCTTAAAAGCGCGCATCAGTAGAATCAGGAATGCACTCTTTCCCTCTGTTATCAGGCTTCTGAATGGTCCTTCCATAAGTTGGGGGGCCGTCCGATTCTCCTCTACCTCATTGTAGCCATTGGACTTTGTCTCTGGAATTCAGCGCTAAAATATTGAGAACGACAAGATCTGCATTTTGTTTCTGTCCCGATCTATGTACTTGAATTTAGTTTACTTCTATTTATGTATAGTATTATCTGATTTGACTGAATAGCATGCAAAACATAACTTTACACATGAAAGTAATAAATCTAAACCTAATGGTGTTTGTATCGGGTAGTTGTGCATTGTCGTGGCGAGTTTGTCGGTAGCAAGCATCTTTCTGAAAGCAATGAATGCTGAGGGCAAACCTTAACAACCTGAATACGGACTCCCAGAAGGGTCTTGACAAAGTCGCAATACGTGGTGTAAAATAAATATTGAAAGCAAGTACATGAGGTGAACGAAATATTAGACAATCTTGGTAAATGCTTGTGGGAAAGTGAATAGTGTGTGTGTGTGTCCCCCTCCCCCACCTTTCCCGGATCACAGTCACTGTCATCGGTCGCCACAGTCACCCGTAAATAAACCCACTACATCCAATATGCGACTTTTTATGATCATGGATGACAATCCATTTAACCTCAGTGCAAATTCAAATGAAGGTTCCTGCTCCCACCTTTTGCTGTCACTTTCAATGCTGCTACTATTGGAGTCTGGCCTCGGGTAACTCCATTCCCACCGGGGAAATGAAAAGTTTCCATTGACGGTGCCACGGTAGACTCACGAGTCATTAAGGTAAACGCACGGGCCACTACGTTATTACAACGAGTTTAAATGTTTCAATTTTTAACTTGAACAGGAAATTTGACTCGTGGAAAACCTCAAACATGTTTGAATTTTTTCACAAGTTAACAAGTTTCACGGGTACCTGCCGTTAGCGCCACGAGTCGCTAAGTTGCGCGCATGAGTTCCGACGTTCCCGCTAAGTTAATTTACTTGATTACCGCGAGTGAAAACTCGGGGTCCCTCATGGGTCAACTCACACCGTGAGACATGGCTTTAATATTTCAGTGAGGACAAGGAACAAATCCTCAAAGTTATTTCTTTTAAATTACTTTGCAAAAATTGCTATACACCTGTTTTCGCTTCTTCATTCTGGGGTATTGTGTGTAGCATAATAACATAACAAAATGTGGAAAAAGTGAAGGGGTCTGAATACTTTCTGAATGCACTTTATTTTGGAAGCAACATTTCCATTTTATTGTGGAGTTGCTGGATGTTGTTGATTGCCAGAGGATAGTAGAACAGTATGAAACAGGTTGAAACAACAGGAAGAGAAAAGGCAGAGCTGGTAAATATTTGAAGGCAGAGAGTTAGAACTGAGCTTCTCACTTTTCTTTTGTTTATGAAATTCTAGTTCAGCATTTCCTGGAAATATGCAGCTGTGTGTTGCGGTTAGAGAGCTCAGTTTTCATTTCATCTCTGAACTTGAGGGATGTTTAGTTCTCAGGCAGAATGAAAAAAGAAACGCTTCCTTTTATAGTATTGTGTACTTTTAAAAAATGTTTTGTTTCTTTAGTCTTTCGAGCTAGCTAGCGCACGTGATTTTATAAAGTAGGGAGGCTGCTCCCACAAATGACTTAAAAAATTGAAAACAAATCAGTCAAAATAAATTAAAGATGGGAAAAATAATGTTGGAGCAGAAAGTCTATTTTCCTTGTGTAGCAGAGTGGAGAACTGAAATAATCTAGAACCGCAACATACTTTGTCCTTCTAGAAAATTTAACAAATTCTTAGGGTCAGACTTTGATGCCTAATAATGGTAGTTCTGAAGGGATTTTCCATAATTAGACATTCAAATTACACTTCACCATGTTATCCATGCATGTGCTTCTAAATATGGAAGATCTTATCTCACTGACAGATATGAGATGCTGAATCTGTCAGATCGCTAAATTTCTACATGCAGTCTAGCATGTAGCTAATTGTATAGGGCTCTGGTGAGACCACATCTGGAGTATTGTGTACAGTTTTGGTCTCCTAATTTGAGGAAGGACATCCTTGTGATTGAGGCAGTGCAGCGTAGGTTCACGAGATTGATCCCTGGGATTACGGGACTGTCATATGAGGAAAGATTGAAAAGACTAGGCTTGTATTCACTGGAGTTTAGAAGGTTGAGGGGGGATCTTATAGAAACATATAAAATTATAAAAGGACTGGACAAGCTAGATGCAGGAAAAATGTTCCCAATGTTGGGCGAGTCCAGAACCAGGGCCCACAGTCTTTGAATAAAGGGGAGGTCATTTAAGACTGAGGTGCGAAAAAACTTTTCACCCAGAGAATTGTGAATTTATGGAATTCCGTGTCACAGAAGGTAGTGGAGGTCAAGTCACTGGATGGATTTAAGAGAGAGTTAGATGGAGCTCTAGGGGCCAGTGGAATCAAGGGACATGGGGAGAGGGCAGGCACGGGTTATTGATAGGGGACGATCAGCCATGATCACAATGAATGGCGGTGCTGGCTCAAAGGGCCAAATGGCCTCCTCCTGCACCTATTTTCTATGTTTCTATGTAAATGTAGCCCCTGAAGGGTAAAGAAAGGTGCATATTTTGTGCTAAATGCATCTTTACATTTGTCGCTGTGTTGTTGTCTGAGGCATTGGGACCAAAGACATTTTACTTTCTGCCACGCAAATTTGTCAGATAGCATCTCTGGAGAAAAGGAATAGGTGACGTTTCAGGTCGAGACTGAAGAAGGGTCTCGACCCGAAATATCACCTATTCCTTTTCTCCAGAGTTACTGCTGACCCGCTGAGTTACTCCAGTGTTTTGTGTCAATCTTCAGCTCTGCAAAAGAGATACTTTACAATATTTTTAAAAATGATACCTCTCTCAGGAATAGAAACTAATGAAAGGAAAAATAAACATGGTAAAATATCAATGTTATTTTAACATTGGCGGACTCTCATTGGCAAAATAGATCCTGTGCATTTGACATCAGATTTCCATGCATAATTTTACGCCTCCAACATTAACAAAGGAATTTGGGTTTACCTAAGGATTTATATCCCTGTATTCACGTCACGTTCCTTGTTTCCGGGACAAAAGAGCTTTTGGATGGGAGACTGGGGCAGATATCAAACATTTTCTAGGTACTGCATTAAAAAAAAACGTTGCCTCCTGTCAGGGCCGAACAACAAAGAGAACCATTTTTTTCAGCCAATTTAAGATGAATTTCTGCAGTTTAATGTTCATGGCAGTATCTGGCTGTACACCTAATTTCAGTTGTTCGCATGATGTTTCATGAAGTTGGTCAGAGTAAACGTTCTATAAATTTTAAATGCCAATACTGATTTGAAGTGGCAATGCTGCAGCATTGTGTACACAATATATTATAGCATCATACAGTTTAGAAATGCATTGAAGTAGAGAACGATGGCATGTAGAAACATGCATTAAAACGCTATTGAAATGAAGATCTAGTTGGGCCACATCTGGAGGATTGTATTCAGCTTTAGGCACAGTGTCATTAACAGGTGATTTATTGCAACCACATTGTCACATTTTTCTGAGGGAAGGAAGTCCAGAACAAAGTGGCATAATCTTAAATTCAGAGCTGCCTAACATGCCTTCATGCAAGGGGTAATGGAAATATGGAACAGTGATCCTAAAGTGTTGTTGAAGTAGGTAATTTGAAAATATGTTTCACCTAAAGTTGATTAGACTTTTGT
This sequence comes from Okamejei kenojei, assembly GCA_035221665.1. Taxonomy (NCBI): domain Eukaryota; kingdom Metazoa; phylum Chordata; class Chondrichthyes; order Rajiformes; family Rajidae; genus Okamejei; species Okamejei kenojei. Next base: position 84,078,390 of record CM069135.1, read on the forward strand.
TTAGGTTTTATTGGTACAGAACAAAAGTGCCATTAAATTACAAGTCAGGCATGGCAGAGCAGGTATGAGTGTCCAAACCTCTCAACTTTCACAATGAAAACAGAATTCAACCCGATTTCTCCCTGAACAAACTCGTCATTTGTTGCTGGCTGCCAAGACAAAAGTGTTTCTATGACTGAGAATAAAATGATTGCCTTTCTGTGAATTATTCTCCTTTAAATAGCCATAGTGATACAGTGTGGACACAGTTCTGTAAACTGTGGACACAGGCCCTTCGGCCCAACTTGCCCACACCAGCCAACATGTCCCAGCTACACTAGCCCCACCTGCCTGCGTTCGGTCCATATCCCTCCAAACCCATCCTATCCATGTTCCTGTCCAACTGTTTCTTAAACGTTGGGATAGTCCCAGCCTCAACTACCTCCTCTGGCAGTTTGTTCAATACACCCACCACCCATTGTGTGAAAAGGTTACCCCTCAGATTCCTATTAAATCTTTTTCCCTTCACCTTAAACCTATGTCCTCTGGTCCATGGTTCATCTACTTTGGGCAAGAGACTCTGTGCATCTGCCCGATCACTTCCTCTCATGATTTTATACACCTCTATAAGATCACACCTCATCCTCATGCGCTCCAGGGAATAGATTCCCGGACTACTCAACTTCTCCCTATAGCTCAGATCCTCTAGTCCTGGCAACACCTTCGTAAATCTTCTCTGAACCCTTTCCAGCTTGAGAATCTATGCTGCCTGCATAATTTAGCACCCCAACGTAAGAGGGAGCTCTGAAATTATAACCTGGATAAGGTGGCATTTACCTGTGTAAATGGGTAAGTCCTGGACAAATAGAAGAAATGAGGATTTATCTATTCACAGTGGGACAACACCTCAAAATTGTATCTAACAATACTTCTTCTGAAGAACGAAGTAGCATTTCAAAAGGGATTTGTTTTTTACGGCTGCTATTTTTAAAGTGCAGATTGTCACACACGAGTAAGTACACCATGATTGATTAAATCACTTAGTTTCAACTATGAAGAATACTTTATGGGATGGTCGATGAGTTAGCAGTTAGGTAGCAGGATGACATTGGGTGATGTCAAGGTTTGTGAGGAATTGAGGCTGCACTCTTCCTACCAAGTAGGGAATTTTCCATCGTCTTGGGTCATGTTGCCCCCTGAGATTTACTCACCACTACGGACTCACTCCATCGTACTGAACACATCCCTACTGCAGGAGCTGGACTTAAGTGGCCCTCATCTTCTACCCCAGGTAAGTTTGGACAGGACGTACTGCTGGTGGTGAATTCAGAAATCAGGTTCCAGTTCAATTTAGGCCATTAAATAATAAAAACAGGAGATGCTAGGAATGCACAGCAAGCCAGGCAGCATATACAGAGTGAGAAATAGTTAATATTTCAAGTCAATGACCATCCGATGAAAGATCATTCATCTGAAACTTTAACTGTTTCTCCCTCCATAGCATAGATACATGGACAATTGTTTCTTGACCTCGCTGTCTCAATCAGAGGAGATAGACTATCAACTGACATCTATTACAAACCCACTGACTCCCTCAACTATCTAGACTGCACTTCTTCCCACCCTGCTTCCCACCCTAAAGACTATCACCTACTCTCAATTCCTCTGTCTACACCGCATCTGCACCCAAGATGAAGTGTTCCATACATCTTAGATGTCCTCATTCTTTAAGGAACGGGGGATTCCCTCTTCCATCATAGATGAGGCCCTCATTAGGATCTCCTAGATATCCCACAGCTCTGCCCTTGTTATCCCTCCCCCCCAGTTGCAACAGGGACAGAGTCACCCTCACTGAGGCAGAGGTTCACCTCCTCCAACCTCATCTTCTGTATCCACTATTCCAGGTGTGGACTCCTATATATCAGTGAGACCAAGCGCAGGCTCACCGATTGTTTCGCTGAACACCTCTGCTCAGTCTGCCTAAACCTCCCTGACCTCCTGGTTACAAAACACTTTAACTCCTCCCCCCATTCCCAAACTGACCTTTCAGTCCTGGGCCTCTTCCATTGTCAGAGTAAGGCCCAGCGCAAATTGGAGGAACAACACCTCATATTCTGCTTGGGCAGCTTTTCCCCCAGCAGTATGAATATTGACTTCTCTACTTCAAGTAACCCTTGCTCTCCCCCCAATTTCCAGTTCGCTGACCAGTCTGACTGTCCTCGATTACATTTTATATGTTTGTTTTGTTGTTACCTTCTCCTGACTAACAATGATCTATTCTACATTTTCCTTGATACCGTCCCCTTTGTCTCAATTTCACACCATATGCTTCCTTATCTCTGTATCTCCCTCTGCCCTGATCCAGTCTGAAGAAGGGTCTCAACCTAAAGCATCACCCATTCCGTCTATGCAGACACTGCCTGTCCTGCTGAGTTACCACCCAATTGTGTCTATCTTTTGTTTTTCTTCTTGCATTCCAGTCAACTCCACTTCTCCCCAATTCTCCTGCCACCCACATAAGCAGTAATTTTAGTAACCTATTATACTGCTCTTGCATGTGAGAGGAAACCAGAGAAACCTTTGATCAAAGGGAAAACTTGAGTATTTCTTTCAGATTTCAAGCATCTTCAGTTTTTTACCAAACTCTCTGCACCTGCTACCATAACATAATTCTTACAAGGTCATTTTTGCATGTAGCAAAACAAATGTATTCACCACAATTCAGTATTTACATATTCCCATGCTAAATTTGTTTTTATCTTTCTTCTAGTCTTTCTTGGTCTTTTCCTACTCTCTCTAATGCTTTTCCATCTTTTGTCCACCTACTTCTGTTTCCCCCTGTTACATGCTGCCAAATTATTTTAGCACTAATGTTTTGATAGGGCGTCACGGTGGCGCAGCAGTAGGGTTGCTGCCTTATAGCGCCAGAGACCTGGGCTCGATCCTGACTGTATGGAGACAGGTGCTGTCTGTATGGAGTTTGAATGTTCTCCTGATGACCTGCGTGGGTTTTCACCTGGTGCTCCGGTTTCCTCCCACACTCCAAAGACATTCAGGTTTGTAGGCTAATTGGTTTGGTAAAACTGTAAATTGTCCCTAGTGTGTGTAGGATAGCATTAGTGTGCAGGGATTGCTGGATGGCACGGACTCGGTGGGCCGGAGTGCCTGTTTCCATGCAACATCTCTAAACGAAACTAAACTAAACATGGAATGAATCAAATTGGTTGAACAATAATGGCAGAAACCTAAGAAGGACGTCGATGTGGATTATCCACCTGATACCTTAGACAAAAGGTAGCTGCAATTGTTTCATTGTTGTTCTTTATATGACCGACATGTTCATGATTAACTGTGGCAGGGATATGGAGTTTTAATCTCATCTATTATTGTTAGAATGATTATCTACATCAACTGTATGCTCCTTTTGCTGACTTAAAAGCCTGTGTCCTGTTCTATTATGCATGCATGGATCCACCCCTCGCTCCACTCTTCTGCAACCAGTGCCATTTTTCCAAGCTTGACAGTCATGTGAGAGTTAAATCTGTGACATTATGAGGTTATATAATGGCCGAATAAAATATATATTTTTATTGATAGCTCAAAGCCCCGTTTTTAATTGTCAACACTGCTTTGAATCTATGCCATTTAGTAGAATGTGAGAGACGTATCACCATAGAGAATGACCTTGGGGTGAAGTTGGTACGTTATCTTTTCAAGAAATCATGCTTGACTAATCTTCTGAAATTTTTTGAGGATGTAACTAGGAAAATGGACAAGGGAGAGCCAGTGGATGTAGTGCACCTGGACTTTCAGAAAGCATTTGATAAGTTCCCACAAAGGAGATTAGTGGGCAAAGTTAGAGCACATGGAATTGGGGGTAGGGTACTGACATGGATAGAAAATTGGTTGGCAGACAGGAAACAATGAGTAGAGATTAACAGGTCCCTTTCAGAATGGCAGGTAGTGACTAATGGGGTACCGCAAGGCTCGGTGCTGGGCCCGGAGCTATTTACAATTTATGTTAATGATTTAGATGAAGCGATTAAAAGTAACATTAGCAGATTTGCAGATTAAACAATGCTGGGTGGCAGTATGAACTGTGACGAGAATGCTATGAGGATGCAGGGTTACTGGGACAGGTTGGATGAGTGGGCAGATGCATGGCAGATGCAGGTTAATGTGAATAAATGTGAGGTTATCTACTTTGGGGGTAAAAACAGAAAGGCAGATTATTATCTGAATGGTGTCAAGTTGGGAAAAGGGGAAGTACAACGAGATCCTTGTTCATCAGTCAATGAAAGTAAGCATGCAGGTAAAGCAGGCAGTGAAGAAAGCGAATGGCATGTTGGCCTTCATAACAAGAGGAGTTAAGTATAGGAGCAAAGAGGACCTTCTGCAGTTGTATAGGGCCCCAGTGAGACCACACCTGGAGTATTGTGTACAGTTTTGGTCTCCAAATTTGAGGAAGGACATTCTTGCTATTGAGGGAGTGCAGCATAGGTTCACAAAGTTAATTCCCAGGATGGCCGGACTGTCATATGTTGATAGAATGGAGCTTGTATACTCTGGAATTCTGAAGGATGAGAGGGGATCTTATTGAAACATATAAGATTATTAAGGGTTTGGACACGCTAGAGGCAGGAAACATGTTCCCGATGTTGGGGAGTCCAGGAGATGAGGAAAAACTTTTTCACACAGAGGGTAGTGAATCTGTGGAAATCTCTGCCTCAAAAGGCAGTGGAAGTCAATTCTCTGGATGCTTTCAAGAGATAGATAGATGGAACTCTTCAAGTTAGCGGAGTCAGAGGATATGGGGAGAAGGCACAAATGGGGCACTGATTGGGGATGATCAGCCAAGATCACAGTGAATGGCGGTGCTGGCTCAAAAGGCCAAGTGGCCTACTCCTGCACATATTTCGATTGTCTATTGTCTAACTGGTGCCTAGGATGATATGTCCAATTTTATTCTCAATCTCTTCCGATATAACAATTTACAGGCAAGTGAATGCCTTGATAGCCATTTAGAATCCATTTAACGCGAAGAACATCGTTGTCATAATTACTGAAAATGCTTATTTTTATTGTATTTTATTTAATTAACTGAATTTAAATCCCTTGGCTGCTGTGATGAGGTCTGAACTCATGTCTTAGATTGTTAATCCAGACCTCTCAATTACTGATCTAATAATAACTACCACACAGCCGTTCCCTTCAGATTCACTGCTGTGATTGATGATGATTTTAACATATTCAATTATTAAATGTTATGTAATACAATTTCTGCTTTTATGTCAGAACGTGAACTTGCGAATTTCCAGGAATTCACATATACGTCATTTTAATTCAATTATTTTTACTTTTGATACTCTTCTTCATAAGGAATTTTAATCATAGTGCAATACTGAACTAAACTAAAATGTTTTTTTTTTGACAAAAATGAGAGTCATCATCAGCCATGATACCTTGTTTATTGCTGAAATCCCTGCTTGGGACACCCTCCACAAACTCATGTCCAAATATCCTTGCTGCAAGGCATAACATGATCACAAAATCAATGTTTGTGTCATGTTCCGCATGTTCTCATTTGAGCCTCATATCATCTTTAAAATTCCCATCTTTATCCCCACTTCAAATTTCTCAGTGATAAATCCGTACCCTACGCCGCCCTCCTCTTCTGGTTTAGAGGTTTTCATCCGATATTAACCTCTGGATCTGCATTATATATTCCTTTATGTGGATCTAAGAGCTTAAGAAAGGATAGGTGACCAGTAAACCCCTAAATTTACAAGCCATCCTTAACTTCCATAACTTTGTACATCCATGTAAAAACTCCTGCACATTATCATGACCTTCCCTTAAATCACACGTTCTTTATTATCAATCATGGTCAAGATCATCCCTGATCATTTCCTTGTAATGCTCAGTACTCACACCCCTCTGCTGCTTATAATTCCACCTTCTTCTGCATCCCCCAAAATAACTCTTACCTTAGTCACATGCAATGGCAATTTCAAACTTGCTAATATCTAGCCTTTACTCCACTACTCTCCATGAGTGATTTACGGAAACAGAGCTGACATTGATGTCTTTGTCTCCACACAAACGTCCCTTCTTTTCCGAAAAGATCCATATCTTTTTCTGTTGCATGAAAGTTCTGATCACACAGTTCCTTTCTTATCCTTCATATTACCTTTTATTGTGTACCATTTCACCCGGTCTAGAATCTACCATCATTAATCAGTCCCTAACTCTTTTGTCCTTATAAATTCGTAGTCATGCAGCATGAAAACAGGCCTTTCAGTCCAAGTAGCCAATGCCGACCAACATACCCATCTGCAATAGTCCCACCTGCCTACGTATCGCTCATATCCCTCTAAACATATCCTATCCATGTATCTGTCTAAATGTTTCTTAAACATTGTGATAGTACCTGCCTCAGCTAGAATAGCTGCCTCAACTTGTTCAGGAAGGAGTTATTTCCCTGCGGCATGTATGGTGCAGGTTTTTGGTGTGCATGTAAACAGACAAGCACAAACTTGTCGTCTTCTGCTGGAATTTGCAAATTGATTTTCGATTTTGTTGTACAATTCTGACTCTAATGTGCAGATACAAATGAACAGATTGTGCAGTGCAGATATTCCTGCAATTTTCACCAGATATTAATGAAATAATTGAAGCTGCACAGAATAAGAACAGAAGTTTTAATGTTTCATTAAAATATCATAGATTTTAAAGCAGGTCGACAGTAATAGTTCTATTTAACAGTTTGTGCAAAGGCCTCTAACCATTCCAGCTGGATTCCTTGTCCTGTCTAATGTCAACCTCCTTTCCCACAATCCCGTCCCATCCCGTCCTGTCCCGAGAACATCTCCAACTGCTCAATTGGCTGTTAGTGGAAAGTAATAACCATCTCATAATTCCATACCCAGAAGTTCAGTTACCTTTTGGTGAATCCTAACATAAACAATATCTGCAGTAAGTCCCAAAACAATGGATTTGTTAAACCAAGTGGCCTCCTCCTGTGCTCTATATGTAAGAAGGAACTGCGATGCTGGTTTAAACCGAAGATAGACACAAAAAGCTGGAGCATCTCAGCGGGACAGGCAGCATCTCTGGATAGAAGGAATGGGTGACGTTTCGGATCGAGACACTTCTTCAGACTGGTTAGGGATAAGGAAAATGAGAGATATAGACAATGATGTGGAGAGCTAAAGAACAATGAATGAAATATATGCAAAAAAGTAACGATGATAAAGGAAACAGGCCATTGTAGGCTGTTTGTTGGATGAAAATGAGAAGGTAGTGTGACGGGCGGGGGATGAATAGAGAGCGAGGGAATACGGGGGCTACCTGAAGTGAGAAAAATCAATATTCATACCACTGGGCTGTAAGCTGCCCAAGTGAAATATGAGATGCTGTTCCTCCAATTTGCGTTTAGCCTCACTCTGACAATGGAGGAGAACAAAGACTGAAAGGTCTGTGTAGGAATGAGAAGGAGAATTGTTTGCATATCCTTTATCATCATTATGTAAATATTATTCTTGCTACCTTCCATTTACATTATCGACTGAACAATAAACGAAGTACACTGAACTAAAACAGTTGAAATAAGTTCCAACTGATCTAGAATAAAGCAGTTAAAAATAGCTCCACAGAGCACTTGAATCAGATAGCAACAGTCTAAACAAAATAGTCATCTTCTTTCACAATGCTTTCCAATATAGTATTCAGGCAATTGCATTAGTAAGTTGGTAAAATGGATAAAGATTCTGAAAATACAGTAGACAAACTGAATACAAGAAATTTAATTAGCTTACCAAAGATTACAGATAATCATGAAGTTAAACATCAAATTATCATTTGTAATGCCATTAATATATGATGTTACCTCCCACCACTGAAAGCACCTACACTAAGTGCTTCCTCAAGAAGGTAATACCGATCAATGATTCCACCGTCTCACTGAAGTTATTGGGCAGGAAGTACAGAAGCCTGTGGATGCACATCACCAGGTTCAGAGACAGCTACCAGGTTTGTCATGAAGTATCAGCTTAGAACAATATGGACCACCTCTTGCACTATCATGGAGTCGCCTTTTCTCTTAAATCTGTTTAGCACCATAGAGTCATACAGGGCTCTCGCTTAACTTTTTTTCCCCTGTTGGCAGCCAGGCAACGTCGACAGCTTTTTAGGTTGCCATATGACAGTTTAGGTGGTCATTTAAGATGGTTTGCATGACGCATGGAACAATGTGCTCGGACGAAGTGCGTGGTTACCAGTCGGAATTATGGTCAATGAAGCATTCACATATTACTTCTGCTTCAAGTAAAGTCACGAACTAAACATATTCACCAATCAAGACATGATATATCCCACAATGACATGCAGCAAAAATACAATACAGTATCTCATCTCTTTTTACACGTTGCAATGAATGCAATTTTTATTATCTCTTTCCACTTCCAAACAAAAATATGGTCATTCAGCGTATGATCAACCTCGGTGAGACTAAGCTCAGGCTTGACGATCGCTTTGCACAACACCTCCACTCAGTTCGCAATAACCAACCTGATCTCCCGGTGGCTCAGCACTTCAACTCCCCCTCCCATTCCAAATCCAAATTTTCTGTCCTGGGCCTCCTCCATGGCCAGAGTGAGGCCCACCGCAAATTGGAGGAATAGCGCCTCATATTTTGCTTGGGTAGTTTACACCCCAGCGTGATGAACATTGGCTTCTCCAATTTCAGATAGTCCTTGCTTTCTCCCTCCTTCCCCTCCCATTCCCAGCTCTCCCACAGCCTACTGTCTTCGCCTCTTCCTTTCTTTTTCGCGCCCCCCACCCCTCCCGACATCAGTCTGAAGAAGGGTCTCGACCTGAAACGTCGCCTATTTCCTTCGCTCCATAGATGCTGCCTCACCCGCTGAGTTTCTGCAGCATTTTTGTCTACCCATTCACACAAATTCTGTTATCCCACTTATCTCACCCACTCCCTGCACATTAGGGGCAATTTTACAGAGACAAGTGAACCCTACAAAGCCAATGCATCTTTGGGATGCGGGAGGAAACCCACATGCTTGCATGGAGAATGTGCAAATTCAACACAGACAGTGCCCGAGAACAGGATCGAACACAAATCTCTGGTGTGTGAGGCAGCAAGTCCACCAGCTGTGCCACTATATTTTATTTTCCAACACACAAAAAAATTATACGTTGATAACTTTGGTTACTAAAAAAAAAGAAACTATCCATTTTCAGTCTTAAATCTCTAAGTGATGCTATGTCCCCCTTTACAGCTACTGTATGTTTAAATTCAGTTCAAGGCTATTGGGGCAGTACATTGGCCATAAATTTGTTGCCTAAAATTGCCAGAGTCCCGGAATTGATCCTGAATATGGGTGCTGTCTGTATGGAGTTTTGTTTTCTCGTTTATAACATTGTTTACAGAATACTATGTTTACATATTCTGTTGTGCAAGTAAGGATTTCATTGTTCTAACTTGGATGTGAGAGAATAAAACACTCTTGACTTACGTCGCTGATGTGTGGGATAGAACTAGAGTATGGGTGATCAGTGGTCGGCGTGGACTTGGTGGGCCAAAGTTCCTGTTTTCATGCTGTATCTTTATATTAAACTAAAAACACTAAAACCAGAGGAAATGTAAAGAAGGGTTTCTACCCCAAGCGTCACCTAATTTTTTTCTATCCAGAGATGCTGGCTGCGCCATGGAGTTCCCCCGTACAATTAAAGCATGGAATAGGTACCAACCAGACGCAACTAAATTTAAGGTAGCTTTTTTTTTCCATTTTTTGCTTAAGTCCAAGTCAAGAGTCAAGAGTTTTATTGTCATGTGCCCCAGATAAGGCAATGAAATTCTTGCTTGCTGCAGCACAACAGAATATGTAAACATAATACAGAACAGGAGATCAAAGTTCAGTGTGTCTATATACTATAGACCATATATATACACAATAAATAAACAGATAAAATGCAATAGGCTGTTATTTTTCAGAGTTTGGAGTTTGGTGGTGGTGGGTCCACCAGTTTAAATTCCATTTCGAATATTTTTGGAGGACCAGGAAACCAAGAAGCAAGAGTTACTCCAGCTCCAGTTACTCCAGTTCCAGGGAGTGATTCTGCGATGTTTTTCAGCAGTCACGGTGAGACAGCGACCGGACAGAAATGGCGGCCAGACCTCCCACAATGCAAAGGGAGGGAGAAAGTGGCCGACGCCGACCAGTTGCCATGGCAGTTGCAAGGCCGCACATGCGCACAACCACAGCCGATGATGTGCTCGGTGGCCAGCCGCGCCGAGCGGAGAGCGGACAGCCTAGCACCGAGAGCCTAACACCGAGAGCCTAGTGCCTAGAGCCTAGCGCCGAGACCCAGGCATGGATGGTGGGCGGGTGTCCTGGTTGCTTGCCAAGCCGGGCAAAATGGCATGGCTTTTAGGTTGCCCGGCAGGACTGTAAGTTGCCATTGGCACCCGGGCAACCACAAATTTCGAGCCATATATAGAATCATAGAGTGATAGTGTGAAAATAGGCCCTTCAGCCCAACTTTCCCATACCAGCGAACATGTCCCAACTACACTAGTCACACCTGCCTGCATTTGGTCCATATCCCTCCAAACATGTCCTATCCATGTCTAAATGTTTTGTAAATGTTGGGATAGTCGCAGCCTCAACGACCTCCTCTGGCAGCTTGTTCCGTAAACCCACCATCGTTTGTGTGAAAATGTTACCCCTCAGATTCCCCATTAAATCTTTTTCCCTTCACTTTAAACCTATGTCCTCTGGTTCACCTACTCTGGGCTAGAGACTGTGCATCTACCCTGTGCACCAATTTTTTTTGGCCTGGATGTTTTTCCTTTTACTATCTTGTAGAATTTTGTGAAATTTATGTATGTTATGTTTTTTATGTGACTCGATGTGCTTGGGAAACAGCTTGCCAGCAGGGTTTTCAATGTATCTATACCTCACTGTACTTATTCATATGACAATAAACTTGACTTAATGTGCCAAGGCACTTCATGAATAATAGACAATAGACAATAGGTTCAGGAGTGGGCCATTTGCCCCTTTGAGCCAGCACCGCCATTCAATGTGGTCATGGCTGATCATCCCCAATCAGTACCCCATTCCTGCCTTCTCCCCATATCCCCCCACTCCGCTATTTTTAAGAGCCCTATCTAGCTCTCTCTTGAAAGCATCCAGAGAACCTGCCTCCACCACCCTCTGAGGCAGAGAATTCCACAGACTCACAACTCTCTGTGAGAAAACGTGTTTCCTCATGCACTATGAGTACATAAATGTGCATCTACCCTGTGCACCAATGTTTTTTTGGCCCGGATGTTTTTCCTTTTACATGAGAAAGCGAGAGTTTAACAGATTGAATAAAATCTTGGTTAAAAGGCCATACTACGGTAAGATTTATAAAGAAAGCACCACAATGGAATGATGAAAGGGACCACTTTCATAACAATGTAGAAGTGAACAGGGAATCTCCATGACACTGAAAACTAAGGCGTTTTTATTTCAAAATAGGCCAATTAGTCCACTTTCACTTTACATGTCTTATTTTCCACTTTCATTTTCACTCATCTAGGTTCACATAGGTTTCCTATCACCTCATTTTATTTAACATTATCAGCATATTATTTTATCCCTTCCTCCTTTGCACGCTTATTGGATAGATTATGTGCCCCAACTCTCTTGTAACATGTTCTGGGAGAAGCCGCTGTTCCTGAACCCATTGGACAGTGGCTTTCCCCATATTTACGATCCTAATTTTGGATTCGTAAATCCCCAACAAAAGGTAAATCGTCTGTTGGGGCCACTTCAATCTCTCTTTATTGGAAACATTACACTGTTCAGTATTTTTTGCATCCCGCCTTTGAAAAACAACCTGGCAAGTTCTCCAGTGCTATTATCTCCTTTTATAGAATAGACATCCGAATTGAACGCAGAACGCTTCCTATTTAAGTCACTGCGAATGTGCTCCATATAAGAAATTTTCAACGATTTTCATAACTTTTTTCCTCCGATTTGAGGCAGAGGGCTTACAAAAAGAGGACGTGACTTACTTACTACAGGCTTATCAATTGTGGCTTCCTCAACGGTTCAGCAGAACTATTCACCCCGTGTTATTACATCTTTCGTTTTTCTATATGCCATAGACGTTAGCCTATATGCATAACCAATATTTAGTGCATGGAACTATATAACATGTCTTGGATCCTAAACTTCACTTTTATCTGCATGACGCCACAAACCTATCGAAAAAGATATTGAGCTGGAAAATCGCAATGAAATGGATATTTAAAATCGCCACGGATATTAACTTTTCAGTAAAACGGCGCCAAGATCTTTTGCGATTCCTTAACTATTTTCTAAACGAAACACTGGGAAGACAAGTGCAGGCCCGTCAAAACACGACAGACAAAACAAAACACCCACCGATAGTTGTGATCACAGTGATGGCGAAATAGAAAGAGCCGGCAAATCTCCACTGGACTCCTGCTTGATGCGGCTTGAGTTTCAAGACCACCAGCTCCAGTTCTTCGTATTTCTTCTCGCTCAGGTTGTATTTGGTCATGAGCTCGTACCTCCTCTCCTCCAAGTTCTTCTTCTCCGAGGTCTCCTGCTTGGACTCCAGGGCATCGAAGACGGCGGCTCCGACCAGCAGGTAGGTGAAGGTGCAGACAATGAGGGCGAGAGTCCGCACATTCTGGCGCTTCATGGCGCCGCTCCGCCAGGCGCTGGACTCATGATGCGCAGCACAAGGGTGAAGGGTGCGGGAGAGCAACAACCCACAGCCTTCAACGCGCGGAGCTCTCTTTCAGTACCGCCGAGCCCCGTCGCCACGCCCAGCCTGTTCCCGCTGTTGGCTGTTCCTGGCCATATTAGGGGAGGAGAGTTGGGGGGGCAGAGAGGGGGAGGCAGAGGAGGGGAGGAGGGTTTCTTGGCGATACTCGGGCGGACGCACACACGCCACGGTCAGTGTACAAAAGCCTCGCATCCTCAGCTGCATTGTACTCCGAAATGCATATACATCGAAGTGAAGTTGATGGGTGACTTTTGGAGTTGGAAGCTAATAAATGGACCTTTAAAAAAAAAAATCCGCAACCCCTCCTCCCCCACTCGAAGCCCCTTCTGAAGCAGTCGCTCTTGAATAGGAATTCACACGTACAATGAATGCCGCAAGGGTTTACACCGCTGGGATGGAATATTTGCATTCGTTTTCTGGGCGAGACGTAAACTAGGTTTCATTCTGTCAGTATTCTGATGTATTCGAAATTCGTGATCCCAGAAATGTAAGCGATTAGTCAATAAACACCACATTATCATATGCGAAGGCATTCATTAGTCAAAGGTGATAAAAGGCCATCGGTGTGTTTATTGTTTCCAATCACACTTGCTCGCGTATCTGAGCTATCGTGGTGGTGTCTGGAAGCGAACACGGCACGCTTGCAGCTATCCTTCAGCACTACTTCCTCGGGTGTTCACCAAACAACAGCATCCGAGGCTCTGGCTGTGGGTTCCTTAAATATTAGGTTAAGGTATCGTTAAGCTTCACTCAACTAATAACGGTGAACACAATTGCAGGATGATAAAGTATACATTGGGTTTTCATATTGATGCCAGTTCCCCACAGTGTGCTTTTTTTAAAGCATTATTCGCTAGTTGTAATGCAGGACTGATTGTTTATTCGCGTGGACGTGAACTGACAGATTAAATTATCATTGTTCTTGGCCAGTATTTTTGACGACAACTAATACAAGCGTACATACACTCATATGTCGAGAGCTTAAATCGGCATTTTACGGGCATATATAAAGTTATCTGGTAGGGGAGGAGCGGGGACTTGTATTGAACAATAAACAAGGAATTTGATACCGTGCGGGTAGCGTTATCTCGCTTGCTTTCGGTCTCATATCTGAGCTTCGTGTATCTTCTTTCAACTGTAGGTCGGGCGACTTTCAGATTTTTTCCCCCCACAGTATTATCGTTCCTGCGGCTATCCCTTCCCCGCTCGAACGAGAACATCTGTTAAATGCTATTCTCCTTTCATTTATTCTGTTTTGAAGCACACTAATTTCTTCACCCAGAGAGTCGTGAATCTGTAGAATTCTCTGCCACAGAAAGCAGTGGAGGCCAATTCACTGGCTGTTTTCAAGAGAGTTAGATCTACGTAGCTCTTAGGGCTAAAGGAATCAAGGAATATGGGAGGAAAGCAGGTACTGAGTTTAGATGATCATATTGAACAGCGGTGCTGGCTCGAAGGGCCGAATGGCCTACCACTGCACCTATTTTTCTACGATTCTATGTTTCTGATATGGTCTGCATTGTCTCATTTAGAACTTGCAAAAATAAAATCGTATTATAAATTACAATTTGATAAAGAAATGGAAACACGGTTAGCAAAGTCAATAAAAACGCATTCTGGGTGGTATGGGGGGGGGGGTGTATCTACAGAGGAAACATTTCACTTGCTGTTGCTTTGTTAGTCCGATTGTAAACAGTGCTTAGAGACACAAATCTCCTCAGCACCCCCCCCCCCCCCCCCCCCCCCCCCCCCCCCCCACAAAGGCTAACATTGTTAAAGCCCATTAAGCAATCCTGATATTGGAGCAGAGTTTACTAATCACGTGTTTTTTTTCAAATATGCCACATTTCAAAATCTAGAAGTCATTGTCAAGGCTGGTATTGCCCATAGTTGACGACCCTTGAGAAGGTAATGGTGAGCCAGCTTCCTGAACTGCTGTGAAGGCAATCCTACAACATTGCTGCAAGAGAAATCCAGAATTTAGACTCCATAGCCATAAAGAAACAGTGATACATTTTCAAGTAAAAAATATGGCAGTAAGGAAAGCTATAGGTGGTAGTGTTCCCATTTGTCTGTTGTCTTTGCCCTTTTTTTGTGTGATAGGTATTGTTATTATGGGAGGTGTTCCTGGAATAGCCATGGTAAGCAATTGCAGTGCATTTCTAGTTAGTACTCATTGCAGCCATGATGCATCAATGGTGGAGATGAAGGGTTACGATGGATGGGATGTCAACCAAGTAGCTGTTCTGTCAACATGGTAATAAAAATAGTTGGGAAGTTACAGTCTCAAAGCCTCTGATTTGACATCTGTCCTTAGACTTCCATTATTAATTCCAATTCCAAGCCCCAGCCTCCCATCCAAAAGCTCCGATATCTCAGAAACAATGAATGTGCGGTGAATACAAGGATATAAATCTTTAGGTAAATCCAAATTCCTTTGTTTATGTTGGAGGTGTAATATATTACAAGGAAATCTGATGTCAATGCAGATGTTAAATGCACAGGATCCATTCTAACTGTCAGTGAGAGTCCACCTATATTAAAATAACGTTAATATCTCTATTTTTTTTTCCTTTTATTTGTTTCTATGCCTGTGAAGGATATCATTTTCTTAAATATTGTAAAATATCTCTTCTGCAGAACTGTTCCTCAGTGTTCATACCAGCTGCCACAGACTTGTGTGGCAGAAAGCAAAATGTCTTGGGTCCCAATGGTCGAGACACAACAGGGACAAATGTAAAGTTGTATTTAGCATTATGTCTGCATCTATCTTTAACCCCAGGGACTACATTTACATAAATACATGTTGGGCTTGTTGATGGAGTCCACACAGACAATTTTTGGGGTAATTTAATAGTTCTAAATATCTGTAACAACCCAAAACACATATAAATAGTTACATATCAAATAAAGTGAAGTAATTACATAAAAAACAAACACCTTCCTCGTTCTCCTCTAATTACAATAAAACTTAATGGGTTCTCAGATATGTACCAGTATTCAAGAGGCAAATTCCTAGCATGAATAATGGGGAACTTTAGCCAGACTGAGCTACATGCTAGATTGCATGTGAAGTACAGAAATTTAGTGATCTGACAGATTCAGCATGGCATATCTGTCAGTAAGATGAGAACTTCCATATTTAGAAGCACATGCATTGAAGACATGGTGAAGTGTCTTTTGGATGTCTAAATTATGGTAATTCCCTTCAGAACTATCATCATTAGGCATTAAAGTCTGACCCTAGGAGTTGTTAGATTTTCCAGAAGGACTGTATATAGAGATATAGATTATTTCAATTCTCCACTCTCCTTCACAAGGGAAATAGACTTTCTGCTTCAACATTATTTTTCTTTTCAGTTCTCTAACCTTTAATCTAATTTGACTTTTTTTCTATTTTTAAGTTATTTCTGGGAGCAGCCTCCCTGTTTTACAAAATCATATGCACTAGACTAACGAAACAAATACTTAAAAAAAAATACTCAATACTATAAAAGGAAGCTTTTCTTCTTTTAATTACGCCTGAGAACCTAACATTACTCAAGTTCAGTGATGAAATGAAAACTGAGCTCTCTAACCTCAACACACAGCTGCAGATTTCCAGGAATTGCTGAACTAGAATTTCATAAACAAAACTACAGTGAAGTTCGAAGTCTTAAAATATTTACCAGCTCTTCCCTTTCTCTCCCTGTTGAGTTCTTGACTGTTATGTGCTTTTTACTAGACTCTCCTTTGGCAATCAATATCATTCAGCAACTCCACAACGTAATAGCAATGTTGCTTCCATAATTTGTCTGAGCAAGGCCAAAACACCTTGTGTCTGATCTGCTGCGGTAGCATGACTAGAGAGTTGATACTGGGGATATCTGCTTCTGAACCCAAAATTCCTATACTGGGTCAGAAAAATATCTAATTTCCACACTAGCGCTTTGCGTCATATTTAGATTTTCTGATAGGGCCTGTGTTGAGGTTCTGCCCCATAGGTCCCATGAGGAAGTTCAACTTGACCCACAAGAAGTTGAGGATTTGTTATTCGTCCTCAGAGGTGTTAGGAAGCTCTTTGTCAACATACTAGAAATGCTCCTCATCCAGATAACCATGTAAGATCCAGTTTACCTTGAAAAATATGTACATGCAGTATAATTCTCCCAGTGAAATTGGTGACCTCCACAACTACTGGAACAACTGACTGTGTGGTGAAGTAGAGTCAGCAGGCAATGTTGGAGCAATGTTTTTTAATGTTTACATTTTATCAATTTTGCTTCTGATATCTCAGGCAGTGTTTTCTGTTGTACCCAACCTTTTGTTTGCTTTTTACTGTACCTCAGTACGTGACAACAATAAGCTACATTTCTGGCCGGAAAGCATGGAAGTGGAATGACAGATTACAAATTAGAGGTTTTAAGACCGTAACTTCCCAGCAATGTTGATCACCACTCCTCAACTGAACAGCCACTTGAATGGCACCCCATCCACCGTAACCGTTCATTTACTTCACCATTGCTCCAGTCAAAGAAAAGACTATACATGATTTCAATCAAGACATCCACTGTGCAAATCATTCAGCTTCAAGTTCCAAACTATAAGACATGTACAAATAAATAAGGCAGAAATCAAAGAGGATTTCTTGGCTTCTCACCTATCCCATGAACTCTTACGTTCATGAACCAGATACTTTATCACACCACCTTCCAGAAGTTGCTGCTATATATTCTTAATGTTTTAACACTATATTCTGTACTCTTCTATTTTTTCCATTGCGCTATCTGGGGTAATTGCATATGGTTTGATTGTACTCATGTATACTCATGTATAGTATGATTTGATTTGATTGGATAGCAATAAACAATACAATCCCTCAATCGGTTATTCTATTATGGTACCTCAATGTTTTTTTTAGCATTACTTCAGATTGCACTAGAATCTTGCAAAATCCAACTGTTTTGCACTTGTATTTATTGTCATGTATGGCAATAAACTATCCAAAATGATAACAGGTGTTCAGGGTTCAGGGTGGCTGAATAAACAGACTGCTGAGTCCTATGTGATCTTACATTTAAGAACAAGTAAAAGTGGCCACTAGAGGCTTATTACTGTGAAGGTTAGGCAAAGAAAAATACATACAGCAGTTTGGAGTCTGAAGACTGAAACAACTTTGCATGGGTTCAGGAAGTAATTAAAGTAGCTTAAGAAACAAATGAGTTAAAAAATCATTAAGGGGTGGATACATGGGAAGTAATTTGTATGGGAACAAACCAGTGGGAAATAGATTGAGAATTTTTGGCTTAACCTGTATTCCTAGTCTAAAGTTTTGCCTCCATCCCAAGCTATTGTTCAGCACCCAATTCCTACTCCTGATGGTACAGATGAGAACATGATAATTGTTAAACTATTTCAAATAAACCTCTGAAAAAATATTTTGAGCATTCACGGCTTCCATGCACCGCATGATCTTGCATATTTCCACAAGTTTACCCATCAGCTTCCTCCATTCCAGAAACAAGTCCTAACCTATTCAACCTCTCCCAATTAGTTAATAAGTGATAGGAGCAGAATTAGGCCATCAAGTCTACTCCACCATTCAATCGTGGCTGATCTATCTATTTCAGTTCAACTGAAACTGATAATAAATCATGAAAAAAAGTAGGAGCTTTTATTTTGGTTGACAGCAGATGAGGGATGATGTTTTGCAAATTATTGTAGTCTTGTTAATATCACGTTGTAGATGGTAACAAGATAATCCTACCCCATAACAGCTCACCACCCACCTGCCTTTCTCCCACCACTGTCACTGCTACCATGAATTGATTACAATCAAGGAACAGGACCACTGTTTGAATAACTTTCAGAATCCTTCCATGTGGGCAATCTTTGGATTATCTTATGCTGTAGGCTACCAAGCTTTGCCACAAATATAAGAAATTTGTCCCAGTCACAATGGAGGCTGCATCCAATCAAATAAACCCATGAAGCTGTAACCAAAAATCACTAGAAATGGACAATGTACTTTCAGGAATTTTTCCCACATTCAAGATCACCCTCCACCAAATCCAACATAAGGCAATCTCATTGTGCTCAATACTTTGATTTTGTGCCCTCCCTTATGCACTTTCTTCATCCTGAATATTGTTTAAGGTAAATGAAAACTAGATGAATACACACATTTTAGAACTTGTATTGTAATTGGGCAGTAATTCATGTTTTTCATATAGAAAGTCACAAATATATAGGATTTCATAAATACACAAAAAAGATTGAAGTTTGACTTATTTGATCATTGTTAACAGATAATATAGATACTCTCCATAGATACGACATCTATGCTTCGCTTGACTGATTATGAGCAATACCACCTGTTCCCCATAAGACAGATAGAACAACAGAATGGACAAGATCTATCATGCTTTAATAGTTCAAAGATCTTTAAAGGCATTCACATGGTTCAATTAATATTCATTGTGATAATTAAATGGAAGCAAATAATGCATAGTGGTTAACTTTAGCGAGCAAACGACTTACTATCGACTCAGAACATAAATTTTCAATGAAGACAAAAGGCTGCTCTCATCTCCTGGAAACAGGATAGTCCTCGTCCATCTGCTAGTTGTGTTATGAGTATTGATTCCAAATGAGGAATTTCAAGTTAAAAATCACAGGTTTTAAGTGATTTTATCAATGTGGGATAAATTGAGATTTTGAAAAGCGGTCCTCGTTAAGAGATGAAAAAAAAACACATTAATAATCATGCAAAATAAAACAAACTATTAAAGCGGAGAATGCATGGCATACATTTAGGATAAGAGTCATGGAGTCATAGACCATTATAGCACAGATACAAATAGTTTCAGCCCACCTTGTTTGTGCCAACCAAGTTGGCAGACTAGGCTAGTCCTATTTGTCCGCATTTGACCCGTAGCCCTCAAAACCCTTCCTATCAATTTTTCTGTCCAAATGTCTTTTAAAAACTATAATTGTATCCCTTTCTATAGCTTCATCTGGCAACTCATACCAGATAAGGACTATCCACTGAGTGAAAGAAATGCCCTAAGGTCTCTCTTAAATATCTCCCCTTTCACCTTTGACCCATACACTCAATTTTTAAAATCCTCTAACCTAGGAAAAAATGAATGTGAACATTCATTTTATCCATGCACCGCATGATCTTGCACATCTCCATAAGATCACCCATTCGCCTCTTACGTTCCAGAAAAAAAGTCCTAACCTATTCAACCACTCCCAATTGGTTCATAAGTGATAGGAGCAGAATTAGGCCATTCGGCCCATCAAGTCTACTTCACCATTCAGTCATGGCTGATCTATCTTTCCGTCTTAACCCTATTGTCCTCCCTTTTCCCTGTAACCCCTGACACCCGTATTAATCATTAATCTATCTCTTCCTTTAAAATATCCATTGACGTGGCTTCCATAGCCTTCTATGGCAATGAATTCCACGGATTCGCCAGCCTCTGATTAAATAAATTCCTCCTCATCTCCTTCCTAAAGGTACGTCATTTAATTCTGAGGCTATGACCTCTGGTCCAAGACTCTCCCACTAGTGGAAACATCCTCTTCACATCCATGCTATCCAGGCCTTTCACTATAACTTGGAACTTGGACTTGGAAAACTTTATTGTCATTCAGACCTTGCGGTCTGAACGAAATTTCGTTGCCTGCAGTCATACATATAGTAAATAACAACACACACAATAAACACATATTTAACATCCACCACAGTGAGTTCACCAGACACCTCCTCACTGTGGTGGAAGGCAAAAATCTTGTCTTTGTCTCTTCCCTTCTTCCTCTTCCTCTTCCTCTGCACTGAGGCAACCCGGGCCTCCAATGTTGTGACCGCACCGGGTGATGTAAATAGGTCCCGCGGGTGAACCTCTCTCCGCGAGCGGGCCGGTTCAACTCCGCGGCCCGGGGTATATGGTAAGTTTCCATGAGGTCCCTCCTCATCCTTCTAAGCTCCAACGAGTTGAGACCCAGTGCCGTCAAACGCTCATCATATGTTAACCCACTCGTTCCTGGCATAATTTTCATAAACTTCCTCTGGACCCTCTCCAGCACCAGGACATCCTTCCTCAGATATGGGGCTCATAATTGCTCACAATACTCCAAACATGGTCTGACCTGCACGTTATAGAGCCTCAGCATTACATTCCTGTTTTTGTATTCTAGTCCTCTGGAAATAAATGCTGGCCTTCCTAACTACAGATTTAACTTTTTGGGAATCCTGCACCAGCACTCCCTATTGCAACTCCCATTTGGAAAGTAGTCTACGCCTTTATTCTTACTACCAAAATGCATGACTCCACACTTTGCTACGCTGTATCCATCTGCCACTTCTATGCCCACTCTCCCAACATTTCCAAGTCCTTCTGCAGAGTGCCTGCTTTTTCTACCCCTTTGCCCCTCCACCTATCTTTATATCATCTGCAAACTTGGCCACTAAGTCTTCAATCCCCTCATCCAAATCATTAATATACTTGAAGAGTAACTGCCTCAGCACCGAGCCCTGCGGAACGCTGCTAATTATTGGCAGCCTACCAGAAAAAGCTCCCTATAACTCACACTTCCAGGTAACATCCTGGTGAATCGCTTTTGCACACTTTCAGACTTAATGCCATCTTCCCACAGCTGGGATACTAGAACTGCACACAATACTCCAAGTGTAGTCACACCAATGACTTGTACTGATTATAATAACCTGACTTTTATTACCTGACATGCTTGCCCTTTGCTAATGAAGGCAAGCATGCCAATACCTTCTTCATCTCACTGTCCGCCTATCTTCTACTTTTAGGGAACCATACACCTGCACGCCCTGATCTCTCTATTCTGCAACTCTCTCCAGGGCTCTTCAATTTACTGTTATCCTGCCTTAGTTTGACAAGCCAAAGTGCAACACCTCACACTTGTTAGAGTCAAATTCAATTTGCCACTCCTTAGCTACCTTTTCAACTGATCTGGATCTTGATGGAAATTTAAATATCCTTCCTCACTGTCAACTATACCACCATTTATGTAAATTTACTAACAATGTTAACTGCAATGTTGTCCAAATTATTTAAGTCACGGGTCACGCAACGGCTCTGGTGAACATGGATAGGTGATCTTTTCGGTAGTCAGGACCTTGTGATGAGGGTGGGGGGTAAAGAAAGCTGGAAGATATCAGGGACAGGAGAAAGCCTGGGAAATAATATATGCTTGTATTGAGCGTTATTTTTGATAAACAGATAGTTAGATAAAGGCCAGAAATGAAAAGACAAAAGTATTGAAGAGGTGCGAATTGTGAAGCAGGGGGAAGGATTGTAAGTGGAAGGGGAAGGAGGTGAGTGTCTAGGTGCGTACAGAAGGTGGGTGTGGGAAGAGAGTGTGTGAAGAAGGAGGAGGTTGGGAGGCTTGAAGTTACCTAAAATTAGAATATTCAATGTTCATAACATTGCGTTGCAAGCTATCCAAGCAGTAGATGAGGTGCTGCTCCTCCGCTTTGCATATGACCTCACATGTCTAGTGTGTAATGTTTTCTGACCCTGGGGCCAGCTTTCAGATATCACCTCCTCCCACTGGTGCTTTATCTTAGCGGTTTTCCTCTTCACTAAAGATATTGAGATTCACATCTGTGAAGCAGAAGGGTTGCTCTTCTGGCGGTCTTGCCTTTGCTTTAAGCAATGCTTGTTTAAGCAGCGCTGCACAAATGACATCTTACAGTCATTGGATTCCAGTGATTGCTCCACTTTTAATGAAATTTAGCACATCAGTTCCAAAATTAGTACACCAGTTGTGTAGGACTCCTGAAATTGCTCCCTTTATTAAAATTACAATTATCGCCTGTTAAGCTCAAAGCATTTCAAAAGTTGCATCTGCAAACATCACATAAAGAAACAGGAGACAAACTGGCATGGGTCCATTACCTCGCATCATTTTTAACATATGTCTTTATCCATTAAACTTCTAGTATATTATCGTAATAATTGTATTCATGTTTATTGGAACTTGGTGTGCTTAAATTAGCTGCTGCCTTTTCAACATGATAATAGTAATTGAGTTGCATAAAAGAAGGTCACTGGCTGAAGAATACTTTAGATTAACATGAAGAGACAACAAAGGCACAACTTAAATGTATTTTTTAATTTTATGATCATAGAAAAATAGAAACATAGAAAAGAGGTGCAAGAGTAGGCCATTTGGCCATTCGAGCCAGCACCACCAATCAATATGATCATGGCTGATCATCTAAGATCAGTACCCTGTACTCGCTTTTTCCCCATATCCCTTGATTCCTTTAGCCCTAAGAGCTAAATGGAACTCTCTCTTGAAAACATCCAGTGGATTGGCCTCCACTGCCTTCTGTGGCAGAGAATTCCATGGATTCACAACTCTCTGGGTGAAAACGGTTTTCCTTATCTCAGTCCTAAATGGCCTACACCTTATTCTTAACCCGTGACACCTGGTCCAACATCGGGAATTTTTTTCCTGCATCTAGTATGTCCAATCCTTTAAGAATGTTATATGTTTCTATAAGATAACCTCTCATCCTTCTAAATTCCAGTGAATACAAGCCCAGACGACCCATTCTTTCATCATATGACAGTCCCACCATCCCGGGAATGAACCTGATGAACCTATGTTGTACTCCCTCAATCATGGTAATTTTGGAAAAGGTTAGTAACTTAATTTGCTGCAATATCCTCACATAATGTGTTTCAAAGTATGACGAGTAGGCCAAAACATAAAATGGCATAAAATGCATTAAATACTTTGTTCATATCTTGCAGAATGTCGTGGTGAGATTTGCATATGAATTCCACAGACTGCTCCATTCTTGTTAAATGGATAGCTTGTTTGATGCAACATTTTAGTTGCAATGCCTAATTAGTCTGGAGTGTATATGGAAGCTTTTATTTTGCATGCTTCATTTTAAACAGAAATCCTAATTGAAATTATCTGAATGTTCATGAATTTGTATGCGTAACATCTTGGTACATTATAATGCAACAGTAAAAGGAGCAACTTGATTAAAGGAAGCCATCCTAAAGAAGACATTCTCATTTGGGACATAACCAAGTTAAGTTATTTGCACATAACATGAATAACCAAGTATAATAAATGTTAAGAGAAAACACATAGCATTTTAACACCACATCATTTTCTTTGTAGCATAGACAATGTAACACATATCGTAGTTTTCTCCACGTTTTGTAATTTAAAGTCTAGCAGATTTTCATTTATAGAGGGAATTTTATTTTGCAATCTACCTTATTTGCTTATGGTTATAATTAATCACAATGTCATTCATTATTGCACAATAATTATAATTTTCAAGTTTCATAGAATGTCTGTTACGGAGAGTCTACATTCTAATTAATATAATTTAGGTGTTAATTTATGTCCAATTAGCAAAATTTATAATTACAATATTTAATGTCTAATAATTGTGAAGATCATTTTCATACTGACAGTGCAATCTTTTTGTTTCAATAGACAATAGACAATAGGTGCAGGAGTAGGCCATTCGGCCCTTCGAGCCAGCATCGCCATTCAATGTGATCATGGCTAATCATCCACAGTCAGTACCCCATTCCTGCCTTCTCCCCTTATCCCTTTCCGCTATCTTTAAGAGCTCTATCTAACTCTCTCTTGAAAGCATCCAGAGAACCGGCCTCCACTGCCCTCTGAGGCAGAAAATTCCACAGACTCACAACCCTCTGTGTGAAAAAATATTTCCTCATCTCCATTCTTAACGGCTTACGCCAAGACAAAAATTGTTACATGTAATTTTCCCCTAGCCTGGAAAAAGGTGTAAAGGATTGCATTTCATCATAAAATTATTGAAAATTCATTATTTAATCTATCATGTCTGTGCAGGTTGACAAATAACTATCTGACATAATCTCACCTTCCAGTAGCCCTGTAGATCATGACCCTGATCAGGCCAAGTTTGTTTTCTTTGGAACAAATGAGGCTTAGGAAAACCTAATTAAGGTATATAAAATTGAATGTCTAGATAGAGTAAATAGTAAGTAAGGACTTATTTCCCAAGGGGTATAAGCCTAAAGTAGTTGATAAAAGGATTAGTGGGAAGTTGAAGTGCTTATTTGAATTCACCCAGAGTGTGGTGATGGACTAGGTTATACTACAAAATAAGTGTAATTAAGATTTAAATGCTGTGAGGTTTTCTGCACCATTCATTCAGGCAGTGAGTTCCAGACCTTTATACCCTCTGTTCTACAATATTCTTCAAGGCTACAATTTTACAGCTCTAACAGCATCTTCATAGTTCTCAGCACCTTCTCCAGCACAACGCACAACACAACCTGTAATGTAATGATCATATCTCTTCACAGTGTTCAACCTATGGCCCAATGAAAGTTATATGCTGCTTTAGAATAATCTTCTTGCTCTCATATTCTAATATGCATAACTTTTTTTAAATCTATTATTGATCTGTTACGACCTTTAAAAGTCTAACTCCCTCTCAGTTCTCATATCAATCATACAATGTCATGAGTCAAGAATTTTCTTATTCACAAGCAAAAGACCAATTAAATTCTTACTTGCCACAACTTTACAGGCCCAACTATTGCACCAACATACACATAAATATACAACAATCAATAAGGCAATTATTTAATAATCAATAATATATAGTTACCAAACCATAATCATGCAAAATCAAAGTATGTTTGCAACCAAAACAATGTACACAGTAGATCACGGTTGCTCCTATATACTAGATATTCCTTTACCTTGTGGCACCTTTCCAAATGCACTATATCCCATTTATTTGGATTAACCCCAATTTGATATCTTATTGCCTAAAGGGCCTGTCCCACTTACGCGACCTAATTCACGACCTCTGCCGAGTTTGCCCTTGACTCATACTCGCAGCATGGTCGTCACGAGGTCGTAGGCGGTCGTAGGAGGTTGTAGGTAGGTCGTAGGTAGGTTGTGATGCTAGTCGTAGGTACTTGTGGCATCATGTAGGTCGGTGCGTTTTTCTAGCCTGATGATAAATGTCCGTGAGTAAAAAATGTCGTGAATTAGGTCGTGAAAGTGGGACAGGCCCTTAAAGCTTTCCTCCTCGCTGTCAACCACGTTGCCAATGTTTTTATCATCTGCATTATGTACATAGCACTAATTATAGAAATTCTCAGAGAACAGTTAATCTCAGAAGCAAAATGAATTTTAATATCAGTATCCTGTCCTCTGTAAAGTCAGAATAATAATGTTGCTGATTAATTCCTCAAGGTAACAATTAGTGAATTATGCCAAATTTCTTGCATTCAACCATGACATTTTTAGCAACAATCTGTTAAATATTTCATAGACAATTTATATTAGTGGCATAACTTGGAATGATATAGTATCTGCATTGTACTGGAATACCTCAAGGATTTATTTCAAAGATTTCTCTGGTTCTCTCTCCACCTTTACATTTTAGTGCAAATATGCAGTCATCCCTCTTACTTCCTTTCGGTCCGTCAGTATCACTCCTTACATTTGTGAAGCTTCATTGATAGTGATGTTTAAAATCTTTAAAGAAATGCTTACAATTTGCAATAAAGTGTGTACCCCCGAAGGAATGAAATACTCTACAGAAAAATTGATGCAAAATGAGAAGTAAATTAAATGCTAAATTAAAGTTGGCTAAACATGTTTCCAGAATCTCTAGTGCATGTGAAGACTGGGAGAACATTTCAGTACCCTGCAAAAAATGTTGAAGCAAGTTGATAGATTTAATGCAAAAACAAAAGCAGATTAGCACAAGACATAATACAACATTAAATGCATCTGT
This sequence comes from Okamejei kenojei, assembly GCA_035221665.1. Classification (NCBI taxonomy): domain Eukaryota; kingdom Metazoa; phylum Chordata; class Chondrichthyes; order Rajiformes; family Rajidae; genus Okamejei; species Okamejei kenojei. The sequence continues at coordinate 84,104,998 of CM069135.1, forward strand.
AGGCAGATAAAAAGATAATTGCAAAAGCAAAAATCAATCTCTTAAACGCAGAGAGAGGAGAAATTATGATAAATATTGAATGTATTATGTCTATTTTCAAGGTAGAAGATACAAAAAGAAGTCCCGAAAATCTAGGATTTAAACTTTATTCTAAGAATAATGAATTTAGAAAGTTACCAGTATGAAAGAATCAAATAAATTAATGGGGTCAATAGCCCAGTGATATCTGGGACCCATCGGCCTACCACCAAAGATTTCAAACAAGACTGTAAATGCAGAAGGTTTACTGCCTGAGAAAACAAATGATTCAACTAGCAGACTGAATTAATAGCCCATACAGAACCATTGCAGATTTTCTTTTGATTTTAGAGATACAACTTGGAAACAGGCCCTTCAGCCCACTGAGTCCATGCCAACCAGCGATCAACCCGTACACTAGCACTATCCTACACACTAGGGACAATTTACAATTTTTACCTAAGCCAATTCCCTACAAACCTGTATGCCTTTTGAGTGTGGGGGGAAACCAGAGCACCCGGGGAAAACCCACACGGGAGAACGTAAAAACTCCGCACAGACACCACTCGTAGTCAGGATAGAACCCAGGTCTCTGGTGCTGTAACTCTACTGCTGCGTCACCATGCATGTGCCACCGATCTACTTTTAAAAAGCTACAAAATGGTAAATGACATTTTATTAAAAATGCACATGCTGGATATCTAAAATAAAACCAGAAATGATGGAAATGCTCGGAGGTTCAGGCCTGAACTGTGGGAAGAGAAAAGAGTTAACATTTCAGGTTGAAGAACTTTGTCAGAAAAACAGAGAATGAAAGTAACTGATAATTTTTTCAAGATGGCAGTTGCAGCTAGTAAGTTTGCAGACATCAGTGCTGAGGCCCAGTTAATTACAACATATAGTATTGATGTATTAGTAAAGGTATGGCAGCTAGGTTTGCTGACAATATAAAGCTATATGGCAAAGTACTGAAATCACAATGAAGTAGAGACCAATTATGTGAAAAGAAAAGCACAATGCAACATGTAGATATGTTTTAATATATCTTACAATATATATTAATGATTTGGACGAGGGAATTGAATGCAACATCTCCAAGTTTGCGGATGACACTAAGCTGGGGGTGGTGTTAGGTGTGAGGAGGATGCTAGAGGCTGCAAGATGACTTGGATAGGCTGGGTGAGTGGGCAAATGCATGGCAGATGCAGTATAATGTGGATAAATGTGAGGTTATCCACTTTGTGGCAAAAACAGGAGGGTAGACTATTATCTTAATGGTGGCAAATTAGGAAAAGGGGAGATGCAACGAGACCTGGGTGTCATAGTACACCAGTCATTGAAAGTAGGCATGCAGGTGCAGCAGGCAGTGAAGAAAGCAAATGGTATGTTAGCATTCATAGTGAAAGGATTTGTGTATAGGAGCAGGGAGGTTCTACTGCAGTTGTACAGGGTTTTGGTGAGACCACACCTGGAGTATGGCGTACAGTTTTGGTCTCCAAATCTGATAAAAGACATTCTTGCCATAGAGTGGGTACAGAATCACCAGACTGATTCCTGGGATGTCAGGACTTTAATATGAGGAAAGACTGGATAGACTTGGCTTGTACTCACTAGAATTTAGAAGACTGAGTGGGGATCTTATAGAAACGTACAAAATTCTTAAGGGGTTGGATAGGCTAGATGCAGGAAGATTGTTCCCGATGTTGGGGAGGTCCAGAACAAGGGGTCACAGTCTAAGGCTAAGGGGGAATTCCTTTAGGACCGAGATGAGGAAAACATTTTTCACACAGAGAGTGGTGAGTCTCTGGAATTATCTGCCACAGAAGGTAGTTGAGGCCAGTTCATTGGCTATATTTAAGAGGGAATTAGATGTGGCCCTTGGGATCAGGGGCGTATGGAGAGAAGGCAGGTACAGGATACTGAGTTGGATGATCAGCCATGATCATATTGAATGGTGGTACAGGCTCGAAGGGCCAAATGGCCTACTCCTGCACCTATTTTCTATGTTTCTATGTTTCTATGTCTATGTTGCAACGGGGAGAATAGAAAAGCAGATTTTTTTTTAAAGGATAAGGGAATATTAATACTCAGGGGGGACGAGTTTCTTTTCTGATAAATCATGGAAAGTTAGTATGAAGATATGGGAAGCAATTAACGATGTGTATGGTATATATATATTTGTTTTTTTATTACAGAAATTGAAGTGTAAGATTTTAAGTACAATTATATAAGGTGCTGATGAACCCCAACTTGAGGATGGTATATTTTGTTGGCCTCTATAATTAAAAAGGATCAATTTTTCTTTGAGAGAGATTGAGAAAGGTTTGTTTCACTGATTTCTGGATTCAGAGGATTGTTCTATGAAGGGAGTGAGTAGACCACGTTAGTAAACCTAAAGTTGATAAGGATGTGAAATTAACTCATTGCATGATACAAATCTTAAAATACATGGTTTGACTTCTCTAAAATCTAGACCTAAACATAGAGAATAAGGAATGAGTCATGGAGGAATAAAATGAGGAGTCATTTCTTAATTCACACCAAAGGGAATCTTAGCAAATCTCAAACTCTGATAGTTCTAGTTCACTAGACATTAATTGAACCAATTCAGTGAAAAATACATTTATGGATATTAAAGAACTCAACAGACTTGTATCAATGATACCTGCAATCAGTTAGATCAGTAAAGATTGTTTGACAGTTGAGGCAAAAGATCAGTTGCCAAAGTCAACTCAAAATCAAATGCTCTACTCCTGCTCCTATTCCTTATAATTTTCTTGGGTTGCTTGGCTGAACTGTAGCAATTCAAATTGTGACTGATAGTAAAGTGCCATTTGGCACCAGAACAAGTAAGACAAATATGGACAGACGACCAAAAAAAAGAACAAGAAGCTAGTTATAGGGAGTTACTTAAAGTAGTAAGACAGAGGGATTTTTGAAGGGGGCTTTCATACTTGATTTTGGGAAATACTGGGCAAATTATGTGAGCTGATTTCATTACATTTGACTGAAATTTGTAAACAGAAAGATGGATAATTTGCAGACGTGTGATTTTTATCTTCGAACTTTTCCTTTCATGAAATGACTGCTGAGTATTTCCAGCATTTTCAGCTTTTATCTATTACTTTTATGCATCTGTATGTAGTGCCCCCATGTGGTCAATCCTCAAATTTTTAAAGCAAAATGTCGATGTAGCTGAATCATTTTTTGATGCTTTATAAGAAAGTCCATGCTTTTGTTTTGTTCTAAAGAACATAGTTATATTTAATATGTAGGTAGGAACTGTAGATGCTGGTTTAAACTGAAGATAGACACAAAAAGCTGGAGTAACTCAGCGGGATGGGCAGCATCTCTGGAGGAAAGGAATGGGTGACATTTCAGTTCGAGACCCAGTCTTGACCCGAAATGTCACCCATTCCTTCTCTCCAGAAATGCTGCCTGTCCCGCTGAGTTACTTCAGCTTTTTGTGTCTATCTTTAGTTATATTTATTGTTACAACTGATTAGAATAACAGGTTGAAGGCAAATCATCTAACAGATAGATAAACATGTATTTAACAAGGAGGTGAAATGTGTTCGAAAGTCATCTCAGGAACAACACAAATGTAAATGGTCCGGTTAAGCAAAAGGCAATTGCTGGGGTTGGTAAAAGGTAAGTGATGATGCATTTTTTATTTGTCCAACTGATTTAATGTATCATTGACACAATTTGTTTGACAATAGACAAAAACGGTAGCAGAGATACAGGAAGAGTGTGAAAAGTAATGGTATCATGGATTGGGAAAGCTTGGGAGACCTTCATGAAACACAGAGTCAGTCCAGAAGTGACAGACTCTGTGCTCATGTCAAGAACTGGTAGCACCTAAGTGGCACCCAACAATTGTATATTTTTACCCCATTCAATATAATCAAATAGCCTTGATATTGACAATGGTGTCCATACAATGTACTCAGCTTCTTTTTAACTATAGTTGTAAGACTATTTTAACATGGTCATTCACTGATATCATGGGTGAAAACAAAGATCTGCCTGGCCATATTTACAGTGGTTCATGCACTCTTATGTTTAGAGCCCCATTTCACACATGTAAAAAATGTTTTACTGGCTGTTTGTATTCTAGATTCATAATAAAAGAAGCATGCTAACCAAAAAATGTTTGTAAAATTAATTTTAGTTGTTTGATTTGCAAGTGTCCATTCAAGTTTATGAGAGTGTCTCTATAGCAATCAACTATTATTGAAACAAAAAAATGCAGATGCCGGTTAATACACGAGGCTATGCAGTGCTGGTAACTCAGCAGGTCAGGCAACATCTCTGGAAGACATGGACAGGTGACATTTTAGGTCGAGACCATTCTTCAGACTAATTAGAGTAATTGAATAAACAATTATTCACCTTCAAAAAAAAAGGAAATACATCTATAGAATCCACCCTGGAGACACACAGCATGTTAGGCAGCATCTCTGAAAAGGGAGAATTAATGTTTCAGACCAAATTAAGAGAAAAGACAAGACCATGCGATGTGCAGATATATTGCAATGGGGACAATTGAAAAGCAGAATATTTTTTTAAAAGGATAGGGTAATATTAATACTCAGAACGACTTGAGTGTCCTTTTTGGTAAATCATGGAAAGTTAGTATGAAGATATGGGGAGCAATTAATGATGTGTATGGCATATATATTCATTTATTTGTGACAGAAATTGAAGTGTAAGATTTTAGTGCAATTATATAAGGTGCTGATGACCCAACTTGAGGATAGTATATATTGCTTGGTGCGAACTTTATATATTGTTTTGCTTTGTGTGAACTTTGACTTAAAGCATTATTTATATTTCTACAGGTGCTGTCTGACCTAATGCTGTATGAAAAGCATTTTCTGTTTTTATGTCAGGTTTATGGAGGTACAAAAATTATGAGGGAGTTAGATATGGGATATCTGAAGAAGGGTCTCAACCCGAAACGTTACCTAATCCTTTTCTCCAGAGATGCTGCCTAACCTGCTGAGTTACTCCAGCTGTTTGTGCCTGTCTTCCATTTAACCAGCATCTACGGTTCCTCCTTACACAGATATGGGCGATAATAGGTATAAGGTGAAAGGTAGCAGGTCTGCATCTGAAGGAGAATTATTTTCACACAGACTGTGGCTGGAATTTAGAATCCACTAACTGAGGAGGTGGTGAAGACAGATAATATCATAACATTTAGGAAACATATAGACATGCACTTAAATTACCAAGGCATAGGAGGCTACAGAACAAATTTGGGTAAACTTAACTGGTGTAGTTACGGTATGGATATGGTGGGCCTAATTCTGTACTGTACAATTTGCAGTGTATTAGCACACAGTTTTTTTGATTTTCATTTACAAACACAACTTATTTTGTTTGTATATCATTGAGAAATTAAATCAGTCTGATTTGTACAAAAATAAATGACCAGATTGAACAATTGTTACAATGTCATAGTTTTTTCTTCACGTCATCTATACATAAATGACTTCCCCATTTTTTTTATCTTAATTTGCTTAACAAAGCAGTTAGTATGACTGCTCATGGCAATGTTCAGCAGAGGTAAATGATTGTTTCCCATTGTAATTAAAAGGTACCATATGGCATCGCTGAACAAACAAACAAAATGTTATTTTTTTGACATGCAATATCTCATGGTTGATTAATATCATTTACTTCAATGAAATTAGATTTTGCCTTCATAAATCATTCCAAGGTCTACTGGTTAAAAGTACTGGCAGTAATATTATTAAATAGTAACATGTAATGCTCGATTCAAGGATAAAAGGAAGTAGATGAATGCTACTTCTGTCAGTGGAATATAATTTTAAAATTTTTGTTTTCAGTGCTTGGAATAATTGCTATTCCTCCTTACTTTCCCTGCATTCATAAATGATACATGTTTTACTAAAATTTAAAGTGTCAGGCAGATGGATTTTAATTTGGTAAAATGCGAGGTGTTGCATTTTGGTATGAAAAAAAAACAGGCCAATATGTACATAGTAAATGATAAGGCCCTCGGGAATATTATAGAAGAGAGAGACCATAAGTAGAGAGAGTGATGAAAAAGGTATTTGGCATCGTTCATTAGCCTCACTTTCTAGCCTGGTATGGTATGGCACTTTATTTATCACATGTACTGAGGTACAGTGAAAATCATGTTTGTATACAGTTCAGTTCAAGTATCACTATAATGAGCATTTACAGTGGCTTGCAAAAGTTTTCATACCCCTTGAACTTTTCCACATTTTGTCTCGTTACAACCACAAACACAAATGTATTTTATTGGGATTTTATGTGATAGACCAACACAAAGTGGTGCATAATTGTGAAGTGTAAGGAAAATGATACATGGTTTTCAAATTTTTTTACAAATAAAAAACTGAAAAGTGTGGCGTGTTAAAGTATTCAGCCTCCTTTACTCTAATACCCCTAAATAAAATCCAGTGCAACCAATTGCCTTCAGAAGTCACCGAATTAGTAAATATAGTCCACTTGTGTATAATCTAATCTCAGTATAAATACAGCTGTTCTGTGAAGGCCTCAGAGGTTTGTTAGAGAACATTAGTGAACAAACAGCATCATGAAGCCCAAGGAACACACCAGACAGGTCAGGGATAAAGTTGTGGAGAAGTTTAAGGCAGGGTTAGGTTATAAAAAAATATCCCAAGCTTTGAACATCTCACGGAGCACTGTTCAATCCATCATCCGAAAATGGAAAGAGTATGGCACAACTGCAAACCTACCAAGACATGGCCGCCCAACTAAACCTGACAGGCCAGGCAAGGAGAGCATTGATCAGAGAAGCAGCCAAGAGGCCCATGGTAACTCTGGAGGAGCTGCAGAGATCTACACCTCAGGTGGGAGAATCTGTCCGCAGGACAACTATTAGTCGTGCACTCCACAAATCGGGCCTTTATGGAAGAGTGGCAAGAAGAAAGCCATTGTTGAAACAAAGCCATAAAAAGTCCCGTTTGCTGATGAGACCAAAATTGAAGTTTATGGCCTGAATGTAAAACGCTATGTGTGGCGGTAAACTAACACTGCACATCACCCTGAACACACCATCCTCACTGTGAAACATGGTGGTGGCAGCATCATGCTGTAGGGATGCTTTTCTTCAGCAAGGACAGGGAAGCTGGTCAGAGTTGATCGGAAGATGGATGGAGCCAAACTTGGAAGAAAACCTGTTAGAGTCTGCAAAAGACTTGAGACTGGGGCGGAGGTTCACCTTCCAGCAGGACAACGACCCTAAACATACAGCCAGAGCTACAATGGAATGGTTTAGATCAAATAATATTCATGTGTTAGAATGGCCTAGTCAAAGTCCAGACCTAAATCCAATTGAGAATCTCTGGCAAGACTTGAAAATTGCTGTTCACAGATGCTCTCCATCCAATATGACTGAGCTTGAGCTATTTTGCAAAGAAGAATGGGCAAAAATTTCAGTCTCTAGATGTGCAAAGCTGGTAAAGACATACACCAAAAGATTTGCAGCTGTAATTGCAGCAAAAGGTGGTTTTACAAAGTATTGACCCAGGGGGGCTGAATACTTTTGCACACTACACTTTTCAGTTTTTTATTTGTAATAAAATTTGGAAACCATGTATCATTTTCCTTCCACTTCACAATTATGCACCACTTTATGATGGTCTATCACATAAAATCCCAATAAAATACTTTTACGTTTGTGGTTGTAACGTGATAAAATGTGGAAAAGTTCAAGGTGTAGGAAAACTTTTACAAGCCACTGTAGATGCATATTAGATAAGCATCTCAGATGCAGTACAAGTGTATAGTATTCAGTATACAAACTGGCGACCGTATACAGAGACGCCAGTTTAGCACCATTTTTAAGTCCCAGTTGTTGTAAGTGCTGGGATCTTGATCTGACCATGAAGGTCTGTTTTCCTGGCGCCATTCCAGGGTCCTCCGCCGCTGCTCCACCATTGTAGGCCACATGCAGTCCACGTGCTCGGCTTATTGGAGGGCGCTTGGTCCAGCCTAGCCACAGGCTGTTGCAGGCCCTCCAGCGGCCCACTCCTCAATGAGGCCGTGCATTCCCTCCCGCAGCCGGGTCTGCATACCAGCCCTCCACTTGTGATTGTGGCAGTGCAGCGTAGGTTCACGTGATTGATCCCTGGGATGGCAGGACTGTCATATAAGGAAAGATTGAAAAGACTGGGCTTGTATTCACTGGAGTTTAGAAGGATGAGGGGGAGGATCTTATAGAAACATATAAAATTATAAAAGGACTGGACAAACTAGATGCTGGAAAAATGTTCCCAATGTTGGGCGAGTCCAGAACCAGGGGCCACAGTCTTAGAATAAAGGGGAGGTCATTTAAGACGGAGGTGAGACAAAACGTTTTCACCCAGAGAGTTGTGAATTTATGGAATTCCCTGTCACAGAGGGCAGTGGAGGCCAAATCACTGGATGGATTTAAAAGAGAGTTAGATAGAGCTCAAGGGGCTAGTGGAGTCAAGGGATATGGGGAGAAGGCAGGCACGGGTTATTGATAGGGGACGATCAGCCATGATCACAATGAATGACGGTGCTGGCTCGAAGGGCCAAATGGCCTCTTCCTGAACCTATTTTCTATGTTTCCAGGTGAGTTCCCTTCGTCAAGCCGCAGTGGGTGAGTTGGGCCTACCGGGCGAGGCCCTGGTCTGCGGCGGGTGGACTGGGCCTACTGGGTGGGTTCTAGTCTACGGCCCGGGTCCACTGTCCACAGTGGGCCTGATTGTTTTCCCTCTCCAGGATCCTCTTCACCTTTCCCAACCATCACTACTAACACTGCAACCCTTTACACAGCCTTCAATCTGTTCCCAAAATGTTCCCAAAGTTAGGTCTTTGCCATCTTTACACATGTAAGCAACCTTTACCTTTAGCTTGGTGCATAGTGGAATATAGTCAGATAGCCCACAGAAAACTAGTACAGTCCTCCAGCATGGCATTATTTTAATATATGTTTAGGCAATGAGAATTTCTAATCTAATTTTCCTACCTTTTGGTTGACATCTCCATAGATATGTATAAATGTGCTACTGGCATCGTTAAATTACAAATATCCCTTGGTTCTTCACCATATATAAAAAATTCTAAATAACAGGACAGAGAAAGTGGGAGAATTATCTGCAGATTGGAAGGGTGGGGGGTGGAATTAGAAAAATCTTTAAAATAATAAGATAGAAGACTTAGCGTAAGGCATTTCTGAAGGGTAAAGTCTGAGCACTTGAAATGTCCATCACCAAACATGAGTAAAGAAATATGTGCACATACACAGAAGCAAATATAATCTGTGGATTTGGGAAGGGAAGTTAATCTGCAAAGGGTTGTAGAGGTAAGTGTGATATAAAATAAGAGACTTGAATCTATGAATGAGGAACTAATTATTTTACTGAACAAATAACCAAAAAAAGGCGAATGGAAAAGTATAGTTTAAAGTGAGTAAGAATATGCGCACAGCTATACTGGTAACTAGGTTGCAGATTATTAAGGTTAACTGTGAGAAAGGCTCAGAGAAGTGCATTGGAGTGATTACATGTGTAGATGATTTGGGATTATTCAAGGTAAAAATTAAACTTCTGCTCAATTTGGTTGAGCGTATGTGTTCACTTTTTGCTACTAAGTGAACATTCCTCCTCTATACACCCATAGACCCTGAACTCAGGAATTGCCACAATCCACTGGTGAGCTCTCAATGTGTCAATATTAGCAGCTACAGTACATTAATCTAGTCTTTCTTTCCTACCAATTATTTCATTTCCAACATAACAAGTGCCATTTTGAATGAAAGCAGTAAACTAAGCTGCCAATTAATGTAACTTTAAGCATTCCCACTAGGGCAATAACTATTCGATCCTACTGCATTACAGTCAAAAGCTGTAGCATTCTAGGCAGTTATGGAAAATAGTTATAGTACCAAAGTCTCTTAGACAAATAAGAAATACTAGACAAAATGCAGGTATGTTACAAAACTTACCTTCAGCGGCATTGCAGTTCTGCCACTAGCCGTGTGCGCGACTTTGGCGCCTTTGAGAGGGGGGCAGGTTTAATATGCCGTTTTCTACTGCCTGTTGAAGTCGATCTTTGTCAGGCTGTTTAGCTGCTGAAGAATAATCAATCCGACTTGAGTTTTATCAAGTTTTTAAAAAACATCGCTGGATAATTTAATAGCAGGGGTAAAATAAAAATTGACTTCTAAAGCTGTCAACGCCTACAACGGGACGGATCTCACGTACGGGACAAAGCAAGGTAAGCCGTTTATTTTACATATAAACATGCTTCTTAGGATGCCTTTAATCAAAATTTCACATTGCGAAAAGGTGATTTAAGCCCAATATGAACCGGCAGTGTTTTTCCTGCCGATATGGGGTTTAAATTCACCGCAAATGCAACGTTCGAATTGATCGCGTTCCACAAAATCCCACTCGCAAGATGATTTAAATGGCATTAATTTACGGGAATTAAACACTAAATTCCTTCCATTTGGCCTATAAATTCATGACAATGAGATTGAAAAATCATGTTATATTATGAATTCTTGTGTGAATGTTATTTGGACACAGGCTATTTAAAAATGTTAACCTTTTCTTAAGAAATGGATAGATGTTTAGATCTAGTAATTGCATTTTGTAATTAGCTATAATTAGGTAACTAACTAATTATATGCTTTAATTTCAGGTCATCCAAGCAAGATTGAAGCATTCTGAAGCAAATATGAAACAATCTATAATAACTGAACATTTCATTCAGTTCTCTTAATTTTTAAGAAAGTTATGGGCTTTTGACTGTCCTTGAGTTAAGTCAATGGAAAAGCAATAGGGAACAAGATGCTAATTTCCAAGTATGAAAATGGCCATAACTTTTTTAATATTGAAGATATTAGTGAATTAGGTGTCAAATTAAACTTATTTTTATGCTTTATCTGCTGGGATAAATTGCAGACTTGATTTTTAAAATCGCAAAATGTTGTAACATTGCTACAAAGTGGGACCTGTTGGGTATCTGTCACACAGGAGGCTTGGTCCCCCAACACAATATTCCAACACTCATCCATAGCCCCCAACTGCACAGGCACAACTCCTTTCCCCTCATCCTTAGCACTCTCTCTCCCTCCTCTTCACCCTCCCTCTTCTTTCCCCTCACCTCCTCCCCTCCCCCATCCCTCCCTCATCTCTCTCTCCCTCTCACCTAATCTCAGTCACACCCTCCCTCCTCCACAACTCCTCTCCCCTCCCTACCCTACTCCTATCCCCCACCTCCCCCACTTGTCACCTCCCCCTATCCCCCACTATCCCCCCGCACCTCCCCCAATGCCCTCCTCTCCGTCTAGTCCCCATTTTTTAAATTGTGTATTATGTCTTCTTTTTTTCAACTGTATCACTGCACGGCAAATGCATTTCACTGTGCCTTGGTTGGTAACGAATACATTTGACTTTGGCTTTGATTTTCCCTATCTCCCCCACTCCCCCCCTCCTCTCCCTCTATTCCACCTCCTCCCCCACTCTCCCTCCTCACCTCCTCCCTCTTCTTTTCCCTCTCATACTAACCTCCCCAGATCCCTCCCTCACCTCTCCTTTTCCCTACCCTCACACTCCCTCCCTCCATAACGCCTCTCCCTTCCCTCCCTCTATCTCATCTCCTCCCCACACTCCCTCCTCACCTCCCCAGTATCTCAAGGTTTTTCCGCACCTCTCCCTTCTCGCATGCCCCGGAGGAGCATAAGCCGTCCGCGCCCTTAAAGCCAGGCCTCGGATCCTCGGCTCAGCCCAGAAGCACCAGCAGCTATGGCCACGCCGGCATGTGGGGGGGGGGGGGGGGGGGGGGGGGGGGGGAGAGCTTGAGAAAAGACGGGGGAAGAGCCATGGGGGAGAGGGGGTATCATGGGGGATGGGGTCAGGAGCATGCGAGGGGGACCAGAGGGGAATGGGCTTGAGCTGCGGGGCGTTGCAATGGCAGTACATTTGGGACTCATAGCAGGCACTGGATGCTCTCCTCCGCTGGGATCAGATTCTCCGCTTTCCATTTGGCGACATCTCCGTCTCCGTGCCGGGCTGCTTCCCTCCCGGGTCCCTCCGAAAATTGTGTCCGGTTGGAGTTCTCCACCGGCCACATGTAGCATCCCTCAGCTCCAGTAAAGATGCAAGAAGGGGTGGACCGTCCCGGTGGGTGACAGTAAACGAGATCAATGCACGTGGCCCTGCCTGGCAGGAGAGGAGATCGATCTGCGCAAGCGGGGTTTTTACGATTTTTAAATCTCGCTAACTTTTACAATATACTACCAATCCGAACGGAACTTGTTGCACTCGCAGCACAGGAGAACGATGTGTGAGCTGATGAAAAATTGTAGTGCTAACGCATACAGTTTTTACACAAATAGAAAAACCGCGTAAACCGGTAGAGCACAAGATCAGAGTTTTAGTTATGTATAGATAATTCTAGTAGGATCAATTTTCATGTTCTTATTTTTCCCTTGATTATTTAACATTTTACTTCGGAGTCACGTGAGTGACTACGTGAAGACCCCGCCAGGCACGCATGCGCGACATATCATCAACTGCATGTGAGCGACAGGCAGTGAGGAGCGTTGCTCCTTCTACTGCAGGGACCTGCAGGTAAGGAAAACTAACCTGCCGTCCTTCTTTCATTTCAGGACTCTGTTTCACAGAGTACTCCAGGCCGCTTCGGCACTGACTGTGGACCGCGGGATGCGGGCAGTCAGCGGCGGCTCTTACAGAATGGTCGGGAAGAGCCCGTTGACCCAGGTGGGTCCCGGTTCTCACTCGCCAGCGGAGGACGGCAGAGGCAGCCCGATTCTACACCGCAGCCCGCAGGACACCGCGGGCTGGCGGCATGAATAAAGGAGTGGGAGCTTGCAGGCTCACCATGCGCAGTGAGCGACGGCAGTGCAGCAGCCCCGACTCTACACCACAGCCCGCAGGACACCGTGGGCTGACGGCATTAACAAAGGAGTGGGGGCCAGCCCAAACTCAACTCTACTCCACAGCCTGCAGGATCCCTGTCTGTATTAACAGGTAACGGGGCTTGCAGGAAACGGCTGTGGGCTGACGGCTTTACTTACGCCGTTGCCCCGACTTTATATTTACACCGGGGACCCGGTAGGGGCCGGGCTCACACTCGCAATTCACGCAGCGACGGCAGAGCGGCAGCCCGAATCTACACCCGCAGCCCGCAGGATCACCACGGGCTGACGGCTACACTACCCGGCAGTTGGGCAAGCCCGTGGACCAGGAGGGTCCGGGCTCGGAGGCTGTCATTCGCTGGCAGCAAAGGCAGAGCAGGAGCTCCGACTAAACGTCGCAGGCTGCAGGACTTCTGTGGACTAACGCCTATGCTACCCTATAGAGGTAGTAGACAGAGCCGGCGCCCCGACTCTCACACAGGCGGGACCCTTGCCATTAGCGGCAGTCAATGTCCCGCATGTAAGTCTGGTCACCATTGGAGCTGGGGGGGGGGGGGGGGGGAGAGAGTGCGCTCCTCCAGCGGAAGCTCATGAAGACCCTCAGGTAAGATAGTTAGATTCAGTACTAGACTTTGCTTACAGAAACAATGATGGGAGACCAGAATGAAGGCATCAAAGTCTGCTTCCCAGGGCCATGGGACTTTGGATGGGAGTCAGCGCCCACTATTCCCGGAGCTGCCCGCAACGCCGGCAGTGCCCACTCTGTGGGCCGAGATAAGAATGCGGAAACCGGGGAGCCCTGCAGCAGTCAGGACCCGATTCTCCACCATGGCTGGCCGTGGAGCAGGAGAGTGGTAGGAGCACCGGGCAGGAGCAGGGTAGGCAAGACCCTGACTCCCTACCACTGTCACCTAAGCAGAGGGACAGTGGAGCTAAGGTGCGTAAACGTGTTATTCGCCTCGGCACGTTCTTTCTCCCCAACTATGCAGGTCACCAGAGAGAGGACCAGGGGAAGAATCGCACAACAGTCGGTGAAGCCCCGCTGTAGGAGCCGGGGTCGACTTTCCACCGGTGCAGCCGCCAGTTCACGGACTGGTGAAGGATTGAGGCCTGGGTCTGCAACCCCGCATGTGCGGCCGGCACAGTACGCGGGCCAGTGTAGTCTCATCTCCGTCACAGCACCCTCCTTTAGCGGAAGGACGTGACCGAACGTCGGGACAGGCGGCAAGCCTGCGCGGACGTCGGGGTACCACGCTTCGGCGGCCGGGACCGACTCATCACCGCTCATATCTTATCAGACTAGCGGGCCGCCTCCGCCCGGAAGACGGCGGGCCAGCGGCAGGTCCATGCGGGAGTCGCTTAGCCACGCAGAAGCGGCAGACAGCGACATCCTGTCTAGGCACCCTTGTTATCACCTCGACGAGGTACGGGGCAATAACAGAAGCCTCAGGGATTCTCCAGAACCTGAGGAAGTCGACTTGTCATCCGCAGATGCAGTGGCAGTCGCATGGCTCGGATGGATCGTATCCTAGAACACAATCTCTGCACCTGGACCAAATGTCCTCCAGTCCAGGAGACATGCGGCTGCGCCACCCAGCATGTCCACGTCATCGGTGGGGATGCCACGGATCAGCAGCTGGCGGACACGTAAGAGGGCTGGAGCAGGAACCTACAGTACCTGAGAAAACTGAGGAGGAACTGCTGAATGTGGTCTCCACGTTCGCCCAGCGGAAGCACACAGGGGCCCAGCATAGACTACCTCACAACACACCAGCTGCAGGAACAGGTTCTTACTGAGGCGATCAACGTATACCAGGCCCAAACAACTGCATATCGTTGAATGTACCGACAGTCAACACGCCCATCTGGGGCAACATCAGTCCGGGGATAGGGCACAGGAGCTGAAGTTCCTAAAACATCCTGAAATTGCTGACGTCGAGGATTACTGCCTTTGCCAGGTTGGTTGACGGCATGGAAATGACGGCAGAACAGGAGGATGCTCTTGCAATATTAGTCATGAAGTTTACACTTCCCGGAGTATCGCCATCAAACCGACACCAAACCCCATATTTGTGGGGTTGTACTAGGCATCTGCAACGCCACCACCAAAACAGCTGTTCAGTGAGGACCTGCCCAAACAGGTCTAGGACCTGGATTGCGAGGCGAAGGCAGACGGGTTGATGAACCCACCTTCCCCTAGCAGGCTGGCAGTGTGCAGACAAACACCATATGGAAGACCTCGGGGGCCACCTGAAAGACCAGTAAGGACCTACACGTCAGCAGCACCTCAACACAATTCAACGGAACACCAGGCCCGCCGGTAACCATGGTGGTAAGGGGGTCTGGTTCTCTTGGAAGTGCTGCATGTTTAACCTCACATGTAGGAGAGCGGTTATATACATTCTGGGATGTAAGGGAGCTGATTGTCACTATCCCAGGAAACAAAGCTAGAGACATAATAGAGGCATGTAACAGCCTTGCTTGCGCCAGGAAACCGACTATTAGACATACTGCTAAAATAATTGCTAAACCTGTAGCTACATTCTAGCTACATAATTGGAACGTTACTCTATCTAAGCTTGCAAAGAGCAAAATCTCGACATTAAAAGCGAATGCTGGACATTTTTACGGGCCTATGCAGCCGCCAATCAAGGCATAAATTGAGCTACAATAGTGGATTGGCTATGTTTGTGATTGTTAAATCCATCATTGCATCAAACTCATTAGTCGTGTTGCAAACCGACGCAAGCACCAAGGGCTGGGGAGCTACCAACATCATTTCCAGATGGGGTGGTAGATGGGATTTGCACGAGTCTACTTTTCTTCAATCACAAGGTATAAACTGTTTAGAAATGCTGGGAGCATGTCACGGGCTACGGGTTTAATGCACTAATCTGCAGCATACACATGTTTGTCTTCAATACCACTGAGGTAGCATATTTAAACCTTATAGGTGGTATCAAGTCAATATCTTGTGATGAAGTGGAAAATTTAATTTGGCTCTAGTGGATTGAAAGAAATATTTGGATATCAGCTACGTACCTTCCGGTTAAGCTCAATACAGTGGCGGACACCAGGTCACAAGTATTTAATAATGACATCAAGTGGATGTTGAACCTCCAAATATTTGCTAAAACTAAAGCCTAATATGGGACACCAGATATTGACCTCCTTGTGTCCAGGTTGAACCATTGGATACCAACATATGTGTCTTGAGAACCAGATCCTGGGGCAGTGACGATGGACGTGTTCTCGCTACATTGGGGGGGAAATGGGTTTTCTATGCTTTCCCCCATTTTGCTTCATCAGATAGGCGTTGCAGAAAACGCAACCAGATCTGCAACAGAAAGGACCATGGACATCATACAGCAGCGTGCAGAGAGAGTCCACCAGGAAGCAGTACCTTACCCACTGAGGTTACCATAGTCGGACCTAGACCACCTCTATTACGATCGTCAATGTGCTGGAATCCTCAGGGCCTTCATTATGATGAGTCCCTCAGTTACAGTGCCATATACAGTGCAGGAGTGCACTGCCGGGATCTCACCAGCTAGTATCCACTCTGAAGGGTATGTCTATCCCTCCCGACCTCGATATATTACCAGAGATATAGGGGGTGGTGTTGACCCTACTCCTGGTCGTGTTACCACTGGATTATTCACCTTCAAAGTGGTGATGGTACTGGCACTGAAGGACGGGTCAAACTCTACAGGAATTGCCTGGATAGAATGTTTCGACCCACAATAAGTCACTGCGTTATAGAAGAGTTGTTTAAACTACACAGAAGGTCTGAAAATGGGCATCAGGAGATGGCTCAAGGTGGTATTCGGTGCAGCAGGTAAGACACTAACATTTAAAATGCAGGGCTGCATCCACATCAGCGGCGAGGACCATGGAGGTGTTCATGGATTATGTCCTCGCAATAGCGAGCTGGGCCAGTGAAACTACATTTCAGCGGTTTTATAACAGACCTGAGGCCGCTCCCGCAATGTTGGCGGATTCAGTTTTAAGTGCTGTTTCCTAAACGTTTGTCCCCGAGTTCAGGGGCTTTATTGTTGTATTAACAAATGTTATTATTTTTCAGCTTGTTCAAGTCTGAAATATGTTAACATACTTCCTCCATCAGTATTACCGGCAGTGTGTGAGCATGGACGTGGTCCAGGGCATGGAATCACAGAACAGACTGATTCCTGGGATGTCAGGACTGTCTTATGAAGAAAGACTGGATAGACTCGGTTCATACTCTCTGGAATTTAGGAGATTAAGAGGGGATCTTATAGAAACTTACAAAATTCTTAAGGGGTTGGACAGGCTAGATGCAGGAAGATTGTTCCCGATGTTGGGGAAGTCCAGGACAAGGGGTCACAGCTTAAGGATAAGGGGGAAATCCTTTAAGACCGAGATGAGAAAGACTTTTTTCACACAGAGAGTGGTGAGTCTCTGGAACTCTCTGCCACAGAGGGTAGTTGAGGCCAGTTCATTGGCTATATTTAAGAGTGAGTTGGATGTGGCCCTTGTGGCTAGGGGGATCAGAGGGTATGGAGAGAAGGCAGGTACGGGATACTGAGTTGGATGATCAGCCATGATCATATTGAATGGCGGTGCAGGCTCGAAGGGCTGAATGGCCTACTCCTGCACCTAATTTCTATGTTTCTATGTTTCTATGTTAACTTTGAAATCTTCACAAAGTCACTCACGTGACTCCGAAGTAAAATAGTAAGATTAAATGAGAATTTACCAGTTTGAAGTTTGATCTTTATTTTATGAGGAGTTGCGATGAGGGATTTCGTGCCCTCCGCTCCCAACCCTCTATCATAAGGTCAACTGGTATATTCGAGTTCTTTAATCTTACTATCTTCAGTCATTGTTGTTATCTGTAATTCCACACCGCTGCTTTGAAGAATGTCGCACATGCGTGCCTGGCGGGGTCTTCACAAAATCCTTCATCGCAACGCCTCATAAAATAAAGATCAGACTTCAAACTGGTAAGTTCTCATTTAATCTTACTATTTTTCGTATAATGTTGCAGACCCCTAATTAACACAATTTCTGCCTCTTGATTGATTTTTAGCAAATTACACAGAGAAAAATATGCCTTTCCATATTTTTGTACTGCACCTGGGCAACTATTTGGAGCATTGAAACATCACTACATGTCTATAAAAGATCTGGACATTTGTTCACTCTAATTTAAAAAAAAAACATTTTAACCCCAATGCTCTTGTGCAGCACTGGATTCTGTAAATATGGGATGGCAGAAACTAAAGGCTAGAGCGGTAGAGTAGAGTTGTGGAAGGTGGCGCAGCGGCAGAGTTGCTGCCATAAATCACTTGCAGTGCTGGAGACCCGGGTTCTTTCCCGACTATGGGTGCTGTCTGTACGGAGTTAGTACGTTCTCCCCGTGACTGCATGGGTTTTCACCGAGATCTTCGGTTTACTCCCACACTCCAAAGACGTACAAGTTTGTAGGTTAATTGGCTTGGTGTATGTGCAAATGGCCCTAGTGTGTGCAGGTCGGCGGGGACTCGGTGGGCTGAAGGGTATGTTTCCGTGCTGAATTTCTAAACTAAATTAAACTAAAGGTTAAGAATGAAGATCTTGTGGTGCCTGGGAGACAACTTTTGCACCCCATTATCATTCATGCAGAGAAATGTCATCTCTAGACCAGGGGTGGGGAACCTGCGGCTTTAAGGCGCATGCAGCCTTCTAGGCCATTAAGTGCAGCCTTTTGAATGAATCCGAATTTTGTAGAACAAATCCTTTTATTTTTATTAATATGTTTTTGTTCATGTTATTATTTTTATTTTAATCTTAAAATGAAAGTATTTAAAATACCAAAGTAAAAGAAGATTCCACGAAATTAGCATTTGTTAGCATTCAAATAAGCATTTCAACCTCGCCTAGTTGATGTCTCCAAGGCTCCTAAAGAACTACAGATGGAATTGATTGAGCTCTCAGACGATTACATTTTAAAGTCCTTATTTGATGCTAAGAAAGATCCGATTGAAATATGGAAAAATGCAATAGAATACCCATGTCTTCAGCAACGTGCACGAAAAATGCTTCTTTGCTTTTCAACCACTTATTGCTGAAAATCTACATTCTCCTACCTAACCCAAATGAAGACGCCCTTAAGGTCACAAATGACAGATACCCATCTAGAAGATCAGCTGAAACTGCGTACCTCCATGTTGCAACCAAATATTCCAATGCTTTCCCACAAAAAGCAGTCACAACAAAGTCATTAAAAGGTTAGCTAACTTTAGAATTAACCATTTTTTTCATTTTCTTGGTTAGTACATAGTAGTTAGATTTTTACAAAATAATGTACATTTTGAAGTATATCTAATTGCAATTTTTTGGATGCGGCCTTATTAGATTACAGCTAACAATGCGGCATTCCAACATGAAAAGGTTCCCCACCCCTGCTCTAGACAAATGAAATGAAGATAGAAGCAAGTGTCAGTGTGAGCAGTGCATAGAATGAGTATGTAGAATGAGTGGTGTTCATATTAACATATGTGGAAGCAGGTGAAAGCCATTCAGATCTTCGGACCTACTATGTCATTCAATAAGATGATGTCTAACCTATTACCTTGGTGTCAATTTCTTATAGTAACCACATGCCCCTTGATTTCTTAATATCCAAAAATCTATAATTCTCTGGAAAGCGGGTAGGCATGAATGCAATGTGACAGTGATTGGCTTTTTAACTAATGTTCATTTCGAGCCTTGAGCTTTGGTAGAGGTTGGTTGCATTATTAGTAAATGGTGCCTAACTATTTAACAAATATGGGTGATAGACATTTATGATATGATTTGCACAAACAATTTCAGTCAAATAGCAAAAAGGAATAAAACTAAATAATTTTACAAATAAGTCATTTATGCAATATGATTTATTTCAATTTTGTTTAAATAGGATAATTTTGCAACATTATCCGAGTGCCCATGAATCCTGAACCACTACTCAATATGAAACAGATATGCACAATATTCAAGGCATTTGCAATGGACAACATTAAGGGGCTGTCCCACTGCAGCGACCTAATCTGCTAGTTTAGACTAGTTTGCCCTCGACGCAAACTTGCAGAATGGTCGACACGTGGTTCTGAGAGGTCCTATGAAGTAACTGGAACTCTCCTTCATGCTGAAAATGTTTCCGCAAGTAAAATTTGGTCGGCCTGGTTCTTTTTAAACTCATAGTGCAGTCTAGTGGGATCGCTATTTGTTTACAGGCAGTCGAGGGCAACCGTAGGCAATCTCCTTCGTTGACCGGGCATTTTGATTGGCTCATTTGAGTTTTCAGGACCAAGGAAGTGTCTCCACTCCTTCTCCCCCCTTCCCCGCCCCTTCTCTCCCCTTTCCTCTCCTTCTCTCCCCCTCTCTCCCTTTCCCTTCCCCTCCCCCTGGTTTCAACGATGACGGTCGATACAGCTCGAGGTTTTCCAGGCGAGTGCCCTTGAGCTTGAAGGTCGATGACACTCTTCTTAACTCGCGGATTAGGTCACCGCAGTGGGACAGCCCCTTTACCCTGACAAGATAGGTAATAGAAAACCAAAAGAAAGTGTAATATTATTTATTTTAGATAGCAAACCAAAGAACAGAAGCACTTATCATTTGAAGAGTGGCTAATTACATTCTACGATTAGGTTGGGTTTTAATTTCCCAAAGCTGAGGTTGTGGAAGGTAGGTGAATTACAGATTGTGAGACACGTCATAGTGTCCTGTGGTAAATCCATCCATATCAGTTCTGGCTTCCCAGATATTTATCATGAACAAACATAATGGCATCCTGTACAAGTTGATGTAAGCTCCACAATCAAAGGGACCTCAAAGCCCAGAAATATTATTTAATTATAGAATTTCAATTTGAATGCATAATGGAAGTAATTAACAATTATTAGCAGTAATTGGAGTTCAGATGCTCAAAGGTATAGCTCAAAGGTTCTACCTTGTTTTGCTGAGACCTTCCCGAATATGCATGTAGGAAGAAACTCTTCCCTGTTGACAGGAGGAGGAATTATGTAAATGTATCAAAGGAAATGTGGCTTTTAGTTTACCGGTGAGGTCTGCACCAGTTCCTTCATTTACTGCTGGAAACATGCTACTTATTTTAACAGGGCATCAATGACGCCACATTCACCTTTATCCTGTATCCCTCTGCATTCTACCTTTACTAGCATATCACATGTTGGACTAAATAACCTTGTAAATACATGCATCTCTCTTCACCTGTGCTTTTCCTCCAATCTCTCTAAACGTCCTTCCTTTTCCTAATACTATGTTATACTTTTCTAGAAGAAGGTCTGAAGAAGCGTCTCGACCCAAAACATCACCTATTCCTTCGCTCCATAGATGCTGCCTCACCCGCTGAGTTTCTCCAGCATTTTTGTCTGCCTTCGATTTTTCCAGCATCTGCAGTTCTTTCTTAAATCTCTCATAATCGCTCACAAAGAATATACTTTATCCATCTGAACACATGCCCTCATCTGTAGGTCTTCTCCTTTCCTCACAGAAGAGAAAATAGTATGAAACACAAAAATAAATGCCATAAACCCGATACTGAATACTAGAATCAAATATCAAAGTCATGTAGCATACAAAACTCATTTATTGCTATCGGCTCTGAATAAAATATAACTGACTTCTAAAAGCATTCTTATCTCGAGAGTTATAATTCATTACCAATAAATTAGATCACACAATATCATTTTTAATGTGAAGATAGACACAAAGTGAAGTCTCTGGAGAAAATTCACTTATATCCTTTATCACTCCTCATTCAACCTTTTCTTGCCTTTACTGGCACTTCACATGTCAGACTAAATAACTTTGTAGATACATCCATAGCTCATCAAGTAAACTCTTTCTAAAGTGTTTTGTCACTTAAACGTATTTAGCCTGGAATAAATAACCATCTGCATTTAAGTGACATCTCGGGCTGGGACCCTTCTTCAGCCTGATTGTCATTTTAACTGCTCCACTGCAAAATCACTTCACAATATGGCTATTATTTTCCCCTCTCTCCAAAAAAGGTTATGTGAGATCATCTCTCACTGCTCCCCCTCTTGTGATTCCTACAGCTCTCCTGCTCTGGCCCTCCTCTCTCCTAGCTTTATTTCCTCCTCCCTCCAGTCTGAAGAAGGGTTCCAAACTGAAACATCATCTATCCATGTTCTGGAATGCTGCCTGACCTGCTGAGTTACTCCAGAATGTTGTATTTTTCTTTCATCTGTCTGTCATTCTACAATATCACCTCCTCCCCCACACCTCCTCCCCAACCTACTTTTTAACAATTACCAACCCCTGTCTCATCCCTCCCCTTCTCTTTCTAACAGCTATCTTCATTTTCCACTCTCAATCCTAGTGCAAGGTTTTAAGATTAAATGTCAACAATTCTTTTACCCCAACATACGCTGCTCAATCCATTGAGTTCCTCCAGCAGATAATATTTTGATTAAAACTATGTTGTTGCATGGCTAACATGCTGAAATTTACAACATACCTCTTCTGAGGGAGTTACTTGCATTCTACAATAAAATTATTACAATAAAAGTGACAAGGCTGGCTTCCCAATGTCACTGGTTTCAACCCACTTCCAAGCTCACATTAAAATTCTGCCCCTTGACACTTGTATGCTAATTGCGAGCATGTTTATATGTATCGTAATTGAAGGTAAATAACAAACAAGTCATTTTATTTGTAATTAAAGAAGGTTAAATGAGTTATAAGAAGACCATTGTTTAATTGGCTGCATATGTACAGCCATTAGGAGTAACATTTTAATATTTTCATAACTGGCAAATTGATTTAATAGAAAACTGAACATTATGCAGGTTTGTTTAATTACAGAGTATATACTTATTAGATTGGTATTATGTAACATTGGGAGAACAAGCAAGCAAATAAATAAAGAAACCATATTTGATTTTTTGACAATTATATGATTAAAAATAATAATTTTAGCAAGTCTGGGAATATGACTACTAATGTTTGAATTCACAAAATATGCCTCTAAGCCCATTTACTCAAGTAAGACTATTGAAGTATCTTTCATTTGGTTTTCTGTTTGCCAAATACTGGGGGAAGAAATTCAACCTTGCTTATGGTTGTAAAATGTGTACAACAAAAAAATAATTTAATTGTGTGTTAACTCATAAATGCAAAGTGCAAGCATTTAGGTGGCACAGTTGTTAGTGTTGTTATCTCACAACTCCAAGGACATTGGTTTGACATTTACACGTTATTTCCTTACAGTAGTGTTGGGCGTCATCCCAGTATACCTGTCTCCTTCCACATCCAAAGATGTGCTGGTAAATTAATTCTCAACTATAAATTCTCCTTAGTGCAAATAATTAGCAAAATAATCAAAAGACAGTTGATAGACACACAATAAATAGTATGTTACAGGGCTACTGGGTATAAGAAAAGGAAAATGACAAACACCCGTAAACTCGAGACAGCTATTGTGAAATGAACACAAGTTATCTGCAAAGTGATTGCCTAGTCTATGCTTGGTTTCACTCATGTTGAGGAGGCCACATCACAAGCATCGAATACGGTAGATCAGGTTTGAAGAGGTGAACCGTTGTATGATCTAGAAGGGCTTGTTAGCTCCCTGAATGGTGGTGAGGGAGAAACCGAAGAGACATATGCTACATCTTCTGCAGTTGCAGGGAAAGTGTCAGGTGTCAATGAGGGTTGGATGGAGAGGAACGATTGAGACATAACAAGGAGTCCTGAAGATAACAGATAGCTTAAAGGAGGGGAGAGGGGAAGAAATGACTGGTGGTGGATTGCTGAGAAAATCATGGAGGATGGTGTGTTGGATGCAGAGGCTGGTGGGGTGAAAGATGAGAACCAGGGGAACTCTGATGCTGCTCTGCATGGGGAGAGAGAGATCAGAGCAATTTAATGGCATTCATTAGAATGTTTCAAACTATCCTCTTTTAGAAGATTTGTTATGAGGATACAATTTATTGTAAGATTGTGCAGGATGCTGAGCCTACATGCCTAAAATTATTAGACAGAAAAATATTAGCATTGTGTTTGCAGTATCCCAATTTACTGCAACCATACGTGAGGTACCTTGCTGCCTTGAAGCTTGGAAATAATTATTATTCTGATCATTATACTGCAGTATAATTGGAATGTCAACCTACCAATGATTTTTATTACACTGATATTCAGATTGTTCTTTTTATTTGAAAAATCAGTTATTATGCAAACCATACAAATTAAATAAAGGAAAAATGGGGTCAAAGAAGAAGGAAATTAAGAATGCATGAGGCAGAAAGGAATGTAGGGAGGAGAGAAGGAAGCCACGTGGAAGCACGGCGTGGAGAGAAAGTAGAAGAAAATATAACAGGATGAGTGAATAATGGAAAGCAAAGGCAGTAGGGAGGCAAGCAATGAAAATTGCCTCATTCTTTCCATATTGTACAGAATATGCAGTATATGAGACCTCAGCAAAGAAAATCTCCTTAGTGTGTTTTTCTCCAGTAGCTGTGATGAGATCAGTCTGATTTGATGTGCATTCTGATCACATACTATTTATCCGATATTTCAAAATGCATCAATATCAGTCGATCAGCAAAATCAGAACAATCCGAAAATATTCCACCGGGTGGCACCATCAACAATGGCAGCCTTGCCAACAGTCTGTCTGTCTTTTCGTCTTTTTTGTTATTTTTAGTGTGTTTTAAAAGTTGTGTTAATGTTCTCTGGTTTGTTTTATGTGGGGGACAGGTGTATGGTTCAGGTAATGTTCTCTGGTTTGTTTTATGTTGCTTTATGGCAGCCTCTGTCTTTTCGTCTTTTTTGTTAATTTTAGTGTTTTTTTAAAGTTTGTGTTAATGTTCTCTGGTTTGATTTATGTGGGGGTGGGAGAGGGGGTCGGGGGAAACTTTCTTTCAAATTGTAACGTTGCCATAGATGCGATTGTTTTCCAGATCGTATCTCCGGACGCTCTGAGGCCTAACATCATGGAGCTGGCGGCCTTGCTTGAAACTGATTTTGACGCGGGGCCATGGACTTGCCATCGGAGCCTGCGTTCTCTTGCCTGGGATCGACGCTCCAACCGCGGCCTGCGGATTCCAACATCAAGGAGCTTGCAGTCTCGGGTAGAGATTGTTGTCGGGAAGCTCAAGTCGCAAGAGTTTCTACCAGCCCCGAACCGGGGTCCGATCGCTTGGCGTGGGGGAGTTAAGATCCCCCTGATGCGGGAGCTTGATCACCTCGACGCGGAGGGCCTGACCACCGGCTACGGGATGCAACATCGTCCCATCATTGGTATGAGTGTATGGCAAATCAAATTCCTCATATGTTGCAAAATATACTTGGCTAATAAAGTATGATTATGATTATGATTATCGTCAACTAAATCTATTTTGAATGTTATTTTTAAATGCTGCAAGCATGATTTAAGAATAAAATCTCAACTGGGTTTATTACTGATATGCGACAATCCCAGTGTTAAGATTCAGAGGGAAGTGGCACATCAATCATAGCAGTTTTATGATGTGTGCAACTGAATAAAAGATTTGATTTTCAGACCAATCCACATGGCTTCCTTCAATGATACTGTTAATGATATTTCTGTGAAGGTCAATTGCAGAGTTATGATGGTTCATGATTGTTTTACATCAATGGTGAGCTGTTGTTTCATTTCTGATGGGTAAAGTTACAGTGAAGTAGGGCGTATCACAGGGTCCCAGCTAACAAGTCTGTTTTGGTGGTTGGAAGTACAATAGGCATTGTGTGAAGCAGCTGCTGACTAGATCATACGCAGGTCTGGGCACAATAGATAGAGCTATGGTTCAGAATAGTTGTACAACTGAAAAAATGAGAATTACAGATAATGGTGGGAGCTAATATACATTATCTGTTAATAATGCGGGAGCAGCCTTGTGAGGGAAGTGCAGACACAGAAAAATAACATGAAAAGGAGGATAGTAAAAGCTTCTTTAGGTATGTGAAGAGGAAAAGATTAGTTAAGATCTAAGTTGGACCCTTAAAGACTGAAAAAGGTGAATTTATTATGAGGGACAAGGAAATGGCAGATGAGCTGAACAGGTACTTTGGATCCGTCTTCACTAACGAGGGCACAAACAATCTTCCTGAGGTACTAGTGGCCAGAGGATCTGGGGTGACGGAGGAACTGAATTGAACTGACTTTAATTGAATTGAATTTCCTTTATTATCATTCAAACAAGTTTGAACGAAATTTCGTACCATGCAGTCATGACAGTAAAAGGTGACAAAACACACAATTTAACAGAAACATCCATCACAATGAATCTCCAGGCACCTCCTCATAGTGATGGAAGGCAAAAAGTCTTATCTCCTCCCTGCCCGTTCTCGGTAGTCAAGGCGATTGAGGCTCTCGATGTTGAAGCCCCCGCCGGGTGATGGTAAATCCAGCAGCCGATTTTAAGCTCCGCGAACGGGCTGATTCAAACTCCGCGATTCGGGGCGGACAAAGCTGCTGTTGCGGGAGCTCCAGAAAATCGGTCACCAACCAGGGACCTGAGAGCTCCCGATGTTACCGTCCACAGGGCTCGCGGCCAAAGCCTCCGAAGCTCCAAAGTCGGGTCGCAGCCACAGCGCCACCACAGCCTCCGAAGTCAGCCAGCTCTGCGATGGTGAGTCCACAGGCTCGCAGCCCTCAAGGTCGATTCCAGCTGGAGGCCGCAAGCTCCACGATATTAGGTCTCATCGCAGACGGAGATACGACAAGGAAAAGGTCGCATCCCCGTTGAAGGAAGAGATTTTAAAAAAGTTTCCCCCACCCCCCGCATATACATAACTAAAAATAGACTAAAACATACATCTAACAAAACAAAAATAAAACAATAAGAAGAAAGACAGATGGACTGCAGGTGAGCCGCAGCTGCTTGGCCAGCGCCGCCACTTCCAGAAAGAAATCCACATTAGGCAGGAAATGGTGATAGGTAGACTGATGGGACTGAAGGCTGATAAATCCCCAGGGCCTGATGGTCTGCATCCCAGGGTACTTAAGGAAGTGGCTCTAGAAATCTTGGATGCATTGGTGATCATTTTCCAAAGTTCTATAGATTCAGGATCAGTTCCTGTGGATTGGAGGGTAGCTAATGTTATCCTATTTTTTAAGAAAGGCAGGAGAGAGAAAACAAGAAATTAGAGACCAGTTACGTAGGTGGTGGGGAAGATGCTGGAGTCAATCATAAAACATGAACCATAGAAGCATAGAAAATAGGTGCAGGAGTAGGCCATTCGGCCCTTCGAACCTGCACCGCCATTCAATATGATCATGGCTGATCATCCAACTCAGTATCCTGTACCTGCCTTCTCTCCATACCCCCTGATCCCTTTTGCCACAAGGGCCACATCTAACTCCCTCTTAAATATAGCCAATGAACTGGCCTCAACTACCTTCTGAGGCAGAGAATTCCAGAGACTCACCACTCTCTGTGTGAAAAATGTTTTCCTCATCTCGGTCCTAAAGGAATTCCACCTTATCCTTAGACTGTGACCCCATGTTCTAGACCTCCCCAACATCGGGAACAATCTTCCTGCATCTAGCCTATCCACCCCTTAAGAATTTTGTCTGTTTCTATAAGAACCCCCCTCAGTCTTCTAAATTCTAGCGAGTACAAGCCAAGTCTATCCAATTTTTCCTCATATGAAAGTCCTGACATCCCAGGAATCAGTCTGGTGAACCTCCTCTGTACCCCCTCTATGGCAAGAATGTTTTTCCTCAGATTTGGAGACCAAAACTGTACGCAATACTCCAGGTGTGATCTCACCAAAACCCTGTACAACTGCAGTAGAACCTCCCTGCTCCTATACTCAAATCCTTTTGCTAACATACCATTTGCTTTCTTCACTGCCTGCTGCACCTGCATGCCTACTTTCAATGACTGGTGTACCTTGACACCCTGGTCTCGTTGCATCTCCCCTTTTTCTAATTTGGCACCATTCAGATAATAGTCTACCCTCCTGTTTTAGTCACCAAAGTGGATAACCTCACATTTATCCACATTATACTGCATCTGCCATTCATTTGCCCACACACCCAGCCTATCCAAGTTACCTTGCAGCCTCCTAGCACCCTCCTCACACCTAACACTACCCCCCAGCTTAGTGTCATCCGCAAACTTGGAGATGTTGCATTCAATTCCCTCATCCAAATCATTAATATCTTTTGTAAATAGCTGGGGTCCCAGCACTGAACCTTGCGGTACCCCACTAGTCACTGCCTGCCATTCTGAAAAGGACCCTTTTACTCCTACCCTTTCCTTCCTGTCTGCCAGCCAGTTCTCCATCCACATCAATACTGAACCCCCAATACCGTGTGCTTTAAGTTTGTATACTAATCTCTTATGTGGGACCTTGTCGAAAGCATTCTGAAAGTCTAGGTATAACACATCCACTGGTTCTCCCTTATCCACTCTACTAGTTACATCCTTGAAAAATTCTATAAGATTCGTCAGACATGATTTACCTTTCATAAATCCATGCTGACTTTGTCCAATGATTTCACCACTTTCCAAATGTACTGCTATCCCATCTTTAATAACTGACTCTAGCAGTTTCCCCACTACCGATGTTAGACTAACTGGTCTGTAATTTCTCCCTCCCTCCTTCTTTTTAAAGTGGGGTTACATTAGCTACCCTCCAATCCTCAGGAACTGCTCCAGAATCTAAGGAGTTTTGAAAAAAAAATCACTAATGCATCCACTATTTCTGTGCCTACTTCCTTAAATACTCTGGGATGCAGACTATCTGGCCCTGGGGATTTATCGGCCTTTAATCCATTCAATTTACCCAACACCACTTCCCGGCTAATCTGGATTTCACTCAGTTCCTCCACCTTATTTGACCCCCGGTCCCCTGCTATTTCCGGCAGATTATTTATGTCTTCCTTAGTGAAGACAGAACCAAAGTAGTTATTCAATTGGTCTGCCATGTCCTTGTTCCCCATGATCAATTCACCTGTTTCTGACTGCAAGGGACCTACAATAACCGAGGGGGCGCTGTCCTGTACGGTTGCCAGTCCTGCAGCTGTCCATTTTTTTTTCACTTCTTTTCTTTATTTTTAGTATGTTAAAAGTGTTAGTTGGGGGTCTAATCTTTTTATGTGTGGAGGGTGGTGGGGGGGAGGGGGAAACTGCTTTCTCAAGTCCCTACCTGGTTGCAGAGGCGGCTTTCCTCGAGCAGCAACTTCGACCCGTCCTCATGGCCTACCAGTGGGGTCTAGAGCGGCATTTTCCTGAGGGGACCTGGCCAGAACCTCAGCTTCGGAGGCGAAGCAGCACTATCGCGGGCGGAACGGGCGATGCCTTGTCTGGGTCGCTGTGCTGAAACTCCAGTATGCTGCGACCACCGAGAAAAACATCGTGGAACCGCGGGTCTGGGGAGCGGCCAGCAGCGGGCGGCGGCACTGAACTTTACACTTGTGGAGCCTGGGATCTCTCGCCGAGACCGCCAGTATGTGGAGCTCCGTACAGCACGGCCTGTTGGCTTGGAAGCCGCGGTCTCTGGTAAGGAGGTGACTGTTCCTGGCACCCCAAGCCGCTGAGAGGGTCTACCGACGCTGGAGTACCATCACCCGGTGAGAACAGCCGGGAACATCGGGCCTCTGTAGCGGCGACTGTGGAGGCCTCAATAGGCCCGACTACTTTGGGTGGACATGGGGATGGGGACTGGACTTTGTGCCTT
Source organism: Okamejei kenojei (assembly GCA_035221665.1). Classification (NCBI taxonomy): domain Eukaryota; kingdom Metazoa; phylum Chordata; class Chondrichthyes; order Rajiformes; family Rajidae; genus Okamejei; species Okamejei kenojei. Next base: position 84,134,660 of record CM069135.1, read on the forward strand.
CCCCACCAGTGGGAACCATTGTGGGGGGATGTTTTTAATGTTTTATGTTAAATTCTTTACTGTTGTGTTTTATTTTTATTGGTGTGCTGCAGATGGCTCGGATAACATGTGGAGGCGAGAGTGAACGCTGGCGCGATTGGCTGCTGCTGCTCTCTTTCCGAATTGTGTATTGTTGCTGTATATGTTGCTTTTGTTTTATGCTTGTGTTAATTGTAAGGTGTCCTTGGGAGTCTTGAAAGGCGCCCTATAAATAAAATGTATTATTATTATTTTATTATTACATTTGTTTTAACTAATCTCTTTCTCTTCACATATCTATAAAAACCTTTACAGTCAGTTTTTATGTTCTCTGCAAGTTTTCTTTCATAATCTATTTTCCTTTTCCTAATTAAGCTCTTTGTCCTCCTCTGCTGGACTCTGAATTTCTCCCTGTCCTCTGGTAGGCTGCTTTTTCTGGCTAATTTGTATGCTTCATCTTTTGTTTTTATACTATCCCTGATTTCCCTTGTTATCCATGGATGCACTGCCTTCCCTGATTTATTCTTTTGCCAAACTGGGATGAACAATTGTTGTCGTTCATCCATGCAGTCTTTAAAATACTTTCCATTGCACAAATAGCGACACATTTGGATAGCAGTAACAGGATTGGTCTGAGTCAGCATGGATTTACGAAGAGGAAATCATGCTTGACTAATCCTTCTGGAATTTTCTGAGGATGTAACTGGGAAAATGGACAAGGGAGAGCCAGTGGATGTGGTGTACCTGGACTTTCAGAAAGCATTTGATAAGGTCCCACATAGGAGATTAATCAGCAAAATTAGGACACATAGTATTTGGCATAGGGTGCCGACATGGATAGAACATTGGTTGGAAGACAGGAAACAAAGAGTAGGGATTAATGGGTCCCTTTCAGAATGGCAGGCAGTGACTAGTGGGGTACCACAAGGCACGCTGCTGGGACCGCAGCTATTTACAATATACATCAATGATTTGGATGAAGGTATTCAAAGTAACATTAGCAAATTTGCAGATGACATAAAGCTGGGTGGCAGTCTTAACTGTGAGGAGGATGTTATGAGGATGCAGCGTGAATTGGACAGGTTGGGTGAGTGGGCAGATGCATGGCAGATGCAGTTTAATGTGGATATATGTAAGGTTACCCAATTCGGTAGCCAAAACAGAAAGGCAGATTATTATCTAAATTGTGTCAAATTGGGAAAAGGGGAAGTACAATGAGATCTGGGGGTCCTTGTTCATCAGTCAATGAAAGTAAGCATGCAGGTAGAGCAGGTAGTGAAGGAAGTGAATGGAATGTTGGCCTCCATAATAAGAGGAGGAGTATAGGAGTAAAGAGGTCCTTCTGCAGTTGTATAGGACCCTAGTGAGACCACACCTGGAGTATTGTGTGCAGTTTTGGTCTCCAAATTTGAGGAAGGACATTCTTGCTATTGAGGGAGTGCAGCGTAGGTTCACAAGGTTAATTCCCGAGATGGCGGGACTGTCATATGCTGAGAGAATGGAGTGGTTGGGCTTGTATACTTTGGAATTTAGAAGGATGAGAGGGGATCTTATTGAAACATATAAGATTATTAAGGGTTTAGACACGCTAGAGACAGGAAACATGTTCCTGATGATGGGGGAGTCCAGACCCAGGGGCCACAGTTTAAGAATAAGGGGTAAGCCATTTAGAACGGAGATGAGGAAACACGTTTTAACACAGAGAGTTGTGAGTCTGTGGAATTCTTTGCCACAGAGGGCAGTGGAGGACGGTTTTCTGGATACTTTCAAGAGAGCTAGATAGGGCTCTTAAAGATAGCAGTCAGGGCATATGGGGAGAAGGCAGGAACAAGATACTGATTGTGGAAGATCAGCCATGATCACATTGAATGGAGGTGCTGGCTCGAAGGGCTGAATGGCCTAATCCTGCACCTATTGTTTATTGTCTATAATATGTAATATTAGAATTTAATATATATGCAAGACGATAAACAAAAAAAAACTGGAGGAATCACGTTCTGTAGCTGGAATATAAGGGGCGCTAATGAACCAATTAAAAGGGGTAAGATCTTTGCCCAATTAAAAGCTCTCAACAGTGATATCATTTTTTTTTTACAAGAAACCCATCTGAAACATCAAACACAGATAAGACTGAAGGCAAGTTGGATTGGGCAAACATACTACTCTTCATTTACTTATAAATCTAGAGGCACGGCTATTATCATTCGTAAAGGTATACCATTTAAATTAAATAATACCATAGCAGATAAAGAGGGGAGGTACGTCATAGTCACGGGAGAAATTCATTCTACTCCACTTACTTTGATAAATATTTATGCTCATAATTTTGACAACCCCCAATTCTTTAGTAAAATTCTGGATACAATTTCAGAACTTAACTATCAAAATGTGATAATAAGGGGAGATTTGAATTGTGTTTTAGATCCATATCTGGATAAATCAGCAAAACAAAAAAGGATTAACATAAAATCTAAAACTAGCGAACTCCTAAATCCATACATGAAAAATACCAACATAACAGATGTATGGAGGATCGCTAGCCCAGTAAGTAGGGAATATTCATTTTATTCAATGGTACTTAAAACATATTCACGTATTGATTATTTCTTAGTGGACACAAAATTAATTCCATATACATATAATTCTAAGTATCATAATAGTATTATTTCTGATCATTCCCCGCTAACTTTTTCTTTAAAATTAGAAGGAATGCCTGATAAAAAAATCGTTTTGGAGGTTTAACCCCCAAATCTTAAACAACTCACAAGGTTGCACATGTTTAAAAGAGCAGATGATATTCTTCTTTGAGACAAATGATACACCAGACACTTCACCTTCCTTATTATGGAAAACTTTTAAGGCATTTATTAGAGGAACTATAATTTCATATCAAGCTTTCCAAAATACAAAGAATAACACTGAACAATTGCAGTTAGAACAAGAAATTAGACAATTAGATTTAGAAAATGCCTAAGAACCAACTACAGATAAACATAATAAGATAACAATACTAAAATATAAATTAAATAATATTTTATCGGCCAGAATAATAAGATTATTTCAAATTACAAAACAAGAAAATTTAGAATTTGGTGATAAACCATATAAACTCTTAGCACGCCAACTGAAAAAAACGGGAAACAGAAAATACAATGACTAAAAATAAATCAGACAAAGGGGAATTACTAACACTACCTAAAAATATTAATAAAAGATTTGCTCAATTTTATCAAAATTTATATACATCGAAAACCTCTGCAAATAATACTCAAATTACAAATTTCTTAGACAATTGTAATCTTCCAAAATTAAATATGGTTGAACAAGAGGGATTAGGAGCTCAGATTACACTTCAGGAAATAGAAGAAACAATAAATTTGGTGAAGAATGGCAAAACGCCAGGACCAGATGGCTTTAGTAATGAATTCTATAAAAGATTCTACGAGATAATTTCTCCACGCCTGCAAGATTTATATATACACGCTTTTAAAGAAAATAAACTACCAGAAACACTGAGTCAACTATTACACTTATACCAAAAAAGGATAAAGATCTAGAAGACCCAGGCTAATATAGAGCCATAGCACTCCTAAATACAGATAAAAAATAGTAGCCAAGACCCTAGCGAGAAGATTGAGTAAATATGTTAGCAAACTAATAAACCCGGACCAAACAGGGTTTATACCAAAGAGATACTCATTTAACAATTTGAGACGGCTGTTTAATATAATGTACTCACATAATACTGAAGAAGACCTAGCAATTATTTCATTGGATGCAGAAAAAGCTTTTGATCAAGTAGTATGGCAATATTTATTCAAAGTATTGCAAAAATTTAACATGGAGATAACTTTATCTCATGGATAAAATTATTATACGATAAGCCGATGGCTAGAATACTGACTAATAATATATTATCCCCGAAATTCCAATTAGCAAGGGGCAATAGGCAGGGGTGCGCACTATCGCCCCTGCTATTTGTGATAGAGCCTTTAGCAGAAAGTATAAGAAGTCATCCGAATATTCATGGATATAATACCAAACACTCAAATAATAAAATCTCATTATATGCAGACGATATATTATTATATATTACAAATTCGCAAATTAGCATAACACATATACTAAATTTAATAGAGGAAATTGGTTCTTTTTCATCATATAGAATAAACTGGAACAAAAGCGAAATCATGACGATAAAACCTCAAGAGCCGACACATCTGTTGAAATTCCCTTTTAGAATTGCAACAGAAAAATGTAAGTATTTGGGCATCCAAATTACTAGGAAAAATAAATCATTACTCAACGCAAACTATATGCCTTTATTTACTAAATTAAATGGGTTGATTACATTTTGGAAAACACCGCCGATGTCCTTAATAGGCAGAATAAATGCGATAGAAATGATCTTCTTACCACAAATACTGTACCTATTTCAATCAATACCAATATACTTACCAAAAAAATTTAAAAACTAGATTCTGATATTATAAACTTCATAGGAATTATAAATCACACAGAATTCAAAGAAAACACTTGTGTAAATCTAAAGAATCAGGGGGACTGACACTCCCTAACTTATTGTATTATTATTGGCCAGTGAATGTTAAAAATATAATCTACTGGTTGGACAGTTCTGCCTAACAGGTAGATTGGATAAGAATGGAGCAAGAGGATTGTTCCCCTTACAATTTAGGAGCGATCCTTCTTTCCCCGATGAAATTGAACAATATAATATATGAGAAGAATCCAATTATTCACAGTATAATACGACTTTGGAAACAAATAAAATTAACTTTAAAATCAAGAAATTTATCGCTTCTTTCTCCAATAGCTAACAATCCCTCATTCAAACCATCTATTATTAATAAAACGTTTAATCAATGGGAAAGAATAGGAATTAAAATGATGGGAGATATGTATGAAATGGGAAAACTTTTATCATTCCAACAATTACAACTAAAATATAATTTGAAAAGTAATCAATATTTCAAATATCTTCAAATCCAAGATTATTTGAAAAAATATATACAAGGATATCAAACTCTAACCCTAGATTTATTAGAGGAAGGAATGAATACAAAGGCAGAATCAAGCAATTTAATATCTTACTTATATAATATAATTCTAAATATAGACACATCAACGACAGAGGCAAATAGAAGGGACTGGGAACAAGAGTTATTGATAAAATTCCGAACGATAGATGGGAAAAAAATCTATTATATGTAAATAAATGTTCAATTAATGCAAAACATAACCTAATTCAATTTAAAATTTTACATAGATAATATTATTCGAAAACTAGACTGACTAAAATATTTTCAAATGTTTCCCCCATCTGTGACAAATGTCTAACTCAAAATGCCACTATAGCACATTCCTTTGTCTCTTGTACAAAACTGCATAAATTTTGGAATTTTTACAAAACTATTTAACACAAAATTGAACCCCAATACAGAACTGATTATCTTTGGATCAATGGAAGAGGAAAGTAAACTAACTATATTCCAAGAAGCTTTTCTTAATTACAGTTTAATAACAGCAAAAAAACTTATACTCAAATTTTGGAAAAACGCAACCACGCCAACATTCACAATGTGGATTTCAAATATGTCGGAAACGCTACATCTTGAAGAAATGAGATTCCTCCTACTAAGCAAAGTAGACCAATTCTTAAAGACTTGGTCTCCCTTTATCAACTTTTACAGGCATATGGTGCAACATAACATAACCTTAGAAATTAAATGGTTTAGATCCGGGTGACGGATGGGCAAAAATACAAAATAGGTAGATCTCTCCTAATCTCTCTTTTCTCTACTTTCTCCTTTTCTTTCAATCTTTTTAGCTTCTCATCTCTGTCCTTTATTTATTTTGCTATCTGTTTCTACTCGCTTGTCTATTCCAACACTCTTTATTTCTTTTTTCTCTCACTGTTCTTTTAAATTTAATTAAAAAAAATAAAAATAAAAAATAAAAAAATAATTTAATATATTATAAATTTGTGCTATTAAAACGCTTTCACTCATCTAAACCATGTATTTATGTGGTCTTTTATTTCAAGAAATTTCAACCTGAGTTTACCTCTTGCAAAACATACGTGGCTAATAAAGTACTATTATGATTATGATTATGATGATTTATTTTTATAGCTGACACACTAATAGCCCATTTGTAAATAGCGCAATCTCCGATACAGCTAATCTGTTTGAAATTGTTTATTAAAGAATAAATGGAGATTACTATGTGAAGAACTTTACTCTTTGAATAATGGTCCACATCATGTGACCTACCAACCAGCAATTATGACCACAGCTGTGAGAACTTAACAGTATTTTCAATTGGAAGATGAGCACACAGCTGCTAACCTTCTGATCTCGCCGGACATCAGATCCTCGCTGCTGTGCTGACAGGCAATTCTACACTGGGCACATCCACCCATCACAACTCTCCCACCAAGGTTAATATTTGCTCAGTCAGAGCTCCCACCAGGAGTTCAAGACCATTAAAACATTGGTGCTACATGGATTGCTTATAGAAGTTGGGTAATTTTGAATTGCATGGGATGTCAGCACAGCAGCGAGGATCTGATGTCTGTTTCATCTAAATGCTCATCTAAATAATGAAATGTTGTGAGAGTATCTGCTTTCATTGCATATTCGGGCAGTGCTTCCCAGATATCAACCAACTTCAATGAAAACTCCCTTCCTTCTAAATCTCCTGCCCCTCCCCTTAAACTTATGCTACCTGCATACAGACATCTTGGAAACCCACATAGCACAAGCTATGCCTGTCTCTTTGGGGTCATGTGAAACAGTGCTCATTTCCATCCTATTCAAGTCCACTACATCAATTCATTTTCCAAGGTATTGATAGTATTGGTGATATTTCTTGCATTCATGTGATCTATAAAATATCATTATTTTAGCTGCTGATTTCCATCATGCCCTCTCTTGCACATGGTCCATCTCTGATTCTTCCTTTAGCTTTCTTGACTTCCCTCTATCCATTTCATGGGATAGTCACAAGGTGCCCACATTATAAGCTCACATAACTCACATGGATATCTTGCTTACACCTTCTCCCATTCCACTTCCTGTTGAATACTTCATTCCATTCTCAGAGTTTCACTGTCTCTGTCATAACATTCTGCTAATGAATCTCTCACGTAAGTGCCACTGAAATGGCACACATTTCCCTTCACTGCTGTTTCTTTTCACAATAACTGATATGGCCTTGACAAAACACTGCTTTATTTTCTACTGCTTTTAACACTCTCTACTCAGCCAGGGCAAGAGTAGGGTTCCCCATCAGCCTCCACATTCAATTGATCATCCTCCATTTTTTTCACCACCTTGGATATCATTTAATCATTGCACAGATCTTCAGCTCCCACCCCATACCTTCCACTTCCACTTCATGATTCACTCTTCCATCTCCACCAATTATTCTCCTGCTCACTGCACCTGCTATGCGTGCATTGGAGATTAATCTCTGCCCAATTCCTTTGTTCTTCCTCACCATCCAGGAACCAATCAGCCCTTTTAAATGAAGCAATACATCACTTGCATTTCTTCCATCTAGTGTATTGCATTCTGTGCTCACAATGTGCTTCCCTTTACATCAGAGAAACCAAATAACCTATTTGGTGACTATTTACTGAGCACCATCCATAAGAATGATCCTGAATTTTCACTCATCTGTCACTTTAATTTTTCCTCCCACTTCACTCTAACCTATCTTTGGCCTTTGACGTTCCATCAAAGCCCAACATCAGTTTGAGGAACCTCATCAGTCTAACCATATTGCTGCTCTCGGAAATTTCACATAACAACTTTACCTGTTCTCCTAGAAAGTCCTCAAACCTAACTATTTCACTCTCAGATGCTGTCAGATCTGTTTGATATTTCCAGCATTCTTTTTTGTTGCAGACCTTTGTGTTTTGTTTCCCACAGTTTCAGCATGTTTTTAAAAATGTTTTATCGCCTCTCTGTTTGCTCTCTCATACATTAACTAAAGAGCTTTGAAGGCACTTAGATAGCCTTTATCTGCATCCAATTGGTGACACTACTTTTGCTTTGTTCACCTGTCCTCTTCTCTTCAACTCAAAACACACTTCTCCATTCTCCAGTTCTGATGAAGAGTTTAAGTTTAAGTTTAGGTTTAAGTTTACATTTATTGTCACATGCACCAATTGGTACAGTGAAATTTAGGTTACCATAGAGCCATATGAATAAAAAAAGAACACAACACATGATAGAATTTAACATAAACATCCCCACACAGCAGAATCAGTGTTTTCCACTGTGAGGGAAGGCAATAAAGTTCAGTCATCTTCCTCTTTGTTCAACCCTTCTGTGGTTGGGGCCTCCTGAGCGCTCTGCAGTCGCCACTACGGACGGCCCGATGTTCAGGCTCTCTCACCGGGATGATCGGACCTCCGACGTCGGAATGGAAGAGCATTCTCAGCGGCTTGGAGTTCTGAATTGGCCACTTCTTACCGGAGACCGCTGCTCCCGAAGTCCACAGGCCGAGCTGGGCGGAGATTCAAGACTGGCGACCCTCGGCAAAAGGTCTCTGAGGCTCTGGTCGGTCTCCGGCAGGAAAGGCCGCGCCAATTCAGATGGTAGGCTGCCGGTGGGGGGGGGGGGGGGGGGGGGGGGGGGGCGAAGGCACGACTCACAGAATAGTCCCATCCTCGCCAGGAAGTGACTGAGAAACTTTTACCACCTTACTCTATCTACCTCCCCCACATAAAAAGACTAAGAAACCTCAAAAACATACTTTTTAAACAGACTAAAAATAACAAAAAGATGAAAAAACAGACAGACTGTAGACTGAGGCTGCCATTACATGCTGAGTTGTTTACTTGAAATGTTCATTCTGTTGTTCTCTCTGCAGGATGCTCTCTGACATACTTATTGTATCACTTTCTGTTTTTACTTCAATTAATTTTTTTAGAAATAAGAATTAAATGACAAATATGTTATAGAACACAGGTTGATAAGATTATAAGGCAGATGAAATATTTTCTTCAGTAATAATTCAAAGTCTACTGTGTGTTTGACATCTTCAAGCATGTAATGTTCTTATTATCTCAACTATTTTGAATACTTGCTTTGTTACTCACTTATTCATTTACATCAAAACACGTGTCTTTCATCGTGTCATCAAAACTGTGGTATGAATATTGTATAATTCCTCAATCTCATTTAATTTATTGCAAAGATTTATGCACATCTCCTTTTCAAGAACAGGCCAGATAATACAATGATGTAATCTCAGTTTTCTGAAACATTAGCTGCCTGCAGAAGATACAGGTGGTGCATTGAATTGTTATTTTGGAAAATATAAAATGCCATTAACTGATCAATTAATCCATATTTATTTCAGCAGCTACCAATGTAATCATTTGGAAAAGCAACAGTGAAATCGAATCATTGACAATTATATTTGTTAATGGTTGTAGAATGCAGAATGGACCTAGTGCACAACTGGAAAATAATTATTTATAAGGCCAACAAGAAAGTACACCAACCAACCAAACTGCTCTACACAAAAGGGATTATACATCATCCAGTTCGGAAAAGGCATAACTAAAAATATTTTCAATCCAGATAATTCAGTCTTTAAATTAATCATTTGTGCCTTTTGGTCGCATCCAGCTTCAATAATATAAATATTTCAATGGAAGACTTAATGGAAAAATATTTCAATCTAACCTGATGTAACATTAATAAAAACTTCTGGAGAGAGGGAGCACAAAGTACTTGCACGCAAAAACCAAAATTTACATCTGATTGTTTTTCTCAAAGTTTTGAACTATATGCATGATTTTCAATAATCATTTTTTGTGCTGCCCAATATTTTCAAGAGTTGATGTGAATTGTTTGTAAGTATTGATGTCTGCTTCCTGTTTCCTACTCATTTGCATCCAGTGCCTTTCATTGTTTTCTGTCACATCAGAACAATATTTGCTTGCATATCATGCACAATGTTAAATTGAATGGATCTGCAACATTTTGGTTGTAGGACCACTTATTTGGGTTACCACCCAGTTCCCAAACCTGTTCTCTGAGGCACACGAGGAGGAAATAATTTGAAAGATTATCAAATGTGTGCCCGATATAAAGCCAAGTGGCAGTAGAAACAAGGAATCGTAGATGCTGGTTTACACAAAAGGATACAAAGTGCTGGAGTAACTCAACGGGTCTGGCAGCATCTTTGGAGAACATGGATAAGTGACGTTTTGGGTCTGGATCCGTCTTCAGAAACATCACATATCCATGTTCTCCAGAAATACTGCCTGGCCCACTGATTTATTCCAGCACTTTTTGACCTTTTGGTAAGATACAAAGTGCAATTGGGCACAGTTTAGGATTTTTGTATTCCACCTGTAGATTTAATGATAAGTACAGCACTGGAGTGGGAAAGAAGCTGAAGTGTCATCTGAAGTCCAACATGTCTCCGACTCTTATGCTTCAACATGCAGTCAAAGGTGAGCTGATCCATGAGACATCACTGATAGTTCCTTTTAAAAGTACTGTCCTGGGACAAGTATGCTTCAGCCCAGTGTTTTTTTAAATCTTTTTATGGTATTTTGACAAAAAACATTTTTGCCCATATAATGTAAATGCAAGAAGGGACCAAGAGAGGCGGAAGGAAGCTGGTTCAGGGTGTTGTCAATGCATCATTAGAAACTGACTCTATGTTCAGATTAAATCATCAAAAAGCAATTTATAGTTCTGAAATGGGTAATAGGAAGGAATTAAGGATAGATTATTGGGGGCAATGGAAATGATGGTGTGAGAGCAGGACAGGAAAACAGGTTACTTTCTACGTATGGGAAAATATATAAGAAAGTGCAATAAAAACAGAAACTGCAGGAAGTATTCAGCATGTTGGGCAGCATCAGTGGAAAGAGAAACAGGGTTGTTAAGTGATTACCTCTCATCAATTTCATTTTATTTCAGTTTTTCATCATCTGCAGTAATTTGCTTTTGCTTAAATGAAACCTGGCAATTGCTGTTCTACCCAAATCGGTACTGAGAGAAACATTGGAGAATGATGATGTAGTCAAACAAAGAAAGCATGCAAACAGATTAATTAAACAAAGATGGATTTTACTTCTAAGGTGGCATCTATCATCAAAGATCCCCCCATGAGGGTCATGCCCTCTTCTCGGGGAAGTGGTACTGAAGTCCCACACTCGCAGGTTCAGGAACAGCTACTTTCATACAACTATCAGCTTTGTGAACTAATCTTCACAACCCTATTTGTGCCTTGACAACGGAACACGACAGACCACTACTTGCACTACCATGGACTTCGAATCATAGAAAATAGGTGCAGGAGTAGGCCATTCGACCCTTTAAGCCTGCAACGCCATTCAATATGATCATGGCTGATCATCCAACTCAGTATCCTGTACCTGCCTTCTCTCCATATCCCCTGATCCCTTTAGCCACAAGGGCCACATCTTACTCCCTCTTAAATATAGCCAATGAACTGGCCTCAACTACCTTCTGTGGCAGAGAATTCCACAGATTCACAACTCTCTGAGTGAAAAATGATCTTCTCATCTCGGTCCTAAAAGACTTCCCCCTTATCCTTAAACTGTGACCCCTTGTTCTGGAGTTCCCCAGCATCGGGAACAATCTTCCTGCATCTAGCCTGTCCAACCCCTTAAGAATTTTGTAAGTCTCTATAAGATCCAGACTTGTTTTCTAATTGCCTATTTTTGCATTCATGTCACTTTTTGCACAGCATTTGTAGAATTTATGTGCAATCTATGTGTCTGAAGAAGGGTCTCAACCCAAAACGTCACCCATTCCTTCTCTCCAGAGATGCTGCCTATCCCGCTGAGTTACTCCAGCTTTTTGTGCCCATCTTCAGTTTAAACCAGCATCTGCAGAGCCTTCTTACATATAGTATATATGCTTGTGCGTTGTCGGTGTCTTTGTGCCTATGCTCTCTGTACTTCTGCATATAAAAATAAACTCAACTTGACCTAAACCCAGGACATATTGATATGAAAAATCATTATCTATCCATTATATCACCATATTTTTTATTAATGTTTGATCTAATATTGCATCATTTTATCAATGGTTGCTATATTAAGTTGTGGCCAAAGTGATGTGTATATTTTCACAACTTGCACAATGCACTGTTGAAGCCACTTTATGCCACAGATATTTGCAATGAAATAATATATGTGAGGCATAAAGTGCAAAGGAGAAAAAATTATTGAATAGTTAACATGACTGCATTACCAGCAATTCTGAGGTTGACAAATGAATCATCACACATAGTGGTTAGATTAAATATCATGACGTTCACAAAAAATACAATGAACCTCCAGCACACCATTACTGTTGTAAAGTTAGTGCAAGTAATTGAACTCTAGCTTGTGTAATTCAGAACATATATAGTGCTGAGTTATCAAACCCATCTCTTCTCCATTAACAAAATTGCTTTGTTTTACACAGATTTCTTGACTCGAAATTTATCACATCATTCTGCAACTGATTTTTTAATATTAAAAATGTTGAATGATATATGAGGAAAATAATTGAAAACTGGAGAAAGCTAATTTGGAAACAGTGGCCATTAAAGCTGTTATGTCAAGTGGAAAAACTCTTTAACAATTGTTATGGATATTGTATGATTGGCTGGTTAACAGGAATAATTGAATGTTTTTGTTTCATTTGGTAAGATATAAAATGTGGTGCATTATAGGGATCAGTGCTAAGGCTTTTATTTTTTACAATTTATATAAATTGACCTGGATGAAATGGTTGCTAAATTTGGTGTCAGCATAAAGATAGCTAAGAAATTAAAGTTCAAGAAAGATGTAAGTAAGTAAGTAAGTAAGTTTATTGGCCAAGTAATCACATACAAGGAATTTGCATTGGTGCTCCGCCCACAAGTAACAACATGACATACAGTAGCAGTTACGAATGACTCAAACACTAAACATTAATAATAAAAAAAAACATTAATGATAAAACACCATTGATCAAGCATGTGAACCAACAAAATACCAGATCAAAGGGAGGCTACAGATTTTTGACTGTCGAGTAGAGCAACTACTCGTCGATAGAAATTGTTTTTATATCTGGCTGTGGCAGCTTTGACAGTCCGGAATCGCCTTCCATATAAGGTGGTATAGATAGGTTCAGTGGGTGGGAAATGATGTAAGCAACGTAAAATATAGCAAAAATGTGAAATTATCCATTTGGCCTGAAAATGTAAAAAAAGCATATTATCCACATGATGAGAAATTGCAGAGCTCTGAGATACTGAAGAAACTAAGTTGAATGATCAGGATCTCAGAGCTGTGCAACAAAAAAAACTAGCATACAGATGTTTATTTCACTGCCTTCAAGTATTGCCTGATGATCGGGGAAAACATCATAATTTCCACAGGAAATAACTGTTAAGAATGGGACAAGGGGGGGGAAGTCAGTGGGGGGGGGTGTGTATGCAGCTGGAACTTGGGGGCGGGGATGGTGGGAAGCGGGGGCTGTGGGGGAATGAGAGGGAGCTGGGGCTCAGAGGAGCGCATGACAGCTGGGGCGTGGGGGTGCAAAGCTGGGGCTCGTGGTTGAGGGAGAGGCTGAGGCTCGTGATGAGCAGACACGGGAATTGGTATCAAAACGGGGAGGAAGAGTAGAGAGAGAGTCGAGAGAGACACACACACACACACACAGAAAGGATGGTGACGATGGAGGATGGTGAAGAGCCTGGGGCTCGGTGAGGGGAGGAGCTGGGGGCTGAGGGGGGTGGGTGCAAAGCTGGGGCTCGTGGGTGGAGGGAGAGGCTGCTCGTGGTGAGCAGACACGGGAATTGCATATCAAAAGCTGGGAAGGTAGTAGAGCAGAGAGGAGAGAGAGAGAGAGAGAGAGGACGTAATGTCACCCTTCCTTTAACTCCAAAGATGCTGCCTGACCAAAAGTTCTTGCAGCACTTTTGCCTATCTTAACGGTTTGCAGTTTTAAATAATACACGTAGCAGGCCCCCAGCCCCGCAGCCAGCACAGAGAAGCAGCGCTAAATTCAGCTCAACTCTGCCTGTTAATCTACCAGCCCCACCTGGACATACAGGAACGATGGCCCAGGCTTACGACCAGCACGGAGAAGCAGCGCTAAATCCAGCTCAACTCTGCCTGTCTCGCCGGGTTAACCTACAGCCCTGCCTGGACTGATGAGACACCACATGGAGCTACTGCTGCAAACCTGGGCCGTGAGGGGACACACACATAGGCGGGAGGGGGGGGTGGGAAGGGGAAACACGGGGGTCAGAGGGACACACACAATGGGGGGGGGAATGGGGGGGGGGGGGGGGGGGGGGGGGGGGGATACGCAGGAGTGGGGACACACCGGGGGTGGGGGACACATGGGGGGGGGGGGGACACAGGGAGGGAGGGGACACACGGGGGGGAGAGGGGACACACGGGGGCAGAGGGGACACTTGGAGGGGACACACGGGGGCTAGGGGACACGTGGTTGAGTCTGGAGATCGCGCGGGGAACAGGGGGTGAGTCTGGAGCTACGATGGAGGATGGGACACACAGGGTGGGGCATGTGTCGGGGAGGAGAGGGCTGGGGCTTGTGGTGGGGGGGGGGGGTGAGGGTAGGGGAGTTTCTGGGGGCAAGAGGTCTTGCCCCCAGTCACATATTTCTTGTGCTGGGTTGGCAGGACACACGGGGGGGGGGGGGGGGGGGGGGGAGGAGACACACAGGGGGGAGGGGGACACATAGGGGACAAACACACACTGGGGGTGAACAGTGGAGGAAGGGGCACATGGGTAGGGTGGGGGTGGGGGGAGGCGGTTGAGTCTGGAGATCGCGCTGGGGGAGGGGTCACACGGGGGGGGGGGGATGTGTGGAGATCGCGCTGTTGTGGGGTGACGGGGGTGGGGGTGAAGGTGTGTGGAGATCGCGCTGCGGGGTTGTGAGGCGTGGGGGAGGGGGTGGGGATTGAAGGTGGGGGGTGGGGGGGGGGGGGGGGAGTTGTCCGGTCCCCGCGTCTCCTCGCGAGCCGCTTTTTGAATACTAACTGAAGAAGCGGCCGCCATGGGCCTGTCTTACAGCGCGCGGCATCCCATGAGCAGAGCCCATCTGTGGGAATACCAGGTTTGTGCGGGAGAGGAATGGCTGGGAGATGCGGGTGAAACAGCCACCTGACGTGCTAAACTACAGGAGCCCATCGCATTTTTTATTATAGGCGATACTCCCAAAGATTCCCATCACGATTGAGTCTCATCCAAACCAAGATGACAACGTGGAGGAGATGAAATGGGGGAAAAAAATATTGTCCAGATACCAGAAATTACGATAAATTTTGGAGTGAGGAAATTTCCACTGCACCTGGAACTAAATGGCTTACCCCCATTTCATGAAGCTGTGATCCTTGTTTCTCACCACCCCAGGCATCTATTTTCTTCAGTCCTGATTGGAAATTGGAAATCTAAAATCTTATTGGTTTCAATCAAATTATTCTGAACTCCAGTAAATATAGAATTCAGATTAATGGACTGGAGTCCACTGTCCATGTCCACTGTTCTTTAGGTCAACAACCATTTCCAACTACCCATCCCTGTCTGTACCAAATTATTACTGTTCTGCATCTTTCGTTCAGGTAATGGTACCATTCTCTTCCAAAGCTGCACTTGCATTGCCTTCAGTCAGTTATGTTTCTACCTACACATGTGGCCACAACGTCCGCATCAAGGACTTCTTTCCCCATCTTTCTACCATTGCTACCTATACCTATCCTTGGTCCTTCCCTCTCCCTTGTCTGGCTGCTGCTTAATCTCATGTACTGCTTCCCTTTTACTGATATGGTTGGCAAATAGCCAAGATCTATTCAGTGCATGCAAAGTCAGTAATGTCAATTTGGCAAGCAAACTTAACTGTGCTCCTTATCTGCCTCACAAAGTATGACATTATTCAATTACTCTTTAGTTTTTGTAATAAGGTCAGCTTCTTGCATTACATTCATCACTTATGAGAGTTGTTCTCAGGCCATCCTTTATATTAGAAATAATTTCCCCGTTGTCATATATATTTTCCTATTTATCAGGTTAAGTCTGCAAGAACACAGCGTTCCATTCTGAACCAGTAAAAAGAAATCTGCATAGGTTAAGAGGATCATTGCCATTACATTATCTGCTCTTTGCAGAAGAAAGTTCCAATCATCTACATCATGTCTACAAGTAATTTCAATTCTTTTAAAATATTAAATTTTAAACAAAATGTCTCTCGGCCAACTCAATTTGCAGGAATACCATCCCATTTTATGTTTCCAAACATGAAATACTGCTGAAATTGGAAATCTGAAATTAAACACAAAATCCTGGAAATACTCAATTGGTCAGACAGCTTCTGTGGGGAGAGAAATTATTAATATTTCAATTGAAAACATGAAAAGTTAAAGGTAAACATGCCTTCAGTTGCAAAGAAAGAAGTGAATTGGAGAAGAGAAAAAAATATTGGTGACTATGTGAAAGGAGAAAACGAAAAGTAATGATATTTCTCTACCATATGATAAGTGCATTAAATATCAGAGATTTTACTATTGGACCTTGTATATTCTTCAACCCCCTGAAATTAATTGCCCTCAAAGAAAGATACGTTAAGAAACCTTAAGGAAGATATGTTAATCATTATGTTTATATTTCTACAGGCCCTGACATTTTTAACAACAATGGAAATACAGTGGTAAGAATATTTATGCAAACATTGCTTTATATTTTCAGTAAGTGAGAATCAACTGAAAATACTCAGCAGGTCAGGCCGCATCTGTGGGAAGAGAAATAGAGCTAATGTTTAAAATCAAAAACATCTGACAAATAGAGTACAACTTGAAATGTTGTGTCTCTCTTCCACAATGTGGCATGGACTACTGAGTATTTCCAGCATTTTCCATTTTTATTTCCTGCTACTTGTTTCTTTTGTGTTGAATTTACCATCAGAGGTTTGTGATAAATAATGTCAAATGATGACCTAAAAATCGGCACAGGTGCACTGGTACAAAACATGTATGTTTTGGGGACATTTACTTGTAATAGAGCTGCTGTTTAAATAGATGTTTTTGACTAATTGAGTAATCAGGTAATTCCAAAGTAGCGTTGCTCTATCATCCTGTGGCTAGTTGTTTTTGAGAATGCATATGAATAGGCTGCTCTTCTGAATTATGTATGGTACTAGACTCTCAAATGTATCCAAATTACAAGTCAGCATTATCATTTTTTGAATGAGGCATTCCATTCGACGCAATTTGGATCACTTCCCAATTTTTTCCTGCCCGTCAGAATGTGGGGGTTAAAATTGAAGCTAAAAATCTTTGTCTGTCAGTGGACTGTTACGTTTTCTATTTACTTTCCTTTCTTCTGGATGTACCTAACGGTACATTTTATCTGATCTTACATGATCACTCGCTTGGTACCAAGCAAATGCCAATTTAATGCAATTATTGTGAACAAGAATGTAAAACATCAGTGAGAAGATGCATTGAAGAGTGAAACTGAGATTACTTGAAGATTTAGCTTTTATACAGTGGCTTGCAAAAGTGTTCATACCCCTTGAACTTTTCCACATTTTGTCATGTTACAACCACAAACGTAAATGTATTTTATTGGGATTTTATGTGATAGACCAACACAAAGTTGGGCATAATTGTGAAGTGGAAGGAAAATGATACATGATTTCCAAATTTTATTACAAATAAAAAACTGAAAAGTGTGGCGTGCAAAAGTATTCAGCCCCAATGAGTCAATACTTTGTAGAACCTCCTTTCGCTGCAATTACAGCTGCAAGTCTTTTGGGGTATGTCTCTACCAGCTTTGCACATCTAGAAACTGAAATTTTTGCCCATTCTTCTTTGCAAAATAGCTCAAGCTCAGTCATATTGGATGGAGAGCATCTGTGAACAGCGATTTTCAAGTCTTGCCAGAGATTCTCAATTGGATTTAGGTCTGGACTTTGACTAGGCCATTCTAACACATGAATATTATTTTATCTAAACCATTCCATTGTAGCTCTGGCTGTATGTTTAGGGTCGTTGTCCTGCTGGAAGGTGAACCTCCGCCCCAGTCTCAAGTCTTTTGCAGACTCTAACAGGTTTTCTTCCAAGATTGCCCTGTATTTGGCTCCATCCATCTTCCCATCAACTCTGACCAGCTTCCCTGTCTCTGCTGAAGATGCTGCCACCACCATGTTTCACAGTGGGGATGGTGTGTCAGGGTGATGTGCAGTGTTAGTTTTCCGCCACACATAACGTTTTGCATTTAGGCCAAAAACATCAATTTTGGTCTCATCAGATCAGAGCACCTTCCTCCACATGTTTGCTGTGTCCCCCACATGGCTTGTGGCAAACTGCAAATGGGACTTCTTATGGCTTTGTCAACATTGGCTTTCTTCTTGCCACTCTTCCATAAAGGCCCGATTTGTGGAGTGCACGACTAATAGTTGACCTGTGGACAGATTCACCCACCTGAGCTGTGGATCTCTGCAGCTCCTCCAGAGTTACCATGGGCCTCTTGGCTGCTTCTCTCATCAATGCTCTCATTGCCCGGCCTCTCAGTTTAGGTGGACGGCCATGTCTTGGTAGGTTTGCAGTTGTGCCATACTCATTCCATTTTCGGATGATGGATTGAACAGTGCTCCATGAGATGTTCAAAGCTTGGGATATTTTTTTATAACCTAACCCTGCTTTAAATTCTCCACAACTTTATCCCTGACCTGTCTGGTGTGTTCCTTGGGCTTCATGATGCTGTTTGTTCACTAATGTTCTCTAACAAACCTCTGAGGCCTTCACAGAACAGCTGTATTTATACTGAGTTTAGATTACACACAAGTGGACTCTATTTACTAATTAGGTGTCTTCTGAAGGCAATTGGTTCCACTAGATTTTATTTAGGGGTATCAGAGTAAAGTGGGCTGAATACTTTTGCACGCCACACTTTCCAGTTTTTTATTTGTAAAAAAAAATTGAAAACCATGTATCATTTTCCTTCCACTTCACAATTATGCACCACTTTGTGTTGGTCTATCACATAAAATCCCAATAAAATACATTTACGTTTGTGGTTGTAACGTGACAAAATGTGGAAAGGTTCCATGGGTATGAATACTTTTGCAAGCCACTGTAGGTACCATTGTGAAAGCATACACAGACTCAACTGTACATATGTGGTGGGCTTTATTGGAGTACACTATAAATGGAGGTCACTTATCTATATCCGTGTGGTTCAGACAATTGACTTCACTACACTGCAGTCTACCTTTGAAAGATTTGGTAAGATCTAAGGTGGAGACTATCATGACATTGTACTTAAGATAATTCTTTTTTATTCCACAATTGCTGGTATTTTCCTGAAGGTACCTTCTAGAAAGGAGGCGTATATTTTAGCTTCAAATAACTGGTTAAATCGCAGTTATGTGTCTCTTCAGGCTTCAGTAATCTCTACAGATTTGCCCATCCCTAATTGCCCATGAAGATTATGCTGAATTACCTTTTTGAAGGATTACTGTTGAGACTCTTGCTTGTTGAAGATTGTGCATAGCCTGGCACTTTTGTGGCACAGATGCTACTTGAAATTTGTCAGGCCTTGCCTGAACATTTTTCACATTTAGCAGCATGCAGTGAGGATTATTACATTTGTTGAGGAATTTTGAATAGAATGAGGAGCAAACATCCTCTCTTCTGACGTGATGGAAAGGCAGATACTGATGAAGCTGTTGATGGATCACTGGCCCTTGGTCATTGACCTGAGAAAGGAAGTCCCATGGCTGGTATAATTGTCTTCCAACAACCACAACATTGGTCCTTGTGCAAGGTATGACTCCAAATTGAATTGTTTCCTCTTGATGCACATGATGACCTTCCTGTATCTCAATGGATATACTTTTTAATCTAGATACATCCTTTAACAATGTCCACCCTTTAACAATGAGCATGCACTCTGCTGTTCCCCAGGACACTGATACTCTCACACCAGCTACCTCAAGAATACAGGTAGTTGAAAGGACTGTTATCATGGAGCCAGATTAGAAACACATTTTGTATAATAACCTTAGAGGGTCATACAGCATGGAAACAGGCCCATCAGCCCAACTTGCCCATGCCGACCAAGGTTGCTCCATGTGTTTGTATCACATCCCTCTAAACCTTTTGTATCCATGTACCTGTCCAGTAGTATTTTAAATGTTGTTAATAGTACCTGCCTCAACTACCACTTTTGGCAGCTTGTTCCATTTACCTATCACCCCCTGCGTGAAAAAGTTACCTCTCAGGTTCCTATTAGGGGCGGCAAAGTGGCGCAGTGGTAGAGCTGCTGCCTCACAGCGCCAGAGACCTGGGTTCGATCCTGATTGCGGGTGCTGTCTGTGTGGAGTTTGCCTGTTTCCACACGAGACTTAACCACACTAAACTATCTCTGAACTAAACTAAACTAAACTAAACTAAATCTTAGCTCTCTCACCATAAACCTATGGTTCACGATTCCCCTATTCTGGGTAAAAGACTGTGCATTCAACCTATCTATTCCCCAGATTATTTTATACACCTCTATAAGAAGTTCATTACTATGATAACCATACAGTTTTGAAGAATAATCAGGGTCCCAACTAATCGGGTCCTTGTATTTATGTAGGTTGGCATAGTACATCAAGGTATAAAAATGGAAATGTCAAATCTTTCTCAGCAGTACGTTTGGGTTGGGGCGGCAGCAGAGAGGGTGGTTCATTTAAACAGGAAACCATTTTTGATAGATGAAAGCAGGCTGCATTAGATCACTCTCTCCTGCAAAACATTCCTAAAATATTCACTGCCTAATGCCTCTCCGTCTTGTCAGCTGATGGCTGCTTTGTGAGCAATCATGCATTTTCTACGTAATTAGGGAACCTGAGACCTAGTGCTTGAAACGTTGTGGGTTCCAGCTGCCACTTCTGAGCTGGAAATAATTCATGGGAGTAATTTCCAAGTGTTTTCATGGCATAATGCTTGTTAAAGTCATGCATGCATCATTCACAAATTTACATGCATGCATCATCAACAGAATTTATATTAATAAAGTGGGATTAAAAGGAATTATGAGTATTAATTACCATTTAAAGCATTGTTCAGTGGTTGCATTTTTTTTTGATGGAGCAAGATGCACATATCCATTAGTAAAGAAAATCTACATTAGATTGGGTGACCAAGTGATATCTACATCAACAATATGTACAGCCAACGCATAGTAAAATAAATCGGATCCATCTTTCCCAGTACAAACTGTCTTCCAGGCCTGGGATCCATATAGCTATTTATAGAATATAATGTAAACTGCCATCTCCCACCTTACAATCTCAAGTCATGAACTAAGAGAATTAAGAATTGGTGATCTCTGATAGTGGTTATTATTTTAACATTGGTTTTGTGAAGGAAAAGTTGTCTTCTCTTATGGAAGGTTAATATAGCTTTGCCCTGTCAAATCTTTCAAATTCTTTTCCAGTTTGCTTTGTGCACCAGGCATCAGGTTCAGTCATCACTTGAAACATGCATGATGGATTCATGGAGCAGCTATCAGTTATTTAGTTTAGTTTAAAGATACAATGTGGAAACAGGCCCTTAGGCCAACCACTCCACACCAACCAATAATCACCTGTACACTAGTTCTATCCTACATAGTAGGGACAATTTACAGCTAATTAACCTATAAATCTTGTGATGGACTTTGGAATGTATGACGAAATGGGAGCACCCGGAGAAAACTCACGTGGTCACAGGGAGAACATACAAACTCCGTACAGACAGCACCTGTAGTCAGGATCGCACCCGAGTCTAGATTTTTTTTAAAGTGCAAGGGCTGAACAAGGTACATTAGGAGATCAGGAAATAATCCATAGCATATGAGAAGATCATTCAAGAGCCTGATCACAACAGGAAAGAAGTTATTCTCAAAATGGTGCTGTGTGTTTTAAAGCTTTTGTATCTTTTACCCAATGGGAGAGGGAAGAATGATCGGTACCTGGACGTGGCTTCGAAAGACGAGAAGCTGAAGCGAAGGTGGAAGCCAAATAACCGTACGGAAACGAAGCCAAAAAGCCAAATAAACAAAAGTGTGCAAAGCCGAAAAGCCAACTAACCGAACGGGTGGGATGCCTAAAAGTCAACTCACCGAAAGGCCGCAATGCTGAAAAGCCAACTCACCGAAAGGCCGCAACGCCTAGAAGCCAACTCACCGAAAGGCCGCAATGCCGAAAAGCCAGATAACGACATGACGTCGCCGGGGGACAGGACTTGTCAGCGATTAGTCCAGACCCCCACGTCCATCACATCACTGGCAGGGGAGATGGGAGGGTGGGGGCCATTTTCCCACGCGAGACCACCCGGGGCTGGAGGATGACTGGGCACTCTGAACCCGAGCACCAAGGTGTAAGTGGCCGAAGGAGTGCATCCCTCGGGACAGCCCCCGCTCTCCCCTGGCCACGGCCGCTCTCCACCTCGTCTCCCCCATGCGGCCGCACTGTGACGGGCTGTGGGTAGGCAGCGCAAAGACACACACGGGGCCGGGTGCAGCAGAGTTGCGGACAGTCTGGTCACTCCGCCCACCCAGAGTTACTGACCGCGATGCACCGCCACCGGACCCCGACCCCCACACCAGGGTGATTCACCCCCCGGACCCCGACCCACACACGGGGCGATTCACCCTCCGACACCCACATCGGGTGATTCCCCCCCCCCCCCCGGCCGCGGGTACAGCGGCCCAGGGCATTGGCAGCCATTGTAAATCGCTTTTAAAACATGGGGGGGGGGGGAGGGCCAAATTCCCTGGCAGGCTAATGACAAGTGTGCTTGACAACGAACAATTTTATCCCCCCCCCCCCCCTTGGCAACAAGAAGCACATTTTATTTATTGTTTAAACATAATTTTACTTCGGAGTCACGTGAGTGACTTCGTGAAGACCCCGCCAGCATGCATGCACGACATATCGTCGCTCGCATTGCATTCGACAAGCTGGGGGGGAGCGAGCTCCTCTGCCGACAGCTTAAAAGGACCCTCAGGTAAGTTTTTACTAACCTTGAGCTGGTTAGTTTTCTGTATTGATTAAATCCTACAGGAAATTTATGGAAAGAAGTAAAAAGAAGGCTGCGTCTAAGCATGCCTTTCAGGACCACATGACCTCAGAGCGAGGTCGGCAGCCAACATCCCCGGAGCTGACTGCAGAGCCGGCAGCACCCGTACCACGGGCTGCGAAAACCGCGCGGAAGTCGGGAAGCCCCGCTCAGTCGGCAGGATCCAACTCTCCACCGCAGCAGTCCAGGGAGCTGCATACTGGCGGTAGGAGCACGCGGGATCAGGGTAGCCAAGACCCAGACTCCCCACCGCTTCAGTCTGTACGAAAACAGACCACCGGCAAAAAAGTGCGGAAGACACGGCACACCCCGACTCACCACTGCATCAGTTCGCAAGAAAGCGGACCGGTGGCAAGACCACACAAAAGTCGAGTAGCCCCGTTGCAGCGGCTGGCACCGACTCTCCACCGCTTCAGTCCGCTAGACTGCGTAACGGTGGCAAAACTAAACATAAGTCGAGTAGCCCCATAGGAGCTGCAGGCACCGACTTTGCGCCGCATCAGTCCGGAAGACCTTGGGCTGGCGGCAAGCCTGCACGGATGTCGTGTAGCCACGCTGGAGCGGCTGGCACTGACCCCACACCACCGCAGTCGAAACAGACAGGCGGCAGATCTACCAGGAAGTCATGTAGCCCCGCACGAACGGCAGGCACCAACTCTCCACCGCGTCAGTCCGGAAGACCACGGACAAGCGACAGATCCGCGTGGGAATCATGTAGCCCCGCAGGAGCGGCTGGCACCGACTACCGTATCAGTCCCTTAGACATCACCTCGACGAGGTGCGGACTGGCGGTAAGAGCCCCATAGATTAATCAGAATCTGGGGAAGACACTTGCCGTTCGCAGATAGCGACGGTGGTCGCATTGCTCGTATGGAGTGGATGATGGAGCAGCTGCTCCAGAGAGACCTACTCCAGCAGGAGCATGCATCCCAAGGATCACGCAGGTCCATGACAGGCCCATTACCAGGACCGTCCAACATCTCTCCCTCCTCAGTAGGGAGCGCAAGAAGTCAGGGATTAGCTGACTTCGAAGAGGGGTTGGTTGAAGACCCACAGTTGCAAGGGATGCAAGAAGAGGAACTTCTGGGGATGGTGTCTAAGTTCGCTCAACCATCCCAGAAAGGGCAACCTCTTCACGCGATGCTAGCGGCCAGCATTAACTACCTGACAACACACCAGTTACAGGAACAGGTAATTTTGGAGACCACAAGCAAATACATGGCCCCAGAAAATTGCGTGTCGCTGAACGTCCCTACCGTAAACACACCCATATGGGGAAACATCAACCCTGGGATAAGGTCACAGGAATTAAAAATTAAAAAAATCCTGAAACTACTGACCTCAGGCATCACTGCGTTTGCCAGGTCAGTCGACGGTATGGACATGACGGAAGAGCAGCAGGATGCATTAGCCCTGCTATGCAATACCCAATATGAGATCAATTGCTTTTGGAAAAGCTCTATCCGTCCTACGCTCAACCCCAAATTTGCGGGTTTGTGTAAGGCCACCGTTACGCCACCACCAAGACAGTTGTTTGGTGATGACCTGCCTAAACAGGTGAACGACATGGACGAGGAAGCTAAAGCGGTAGGTTTGATAAAACCGCCTTTCTCTGGGTGACCTCCAGCGTATTGTCGGCAGCATCCATATGCAACATCTACCAGGCCCCAGGTTCAACCCGACAGAGTGACGGGAGCAAACCCAAAGGTCGCGCCTTATCATCAGAGGCCTTTTTTAGGCCAAGGCACACAGCGACCAGCCTGGAAAATGCGTCAACCCCACACCCCAGCACCACAGCAACCCAAGAACAAAGGACAGAAGACCAAGCTCCACCGGTAACCATGGAGGTAAGGGGGTCTGGTTCCCTTGGGAATGCTGCATGCATAACCTCAAAAGTGGGAGGTAGATTGCGTTTGGGGATGCATGGAGTTCTATAACTTCTGACACTTTTATATTGCACAGTATTCGAGGTTATGAAATTGAATTTATAAACAAACAACTTCCCCCAGCTCAACATGTACCCAGCCGGAAATTTGTACTTTCTCACAAAGAGAAAGTGGAAGGACATGCAGAGCTATTAAGGTTATATACCAAGGGGATTATAGAGAAAACGGTACACGAACCTCTTGAATTTGTTTCGAACATCTTTACCAAAACCAAAAAAGATGGTGGATGTCGCATCTTAATTGATTTAACTCAATTGAATACTTTTGTACAATATACTCATTTCAAGATGGAAACATTTGAAACTGCCAAGCAACTGATTTCCAGAGGGTACTTCATGGTCTGCATCGACCTAAAATATGTATATTATTCAGTACCTATACGTAACGATCACCGCAAATATTTAAAATTTGTCTGGATGCGGCAGCTATGGCAGTAAAAAGCATTGCCTAATGGACTTACAACAGCCCCCAGGTTATTTACTAAAATATTAAAACCAGTGTTGGCGTCTCTTGGAAGACAAAACCACATAGTCATGGCCTATCTTGATGACTTTCTGATTGTGGGGTGAACTTTGGAATTGGCTAAATTAGTTGTGGCAGCCACCAAGTCACTATTCCAAAAGCTGGGGTTCGTCATCCATCCAGACAAATCAAAGTTAATCCCTTCTGTCATTATGGAATTCATGGGATTCACAGTTAATAGTAAGATTAAACTAGAACTTACCAGTTTGAAGTTTGATCTTTATTTTATGAGGAGTGACGTTGAGGGATTAAGTGAAGAAGGCCCGCCAGGCGCATGCGCGTCATACTTCAAAGCAGCGGCGTGAAAACACAGAAACAAATAGCCGAAGTAACATAGTAAGGCTCGTAGAAGACTAGAACTATCAGATGATCTCTTAGATTATGAGGGTGGGAGCGGAGGGCACGTAATCCCTCAACGTCACTCCTCATAAAATAAAGATCAAACTTCAAACTGGTAAGTTCTCATTTAATCTTACTATTTTACTTCGGAGTCACGTGAGTGACTACGTGAAGATTTCAAAGCTCTGTGTATGCCGCAGATGCACTCCATACGACAAGCTGCTTCGGTTGACACAGTAGTACAATAAAGAAGATATTGAACATTGCATGAATAATTCAATAACGATTTTAATAATAACAGAGTAATGACCCCTCTGTCCCAGGGGGAAATTACAAACAATAAGTGATATAACAAAGCAATAAAATTAAAGGGAACCCAAAACAGCAGGCCCAAAATGTGGCTCTGCCTGAACTGGTTTATCGTAAAACCGAGAAAAAGTTGCCTCTCTAGACCACCCTGCGGCCGCGAGGATTTGATCTAGCGGCACGTCCTGAGCCTTCGCTGCGGATGTAGATGCCGCCCTGGTGGAGTGAGATTTAAACACATCAGTGTCGATACCCGCAGAACTGAGCACCTGTTTCAACCACCTAGAAATAGTTTGCACGGACACGTGCTTAAATGGCTTTTTGTGACTAATGAGAAGTCCTGACTCAGAACCTCTCAGACTCCTGGTTAACTCAACATATTGGGTTAAATGTTTAACGACACATAACAGTTGGTCACCAGGATATGCTTTAAACATCACCTTGATTCCAGACCTGCCTGGTCTACTTTGTTTGAGTAAATCACAGACATAAAATGTAATCTTGAGAAAAATGCATATAATCTATTCTTAACAAGTGCAATGTTTGGACATGTTGTGCTGAAACCAACGCCATTAACATAACCATTTTAAGAGTCAATTTTTGCAAAGATATTGACGCAATTGGAGCCCATTGCCGCAGCAGTGTGAGAACTATACTGACATCCCAGATTGCTGTATATCTGGGTTGAGGAGGGTTTTTGTTAAAAATTCCTCTCATAAACCTGGATACCAATGGATGAGACCCAATAGGTTGTCGTGCTGAAGACTGCCCGAAATAAGAGGACAAAGCACTGCGAGGAGTGTTAATAGCACTATAACTAAGGTGCTCATCAAAATGCAAAGTAGCAAGGAACTCCAACACATCACTTATACTAGCAGTATCATATGATATATTAGACTGCACACAGAAGCATTCCCATTTCTTAATGTGCACGAGGTATTGCTTTTTAGTGCTAGTTCTCCACCCTGCAGTCATAACCTCCATGGTCCTGTTCAATAATCCAAGGCCTTGAAATGGTCTGGTCAGAATCTGCAGACCAACAAATTAATATGGTCATGTAATGGGTGACTTTCTCCTGTAACCGGATGCACCAACAAATGACTGCTGCTGGGAATGCGCATGAATGGCTGTGCCATCATTCTCAGTACCAGTGGGAACCATGATTGTGTTGGCCAATCTGGGACCACCAAAACTCCTTTGGCGGAGTCCCGCTCTATTTTAGTAAGACATTTCGGAATCAGGCAGAATGGAGGAAATGCATAAAAGAATGAGTGTCCCCAGTGTAACGAGAACGCATCCACAGCTACTGCACCTGGATCTGGCTCTCAGGGGACATATTTGGGCAACTGGTGATTCAGCCTGGATGCAAAGAGGTCAATATCTGGCAATCCAAATCTAGCAACAATGGTTTGAAATATGCTGAAATTTAACATCCATTCTATATTGTCATTAAACTTTCTCGACCTAAAGTCTGCTACCACATTATCTATGCCTGGTAGGTAGATGGCCGAAACCCAGATGTTGTGTGAAATGCACCAATCCCAGATAGTATTAGCCAAATTATCACATAACACCGATCGAGTTCCTCCCATATGATTGATATATGCCACAGCTGCGGTGTTGTCAATCTGGAGTTGAACATGGAAATCTGACATGGTGGAAACATATGCTTTTAGCCCATAAAAAGCACCCAATAACTCCAGGTAATTAATACCATGTGTGTGAAGAAGCAAGTCCTCTTGCTCAGTCCATCTACCGCCACAGCTAGACTCTGTGTCTGTAGCCCCCCCCCCCCCCCACCCGAGAGTGCTAACATCAGTCTGTAAAATCACTGAAGGTTCGTCCACCAAAATGTAATTGGTGGCTTGGCTAACATTAACAATCCACCACTGCAATTCTGCCAGAGCCGTGGTGGGTAACTGCATAAGCCTATCAAAATGACCTGCATTCTGTTTCAATGCTTGTTCTCTTGCGCTTTGCAAATGTTGATAATGCAAAGGCCCGAACTGTACTGCAGGAAAGGCTGCTACCAATTTCCCAATAACCTTTGCAATATCTCGGATGGAAGGATATTGGGTTTGTGTAATACGGATACAGACATTAACAATATCTATTACCTTGGCTGCTGGTAATGTAACTGTCATATGAACTGAATCCAGAATAAACCCCAAATACTCAATCTGCTGGGTTGGCTGTAACTTGGACTTAAGTGGATCGACCAAAAATCCCAATGATTCAAATAGATTCTTAGTTGCTGTAACAGAAGCTGCAGCTGACTCGTTAGTGTTGCCAACAATTAAGATATCATCTAAATAGGCCATAACAATGTGATTGTGGGCCCTCAAGTGCCCTAGCACAGGTTTCACCAATTTAGTAAATAACCTAGGTGCAGAACTTAACCCATTAGGCAATGCTCTATATTGCCACAGCTGTCCCATCCAATTAAATTTCAAGTACCTTCGATAATCAACATGAATTGGCACCGAATAATAAGCATCTTGTAAATCAATGGTGGCCATATAACAACCCTGGGACATCACTGCTTTGCAGTAACAAATGTGTCCATTTTAAAATGCCTATAAAGAACTGAAGTATTCAATTGAGTGAGATCCAGAATTACTTGACAACCATCATTTTTTTTGAGTCTGGGAAAAATATTAGACAAATTGTTGAGGATGATGAACTGCTTTTTCAATCACACCTTTATGGAACAAATTCTGAATCTCCACATTGGTTTGCTCAGTCTCCAGAACAGAAAACACCAACACTTTACTAGGCTTAGTCTGGAAAGGAGGATCTATTCCTGAGATAAATTCAATGGTGGACCCTGACACAGTATTTAGTATAAAGATATCAGACGTTATACAACACCACTCGTTATAAAAGAAATGTAACCGACCTCCAATAGGAGGTTGCACACCCGAATTTGTAACACAAAGTCCCTGTACCTCTGTCGGTGTTTTGGAAACCTGTTGTCTGGCCGTATTGGGGTTATAGGGAACCTGACGTGGTGGATACCCTCGTTGCCACCCTGTCCTCCCTCTGCTGGGCCCAGCACCTGGATCAGACCTGCGGTAAACGATCCCCGACTTCCGAAGAGACGGAAGAGATGCGGCCGGCTTCATTAGCCCCATAGTTTTCACCTCCTCATCAATATCTCTAATTTGCTTGACCAGATCGGAGCCAAACAGGAGTCCAGGCGCCTGGACGTTGGTTGCCTTACAGAGTGCAGCAAATTTTTGGTTTAAAGTAGGCCTGATGGCAATTTTCCGAATGCAGTTAATTTCGAAAAAGACTTTACAAATCAAAGCTAACATATCCTTCTGTAACGGAGATAACACGGTCCCTCGGACCATGGTGCCAAATGCAGTGATCGTGGCCGCCACCAGTTTGAGGACGTGCTGATAACGAACCTCCTGCCCCCTCATGGAAGGACTCATGGGTGCCCATATTGCTGGGTTCACCATTGGCACTTTTAATGAAGCACAGTTAACAGGTGTTTTATATTTGCTGCTTGTCTCCTGCATGAAAGATAGTTGCAGCTGGTGAGAAACCAAGTAATTTATATTAGTTGCGAGGTATTCCTCCATGGCCTCACCTGTTCCCTCCCGAATAGCAAAAGACATTGCAATCTCCGGCACATCCGGAGCAAGGCTCTTGTGCTCTGGTATTTGCACATAAGCAGGGACACCAGACATAGGGTCAGCTGCATCCTGCCCCGCATCTTCCATTTGATATTCTAGGGAGGCATCCCCCAGTCCTATAAGAAGGAATTCACCACGGCGGTATTCCAGGTAATCCTCTTCACAGGATCCCTGCTGCTCAATTGTCTGAGAAGTCTCTGTGGCCTTAGCCCCTTGCTGTACCAAAAGCTGGAGCATGTGTTCCATCTGTTGCATTTTTCCCCACATCTCTTTAGCCCCTGGGGGAGAATCACCACCGTCATCTGAATCATCAGATAGTACTGGCCTGTTTGTTTTACTTGTGGCCTTGTTGTGCCTCTTAGCAGCCACAGCCTGTGAGTTTCAGGCACTGGCCTGGAAGCACTTTCCACTGGTGGTAACGGTGAAACGGCCCCCAGTATCGGAACCGGAGGTCCGGTTACTATCTCCCGACCCGATCGAGAATGCGGCTCGTCGCAATACACGCGCTTGGAGCGCACTCTCCGCCCGGACCGGTCCATGTTGCAACTCCAACTGACTTCGCGAGCCAGTTTTACGGAGATAAATAACCTGCAGGAAAAGTTGTTTAACACTTACCTGCAAGTTTCTACTTACCCGCTGGTGGAGCTGTGCCCTCCAGCCCATTCAGTGCGACATGTGTGGATGTAATGACGCGCATGCACCTGGCGGGCCTTCTTCACGTAGTCACGTAACTCCGAAGTAAAACACTAATTATATGATTGTCACTTCCCAGAGAATAAAGCAACAGATATAATAGAGGCATGTAATAGCCTTGCTTGTGCTAGAAAACCGACTATTCGACATGCTGCCAAGGTGATTGGGAAACTTGTAGCTACATTTCCAGCTGCACGATTTGGACCATTGCATTATCAAAATTTGCAAAGAGCAAAAATCTCGCACTAAAAACCAATGCTGGGCATTTTGACAGACCTATGCAGCTAGCAAACAAAGCAAAAGATGAGCTACGATGGTGGATTAGCAGCATTCGAGATTGTTTTAATCCCATCATAGTTACAAACCCTTCAGTCGTGTTGCAAACCGATGCAAGCGCCCACGGCTGGGGAGCTACCGACACCACTACTAGTTGTGGCAGTAGATGGGATTTGCACGAATCTACACTACTCCAATCACGAGGTATAAACTATTTGAAATGCTGGGAGCATTTCACGGACTGCGGGCTTACTGCACAAATATTCATCATACGCATGTCCGTCTACAGATAGACGATACCACAGTGGTGGCATATTTAAACCATATGAGTGGTATCAAGTCGATATCTTGCGATGAATTGGCAAACATAATTTGGCACTGTTGCAATGAAAGAAATATTTGGATCCCAGCTACATACCTTCCGGGTAAGCTTAATATAGTGGCAGACACCAGGTCACGAGTATTCAATGACAACACCGAATGGATGTTGAACCCCCAAATATTTGCTAATATTATAGCTAAGTATGGAACACCAGATATCGACCTCTTTGCGTCCAGGTTGAACCATCAGATACCAACATATGTCTCTTGGGAACCAGATCCTGGGGCAGTAGCGATAGATGCGTTCTCGCTACATTGGGGGAAATTGTTCTTCTATGCATTTCCCCCTTTCTGCCTCATCAGTCGGGTATTGCGGAAAATCCAGCTAGATTCTGATTCAGGGATTCTGATAATACCCGACTGGCCCACACAGCCATGGTTCCTGGTCGTCCGTGACATGGTGCAGGTTCCTAAATGCCCGAACCTACTGACACATCCCATATCAGGGGAGAGTCATCCGTGCCATGGTCATCTGAACCTCTTGGCTTGCAGGTTCTGAAGAGACCTTTGCAGGAATTCGGGCTGTCGAACAGGACCATGGATATCATCACGGCATCGTGCAGAGAGTCCACGAGGAAGCAGTACCTTACACATGTAAGGAAATGGGAGGCTTTCTGTTCCAGGACTATTATCACCTACGACTCTGCTACCATCACAGATGTGCTGGTATTCCTCGCGGGCCTTCACTATGATGAGGGCCTCAGCTATAGTGCCATAAATAGTGCCAGAAGCGCATTATCATTCTACCTCACTATCGGAGTAGGATCCCATCAGTTGGTGTCGAAACTCATGAGGGGTATTTTCAATTCTAACTCTCCTAGACCACGATACAATATGACCTGGGATATTAGGATAGTGTTGTCCCTACTGAGGAGTTGGTCATCAGTTTCGGAACTCCCACTGGCTAAACTCACCTACAAAGTGGTGATGCTGATGGCACTTACAACAGCTCAGCGGCTCCAGACCCTCCACAAAGCTAAAACTGGACTGGATGGTCTCGACCCCTACCAAGGTAACCTTTTTCATTGATGAATTACTTAAACACCATTGACCTGGTACAACCGGTCTTAAACTGGAATTCCATGCATATCCCATTGATGTACGCCTCTGTATAACCACCCATCTCTGACATTATATTAATGTCACCCAAAATTTAAGGAGAATGAAAGCTGGTCTATTCATCAGTTTTAAAAGCCCACATCACAGGCTAACTGTGCAGACAATTTCCAGGTGGCTCAGGGTGGTGTTGGGTGCAGCAGGGGTAGACACTGATATCTTCAAATCTCATTCTACCAGGGCTGTGTCGACATCAGCGGCAAGGACCATGGAGGTACCCATGGATCATGTCCTCGCAACAGCGGGCTGGGCCAATGAAGGCACATTTCAACGGTTTTATAATAAACCTGTAGCCGCTCCCGCGACGTTTGCGGATACTATTTAAAGTTCTGTTCCCTAAACGTCCCCCGAAGTCGGGTTTTTGATTTATATTAATAAATATATTAGTGTTTTTCAGCTTTGTTTCAAGTCTGAAATACGTTAACATACTTCCTCCATCAGTTATTACGGCAGTTTGTGAGCATGAACGTGGTCCAGGGCATGAAATCACAGAGCTTTGAAATCTTCACGAAGTCACTCACATTACTCCGAAGTAAAATAGTAAGATTAAACGAGAACTTACCAGTTTGAAGTTTGATCCTTATTTTTTGAGGAGTTACGATGAGGGATTATGTGCCCTCCGCTCCCAACCCTCTATCATAAGGACAACTGGTATATTACTTCTCTTAATCTTATTATCTCCAGTCAGTGCTACTATCTGTGATTTCACACCACTGCTTTGAAGAATGTCGCGCATGTCATGCTGGCGGGGTCTTCATGAAACCCCTCATCGTAACTCCTCATAAATAAGGATCAAACTTCAACTGGTTAGTTCTCGTTTAATCTTACTATTATACCGCATAAAGCACACAACAAGCTCCCACGGAAAATCTGTAATCTGTTTTAACCGAAGATGGACACAAAAAACTGGAGTAACTCAGCGGAACAAGCAGTATCTCTGGAGAGAAGGAATGGGTGACATTTCAGGTCGAGACCATTCGTCAGACCTGAAGACTGTCTGAAGGGTCTCGACCTGAAACCCCACCCATTCCTTCTCTCCAGAGATACTGCCTGTCCCACTGAGTCATTCCAGCATTATGTGTCTCAATCTTTGGTGCGACAGTTGTCTCATTTCAACGGCTTCATATATAGCGAGCATGGAAGAGACGCTAGACATTTCCATGCCGCTTGCATCTATTCATCCAAGTGTGCTCTTAATGAAATCTCACATCTTTGTGAGGTAGGGATGGAATTGAAGTAACCACCGGCTAAAGCAAAGGCTTCGTTAGGACAGGGAAATAATCCCACCACTTAATTAACCAGGTTCCTGAATGTAATAGGGTACACAAAAGGCTGGAGAAACTCAGCGGGTGCAGCAGCATCTAAGAAGCGAAGAAGATAGGCGACGTTTCGGGTCAACGCCTTTCTTCCCGAAACGTTGCTGCACCCGCTGAGTTTCTCCAGCCTTTTGTGTACCCTCGATTCTCCAGCATCTGCAGTTCCTTCTTTAACACAAAATCCTGAATGTAAGAACTATTTATACATGTAACATTTTTGTTTTTAAATCAATGTAAATCAATTGACGCCACGTCCGCACACCGAATGATCGATGTCTAAATGGCCCTTGATTATATTGGCTGCTTTCCTGAGGAAGCATGGTGTAGATGGAATCAATGGTAGAGAGGCTGATTTCTGTTATGGACTGGGTGTGTTCACAAGTTGACACATTTCCACAAGTTTCCATATTCTAAGAACAGTTTTATATATTTTCAAACTCTCTGCTTTTTCTTTTTTTTCCCACTTTAATTTTTATTGCTTTTATGTATACACAAATAAAACACAAATATAACAACGAAACATACAGCATTACAATGAAACGTACAACAGTGTAGCGGGGGGTTCAGTTTACAATTAATGATGCAGTATACAGAACTATTTTCATATTAAGACATTTTCCAATAACTTACATTATTGTTTATAAAATTATACAGAGTTGATGTCTTTATTTCTATACCTAATCCATTTTTCCCATTTTCTGTTAAACTCGTCTTCTTTCACTCTTAGAGACTATGTCATTTTCTCCATGACAAATATTTCCTGTACTATGTCTAACCATTGTCTAAGTATGGGTGTGTCTGCTGCGAGCCAGTTTCTTGTAATGGCCTTTCTGCCAGCTGTGAGTAGGATTTTAACCAAGTAATGGTCTTCCTTCAGCACCACTGTAGTTATATTACCCAGGTATAAAATGGAACACTTCTTGCAGACTATATATCCTAATACCTCTGTTAATTCTGAATTCACTCTGTCCCAAAATGGTTCTATCTTTGGGCAACTCCAGAAGATATGTGCATGGTTTGCGTCTGTTTGACCACATTGCCTCCAGCATGTTTGCTGCCTTAGAATTTGCTTGCTTTTTATGTTAGGGGTAATAAAGAAAAGAATCAAATTTTTCCAATTAAATTCTCTCCAATTTTGTGAATTGGTGGATGTCTGTAGTGTTATACACATATGATGCCATTCTTCTTCTGAGATTGTAATGTTCAATTCATTTTCCCACTTAAATTTTACATAAAATGTAGTTTTAGCTTGACATTCCATTAAACTATGATAAAGTTTAGAAATAATCCTTAATGGTTTTTGATGATATGCACTAACTATCACTTCTATAACTTGATTATTTTCTTCTAGTGCCTCCCTTTTTACCTTTTTATTGTAATAATCTCTCAGTTGGAGGTATCTAAACAAGTCTTGGTTCCGAAGTGCAAATCTATCCTTCAAATCTTGAAAACCTCTTAGGTCTCCATTTTCAATAACAGTACAAAATGCAGTCATTCCTTTCTTCATCCACTCTTTAAATGTTGATTCATAGATCCCTGGTTTGAATTCATTATCCAAAGCTATCCATTTTAAAAACTTTTTGTCGTTTATTCAGTTTAAGTTGGCTGGTAAGAGTGAACCAGGTTTCTAAAGTAAATATCGTTATTGGATCGATTATACTCCTGATATGTCCAGGAAGCGCTTTTTCTCCCAAAGGTGTTTGGATGTGGAAGTCAGGGATATATGTCTCAATCTCTTTCCACCTAGCTATATAGCTGTCCTCACACCAATTAATTAGTGGTCGAAGTTGGGCTGCATAGAAATATATCCTAAACTTTGGAAGCGCCATTCCACCTTTGTCCTTTGGCAACTGTAGTGTAGTGTATCGAATTCTGGCCTTCTTTCCTCCCCAAATAAATCTAGATATTAATTTATCCCATTCCATGAATTGTTTTAATGGTACCTCTATTGGCAGAGATTGAAACAAGTACAATAGCCTTGATAAAATATTCATTTTCACCACATCTATCTTATTACTAAAACCCATTGGGTAGGGGGACCATCTTTCTAAATCCTTTCTTATGTTTTGGTTCATGTGATTATAATTGGCCCCATACAACATTGATATATTTTTTGTTATATGTACCCCTAGGTATTTGATTGATTTTGAATCCCATTTAATATTATAATTTTGTTTGATTTCTTCTGGAGGACAATTAAATAGGAGGATTTGAGTTTTTGAAATATTCACTTTATATCCTGCATAAAAACTAAATTTATCTATGATCCCCATCATCCTTGGAAAGGAGGTGTTTACTTCCGTGAGATACATCATTACATCATCTGCGAAAAGGCCAATTTTATGTTCTCTGTCTCTTATAGTTACTCCCCTCAGTTCCCTATCTTGACGAATTGCTTGAGCCAATGGTTCAATATATATAGCAAACAGGGTTGGGCTAAGACAACATCCCTGTCTCGTTCCTCTTCCTAACACAAATCTCTCAGTTAAGGACCCATTCACCTTTACTCTTGCAGTAGGTTGCTGGTAAATTGCTTTAATAACTTGAATTGACTCTTCGGTAAAGCCAAATCTTTCTAGTGTTTGATATAAGAATTCCCAATTAACCCTATCAAAAGCCTTTTCCGCGTCTAGACTTATCAGGACAGCACGCGTACTTTCCTTTTGAATCTTGTGTATTATATGTAAGGTTCTTCTAATGCTGTCCTGTGTTTGTCTGCCTATTATAAAACCAGTCTGGTTTTATATAGTAGGCAGTATAAAAACTGTCTGGTTTTTCATTGACTTGCTATTCATTATTGTCAATAATCTTCCAAATTAATATATATTCAAAGCTTCCATATCCTATCAAATCATTTTTTAAACGGTTTCCCAGTTTGGCTTGTGTACTTCACATAAATCTCTATTTCTATTTTCCATCATTCTTGGTTTCCAAGGCTTTCCTGCCCCCCAGTGGTGCATATTTTACAGAATTCCATTGTCATTAGTAAACTCACCACCACAAGGGTCTACCAAACCATTTTTTTCAGAGTGTGTTTGCATCCTGTGGGTGGGTCGTGGGATGTTAAAAATATATTGTTGTCTCTGCTCCACTAATTAAATGTTGTTCCGCGATTAAAACCCTGTACAAGGTATTTTGCAAATAGAATAATACTGCAATAAATGTTCCCAATGTTGATGCACAGTGTATAACTAAGTGGTTAAGACTGTCCTAAATAAAAAGTAGGATTTCAATGAAAAGAAGTCACAACAAATATCATGTTCACAATGTGGATAAATATAAAGTTTTTTTAAAAATTCCTGTTACCATCACACGCCACATTTACGTAACACTTAGATTTTTTTTCCAGTTCCGCATTAAATGTGTCAATTCCTTTTTAGCTTGTAAATAGTTAAATTAGGAAAACCAGTTTATTTCAATAACAACACACTTAGAGGATCTCATCTAGCATTTTATTTTGCTGCAAACAAGTACCTGACTTAGATACATAACCTTACAGACCCTTATCACTGTGCTTACTCAGTGAATGTTACGTCGAATCACACTGAAGCAGAGATGCAAGTGTAATAATCCCAATAGACTGAAATAGAGTCGTCTGAAGATTTTGCTAATTGCCTTTATATATATCTTCTAATGGGTTTGCCTAAGAGCTTGTTTTCAGAACCGAAAGGAAACATGCAGCTGTACAGTTAAGAATGTTGAGGTGCATAAAAGGATATACTATAGAAATGACATTTTTTTTTTAAAGTTAAATTTTATTAGAGGCATGTACATATCATAGTCCGAACCACTACAAACTTTGTTAAACGGTTACATATTAAATATCCAGGATTCCAGGGACTCCGCGACCAATGTAGCTGGGGTCTTCATTTATCGGTTACATATTAACATTGACTCTAATTATTATTATTATTATTATTATGTTGTTAATAGATAGAAAAAAATAAAGAAAAAGAAAAGTAAATTAGAAAGAATAAACTATCCATAATACAACTTAGGAGATAGGTCCGTAGGTAAGAAAGCATAACTATTCATCTGGTCCTGGATTCAAGCTTCCGTCAGGTATCAGCGCCGGCCCATTCTACCCCTTCAAATAATCTATGAACGGAAACCATATTCTAGTAAATAATTCTGGTTTGGCAATTAAGACAAATCTAATTTTTTCCAGATTTAAGGTCTCCGACATTTCCATAATCCACATTTTGATTGTGGGGGATGCAGGGTTTTTCCAAAATTTTAATATTAATTTTTTTCCAGTTATTATACTATAATCAAGGAAATTTCTTTGGTTTATTGTAAGTTTTAGGTATTGTTCAGATATGTCCAATATTATTAATTTAAGATCGGGCTCCAGTTGAGTATTAACCACAACGGAAATAATTTTAAAAATATTCACCCAAAATGTTTTAATTTTTATGCAACTTACAAAGGTATGGGTTAAATTAGCCTCAGAGTATTGACATTTATCACAGATAGGAGAAATATTAGAATTTTTTTAATTTAATTTTGTTTTAGAATAATGCAATCTATGTAATATTTTAAATTGTATTAAAGAATGTCTGCCGTTTAACGAACATTGATATATATGTTGTAGACTTTCATCCCAAATATCTTTCATTATGGGTTGAACTAATTCATTTTCCCATGCTTGTCTATGTAATTTCTTCGACGGATTCCCACTATCTAAAAGAATATTATAAATGTAAGATATTAATTTGACTGTGTTGGGGTGTTTATTCAAACATTCATCTAGAATCTCTGGCTCTCTAGTTCTGTATGCTTGTGTATATGTTTTAACATAATCTTTCCGTTGTAAATATCTAAAAAAATTATTTGAATGTAATCCATAATTCTGTTGTACCTCCTGAAACGAGAGGAACACACCTTTTCTATAAAGATGTCCCATCTTTTTAATTCCATAATTTTTCCATTGTGCAAAACCTTTATCCAATACTGAAGGCTTAAATGAAGGGTTATTTGCAATATGGAGCGAAAGTGATAAATTATCCAATTTTAATGTCTTTTTTATTTGTTTCCAAATTTGAATCCCACTATGTATTATTGGATTTTCACTATAGATTTTTTTATTCAATTTTGTAGGAGTTAACATAATCAGGCCAATTTCAAATGGCAGACAATCCTCCTTTTCCATCTTTAACCAGTCTGGTTGTTGATCCATATCTTCCAACCAGAAATTTAAGTTTTTGACATTGACTGCCCAGAAATAAAATAAGAAATTTGGTAAGACTAATCCTCCATTCGTCTTGGGTTTACATAAATGTTTTTTACTTATTCTGTGATTCTTATAATCACAAATAAAACTGTTACAATAGAGTCGACTTTTTAAAATAAATATATCATCATTTAATAGCATTAATTTTACGAGCATTGAAATGGGAATATTGAATATTCTTATGCAGCTTAACCCAAGTACAAAACTTCTCACCTAATTGAAATGTTTCCATCACCGAAAATAAATAGGGCCATTCAACTTGATCGAATGCTTTCTCAGCATCTAGTGAAATGACTGCTAAATCTACATTAGCTATTCGATTTGAGTATATAATGTTAAATAATCGTCTCAGATTACAATATGAATAACGTTTTGGAATAAAGCCAGTTTGATTGGGGTGTATTAATTTATGAATCACTAAACTTAATCTATGTGCTAAAATTTTGGTTCATATTTTCTGATCGGTGTTTAAGAGAGCAATTGCTCTATATGAGCCTGGGTCTTCAAGGTCCTTATCCATTTTTGGTATAAGTATTATTGTTGATTCACTTAAAGTTTCTGTTGCATGAATGCTTGAGTATATAATGTCTGTATGCGTGGCGAGATCAAATCATGACATTTTTATTAATATACAAATATACTTGGCCTTGAGAGTTTCTGGTTAAACTATGGGCAGAGGTGCCTCCAAAATAGTACTATTCACTTGAATAGTACTATTTGGAGGCACCGAGGCCATATTTAACCAGAAACTCGAAATAAGGCCAAGGATATTATATTTGGGATCAAACATTTAAACAAAAGAAGAAAAACAAGAATAATTGCTTACCTTAAATCTTAGAGTTTCCCGTGACATGCACACGGAGCTGTGATATCATTTCCCCACATAGCACATACTATTGGCAAAATGTCGTCATAAAAGTGATGTCATTTTGCAAATAGTAAATCGTGGAGTGTCAACATGCCAACATTCTGAAATAGAAATCACGTGATGCTCTCTCGACCAATCACTGGAGGATAAATGTTTGATGCCAAATATAAAACCATCTCAGCGGCCTTTCCATTTTTTAAAGAACTAATAGATTCTTCAATATCTTTTACTGATATTTCGGCCCCTAATAATTCCCTCTCTTTCAAGTCTAAACCAGTAAGGTTACAATTCTGTAAGAATAATTCCATTCCTGCAGAACCCACTGTCGTTTTGGTTGAGTAAAGTGTTTGATAGTAGTGAGAGAATCTATCATTAATATCCTTGGCTAGTGTTAATATTTGTCCCGTATCTGATTTAATTTTATATATTGTTTTTTCCCCTTCCTGTTTCCGGAGTTGGCGTGCAAATAATTTTTGTGGTTTATCACCAAATTCAAAGTGTAACTGTTGAATCTTTTGATAAAATTTTATGATTTGGTCTGAGTATATTTGGTTTAACTTATATTTGAGTGCAGCAATTTTATTATGTATTATCATAGAAGGCGCGATAGCATTTTCCATATCTAATTGCCTTATTTCCATTTCCAATACCAGTTGCTTGGCGCGGTTCTCTTTATTACGAAAGGCTTGTGCAGAGATTAACGCCCCTCATATAAATGCTTTAAATGTTTCCCAAAGAAGGGAGGCAGAAATTTCAGGGCAGTCATTTGTCTCAAAAAACATATTTATCTGTTTGATAAGATATTCGTAACATGCTTTATCATTTAAAATTTGAGGATTAAGTCTCCATTGTGTCTGCTTATCAGCAATTCCACTTAGTTTGATCATAAATGTTAAAGGAGCACGGTCCGAAATTATATTATGATATTTCAAATTATAAGTAACTGGGATAAGTTTAGAATCTACTAAAAAGTAGTCTATCCTTGAATAGGTTTTATGTTCTGATGAGTAAAATGTGTATTCCCTTCCAGGTGGGTTTTCAATTCTCCAAACATCCTTGATATTGGTAGTATTGATGTATGAGTTTAATAATTCGCTTGTCTTGGATTTTGCTTTTCTTTATCTTGATGATCTATCAATATAGGAATCTAGTGTACAATTTAAATCTCCACCGATTATCAAATTATGTTGTGTGAGCTCCGGGATAGTATTAAGTATATTCTTAAAAAACATAGGATTATCAAAATTTGGTCCATAGACATTGAGAAAAATCAGTTTTTTTAAATATAATTCACCCACTAGTATAATATATCTACCATTGGTGTCCGCAATAGTTGATATGTGTTTAAAAGGTATACCTTTACGAATTAAAATTGCGACATCTCTGGCCTTATGAGAGAATGAAGAGTGATATGTTTCAGCGATCCCTTTTGCTTTCAATCTATTTTGTGCGTCGTTTTTAAGGTGGGTCTCTTGAAGAAATGTTATGTCTGCTTTGAGTGATTTTAAGTGTGCTAATACCTTATCTCTCTTGATTGACTCATTAATTCCCTTAACATTGCCAACTACAAAAAGTAATTCCTTGACCCCCGTTTTTTCTATTAACGTCTTGCATCTGGTGGTCTATAAAAGAGCAGATAGCTCAGCACCGTAAACCCGACATTCCACCCGAACACAGGACAGAAGAGTTGTAAATCTAATTCAAATAAATCTTCCTCACGGACACATCCCCACAAATAATATTTGTAAATTAATTCAAGTTTAAAATAGTAATTAAGTAAAAAATACAAAAAGTAAAAAAATAAAAAAATAATAAAGTGTAAGAAGAAAAAAGAAACTACATCTAAATTTAGTGTAATTGGTGCTAGCCACACTAACGTGGCTGACCATCTAAGGACTTCCGTAGATTAAAAAATATATATTCCTAGCTCCACGCTTTAAAAAAAAAAATTGAATACGAGTAATTTACGGGATTAAATTAAAACTATTTTGGTCCAGAGTGTTAGTAATCATATAGTGAGAGACTATTACTCTCTTAGTTAATTATTAGTCAAGTGTTAGTCTGATGTAAATAAAGGAAGAACATAACAAATTCCAATTAATAAGATATCTAAATTATACCTTTTTTTTACATTTCATGTTTTTAACTAATTATTCCAATAATAATAGCAAGTGTTTTTAATGATTAGTAATTGTTAGTAAAAATGAGTACTAAAATATTAGAATAATTTGTCCATAATAGGAGGGACTGCACAGTTGTCGTTATCAGCTTTCATTAGTCCTTGAATAAAGCAAATTAAAGTTCCATTTATTCTCAGCAAGATGACGATATTATATGAATGTTATTCAGTCCTCACTCGAACCCACAATCTTCCGAGCATACGCCAATGCTTTCTTGTGATCAGTGAAAAACTGTTCCTTCTGCAGATAAGTGACTCTCAATCTTGCAGGGTACAGCAAACCATATTTCAAGTTGTCTATCTTCTTTAGAATCCCTCTTGTCTCGTTGAATAACGCTCTCCTTCTGACCACCTCTGCAGGGTAATCCCGAAATATGCTTATTTTGTCTCCATCATGCATAAAATTTCTGGTGCCAGCAATTTTTTTCATGATATCGTCCAAAACATGATCGTATTGGACCTTCACAATCAGCTGCCTTGGGGGGGGGTGTTCGGGTCCGAGCGACGTCCAAGAACTCTGTGTGCCCGCCCTAATA
The DNA here is from genome assembly GCA_035221665.1 of Okamejei kenojei. Classification (NCBI taxonomy): domain Eukaryota; kingdom Metazoa; phylum Chordata; class Chondrichthyes; order Rajiformes; family Rajidae; genus Okamejei; species Okamejei kenojei. The sequence continues at coordinate 84,177,163 of CM069135.1, forward strand.
AGGGCTTTTGATTTAATTTCAAGACTTTTTAATAAGTCTGCGGCAAAGTCACGGAGATCTTTACTTCCTTCTTTACCCTCATGAGCACCCACAATTCTTAAATTCTGTCGTCTCTGACGGCCCTCCAAGTCAATACATTTTTCAGTTACTTTATGCAGTAAATCTGATAAACGCTTGTTCTCGGCAAGGAGTGTCTGTAGTTTCTTCCAAGTGAGTTATGGCGTCAGCTTGCTGCCCCAATTGTTGATGCATTGTAGTGAAGGTCGACTCCAGCTTATCATTAAAGTTGGTTTCATTCGACTTAATTTTCTCGTTTACTTCATTGATTTGTAAGTCGAAATTTACTGACATTTCCACCTATTAGTCAGTTTCATACGCACAAGATTAGTCATTTTATTTTCAAACTGTAAGAAGTCTTCTTTAATCTCTTTTTTAAGACTTTTCAGTATTTCTTTAATATTCAATTCATTTTTAAAGCTTATCAATTCTTCTTTTATACTTGCAATTTCCCTTGTGATGAAGTTGCGAAGTTCGTCCATTTCACTTTTCTTTATCTTCTGGGCCATTGAGACATCCTCCTGGGACAACGTTAAACTGAGCCCGAGGCTTCAGTCGGGCCTACTTCCTCCTTCGGTTGTTTTCCTCTTGTAGTTTTTTTAGTCGGTTCCTTTGTGGGGGAGCGAGTTACCGACATTAGGTCTCCAGAGTCGCGGTCTGCTGACGTCACGCAGGCTGCCGGAGCGATTTCTGCAGGTCAGTTCTTTATTTAATTCCCGTTTTTTGTTTTTTTTTCGCGTGGAGCTAGCTGGCACTTACCCTACTCCACCATTAGCGCCACCGGGAAGACATTTTTCTCTAAATATATTGAAGTCACGTGATAGAAATGCAACAATAATGTTCAGCTCTTTGATAGTCCACATCTTCTTGACCCGAAACATAGTCAGTCCATTCCCCCCACAGATGCTTCCTTATGTACTGATTTCTTCCACCACTTTGTGTTTTAATTAACTATCTGCTATCCGTTAACTATCTTTAATTGACATCTGTTATCCATTCCAACAGCCAGAATGTACCCTTTTAATGATATACAATAAAGCATTTTGATAAATATAGGGATTAAGAAAAGTGTGAATGATATAAAGTAGTTCTTTGGTTGATCATAAGGAAGAAATCTCTAGGGCTGCAAGAAGATCTTAATGAAGTGTTCATTAAGAGAGGAAAGTGGCAAATGGAATTCAAGCTGGAAAAGTATGATGTAACGCATTTGTGGAGTGCAAAGAAGACAAGACATTACAGCAAATGAACAGTACCAGACACTGCAGTACAGTAAATGGATACTGAGCAATTTAAAGGACAGGGCGACTTTGCAGTGATTATCCACAGATTCCTACAATTGGATTAGGTAGTGAAATGCATCAACAATGCTCTATGTTTTAGGCATGAAATAGCAGAGCTGTGAATTGTTTAAATAAAGTAATTAAGCCATACTTGGAATCGGCTGTACTTTTCTGGTTGTCACATTAGAGAATGGATATAATATCTACCAAAAAGGGTTCACAGAAAGTTTACAAAGATGTTAGAAGGGATAGAGTTAAGAGAACAGATTGGTTAACCTGGAATTATTTTCTTTAGAACAGATAAAAGTGCAGGCCGTTCTAATTGAGGAATATATAGGGCAAATATGAGATTGATCCCAGGAATGATTGGGATAACATATGATGGCATACAGGCAATCGCTGGAGTTTAGAAGGTGAGGGAGTTTAGTGACATTGAAAATTACCGAATAGTGAAAGGCCTGGATAGAATGAATGTGGTGAGGATGTTTCCACTAGTGGGAGAGTCTAGGACCAGAGGCCATAGCAAGGATGTACCTTTAAAAAGGAGATAAGAAGGAATTTCTTTAGTTAGCGGGTGGCGAATCTGTGGAATTCATTGCCACAGATGGCTGTGGAGGCCGTAAATGGATATTTTTAAGGTGGAGTCTGACAGATTTTTAATTTGAAATGGAGTCCATATATAGTCCATAAAATAGTCCATCGGGTGGTGCCGCGAGGCGGCAGCCTCGCCAGCAGCTGTTCGTCTTTTGAACTTTTTTTGTTTTTAGTATGTCTAAAAGTGTGTTTTAGTGTGGGGGGGGGGGAGGGGTGGTGGCGGAGAATAGGAGAAAACAGTTTTTCAGTCACTTACCTCGGTGGAATGTAACTTTTCATCCCCGTCGCATTTTCGCCCTCCCTCGCGGCCTAACAGCTTGGATTGGTGCGACCTCTCCCGGAGTCGGGCCCAAAGCTTCAGCAGCGGGCGCAAAGCGTACTTTCCATCGCGGAGCCGGATGATCCCTTGCCGGGGTTCGCCAGAAGAAGTGCTCCGACCGCTGGCACGCGGACTATAACATCCTGAATCCGCGGTCTGCGGTAGCTTCTAGCCGCGGACACGGCGTGGACTTTCCATCGCGGAGTCTGGGATCTCCGACCGCCGGCCTGTGGCCTATAACATCGTGAAGCAGCGGTCTTCGGTAGGAAGCGGCCGATTCGCGACCTCCAAGCTGCGGAGTGTCGGAGTTTCGAGCATCCCGACGATAGGGCCTGTACATCGGACCGTCCATAGCAGCAACTGGGTTCATGGCCCCGACCACGGATGAACAAAGGAGGAGGACTGACTGAACGTTATTGCCTTCCACCACAGTGAAGAATGTTGATTCCACTGTGGTGGATGTTCATGTTATATTATATTGTGTATTGTGGTCTTTTTGATTGTGTGGCTGCATGGTAAATCAAATTCCACTGCACCTCAATTGGTGCATGTGGCAATAAATGTGAACTTGAACTTGAACTTGAACTTGAACGTGTCAGGGATTATGGGGTGATGGCAGGGGAATGGGGTTGAGAGGGTATGGTATATCAGCCATGATTGATTGGCGGAGTAGTCTTGATCGGCTGACTGGCCTTATTCTGCTCCTAGAATTTATGAACTTATAGTGTTATTAATATGGATGGATTTCCTTTGGGAAAATAAATCATTAATAAATGGACATGACTTTAAAATAATAGGTATTAAGATTAGAAAGGGAGTTGAAGGAAAATAAACTACACTTAAATCGTTGTGAGAACCTGTAATCATTTACCATAACCGTGGTGGATGCTGACACTCACAACACATTCTCCACTCCTGGTCATTTGAAATTACATTCACAACCATGAGACAACTTAGATCCTTGTGAGAATTCCTTCAGGGTTCTCAAGGCGAAATTTAACTGTTTGGCTGCTTAGGAAGAAGCTTGTAGTCCACAGAGAGTCTGATGCTTTATCGTTGTTGCTCGCTACATAACCATGTCTATCATGAAATGTGCAACCTCCATCAGCTACGTCAACAACAGAAGAAGGACAGATGTATGGAAATTTTGTGAGATCTTCTCTAGCTATGCTGTCAGAATGAGATTTATAGCATTAAGATTCTCATCAAATTCCTACTTCCCCAGTTTTGGTAGTCCAGACTCTAGTCAGAAGAACTGTCCTCTATGCAGGCAGATTTCTGTATAACAAGCTAGAATTACTATGTCTGGCAATCGCTGTTGACAAACTCATAATTTTTCCTTGGTATTCATTAGTGTCATCATTGGTAGACAAAGGTGCTGGAGAAACTCAGCGGGTGCAGCAGCATCTATGGAGTGATGGAAATAGGCAATGTTTCGGGCCAAAACCCTTCTTCAGACTCGACAAAAGTGCTGGAGAAACTCAGCGGGTGCAGCAGCATCTATGGAGTGAAGGAAATAGGCAATGTTTCAGGCCGAAACCCTTCTTTAGACTTCAGACAGTGTCAACATTGTTAATTTCCCCCAAAATATATTTTTGCAAAAACCATAAATCTAAAAAAAATATATTTTATATTGGACAACACTACCTATTTCAATGATCGGTAGAATAAATGCTATAAAAAAGATTTTTTTGCCACAATTGTTATATTTATTTCAAGCCATCCCTTTATATCTCCTTAAAATGTTTAAACAAAAAATAGATACTTTGGTTAATAGTTTTATTTGGGACTATAAAAATCATCAAATAAGTAAAAAACATCTATGTAAATCTAAAATAAATTGTGGATTAGCACTACCAAATTTCTTATATTATTTCTGGGCAGTTCAGATTAAGAATATGAATTTTTGGTTGGTAAATTTAGATTATGAGCCAAGCTGGCTAAAGATGGAAAAGGAAGACTGTTTGCCTTTTGATGTAGGTTCGATTATTTTTGCACCAAGGGAAGTACAAATAAAAAACATATCGTTATAACCCTATAATTCATAGCAATAGACATATTTGGAACCAAATAGTTAAGACCCTACATATGGATAATTTGTCACTTTGTTTGCCAATTATGAATAATCCTTTGTTTAAGCCCTCTGTATTGGACAAGGGGTTTAGACATTGGAATGATTTAGGAATTAAAAGGATAGAACACCTTTACAAGAAAGGAAAATTTCTTTCATTTCAAGAGTTACAGGATATCTATGGATTGCAGTCAAATAACATATTTAGGTATTTACAAATTAGAAACTATATTAAGTCAAATACGCCAGACTATAAACATAGAAAACCAGGATTATTAGATGAATAGTTTAATAAACACCCAAATACAGAAAAATTAATAGCGTATATATACAATACTATCTTGGATAGGGAAATCCCAACTTCGGAAATATATCGACAAACATGGGAAAATGAAATAGGTTAATCCATAACGAAGGAAACTTGGGAAGAAAGCCTACAACATATATAACCATATAACCATATAACAATTACAGCACGGAAACAGGCCCTCTCGGCCCTTCCAGTCCGTGCCGACCTGTTATTGGCATCACAACTCAATGGGTAGCCGCTGGATTAGGTGAAAATAATTCCTTTTTTTTATTTGTATACATCATTGCTCATTAAATGCTAGACATATATTGATACAATTTAAGGTATTACACAGATTACATTATTCAAAAACGAAATTAAATAGAATTTAACCTAACATTTCTCCTATTTGTGATAAATGTCAGAACTTGGAAGCTAATTTAACGCACAGTTTTGTAACATGTATAAAACCTAATTATTATTGGACAGAAATCTTTAGAGTTATCTCTGAAGTTCTTAAAATTAAACTGGACCCAGATCCAAAATTAATAATATTCCGGATTCAAATCTAATATTGACAGTAAACCAAAGACATTTCTTGGAATACTATTTGATAATGGGGAAAAAATTAATATTGAAATTTTGGAAGGGAACATTATCCCCCACAATTAAAATGTGGACAGTGGAAATGTTGGAGACGTTGCATTTGGAAAGAATCAGATTTGTCCTAATGGACAAATACGAACTCTGAACAAATATGGTCACCACGTACAGAATATTTGAAGGGGTATCTGTTCTTGGCATCACAACTCAATGGGTAGCCGCTGGATTAGGTGAAAATAATTCCTTTTTTTTAATTTGTATACATGTCTCTTGATATCGTTATTTGAAATTGTGTTATTCACTATTAAGATGTATACTATAATATTTATATGTATGTATATATATATATTATATATATAATACTTTGTTTTAATTAAATATATATAACAATTTTTTTGTTTTTTTTATTATTTCCTTTTTTTCCTCTTTCTTTTCTCTTTCTCTCTCTATATAATCAAAATTATTATTTAATCACTATTCTTATTGATTAAAATCTATTCTTTTCTTTTTTCTGTTTTCTAAAAAATAGAAGTTTATAAGAATTATTCGTAACATCCGTATACTTATTGAAATAAGTTGGTTGTGTATTTGAAAAGTTGTTATACCGTTGTTATGATGGATTACTTCTAATAAAAATATTATAACATAAAAAAACATAAATCTGATAAATATCCCTCAACTGGCTACCTTTGTACTGGGGTTGCAATGGCAAATGAAGTATAATGAATACAAAACTTTGAACTCCATTTCCTCGAAAACAATGGCACAATATTTGAAATGGGCGATCTTTTAGAATGCTGAAGAAATTACTATGATTGCCTCCATGAGTGTAGCCTCAACTCACTGAAAAAGCTATCTACCCACCTCTGAATAACGCTCCAACTGTGTTTATGATTAAAAAATGATGATGCAGATGATCAAAATCTGAAAAAGAAAATGCTGGGAATGCTCAGCAGGTAAGGCATCAGCAGAAAGAGGAACAGTGGATTTTTCAAATTCAAAAATCTTCCTCATAATTGAGAAAATGAGAGGATATAGAACACACCCACCAGGCCAGACTACAAAAATGGCGAAACTCAGCCATAATTATGATACAAAAAATGGTCGCCAACATTTTTTTCCAGCATCTGCAGTTCTTTCTTAAACATACAAAAAATGGTAAGTCTTGATACAAACTGAAAAAGTAACAAGTTATTTAAGCTTGGAGATTTCAACATTGAGTTCTGCAGCTTGCCACATATCCCAGGATAGATGAGGGCGTGTGTGTAGTGCAGTGGAGTCTAGTGAAGTGTAGTGGTGTTTAGTTTCATTTAGAGATACAGCATGGAAACAGGCCCTTTGGCCCACAAGTCTGTGCCGAAGAACGATCATCCATACACCATAGGATGTGCAGTAGAGTTGCTGCCTTACTGCACCAGAGTCCCATCTTCGTCTTGTCTATGGGTGGTGTCTGTATGGAGTTTGTACATTCTTCCTGTGACCGTGTGGATATTCTCCGGGTGCTATGGTTTCTTCCCGCATTCCAAAGACATGCAGGTTTGTAAGTTAAGTGGTTTCTGTAAATTGTCCCTAGAATTTCCACGCTGTATCTCTAAACTAAAGTAAACCTGTTCTATTCTACACACTAGGGACAATTTACCGAAGCCAATTAACCTACAAACCTGCACATGTTTGGAATGTGGGCAGAAACTAAAACACCCGGAGAAAACCCACTTGGTCACAGGAGAATGTACAAAGGATCGAACATGGATCTCTGGTGCTGTAAGGCAGCAACTCTACTACTGCACCACTGTGCCACCCCGGTGTAGTGGAGTGTTGTGTATGTGAGTATCTTTGTGCTGTGTTGATCGATATGAGATTTGTTGCAATCTCCAGTGATCTTGATCAGGTGTGTTACATCATTAAACAACTTGCAGGTAGTTTGCAGGTACTGGGTCAAGGTTCTCGGGTCATCACTCCAGGCAATGAACTCTTTGACCATTTCCTTGCCTTGGCTCCTCATATCAGACCTGGGTTGCTGTGACATTGGGATAATGGAGTAGGTATACGTGGCCCTGGCATTAAGATCTTATCTGTACATCTACTCCACGGAGATTTCATGGTCTCCATTTGTGAAAGTAATACCTGATCTTGGTCTCTTCAATACTGTGGTTCCAGCTGAACAATGGCATCCAGCAACATTTCCTTAGTTCACCCTCCTTATAAGAGGTATCAGTGATTACTGATTAGTTCCCAGAGGTATATGCCATTCCTTAAAATAGTTACACTTTAAGCTAATAGGGTAAACATGCATTTTTCAATGTGTACTGCACTTACACAACAGTGCATGCAAAATGAATGAATGAATGAATACTTTATTGTCGCATGCGACAAGTGACAGTGAAATTCTTTGCATGCATACCCAAGGCAGGCAATAGTCGCCACATAAAGAGCTTTTGCAAAGTTACAAAGTATCCCGCACCAGGAGTACCTTTGTCCTTCCCCCTTCCCCACATCGGTTCCTCCTATGTTCTTCCCCCACCCTCATGGCAGTCCCCCCACTCCTGGTCCTCCATTGTTTGTTCTACCACTTCCACATGCTCCGTCCTCGTCCTCCGCACTGAACTCTCCATTATCACTGCCGTGTCCCCTCCTGGGGCCTCCGTTACTCAACCCCAGGCCCCATCCGCGGGCTCCACCGATCCATGCTCTGTCAGTCACAAGCTCCGCCGACCCAAGCTCCGTCGGCCAGAGGCTCCGACCCGTGAGGCTCCTCTGACCTGTGAGGCCCCGGTCTGGATTCTGACCCGTGAGGCTCCGGATTCTCCGCGGCCATCCGGGAGGCATCGAGACTGCAGCGCCTTGATAAAGGCTTCCGGCCACGTTCGCAGTCCGCGGCCCGACAGGAAGCCTCATCCCAATACTACACTATTTTATTAACAAAACAATTACTAATCCACCAACTACTATTGTAATATGATATAATCATCAGAAGATCAGGATCTGTGAGTTAACTAAACCCAGGATACCACTAAGGGCCTGTCCCACTTGGCCATCATTTACGCGACAGGCCAGTAGTGACCGATGTGCGACGGTCTCGCGCGTCATCATGCGACCGCACAGCCTTCTGGAGCGCGTGACGTTATTTGAAGATAGACACAAAAAGCTGGAGTAACTCAGCGGGACCGGCAGCATCACTGGAGAGAAGGAATCGGTGATATTTCGAGTCGAGACTCTTCTTCAGTCTGAAGAAGGGTCCTACCTGAAACGTCACCCAATGCTTCTCTCCAGAGTTGCTGCCGGTCCCGCTGAGTTACTCCTGCATTTTGTGTCTCTCCAATCGTCTTTGCCCCGCTCTGGGAGTAGGAGTGGGGGCGGATCCGGATCCGCAACGGCCGTGAGCCCCAGGCCGAGCTCGGCGATCGCTTGTCTGCTTCTGCTGCTGTTGGAGGTGAGACGTTGTGCCACGCCAGGGTGTCCCACTTGACCGTCATTTACGCGACAGGCCGGTGGCGTGTGAAGATTTCGTTCAGAACGAAATCCTGGAGCACTGCACGATACCGCGCGCAACTCCACACTCCTCCACGCCACTCCATGCGCCCGTCCCGCGCTAACCACACGCTACCCACACGCTACCCACACACTACCAGGTTGCGTAAATGGCGCACAAATGACGGCCAAGTGGGACAGGCCTTTTAGATTCTATGATTAACCTCAGGCCTCTAGGCTAGGAAAGGGAAATCAGGCTATCGATCAATGTCTCCTAATTTCCTATTGAAAATTGCCTAAGTCTGGAGGTCAATTGAGGATAGGATGAGATGGGGTAATGATATTTAGTCATCAAGTAATTCAGTAATAGGCAAAGTTATGTTACTGAGTGTCGTTTTTCTTGGCACTGCTGTGCTGACTTGCTTCCAATTTTGATGTGGAATTATAAAAATCATTTATTTGTACAGATTGTACCAATTGACAAGTTGGATAGGGCAATAGCTTGTATGAAGTGCACATACAGTGCATTCAGAAAGTATTCACACCCCCTCACTTTTTCCACATTTTACGTTATAGCCTTATTTTAAAATGGATTAAAAAATTTTTTTATCATCAATCCACGCACAATACCCCAGAATGAAGAAGCGAAAGCAGGCATTCAGAACATTTTGCAAAGTTATTAAAAATAAACAACTGAAATATCATATTTACATAATTATTCAGACCCTTTGCTATGACACTAAAAATTGAGCTTATGTTCATCCTGTTTCCATTGATTATCCTTGAGATGTTTCTACAACTTGATTGGTGTCCACCAGTGGTAAATTAAATTGATTGGACATGATTTGGAAAGGCACACTCTTGTCTATATAAAGGTTCCACAGTGCGCGTCAGAGCAAAAACCAAGCCATGAAGACGAAGGAATTGTCTGCAGATCTCCGAGACACAGATGATCTGGGGAAGGGTATAAAACAATTTCTGCAGCGTTCCAAGTCCCGAAGAGCACAGTGGCCTCTGTCATTCTTAAATGGAAGAACTTTGGAACCACCAGGACTCTTCATAGAGCTGGCCGCCCGGCCAAACCGAGCAATCGGGGGAGAAGAGCCTTGGTCAAGGAGGTGACCAAGAACTTGATGGTCACTCTGACAGAACACCAGAATTCCTCTGTGGAGATGGGAGAACCTTCCAGAAGAACAACTATATCTGCAGCACTCCACCAATCGGGCCTTTATGGTAGAGTGGCTATACGGAAGCCACTCCTCAGTAAAAGGCACATGACAGCCCGCTTGGAGTTTGCCAAAAGGCATGAGAAACACGATTCTCTGGTCTGATAAAACCAAGATTGAACTCTTTGGCCTGAATGCCAAGCGTCATGCCTGGAGGAAACCAGGCACTGCTCATCACCTGGCCAAGACCATACCTATGGTGAAGCATGGTGGTGGCAGCATTATGCTGTGGGGGTATTTTTCAGTGGCAGAATCTGGGAGACTAGTCAGGATCGAGGAAAGATGAACAGAGTAAAGTACAGAGAGATCCTTGATGAAAACCTGCTCCAGAGCATTCTGGTCCTCAAACTGGGGCGGAGGTTCACCTTCCTATGACGACCCTAAGCACACAGCCAAGACAACGCAGGAATGGCTTCATGACAAGTCTGTGAATGTCCTTGAGTGGCCGAGCCAGAGCCTGGACTTGAACCCGATCGAACATCTCTGGAGGGACCTGAAATTAGCTGTGCATTGACGATCCCCATTCAACCTGACAGAGCTTGAGAAGATCTGCAGAGAAGAATTGGAGAAATTGCCCAAATACAGGTGTGCCAAGCTTGTAGCGTCATGCCCAAGAAGACTTGAGGCTGTAATTGCTGCCAAAGATGCCTCAACAAAGTACTGAGTAAAGGGTCTGACTACTAATGTAAATGTGATATTTCAGTTATTTCTTTTTAATTACTTTGCAAACATTTCTAACCTGTTTGCGCTTTTTAATTATGGGGTTGATGATAAAAAAAAATAATTTAATCCATATTAGAATAAGGCTATAACGTTAAAAAATGTGGAAAAGCTGAAGGGGTCTGAATACTTTCTGAATGCACTGTATATTTAAATTAAGGAGTGTTGGCAATTGATCTTCGTCCTTGGGCAATACTGATCTGTGACTAGACACAAACTGCTGGAGTAACTCAGCGGGCAGGCAGCATCTCTGGAGAGAAGGAATGAGTGACGTTACGGGTCGAGACTTCAGACTCTCCAAATGAGTTCCTTGCTTCTACTCACTGTCTGGTACAGTTGTAACATGGTATACCAGTTCCTCTACTCATTGTTGTTCCCTGAAGGAAAGAATGCCATATGCCTTCTTCACCAGCTTGTCTTCCTGTGTCGCCACTTTCAAGGAAATATATACTGGCACCACTTCTTCTCTTTGTTCTACAATATTCCAAATATGGCTTTACCAACTTCTTTTTTCTTCATTGATCAGGGTATTAAGCACAGAAATTGGGATGTGTTAGAGCTGTACTAGAAGTTGGGAAAGCCACATTTGGAGTAATGTGTACATTCAGCCATTAAACTAACTGTAAAAAAGATTTAGGAGGATCTTACGGGAAGGTTTGAGTTATAAGGAGAGGCTTGAAAGTTGGAGTTTTTGTTCCCTGGAGTGCAGGAGGCTGAGGGCTGACCTTATAGAAGTTTATAAAATTATAAAGAACATAGCCACAATCTTTTCCCAGGGTAGGTGTAAATAGCTGTACAGACACAGTCTGGTGTTTAAATCATCTTTAATCATCAGTCATGGTGGTGCATTACAATACATTGTTAGTTCATCTCTACCACCAGTGTAACTACATAATATAGGAGATGGGTGTTAATATAAAGTGTACAGTAAGGTGGAGTTAGTGGTAGTACATTACTCTGATTGGTTCACATGCAATAACCAAACGACAGTAGGGGAGTGTAAAAGTAGAGAGGTTACAGGTGAGAGGGGAAACATTTTAAAGGGATCTGAGGTGTAACTTTTCACATATTTGAATGTGACACAAAATGAATATTGAGATTTTTTTACAGGTTTTCTTTAAATTTCACAAAGTGCTTTAATATATTATTTAATTTAAATAAGATCCATGTTATCAAAATGTTCCCTTTCTTCTTCAGGGCTAGAAACTCTCCATTGAAATGATTGGACTCACATTTTCTGCATCAGGTCCAACCTTTTGGAGGATCCACAATTAGATTTCCCAATGTAACTCTGGAGATTTTGATCATTCGTGTTCTATAGCTGGCATTCATGTGCAACCTATCAGAGGAGTATGGTAACAAGCCAACATTCAGGACTTCCATTTTTGAATACCAAAAGTGATAAGGTCATATGTGATAGGAGCAGAATTAGACCATTCGGCCCATCAAGACTACTCTGCCATTCAATCATGGCTGATCTATCCTCCTAACCCCATTCCCTCTGACACCCGATAATCAAGAATCTATTTATCTCTGCCTAAAAAAAGACCTGAACACAGGCGAGGAGAGTCCTAAACATGCCTGCATTTACTCAGGTAAATGCCAACAGTTTTCCCATGGAATTGCCAGAAAAGAATAACCAAAATATGGCAGTTATCTCATTTAGAAGGATAACTCTTCTAAATGAGACTACAAAAAACTAGTGGTGCTCTTAAAATTGATACAGAAATAAACAAGATATTTGCCCTGTATTGCATTTCATACTTGGGCCATTGTGTTTTCCCAAAGTGATTTTCAGAACAGCTACAGTAAAGCAAAAAAAGGTATCTTGGAAAGGAAACATGGGAGTAAAAGAATAAGAATAATATTCTTGAGCTCCAGTCAACAAATTAGTCAACAATATATTTTATATTTCAGTATTCACGAGGCATTTCTTAAATTGACTCATGGAGCAACGGAGGGTGAGGCACAATTTCTTAAATCAGAACAGGTCAGCAATATTCCAGCTTTAAGGGTGAGTATGGAAGCCTTTGTTAATTGCGTTCAATCGTGTATTTCTATTATTTTGTATGGAAACGGAGATGTGTTACACTGGGCCTATAATAGCAAATATGTGTTCTTAAAGTTATTCCAATTACCCCGTATTTCCCGGCAATCAAGACGCGCCTGCGTCGAAGACTCACCCCCAATTTAGGTTGCTAAATTTTGAAAAAAGGTTGGCGGGACAGGATCAAGGGTTTGGTTTAGTCCAGGGGTTGGCAACATCGCCTGCGTGCCCCGGGACTGACTGCAAATCCCAGATCCCTCACGTCCCCGGTACTAGCTGCAGTTCCCAGGTCTGCGAGTCCCGGGACTGGCTGTTGCACCCAGGTGGCCCGCTTGCCCCAGATCTCGCTATGACAGCAAGGTTGGCTACGTGCCCTGCGAATTGCTGCAGTTTCCAGGTCGGCTCGCTTGCCCCATGCCCCAGGACTCGCTGCAGTTCCCGGGGTGGGGGGGGGGGGGGGTGTGGGGGGGGAGAGAGAGAGAGAGAGAGAGAGAGAGAGAGAGAGAGAGAGAGAGAGAGAGAGAGAGAGATTATGCTCATTGAAGCATTCACATATTATGTTCAAGAAGGAACTGCAGATGCTGGAAAATTGAAGGTAGACAAAAGTGCTGTAGAAACTCAGCGGATGCAGCAACATCTGTGGAGCGAAGGAAATAGGCAACGTTTCAGCCTGTGAAGGGTTTCGGCCTGAAACGTTGCCAATTTCCTTTGCTCCATAGATGCTGCCACATCCGCTGAGCTTCTCCAGCACTTTTGTCTACATTCACATATTATTTCTGCTTCAAATAACTCACAAACTAAACATATTCACCAATCAAGACATGATATATACCACAAAGACATGCAGCAAAATTATAATACAATATCTTAACTCTTTTTACACATTGCAATTAATGCAATTTCAATTAGTTCTTTCCACTTCCGAACAAAAATGTGGTTGGATTATTCAGCATATGATCAACCTGTGTCAATAAAACCTGGACCATGGTATCATATATGCTTAACCATGCACACTACAGATTGATGCAAACATGTTTTCTGTGAATGACGGAAAATTACCATGACATGGCCATAGCATGGGTCGTTATTGTTATTGGCACAGACACACTCTGGCTTCCCACATAATTTATCCATAACAAAATATACAGGTTGCAAGGAAATTTCTAAAGGCATTTTATGATAATAGCTGTTAAAACCGACAATACCCATCTGACAGGTTAAACATTACACTAACTGACAAGAGATGGCCAAAGGACATAACTGCAGCAAATGTTCTTTCGGTAATATGTTTAAAGGTGTCAAAACAAATAATAACATTGGGAATCAATGCGAGGTGGGTAGGGTGATGAATAGATTGGGGGGGGGGGGGGTTAGATGGGGAGGGGAGGGGAGCACAGGGGATGTCAGTGAGGTCTGAATAGAGGAGGGAATGGGGATCAGTGCGGGATGGAGAGGAGGGGTCCCAGGATAAGAGGGGTGGAGGGGGCGTACAAGAGAGAGAGAGAGAGAGAGAGAGAGAGAGAGAGAGAGAGAGAGAGAGAGAGAGAGGAAGGGGCAGAGGAGATGGGGAGGGGGGAAGGTCAGCGCTCCTCTGACAACATCGCCCCACTGCCTTGGCCGTCCCTGTCCAACACCAAAGTGCTGCTGCCCAAGGGGGTAGCGGTTGGGATCTCCTCGCCAGCCGACAGGAAGTTGCGGGGCCGAGCGGTGCAGCTCAAAGATCCTATAGCTATAGGATCTTTGGTGCAGCTGCTTCAGACGGCGGAAGGAGACCAACCTCCCTCTCTCTCTCTGTCTCCCTTCCTCCCTCCTCCCGGTGTGCGAGAGGGGTTGTTTTGAAAGCGCCATTAACGGATTTGCAGGCAGCGGCCGTTATCAGGGTGATAGCGGCCGCTACTTGCAAATCCACCAACGACGCTGTCAAAACAACCCCTGGGGAAGGGTGAGGGAGGGAGGGAGAGGGAAGCCTCTTTCCGCCGGGCGGGGTGCGGGAAGAGGAGGCGGTGGAGCCGCTGTCACGGCCACTGCTGCCGCTATTCGGAGCCCGTCATTCGCTCCGACCCTTCGTCACCCCGAACCAAGTATCTTTGCCTCGCAATACAGCCGCCACCGACATGAAATGCCATGTTCCTATTCTCCCGAGATGCTGCCTGACCCGGGGCGTTACTCCAGTTTTTTGTGTCTACCGGAATAAACCAGTGTTTGCTTGCCAAGCCGGGCAAAATTACTCGGTATTTAGGTTGTCCGGCGGCACTTTGAGTGGTCAATGGTACCCGGGCAACCGCTAATTTTGAGCCTGCAGCATAAGAAATAAGGTAAGAAATAGGAAGAAATCAAACTTAAAATACCGACAAGGTCATCAAATCTAATATCAGGTTATGCGGCAAAGAAAATGAACAGTCATATCTGCTGTTTAAAAAAGTTCAGAAGACAGAGAATAATTTCCACATAGATAGCCAATGCATTTCCAAAGAGCAAAGGAAAATAAAATAACTGTGCGGCTCAACGCCCACACAACTGCAACTTCTTAAAGAGACACTACCTTTTAAAACACATGAGACTCTTCAAAGATTTATCACATAAATGAGCAAGCTAATTCAATGACATCCTATTTCATCTGAATTATAGGATTAATTCAACATTCACCAAGAACCGGTTCCACAAACAAGTACCACAAACCGGTTCCACAAACAAGTCTTTAAATTCACCCACTCTACACCCTCATTCTCTGTTGCTGTTGTTACTGATCCTCCCTCTTAGACACAGGTCATTTCATTAAACCTTCAAAGTGTTGGCTACATTCCACATTCCCTTCCCTCCTTATCAGCAAGCGTAAGGAAGTGTACATAGTGTAAAAGAAAAACCTCAGGTACACAAATTTGTCCGAGAGGGGTGAGCCAGAAGCCCGTCAAAACTTGTTTCAAGTTTGTTTTAAACTGTTCCCACTGTAAAATGTTAAAGTTCTTGGGGCAAAAGTGCACAGCCTCGATTCTTGCGGGGTAGTTAAGGTACTGTGCCTCGAAAGCCACCAGCTCGACATTCTGCTTTTTCCCTTTTCAGTCTTTGATTTATCTGCGGTTTCCCTTACTCTGGTGCTCAGTGTTGTTTAACTCCTTCACTGCTGGATTCATTACTGATCTTCCTCTTCTGCCTTAAGCCCTCTCCCGTCTTCTTCCTCATCTTCTTTATCAGTTCTACCTTCTTCTGCCTTAAGCCCTTCCCTGTAGGAGTACTGGAGCCCCTTCCTCTTCA
This sequence comes from Okamejei kenojei, assembly GCA_035221665.1. Lineage (NCBI taxonomy): Eukaryota > Metazoa > Chordata > Chondrichthyes > Rajiformes > Rajidae > Okamejei > Okamejei kenojei. The sequence goes on from CM069135.1 coordinate 84,193,089, forward strand.
CGGAATCTTAGTGGGATAGCTCCTGCTGTTAGTGACTGGTGGCCAGGCATGGGCAAGATATTCTATACTATTTCCAATTTTGTTTCTCTCCCCGAATTTGTTCCTCATCCCCCCCTCTCTGTAAACAGGGTCGCCATACCAGACAAGGGGTCCCCGTGGATATTTTGCTTAGGTTTCCATTTTTACATACCAATTGTTTAATATTATGTTGGCCAACCATATTCTCTTGAAAAAAAAATCTATTCATTATGTAATCTTTACGTTTTCCTGGATCCAAATAATACATATGGATCCAAATAACACATATGCTGTACGGAAACTCCCACATGTACCGAAGCTCCCACATTACACTTATCCAGAGCCTATTCCAAGCTTGAAACCGTGCACCACTAATCTCTGTAACATCTACCTCTGTCTCTTATCGGGCTTTTGAACGGTCCTCCCATATGCTGGGGTATAGTCCGATTCACCTCTATGTCATTGTGGACATTAACCTTGTCTCCTGAACTGTTATGCTACAATGCTGAGAACTATATACGATACGTTACGATAGAACTTTATTTATCCCAGGAGGGAAATTGCACTCTGTATTTTTCCCTTTGGTCTAGCTATTATACATGTTTGATTTTACGTTTAGTATTATCTGATGTTTTTGGACAGCATGCAAAACAAAGATTTTTAATATAGCTTGGTAAACATGACAGAAATAAACCTAAACAATCTGTGACTGGGCATTAATAGTAAGATTAAACGAGAACTTACCAGTTTGAAGTTTGATCTTTATTTTATGAGGAGTTACGATGAGGGATTACGTGAAGAAGCCCCGCCAGGCGCATGCACGTCAAACTTCAAAGCAGTGCCGTGAAAACACAGAAACTATAGTCTAAGTGATATAGTAAGACTCAGAAGACTAGAACTACCAGATGATCTTTGCGATTATGAGGGCCGGGAGCGGAAGGCACGTAATCCCTCATCGTAACTCCTCATAAAATAAAGATCAAACTTCAAACTGGTAAGTTCTCGTTTAATCTTAGTATTTTACTTCGGAGTCACGTGAGTGACTACGTGAAGATTTCAAAGCTCTGTGATTTCATGCCGTAGATCCATTCCATACGACACACTGCTTCGGTTGACACAGTAGTGAATAAATAATGTATTGAACAGTGCTTCGAATTATCCAATAATAAATTTTAATAATAATAACAAACAAAACAGTAATAACTCTCTGTCCCAGGGGGAAATTACAAATTAAATTTAGAAAGAAAAAGAAATCAAACCAAACCCAAAACAGCCTGTCCAAAACCTTGCACTGTCAGGACAGGTTTATCATAACATTTGGAGAAGGTCGCCTCCTTAGACCATCCTGCGGCCCCGAGGATTTGGTCTAGAGGCACGTCCTGTGCCTTCGCTGCGGATGTTGATGCCACCCTGGTGGAGTGAGATTTAAACACATGAGTGTCTACTCCAGCATAATCCAAAACCTGTTTTAACCATCTAGAAATAGTTTGTACTGACACCTTTTTATGAGTTTTTTTGTGGTTGATGAGCATTGCTGTCTCAGACCCTCTGAGACTCTTAGTTACCTCGATATATTGACTCAGGTGCTTGACTACACATAACGTTTGGTCAACGGGGTATGCTTTAAAACTTACTTTGGTTCTGGCCATTCCTGGCCTGCTTTGTTTTATTAAATCATACACATAAAATGTAATGCTATCTGCAGAAGAGTACATGCTATCTGGTCGTAGTTTTTGCAGTGTTTGAACTCGCTGTGCTGATACCAGCGCCATGAGCATAACCACTTTAAGTGTTAATTTCTGAAAAGACAGTGACGTACTTGGAGCCCATTGCCAAAGCAGTGTGAGAACTATACTGACATCCCAGATTTCTGTATATCTAGGCTAAGGACGGTTCTTGTTAAAGATCCCTCTCATGAATCGGGAAACTAACGGATGAGACCCGATAGATTGTTGTTCTGAAACCTGCCCTAAATAGGACAAAGCACTCCGAGCACTATTAATGGCACTATAGCTCAAGTGTTCATCAAAATGCAATGTAGCAAGGAACTCCAATACATCTGGTATGCTTGCAGTATGAGAAGATATATCTGACTGCAAGCAAAACATCTCCCATTTCTTAATATGAGACACATATTGTTTTTTAGTGCTATCTCTCCAAGCTGCAGTTATCACATCCATGGTCCTACTCGACAGTCCAAGCCCTTGGAATGATCTGGTCAGAACCTGCAGATTAACAAATTAATACGATCATGTAACGGATGACTTTCTCCTATTACTGGATGCATGAACAATTACTGCAGTTGGGGACAGCCATGAATGGCTGCGTCATCATTCTCAGCACCAATGGGAGCCAGTCCGGAGCCACCAAAACGTCTGAGGTGGAGTCCTGCTCTATTTTGGTGAGGCATTGCCTAATGAGGCAGAATGGGGGAAAAGCGTAAAAGAACGTACGTTCCCAATGTAGCGAGAATGCATCCACCGCTACTGCTCCTGAATCTGGTTCCCACGAAACATATTTAGACAACTGGTAATTTAATCTGGATGCAAACAGATCAATATCTGGCAAACCATAGCGGCTGACAATCATTTTAAAAACATCAGGATTTAGCATCTATTCTATTTTGTCATTAAATTTCCGTGACCTGTTGTCTGCCACCACATTATCTCTACCTGGAAGGTAGATAGCTGAAACCCAGATATTTCTGGAAATACACCAGTCCCAAATGAGGTTAGTCAGGTTATCACATGATACTGACCTTATTCCTCCCATGTGATTGATATAGGCAATAGCTGTAGTATTGTCAATCTGGAGCTGAACATGTAAATTATTCATTGCTGAACAATAAGCTTTTAATCCATAGAATACACCCAGCAATTCTAAGTAATTTATATCATGCGTGTGCAGGATTAAATCCTCTTGCACACTCCATCTACCACCACAGCTAGACTCGCTGTCCGTGGCTCCCCATCCCAAAGCACTCACATCTGTTTGTAAAACCACTGAAGGTTATTGAACCAAAATGTTTTTGGTAGTTTGTGCAATATTGATGATCCACCATTGTAATTCGGTGATGGCTTTGGCTGGCAACTGCATAGGTCTATCGAAATTACCTGCATGTTCTTTAAATGCTTGTTCTCAAGCTCATTGCAGACTTTGATAGTGCAGGGGTCCAAACTCCACTGCAGGGAAAGCCGCCACCAATTTACCAATGACACTGGCTACTTCCCGGATGGAGGGTTGTTGTTTTTCAGCGAGACTGGTACAGACCTCCCTGATTTCAACAGCCTTGGCCGAAGGCAAAGTCACTGACATATCAACTGAATCAATGACAAACCCCAAATAAACAATTTTTTGGGATGGCTCTAGCTTGGATTTTGTTGGATGGACAAGAAACCCTAACCTCTCAAACAGGTGTTTGGTTGCTGAAATTGACTCCTCAGCTGTTTCCTGAGTGTTGCTTATAATTAAAATATCATCTAGATAAGCCATCACAATGTGATTCTGGGCATGAAGTAGCGCCAGAACTGGTTTTAACAATTTTGTGAACAACCTAGGAGCTGAGGTTAAGCCATTGGATAATGCTTAATTGCCACAGCTGTCCCATCCAACTAAATTTCAAGTATCTTCGGTACTGATGATGAATTGGTACTGAACAATATGCTTCTTTCAGATCTATGGTTGCCATATATCAACCTTCTGATAACAGCTGTTTAGCAGTATTGAAGGTGTCCATTTTAAAATGCCTATACTGGACATAGGAATTTAACTGGGTTAGATCCAGAATGACTCGACACCCACCATCATTTTTCTATCTGGGGAATATATTGGACACAAATTGTTGAGGATGGTATGTCGTCCTCTCAATTTCCCCTTTTTGGAACAAAACTCCAATTTCTCTATTTACCTGCCGAGTTTCCGGTCCAGAAAAAAACAATTAGGCATATTTTGTGCAAGTGGATGAGTTCCTGACATAAACTCTATTCGAGACCCTGAGACAGTGTCCAGTATAACCAGATCAGATGTTATGCAGCACCATTCATCATAAAATAACTGTAACCTACCCCCAACCGGAGGTTGTTCCCCAGAGGATTTATCCTGGACTGAATGAATCACCCGTACCTCCATAGTCGACCTTGGTGTTCTTGTCCTTCTCGCCATGCTAGGGTTGTAGTTGACGTATACAGGTGGGTAATAACTCCATCCCACTGACCCACTCTGCTTGGCCCTGCCCCCAGATCTGACCCCTGTCATGTCGAAAACGACCTGCGAGGTGGCATCTTGGTAGAAGTGACGTAAGTCTTCATGAGGCCTATCATCTTGGCCTCTTCTTCCAGGTCTTTGACTTGTTTGAGCAGGTCCTAGCCAAATAAATAATTTGGCACTTGAATATTGGACGACCTGCATAGAGCTGCAAATCTTAGTTTTAGTGTCGGCTTTATAGCTATCATCTGGATGCAATTTACTTCAAAATATGCATTGCACAGCAGAGCCAACATATCCTGCTGTGTGCCGGACATCGGTGCCCCTCACATCGGTGCCCCTCGGCTCATTTTGCCAAAAGCCATGATGCCTGCCCCAACCAATTTGAGGAGTCGCTGGAATCGGATCTCTTGTCCACGCATCGTTGCACTCATTTGTGCCCAGATAGCAGAGTTCACTTTGAGCGACGCACAATTCACAGGTGTTATATATCGGGTGGCTGATTGTTCCATTATAGAATCTTGTAGCTGGTGAGAGGCCATGTAGTTGATGTTGGCCGCCAGGTTTTCCTCCATGACTTTACGAGTACCTTCCGGAATGGCAAAGTTTCTTGCTACATCCGGGACACCTGGAGCATGGCTCATGTACTTTGGTGTGTGCCCAAAAGCAGTGACACCAACTTCAGGGTCAGGCTCCTCCTGCCCTGGCTCACCCGAGTCTTGCTCCAGGCAGGTCTCTACCAGCCCTAAACAAGGTGCTGGCGACAGTGATTCCTACTGATAATTCATAAGCGGCATAGTCTTCTTCGCTATATGGGCCTCTATGTGAGGCTGTCTGGGGAATCCCAGGGGCATTCGACCCCGATTGAAATATTTCATGGCTCATTAAAGTTTGGAGCATTTTTTCCATCTGATCGAGCCGTCCCCATACCTTTTAATTAGAAGGAGTGGAGTCTTCCTCATCAGACCCATCGGATAAGAAGGGCCTGAGAGATTTTCTTTTGGCCTTCCTCCCTGGTGGAGTGGCCTCAGTGCCCTGAAGCACTGGAACTAACGGACGCAGTTGAGCTGCCGGTAGACCAGCAGCCGGTGTCGGAGCCGGCGTTATTGCAGCCGGTATCTCCCGACCCGATCTGCGAGCACTAACCGCGGGCCCGCGCGTTACGCTCCTACAACGGACAGAGTTTAAATACCCGCAGGAAAAGTTTTAAATTCACTTACCTGCCGAATTACTACTTACCGCTGGTGGAGCTGCGCTCTCCAGCCCGTCCGTGCGCCATGCGTCAGACGTAATGACACGCATGCGCCTGGTGGGGCTTCTTCACGTAGTCACTCACATGACTCCGAAGTAAAATGAAAACTAGATATATTTGCAATATTGCAGGACCTATGATAATGGCCTGTCCCGCTTACTCAACCTTTTCGGCGACTGTGGCACCCGTTATAGGTCGGCGAAAAATTTCAACGTTGAAAATTCAGCGGCGACCAGAAAGACGCTACGACTCTTTGGAGATCTCTCACGATCATAGGAGACCTCTCACAACCATACAGGCGACCCCTATGGTTGTGAGAGGTATCCAAAGAGTCGTAGCGTCTTTCTGGTCGCCGCTGAATTTTCAACATGTTGAAAATTTCCGGTGACCTAAGACGGGTGCCGGCAGTGGCCGGAAAAGGTCGCATGTGCGACAGGCCCTTTAGTGTAACCAGTAGGATATTCCCAATTCAACAAAAGCAGAAATATTACCAGCATTTGTTGTCAAGGAATACAGTTGTAGCTAGATATATTAAACTTAGGTGTTTTTAAATGTTAGGAGTTAATCTACACTGAAATGCTCTGCATGTTGTTTTGTTATTTGGAATATACTTCATTCATAAGTTGCAGGTGTTACCGAGAGCAAAAAAAAGCTAATAGGCGAAAGGTAGATAGGAGAAAGAAAACAAAAAATTAGCTAGCAGCAGGAGTTTTGCACTCACAATTGCACAATGATAATTTATTGTACTCCATTTTTGAAAACAAGTTATAAAGCCCGATAAGCCCGAAATGAAGGTGAAGAGCCAGGTATTTTGGGAGGAATTTTATTAGCTGTTGTTCTCTTGTCCAGTCGGGTCTGCAAGAGAACAATCGCGCCTAAGCCCCTGCCCTCTATCCCTGTAGCTAAGGGCTGCCCCCGGACTAGTGCCGAGGGGTTCGATAGTGGAATGGCCTGACCCTTGCGAGCCGCCACAGGACCCCATCCCCCCCCCCCCCAGATCAGGAGGCACGAAACGCACCGGCAGGTGTACAACCCGACCGGACCGCGTACGGAAGTCGGCCGACAGAGGGGCCGGTGGAGGCACAGGTGGAGGGAGCCATGAAGGGGGGGCGACTTAGTGGCGAGGCTGGGCAACCAGCACTGGCTGGTCAATGTCCAAATGTGCCGGCTTTAACCGGTCAATCAACTCAGCCTCCGGCCGGCCCCCCATGTCCAACACAAAGGTTGTCTGTCCGTGCTCCAGCACTCAGAACGGACCTTCATACGGCCTCTGGAGCAGCGTCCGGTGGGTGACAGGACGCAGGAAAACATAGGGGCAGTCCCGGAGGGCCGATGGCACGTGCGGGCAGAATGTTCCATTGTGGGACGTCGGCACAGGTGCGAGCCAGCCAACCCGCTCGTGAAGGCACTGTAGTGTGGATGAGGGTGGTCCCTGCTGCCACGGCGCGGACGGCACGAACTCCCCGGGCACCGTGAGCGGCAACCTGTAAACGCGCTCTGCTTAAAATGAGGCCAAGTCCTCCTTAGGCGTAATTCGGATGCCCATCAAAACCCACGGCAGTGCGTCCATCCAGTCCGGGCCGGAGAGTCGCGCCTTCAGCGCTACCTTGAGCTGCCAGTGGACCTCTCCACCAGGCCGTTTGCCTGCGGGTGATAGGCCGTGGTGTGGTGCAGCCGCACACTCAACAGTTGGCCAACCACAGCTCAGAGGTGAACTGTAGCTCCTGGTCCGAGGAGATGTCCACCAGCACCCCAAAGCAAGTAACCCAGTGTGCGGACAATGCACGAGCGCATGTAGCTGTCGAAGAATCGGCCAGCGTTATGGCTTCCGGCCACCGCGTGAAGCAGTCCACCACTGTGAGGAGGTGGGTGATGCCCCGGGACAGAGGGAGAGGCCCCACAATGTCCATGTGGAGGTGGTCGAACCGCCGTCGTGGTAGACTGAACTCCTGGAGGGCCGCCCGGACGTGGCGCTGGATTTTTGCCATCTAGCACGGAATGCAGGTGCGGGCCCAGTGGCCAACCTGCTTGCCAGACCATGCCACATGAACCGAGCAACCACAAGTGCCGTCGTCGCCCGGATGGATGGGTGAGCCAGCCCGTAGATCACGTCGAAAAACCTCCAGCGCCAGGCGGCAGGGACGATGAGGCGCGGCTGACTGGACGACACATCGCAAATTATTGTTGCTCCTCCAGGGCCGAGAGGGACATTCTCAAGGTGAAAACCGGAGATGGCAGTCCGGTAGGCGGGCATCTCACCGTCAGTGAGCTGAGCCTCCGCTAGGGCAGACTAGTCAATGCCGGGCGCCACCTCGAAAACGGTGTCGACGGCGGAGCGGGACAACGTGTCGGCAACCCGGTTCTCCATCGTTCAATGAAGCAAATAGAAGTGGTGTACTCCGAGATGTACGCCAACTGCCGCTGCTGCCGTGCGGACCAGGAGTCGGAAACCTTTGCCAGGGCGAAGGTGAGCGGCTTGTGGTCCATGTAAGCGGTGAATGGGCTGCCCTTCAGGAAGTAGCGGAAGTTGTGCACCGCCAGGTACAGAGCCAGGAGCTCATGGTCAAATGCGCTGTACTTCCTCTGGGCGTTGTTGAGGTGCCGGCTGAAGAAGGCCAGGGGCCGCCAACCCTTGTCCGTCAGTTGTTCCAGCACGGCACCAACCGCCGTCTCCAAGGCGTCCACCGTAAGGGCGGTCGGGGCATCCTCCCGCAGGTAAATCAGCAGCGCAGCCCAAGCAAGGGCCTCCTTCGCGCCGTCAAATGCCGCCACTGCCTCGCCGGTCCACTCGACGTCCTTACGCCTACCTGCCAGAAGATGATACAGTGGCCGCTTGATGTGGATGGCGGATGACACAAAACGGTGATAAAAGGCCACCATGCTGACGAACTCTTGCAGGCCTCGCACAGTGTATGGACGGGGAAACCGGCCGATGTCGTCGCCCCTGTCCGGCAGTAGAACCGCGCCTTGTAAAGTCACGCAGTGGCCGAGGAAGTCGATGGTGGTCATCCCAAAATGGCACTTCGCGAGGTTCACAGCCAAACCATGCTCACTGAGCCGCTGACAGAGCTGCTGGAGGTGGGCACAGTGCTCCTGCCACAAGCGGCTGGCCACCAAGATGTCGTTGAGGTAGACGAACACAAACTCAAGACCGCGACACACCCCGTCCATGAACCGTTGAAATGCCTGTGCTGCATTCTTAAGGCCGAACGGCATCCGCACAAACTCGTACAATCCAAATGGCGTAATGATTGCCATCTTGGGCACATCCTCCAGGTGGACCGGGATCTGGTTATAGCCCAGCACCAAATCTACTTTTGAGAAGATAGTAGCCCCGGCCAAATGGGCGTTGAAGTCCTGGATGTGGGGCACGGGGTATCGGTCTGCGGCGGTAGCGGCATTCAGCCGCCAATAACCTCGCAAGGTCGCCAGCCCCTGCTTGCCTTGGGGACCATATGGAGTGGGTACGCCCATGGGCTGTTCAAAGAGCAGACGATCCCCAAGGACTCCATCATACAGAACTCCCGCCATGCCAGACGTAGCTTATCAGGCGGCAGTCGGCATGCTTGTGCGTAGAGGGGTGGGCCGGTAGATGATATGAAATGCACCACCCCATGCTTGGGGGTCGATGACCGGAACTGTGGGGTCAGGATGTACGGGAACGCAGCCAAGACCCGAGCAAAACGGAAACCACAGACGACAGGGGGCGTGCAATTGGCTCATCCAGACATAGCGCGATTGGCTCCATCGTGGCGGCGTGGACCAAGTGCTGCCGCCTGACGTCCACCAGGAGGGAGTGAGGCCAGAGGATGTCGGCACCGAGCAATGGCTGGGAGACATCGGCAATGGTAAACTGCCACGAGAAATGACAGAAATTACAAAAACGATCTGGACCATGTGAACCCCATACGTACGGATGGGACTGCCATTCGCTGGGGTGAGGAAGGACCCCTGCTTACCGGAACTAATGTCCGCCAGCAGGATGCTTAGCTCCGCCGTGGTATCCACGAGGAAGCGACCCCCGGAGCGCTGATCCCAGGCGAAGAGGCGGTGAATCTAGCCGGCCCCGGCGTTTCCCGGAACGTGCATGGCTGGTGGCATTGTCGTGCTGCAGCACCCCAGCGCTGGTGATAATAGCACCAGTGCCTCTTGCCGGTGGCGATTGGAGCTGGCTGATGCGGGACTGCAGGTGCCGGTACCTGTCACGGCCATGGGGGGCAATCGCACAGTCCTCCGGAGTGCAGCTGTCACTCCCTCCACAGCTCCCCCGACCAACCGGAGGAAATCGGGCACTTCCGGAGTGGCGGCTAGCGCGCTGACGTCATCCCAGTGCGCCATCTACAGCGTATCAGCGCGCCTGCCGAGGGCCCGGGTGTTGGCGAACAAAGCGTCGGTGAGCTGCAGGCAGATGTCGGCCGGCAACAGATGCAGGTAAATATACTCAAACTCCAGGAGCACGACCATTTCGTTAAGGAGGCTTGATGAAGGAGCCTAACAGCCCGTTCCATCCGGCTGAGCCCGTAAACCTGGAGCAGGAGCATCTTAGGACCGAGATATTTCTCGGCAGCCGGTGGGTCTTCGAGGAACTCAGTGACTTCTCTGGCCCTGTCCTGGTCGAGTGCTCCAACCAGGTAGAAGTAGCGGGTGTCGTCCGCCGTAATGCCCTGCAGATGAAATTGGGCCTCCACCTGCTGAAACCAGACGCGAGGCCGGGTAGTCCAGAATGTAGGTATTTTAACAGAGACCGCGTCGAGAAACAGAGCCTGGTCAGCCTGTGAGGTGGATGGACAGGCGGCTCTGTCTTTTGACTCCATTACGACGCCAATGGAGCGTCGAGGTCACCAATGTGGCGCGGCGATAAGCCCAAAATGAAGGCAAAGAGCCACGTATTTCGGGAGGAATTTTATTAGCTGTTGTTCTCTTGTCCAATCGGGTCTGCAAGAGAACAATCGCTCCTAAACCCCTGCCATTTATCCCTGTAGCTAAGGGCTGCCCCGGACTAGTCCATTCCCATGCCGAGGCGTTCGATAGTGGAATGGCCTGACCCTTGGGAACCGCCACATTTTAACCTAATTTACAGCTTATCCCCTTGGTTACCCTAGTTTTACCCTATCAGAGACGTTGACCTCACCCACCCTCCCTGCAGCTTTACAAGCTTAATTTATCTCCTTTTCAATTCAAAAGGGTTTGTAATCTGAAGAATCACCCGTCTTAACTTCCCACAGATGTGGCTTGCTTGCTGAATATTTCCAATATTTTCTGTTTTTATTTTGGATTTGCTGCAACTGCTGTGTTTTTAATTTCGAGGATTTCAATTGCATAGATAATTTTATGAACAGCACATTCATTTATTTCTCCCATTTTGGGCTATTTTGATAGCGGCCATTAGTAATTTTCCTGTCTTGAACCTAGACTTTGATTTTAATAAACTGTAAGTAACTAAGTAAGTTTATTGGTCAAGTATTCACATACAAGGAATTTGCCTTGGTGCTCCGCCCACAAGTAACAACATGACATACAATGACAGCCACGATGACTCAGAAAATACTAAACATTAATAATAATAAAACATTAATGATAAAACACCATTGATTAAGCATGTGAACCAACAAAATACCAGATCAAAGGGAGGCTACAGATTTTTGGCTGTTGAGTAGAGCGACTACTCGTGGATAAAAACTGTTTTTATGTCTGGCTGTGGCAGCTTTGACAGTCCGGAATCGCCTTCCAGAGGGAAGTGATTCAAAGAGTTTGTGGCCAGGGTGAGAGGGATCAGAGATGAACTTGCCTGCTCGCTTCCTGGCCCTTGCAGTGTACAGTTCATAAATGGAGGGAAGGTTGCAGCTAATAACCTACTCTGCTGATCGGATGATTCGCTGCAGCCTCCAGGTGTCGTACTTGGTGGCTGAGCCAAACCAGACCATGATGGAGAAGGTGAGAACAGACTCTACAATGGCAGTGTAGAATAGTAAGATTAAACGAGAACTTACCAGTTTGACGTTTGATCTTTATTTTATGAGGAGTAACGATGAGGGATTACGTGAAGAAGCCCCGCCTGGCGCTAGAACGGCATACTTCAAAGCAGCGGCATGAAAAACACAGAACATAATAGCCGGAGTAAGATAGTAAGGCTTCTCATAGATTTAGAACTACCAGATGATCATTTATTTTAGGAGGGTGGGGAGTGGAGGGCACGTAATCCCTCATCGTTACTCCTCATAAAATAAAGATCAAACTTCAAACTGGTAAGTTCTCGTTTAATCTTACTATTTTACCGGAGTCACGTGAGTGACTACGTGAAGATTTTGAAGCTTCTGTGTTTTCCATGTCGTAGAATTCTTCCATACGACAGCCCGGCTAGGTCAACACATACATGAGTAAAAACCTTTTACCAGACCAGTTTCAGTTCTTTCCATAAATTTTTTAATGATAAAAGAACATATAATAACCCCTTTTTTACATCTGGGGAAAACCATTACAAAGTGATAAAAGATATAAGTGATAACATAATCAATAATTTCAATTGATAGTGAAACAAAGCAGGTGATTATAGTGAACCCAACACCGCGTGTCCAAAGCCTGTCATTGTGTGAACAGGTTTATTGTAGAACTTTGAAAAAGTTTCTTCTTTACACCACCCTGCGGTTTCTAAAATATGTTCGAGTGGCATGTCCTGTAACTTCGCCGCGGACGTAGCTGCTGCCCTGGTGGAGTGAGATTTGAACACAGTGTCAATCCCTGCTAAAAGTAACACCTGTTTTAACCACCTCGAAATTGTTTGCACTGAAGCTTTTGTGTGTGATTTCTTATGCGTAATCATTAATGTTTTTTCATTACCTCGAAGAGTTTTGGTAATTTTTATATATTGGTTCAAATGTTTAACTACACACAATGTTGGATCAATAGGGTAAGCTTGAAACATTACCTTTGCTCCAGTTCTTCCTGGTCTGCTTTGTTTGATCAGATCGTAAACATAAAACACAATGTTATCTGTAGCCACATGCATACAGTCTAAACGTAGCAATTGTAATGTTTGCACCCTTTGAGCTGAAACTAATGCCATTAACATTACTAATTTAAATGTTAACTTTTCCAATGATAAAACTTCGATTGGAGTCCATTGCCTGAGTAGAGTAAGTACAATGCTGACATCCCAAATTTCTGTATATCTTGGTTTGGGTGGATTTTTGTTAAAGATTCCTTTCATAAATCTCGATATTAATGGATGTGATCCAATTGATTTTTGATCAGAGATTTGTCCTAAATAGGATGACAATGCACTACGTGCACTATTAATAGCACTATAACTTAAGTGCTGTTCAAAATGCAGCTCGGCAAGGAACTCCAATATGTTTGCAATGTTCACAGTATGATAGGATATATTTGATTGTCTACAAAATTTTTCCCATTTCTTTATATGTGTCATATATTGTCTCTGGGTGCTATCTCGCCATGATGCGACTATAATATCCATAGTCCTATCCGACAATCCAAGCTCTTGTAGTGGTCTGGTCAAAACCTGCAGATTAACAAATTCATATAAGCATGTAATGGATGAATTTCCTTGGTCACCGGTTTTATTAACAAATCACTGCTGCTAGGAATTGACATATATGGTTCTTTAATCATGTTTAACATTAATGGGAACCATGGTTGTGTCGGCCAATTTGGAATCACCAACAATCCCGTGGCAGAATCTTGTTCTATTTTCTTCAGACATTGCTGAACCAGAGCAAATGGCGGAAAAGCATAAAAGAACATATTCCCCCAATGCAATGAAAAAGCATCTACTGCTACTGCATCTGGATCTGGTTCCCAAGACACATATTTAGGTAATTGATGATTTAATCTTGATGCAAATAGATCAATGTCTGGTAACCCATATTGAATCACAATTTTACTGAAAATTACTGGGTTCAACATCCATTCTGTGTTATCTTTAAACACCCTTGATCTATTGTCTGCCACCACATTGTATTTACCTGGGATATAATTCGCGAAATCCAAATTTGGTGCTCAATACACCACTGCCATATCTGATTGACCAGACAATCACATGATACTGATCTGACTCCCCCCATGTGATTAATATATGCAACAGCTGTTGTATTGTCTAATTGTATTAGTACATGCAGATTCTTTTTTGTAGAACAATAGGCTTTTAATCCATAAAATGCCCCCAATAACTCTACATAGTTAATACCATATGTTTGGAGAAACATTTCCTCTTGGACAGTCCATCTGCCCCCACAGCTGGTAAATGAATCTGTCGCCCCCCCATCCGAGAGCACTAGCATCTGTTTGTAAAGTTACTTCAGGCTGTTGTATCACAATGTTTTTAGCAGCTTGTGGGACATTTTCAATCCACCATTGCAATTCCAATAAGGCATTTTTTTGTTAATTGCATAGGCCTATCAAAATGGCCTGCTCTCTTTTTTAGAGCTTTTATTTTATCTCTTTGCAGGTTTTGGTAATGTAATGGACCAAATTCCACTGCAGGAAATGCTGCTACTAATTTCCCAATAACTTTTGCTACTTCCCGGATGGAGGGATAAGGTTTGTGCATAAGACCCCTGCAGGCCATTATAATATCATCAATCATATCTGTTGGCAAAGTTACTAACATAGTAACTGAGTTGATCACAAACCCCAAATAGTTAATTGACTGTGTTGGCTGCAGCTGGGATTTAATTGGATGAATCAAGAACCCTAATTTCTCAAATAAGGTTTTAGTTGCTGAAACTGATTTTTCAGCTGATTCCTGATTACAATTGATGATTAAAATGTCATCCAGATAAGCCATAACGATGTGCTTTTGTGCTCTTAATTGTGCTAAAGCTGGTTTCAACAGCTTTGTAAAGAGCCTGGGAGCTGAACTTAACCCATTTGGTAAAGCTTTAAGTTGCCACAGCTGTCCCAGCCAATTAAATTTTATATATCTTCGAAAAAATGGGTGTATCGGTACTGAATAGTACGCGTCCTTTAAATCAATTGTGGCCATATAACAACCTGCTGACATCAAATGTCTTGTAGTATTGAATGTTTCCATCTTAAAATGTTTATACTCGACAAATGTATTAAAATTTGTAAGGTCCAGAATAATTCTGCAACCACCATCTTTTTTACTTCTTGGAAATATATTTGACACAAATTGATGTTCATGTTCAACAGTTTTTTCAATAACACCTTTTTTAAACAATTTGTCAATTTCCACATTAATCTCTGCCTCTTCAATTGCAGAAAACATGAAACCATAAGCAGGTTTATTTTGTACCGGAGATTTAACACCTTCTTGAAATGTTATAATAGCTCCTGAAACTGTTTGTAAAATAAACTGATCAGATGTGATGGCAAGCCACTCATCATAAAACATTTGTAATCTCCCTCCAACTGGAGATTCGTCCACAGTTTCTTTAGGAATTGAATAAATTTTTTGTACCTCTCCATATGAACGTGGCGGTCTCCTTCTCCCCGTATACGGGTGAACATTAGGCTGTGTCGGATGGTAATATTTTCTTATCATATTCTTGCCTCTGTTTCCGAAATCAAATCCCCTTCTTGACGAAAAAAACATTTTTTGCCCAAAAACGAAAGGTCTCATGTGGCTAATAGATTTAGCCCCTTCATCCATTTCTCTTATTTGTTTAGGCAGGTTCTCTCCAAACAGATAACCAGGAGCTTGAACACCGCTTGATCGACACAGACTTGCAAATCTTGGATGAAATATGGGCCGAATCGCAATTTTCCTCATACAATTATTTTCATAGAAGGAATTGCACAATAAGCCCAAAGTATCTTTTTGGATTTTAACCATTTCCGACCCTTCCATTTGCCTTCCATAGGCAGTAATGGCAGCTGAAATCAGTTTGAGGATTCTTTGACATCTTATTTCTTGTCCTCTCATGCCTGGAGACATAGGCGTCCATATAGACGGATTAACTGTAGGTACCTTCAATGAGGTGTAATTATCGGTGTTTTATATAATTCTGCTGTTTCAACCATCACAGAATCTTGAAGTTGGTGAGATACCATATAGTTAATATTGGCAGCTAGGTTTTCTTACATAGCCTCACCACTTCCTTCCGGTATAGCAAATTCTTTTGCCACATCAGGCACATCTGGCCTTTTCTTTTTTATTCGTGGTGTGCACTCATAATCCACATCACCACTTGCAGGGTCTGACCTTTGCAGCCCGGATACACTTGGAATTATATCCAATGAGACTTCCTCCGCCCTTAATCCTGGGTCTGGAGTTTCAAATTCCCAATTTGGCACATAGGCATATTCTGGATATTCAAACCCCTCAGGGTCATTTTGGGGAACGTCTGGGTACTGTGACCCTTGTCTCATTATATTCTGGAGTACTTTCTCCATATGCTCCATTTTAAGCCATATAGCTTTATTATCCGGAGGACTTTCATTATCAGAGTCATTATCAGAAACCACGGGCCTCACGGATTTCTTTTTACTTTTTCTAGGAACATTTTCCTCCGTGGTCTGTATTTCTGGAGAAATTATAGTCTCACTTACGGGTAAATCAACGGCCACCGGTATCGGAACCGAATCCGCACTAAACTCTTGCCCCGACTCTTTAGCTTCACCCCGGGACGATCTTTTTACCCGTGAAATTTTTCTTTGAGACTTCTCCATTTTGCCTTTTTTATTATCTGGCTAAATCATTACGCCAGCGTGACTCTGATTTTACTTTCGCTTTTGCTGGTTCTACCAGCGTAGTGTCTTTTTTCCCAGAACGTCCCCTCTTTCCTTGCACTTACCTGCGGGTCCGTTCCGACCGCTGCAAGGAGCTGCGCTCTGCAGCTCTTGCTTCAGCCGTCAGCGTCGACGTAATGCCGTTCTAGCGCCAGGCGGGGCTTCTTCACGTAGTCACTCACGTGACTCCGAAGTAAAATTGGACCATCATTGCCTGTAGCAGATTGTGCTTCCTCAGCTGCCGCAGGAAGTACATCCTCTGTTGTGCTTTTTTGACTGTGGAGTCGATGGGTGCCCCCCCCACTTAAGGTCTTTGGAGATGATGGTTCCCAGGAACTTAAAAGACTCCACAGATGTGACTGTGGTGTTGTTGATAGTGAGTGGGGTGAGGGGAGGGGGAGCTCACTTAAAGTCTACAATCAATTCCACTGTCTTAAGAGCATTGAGCTCTAGGTTGTTACTACGACACCAGGGCGCCAGCTGTGACACTTCCTGTCTGTAGGCAGATTCCTCCCCGTCCTGGATCAGTCCAATCAGGGTTGTGTCATCCGCAAACTTGAGAAGCTTGACAGAGGTGTCTGTGGAGGTGCAGTCGTTGGTGTAGAGGAGAGGAGAGAGTTCTCAGCCTTGCAGTGCTCCTATGCTGTGCGTTTGTGGGTTCGAGATGTGCTTTCCCAGCCTCATATGCTGCTTCCTGTCTGTCAGGAAGCTGGTGATCCACCGACAGAGGGGTTCAGGCACAGTCAACTCGGAAAGTTTGGAGTGTAGTAGCTCTGGCACAATGGTGTTCAACGCAGAGCTAAAATTAACAAACAGGATCCTTGCATAGGTCGCCTGGCGGTCTAGGTGCTGTAGGATGAAGTGCAGGCCCAGGTTGACTGCATCATCCACATTGGCCCGATATGCAAACTGCGGAGGGTCCAGCAGGGGGTTTGTGATATTTTTCAGCTTGGCCAGCACAAGCTTTTTGAGTGTCTTCATGACTACAGATGTCAGTGCGACAGGCCTGTAGTCATTAAGACAAGTAATCCTTGCCTTTTTGGATTACATGCTTAATTACAGAGGATTATAGTGATGATCGTTCATATAATCTGCTTTTTAATAAGTAATTTGCATTGTATAATAACATTCGTGAACAGTTTCCACTATCAATTAATCGATAAATGTAAGTAGTAAACTCACAGATAAGTGACTTTAGACTTTAGAAATACAGTGAGGAAACAGGCCCTTCAGCCCAACGAGTCAGCGTCGACCAGCGATCACCCTATACACTAGCATTATCCTACTCACTAGGGACAATTTATGATTTTTTTACTGAAGTCAATCAACCTTACAAACTGTCATGTCTTTGGAATATGGGAGGAAACCAGAGCACCGCGCAGAAAATCCACCCTGTCACAGTGAGAAAGTACAAACTCCTTACAGACAGCACCCATAGTCAGGATCAAACCTGGGTCTCTGGTGCTGTAAGGCAGCAATTCAACTGCTGCGCCACTGTGCTGCCCCATTGACTATTGAGATCATTTGCACCAATCAGCTTCTAAGATTTACTTTTGATCAACTAACTCAGTAATGACCAGTTGAACATACCTATAAATATTTTAACCTGGCCAGTTCACAACCTCTATGCAATACACAAGATTATAGGACATGGGAGCAGAATTAGGCCATTTGGCCCACTCAAGTCTGCTCCACCATTCAATCGTGGCTGATCTATTTTTCCCTCTCAACCCCAATCCCCTGCTTTCCCTTGGTAAAAAAAAAGACTTGGCCTCCACAGCCGTCTGTACCACTGAATTCCACAGGTTCACTACTTCCACCTCCAACTAAAGACATTCCTCCTCGTCTCCATGCTAAAGGTACATCTTTTATTTTGAGGTTGTGCCCTCTGGTCCTAAACTCTCCCACTTGAAACATCCTCTACACATCTACTCTATCTAGGTCTTTCATTATTCAGTAGGTTTCAATGAGACAACCCCTCCCCCTCATTCTTCTGAACACCAGTAAGTACAGGCCCAGAGCGATCAAACACTCTTCATACATTAACCCAAATTTACTTTGGAGTTCGTGTGAGTGACTACACGAAGAAGCCCCGCCAGGCGCATGCGCGTCATTACGTCCGCGCATGTCGCACCGAACGGGCTGGAGAGCGCAGCTCCACCAGCGGTAAGTAGTAAATTGCAGGTAAGTAGTTTTAAACAACTTTTCCTGCTCTATTTAAGCTCCGTCAATCTGGCTCATGGAGTCAATAGGAGTTGGTGTAAAGACGGAATGTTCATGTAGGAAAGTCCGTAACAAGCGAGGATCCAGCGGGGATGCGGATTCACGCATTCGATCGGGTGTAGAGATAAGACCGGTAACGCCGGTTCCGATACCGGCTGCCGTTACACCGACAACGGACTAGCTGTAGCAGCTCCAGTGTCTCAGCAAACTGAGGCCACTGCACCTAGAAAAGCTAAACGAAAGTCTAGCAGACCCGTTTTGTCAGACGGGTCTGAAGAAGAGGACGACTCCCCTCCAGATACAAAAAGAATGTGGGGGAGATTTCAGAAAATGGAACAAATGCTCCACACTATAATTAACCAAGGGTCAAAGGCCCCATTAATTCCACAGGCAGCTCTAGGCCCATATGGAGAAGAATATGGAGCTTATATACAAGGGGATTTCCTTCCAGCGCCTTGTTTAGGACTGAAGATGCCTCCCTGGAGTATGACTCGGAGATGCGGGGCAGGAGGAAACTGACCCTGAGTCTGGTGTCACTGCTCATGGGCATACACCAGAGCACAAGAGCCACGCTCCGGGTGTACCGGACTTAGCAAGCAGTTTTGCTATTCCGGAAGGGACTGGTGAGGCAATGGATGAATGCTTAGCCAACGACGTGAATTATCTAGTGTCTCACCAGCTCCAACAATCCGTGATGGAGGAATCCACCGGTAAATACAAAACGCCCGTCAATTGTGCATCACTCAGGCTGCCCACTGTAAACCCGGCAATTTGGGCACCCATGTGCATCTATGAGAGGACAGGAAGTTCGCTTTCAGTACGTCCTCCAGCTCGTGGCGGCAGGCATTACTGCGTTCGGCAGGTCAGTTCAAGGAAAACTGATGACAACAACTCAAAATGACACGTTGGCCCTCTTCAGTAATGCTTTCTTTGAAGTGAACTGCATCAGAAAGATCGCAATCCGGCCAACATTAAATCCAAAGTTTGTGGCTTTATGCAGGGCTACTAATATTTAACCGACTGACTATCTATTTGGGTCAGACCTCATAAAACAAATTTGTGACATTGATGATGAAGCTAAAACCATCGGATTAATGAAACCAGCCGTACCGAGAACGCCATTTAGGAAGCCTACTATGACGTACAGAAGGTCGGATCCAGGTGCTGGGGACAAGTGGAGGGAGGCCAGTCCAACGGTTTTATCCACTGGTCCAGACCAGCAACAACCCCGATATCGGTAAAAGGAGAACTTACAAGCCGATGATGGAGGTACAGGAAAATTCTGTGGATGAGGTTTCTGATGTACCACCTCCTATTGGAGGTAGATTACAGTTTTATCATGAATGGTGCTGCATGACATCTGATCGGTTTATATTAGCTACTGTGTCAGGTTCTACAATTGAGTTTGTCTCAGGAATAGATCCACCTGAACAGTACAAGCCTAAAAGAGTGTTGGTGTTTTATGCTCCAGAGACTCAGCAGGTACACGAAGAGATTAATAATTTATGTAAAAAAGGGGTGATTGAGAGGACGGTTTACCATCCTCAACAATTTGTGTCTAATATTTTCCCCAGACCTAAAAAAGATGGGGGTTGTAGAGTTATTCTGGACCTTACTCACTTAAATTGCTATGTTCAATATAGGCATTTTAAAATGACACCTTCGTTACTGCTAAACAGCTGTTATCACAAGGCTGCTATATGGCAACATTAGATCTACAAGATGCATATTATTCAGTGCCAATTCATGATCATTATCGCAGATACTTGAAATTTAATTGGATGGTACATCTGTGGCAATACAGAGCATTGCCTAATGGATTGAGTTCAGCTCCTAGGTTGTTTACCAAATTGTTGAAACCTGTGCTGGGCCTATTAAGAGCCCATAATCACATTGTGATGGCTTATTTAGATGATATCTTAATTCTCAGCAACACTCAAGAGTCAGCAGAAGAGTCGGTTTCAGCAACCAAGAATCTGTTTGAAAGATTAGGGTTCTTGGTCCATCCAATTAAATCCAAGTTACAGCCATCCCAAACAATTGAGTACTTGGGGTTTGTCATTGATTCAGTTAACATGACAGTAACTTTACCGACAGCCAAGGTTGTGGATATTACAAATGTCTGTACTTGTCTTGCACAAAAGCTTTATCCCTCCATCCGAGAAATAGCTAAGGTGATTGGTAAATTGGTAGCAGCTTTTCCTGCAGTAGAGTTTGGACATTTGCATTATCAAAGTCTGCAGAGAACCAGAGAACAAGCACTGAAGCAGCATGCAGGTCATTTTGATCTCTGGCTGAATTGCAATGGTGGATTGTTAATGTTAGCCAAACTATCAAAACATTGTGGTGCAGGAACCTTCAGTGGTTTTACAGACCAATGTGAGTGCTCTGGGATGGGGAGCTACAGACAGCGAGTCTAGCTGTGGTGGAAGATGGAGTGTACAAGAAGATTTGATTCTCCACAAGCATTGGATTAATTATTTAGAGTTATTGGGGGCATTTTATGGATTAAAAGCATATTGTTCCACAATGACTAATCTACATGTTCAGCTCCAGATCGATAACACCGGCTGTGGCATACATTAATCACATGGGAGGAATAAGATCAGAGTCATGTGATAACTTGGCCACCCTCATGTGGCACTGGTGTATTTCAAGGAACATCTGGGTTTCAGCCATCTATCTACCGGATAGAGACAATGTGGTGGCAGACAATAGGTCACGAAAGTTCAATGACAATATAGAATGGATGCTAAATCCTGAAATTTTTCAAATGATTGTCAGCCGATTTGGGTTGCCAGATATAGATCTGTTTGCATCCAGGTTGAATCACCAATTGCCTAGATATGTTTCATGGGAACCTGGTCCAGGAGCAGTAGCGGTGGATGCATTCTCGCTACATTGGGGGCATTCATTCTTTTATGCTTTTCCCCCATTTTGTCTGATCAGGCAATGCCTTACCAAAATAAAGCGTGACTCCGCCTCAGGCGTTTTGGTGGTTCCAGACTGGCCAACACAACCATGGTTCCCATTAGTTCTCAGAATGATGACTCAGCCATTCATGATGATTCCCAGCTGCAGTACTTTGTTGGTGCATCCAGTGTCTGGAGAAAGTCACCCGTTACATGACCGTATTAATTTGTTGGTCTGCAGGTTCTGACCAGACAATTCCAAGGCCTTGGATTGTCGAACAGGATCATGGATATTATGACTGCAGCTTGGAGAGATAGCACTAAGAAACAATAAGTATCTCATATAAACAAATGGGAGATGTTTTGTGCAAAATCAGACATATCTTATACTGCAAGCATAACTGATGTGTTGGAGTTCCTTGCTATGTTGCATTTTGATGAGCACTCATCCTCCTAAGCCCAGATATACAGAAATCTGGGATGTCAGTATAGTTCTCACACTGCTTCGGCAATGGGCTCCAATTACGTCATTATCATTTCAGAAGTTAACATTTAAAATGGTTATGCTAATGGCGCTTGTCTCAGCGCAACGAGTACAAACATTACAATTGTTATGATTAAATTGCATGCAATTGTCTGAAGATACCATTACATTTTATGTCTATGATTTAATCAAACAAAGCAGGCCAGGAATGGCTGGAACAAAAGTGATCTTTAAAGCATATCCTGTTGACTAAACGTTATGTGTAATCAAACATTTACACCGATATATTGAGGTAACTAACAGTCTCAGGTTCTGAGACAGGACTGCTCATTAGTCATAAAAAAACATATAAAAGAGTGTCAGTACAAACTATTTCTAGATGGTTGAAACAGGTTCTGCATTATGCTGGAATAGACACTCATGTGTTTAAATCTCACCACCAACTTCAAGTGCAGTTTCATGCCACCAAGCAGGGTGCAAGGCCACCAAATTCAAGTGCAGTTTCATGCCACTTCAAGCAGGTGCACCCTGCTTGAAGTGGCATGAAACTGCACTTGAATTTGAGGCCACCAAATTCAAGTACAGTTTCATGCCACCAAGCAGGGTGCAAGGCCACAAAATTCAAGTGCAGTTTAATGCCACTTTAAGCAGGGTGCAAGGCCACCAAATGCAAGTGCAGTTTCATACCATTTCAAGCAGGGTGCAAGGCCACCAAATTCAAATGCAGTTTCATACCATTTCATGCAGGGTGCAAGGCCACCAAATTCAAATGCAGTTTCATACCATTTCAAGCAGGGTGAAACCACCATAAAACCACACAAAACACCACATAAACACCACACTCACAGTTGAGTAGACATTCAGTGTGTTCAGTTGATTCACAGCTCAGACAGAGTCGCGACCTCTCCCCCCCCCCCCCCCCCCCCATCTTGCAGAGACTGAGCCATACCCATACTTCAGGGTTTTATAATTCCTCCCACTGGAAAGGGCGTGGCCTTCATGGCGTGGTTGACAGGAGAGAGATTCTCAACATTTTTTAAACACTAATAACACTTTTATTTTTAATTGATGGGAAGAATCCTCTGCACCTGATGAGCGGAGGTGGACTGAGTAAGATGGCCAAAAATCACAGCCGTAAGTGGTAGCGTTTTATCTAAAATCAATATAGAGTGCAAACAGGAAGTTGTCAAGTTTAGTGGAATGTGGTGGCGCCTAACGGCAGTGGATTGACTACTGTGCGTCTGGCTTTTTTAAATTTTGTCCCGTTAGATGTATGTTTTAATTTTTATTATTTTTTAGCTGTGTATATGTGGGGGGGGGGGGGGGGGTGTGGGCGTAACCGTTTAATCTCTGCCCTGTACGGGGACCCGACTTTTTCCCTGTCGGGTCTCCGGTGTCGTTGGGCTAACATTGTGGAGCCGGCGGCGGCCTCCAACCAGAACCAACCTGGTGGCTCCAGTTGTGGAGCCTGCGGACTCGCCATCGCGGAGCTGGCCGACTTCGGAGCGGTGGCGCGCGGTTGCAACCTGACTTCGGAGCTTCAGAGGCTCCGGCCGCAGGCCCAGTGGACAGGAACATCGGGAGCTTGCAAGTCCATGGTGGGAGACCGCTTTTGGGAGCTCCCAGAACAGCAACTTCTACTGCCGGAATCGCAGGGTTTAAATGACTCAGAACAGGGCCTAACATCGCCCGGCGCGGCTAAAACGGCCGCAGGATTTGCCATCGCCCACCGGTGGCTTTAACATCGTGAGCTCCAGTCGACTCGAGGCTGCAGTTGGACTTCTGGAATGCGGGAGAAGAACAAAGGGAAGAGATAAGACTTTTGCCTTTCGTCACAGTGAGGAGGTGTGGAGATTCACTGTGATGGATGTTTGTGTAAATTGTGTTAAGTGTGTGTCTTGGTTTTTTTGTAATGTCATGACTGCAGGAATAAATTTTGTTCAAACCTTGTCTGTTTGAATGACAATAAAAGGCATTCTATTCTATTCTAATTAGACTTTTAATGCTGTGCTTTATTTCAAACCAACCACTACCAACAACCATTTGCTGTGCTTTATTTCAAACCAATCACCACCAACAACCATTTGCTGTGCTTTATTTCAAACCAAACACCGCCACCACGCATTTGCTGTGCTTTATTTCAAACCAACCACCTTTTCATTTACAAACCACATTAAGGACCCTCTCGCTCCCCCCATCTTGCAGAGACTGTGGCACTCAACACTTCTGAGTTTTATAGTCCCTCCGGAAGGGGCGTTGCCGTCAGGAGAGAGAATCTCAACATTTTTTAAACACTAACAACTCTTTTATTTTTCATTGATGGGAAAAATCCTCGTCCTGCACAGCGGAGGGGGACTTTGAGTAAGATGAGCAAAAATCACAATTGTAAGTGGTAGCGTTTTTTCTAAAATCAATATACAGAACAACAGGAAGCGGTCAAGATGAGACTTTTAGTAATATAGATATATACTAGACCAAGTGGGACCCGTTGGGTCCCGTTCCTCCAACGTAATATTCCACCTCTCACCATAACCCCCAACTGCGCAGGCGCAGCTGAGGTGTTCTGTTGTGACGTGAGTCACGGCATCCCTCCCCCAACTGCGCCTTGCCATCACAGCAACCCTCATCCAACTGCGCCTCGCCATCTTTCCTACCTCTATCCTTCTCCATTCCCCCTCATCCCCCAACACTCCGTCCACCCTCCCTGTTTATCCTGTCCTCCTCCCGTCCCCCGCTCCCTCCCTCACCTCTCCCTCCTTTCCCCTACCCTCAGTCACTCCCTTCCTCCCTCCATAACCCCTCTCCCCTCCCTACCCCCTCCTCTCCCTCTATCCCCCCTCCTCCCCCACTCTCCCTCCTCATTTCCCCAACTTTCCCTTCCCTCTCCCTTCCTAACCCCTCAATCCCCGCATACTCCCTTCTCACCTCCCCAGGATCTCGATGTAAACCACTGCCGGCCCCTTTTTCTCCAGCAGGGCGGCGATGAAGTTGTACTTGAAGTGGGGGTTGTCGGTGGGGCGAGCTTCCTGGAGGTGGGGGCTGTCGGGGGTGCGTCCTGGAGCCCGGGGAGGGCTTGAGGCGGGGCTGTTGGGTGGGGGGGTCGAGCGTCCTGGAGCCGGGAAGGGGGAGGGATGAGGCGGGGGCTGTTGGGGGGGGGGGGGGCGAGCTTCCTGAGTCGGGGAGGGAGAGGCTGAGGGTACCCGGTGCAGCCTCTCCCGGCCCCCTCATCGGCTCCAACCCCAACCCAGGACCGGGGGGGGGGGGCAGAAATTAAAATGGGAGGAAACTTACCTGTGGAGCCGTTGGGTCGCCGTTGTGATGGTAAACAAAGATGGCGGTCTGAAATTGTGCAAATGGCGCACTGAGGACCCGTTGGGTATTCTTTGTGACGCCTGTCAAGTAAAGATGGCTAGTGGGGGGCGGGACAAGTGGGGGCACTTTTTTTTTAAAGCTTTAAACATCACTGACGTAAAATATACCATCAATTTGAACAAAACTTGTTTAATTTACATCACAGAACAATTGTGAGTAAGGTTGGCCAATAATTATAGCGCTACCGTGTACCGCTTTTACACAAATACAAACCAGGAATGCAAACGGACAAACAAACAAGATGAGAGTTTTAGTACTATAGAGATAGAGATATAGAAAGATAGTTAGAAGACTAGACCAAGTGCGAACCCATTGGGCCCGTTCCCCCACCGCAACTGCAGGCGCGGCTGATGGGTTCTCGTTGTGACGCCAGAGATCCCCATTGTGATGCTAGTCACGGCAACTCTCACCCAACTGCGCAGGCGCAGCCGGCAAGTGGGAGGGTGACTGCGACGCAAAGCTGGAGCAACTCAGCGGGACAGGCAGCATCTCTGAAGAGAAGGAATCGGTGACGTTTCGGGTCGAGACCCTTCCTCTGACTCTTCTGAAACATCACCGATTCCTTCTCTCCAGAGATGCTGCCTTGTCCTGCTGAATTACTCCAGCTTTTTGTGTCTATCTTCGATTTAAACCAGCATCTGCAGTTCCTTCCGACACAGTTAAAAAAGCATACTCCAGTGACATTATTGTAAGCTGATTTGCATTTTTTACTTGATTTACTTGGTATTCTTGGTACATGCAGTATAAAATTATTTTTGGTCATATCAGCACAACAAAGAAGAGGTCAGATGTCTCCACCTTGTATGTTCTTCAGCAGGATTTCCACAGGCAGTGGAAGATCAAATCAGGCTTTCCTCATAATTTAATTTAACTAGCAGCTCAGAGTTTATTGAAGTATAATCCGAGATTTGAAACTACTCGATAAAATGAATCCATTTTGCTAGATATACTTTGACCTCACAGAGAAGCAATGCCTATTGAGATGCAGCCACAATCAATTGAATCATTTGGTATACACTTATGATGCACAAGTGCAGTTAATAGTAAACAGGTTCTCTAGACACGTTTGGCCGCATCGGTGGTCAGTGCTGAACTAACGCGTGAAAGCAAAACTGCGCGAAATCAAGCAGTCTCTCCCGAACGTGACCGCGGCTTCCGAACGTCGGGTTCAATACCTGCATGCGCCAGTATGCGCCGCTACATGGCCCCCCCGAGAATCCGCGGTACGGAAGGTAAGGTAGTCCAAGGTCGCGTGGCGAGCGTAACAGTGGGGGCCGGCAAAACAGTACCGGAGGGACACGAAAAAAGTGAACGAGTGATGGGCGTAACAAAGGGGACCGGAGTAACATGACCGGGGGTAACAGGTGCAGAGGGCGGCTGCTGATGGGATGAATCGGTGGTAGAAATTAACCATCCCGATAAACACCTGCAGACCCTTGACCGATAGGGGCCTCAGGAAGCGACGTATAGCGTCGACCTTCTCGGGCAGCGGCTGTGCGCCGTGGGTGATGCTGTGACCCAAGAATGGAATGGAACGCAATCCGAATTGGCACTTCGCGGGGTTGATCACTAACCCGTGTTTGCGCAGCCGTTCGAAAATCAGGTGGAAGTGCCTGACATGCTCTGCCTGCGAGCTGCTGGCCACCAGAATATCATCGAGGTAGATGAATATGAACGGCAAATCCTGACTGACCTGATCCATTAACCTTTGAAACGCCTGAGCAGCGTTCTTCAGGCCAAAAGGCATTCTAAGCCATTCGAAATGGCCGAAAGGGGCGATGGTGGCCGTCTTAGGGACATCGTCAGAATGGACCGGAAGTTGATTATACCCGCGAATGCGGTCGACCTTCGAGAGAAAGGTTGCGCCTTCCAGATGAGCCGAGAAATTCTGGATGTTTGGAACTGGGTACCGATCTACTGTGGTTACCGCATTTAAACGCCTGTAATCATCGCAAGGTCTCCAACCCCCCGACGCTTTTTGCACCATGTGTAGCCGGGAAGCTCAAGGGCTATCCGACCGCTGGACAATCCCCATGTCCTCCATAAGCTGGAACTCGTCTCGTGCGATGCGCAGTATATCAGGCGGGAGGCGGCATGCGCGGGCGTGTACCGGTGGGCCCTCGGTGGGAATGTGGTGGACCACGCCATGACGGGTTGTGGCCCCGTTGAACCGGGGCGTGAGCTACCCTGGGAAGTCAACGAGCAGGGCTGCGAAAGGTTGCTGGATCTCAGCTACCTCGTCGAGCCACTGTAGGGGCGTGGACGGAACCCGCGGCGGCATCTTCGGGCTTTGGGCCCGTATCGTTGATGGTTGTAACACCCGCGACGTTGGCTGTAAACCACTGGCCGCAACGATGCTTCTCCAGCGCTGGGCTGGGCTCCTTCTTCCTCCCGATGTCGTCTCGGTTGCACCCGCGCCGTTACTAAAACACACACGTCCCGCCATCTGTGAGCCCACAATTCATTGGCTCCCTCCGCGAGTTGTTGGGGGTCGCTGAAATCAGCTCTGGCGAACATCAGCTGGACTTCGTCGGGCATCTGCTCCAGGAACACTTGTTCGAAAAGCCATCAGGGCTAGCATCTCCGCCATGATGGTGGATGGCCGCCGATCGCCGACACTGTCCATGTGCAGCAGCTTTGCCGCCCTGTCTCTGCGGCTGAGACCGTAAGCGGGGAGCAGCAGGGCCTCAGCCCTTCGTATTTGGCGATGGTTGGCGGGTCTCTGATGTAGGGCAACAGCCTCGAGTCACAGTCCTGCGGCAATGCCCCCACCACATGGAAGTACATAGTATGGACCGCTATGATGTGATGGAGGTGAAACTGCCGCAACGTACCACACCCGAGGTTGTACCACACCTGAGGTTGGTCAGGCCAAAATGATGGCAATTTGAAAGATGGTGAGCCCTGCCGCGTGCTGGCCGATTCTGCAGGAACGTTGTCTTCCTGCATAATTCTCTTGTCTAACGACGGCTAGACAGGTCGGGGTCACCAATTTGGCAGTCTCAAGAACAACAACTGAAGTTTTAAACTAACTTTTATTTGAAAATTCAATTTTAAGTAAACAGGTTCTCTAGACACATCTGGCCACATCGGTGGTCAGTGCTGAACTAACGCGTTCAGCAAAACTGCGCATAAACAAGCAGCCCCTCCCAAGTCACGTGACCGCGGCTTCCGAACGCCGCGTTCGATACCTGTGTGTGCCAGTAGGCGCCGCTACATTACGATGTTTTATGATTAAAGATACCTTTCCTTATACTTCTAAATTGCAGAAAGTTTTCACGCATCAAAGGAGATAGCATGTCAAATATTAAACATTTACTACTAAATTAGAGTGTCATGAAAAAGGTTTTTCACCATGCAGATAAGTACATTAAGGTCATCAAGAATCAACATTATCTATGCTCTGTTCAATTGCTGGATTTCTTAAAATGCAAGCCTTTTACACATCTATTGACAATTATGCTTTATCATGGTCCTAAACCCCAGCTCAGGCCATATCTCTGACCATGTTTCCAGCCCCAAGCTCTGGCTCCACAAGCACTTTCTCACCAGGTGGAAAAGAAGCAGAATTTATTTTGTTCTCAGCAGAAAGGAAAGAAAATGTAAGCATTAATAATCTTATTAGAAATGGTTAAAATTTTAATGTTCACCTATTAAGATATGGTCAAAATCACCCATGATTATTTTAAACAGGTGAATCCATTTCGAGACCAAATCTGCAAGGTGTTTAGTACACATGAAAATGGATTATTTTCATTTGAAGACTTCCTGGATCTGTTCTCGGCCTTTAGTGAAACTGCATCACTTTCTGTAAAAATTGACTATGCATTTCAAATCTTTGGTATGTTTTCACTTTTTTTTCTTAATTTGAGCCTAAAACGATAAAGTCATAAAGTCATAAAGTCTGACGGTAAACAACCTATGGGTTGTTATTTTTTATGACAAATACTTAGCTCTCTTTAAGGTCGTAAAACCATCAAGTGGTTCAACCATGACTTACAATTTTTTTGAAGTTGATGGGTCACAGCAAAATGCTTCTAATTTTATAAATAAATGTAATAACTCTTGACAATTGGGATATTTTTAGGATTCAGCAAATAAAGATCAATAAAGATTAAGTATCAGGTAATCACATGTGAAATTGGACATTAAAATATTGACTTAATTTTTTGTTTGGTTCATTCTGTTTTTCTTTAGGCATCTCTTTTGTGTTGGCTATAATTTGGTATTTCTGATGTTAAAATCAGAATTACAGTATGATGGCCAGCAGAGATTGCTTAAAATTTCAGTGGGAGTAGGTGCGGTGGACCATTCATCAAGATCATAGCTATTTTCTACCTCAACAGCATTTTGCTGTGCCATCTCTACATCCCTCTAATCCACTAAAATTAGAAATGTATCATCTGTTTTGAATGAACTCGGTGACTGAGATTCCCTTGCCAATTCCAAAGATTCAGTACCCTGGCAAACTCTGTAAAAATAATTGCACGTTTCAGTGAGATTTTCTCTCATTTTTATAAATTCTAGAGAATTTAGGCCTAGTCTACTCAATCTCCCCTCATTTGGCAGAAACTCTGCAGGTAGAATAACTGGTTACTGTAAATGACTCCTAGTGTAGGTGGGTGATAGCAGAATTGGGAATTGGATGGGGGCACACGTAATATTAATGGACATGTAAGAAAGTAAACATCATAGGGAAGTAAGTAAGTGGGGAAGAAATTGATCAGGTTGCTCCGAAAGTTGATATAGACGTGATGGGCTAAATGGCCTTCTTATATGTAATAAACAACGATCGAATATCAAACCTGCCATCCCTGGGACCAGTCTAATGAACCTTTATGCACTCTCTGTAATGAGTACATATTTTTCTAAAGAAAGTAGATCAAAACCATATACATGTATGTCTTATCAGGAACCAATATCATTTCAGTAAGATTATCTTTAATCCCGTATCAAATCCTGTCATAGTAAATGTCAATGTACGATTTGCCTTCCTAATTACTTGCTGCATCTTCCTGTTAGCTATCAAATCTCATTGGTTGCCATATTGTAACCAAATTATCTATTCTATTTTTAAATTTCATCTAATTTGAACATTTTAAATCAAATAGAAAGCACAATCTCCATAAAGGTAGAGAGGAAGTCTTGATAATATGTAAAATTATGAATGTACTTTAGTATTGGTTTATTTTCCAAATTAGTTTTGGTAATGAATGATACACATGGTGTTGACAATGTTATTGCCAGGAGATATCATAACATTATCCAGACTTACAAATTAAACTCTTTCATCAATAACTACAGGAATGTGATTTTAATCATACCAAAATTTATATTTATATGTTTATGTTACATTATTTGTATTCTTTGTGTACTCATTTTGCAGCTGCTTTTATTGTAAAGTTTAATGTAAATATTTGTTGCTCTCTTTGTTTCTTGGACTGTATTTTAATAATATCCTTTATTTTTCATCTAGATTTAAATGACAATAACTACGTTGATCAAGAAGACATAAGGAACATCATCCTTCGTTTAACTAATGGGTTGATGGATGAAGCAAACATATTAACCTTGACTCACAATGTAGGTAACTACCTAATCTAATTTGTCATAATTTAACGCAGTAGTCTACTTTTAAAGTCACAAAATCTACATTAAAGTGGTACTATTTTAAGTAAATGTTCATGTTTCCTTGCTAATTCCAATCCGAGAAATTTGTACGGCATTTTTTTGATCTTTGTTTTGTCTTCTGTTCCATCTAAATTTACCCAATCAATCAATTTGGGAGCAATATCTTTTAATAGAAGTCCCAGTAGTCCTTTAACATTTATCCTTCGAGCATCTGACTGTGTTTTACTTCCATCTTTCTTTTCAAATTAACCATTGCCCTTTCAAGCTCTACCCTAAATATCTAAATATTTACCTCAAAGGTTTGTGTATTCACAAATTCACAATGTCTCAATCTCCTGTGGTATGTACATTCTTAAGGGCCTGTCCCACTTACGTGTCCTTGGCACACAAATTACGCGACCTCGTCGTCGTGTTGAGGCGCACGGGCATCGTATGGCCGCGCGGGGCCGGTCCCACTGAGAAGCGCGGAGGGGTATGGAGTTGTGCGCGACATCTCGTGGGGCTCCGAAATTTTGGTAGCGAACAAAATCTTTGCTCGCCAACGGCCTGTCGCGTAACTGACGGCCAAAGTGGGACAGGACCAAGACATTGGCGCGACGCAACGTTTCACCCGCAACAGCAGCAGAAGCAGGCAAATGATCGCCGCACTCGGCCTGGGGCTCACGGCCGTTGCGGTCCGGATCCGCCCCCACTTCTACTCCCAGAACGGGGCCAAGAAAATTGAAGATAGACACAAAATGCTGGAGTAACTCAGCGGGACTGGCAGCATCTCCGGAGAGAAGCAATTGATGACGTTTCGGGTCAAGACCCTTCTTTCAGACTGAAGAAGAGTCTCGACACGAAACGTCACCCATTCCTTCTCTCCAGAGATGCTGCCAGTTACTCCGGAATTTCGCATCCATCTTCAAATGACGTCGCGTGCTCCAGACGGCTGTGCGGTCGAATGAAATTGCGCGCGACCTTCGCGAGACCGTCGTGTAATTTGTGTGCCTAGGACACGTAAGTGGGACAGGCCCTTTAGAGTCTCAATCTTCCACAAATCACTTCTCATCATATTTTTATATTTCACTGAACTCACAATTTTTTTTACATTTCTTCTATTCCAGTCATTTTTATAGGCTTCAAAAATTATTTTACAGATTGTACAAAATTACTTACTTATAACGATGTTAATAGTTGCATCCCAGAGGATGTAGTATTTATGCTGAAGCTGCTATAGGCCAAACAAGTTGTTTTGAGATGCTTTTCACACTTACTTCAACCATGAACATCTGGCTGCAGGCAGTAATATTTCATCCACTGTAAGGAATGATACAGCTAGCTTTTTAGTACCAGGAGAAACATTAAGGATTCTGACATACTCTTATCTTGAGAGATGGCTACATATTTCCTTCCCGATACACAACTGCATGTTATTGAGCTATTATTAATGATTGTCATCGATCTGTGGTCGAATTGGATGTAAATGATCTGTGATTCAATTGCTATTGTCTATTAATTCTTCTCCAACGCATGCAAACTAATTAAGTTTAGAGCTTACATGGCCTTGTATAAATATTCCTGAATGACGATATTTTTCAATAATAGGAGAATGTGTTTTATCACATTTAAATTCCATTTCCTGATCCCAAATTTAAACTGAAGCCTTGTATTACCTAAATGTTAGATCCACAATCTGCCGATTTAAAAATGTAGTTCAACACTTAGATTATGAATTTGGTTTCCATTTTATTCTTTTAATTTGCAACATAATAAATAAAGTAAATGTCATCCATTCATGATTATTAAAATCAGCTACCATCATATATCTATATACTATTAAAACTCTGTGTGTGTGTCTGCCAACCGACCGGGTGTGTGTCAAATTTAGAATCATAGAAAAGCAGGAGTAGGCCATTCAGCCCTTCGAGCCTGCACCGCCATTCAATATGATCATGGCTGATCATCCAACTCAGTATCCTGTACCTGCCTTCTCTCCATACCCCCTGATCCCTTTAGCCACAGGGGCCATATCTAACTCCCTCTTAAATATAGCCAATGAACTGGCTTCAACTACCTTCTGTGGCAGAGAATTCCACAGATTCACCACTCTCTGTGTGAAAAAAGATCTTCTCATCTCGGTCCTAAAAGACTTCCCCCTTATCCTTAAACTGCAACCCCTTGTTCTGGAGTTCCCCAACATCGGGAACAATCTAGCTGCATCTAGCCTGTCCAACCCCTTAAGAATTTTGTAAGCCTCTGTAAGATCCCCCCTCAATCTCATAAATTCCAGCGAGTACAAGCCGAGTCTATCCAGTCTTTCTTCATATGGAAGTCCTGCCATCGCAGGAATCAGTCTGGTGAACCTTCTCTGTACTCCCTCTATGGCAAGAATGTCTTTCCTCAGATTAGGAGACCAAAACTGTACGCAGTACTCCAAATGTGGCCTCACCAAGACCCTGTACAACTGCATTTGCCCTTTGATTTCATGGTTCGCCAAAACCACACTTTCAAACCCCGAAATATTTTCCATTTTGCTACAGCAGCTGCTGCAGCCCGCTCTCCTCCAAAAACGCCGCCATTTGTTTTCCCCGCGGCCGTTTTTCGCGACTGAAGCATGTTCGGGGACCAGACACAACAATCTTATTAGTGTGTATATGTATGTGTGTGTGTGTATATATATATGTGGTTATCTTTACGTCTTCGCAAAAACACTATGCGGTAACGATTGACATTTTTCTCATCGACGCAGGGATCACCTTATCTGAACATTTCATGCTTTATTTCTCTACTTATTCTCGACTCATTACTGATTAAAAGTCTAAAAAAGTCAAAAGACTTTTAAATTAAAACCACCAGTTTCAAATTATGATGTCACAATGGCTGAGCTAGCAGGGACCAGCCTCAATGAAGATTTCATCCTATACTTGACACGTTTTCGAGATTAAAGCTTTAAAAAAGCCAACTTTCACAAGATTTTGCCCTTCGAGGCAGAGATTACTTTCACTGAACATGTTATGCTTTATTTCTTGACATTGCTTATTAAAGTTTAAAAATATCAAAATACCTTCAATTTCAAACCGACTAGCTTCAACTGATGACGTCACAATGGCTCGACTAGCAGGGGTAGAGCAAATTGCTATTGCAACACACAGGGCAAGTGCAATTGGAATTTTTTGACGTCACAATAGCTCGACTAGCAGGGGGAGGGCAAATAGCCATTGCAACACGCAGGGCAAGTGTGATTGGAATATTTTTTAAAGATCACTGTTGAGGAAGGAAAGGGGATTGCTGGAATCTTTCAGGAACGGCTTGAGTTGGAGAACCACGCCTTCCGTGGGGGCTACTTGTAGGGAACGGGTGCATTGGGGGAGCAGACCCAACGGGTCTGCACTTGGTTTAGAATCTTAGGTTTGCAGATGACACAAAGCTGGGTGGCAGAGTGAGCTGCGAGGAGGATGCTATAAGGCTGCAGGGTAACCTGGATAGGTTGGGTGAGTGGGCAGATGCATGGCAGATGCGGTATGTGCATATATGTGACGTTATCCACTTTGGTGGCAAGAACAAGAAAGCAGACCGTGAAGAAAGCAAATGGCATGTTGGCCTTCACACGAGAGGATTTGAGTATAAGAGCAAAGAGGTCCTACTGCAGTTGTACAGGGCCCTGGTGAGACCGCACCTGGAGTATTGTGTGAAAGTTTGGTCTCCTAATTTGAGGAAGGACATTCTTGCAGCGTAGGTTCACCAGGTTAGTTCCAGGGATGGCAGGACTGACATGAAAGAATGGATCGACTAGGCTTATATTCACTGGAATTTAGGATGAGAGGAGATCTTATAGAAACATAGAACATTCTTAAGGGATTCGACAGGCTAGATGCAGGAAAAATGTTGGGGGTGTCCAGAAGCAGGGGTCACAGTGTAAGAATAAGGGTTAGGACATTTAGGACTGAGATGAGGAAAAACCTTTTCATCCAGAGAGTTGTGAATCTATGGAATTCTCTGCCACAGAAGGCAGTGGAGGCCAATGCACCAGATGCATTCAAAAGTTACCTTAGGGCTCTTAGGGCTAACGGAATCAAGGCATATGGGGAGAAAGTACGAACAGGATACTGATTTTGGATGATCATATTGAATGGCAGTGCTGGCTCAAAGGGCCAAATGACCTACTCCTGCACCTATTTTCTATGTTTCTAAATTACTTAACCGGCAGACTTTTAAAGATGAAAATATTATGTTTACAACCCACATATTTCAGTTAGCCATAATTTATAATGGTATTTTTCATTTATTTAAATCCCTAACAGATCTTAAATGAAGCAGATTTAAATAATGACGGCATGTTGTCATTTTCAGAATTTGAAAGTATAGTTTGCAGATTACCTGACTTTCAAAAGTAAGTTACTGAAATTAATTTAGTTCAAAGAAAAATATTACAATACGAAATCAAGTACACAGTATTTGTATGTACTTCAGAAATAATAAATGATCGTTTATTCCCTATTAATTTGATGAAAAGGTAAGTATGTATAAAACAGCACTTTGATACGTACCTTTTATGATAGAATTAACGGACAAGAAGTTATTTGTTTGAATTGCATTAAATTTGTTCACTAAGCAAAATGAAAAATTAATTTGATATACTAACTACTGAAACATGATTTTATTTGGTGGCTGCTTAGTTTGATGTATTGGAAACTTATCATGAGGCTGGAATTTCATTTGGCTTGTACTAATAAACAATTATACAATAACCCATGGCTAATGGAATCACAGTAGAATTTCTATTCCCTTGTTCCAAGAAGGTCGCAATTCTTAAATGGCTCCAATCCTTCCAAGTTAAGTTGAAAAACCTGAAAGATTAGTGTTAATATTTGGGTGTTATAAAAGAACTTGTAAAGAACTTGTTCTTTCCCAAACTCATCATTTGATGGTTTACTTTTGAATTCTATATACGGTTTGTTTTTAAACAAAATTTATTGCCATTAAGTGAACTCCAAGGTGGCTTTGGTTAAGAGGATATTGCCTGAAAAAGCAAGGAAAATTTCACTTCCTTCCTCAGAAATGCACTATGGATATTTTTTTTCTGCTACTTCTAGCTGAATGAGGATGGGAAACAAATTGCTGGTCTGTTTAGTAATCCATTTAGGGTAATTGAGTTATACAGCACAGAAACATGCTCAATAGCCCAACTTGTCAATGCTGACAAGATTCCCTAGCTGCATTTGTCCCACTTGCCCGAGCTTGGCCCATATCCCTCCAGACCCTTCCCACCCATGTACCTGTCCAAATGTCTTTTAAATGTTATTATAATACCTGACTCAACTACCTCGTCTGGTAGCTCGTTCCATATATCCACCACCCTCTGTGGAAAAAGTTAACTCGGGTTCCTATTAAATCTTTTTCCGCCCATCTTAAACTTATGTCTACATGTTTTTGATTCCCCTACTCTAGGTCAAAGATTGTGCATTCATCCTATCCATTCCCTTCATGATTGTATACACCGCTATTAAATTACCCCTTAGCCTCCTGCTCCCCGCTGAATAAAGTCCTAGCCTGTCCACGCTCTCCCTATAGCGCTGGTCCTCGAGTCCTGGCAACATCCTCGTAGATATTCTCTGCACTCTTTCCAGCTTGCCTTTGCTGCTTGCCATTGTTAATTAGGAAAGGATTTTTGCCTTCAGCTGACATATATCATCTTTGAGTAGTAAAGTTATCTAAAAAAAATAATTCAAGTAAACAGTTAAGAAGCCTGTACCATGTTCTCTTGAGGTCAGCATTTCTGCTTTTCCTTCAAGCACATTTTAAATATTTTATGATCAGGAATTTTCATTCACTGATTAATAACTAGTCCGTTTATTACTTGCTCTGCAAATATCTAGTTTATTCAAAATATTACTCAAGAGATGTAGGCATTTCTGACGAGGCTACTATTTATTGTTCATTCTTAATTGCCCTTTAACTGCAGTCCATGTCTTTAAAATGTAATAATTAATTTTACTGTGAATAAAATACTCTTATTAACCTTATTCAGGAGTTTGAACTCGGA
The DNA here is from genome assembly GCA_035221665.1 of Okamejei kenojei. NCBI lineage: Eukaryota > Metazoa > Chordata > Chondrichthyes > Rajiformes > Rajidae > Okamejei > Okamejei kenojei. The sequence continues at coordinate 84,229,919 of CM069135.1, forward strand.
CCATCCCAATATCCGGGATTATTCTTTTGAGATCTCAGTTAAATCCTTCAAGCTGAAGGCGTCATATGATCATAACCTGGGCAAAAATAGAATAAAGACCATAGAACAGTATAGCACATCATGAATGAGCCCATTGGCTCACAATGTTTATGTGGAACATGATGCCAAGTTAAACAAATCTCCTCTGCATGTGATCCATATCCCTCCATTCCCTGCATATCCATGTTTGGTTCTGAAAGCTTTTTAAATGCCAATATTGTAGGCTTTCACTGCCACACCTCGCAGTGTATTCCCAGTACCCGCTACTCAGTGTGTCAATAAAAAATGTGCCGCACATATCTCCACAGCTAGAATATTAGTTACAATTGCTATATTAGCCTTCATCAGTCAGAGTATTGAGTTTAGAAGTTGGGAGGAAATGTTGTACAAGACATTTGTTTAGTTACATTTAGATTAGTTTAGAGATACAGCGCAGAAAAAGGCCCTCTGGCCCACCGAGTTCGCACCTTTCAGTGATCCCCGTATATTAACACTATCCTACACACTCTAGGGACAATTTACACTTATACCGAGTCAATTAACGTGCAAACCTATACGTCTTTGGAGAATGGGAGGAAACCGAAGATCTCGTAGAAAACCCACACGGGCTCCAGGAGAAAGTACAAACTGTACTGACAGCACCCGTAGTGGGGATCAAACCTGGGTCTCTGGTAGTGTAAGATAACAACTCTACCACTGTGCCGCTCTGGTGGTGAAGCCACATTTGGAATATTGTGTTCAGTTTTGGTCACCCTGTTATAGGAAAGATGTCTGAAGAAGGGTCTCGACCCGAAATGCCACCCATTCCTTCTCTCCAGAGATGCTGCCTGTCCCACTAACTTACTCCAGTATTTTATGTCTTTTGGAAAAATATTGTTAAGCTAGAAAGGGTACGGAGAAGATTTGCGAGGATGTTGACAGGACTCAAGGGCCTGAGCTATGGGGTGAGGACTTTATTCCTTGGAGTATAGGAGGATGAGGGGTAATCTTATAAAGGTGTATAAGATCATGAGGTGATTTGTTTGGGTAAATGCATCGTTTTTCCCCAGAGTAGGGGAATCTAGAACTAGATGCCATAGGTTTAAGGTAAGGGAAAGCTTTAATAGGAACCTGAAAGGCACTTTTTTTACACCAAAGAAGGTGGGTATATGGAACAATCTGCCAGAGAAGGTAGTTGAGCCAGGTACTATCATAACATTTAAAATACATTTTGACAGTTACATGGATAGGATTGCTTTAGAGGATATACCTGTATGATAATGCAGGCAAGTGGGACTAGTGTAGGTCGGTGTAGGCAAGTTGGGCCAAAGGACTTGTTTCCACGCTGTATGACTATGACTCTATAACTACGAGACTAAACACACTGCAGGTACTGAGAACAAACATAAGGAAACTAATTTGTACATGGTCACCTCTCTATCTCCCACAGGTACATCTGTTCTAAACAGTATTGCAAAGTGTGACCAATGCAAAATTGATGTCCTATCTCCAGAGCAAAGATATTTCCCATTGTATTGAATGGATTTGTTTAGAAACAGATCCTGATTCAGTGGGAATGCAGAGCATTCCAGGAGCAATGTTTGCAATAGAAACAACTTACTGGTGAAGAGCCACGCATTCACATCACCATTGACTCCAACCAAAGCTCTCCCGTTCTGTTGGGTTCTATCAGTTAGGAATAGTGGCAGACAATTGCAGGCTCCCTGCAAAAAGACAATTGGAGATTTTGGAAGCATTTTCAGCTATCTGCTAAGATGACTGCTCAATTTGATTCCAAAAGGCTACAGAAATATGGTCAAATTAAGTACATTACAGAGGTGGGATTACTTGGTTCTGATATCTTGGCATGACTAATAAAGAACAACAGAAGTTCTGGTACAATTGAAGTTAATCAAGGTTGTCTATGATATAATTCAAGCAAGGATAATGTGTGTACATCCCTTTGTTTTTTTTTAGAGCTTTCACCATCCGGTTCCGTGAATGAAAAACACCAAATACGAGTGGAAGATGCAAAACCTGAACAGATATTTTCTACATTTAAATTATTCAAGCATCCCATTTAATATTGGTGCAGCACATGTTTGAATAATGAATTGATTCAGCAAGGTATTCAATTGGGAATGAGAGAATTAGGCACAGACATTTAATGTTATAAATTTTCCAATGAGCGCAACTCATTCTTATTTATGTTTAATGAAATGTGAAAGACATGATGCCTGTCTTTTCATTGCAGAGGTGATGAGAATCTTTAATTATTTCAAAAGTGTTCTAGGTCAATGTGAAAGTGATGCCAATTGTGTTCGGGTGCCCAAGTTGAGTATTTGCTGCTGACACCAAAGAAACACACTGTACTCAGAACTGTGGCTAAAAACAGGCTAAATAATGATAGGGAACAGATATTTAGATATTTTACTGTCAACCAAACACAATATCTTTTTATGTGCTTCCACTGATGCAAATCAAATACTGTAACTCAAACGGATTAAAAATGTGCAAGGCATTCCCCAGAAAAAAAGACTAACACATACTACCAGCATACACTTCAAACGACATACATAAAACTGATAAAAAGTCATTGTTTTTTTTTGTTTTCAGTACAGTTAGAAACTATTGGCTTTATTATTTTAGAATATCAATAAAATATTAGGTTGTCTTTAATGAATTATCAATTGAATGATGTGGTTGATAAAATGTAGGCAAATCCAGCATCCAAACAATGATAATAATACATATTTCTGAAAAGAACATGAAATAGATTTTCCAGTTTCAGCATTTGGCATACTGATTTGCAACACCTTGGAAAAATTAATGGATGAATTATGCAAACAATTATGATCCATTTTTGATTTTCCACCATTTATTATCTTTACTTCCTGCTTTCACATAATGATCTGTGTCAGTTGCATTACATTAAGTTTTCAGCACCACACAGGGGTGGGAGATTACAACCTTCACATGGTCCACCCTGTTTCGACTAATGCAATCGACCCGACGTGCACAAACAAATAGATCAAATAGAACAAGTTGACCAACTTTAAGTTGTGCACGCCATACGCAAAAAGAAGAATCTCCATACAGGGCGGCACGGTGGCGCAACAGTAGAGTTGCTTCCTTACTGCGCTTACAGCTAAAGATCTGGGTTTGATCCTGACCATGGGTACTGTCTGTACAGAGTTTGTAATTTCTCCCTGTGACCGTGTCGGTTTTCTCTGAGATCTTTGGTTTTCTCCTGCACTCCAAAGATGTACAGTTAATTGTAAGTTAATTGGCTTGGTATCAATGTAAAATTGACACTAGCATATATGATAGTATTGATGTGCAGGGACCATTGGTCAGTGCAGACTCGGTGGCCCTGTTTACGCGCTGTATCTCTAAACAAAACATAGAAAAGCAAACCAAATAGTTAATTCCCAGAGGAATAGACAAGCAAAGATTTGAAAAATCTTTGAAGATATTATGCACAGTTCTGATCCCCAATTATTTAAAAAAAAAGCTATAAAGACGCCAGAGAAAATGAAAAATGGATCAGAAGAATACCAGAATGGAGAAAAAATATTTAATAGGAAAAAAATTATGAAGCTGTGATTCTTTTATCTAGAAAAGGGTGGACAAAAATAATTTGAGAGATAGAAACATAGAAATTAGGTGCAGGAGCAGGCCATTCGGCCCTTCGAGCCTGCACCGCCATTCAATATGATCATGGCTGATCATCCAACTCAATATCCTGTACCTGCCTTCTCTCCATACCCTCTGATCCCTTCAGCCACAAGGGCCACATCCAACTCCCTCTTAAATATGGCCAACGAACTGGCCTCAACTACCTTCTGTGGCAGAGAATTCCACAGATTCACCACTCTCTGTGTGAAAAACGATTTTCTCATCTCGGTCCTAAAAGACTTCCCCCTTATCCTTAAACTGTGACCCCTTGTCCTGGACTTTCCCAACATCGGGAACAATCTTCCTGCATCTAGCCTGTCCAACCCCTTAAGAATTTTGTAAGTCTCTATGAGATCACCCCTCAATCTTCTAAATTCCAGCGAGTACAAGCCAAGTCTATCCAGTCTTTCTTCATATGGAAGTCGTGCCATCCCAGGAATCAGTCTGGTGAACCTTCTCTGTACTCCCTCTATGGCAAGAATGCCTTTCCTCAGATTAGGAGACCAAAACTGTACGCAATACTCCAGGTGTGGCCTCACCAAGACCCTATACAACTGCAGTAGAACCACCCTACTCTTGTACTCAAATCCTTTTGCCATGAATGCCAACATACCATTCGCTTTCTTCACAGCCTGCTGCACCTGCATGCCTACTTTCAATGACTGGTGTACCATGACACCCAGGTCTCGCTGCATCTCCCCTTTTCCTAATCAGACACCATTCAAATAATAGTCTACCTTCCTGTTTTTGCCACCAAAGTGGATAACCTCACATTTATCCACATTATACTGCATCTGCCATGCATTTGCCCACTCACCCAGTCTATCCAAGTCATCTTGCAGCCTCCTAGCATCCTCCTCACAGCTAACACTGCCCCCCAGCTTCGTGCCATCCGCAAACTTCGAGATGTTGCATTTAATTCCCTCGTCCAAATCATTAATGTCTTTAGATCAAACATTTTATTGTGGCAAATATAGAAAGGTCTTTACACTTAGACAGGAATTCAAATCAAATAGCTATTATATGGCTCAACCAATAATAAATCCAATAGCAAATAACTGAAGAAGGGTCTCAACCCGAAACATTACCCATTCCTTCTCTCCAAAGATGCTGCATGTCCCGCTGAGATACTCCAGTTTTTTGTGCCTATCTTCAGCCAATTAACAACCAACTTTTCAATCAACAAACTATAATTCTGAAATTTGCTGCAAATGGTCAAATATTAAACACAGAAATCTACTTAAGTAAAAACTAGAATGTTCATGATGAAGAAAGGAATATAAGAATAGTTTGATACAGTCAGATAATGGGAAAATAATCTTACTAATTTTCACTTTTTTTTCCTAATGTGGATATTGCTGGCAAGCAGGCATTGTTGTTCATCCTTAGTTGGCACTGAAAACGTTGCAGTCTTTCTGAGAGAGTTCCAAAATTTAGACTGAGCAAGCATTAAGGAATGGCAATATACTCCCAGGTCAGGATGATGTGAAGCATAAACTGTGACATAACCTTCACATCGTTCTTAATGTGTCGAGACTGAGGACTGGAAGCAATACTCTGGTAGTTGCTTAACATGAACTTCTTAAAGATGTAGCATAACTTCCCACCTTTTAGTTTAGAGATACAGCGCGGAAACAGGCCCTTCGGCCCACCGAGTCTGTGCCGACCAGCTACCCCCGCACACTAATGCAAGCTTACATACACTAGGGACAATTTACACTTATATCAAGAATACAAACCCAAGCCAATTAACCTACAAACCTGTATGTCTTTGGAGTGTGGGAGGAAACCCATGAGCTCACTGGGAGAACATACAAACTCAGTACAGACAGCACCCGGCCGGGATCGAACCAGGGTCTTTGGCGCTGCGAGCACTGTAAGGCAGCAACTACCACAACGCCACTGTTGAGAATATTTTACTCTCAATATTTCTATGTATGAAACCCAAGATAACATATGTTTTGCTAATGATTCTCTTAATGTGTCCTGACACTTTCAAAGATCTATGTGCATGAACCTTCAGGTCCTTCTGTTCCTGTACACTTTTTAGAACTGCTAAATCTGTATTGCTTGCTCCATCTGCTTTTCTATCTCACCAACCATCTATTTGCCCAGGCTGTTATCCTACTTAAGCAGCTCTTCCACTCACTCCTTTTCCTTCCTGAGAGTAGGGCCCTTTATTTTGTAATTGCAATTGATCTGTTATGGAGTCACTGAACAATACAGCATTGAAATAGGCCCTTTGCCCCATCTTGTCCATTCTGCCCAAGTTGGCATTCTGGGCTAGTCTTATTCCAAAATCTTCCTATCCATGTATATATCCAAATATCTTTAACATTGGAATTGCATCCACTTCTACAGCTTCCTCAGGCAGCTTATTCCAGAAACAATCTATCCTCTGAGTGAAAATGTTGCTCCTGTGGTTCCTGGGGAGAAGGCAGGCACGGGTTATTGATAGGGGACGATCAGTCATGATCACAATGAATGGCGGTGCTGGCTCGAAGGGCTGAATGGCCTCCTCCTGCACCTATTTTTCCATGTTTCCTCTTAAACACTTTTACACACTCTAGGTTTAGAACTTTTAAACTACCCAAGCGAAATATGAGGTGCTGCTCCTCCAATTTGCGGTGGGACTCACTCTGGCTATGGAGGAGGCCCAGGGCAGAAAGGTTGGATTCGGAATGGGAGGGGGGGTTGAAGTGCTGATCCACCGGGAGATCAGGTTGGTTAATGCAAACTGCGGAGGTGTTGGGCAAAGCGATCACCAAGCCTGTGCTTGGTCTCACCGATGTGGAGCAGTTGACACCTAGAGCAGCAGATGCAATAGATGAGGTTGGAAGAGGTACAACTCTTGCAACCTCAACTGGAAAGACTGCTTGGGCCCTTGGATGGAGTCGAGGGGGGAGGTAAAGTGACAAGTGTAGCATTTCCTGCGGTTGCAAGGGAAAGTACCAGGGGAGGGGGTGGTTTGGGTGGGAATGGACAAATTGACCAAGGTGTTACAGAGGGAGCGGTCTCTGCGGAAAGCCGAAAGGGGAGGAGATGGGAAGATGTGGCCAGTGGTGGGATCCCATTGGAGGTGGTGAAAATGTCGGAGGATTAACTGTTGTATGTGACCGCTGGTAGGGTGGAAAGTGAGGACAAGGGGGACTCTGTCCTTGTTACGAGTGGGGGGATGCAGAGTGAGAGCGGAACTAAGGGACATAGAGGAGACCCTGGTGAGTGCCTCATCTATAGTCAAATAGGGGAATCCCCGTTTCCGAAAGAATTAGGACATATCCGATGCCCTGGCTTGGAACACCTCATCCTGGGTGCAGATGTGGCGTAGATGGAGGAATTGGGAGTAGGGAATAGAGTCCTTACAGGAAGCAGGGTGGGAAGAAGTGTAATCCAGATAGCCATGGGAGTCAGTAGATTTGTAGTAGGTGTCGGTCAGTAGATATTTCTCTATCACAAGCTTGCAAACGCAGGTAACATACTGGTGAATCCAACTTCATATGGCTTTAATGGCTGGGCGACCAGAACTGCATACAGTTCTACAGATCCAGTACTCCAAGGACTTGTACAGCTTGCATCACGATGTTCCAACTTTGGTACACAATACCTTTCCCAATGAAGGCAAGCATGTCAAATGCCTTCTTTACTACCCTGTCCACATGACTCACGACTTTCAGGGAACCATAGAAAGCATAGAATAATAGGTGCAGGAGTACGCCATTCGACCCTTTGAGCCAGCACCGCCACTTCAATATGATCATGGCTGATCTAAAATCAGTACCCTGTTCCTGCTTTTTCCCCCATATCCCTTGATTCCTTTAGCCCTAAGACCTAAATCTAACACCCTCCAGAAAACATCCAATGAATTGGCCTCCACTGCCTTCTGTGGCAGAGAATTCTACGGATTCACATCTCTGGGCGAATAAGTTTTTCCTCATCTCAGTCCTAAATGGCCTACCCCTTATTCTTAAACTGTGACCCCCGGATCCGGACTACCCCAACATCGGGAACATTTTTCCTGCATCTAGCCTGTCCAATCCTTTGTAAGAATTGTACATGTTTCTATAAGATCCCCTCTCATCCTAAATTCCAGTGAATACAAGCCCAGTCGACCCATTCTTTCGTCATACGTCAGTCCTGCCATCCTGAGAATTAACCTGGTGAACCTATGCTGCACTTCCTCGAGAGCAATAATGTCCATCAAATTAGGAGACCAAAATTGCACACAATACTCCAGGTGCAGTCTCATCTGGGCCCTGTACAACTGCAGTAGGACCTCCTCGCTCCTAAACTCAAATCGCTATGAAAGCCAACATGCCATTAGCTTTCTTCACTGCCAGCTGTACCTGCATGCTTACTTTCAGTGACTATGTACAAGCACATCCAGGTGCAGCGGTAGAGTTGCTGCCTTACAGCGAATGCAGCACCGGAAACCCGGGTTTCATCCGACTATGGGTGCTGTCTGTACGGAGTTTGTACGTTCTCCCCACGGCCTGCATGGGTTTTCGCCGATATCTTCGGTTTCCTCTCACACTCCAAAGACGTACAGGTTTGTAGGTTAATTGGCTTGTTTAATGTAAAACATATTTCTAGTAGATGTAGGATGGTGTTAATGTTAGGGGTTCGCTGTTTGGGATAGCTGTAACAGGATTGGTCCGAGTCAGCATGGATTTACGAAGGGGAAATCATGCTTGACTAATCTTTTGGATTTTTTTGTGGATGTAACTAGAGAAATGGACAAGGGAGAGCCAGTGCATGTAGTGTACCTGGACTTTCAGAAAGCCTTTGATAAGGTCTCACAAAGGAGAATAATGGGCAAAATTAGAGCACATATTATTGGGGGTAGGGTACTGACATGGATAGAAAATTGGTTGGTTGACAGGGAACAAAGAGGAGGGATTAGAGGGTCCCTTTCAGAATGGCAGGCAATGACTAGTGGGGTACCGCAAGACTCGCTGCTGGGACCGCAGCTATTTACAATATACATTAATGATTTAGATGAAGGGATTAAAAGTAACATTAGCAAATTTGCAGATGACACAAAGCTGGGTAGCAGTGTGAACTGTGAGGTGGATGCTATGAGGATGCAGGGTGACTTGGACAGGTTGGCTGAGTGGGCAGATGCAGCTTAGTGGATAAATGGCAAAAACAGGAAGGCAGATTATTATCTGAATGGTGTCAAGTTAGGAAAAGAGGAAGTACAACAAGATCTGGGTGTCCTTGTTCATCAGTCACTGAAAGTAAGCATGCAGGTACAGCATGCAGTAAAAACAGCTAATGTCATGTTGGCCTTCACAACAAAAGGAGTGGAGTGCAGGAGCAAAGTATCGCGTACCAAACACCAACCTTGACTCACTGAAGCAGAGCCATTGTGCCACTACCGATCGGAACTCGTGATATATGTACTTTTATTCTTTATTTCTATTTATTTTTTACCACACACTGAATGGACACTGGTTGAGAACATCTTTTTCATTTTCCTCTGGGTATGTAAGTACTCAGAAAAATGATAATAAAGATATACAATACAATACACCCGTAGTCCTCAGGCCACGTTGGCTCTAGCTCCGACTCTGGTGATATCGGATCCCAGACACCGCGGTGTTCCAAATCCCGCGTCGCCCGTGACTGGACGTCCACAGCCACAGCTCCGCGATGTTGGGAGTCGGCGGTCACAGCACTCCGGAGCTTACCACACGGCGACCTGGTAAGGCATCACCCGCTCACTGATGGTGTCCCAGCGCTGCACCGCCGTCGAAGCTGTAATCACGGCCGGTACCGACAGGAAACGCCGTTCCAGTTTCGATGGTAGGCCACGAGGAAGGGGCGAAGAAGCAGCTCGGAGGGAAGCCGCCTCTCTGACCAGGTAGGGACTAGGAAATAAAGTTTCCCCCTTCCCACCCCCCGCATAAAAGACCTCCAACTAACATTTGTTTTTATCTAACAGGACTAAAAATAAAAATAAAATGGTGAAAGGGCGGACTGCGGGCAGAGCAGCCATACACAACGGCGCCCCATTCCTGCAGTCTGCCATCTAGTATGAGAGGGGATCTTATTGAGACATAAGATTATTAAGGAATTGGATATGCTAGAGGCAGGTAACATGTTCCCGAAATTGGGGGAGTCCCGAACCAGGAGCCACTATTTAAGAAAAAGGGGTAGGCCATTTAGAACGGGGATGAGGAAAAACCTTTTCATCCAGAAAGTTGTGAATCTGGAATTCTCTGCCTCAGAAGGCAGTGGGGGACAATTCTCTGGATGCTTTCAAAAGAGAGTTAGATAGAGCTCTTAAGGGTAGTGGAGTCAAGGGATATGGGGAGAAGGCAGGAACAGGGTACTGATTTGTGGATGATCAGCCATGATCACAGTGAATGGCAGTGCTGGCTTGAAGGGCCGAATGGCCTACTCCTGCACCTATTATCTATTGCCTATTGTCATCTATACTATCAGGACTCTGTTCTGCAATACTCTCCAGTATTTTACTGTGTAAATCGTGCTGTTGTTTAACATACCAAAGGGCAACATCTGAAGTCAGAGTTAAATTCCATTTGCCATTCCTTGGCCACCTTCCAACTGATCTAGAACCTATTGTAAACTTAGAAATCCATTCTCTTTGCCCAATATACCACCAATTTTGGTTAACTACATTATCATTAAATCATTAATATGAATAGCAAACAACAGTGGACCCAGCACTGACCCCTGCAACGCTCCAATGGTCACAACCCTCTAATCACCAAAACAACCCTCCACAATTACCCATTGGCTCCTTCCTCCAAGCCAATTTTGAATCCAATTGGTGTGCTCACCTTGGATTCCATGTAATCTAACCTCACAGACTAGCCAACCAAATGGATCTTGTAAAAGGCCTTGCTAAAGTCCATATAGGCAATATCCATCCACTGACCTACCCTCATCAGTACTCTCGATGACTTATTCAAAAACTTATTTTAGATTTGTGAAACATAATTTGCTAGAAACAAAGCTCTGCTGACTACCCCTAATCATATTCATCCAAATATTGGTAGATCCTGTTGCTATGAATTTTGTCCAAAAACATTCCCAACACTGATGTCTGGCACAGTGGCCCGTAGTTCCATGCCTTGTCTGGCTTTCCCTCTTAATAATGGTACATTAGCCATCCTCTGGTACTTTACTATTTGGATAAAATGCAAATATTTCTGTAAGGGCTTCTGCATTTTTCCCCCAGGTACTCACAATGTTCAAGGTTGCAGCTGATCAGACCCAGGGATTTATATACCTGCCTCTTTCTTATATATACAGAGAGAGAGAGAGAATAGGCCTCCAGAGCCCTTCTGCATATTCCACTTCTGGTTGGGAGGCTTGGCCTTTGCACTCTTATGCTATGGGGCATGCTGGAGAATGAGTGTATTACAATGTAACATCTCATATTTTGAGGTGGGAAAGGCAACCTGCATTTCATCTTCTATTGGAAATCATAACACTTTCACTAGTGATCAAAACAATATTGGGTTCACCACTTTTCCTTCAACATCACCCCAAGCTAAGCATAAACATTAAAGTGAGACTGCTATAGTTGATGTTTGACAATAGACAACAGACAATAGATGCAGGAGTAGGTCATTCGGCCCTTCGAGTCAGCACCGCCATTCAATGTGATCATGGTTCAACAGCCCCAATCAGTATCCCGTTCCTGCCTTCTCCCCATACCCCCTGACTCTGCTATCTTTAAGATCCCTATCTAGCTCTCTCTTGAAAGTATCCAGAGAACTGGCCTCCACAGCCCCCTGAGGCAGAGAATTCCACAGACTCACAACTCTCTGTGTGAAGAAGTGTTTCCTTTTCTCCGTTCTAAATGGCTTACCCCTAATTCTTAAGCTGCTGGTTCTGGACTCCTCCAACATCGGCAACATGTTTCCTGCCTCTAGCGTGTCCAAACCCTTAATAATCTTTTATGTTTCAATAAGATCCTCTCTCATCATAAATTCCAGAGTATACAAACCCAGCTGCTCCATTCTCTCAGCAATGACAGTCCCGCCATCACGGAATCCCCTTCGATCGAGGGGATCTACCACAGCCGTTGCCTCAAAAAGGCTGGCAGCATCATCAAGGACCCACACCACCCTGGCCACACACTCATCTCCCTGCTACCTTCGGGTAGAAGGTATAGGAGTCTGAGAACTGCAACAACCCGGTTCAGGAACAGCTACTTCCCCACCGCCATCAGGCTATTAAACCTGGCTCGGACAAAACTCTGAACATTAATACCCCTCTATCTGTTATTTGCACTTTATTAATTAATGTGTGTATTTAAGTATATAACTGTAGTCAATGCCTACTATGTTCTGTTGTGCTATGCAAAGAAAGAATTTCATTGTCCTGTCAGGGACACATGACAATAAACTCTTTTGACTTGACTTTGACGGAGATTAACCTTGTAAACCTATGCTGCACTCCCTCAATAGCAAGAATGTCCTTCCTCAAATTAGGGGACCAAAACTGCACACAATACTCCAGGTGTGGTCTCCCTGCACAACTGCAGAAGGACCTCTGTGCTACTGTACTCAACTCCTCTTGTTATGAAGGCCAACATGTCATTCACTTTGACTGATGAACAAGGACCCCCAGATCCCATTGTACTTCCCCTTTTCCCAATTTGACGCCATTTAGATAATAATCTGCCTTCCTGTTTTTGCTACCAAAGTGGATTACCTCACATTTATCCACATTAAACTGCATCTGCCATGCATCTGCCCACTAATCAACCTGTCTAAGTCACCCTGCATTCTCATAGCATCCTCCACACAGTTCACGCTGCCAACCAGCTTTGTGTCGTCTGCAAATTTACTAAAGTTACTTTGAATCCCTTCATCAAAATCATTGATGTATATTGTAAATAGCTGCAGCGCCAGGATCGAGCCTTGAGGTACCCCACTAGTCACTGCCTGCCATTCTGAAAGGGAGGGTACACAAAATGCTGGAGAAACTCAGTGGGTGCAGCAGCATCTATGGAGCGAAGGAGATAGGCAACGTTTCGGGCCGAAACCCTTCTTCAAACTGATGGGGGGTGGGGGAAGGCGGGGGGAAGAAAGAAAAAAAGGAGGAGGAGCCCGAGGGCTGAGGGAGAGGTAGGAAGGGGAAGAGACAACAAGGGTTAACAGAATTGAGAGAATTCGATGTTCATGCCGAGAGGATGCAGACTCCCCAAGCGGAATATGAGGTGCTGTTCCTCCAATTTGTGGTGTTGCTCACTCTGGCCGTGGAGGAGGCCCAGGACAGTGCGGTCGGATACGGAATGGGAATGGGAATTGAAGTGCTGAGCCACTGGGATGTCGGGTTGGTTAATGCAGACCGAGCAGAGGTGTTCGGCGAAACGATCGCCAAGCCTCCGCTTGGTCTCATCGATATAGATCAGCTGGCATCTAGAGCAGCGGATGTAATAGATGAGGTTGGAGGAGGTGCAAGTGACCTGCAATGACTGCTTGGGTCCTTGAATGGAGTGGAGGGGGGAGGTAAAGCGACAAGTGTAGCATCTCTTGCGGTTGCAAGGGAAAGTGCCCGGGGAAGGGGTGGAGTGGGAGGGAAGGGAAGAATTGACCAGAGAGTTGCGGAGGGAGTGGTCTTTGCGGAAGGCAGACGGGGGAAGATGGAAGATGGCGAGTGGATGGGGTCATGTTGGAGGTGGTGAAACTGGCGGAGGACTATGTGTTGGGGAGAGAGGGCAGTGTTACGGGGTATGGAGGAGACCCTGGTGCGAGCCTCATCTATGGTGGGGAAGGGGAATCCCCGTTCCCTGAAGAATGAGGACATTTGTGATGCCCTGGTGTGGAACACCTCATCCTGGGAGCAGATGCGGCGTAGACGGAGGAATTGGGAATAGGAGATTGAGTCCTTACAGGAAGCAGGGTGGGAGGAAGAGTAGTGCAGATAGCCGTGGGAGTCAGTGGGTTTATTGTGGATGTCGGTCAGGAGTCTATCACCTGCGATGGAGATAGTGAGGTCAAGGAATGGAAGGGAAGTGTCGGAAATGGTCCTAGGTGTATTTGAGTGCCGGATGGAAGTTGGTGGTGTAATGGATGAAGTCAGTCAGTTGTGTGTGGGTGCAGGAGGTGACACCAAAGCAGTCGTCGATGTAGCGGAGGTAGAAGTCGGGGATGGGGCCCTGGTACGCCTCGAACAAGGATTGTTCGATGTCCCCGACATAGAGGCAGGCGTAGCTGGGATCCATGCGCGTGCCCATAGCTATGCCTTGTATTTGGAGGAAATGGGAGGAGACGACGTAGAGTGTCTGAGGTGTCTTGAACATAGGTGGGGAGGGATTTAACCAAGGGGGATAGGATGGAGTCAAGGGAAATGAGTTCGGTGGGGCACGAACAGGCAGAAACAGTGGGTCTACCCGGGCAGTCAGGTTTGTGGATTTTGGGGAGAAGGTAAAATCGGGCCGTGCGGGGCTGGGGAACGATGAGGTTGGAGGGTCGGGGGTGCAGGGAGCCGGAGCTGATGAAGTTGGTGATGGTGCTGGAGATGGTGGCCTGGTGTTCGTCAGTGGGGTCATGGTCCAGGGGTAAGTAGGAGGAGGTGTCCGAGAGTTGGCGCCTGGCCTCAGCTTTGTAGAGATCAACGCGCCAGACTACCACAGCACCTCCCTTGTCGGCAGGGTTTAATAACCCAGTCTGGGTTGTTGCGGAGTGAGTCGATGGCAGTACGTTCGGGGGCGGGAGAGATTGGAGTGAGACAGGGGAGTGGAGAAGTTGAGGCAGTTGATGTCGCGACGGCAGTTTTGGATGAAAAGTTCTAAAGCCGGAGGGCCACGAGGGGGGTTTCAAGAGGAGGGGGTACGTTGGAGACGGGAAAAAGGATCATCAATGGAGGGCGAGGACTCCTCCCGCAAAAGAACGCTGTGAGGCAGAGGCTATGGTAGAAGAGCTCCAAGTCGTGGTGGGCGCGGAACTCATTGAGGTGGGGACGGAGGGGGACAAAGGTAAGACCTTTGCTGAGGACCAACCGTTCGGTGTCGGAAAGGGGGAGGTCAGGGGGGGATGGTGAACACATGGCAGGGATGGGGGTTGGGGCCGGAGGAAGGCAGGTGAGTGGACTGAGGACGAGGCGATGTGTGGTCAGGGTGGTCAGGGGGTGGTAGAGGGTGGTCAGGGGGTGGGGGCATATGAGGGCTGTGGTGTGGGCAGGGAAGAGCAGTTGGAGGGGGATGAGGAAGACCCAGTGGAACAGCCACTGAGGTTACCAGGATTGGGGAGACGGGCACTAGGACCCAGTGCCGTCAAAGGGACTTGTTAATCCCTACTCTTGGTTTTCTGTCTGCCAACCAATTTTCTATCCATGTCAGCACTCTAACCCCAATACCATATGCCCTAATTTTGCCCACTAATCTCCTATGTGGGACCTTATCAAATGTTTTCTGAAAGTCCAGGTACACTACATCCACTGGCACCCCCTTGTCCATTTTCTTAGTTACATCCTCAAAAAATTCCGGAAGATTAATCAAGCATGATTTCCCTTTCGTAAATCCATGCTGATTCGGACCAATCTTGTTACTGATATCCAAATGTGCCTCTATTTTATCTTTTATGATTGACCCCAGCATCTTCCCCACCACCGATGTCAGGCTAACTGGCCTATAATTCCCTGTTTTCTCTCTCCCGCCTTTCTTAAAAAGTGGGATGACTTTAGCTTTCCTCCAATCCACAGAAACTGACCCTGAATCTAAACAACATTGGAAAATAATCACCAATGCAGCCACGATTTCTCGAGCCACTTCCTTAAGTACCCTGGGGTGCAGACCATCCGGGCCCGAGGATTTATCAGCCTACCGTCCCATCAGTCTATCCAACACCATTTCCTGCTTAATGTGGATTTCCTTTAGTTATTCCGTCACCCCAGATCCTCTGGCCACTAGTACATCAGGAAGGAAGATTGTGTACTCCTTAGTGAAGACGAATCCAAAGTACCTGTTTTGGACCAAAGTACCAAAGTTTTGGAGCTGATGCCTGTGCGTGGTTCAGAGAGGACATTCACTGCACATTCATCAGGTCAAACAACAAATACTATTATATTACTGAATCAACTATTTATGGTCAAAATATACCAGCATTGTCGGAGCCTATATTTTTCCCATCACCTGAGATGGCTTTTTCTCAAATTTTGCCTACACACTATTGGACAGAATTTGTCTTTGGTCAAAAGGTTTTTTAGAAAGCCTTTGATAAGGTGTCACGTGATGCTGCTAAGGAGGATGAGAGCCCATGGTATCAAAGGACAGTTACTAGCATGGATAGCAGGTTTGCTGGATGGCAGAAGACAAAGTGGCAATAAAGAGGACTTTTTCTGGTTGGCTGCCAGTGACTAGCGGAGTTCCACAGGAGTTGGTGCTGGGGCCCCTACTCTTCATGTTGTATATTAATGATTTAGACGAGGGGATTGAAGGCTTGAAGGCCACGTTTGCGGATGATACGAAAATAGGTGGAAGGGCAGGTAGTGTAGAGAAAGCAGGGACTGCAGAAGGACTTGGACAGGTTGGGAGAGTGGACAGAGAAGTGATTATTTTCTAAATGGGGAGATAATCCAGAATCCAGAAATCGGAGGTTCAAAGGGACTTGGTAATGCTGGTGCATGATTCCCAAAAAGTTAATTCGAATTGATAGTAATGAAAGCAAACTCAAGGCTAGCATTTATTTAATGAGGGCTTGTATACAAAAATGGGAACGTAATGCTAAGGCTCCATAAGGTGTACGTAAAGCCGCAATTGGAATATTGTGAGCACTTTGGGCACCATATCTGAGGAAGGATGTGTGGCTCATGAGAGGGCCTAGAGGAGGTTTACAAGAATCATGCCAGGAATGAGTAGGTTAACCTATGATGAGTGATTGTCAGCACTGTGCCGGTACTCACTGGAGTTTAGAAGAATGTGGGTGGACCTCATTGAAACATACAGAATAGTGAAATGTTTGGATAGAGTGGGAGTGGAAAGGATGTTTCCACTAGTGGGAGAGTCTTGGACAAGAGGCCGTAGCCTCAGAATTAGAGGTTCTTTTAGGAAGGAGATGATGAACATTTTCTTCAGTGAGTGGGTGGTGAATGTGTGGAATTCTTTGCCACAGAAGGCTATAGAGGCCAAGTCGGTGGATAATTTTAAAGGCAGAGATATATAGATTCTTGATTAGTATGGGTGTCATGTTAAGGGGAGAAGGCAGGAGAATGGGGTTAGGAGAGAAAGATCAGCCATGATTGAATGGTGGAGAAGACTTGATGGGCTGAATGGCCTAATTTTACTCCTATCACTTATGACCTTAAGACTTGGCATACTGGGAGAAAAGATCAGAGGCATCTTAATGAACCTGGTTCTAGGCTTAACAAAATAAAATATCCATTAAGTGACCATGTTATGACCAACTAATTAAGTGACCATGCTGTTGCAGACCGGCACTACAGATAACAAACCAAAGTTCATAGTTTTGATTTAAATGAAAATAATATATCATTGCCTATTAACTTGGATCAAGATTGATGCTAAGAAGCCCAAAATTCTTCCAGTATTACATATATACCACAACTTCCACATCAAAATAAAAATAACCTGTGCAAAAAAGGACTTTTTCAATGTTTTCTGTCTGTTGAACAGTCTATGCAGAATCACTTCTCATCAAACATTTTCCTGACCAACAGAATGCCAGGAAATATTAAAGGTTACTAGACCAAGTGGGACCCGTTGGGTCCATGTCAAGCAGGAGGCCTGGTCCCCCAACGCAACCCATTTCCCCAAAGCAATATTCGACCACTCACCCATAGCCTCCATGGGAGGCCTTGTCCCCCAAAGCAACCCATTCCCCAAGGCAATATTCCACCACTCACCCATTCCCCCAATGCAACCCGTTCCCCCAAAGCAATATTCCACCACTCATCCATAGCCCCCAACTGCGCAGGGGCTGCTCATTTCCCCTAATTCACCTTATTTTAAACTTTTAAACAAATGCAATTATATCACTCTACTTTTCTTTCTAAAGCAAGAGGTACTGCAATTCTAATTCGTAACGGTACACCATTTAAACACAAATCCACTATAGCCGATAAGGAAGGTAGGCACATTATAGTATCTGGGGAACTACACTCAACCCCACTTACTATGGTGAATATCTATGCTCCTAATTTTGATAACCCACAATTTTTAAATAAAATAATCAATATGATTTCAGACTCCAGTCAGCAAAATCTGATAATTGGAGGAGACTTTAATTGTGTATTAGATCCATATTTGGATAAATCTTCACGGCAAAGGAGAAACACTTCAAAATCAAAATCCAGTGAACTTTTAAATACTTACATAAAAACACAAACATAACCGATGTATGGAGGAGGATTGCCAACCCATCCAGAAGAGAATACTCTTTTTATTGTGTTCACAAAACATATACACAAATTGATTATTTTCTGGTGGACGCAAAACTGATGCCTCTTACAATCAATCCTAAATATCATAATAACATCATTTCTGACCATTGTCCATTAACCTCCTTAAAACTAGAAGGAATGCATAACAAAAAAAATGTTTTGGAGATTTAATCCACAAATATTAACTGAGCCAGGTTGCTGTGATTACCTGAAGCAACAGATGGAATTATTTTATGAGACAAATGACACACCTGGTATTTTGGCTACTTTATTGTGGGAATCTTTTAAGGCCTTTATCAGAGGCTCCATTATTTCATATCAAGCTTATCAAAACAAAAAAAAAACAGGTCGGAACAATTGGAATTAGAAAAACAGATCAAACAGCTTGATTCAGAAAATGTGATTGATCCTTCTAATGCTAAACATAATCAGATAGCAGCAATAAAATTCAAGTTAAATCAGATCCTCTCTGCAAAAGTTGTTATTTCAATACACTAAGCAAAAAAAATTGGTGGTAAACCGCATAAACTTCTGGCACACCAGCTGAGAAAAATGGAAAAAGATCACACTATTCAAAAAATCAGATCAGAAAAAGGTGAGCTGCTTACACTTCCTAAAGATATTAACGAAAGATTCCTAAAATTCTATCAAAATTTATATGCATCCAAAACATCAGCCGACTCCGCAAAGATCAAAAACTTTCTTGACAATTGCAACCTCCCATCACTTAATGAGGTGGAACAAGAAGAATTAGGAGCTGAGATGATAGTAAAAGATATTGAAGAGACGATCAAATCACTGAATAACGGGAAAATGCCAGGTCCAGATGGGTTCAGTAATGAATTCTATAAAAAAATTAATGACTTAATTTCTCCATGCCTACGAGCCCTCTGAACCAGAGCCAGGGCTAAAGAACAGATTTTACCACAAACCCTAGCCGAATCAACCATCACATTGATACCTAAAAAAGACAAAAATCTTGAAGAGCCTGGATCATACAGAGCAATAGCTCTACCAAATACAGATCAGAAAATATTAGCTAAGACTTTGGCAAGAAGACTAAGTTTGTACATTAGTAAACTAATACATCCAGACCAAACTGGGTTTATACCTAAGCGACATTTGTTTTATAATTCGAGACGTCTGTTTAATATAATGTATTCACACAGAACGATAAATGTAGACTTAACAATTATTTCTTTAGACGCAGAAAAAGCATTTGACCAAGTAGAATGGGCCTATCCCTTTACAGTGTTGGAAAAATTCCAACTAGGAGAAAATGTTATCTCATGGATAAAGCTGTTGTATAACAATCCGACTGCCAGACTAATCAAATAGACTAATCAAATTCTGTCACCCAAATTTCAATTATCCAAGGGTAATAGACAAGGATGTGCTCTTTCACCAATGTTATTTGCCTTGGCCATAAAACCCTTAGAAAGCATAAGAGTACATCCGGGCACTCACGGATGTAATACTAAACACACCAATAACAAGATTTTGTTAAATGCAGACTATGTACTTTAGTATATCACCAACTCTCAAGTCAGTATCCCAAATATATTAAACCTTATCGAACAATTTGGTTCCTTCTCAGGGAATAGAATAAACTGGAATAAAAGTGAAATTATGCCAATAAAAGCTCAAGACCCTTTACATCTCCAAAAATGTCCCTTCAGAATTGTCACTGAAAAATTTACATACCTCTATTTCAAGCAAATTTCCCACCATTAATTACTAAATTAAATGCCCTCATTCAATTTTGGAAAACACTCCCTATTTCCCTTATAGGTAAATGCCATGAAGATGATTTTCCTTCCATAACTCCTATACCTATTTCAATCAACACCAATTTATCTCCCTAAAAGTAAAAAAAAAAAAAAAAACTTGATTCTGTTATCACAAATTTCATTTGGGATTATAAAATCCATAGAATATATAAATGACATTTATGTAAATCTAAAGAAAATGGAGGATTAGCACCCCAATTTCCTTTTCTATTACTGGGCGACTAAAATTAATCTACTGGATACATGTCAACAGGTAAACTGGTTAAAAATGGAGAGGGAAGATTGTTCGCCTTTTAATATAGGCGCGATTCTTCTTTCTCCATCTGAATAAATCATCGTAGGAGCAAAATCCGATAATAGATAGCACCCTACGAATTTGGAAACAGTTAAAATCAAGCCTCAAACTGAGAAATTTCTCTCTCCTTTTACCAATCGCTAACAACCCATCGTTTAAAGCGTCTACTTTAGAAAAGGCGTTTGCACAATGGAAAAACTCAGGAATTAAAATGCTGGGAGATCTCTACGAGAAGGGGATTTTCCTCTCGTTTCAAGAGTTACAGGAGAAATATCATTTGAAAGCAAATGATTTTTTTAGATATCTTCAAATCCGAGACTATGTGAAAACACATACACAAGACTGTCATTCTATGGGCCCAGATATATTAGACGAATGCATGAATAGACAGGCGGACACAAGTAAGTTAATATCCTACATTTACAATACCCTTTTAATTGCACACATCCCATCTTCTGAAATATTTAGGCGAGCATGGGAAGATGAATTGGGTTTATTAATCTCAAAGGATACCTGGGAGGAAAGCCTTCTATACATACATTACTGCTCTCTTAATGTTAGGCACTCTCTGATACAATATAAAATACTGCATAGATTCTACTATTAAAAGACCAAACTGAACAAGATCTTCCCAAATGTCTCTCCTATTTCCTCCAAGAAGCGACTATAACCCATTCTTTCGCTTCCTGTATACAGTTGCAAAACTTCTGGAGGGGAATATTTGATACCTTCTCCAAAATACTTAAAATTAAGTTGGAACCAGATATAAAACTGATCACATTAGGTATGTCAAAGACCTGCTCTAAGCTAACGATATTTCAAAGACGTTTCCGCAATTACGGCCTAATAACGTCAAAATAATTAATACTCAAATTTTGGAAACAGGCAACAGTCCCCACAGTGAAGATGTGGATTACGGATATGTCCGAGACACTACATTAGGAAAACATTGGGCTTGTCTTGGCGGAAAAAACGGATCAATTTCTTAAGACCTAGTTACCTTTTACTGAATGGTTAAACACAAATTTAAATTTAAATCTGACGCCAAGGATGGGTGAGGGGTGAGGGTGGGGGGGGGGGGGGGGGGGAAGGTATATCTCCATCTTTTCTTATTTCTTTTCTTCTCTCCTGCACTTCTTTGGTAGTTTAGGGGTCTTTTTCCTGCTCTTTTATATTTTACTTTTTTTTCTTCATTCTTTCTTTCTTCTTTCTTTGTTTTCCTTTTTTTCCTTCTTTTTTTTTAAATTTAGGCTATAAGGTTAAAAATGAAGCTGTACAATAATTGTATAACTTATGTCAATCGTCTTATCCTTGTACAATTGCTTCTAATAAAATTAATTTAAAAAAATAAAGACATTTTTTAAAAAATCAATTGGACTTACTAAGGCTGGCAAGACTCAGTGTCCAGGGATTGTAACATTGTAGCAGGCAGGGCTACAATCCCATTGTGACATCATAGCTGTAACTGCCAGTGCAGAGGGAAGAAATGTTTCTCAAATTGGGATTTTAAAAATGTGAATAACTTGTAAAATAGAACATCAATCTGAACAAAACTTGATACACCACACCACAGGACAATGGTGGGTAAATTGTAGCACTATCGTGGAGTAGTTCAGGCCATGAAAAGCATGAGCACAAACAAACATGCAAACTCATTCACAGACAAGATGAGGGTTTCAGTAATATATAGATTTTAAAGTTATTTTGCAATTCAATTTAATTTTAATATGACTGTAATTAGGTTCAAGAACTGAAGGAGTGATTAAAATATAATCTGGGTAAAAAAATCACAAACATTGGTGATCAGTCATCTATCATATACTTATTAAAACTCTGATCTTATTAGTGTGTATATGTGTGTGTGTGTATATGTGGTTGTCTTTACATCTTCACGGAAAAACTACATGGTAACGATAACATTTTTACATATTCCGGTTGACATTTTTCCCGTCGAGACTGGGATCAGCTTATCTAAACATTTCATGCTTTATTTCTCGACTTATTACTGATTAGTTTAAAAACATCAAAAGATTGAAATTAAAAAACAACAGTTTCAAATGATGATGTTGTAGCGGCAGATTTTACATTGTTCAAGAGATTACTCCCTTTAGCCACTAAGGAAACTACATGGTTAAGGAGAATGTCGTAATACGCATGTGAGCTCTCCGTGAGACCTTCAGAGCTTCTTTACAGATAAATGTTCATAACACAATCTTTTGATTAATAGTTTATTTATTGTTGAAGAAACACAATAAGGTATACATCCGACCTTCTTCCGACATACACTTTAATCTTGTTCAAAATCCAGCATATCGCTTTAAACGTTAGAAAACTCCTTGTGTCTCGGTTACACTTCACATGGTCGAAGGGTAAACCTTCCCCATATGTCCAAAACTAAACTAAAAACTAAGCTTCCAAGCAAGAAACTTTTATTGATCTTACTAAAACACTGTTTTTAGTTTAAAGTCGTACCGTATGTACCAAACCCTTAAAATCAGGCATGATACATCTTATTTTTTTTTTGTAAAATATTTTTATTAGAAGTAATTACATATTAAGAGGAAATATAAAATCCAATTAAATATTATCGTTACATACATTCTTAATATTTTTAAAATTTACAATCAATCTTATTTGTACTTCTATAATTTTCTTTTTATTTTATAGCAGTAGGAAATTAAAAAAAAAGAAAAAGAGGAAAAAAAAGAGATAAACTAATTGAGTGGAATATTAAACAAGATATTCTTCATTGGAGACATATTTATGATCTATTGTCTATAATTCTTCATCCATTCATACATTCAGGCTTCCGTCATGGCTTCGAACCGGACCATCTTGACCCTTTAAATATTCAATAAATGGAGACCATACTCCTCTGAATTGGTCCAGCCTGTCCATCAGGGCAAGCCTTAATCGTTCCAAGTGCAATGTCTCCGACATTTCTGTAATCCACATTTTAGTTGTAGGGGAAGTAGGACCTTTCCAAAATCTTAGTATTAATTTTTCACCAATTATTAAACTATAACCGATAACAATTATTTGTTGTGTTGTTAATATCTGATTTGTTTCTAATATTCCCAATATAATTAGTTTTGAGTCTGGAGTTAACTTTGCATTAACTACAATTGAGATTATCTTAAAAATTTCTATCCAAAAATTAGTAACTTTTATACATTTTGTGAATGAATGCATTAAATTAGCTTTATAATTGTTGACACTTATCACATATTGTGGACACATTTGAGAAAATTCTATTTAATTTGGACTTTGAGAGATGTAATCTATGTATAACTTTAAATTGTATCAAGGAGTGTCTAGCATTTAATGAACAATGATGTATATGTTGTAAACTTTCATTCCATACTTCTCTACTGATTACTTGACCTAGTTCATTTTCCCATGCTTGTCTATATTTATCCGTATATGGTAAATCATTTTCCAATAAAATATTATAAATATATGATATTAATTTCTCTGTATTCGGATGTTTATTTAAACATTCATCTAAAATTTCTGTCTTTCTATTCCTAAAATCCAGTGTATTTGATTTAACATAATCTCTAATTTGTAGATATCGAAAATATTCTTTAAAATGTAATCCATAATTTTGTTGTAATTCCTGAAATGAGAGAAATAAGTTTTCCCTGTAAAGATCACCGATCTTATTTATTCCATAGTTCTTCCATTTTAAGAAACCTTTGTCCATCAGTGAAGGTTTAAAAGAAATATTGTTTACTATTGGAAGAGCTAGTGGTACATTCTGTAATTTTAATGTTTTTTTAAATTGTTTCCAAATACGTATTCCACTTTCTATTATTGGGTTTCCTTTATGTTTTCTTATGTATTGGAGTATTAGCAAATAAAATCGAACTAATTTCAAAAGGGATACAGTCTTCTTTTTCCATTTTTAACCAATTTGGTTGTTTATCTAGTTCACCCAACCAGAAATTCATATTTTTTATATTAACTGCCCAATAATAAAACATAAAATTAGGCAGTGCAAAGCCACCGTTTATTTTTGATTTACATAGATGCTTTTTAATTATTCTATGATTCTTATAATCCCAAATAAAATTGGTAACCATGGAGTGCACTTTCTTAAAGAAATTTTTAGGAAGATATATGGGATCATTTGAAACAAATATAGTAATTGTGGAAGAAAAATCATTTTTATCGCATTAATCTTACCTAGCATTGAAATAGGTAATGTTTTCCAATATTGAATATTCTTAAATAGTTTATTCAATAAGGGTAAAAAATTAGATTTAAATAATGAATCATATCTTTTTGTTACATAAATTCCAAGATATTTAATTTTTTCATTTGCAATCTTAAAAGGGTATTGTTGTAATATATGTAAATTATTTCCCATTATTGGCATAGGTTCACTTTTATTCCAATTAACTCTATATCCTGAAAACGATCCAAATTGAGTTATTAAAACTAACAAGTTAGGAAGACTAATTTCTGGTTTTGTGATATAAAGTAATACATCATCTGCGTACAAAGAGATTTTATTTTCAGTTTCCTTAGTTTCATACCCATATATTTCAGGGTTTGATCTCACAGATTTTACTAATGGTTCTATTGCAAGTGCAAACAGTAGTGGAGATAAAGGGCAACCTTGTCTACAACCTCGGAACAAGTTAAATTTAGTTGTTAACACTTGGTTAATTAATATTCTAGCTGTTGGTCTAGTATATAGTAATTTAACCTATGTTATAAACTTCTCTCCCAATTGAAAAAAATCCATAACCGAAAATAAGTAAGACCATTCAATCTGATCAAAAGCTTTCTCTGCATCCAACGAAATAATTGATAAATCCTTATTAATATTTCTTTTCGAATACATAATATTAAATAATCTTCTCAGATTATTTGAAGAGTATCGTTTTGGTATAAAATCCAGTTGATCTGAATGAATTAGTTTATTAATCACTTTGTTTAGTCTTTGTGCTAATATTTTTGTTAATATTTTTTGATCAGTATTTAAAAGAGATATAGCTCTATATGACCCTGGGTCATCGAGATTTTTATCTAATTTAGGTATAAGGGTTATAATAGATTCATTTAGTGTATCTGGTAATTTATGTTGTGTATAAATGTGTTCATATAGTGTCTTCAAACGTGGGGCTATCATATCATAAAATATTTTATAAAATTCTGCTCCAATACCATCTGGTCCTGGAGTTTTACCATTTTTTAATGATCTAATAGTTTCTTCAATTTCTTTAGTAGTTATTTTGACATTTAATAATTCCCTATCTTCTAAATCTAGTCCATTTAGATTACAATTTTTTTTAAATGTTTCTACTCCTATTCGATTTTCTTTTGTTTTAGCTGAGTATAAATTTTTATAATATTGCAAAAATCTCTCGTTTATATCTTTAGTTTGTATTAGTAATTCTCCTTTATCTGATTTGATCCTATATATTAATTTTTCTCCTTCCAGTTTTCTTAACTGACGAGCCAATGTGGTTTGTCACCGAATTCAAACTGTATTTGTTTGGTATATTGGTATAGTTTTACAACTTGATCTGACTGTATTTTATTTAGTTTATATTTCAATGCAAGATTTTATTATGTTTTATCGGAGTTGGGTTAATGGCATTCTCTGTATCTAATTGTTTAATCTCTCTTTCCAATGCCTGTTGTAGCTTCCGATTCTCTTTATTATAAAATGCTTGAGAAGATATCATAATTCCCCGAACATACGCCTTAAAAGTTTCCCATAAGAGGGATGATGATATTTCTGGTGTATCATTTGTTTCAAAGAAGATCTTGATCTGTTTTGTAATATATTCTTGAGTTATTTTGTCCTTTAAAATTTGTGGATTAAATCTCCATTGATCTTGTTTTTCCATTTTACCCATTATTTTCATCTTAAAAGTTAAGGGTGCATGATCTGAAATTATAATATTATGATATTTTGACTTATACGTAAGTGGAATAAGTTTTAAATCTACCAGAAAATAATCTATTCTTGAATAAGTTTTATGCACGGTTGAGTAAAATGAGTATTCTCGTCCTGTTGGATTTTGCAATCTCCATACATCTTTAATATTACTGGTGTCTATATATGCATTTATTAACTCACTGGAGTGTGATTTAAGTTTTTGTTGTTTTGATGATCTATCCAAATAAGGGTCAAGTGTGCAATTTAAATCTCCTCCAATTATTAGATTATGTTGTGATAATTCAGGGATTGTATTAAATAATTTTTTTTTAAATCGCGGGCTATCAAAATTTGGGCCATATACATTAACAAAAATCACTTTTTGTGTATATAATTCTCCTATTACAATAATATATCTACCGTCACTATCTGTTATTATTGAAGTATGTTTAAATGCAGTACCTTTATGAATTAATATTGCTACACCTCTAGACTTGTGTGTAAAAGAAGAATGATATACTTTATCAATCCATTTGGCTTTTAATCTGTGTTCTGCCTCTTTTTTCAAGTGTGTTTCTTGGATAAACGCGACATCTATTTTAAGTGCTTTTAAATGTGCTAATACCTTACCCCTCTTAATTGGTTCGTTAATACCTTTAACATTCCAGCTACAAAACGTTATTCCTACATTCCCCATATTTGTATGTAGGTCTTGCATCATTTATCTAAAAGGATGTATACTAGAGCAAATGGTACAGTTCGACATACCAGACCTTACACCTGAACCCTGAATAGACGAATTTCAAGACTCTTGATTTTCTCTCATATATATATCTCCTTTGTATTAATTGATGATTCCACTCAGATGTAAAGTAATAATAGTAATAATCAGAAATAGTAGTAAAAAAGGGATAGATTAAGAGATTAGTAAAGTGCTCAAAGAAAGAAAAAACTACATCTAGTGTGTGTGTAGTTAGTGTTAGCCATACTAACATGGCTAGCAGTCTAAGGACTTCCGTATTGAATGTTAAATGTTATCCATCTCCATGGTTCAGTAAAATAAATATTACAAAAAAAAGGAGATTATTATTTAAACCGGGGATATTAAACTATGATATATAAAAAGTTCATAGTCAGGTATAATGATATATATACGTAGTGCTTAATAGAAAATTATAATAATATAAACATATAATAAAGAAAAAAAAGTCTAAAGTTAAAATAAGATATATATTTTATTACCCATATCACCCATCTGAGGTATGCTTTTACGAAATTGTATTCCCTTCCTTTTTACTGCCAGCAGCGCTAACAGGGGAATATTTTCTTATATTCCCCTTTCTAGCGAACGCCTATGGACTTTACCTGTTTTAAACAGCGGGGAATATAGTCTTATATTCCCCTGGTCTCACATCCGGGAACTTGGCAACGTGACGCTGCGTGACGGCAACGTGACGCTGCGTGCGAAATTTAAAATTTATTCTCAAAACAAACAAAATGGCAGCCGGTTGCGAGAAGAGGTTCGCGATTTAAAAGTTCGACCTTCACATTGTCACATAAATGAATTACATAAATTACATAAATGAAACATAAATGTTACATTGTTTTTAGTACCCTTATTTACAATGTTGCAATGGTTTTAGTACCCTTATTTACAATGTTGCAATGCATATTGCAAAATGTATAGATACATTCATATCATATGAGATGTTCAGATTTTCCTCTAGATGTCTGATAATGGGTAATAATAACAATATTGACTGTCCTCTTTCGGGAGATACGACATATATTGCCCTCACTAGATCCATATTGCCCTCGTCTTCGACTCGGGCAATATGAATCTACTTCAGGCAATATATGTCGTATCCCCCTCAAGGCCAGTCAATATTCTATTAATATTTCCTATTTACTTAATTCTAGGTTAGTCGGTTATAATTAATTATTAATTATTAATCAATAATCAACTATCAATAATCAATAATCAACAATTACTAGCTCTAATTATTAACGATACCAGTGCGTTAAATTTAATATATGTTTATGTATGTTAATATATGTTAATTATTAGATTAGTAGTATTACTATTCTAAATATTAGTATTCATGGAACAGTCTTCAATCCAAATCTCCTCGATTCTCCCATCTGTCTCCTTCTACTTCTTCTTTAGATGAAAACAAGTCCATAGTTTATTATAATCTTCAACCAATCTTGAAAATACAGTTTAATTGTTCCTTTAATTCAACTATGAAGGTTTCATTCAATCTTCTTCGCTGTCCTTAATCCTTTGGGCAAATTTCAATGCGTCTTCTGGGTTTTTGAAGTAATGCTCTTCCTGATTGTAAGTAACTTTCAGTGTTGCTGGGTATCTCAAAGTATACTTCAGATTCTTCAATTGCCTCAGGATTCTTTTGGTTTCATTAAACGCATTCCGTTTCTTAGAGACCTCTGCTGGATAGTCTCGTAGATACTGATTGAGTCTTCTTCATATTTAGATTTCTGCTATTTACCACTTTATTCATCATATCTTCCAAAACATAATCATATTGGACTTTGACTATCATTTGTCTTGGAGGAGCATCGTGCTTTGTATAACGTCTCATAACTCTGTGTGCTCGGGCTATCAAAGGTTTTTCTTCCAGAGATAGAACCTTTTGTAGTAAGTTTGCAGTAAATTCTCGGGTATCTTGATTCTTTTCTCTCCCTTCTCGAATACCCACGATCCTTAGATTCTGCCTTCTCTGGCGTCCTTCCAACTCAGTACACTTATCAGTAACTTTGGCCAGTAAGTCAGATAGTCGTTGACTTTCTTTGACGATAGTTTTCATAGTCTGAGTATTTGTTTGGACTGTTTCCTCAAGGTCTTTTATGGTTGTTGATTGTAACACAATTTCTTCCAGCACTGGTTCCATTTCTTTTTCCACCTTTTTTTCAATTTTTTCATGCAGCTCTTCCATTATACTTGCGAATTTTTCGGTCACTTCAGTAATTTCCTTTCGGACCGAGAGATTAATTTCAGATTTTAACTCCTTCATCTCAATCTTTATTTTCTTCATTTCTTCCATAAAGTTCATTTTTTCCAATTCCACCTTTAATTCAAACTTCATTTCTTTCTTCAATTCTGCCATTTCTTGCACAAAAATTTTTTTAAGTTCTTCCAGTTCCGATTTTTTTCTCGATTTTTTTAACACATCTTCAAGGGACTGTGTCCTACCTGAGGCCGAGGCTTCAGTTGGGCCTTGTTCCTGTTCAGCCATTTTTTTTTAAAATCGGAGCCTGGATTTCTCCGGTGGTGGGCTGCGCTGTGTTGACATTACGGTCGCAGGCCTGATGACGTCACACACGGCAGCCGGTGCAGAAGCAGCAGATGCAGAAGCAGCAGGAGCAGCAGGTAGGTTTTTTCAGCGTTTTCTCCCCGGTTTTTTCCCGTTTCTTCACGGAGGTGGCTGGCGTTGCCTTCTACTCCTCCATAGCGCCACCGGAAGTCAGGCATGATACATCTTTTATCGCTTAGTTCTCCAGAAACTTCATCTGCAGGATTTTCTTCTGTGGTAACATATTTCAATTGTGCAACATTAGTAGCTCCCAATGCTCTTTCCATTGGCAAATTGTATCTGTCAAATCCAACTCTCTGGTTTCTTTGGCTCTAACATCTGGTGGAATGCTTTCACGTTTGTTGCTTATCCACTTAGAAAGTGTAAATCCTCCCTTATTGCCAAGGGAAGTCAGATGTTTTACTGGATGAATTGCTGGCTGCTCAGTAGACATGGATTTTAAGCAATCATCCATGTAGAAATTATTCTACAAAGAGACTATTACCATGAAATTTAGTATTCTAGCGTTTCAAATTCTGAGTGCTTTGCTCTGCCATACGACAATTATTCGGCAGATTATCACTTTCTTGTTTGAAAGGTAAGTCCAGACAATAGTGTCTGTCAATCTTTACTGACTAGTTCATAATATCCATGAATTTCAACTCTTCATTTGACATTTCTTCAGATTCCTTATTGGTACTTTCATTAAAGTCATGATTGTATTGCTTCATCACCAGTTTTTCTAATTTATCGGTAGATATTTGATTAACAGCAATGGCAGGGTAGTTCTTCTGATTCCCGTTTCCGTTGTTCCTTCTCAAGGAGCCATAGATAACCCATCCAAATCGGGTTTTCGGAGCATACGGTCCATCGCTTTGGCTCCTCATAATCTGTATAGGTTTCAATGCCTTCAAAACATTCATTCCGATAAGTAGATCAACACTAGAATTTATTTCAGATATCTTGACATCCTTCAGGTAAGGGCATTGTTTCAAGTCTTCATGTCTGGGTATATTTTGACGACCAATAGGCATGGTTCCATGTGTAAACACTTCTGATATTGGTATAAAATTATCTTCATCCAAACTGGATAGCTCCATACTTGTAATGTAATAATGATTCATGCTCTCTCTATCTTTATTCATGGTACGCAATCGAATATTAGTTTCTTCTGTGATGTTCAGCCTTCTCGTCAGGTTTTCTGTGCAAAAGGTAGTTGAACTTCCGTGATCCAAAAAAGCATATGTTTGCAACATTTTATTTGTCTTGCTATTGCCTCCCCTGTACTGGTAAGTTAGAGAAGAAACAGGCTTCAACCCCGGCCTCAATATGAGCAGTTACTTGAGACAAGGTGACAGCATCACTAAACGTTGGCTTCTCCTTCTGTTCTGTTTGCTCCGGTTCCTCCTCTTCTATTTGCTCTGGTAGTTCTTCATCTATTTGTTCCGGTTCTTCCTCTTCCGAATGCTCTGGTAGCTTCTTTACAGTGTGAAGTACTTCAGGATGATTTTGCTTGCATTTATAACAAATTATAGGACTCCTACAGTGTCTCATCATATGTCGTTTTTTTAAACATCCAAAACAGATTCCCTTCTCTTTCAAGAAATCCATCTTATCTTCATATTCTTTCATCTTGAATCTTCACCACCATCCTATGGTGTGACCAACTTCATCACATAACAAACAAAATCCTGTTTGCTTGATAGGAGATACATCTCCTTTCATCCCATCCATCGTTTCCACAGGTATTATAGTGGTAGCAAAACTACTTCTCTTAGGTTCTGATCTTTCTTCAGTTTTGGTAAAGGTAGAACCTTTGTTAGTTGCAATTGGTTTATGATCTTCTATAGTCCCGTGGTGTGGCTCTAACATGTACTGTACTTCCTTGTCCAAGATTTTCACCAGGTCTGGTAGCCTGGTTACTTGCTCCCTCTCATCTAATATTCCACCTGCTTCATATCTCCACCTTTCTCTCAGTCTTCTGGGAACTTGCTAATAATGACTCTAGTATTACTTGCAAGATTCATTTCCTCCATGTAGCCGAGATTTTTCATCGAGGTGCAACAACCTCTAAGAAATATTGCAAAATTACTCAATGCCTCCCCATCTTCTGGCTTGATATCTTTCCAAGCATGGGCCTTCCCCATGTATGAGTTAGCAATCCTCTGTTCATTACCAAAACATTCTTTAAGTAACCTTCTTGCCTCTTTGTAGCCTTGGCTGTCAGGCTCATTTTGACAACTTTCTACAAGTACCTGAAAATCTCCACTTGTGTACTTCACCAGAAATCGTAAGTGCTCCTTTTCATCTGTAATTTTCATTTCTAATACTTCTTCTAATGCCCTTATGAAAGCTTCATACCGCAAAGGATCTCCATCATATAAAGGAATTTCTGCTGGTGATAGAATGAGAGAGGTATTTTGTCGAGCTATGAATTCAGCTTGACTATTCACCAAAGTCAATAATCCATCCTGAAAAATTTGGCTTGGCTCTGACGGACGATAGACAGGCCTCAGTGGCTCAAACTGGCTTGCTCGAGCCTGTACACCAGGCCTCGGAAAAGCGTACTCCGCTGTTGGTTTGCTCTGAGCCTCTCCGGTGGCCCCATAAGTAGTTTGTTTCGATCTAGCACTCATTTGCTGAGATTAAGTTTTACCCATCTTCCTCTGTTCCAATGGGTTTTCAAAGCCGTGAATTCCGGTGGACCTCGATTGTGGAATTGATCCAATAAAATTCTTACTTGCAGCAGCACAACATGTTTTTAAACATGATACTCAACAAATAATATAATAAACAAATATTAAAAAGTTCAATAATTAAATAAAAATAATCTGTGCAAAAAAAAAACCCCCGAAGTTCCTCGTGCGGCAGAAACCGATACTATGTTTTGAGACTATTTTCTCTTGCAAACCACGGATTGTGTTGCCTATTTCAAAGACTACGAACTCTAAACACGAAATGTCGAGTTGTGGATGAGATTACATGCAGTTCACCGAGATGCTTACATTTAGTAAAATACATGAACTACCAACCAGTGACGAGTTTATGGTGCCTTTGAGGTGTGAAGAATCTCTGCGAGCAGAGGTGGATGGTGACGGGTGATGATGGGGTCACATGAATTATGCGGCAACATGGACAATGGCGTGCGATACCCAAATAAACGGAGAGGACGTAGTAAGAGAACGGAATTGATCTGGGGAGAGGATACAGAAGTGAAAAAAGTTGACGTTTGCAGGGTGAGAAGAAATTAAACTGTGGAGATGGGTGACTGGAATTAGCACGGATGCATTTTGGAAAAAGTGTACCTACCCTCAACTGGGGAAGATCTGGTTAACACCTTGTTCATTTTCAGGATGTTAGATCTTGGGGTGCCCGCCGAAGATGTCTGGGTTGACGAGCAGGCTGAGTTCATCTGCAACACGGAGCAATCAGGCTGCAGAATGAAGCGTCTGCAATGACAAGGCTTTCCCGGTCACCTTCATCAGGTATTGCGTCCTGTAGGTGACCTTCGTGTCTTCTCCCGCTTTGGTTTATATGGGACATGCACTCTACCGGCTGAGAGCCTTGGAGAAAGAAAGGCATTTTGTATCTTTCTTTGGTTTAAACCAGCATCAGCGGTTCCTTCATACATATATGGAAAGAGAAACTGAGATAACATTTCAATTAAAAAATCCTTCAACGGGGTTCTATTGACATTCAGGGAATGGAGGGATATAGATTATGCGTAGTATAATCCATAAAAATGGTCTTGGCATCATGTTCCATCATGTCATTGTGGGCCGAAGTGCCTTTTGGTGCTATACTGATCCATGTTCTATGCTCTTCATAAGCATTCAGGTGAAGGAAAACAACATTCTAATTTATCTAGGCCACGGTGGTATCAAACAGATGCATCTAAACTATTCTTTCTCTTGTAATGAAATTGAAAATCGCCGCCGCCGGGTTAAAGTTAGGGGCAGTATGCTAAAAGGAAAGTAGAGTACTGTGCCATTGCCTACATACTACATGTTTAGGGATCAGCCGTGACATCCCCAAGTGACATTTATCCCATGCCGCTAGTGTGCACTGGAGCTATGAATTAATACTTTCGGAGAGGAAGAACGCGAAGGGCTGAAATAAATGGAGGAGGGGGGTGAAATTAACACACTGAGTACTGCAACATAGGCTTTTTAATATAAATATTTAACTTAAGTATAACAATAATCAGTCTACATACTTCACTTTTAATAGGCAGACATAGCAGGCTGCAGATACTGGAATCTGGAGTAACAACAAAGTGCTGGAACGCAACCAGTACTGTATCGTCGGAGAGAATACACAGGCGACGTTTCTGGTCGAGAATATCAGACAGTCGAGCTGTGTTCATCCAGCCCTTTGTTTTGTTTTACTTCGAATATGTGCAGATGGTGGTTTACACCGAAGATATACACAAAATGCTGGAATAACTCAACGCGTCAGGCAGCACCTCCGGAAAAAAGAAATAGGTGACATTGCGGGTCGAGACCCTTCATCTGACATAAATATAGCATATGTGATGATTCCTAATACAGCAATTTATAATATTTACTTTTATAATGTGCTAAATTTGTAATTCAATTGATAATCCAGTTATTTACTATGTACTGCATACCATGATTATTTAGTCAACATTAAAGAATAAATTGCAGCTTCAGAGCCTTTTCAACAAGAGATATAAAAGTTGGAAGCAGGTCTTTATACCTGCTCCACTATTCATTGTCGTGGTTGATCTTTTAACTCAGAGCTACCCACCTGCACTAAACCCCAAATATCCCCTTTCTCATAATATATATAAAAAGCAATAAAAAGCAAAATAATGATATTTTTTGGGGTGGAGAATTCTGAAGATTTACTATCTGGTAAAGAAATATATTCTCATTGCAGTCCAAAATATCCAACTGAGGGTGTAACGCTGGTGCTAAGCAACTCAGCCAGGGAAATCTACCTACATTCACCTCATCAGACTCCTTAACAATTTGTACATTTCAATGAGATCACATGTTATCCTAATAAACTCAATAGAATGTTTAATCCTCCCTGACAAGACAAAAGCCTACAACCCAGAAATGAATCTGGTGAACTTTACTTGCAGTCTCTATTTTTGTGAGTACCCCTTTCCGTAGGCAGGGAATACGGATCTGCAGATAATATTCCATGAGCAGCCAGAGCCTATGAAATTGCAGTAAAATATCTTTACTATTCTCAAATCCTTTTTCAATAAAGATCAATATGCCACTTGAATTTCTAATTGCATGCACCTTAACTTTAGTGAACCTCGTACAGGGTTATATAATTCTGAACATCAATATCTTTCAGCCTCTACGTAAAAAGTATTCTGCCTTATTTCTCTTTCGTAAAAAAGTATTCTGCTTTTCTCTTTCCACAAAAGTGGATGATCTCACAATAGTACTTATAATATTCTATCTGTAGTTCCTCATTCCTCATTCATTCTTTTTATCTGTCTGCTAGAATAAGTGGGACCCATTGGGTCCCATCTTCACACAGTAGGGCTGGTCCCCCAACGCAATATTCCTTCTCTCCACCAATTCCAATATTGGTGGCCAGTGGGAGGAGGGGGGGCTTTCTGGAGCACTAGTATGCGTGTTGTGGACCGGAGGGACTGGTTTCCAGAGGGCTAGTATGGACATAGTGGGCCAAATGTATTCTTGGGCTGAAAGCTCAGTCACTCAGGCCTGGTAGGTGGGCAGCACGGTCACCCAGGCCTGGTGGGCTGGCAGCTCAGTCACTCAGAGCTGGTGGACTGGCAGCTCAGTCACTCAGGGCTGGTAGGTTGGTAGCTCAGTCACTCAGGGCTGGTGGGCTGGCAGCTCAGTCACTCAGGGCTAGCGGGCTGGCAGCTCAGTCACTCGGGGTTGGTGGGCTGGCAGCTCAGTCACTCGGGGCTGGTGGGCTGGCAGATCAGTCACTCAGGGCTGGCGGGCTGGCAGTTCACTCAAGGCTATTCCATGAAATTCCATTACAAGCAGAGTGCAGGCCACCAACCCCAATTTCATAGCATTTCAGGCAGAGTGCAGGACACCAAACTCATTTTCATAGCATTTCAGGCAGAGTGCAGGCCACCAAACTCAATTTCATAGCATTTTAAGCTGAGTGCAGGACACCAAACTCAATTTCATAGCATTTCAGGCAGAGTGCAGGCCACCAAACTCAATTTCATAGCATTTCCGGAAGAGTGTAGGCCACCAAACTCAATTTCATAGCATTTCAGGCAGAGTGCGGGTCACCAATTTTCCAAACAACTCATTGCATTGTCATTAAGCCTAACAAATCATTTATTGCAGACTCACAGTTTGGTTGATTCACAGCTTAGAATCACAGTTGTGGACTCTCCCTTGCGATCTTCCAGAGTGACTGACTTATGTCAAGGCATCCGGGGTTTTATAGTCCTGACCGCCCACCCCCCGGAAGGGGCGTTACCTTCATCGTGGTGATTGACAGGCGAGAGGACCAATCAGCTGATCTCAAGATTTTATAAACATTCATAACTTTTTTAATTTTTTAGCAATCATAAAAATCCTAGGGTTGCTTCAGCGGAGGAGGACTGTGAGTAAGATGGTCAAAAATCATAGTGATATATGGTAGCGTTTTTTCTAAAATCAATATAGAGCGCAGACAGGAAGTGGTTAAGATGAGACTTATTGTTATATAGATATCCACATGAAGCCTCATAACTTATATAAAACCCACACATAATTTAAAACCCACAGATATCAATCGTTACATGTGCGCGGACCCAGATATGTTACGCGTGGTACCTTCATCAAAATCATTGACTGAGGATATGAACAGCTGCGATCTAGACACCAGTCTCAATGGCAGCCCATTAGTCACAGCCTCCCAATCCAAAAAAGATTAGTTTATGCCTACGCTCTGTCTTCATGTTGAATGCTCAGTCCGAGTCAGTGTATCATCCCAATTCCAAGAGCTCTTAATCTCTTTGGTGATTCTTTATTGACAGTCTTCTGAAAATCAAAATATGCCACATTCACTCATTCCCTCTTTTTTTCTGATAATAAAGACCTCAAAAAACTCTTATCAAATTTATCAACCATGATTTCGCTTTCATAAATCTTAGCCAACTTTGCAAAATTCTAGGTAGGGGAAAGGAGGAGGGTTGAGAGGCAAAGGGGGGTAGAGGAGGGGGGAGGAGGGGGAGAGGAGGGGGG
Organism: Okamejei kenojei; assembly: GCA_035221665.1. Taxonomy (NCBI): domain Eukaryota; kingdom Metazoa; phylum Chordata; class Chondrichthyes; order Rajiformes; family Rajidae; genus Okamejei; species Okamejei kenojei. The sequence continues at coordinate 84,266,494 of CM069135.1, forward strand.
AGAGGAGGGGGACAATAAAGCATTACATTTTCAGATAAGGCAATATTGGACTCCAGGGGAAAAATCTCTACCGGAATATGTAAAAAAATTACCGTTAGCGCGTCGTTTTTTCGAGAAGATGTGATTATACACAAACAAACACACACGCATCCAAGATCATACTTTTAATAGTTCAAAGTTCAAGTTCAGGTTCAAGTCTAGACTAAGTGGGACCCGTTGGGTCCCGTCCCCTCAACGCGCGTTTGCAGGGGAGGGCGCGGCCTGCAGCCTGTGGCGTCTCACACATACACTAACCACACCCCCCACACACACATACACGCACACACTAACCACCTCCCACACACACACTAACCACCCCCTTTGATATTATATTAATATTATTCATTCGCTCCTTTTACCCCATCCCCGCCCTATCCACTCATGCATAGCTCCCCAACTCGCAGGTGCATCTAGAGAGGGAGAGAGACGAGGGGTAGGGAGAGAGGGGGCAGAGACAGAGAGAGAGGGGTGGAGACAGAGAGAGAGAGAGGGGCTCAGAGAGAGTGAGAGCGGGGGGAGAGAGAGGGGGGAGAGAGAGGGGGAAGAGAGAAGGGGAGAGAGAGCGGGAAGAGGGGGGGAGAGAGAGTGTGGAGAAGAGAGGGGGTAGAGAGGGAGGAGGAGAGAGTAGGGGAGAGAGAGGGTGGGGGAAGAGAGAGGGGCGAGGCCTGGGCCTGAGAGAAGAGGGGGGGGGGGGGAGAGAAGGGGAGGAGAGGGGAAGATATGGGAAAGAGAGGGAGGAGATGGGGGGAGAAGGGGAGGGGGGAGAGTTGTTGAGCAAGGGGGGAGAGAGAGGGGGAGAAAGAGAGGAGGGGAGAGAGGGGAGGAGAGAGAGAGAGGGGGGGGAGAGAGAGAGGGAGTTAGAGAGAGAGGGGTTAGGGAGAGAGAGAGGGGGGTAGAGTGAGGCGGGGGAGAGGCCAGAGCCGAGGGGGGGGGGGGAGAGGGGGGGAGGGGGGGAGAGAGGGGTGGAGAGAGGGGGGGGGGAAGAGATGGGGAGGCCTGGGCCGAGCTGAGGATTGGGAGAGAGGGAAGGATAGCGAGGGGGGTAGAGAGAGAGAGAGGGGGGAGAGAGGGGGGGGGGAGAGAGAGGGGGGGAGGAGAGAGACAGAGGGGAGAGAGGGAGGGGGAGGAGAGAGGGAGAGGGGGAGAGTGGGGGGGGAGAAAAGGGGGGAGGCCCGAGCCGAGCCGAGGGGGGGGAGAGGAAGAGGGGGGAGGGAGGAGTGAGGAGGGAGAGTGAGGGAGAGAGTGAGGGGGGAGGGGAGAGAGAGGGGAGAGCAAGGGGAGGAGAGAGAGGGGGAATGAGGGGGGAGAGAGGAGGAGAGGGGTTAGAGAGAGAGGGGGAGAGAGAGTGGGGACTGAAAGAGGAGAGAGAGGGAGGAGAGGGGGGGTTTGAGAGAGGGGAAGGATAGAGAGGGGAGGGAGAGAGAGGGGAGGGGGAGAGACCCAAGTCGAAGTGCAAGCGGGCGGGTGAGAGAGCGAGTGTCAACCAAAGGAGCGACGGTTGGGCTGACGCTGTCTTCAGCTAAGATCTTTGGACTTTTGTGACAATGGGGGAGGAGGGAGGGGTGAGAGGTGACGTCAGTCGCAGCACGAGCAGAAGGCAGGCAGGCAGATCCATTGTCACATCATCAGCGAAGTTTGATGGGATTTGTGAACATTTTTATTAATAACAAGAAATAAAGCACAAAATGTTCAGGTAAGCCGACTTTGGACTCCAGGGGGTAAATCTCTACCAGAATATGTAAAAAATTTCCCATTGTTTTTTTTGAGCAGATGTGAAAATACACAAACAAATCAATAAATACACACACACACACACACACACACACACACACACACACACACACACACAAATACACACACACACACACACACACACACACACACACACACACACACACCCAAGATCAGAGTTGTATAGTTATATAAGCATATGATTGAATCAAAATCAAGAATTTTAAATTCATACTTTAATTATGGTTTCACAATTCAGTAGTACTGATTTTCAGTATTCCATACTGATACTTGAGAATACATGAGGTTGCATGCAAAATACTAATTATCAAAAATCCAGTTTCTGTGTAGTACGTTCAATTGCATTTATGTGGGAAATACCTATTTCCCCAACCAAATACTGATTTTTAGCCATTAAAATACGGAAATGCTCAGTGAAACTTGGCAGCTCTGCAAATATTCACAATCACATTGTGATTGAGAATTCAAAATGTGATATGTGATCTTGTTTATGAATCATCATGGAACTAGAATTTGTTATAATAGTATGACAGTAAAATAAGTTTGTTTGAAAGCGATCATAGTAATGTAAATGCACTATTTAGTTTGACTTCAATTTTCATGATGGATATTGAAGTCGAACTAAATGTTGTATTCACATCACTATTCCTTGTTGAAATTGATGTGTGTGAAGTTGTTAGGTCAGGAGGACATTTAAAGGTGCACTGCATACACTAACACAGTCAAACAGTAACAGGAAATCAAATCAACACACAAAACATTTTCATAAAAGGTTTTCTTTATTGCAAAAACTTCCAGTATTTTATTTGCAGGTTTTGCATACTCCTTTATAAAATTTTACAACAGTACAACTTTATTATTAAAACAAGACAAATTAAATTATTGATTTTTAAAAATGTATACAACAATGACCCCAACCATCCCATTCCAACCACTCATTACTCTTGACCAAAATTATTTCTGAAATATTGGTCATAGATTTGGTGCAAAAATGCTCAAAAAGAAGGCTCAGAATGCACCAGAAGGCATCGCTGAGGATGGGAATGAATTTCCCTAAGCAGTTTACCATTCCCAGGGATCTCTGCAAACTTATCACGTCAGTAGGAACTGGCATCTCGTTGATGGCAATGGTCATGGAGGGGTCAGGTCTGAGGCCATCACTGGTGAATACGAGTCTGACATAATGGACCTCCTTAATGCGAAATCTGCACTTCAGAGGGTTGAGCTTGAGATGGATGTCTTTTCCATGGTCCAGTATTTTTTTTAAAGTTGGCATCATGTTCAGCCACATCATGCCCAGCAATGATAATATTGTCGACAATGATGGCACAAGGATACCCCATAAATAATTGTTCCATTGTACGCTGGAATACTTCGCTGGCAGGGTTGATGCCAAAGGGCACCCGCAGAAATTTGTAACGGCCAAAGGGGGTGCCGAATGTGGTGAGATTGGACGAGTCGGGGTCCAGCTGGATCTGCCAGAATGAACTTTTGGCATCTGGAATGGAAAACACAGAGACACTGCCTAGCTGTGCAGAAACTCCCTCCACCGTGCACATCGGGTAGTGCGGGCGTTTGATCGCTGTGTTCAGGTCTCTGGGGTTGATACAAATTTGGATTTCTTCTTTATTTTTCTTTCTTACAACCACCATGGTGGAAACCCAGTCGGATGGGTTGGTAACCGTGGCAATGACACCCAGGGACACCATCCGCTGGAGCTCATTGTGTACTCTGTCATGCATAGCATGTGGAATGCGGTGTGGCGCTCATACCACAGGTAAGGCATTTGCATCGGTGATGATGTTGTATTTGATGGATAGCTTCCCAAGCTTATCTTCAATAAGTTCCTTGTACTGGGAAAGTATCTGCTGGGTGGTGCCCTTGGCAGGAGCTATTTGATTGATAGCAGGCCCAAAAGTAACCAGTCCTAGGTCCTGGCATGTGTTAATGCCAAGCAGAGTTGCAAATTTCCCAAGGACAATAAAAAAGTTCAGCTTGTGAGCTTGTGATGCTTGGTGGCAATGCAGCTCAGCTTCTCCAATTGGGTGCACCTCCCCTCCCCATAGGCTAACAAAGTGGCCGATGTGTTTACAATACATTTGGCATTTTTGATCCGTGTAAAATTGGATAATGACATAACATTGCATTTGGCTCCGGTGTTGATCTTTGCAACAGTAATGGTATTGTTGACATGAAGTGAGACTTCAGGGTCGAGTTGCTTGTTGGTGAAAGCAACCAGGGAGTGTACGTTGTGACTGGTATCTTCAAGCTCGGGAAGAGTGACTGGAGGAGGTGCTGGTAGCTCCTGGTAAACACAGAGTTTTTACCGTGTCAGTATAGTTCAGTATCACGGAGTAATTCATCACGACTTTATCACTGAGGATTCCACCCACCAGTCTATCGCGGACGAGTTCATCACACAGATTAGCAAAACAGCAGCGTGCAGCAATATGTTTTAGATCATTGATATAAGTTTCCACAGGCTCACCTTGTTGCCTGTTTCGAGCAAAAAAATTAGTACGTTCCAGTACGGAGTTGGTGCGAAGGTCACATAGCTGTCTGAATTTAGTGAGCAGAACCTCAGGATCATCAATAGTTTCAGCAGGTACCACGATCTGATTGTTGTGATCCAGAACTACAGGAGCAAAGTCGAAATGCTCTGCTTGTTTGATAGCTTCTGGGCCAGCGATGTTGAGAAGTATAGAGGCACCGTGTTCTGATGGAACGTTGCGATGAGCAGCACGGATGTAACGGCTGAAATCACGCTTGAAAATCCGCCAACGTTCAGCGAGGTCCGAGTCAAAATCAGAGGATCAGGTTTACGGAATGACCTGGCCATAACAACATGAGAAAAGGGAAAAAATCGGGTGAAATAAAACACTGGAAATATAATAAAAACCAATATACTTAAACGCGGAGTGGGTTGGCCACGTCTGACACCATGTTGAGTGAATCAAACATACTCACTGATCTGGTACAACAGTATTTATTGTGTAATGCATACAACACACTACAGCATGTTACTTCTACCGTACAGCAGTACTGACTGGCAGCACATGCCAGGTTACGATAATATGAATGGTGTAGTAGTAGGCAGAGCTTAGAATAATAAAGCACTACATTGGTAGTAAGTAAAGTAACCAATCTACAGATACCTGACATTATGATTTGCAACTTTAAGAACCAAGTGATCAAACAGGAAGAGTGAATCAATGAATCAATCACAACATGATCAGGAGCAATACCACAGGCAACATCATGATGAGAGCATTGCAGATTCAAATCAAGTGGTTCCCATGATGGAACAAGAAATCAAGAGAACTAACCCAGTAGCGATATTACTCACACAAAAACCCAGGCGAATGAGCATGATTCTATTGATAATGCACTGGAATCAGCTAAGGTAACAACGTAACACACAAGCCAATCTGAAATCCCAGCTGCCGGCTGCAATGCTCTTCACAAACAGTGTCAGCTCTTATAAAGACTGCCCAGAGGATAGCAGTGAATCTCAAGATGGCACTGTGAGGAGCTCAAGCTCTGATTTCAGAGCGCACAATGGACAGCCTTCCTGAAAGTCCAGGTTCCACAAATGGTTCTAGTACCGAGTCAAAGCATAAAGAAGAAAGTCTGCCCATTATACCACCTCCTTCAAGTCGCAGGATGTCAGTTACAAATATAATTGGAACTCCCGGAGACAAATTGGCAGAACACTTGAAAAAAAGCTATTCACATATTGGGATTTAAGTATATGGGGTGAATTTTCAGGGGACCCATCCAGGAGAAGGACAGTAATAAATCCCTGAAATTAGTGGACAATATTTAATACTGCAATGTTATGCTAGGACCTAATAATGCAAGCCCAAGGCAGGTGATAATACATTAAAAGTTAAATTATGTGTTATTATACTGTACTTGTAGTTTTCTATTGGCCATTTTGCAACTGAACTGGAACAAGTGGTGGTCCAGTCAAAGGGAACTCCAAAGCTCCTTTATGGACCTGTCCCACTTGGTGATATTTTCGGTGACTGCCGGCGTCATATCAATGTTGCCAAAAGATTTTGAACATTCAAAATGTTGAGACGCTTGAATAAGTGTCATTATGCCGCGTCACCGCCGCATCACGCCATGTCCCGCTGCATCACACCGCAAGTTTTTTGGTGACCTGATACGTCAGTCAATGGTGCCGGCAGTCGCCGAAAAAAATCGCCAAATGGGACAGGCCCTGAATTTTTGTGGGCTCAAGTGGTTATGTTGTTATGAATTCTGGAGAACCTCCTCTCTGATATTCATTAGTTATTGTCACGTGCACCAAGATACAGTGAAAAATGTCCACAGAAGGCTGTGGAGGCCGTCCATGGACACTTTTAAGGCAGAGATAGTATGGGTGTCAGGGGTTTATGGGGAGAAGGACGGAAAATGGGGTTAAGAGATCAATCAGCCATGATTGAATCGTGGAGTAGACTTGATGGGCCGAATGGCCTAATTTCCCTCATATCACTTATGAACATGAACAAGGTAGATTGAAAGATCAGGAATTCATCTTTAGCATGTGGCAGTTCATATCTGATAACTGCGGGGAAAATGCGCTATCTGTTGGTACATGCTTTCCAACTTTTCTATCTACTAGTCTATTGAAAATGCATGCTAAGTAGCAAAAAGTGTGTAGTCGTCACTTCTACAGATTCACATAGATTGATGCATCTGCCAGAGGTAGATTGGGGAGGATAAGATCAAAAAGCAAAGCAGCTTGCAACAGACAAAGCTGAAGGTGGGGTGGGGGGGGGGGGGGGGGGTGGTCAGATACACTGTCATCTGTCCTCCATTGCACCTCTGTGTTTCGACTATGCATCATACAAGGTGAAAATCTGGAATGTGCTGACTTGCACAGATGATAATTGGTGTTTTCCTACAGAACTGTGATCCAACCATCAGCACCATCTGGCCCATTAAATTATGATCAGAAATGTACTGCTGAAAAAATCAATGTTGAAGCAGGTTCAGTAGTAAGTTTTGACAGAGAATACAGATGCATACTGAAAAATAATGTTATTTCAGGCCTGTCGATTAAGAGCGGGGGAGTATTTCCATTGTTTTTAATGTATTGAAGAAAATTATGGAAACACGTCATCATAATATTTATTTTTTTCTCTTGGCATGCTGTTAGAACTGTTAGAGCATAGTTAGAACTGTCTTCCATCATGAAAAAGTGAGGTGATTTATTACAAAAGAAACATGCTGTAATTTATATGAGTGATCAAAGGATCTTCAGAATGCAAGGTTACAAACAGAAGCAATGGAAAAGATGTGCAAATACTGAGGCATAAATGCTTTTCTGGTAATCACTTAATATTGCAAATTTCCTTTCCTGTGTTTAATGTATGAAATATCTTATAAGATTCATACCATGTTCTCGTCTTTAACTCAGCAAAATCTATTTTATAGGTCTTAATGATGAAGGAAGTAACAAATTGCTTGAAGAGCTTGACAATAAGAGATGTCAAAATAAAATCTGACAAAATGAACCAGTTTCATTAAAAAATATATATATTTGGTCAGTACACAGCTCATAAATTCCAAGAATAATTTCCTACTCCTGGCATGTTATCCAAAATTAAGAAATTGACACATAGAAGATATATTTGTTGAGAAAATATTGCTGTTGAAAATGAGAAGGCCAGAGCTTGCTTTGAAACTTTATATACTGATCATGGAAGTATTTGTGTGAACTCCTTGCAGTGTTCTATAGTTAACCTTGTTTTTGAGTCAGCGGAATGAGCTGTCACTATTGACCATACACTCAGTCGCCTCCTTGATTAATCTGAAGTGAAAAGCAACTTTGTACCTGTTCTTTTAAGATTAGCTATGACATTTTGAATGGAAGATACAATATATCACCAGGCACAAAAGCAAATAGAATTGTATAGATATAGACAGTTTAATCTCCAGCTGGGCTCCAAGATCCAGAGGAGAATGGATAGAATAAGTGACTAACAGAAAGGTAATTCGTTTTTCAACAAATGAAAAAGTTATGTAACAATAATGTGAGTGATGTGATTGAAAAAATGGTTACTGGATTGATTGAAAGGAAGGTATATTCTATTATATAAATACATTTTTGAAGGCATTTACACAACTGAATATTAGGTGATATCTCTAAATTGAAAATTAGTTCTAGATTCATTAATTTAATTTGATGAATTTAGAAGAAAGCAATTCTTGAAGTAAAGAGGATCTGTTTGCACACTATTGCAATTCCTGTTCCATTTTAATGAAATAAGTTGCATGACTGAAGGCTGGCTAAGTCAAGGCTTAGGGTGAAGTCAGGGACCATAACATTCTTTGCAGATAGAAAGGAGAGGACCACAGTAAAATAGTAAGATTAAATGAGAACTTAACAGTTTGAAGTTTGATCTTTATTTTATGAGGAGTTACGATGAGGGATTACGTGAAGAAGGCCCACCAGAGCGCCTACGCATCATACTTCAAAGCAGCAACGTGAAATCACAGTAACTACAGTCAAAGTGCTATAGTAACTCAGAAGACTAGAACTACCAGATGATCTTTGTGATTATGAGGGTCGGGAGTGGAGGACACTTAATCCCTCATCGTAACTCCTCATAAAATAAAGATCAAACTTCAAACTGGTAAGTTCTTGTTTAATCTTACTATTTTACTTCGGAGTCACGTGAGTGACTACATGAAGATTTCAAAGTTCTGTGATTTCATGCCGTAGATGCAGTTCCATACGACACACTGCCTTGGTTGACACAGGATAAATAAATAATGTATTGATCATTGTTTAAATTATACAATGAACGTTTTAAACAATAAAAGAACAGTAATAACCGCAGGGGAAATTACAAAGGAGAACTCAAACAGAACCCAAAACAGCATGCCCAAATCTTTGCATGGCGAGGAAAGGTTTATCATAAACCGTGAAAAAGTTTCCTTAACTGGACTATCCTGCGGTGAGGATTTGGTCCAATGGCACGTCCTGCGCCTTTGCTGCGTACGTTGACGCCGCCCTGGTGGAGTGATTTAAACACATCAGTGTCTACTCCAGCATAATGCAAACCTGTTTCGGCCATCTAGAAATAGTTTGTACTGACACCTTTGTATGAAGTTTTATGTGGCTAATGACCATCGCTGTTTCAGAGCCTCTGAGACTCTTGATGACTTTGATATTGGCTCAGTTGCTTAACTATACATAGTCTTAGGTCAATGGGTATATTTTAAGCTTATTTTGTTTCCAGGCATCCATGGCCTGCTCTGTTTGATTAGATCATATGCATAAAATGTAATATTATCTACAGAAGAATGCATGCTGTCCAGTCGTAACTTTTGCAACAATTGGACCCATAGTGCTGCCACTAGCACCATGAACATGACCACTTTCAGCGTTAACTTCTGGAAAGGCAGAGATGTAATTGAAGCCCATTACCAAAGCAGTGTGAGAACCATGCTCACATCCCAGATTTCCGAATATCTATGTCTGGGAGGGTTTTGTTAAAACACCTCTTATGAATCGGGCCACCAATAGATGAGATCAGACAGAGTGTTGTCCCGACCCTTGCCCTAAATAGGAGGACAAAGCACTATAATGACACTACAGCTTAACTGCTCGTCAAAATGTAATGTAGCCAGGAACTCCAATACATCCAGTATGCCTGCAACTTATGATAAGATATATTTGTCTGTAAACAGAATATCTCCCATTTCTTAATATAAGATACATATCGTTTTTTAGTACTATCTTGCTAGGCCATCGTAATCACATTGATGGTCCCACTCGATAGTCCGAGTCCCTGGAACAGTCTGGTCAGAAGATACAAATTAACAGATTAATACGCTCATGTAAAGGGGAACTCTCCTCCTGTCTTAGTGTGAACGAACTAGTTTGTGTAATTGGGATAATCATGAATGTTGTGTCATCAGTCTCAGAACCAATGGGATCATGGCTGTGGACCATGATGGGAACTACCAAACGCCTAAGCGTAGTCGTGCTCTATTTTGGTGAGACATTGATTAAAAGAGGCAGAATGGGGAAAGCGTAAGAACGTATGTCCCCAACGTAGCGAGAATGTATCCTCCGCTACTGCCCCTAGATCTGGTTCCCATGCTGTATTTAGGTAACTGGCGATTTAACCCGGATGCAACAGATCTATGTCTGGCAATCCACACCGGCTAACAATCATTTTGAAACTTTTGGATTCATCATCCATTTTGTGTTTGTCATTGAATTTACGTGACCTGGTATCTGCCACTTTCACATTATCTCTACCTGATAGGTAGATATCTGAGACCCAGATGTTTCTCGTAATGCACCAGTGCCAGATGAGGCTAGGCAGATTGCCACAGAATAATGACCTCATTCCACCCATGTGATTGATATGCAACAGCTGTGGTATTATCAATCTGAAGCTGCACATGCAAATCATGCATTGTTGAGCAGAATGCTTAGGCCATAGAATGCACCCAGCAATTCTACACAGTTACCCCATGCCTCTGCAGGGCTAATGCTTCTTTCACCTTCTATCTGCCGCCTCAGCCAGATTTGGTATCAGTGGCTCCTCATCCTGAAGCTCTCACATCAGTTTGTAAACTAAAGGTTATTGAGTCAGAATGTCTCTAGTACATCGTGAGACATTAGTTGCAGTTTTGGCTGTAGGCAAAGTACTGCCATGTTAATTAAATCAATGATGAACCTCAAATAGCCAATCATTCTAAATAGTACTAATCTGAATTTAATTAAATGGGTGAGGAACCTAACCTCTCAACAGTTGTTTGGTAGTTGAATATTATGCATCTTTCAGATCTATGGCTGCCATATAACACCCTTTTGATCTCAGTTACAATACTGAAATATTTTATTTTAAACCATTTATACTGGACCTTAAGAGTTAAGTATGATTAGGCCCAGAATGACTCGACACCCACCATCGTTCTTTTGGCTGGGATTATTGGACACAAATTGTTAAGGCAGAGATGCATCATTCACCTGTAGAGTTAGTGGTATTGAACCCCAATACCCAACTAGGTGTATTTTGTACGGGTGGATGTACTTCCGAGACACCAATTCGAGATCCCCGGATACAGTCCAATATTCAATTACCCCTTCCTAATCTGAAAGGGTATGGTTTTTGAGGTGGCATCCTGGTCTCAGTTTTTGCCTCATCGTCCAGGTCTTTCCCTGGATATTAGAGGATCTGCACAAGGCTGTGAACCGTGGGTTGAGCGTAGGCTGGAATGGTTATTCGTGAATATTAAATTCTAAAAAATGGGCATTACACAGCAGGATCCATATCCTGTTGTGTTTAGATAATGGCCTTGCCATTTGCCCAAACGCCATTGTTCCTGTTCCAACCAGTATTTTGGGACTTCTGTAGCCTTAACTCATGTGCCCTCATGATGCGCTCCTTTAGAGCGATGCACAGTTAACAGGTGTTTCATATGTCTTGCGAAGTTTCCTACATTATGGAGTCCTGGGACTGGTGAGAGGCCATTAAATTACTGGCAAGATTGTCATCCCTGGCTTCACCAGTTCCTGCTGGTATGGCAAATTGCTGATCACATCCGGCACACCCGGAGCATAGCTCATGTGCTTTGGTGTATGCACATAAGCAGTGACACCAAACGTCAGGGTCAGATTCATACTGCCCTGGCTCTCCTGGCTCCTGCTCACGGGAGATCACACATACAGCCCTAAACAAGGTGCTGCTGTGCTGGGTCCCCAAACTTCAGGGTCAGATTCATACTGCCCTGGCTCTCCTGGATGATGCTCATGGGAGGTCACACACACAGCCCTAACGAGGTGCTGCTGTGGTGGGTCCCCATGTCCTGGCTCTCCCGGCTCATGCTCACGGGAGGTCACCACTTCAGGGTCAGATTCATACTGCCCTGGCTCTCCCGGCTCCTGCTCACGGGATGTCACACACACAGCCCTAAACAGGTGCTGCTGTGCTGGGTCCCCATGCAGACTCGTAGGCCTATTATGCTTCATATGTGTACAGCTCTTCTGCTTAACAGACCTATGCTAGAGGTTGCTGTTGACAGCTGCTGGCGACCCTGGGATATAACCCCGGCTGGAACTCCTCCTGGTTTTATTATTTTGGCTAGGAGGTGTTCCACATTGTCCAGACATCCCCAATGTTCATTTTAGGAAAAGTCTTCTGGCCTCACTCAGACCTGGACAATTTACTCTTGGCCTGCCTCCCGAGAGGAGTGGCCACGGTGCTTTAAAGCACCAGAGTTGCTGCTGCTGGCTGAACTGCCGGCGTCTCCAAAGCCGTCGTCATCCGCTGACCACAGCTACGAGTTCATCATGAGGGTTTTCCCCCTTCTTTTGAGAACCAGCAGGGCTGGCAGAACTTCATCCGCCACAACCTCAGTCTTAATCAGCTGTTGTTTCGTTAATGCCTCGACATTACGATGACCCTGGCAAGGGTAATTACTGGATGCTGGACCTGACCAGCGACGACATGAATTTTTTCAAGAGGGGACTTCACCTTTCGATGTCTGGACTGGGCTCCTTGCACCATCCGCACACCCTCTTAATTACCCCAGCGCCGCCTCCTGTTTTATGAACCAGGCTCCCAGTTATAGCTTGGGAGTTTGTAATAATTCTGCATAGAATGTCATTTTCTTACCTTTGTGCAGCCATTTTTAAAATGAAATAAATCCCTTGGTGAGCATAGAATAATGCTCAGTGTTTGTGGATCCGGGGTGGAGCAGATGGCTAGCGGGGATATCTCTCACCCGTTGTTGAGGGGATACAGTGAACCCTTGCTCCGTCAGCTTGCTTCCCATCCTTACATTACATGCAGGCGGTAGCAGCAGAACGGACCCGGGATGTGTTCTCTCCGACCCCTGTCCACCTCACCATGCGGACTGACCGCAGGTAGGTTTTTCTCTATAGGCGATATACTCACCTTATTTTCATTACTTTAGTTTTTTCCCCTTAGGAAAATGTCCCTGCTGGTTCCTGCAACCAGCCTTACGGGATCTAAGCAAACCCGCAGCAAGTTTAAAACACTTACCTGCGGGTGTTTTACTTACCGCTGGTGGAGTTGCGCTCTCCATCCTGTCGGTGCACCAAACGCGTCGGACGTAATGACGCGCAGGCGCTCTGGCGGGCCTTCTTCACGTAGTCACTCACGTGACTCCGAAGTAAAATTATGTACCATTGTCAATGCTGAAAAAGTATGATGGAACAGGATAAGTACAAATTCTCTTGAAGACACCAATTGGCAAGTGAAACAATGCCGTTTTCAATTGCCCTAAATTGTTAATGTAGATACTTTTTATTCTCTTTTAAGAATAAAGTTATTTTAATTACAGTGCGTAGAAAGGAACTGCAGATGCTGGTGTTTTCCGACGATAGACACAAAGTGCTGGAGCAACTCAATGGGTCAGGCAGCATCTTTGATGAAAAAGGATGGGTGATATTTCGGGTCGGGACCCTTCTTTAACAGTCTGAAGAAGGTTCCTGACCCAAAACGTCACCCACCCTTTTTTTGCACAGATTTATCTGGCAGACTTATCCCAGTTTCTTCCCTCGCCCCTTCCCTCCCCCCCGCAACTCCACTAAATGTCCATTAACTAGCTTCTCAGTGCAGTGATGTATCCCTCTTGGTCTCACACCTGTTTCTATCCAACAATCTGCCTATCTGGGAACTTCCTTACCTGAGGTAATCTGTTGCCGGCTGTGATTTGTCCTGCCTTTAGTTTTTTAGAGATACAGCGTGGAAACAGGCCCTTCGGCCCACCGAGTCTGCGCCAACCAGCGATCCCCACACATTAACACCACCCTACACACACTAGGGACAATTTTACATTTATGCAATTATACCAAGCCAATTAACCCACAAATCTGTATGTCTTTGGAGTGTGGGAGGAAACCGAGGATCTTGGAGAGAACCCACTCAGGTCACGGGGAGCACTTACAAACTCTGTACAGACAAGCACCCGTGGTCAGGATCGAACCCGGGTCTCTAGCGCTCTATCACTACACCACCATTCTGTTTTTTTCACTTCGCTCTCTCTACTAAAATCAGTTTGAAAGATCCCAACCCGAAAAGTCATCTATCCATTTTGTCCAGATACTGCCTAAATCATTGAGTTAATCCCGCATTTTGTGTTTATCTTTGGTACAAACCAGCATCTGAGAAAAGTTTGGAAAAATAACTTCAGGAATGAAATAGCCAAAGCATCTATCTATCTATCTTCTATTATCTATTATCTATTATTTCTATTCTATTCTTTCTATTACTATTACTAAAACTCTCATCTTGTCCTATTCCGGTTTGTGTTGTTATTAAATCTGCGCAAAAACGGTATGTAATATTGCCAGGATTCTTTCGCTACCTTACTCACTGCTCCTCTGCTCCAAGTGCCCCATGTTTTGTTCCAATCGGTAAAATATTACAAAAGTTATTGGTCTGTTATTCGCCAGGACGGTGACGCCCCTTCTGGCACCCGCTGTCAATCACCGGCCGCGAGAATATAGCTGAAGGAGCGTATTGAGCAGAGTGCGGGTTGGGGCTGTGTTCTGCGAGCGGGGGCGGAGACCACCGCGACGAGCAGGAAACCAATGTGTGCAGCTGGGGACAGGAGCCACTGAGTGAGGACGGAGCCGGGTCCTGGAGCCAGTGTGTGCAGTCGGAGCCGGGGCCGGGGCCGGGAGCCACTGAGCCCACACAACCCCCTCCCCTCTCCCCCCCACCCCACACTACCCAACACCCCCCCTCCTCCCCCCCATACCACCCCCTCCCCCCCCACCCTCTCCCACACCACCCCCTCCACCCCACCCCCCACACTGCCCCTCACCCACCCTCCCTCCAGTGAAAAGGTTCAGAAAACACATTACAGCCAGCACCGATGACCAGGGAAAAGTGGAGCCTACAATGGTCCATTGTTGGCAGTGGAAAAGGTGGTAACAAAGGGATATATGGAAGCGAACCCGCAGGATGACGAGGGTGTGAAGGGACGAAGAGAGCGGAAATGCAGTTGGGTACATTTGCCATTAAAAGCAATTACCGGTTAAGGTCGCAACGGGTCCCACTTAAGGGGCTGTCCCACCTAATTCGCGAGTTAAGAAGAGTGCCTTCGACCTTCAAGCTCGAGGGCACTCGCCTGGAAAGTCTCGAGTTGGATCGATTGTCAGCGATGAAACCGCGAGCTGGATCGATTGGCAGCGATGAAACCGCGAGCTGGATCGACCAACCACACACACAAACATCGCAAAGGAGGGGGCCAGGGAAAGTGCGGGAGCACTTTCTGTGCGATGAAGGTAAATGGCTGCCACAGTGTATGGTAAGTCCTTTAGAGAGCGTGGAGGGGGGTGGGGAGGAGAAGGGGAGAGAAGGGGGGGGGGCGGCAAAAGGAGTGGAGACACTTTTAAGAAGTATAATAAAGCTTACGGGCATTTTACCTTTTGGTGGGTTTTCCTTGGTCCTGAATACTCCAATGAGCCAATCAAAATGCCCGGTCAGCGAAGGAGATTGCCTACGGTTGCCCTCGACTGCCTGTAACTAAATAGCGATCCCACTCCATGGCACTATGAGTTAAAAAGAACCAAGCCGACCAAATGTTTCAACATGCTGAAACATTTTCTGCGACCTAGCTGAGGCCACGAGTAGTCGAGAACTTCCCTTGAGCATGAAGGAGAGTTCCAGTGACCTCATAGGACCTCCTAGGACCTCGTGTCGACCATGCTGCGAGTTTGAAGGTCGAAGACACTCTTCTAAACTCGCAGATTAGGTCGCCCAAGTGGGACAGCCCCTTTAGTCTAGTAAATTCTAAAGGCAACCAGAATCACTTCTTGAGGAGTGAGCCTGGAACGTTGCTCTGCAGTTTTCGTAATGACCAAGGAGTGTCGCTGTTGACAAGTTACAAAATTAATCAAAAACTCATGTTGATCTGGAGAGAGAGCAATAATGGAATGAAAAATAACGATCCTTCCATTTTAAAAAAATGATCATGGCAATGATGTAAACTTTATTGAGATCTGTCTTTCACTTTAATAACTGCAACAAAAATGTAGGCCCTGTTGCAACATGATATTCTCAGGGCACAGCGATAGATTTGGAATAGTCACATGTTGGTAGTTATAATAAAACTATCCTTCTCATTCCTGAAAGGAAATTGTGATGCTGTTTAGGGATTATTAATGTGGAATGTTCTGTTACAAAGAGGAGGCAGAGTCTAATACACAGTCTGGGAAATCTTTCAGAGGATCACCAACTGTGTTAATGTTAGTTTGATAAATCTGCTGTGAAACCTCACTTAATATCAGTGGAGTGGGAACAACTCTGAGGAGTTTCCCCAAGTGGAGTCTCAGCATTATAGACTCAATATGATAGATAGGCTGGCTAGTTTTTGGTTGTAATACAGATGCCACCATAGGCTCCTTGTCTCTGGTGGAATAAAGAGCAGTGTGTGCATTAATACAGAGGTAACACTCAAAGTTATAAAAGGCATCTTTAATTCGTTGGTGGTTTTCAGAATTGACAAGAGCACACACGAGTACTTTATCTAGTTATACAATACATCCTTTCACTTCACCACGTCTCCACTGACTATCAAGTATCTATTTACCGTACATTACTCCGTTTTTACTTTATCCACATTCATGTTAACTCCCCACAGATTCTACCACTTACATACACACTCAAGGCAATTTACAGTGGCCAAGTAACCATCCAAGCCGGGTCTCTTTTGGGACATGGGAGGAAACCTGAGCAGCTGAAGCAAATCCATGAAAATGGGGAAAATGGAGGAGGACTGGCCAAATTTTGTGCCTTCCACCACAGTGATGAATGCTGTTGTGGATGTTTGTGTTAAAAAAAAATTATTGTGTTTTTGTGTGTTCTTTTTCATTGTACCGCTGCTGGCAAATTCATTTCACTTGCACTTTATGTGCAAGTGACAAATAAAACTGATATTGATATTGATATTGATTGATTGATATGAGGTCACAGGGAGAAACTCCATGCAAACAGCACTAGAAGTCAGGAGTGAACTGTAAGCATTCATTTTTTTTTGAAGATTAATATTTTCTGCCATAATCATTTTTGGCAGGAAAGTGGCCTCTTCTGGCCACTCTTAAAAGTCTGTTGAATAAGAACTGGTGGAACACTGATTTCAAATATGATTGCCGATGCCTCCATTTCTATGTGATCATAGTTCCTCTCACTGTTTGTTGATGTGTGTGAAGTAAGGACCGTGGGATTTCCTGGCCATTGTATACTATGAGGGTCAGCACAGTCCCCATTTCATATCTGGAGGTATTTCAAGTGAACTTTAACAAGTGGTGTTATTACTGCACTAAGAAGAGCTCATTCCCAAAACCTTATTCAGAAGGTCTTGTCACCTGTCGACCCAGTTTGCTGCTCCCGTTGTTCACCTCCCCCATCCTCTTCACCCACCTAGTTACATCTGCCCATTATACACACCCCACCCAGTTTCGCCCATCACATGTGTAGGAAGGAACAGCGGATGCTGGTTTAAACCAAAGATAGACACAAAAAGCTAAAGTAACTCAGCGGGTCAGACATCATCTCTGGAGATAAGGAATGGGTGAGTCTGAACAAGGGTCTTGACCCGAAACATCACCCTTCCTTATTTCCAGAGATGCTGTCTGACCTGCTGAGATGCTCCAGCCTTTTGTGTCTATCTACCCATCACATACCAGCTTTCATTCTCCAGGCCCCATACGTTGGCAATCTTTCCTGTTCCCTCTCAGTCCTAATGCAGAGACTCAACCCAAACCATGGACTTACATATTTTACCTCCATAGATGCTGCTTGACCTGCTTGGTTCTTCCAGCATTTTGGGTTTTTTTCTAGATTCTGGCACCTGGGCGGCACAATGGCACAGTAGTAGACCTCACAGTGCCAGAGACTCGGGTTTAATTCTGACTATGGGTCCTGTCTGTGTGGAGTCTGTACATTCTCCCTGTGACCACGTGGGTTTTCTTGGGTGCACCAACTACCTCCCACATTCCAAAGACGTATGGCTTTGTAGGTTAATTGGCCTTGGGAAATTACCCCTAGTGTGTAGGATGTGGAAGTGGGGAAAACATGGAACTTGTTTCGGACTCAAGGTGGGACAAAGGGCATGTTTCCACGCTGTATCTCTAAGCTACAGTGCATTCAGAAAGTATTCAGACCCCTTCACTTTTTCCACATTTTTTAAGGTTACAGCCTTAAACCCCTGTCTCACTGTGCGAGTTGGCCCACGAGTGACCCCGAGTTTTCACTCGTGGTGATCACGTAGCGGGAACGTCGGAACTCGCACGAGCAACTTATCGACTCGTGGCGCTAACGGCAGGTACTCGGGAAACTTGTTAACTCGTGAAAAAAATCAAACATGTTTGATTTTTTCCACGAGTCAAATTGACTGTTCAAGTTAAAAATGGAAACATTTAAACTCGTTGTAATAACGTAGTGGCCCCGTGCGTTTATCTTAGTGTCTCGTGAGTCTACCGTGGGAACTTTAATAATCTGTTCTTTTGCTCGAGTAAAGACTGAACCAAAGATAGACACAAAATGCTGGAGTAACTCAGCGGACCAGGCAGCATCTCTGGAGAGAAGGAATAGAGTCGAGACCCTTCTTCAGACTTACCCGAAATGCCACCCATTCCTTCGCTCCAGAGATGCAGCCTGTCCCGCCGAGTTACTCCAGCATTTTGTGTCTATCTTCGGCCTTTCTGCCACTTGTCCTTTATTACTGAGGCGCCTGCCCCGTGGCTTCACTCTGTCTCAATGAACGGCTTAAAGACCTGCCGAAGGGGCAAGTCTGGGGTGGTGGGTGGGATGTGTCCACGTGTGATGCTCCATCCACCCCCCCGGGGCCGAGAGTGTGGGATTGGGAAGGAAACTGCAGATGCTGGTTCACACCGGAGATAGACACACACAATGCTGGAGTAACTCCGAGGGACAGGCAGCATCTCTGGAGAGATGGGATGGGTGAGATTTCGGGTCGAGACCTTACTTCAGACTTCTCCAGAGATCCTGCTGAGCTTAGTCCAGTAGTTGGTGTCTATCCCGGTGGCGGGGAGCCCGGCTTGGCCGACCCGCCGCCTCTACTTGCCGGTCAGTCCGGTGATCATCGCCCTCCGCCCGGGATGCAGCGGAGGTTTCCATCCGGTGAGTTGTCCAGCGCTCACGGTGGACGAGGGAGGACAGCAATAGGCCAGGTGAATGAATACAGCACATAAATGAGTCGACCTTTAATATTTTTTGATTTTATGTTTTAATTTACAAGCTGCTTCAAGCGAGGCAAGTTTTATTTTCAGTCCGAAGAAGGGTCTCGACCCGAAACGTCACCCATTCAACGAAAAAGCTGGAGTAACTCAGCGGGTCAGGCAGCAACTCTGGAGAGAAGGAATAGGTGACTTTTCGGGTCGAGATCCTTCTTCAGAAGACGAGCCCTTATCCAAAACGTCACCTTCTCCAGAGATGTTACCTGGCCCGCGTTACGCCAGCTTGTTGCGTCTGCCTTCCGTTTCTGCCCCTAAAGCTTTGGGATCGTTGCCCTTTGTGTTGGCGTGGAGGGGGAGGGGGCTATTGTGCTGCTTGAATGCCCCCTGCTATCATAGGGACAGGGAAACACAGCGGCTTTTGAGGCTGGTGGGCAATCACTACCAAAGTGTCTGCTGCAGTCAGCACTCCTCTCCTACACATGTCTCCCGCGCTAACCATCCCGCAGAGAATGATCCCAGCACCCAAGAGCCTTGTCGGGTCCCGGCGGGCCGCTCAATGTCAGTCACCCGAGCTGCTTCCTTCCTCTGAAGTGGCGGCCAGTCCTGCTGTCTGTGTGTATCTGTGTGTGTGTGTGTGTGTGTGTGTGTGTGTGTCTCTGTCTGTCTGTGTGTATCTGTGTATCTGTGTGTGTGTGTGTGTGTGTGTGTGTGTGTGTGTGTGTGTGTGTGTGTGTGTGTGTGTGTGTGTGTGTGTGTGTGTGTGTGTGTGTGTCTCTCTCTCTCTCCCTCTCTGTCTATCTGTGTGTATCTGTGTGTGTGTGTGTGTGTGTGTGTGTGTGTGTGTGTGTGTGTGTGTGTGTGTGTGTGTGTGTGTGTGTGTCTCTCTCTCTCCCTCTCTGTCTATCTGTGTGTATCTGTGTGTGTGTCTGCTGTCGGGTCCCGGCGGCCGCTCAAAGTCACCCGAGCTGCTTCCTTCCTCTGAAGTGGCGGCCAGTCCTGCTGTCTGTGTGTATCTCTCTGTGTGTGTGTGTGTGTGTGTGTGTGTGTGTGTGTGTGTGTGTGTGTGTGTGTGTGTGTGTGTGTGTGTGTGTGTGTGTGTGTGTGTGTGTGTGTGTGTGTGTGTGTGTGTGTGTGTGTGTGTGTGTGTCTGCTGTCGGGTCCCGGCGGCCGCTCAATGTCAGTCACCCGGGCTGCTTCCTTTTTTAAAATTATTTAAAATAGAGATCCATTGCAAAAAAGTATTTAAAAACATAAAACAACAAGAAATGCTTGGTTACTGGAGGATGCGCATTTTCCCATTGTAGGTCATATCAATAGATGCCGCCGCGCTGAAATAACTCAAAACCACAGGATGGAGATGTATTTTAACATTGTTGCTTTATTAAAACATACCTTCATTCACGGTTGGCTCAAGAGTAACGGGAGAGGAACTTGCTAACTCGGGAGAGGAACTAGGAACATCGCAGCAATTACATACCCGTGGGAACTCGGTTACACACTTGATCATAAACTTGCAGTCTCGTGCACAGCCACGAGTCTGTCACTCGGGGTACCTCGTGGGTCAACTCGCACAGTGAGACAGGGCCATTATTCTAAAATTGATTAAATTCATTTTTTTTACTATCAATCTACACATAATACCCCATAATAAAAAAACAAAACAGGAGTTTAGAAATTTTTGCAAAGTAATTAAAAAGAAATAACTGAAATATCACAATTACATGAGTATTCAGACCCTTTACTCAGTACTTTGTTGAGGCACCTTTGGCAGCGATTACAGCCTCAAGTCTTCTTGGGTTTGACGCTACAAGCTTAGCACACCTGTATTTAGGTGATTTATCCCATTCTTCTCTGCAGATCCTCTCAAGTTTTGTCAGGTTGGATGGGGAGCGTCGATGCACAGCAATTTTCAGGTCCCTCCAGAGATGTTCGATCGGGTTCTGGCTGGGCCACTCAAGGACATTCACAGACTTGTCACAAAGCCACTCCTGCATTGTCTTGGCTGTGAGCTTAGGGTCGTTGTCCTGTTGGAAGGTGAACCTCCATGCCAGTCTGAGGTCCAGAACGCTCTGGAGCTGGTTTTCATCAAGGATCTCTCTTGACTTTGCTTCATTCATCTTTCCCTCGATCCTGACTAGTCTCCCAATTCCTGCCACTGAAAAACATCCCCACAGCATGATGCTGCCATCACGATGCTTAACCGTAGGTATGGTATTGCCAGGTGATGAGCGGTGCCTGGTTTCCTCCAAACGTGACACTTGGCATTCAGGCCAAAGAGTTCAATCTTGGTTTCATCAGACCAGAGAATCTTGTTTCTCATGCCTCAAACTCCAAGCGGGCTGTCATGTGCCTTTTACCGAGGAGTGGCTACCGTCTGGCCACTCTACTATAAGGTTCTCCCATCTATTTCTCTACTAGAAGGTTCTCCCATCGCCATAGAGGAACTCTGGAACTCTGTCAGAGTGACCATCAGGTTCTTGGTCACCTCCCTGACCAAGGCCCTTCTCCCCCAATTGCTCAGTTTGGCCAAGCGGTCCAGGAAATATTGAGATTTTAGGATTTTTTTACCTTGCCAATGGCCTTGAGCTTTTCACAAATGAGCTGTAGACTGGCTGCATCACCCCCAAACCGAAATAATCAACTTTTTTGTGCACAAGGACACAGACACATTCACCGTTCTGGAGCTCAACACACTGCTCATGAAGCCGTCTAAATATTTAATCAAGAATGCAAAGATTTTCCTCCTCTGTGGTAAATGTGGTTATAATGTCATTTCGATTCCATAAATAGAGTTGGACTCCCAATAAAATCTTGCACATAGAGCCTATTTTGATGTCCAATATTTGGAGCTAACATATGGCTGCTTAATAAAGTTCCTTAAGCATGTGTGCATTATTCAATAGTGCTGGCATCTTTATATGTGCTTTATTGTACATATGCATGTGGCAGGTTCAACTTGGTGACCACTTTGATGTCTGTGGATCTAGCAAAAAGATCATGGGTTGCAGGCAATGGATATTGTTCATTGTCCATGTTTGTATTGTACTGTACTAGCAGCTTGTTCCATACACTCACCACCTTCTGTGTGACAACATTGCCCCTCAGGTTTATCTTAAACCTTTCCCCTTTCACTTTAAATCTATGCCCTTTAGTTCTCGATTCCCCTGCCCTGGGAAAAAGACTGTGCATTCAGCCAATCTATATCCCTTTTATGATTTTATGTACCTCTGCAAGATCACCCTTCAGCCTCCTGTGCCCCAAGAAATAAACTCGTCCCTATAGGTCGTGGCAACATCCTAGTAAATCTTCCCTTGTCCCTTTCCAGCTGACTGGCATTCTTGCTATAGAAACATAGAAAATAGGTGCAGGAGTAGGCCATTCGGCCCTTCGAGCCTGCACCGCCATTCAATATGATCATGGCTGATCATCCGACTCAGTATCCTGTACCTGCCTTCTCTCCATACCCCCTGATCCCTTTAGCCACAAGGGCCACATCTAACTCCCTCTTAAATATAGCCAATGAAATATAGCAGGGTGACCGAAACTGAACACAATACTCTACGTGCAGTCTCACCAACGTCTTGTACAATTGCAACATAACATCCCAAAATATATATTCAATGCCCTGACAGATGAAGGTCAACGTGCCAAAGGTCTTCTTACAACTCTATCTACATGTGGTACCTTTTTTTGGGAATAAGCTTTGACTATGATTTTACAATTGCTATGGTTTCTATTATTGGCACATATGTTGTTTAATTTTTTATCCCTATACCGTTGATCATCATCAAAATTATACAAAGTTCTTCTTGATGACTTTCTATTATAAATGGAACTCTCTCATTGAGAACTTACTTCACAGATGTTTCTATAGTTGTCAATCTTGAGTCTATCCTTCAACACTGAGGCTATACGCATTTTGTTTTGTATGTGTAGTGTTTCACTGCTCTACACTTGTTATAAATGATCGCCATTATGTCAGTATCAATTTTTCCTGCCACCCTGCCCTTTATGCTGAGCTTCCTCATGTGATGCAGGCCTAGTATAAGAGCTCCTGCCTTTGCCACTGCCTTTTGCTTGTTGCTGCATTAAATACTAATATTATGCACAGGCTGCAATTCATGAACAAATTTGGAAGCCATCTCCATCAATAAGACAATTTGCATGGATACTCAAACATTTAAATAATTTAGATTTTAACTTTATTTTATAGATACAGCATGGAAACAGGACCTTTCGCCTCCTGAGACCACGTCAACCATCAACCATCAACCTGTTCACACTGGTTCTATGTTATTCCACTTTTGCATCCACTCCCTCCACACTAAAGACAATTTCCAGCGGCTAATTAACCGACAAACCATCTATGGGGTGTGGGAGGAAACTGGAGCACCTGGAGGAAACCCAAGCGATCACAGGAAGAAGATGCAAACTCCACACAGACAGCACCCGAGCTCAGGATTGAATATGGATCTCTGGTGCTGTGAGGCAACAGCTCTACCAGCTGCTCCACTGCTTGTGGCCGGAGCACCAAGGCAAATTCCTTGTATGTGAATACTTGGCCAACAAACTTACTTACTTACTTATATGTTCTCCACACACAAATTTGTTTGAAACACTCATTTCAGGAAGGTGGCAACTTTACATCTTTGAGATGCATTGTTCAACACAACTGTGTGATCCTAATGGTCTTGCCTGACCTTTGGTTAATCTTCCTAATTTGTAACTTTCTAGATAGACACAAAATGCTGGAGTAACTCAGCGTGACAGGCAGCAGCTATAGAGAGAAGGAATGGGTGACGCTTCGGGTCGAGACCCTTCTTCAGACTCACTCTTGTAACTTTCTAGTACTTCCAAAGATGCTCTGCCGAGAAAGTAATTTATCTGTAACCTTTACTAATGAGACATCTTTTGTGTTGCGTGGTGCCAGGAGCTTGCCAAGATTGGCATATGTTTCCATGCCTCGCCAGTTACATTGCTTTTGTTGTTCTCTCATTCAACTTAGTTTGAAACAGCACACATTTGACAATTTTCTTTGGCCGAAAGGATATCCCCATCTGTTCTTCATGAGAGCTTTATTTATTTTAAAGGCTGGTGGATATTGATTTCAATGCTCACTAAACTATAATTTCTCTATCTTTTTAGACACATTAGAGGAATTTATACCTTACAAACTCAGAGGCAGGAAAACCCATCTCATGTATCGATTAGATAATGCTCAAATTAAACTTTAGGGAGTAATTAGAATCTTGATTCATAGTTAAGACTCGGCATCATTAATACATATTAAAATATTTCTCATGTTCGATTGAGCTTCAGATCATTCAGTTTCCCTTGATCTCCATCAGTTTCTTTTGGCCTTAAATTCAAAACATCTATTCGTCCATGCCTGTATATGTTTATGTTGTACATTAGCTGCACAGGATATGTTGTAATAGATCCGCATGCACAGGAAACACCTGTGCTTTACTTCAAACACACACAAACATCAGCTGAATTAAGACAAGGGTCGAAACTACATTTCCTATGATCCTTTACTGATTCAAAAGAGCATAGTTTCTTGATTTTGAATTATGTGATTATCATTTGCTCATGAATGGGCAGCCCAAATTGTAGCTCTCTCGGTGTTATTTCCATGGATAAGCTGAGATGTTTCTTGTTGATAACCCATTCAGTAGTTATCTCTCAATCTTCTCGCTAGCTAGATGTCCCAGAATGAAGAATAAAATATGAACTGCTGGAGGAACTCAGCTGGGCAGGCAGCATCACTGGAGGGAAATGGACAGACGATGTTCTAGGTTGGAAGATAGACACAAAAAGTTTGAGCAACTCAGCGGGTCAGACAGCATCTCTGGAGAAAAGGAACAGGTGGTTTCGGGTCCAGACTCTTCTTCAGACTGAAGAAGGGTCTCGACACGACCCAAAACATCACCTAATTACTTAAGAGTGGGGGATTGAGGGAGAGGTGGGGGTAGGGGGAAAAGTGGGGGAGGTGAGGAGGGAGAGTGGGGGAGGAGGGGGAATAGAGAGAGTGGAGGAGGAGTGGGGAATAGAGGAAGAAGTGGGCAGTGGGGAGGTCAGTTGGGATAGTGGGGGGGGGGGGGGGATAGGGGGAGGTGAGGAGTGGGGGAGGGCGGGGAGAGGAGTTATGGAGGGAGGGAGGGACTGAGGGTAGGGGAAAGGAGAGGTGAGGGAGGGATTGGGGGAGGGGAGGAGGAGAGGGGAAAGAAGGAGGATGAAGAGGAGGGGGAGGGAATGCTGGGGGATGAGGGGAAATGAGCCGCGCCTGCGCAGTTGGGGTCTATGGTGAGTGGTGGAACATTGCATTGGGGAACGGGTTGCGTTGTGGGACCAGGGCTCCCATGTGACAGGGACCCAACAGGTCCCACTTAGTCTAGTACTTATTAAAAATTGATCACTGTTTTAACACTGGACATGCAGCAGTTATTTTGTGCATGCTATGTTGCTTCTGAAATGTTGATTGAAGGGTAAATATAATTCAGAAAACTGGAGGTACATCCTTCAGACTTGTTAAAGATTAGATCTTGGAATCTTTTACCTTCCCTTGTGAAAGGCGACCAGAATTTGGATTAATGCCTCATGGAGGCAACATCTAGAGCAGATGTTTTTTGTCATTGCTTTTTTCCTCCAAACTAAAATGGCACTACCTCTGATCATGTGTTTGAAATTACAGTTTGTCATTCAAGTTCCAAATGTGGCAACTTAACTCGGTGATATTTATTCAGACTAGCCCTGGAAAATTTAGGGGCCTCAATTCATTCCCATTTGTTGGAATGGAGCCCGGTTTCACCATTATGTTCCTTTTTTCCCTTACCAAATATCCCTGTCCATTAATTTGGTCAGGCACACATCTTTCCCCGACTTGAACTCTACTGATCTACAATTATAAAGAAAAATAAAGCAAAATACATTATCTTAATTACAAAACATGACTCGTATCATTATTTCCAAGTCAAAGTAAGAGTTTGCTGCCATCTGTTATGACCTGCAGACTTGCCTTTCAATAGCTTATGTAATTGGAAACAATTTGGATCTGCTCTGCAAAGGGATTAAGACTAATTAAATACTCATGATGTGTCTTGTATCATTTTTTCCCCTAGGGTAATTAAACAATCATTGATATTCTTTTGTCTTTGATGTCTGTAAATGGAATTGCTAATTTCTATTGCACTCCAACACCTTGCTATTTTTGTATATTCCTATTGGATAGTTGAATCTGTGCTATGTGAGCTTACTGCAAAACAATGTCAGAAACACTATTTTCAGTTTAATACCATATTAAATACAAGTCTTAGTCATGGGACAAGAGGATTTCATTCATAACAAGAGGATTTCAGTATAGGAGTAGAGAGCTCTTCTGCAGTTGTATAGGGCTCTGGTTAGACCACATCTGGAGTATTGCGTACAGTTTTGGTCTCCTAATTTGAGGAAAGACATCCTTATGATTGAGGCAGTGCAGCGTAGGTTCACGAGATTGATCCCTGGGATGGCGGGACTGTCATATGAGGAAAGATTGAAAAGGCTAGGCTTGTATTCACTGGAGTTTAGAAGGATGAGGGGGATCTTATAGAAACATATAAAATTATAAAATGACTGGACAAGCTAGATGCAGGTAAAATGTTCCCAATGTTGGGCGAGTCCAGAACCAGGGGCCACAGTCTTAGAATAAAGGGGAGGTCATTTAAGACTGAGGTGAGAAAAAACATTTTCACCCAGAGTTGTGAATTTATGGAATTCCCTGCCACAGAGGGCAGTGGAGGCCAAATCACTGGATGGATTTTAGAAGGAGTTAGATAGAGCTCTAGGGGCTAATGGAGTCAAGGGATATGGGGAGAAGGCAGGCACGGGTTATTGATAGGGGACGATCAGCCATGATCACAATGAATGGCGGTGCTGGCTTGAAGGGCCGAATGGCCTCCTCCTGCACCTATTTTCTATGTTTCTATGGGACACATAACTTTGTCCATCACACATTTAAAGCAAACAAATGACATTAGTGCTATAAAATGGCAACTTTTCAGAAGTGCTTAGTTTTCAAGTGTACAAAATGACCATTTATAAAATAAATCCTATGTATTTGGTCCCCTTTGTATGCAGAATACGTACCTATAGTTAGGACAACTGAACATTAGATATTATGTTCACAGAAATGAAATGTCACTTTTAGTTTAATACCATATTAAATAAAATTCTTAGACATGGGACACAGAGCTCTTATGTTGGTCTATATGAGGTCTTATGTTGAGCTCAGTCCATGATATGGTTCATGCATCTCAAGTATCTTCTGCCAGAAGCGCCTAAAAGTCTAATGGTTCCCTTTGAGAATAGATTGGATGAAGCTCTGGCTTGCAAGGCATAGAATCAGAAGAGCAGCATTTTGTAGACGTTGCTTTGGGGGGCCTCCAGAGGTAAGTGTTACATTGATAATTGCACTCATAACTTTCAATCTAAGTCGCTAATAGAGAAGCTTCACTAAGAGAACTAAAGTTACTTCATCTCTACTACATCTAGGATGAGCTGATAAGGTGATTTGCTTGACAATAAAAAAAAATATTTACATGCGCTAACTTCTCTGCTGTATTTTGCTCTATATCTCAATAGCTCTTCATCTGGCTGTGATGTAACATCACACAAGAACACAATCCAACACCTTGTATTATTCTCTTTACGAAGTTGTCCAATTTTCACTCTCCATCGCAGTGAGTTGATTGTGGTGCCCACAGAAAACAATAATGCCAAATGCCAAGAAATGTCTATACGGTGGCTACCACTCTGGTGTGTCGGTTCATACATACATACACATTTTGTTATAAACCTTACTTTAGTCAAATCAAGCTTCATTCCTTTAAAGAGAAAACTACATATAACAAACATGTCCAAACTTAGGGTGTCTGCTATGGAGACAAGCTGACATTATAATTATGCAATTGCCAGTATGATATTAAATCATACAGGCAATTATGAAGTACAGAGGGAGAGTAATAGAGTCCACTCCTAAAGTTATGGCTAAATTCGCCCTTCGCTTTGGAATGCATAAATCAACAAATAATGATCCAGCTCGTCCAACCTGTTTTAAAATTTATTCTAAAGGAAAGGAAAATCCCGAGATTCTACATGGGAAAGACTGTATCAAGTAAAAGAATACTTTAAAGACTACATGACCATTTTTTGGTAGAACCACAAAAGAAGGAGTGATGTTAAATTAATACTTCTCATCTGATTTTACTGAGGAGACGATTACGGATGCAACAAATTGGGGCATAGGAGTTGTGATAGAGTCATAGAGTCATACTGCAAGGAAACATTTGGCCCAATTTGCCCATGTTGATAAAGATGCCCCATCTACGCTAGTCCCACTTGCCCACATTTGGTCCATATCCCTCTAAACCCTTCCTGTCCATCTACCCATCTAAATGTCTTTAAAATATTGTTATAGTACCTGTCTCAACTATCTCCACTGGCAGCTCGTTACAGGTACCCACCCCCATCTGTGTGAAAAAAGTTTCCACTCAGATTCCTATTAAAGCTTTCTCCTCTCGCTGCATGTCAAGGAGGAGTCTCACCCCGGGCACTCCTTCCTTTCCCCTCTCCCATCAGGCAAGAGGTACAGAAGTGTGAAACTGCATACTTTCAGATTCAAGAACAGTTTCTTCCCAGCTGTTATCAGGCAACTGACCCATTCTATCACCAACTAGAGACTAGTCCTGAGCTACCATCTAAGTAAGTAAATAAGTAAGTCAGTTTATAGGCCAAGTATTCACATACAAGGAATTTGCCTTGATGCTCTGCCCACAAGTAACAACATGACATACAGTAACAGCTATCTCATCGGAGACCCTCAGGAATCTTTAATAGGACTTTATTGGACTTTATCTTGCACTAAACATTATTCCCTTTATCCTGTACTTGTACATTGTGGATGGCTTGATTGTAATTATTTAGTCTTTTCGCTGACTGGATAGCACGCAACAAAAAGCTTTACACAGTACCTTGGTACAGGTGGCAGTAAATTAAACTAAACTAAACTAAAACTAAACTGAAGACTTCCCAAAATGGACATCTCACACTTATCTACATTAAACGCCATTAACTATTCCACAGCCCACTTGCCCAACTGATTAAGATCCTGCTGTAATTTTTCATAACCATCTTCGCTATCTCTGATACCACCCACTTTAGTGTCAACTACAAACTTACTAATCGTGCCATAGTTCTCATCCAAATCCTTGATATAAACCACAAATAACAAAGGGCCCAGCACTGATCCCAGAGACCCACCATTAGTCACAGGCTTCCAGTCTGAGAAACGACCTTCTGCCATCACCCTCTGCTAGTTCTCCACTGTATCCCTTGCAATCTAATCTTCCAGGCAGCCTACCATGCAGAACATCAAATGGCATGCAGAAGTCCACTTATATATTTATGGTCCAATGAGATATCTCATTCTCTGTGCGCTGAAGTCAGTGGAAATGTCTGTGGCAGCAGACACTTTCCATGTGGCTGCGGAGAAGCCGGACAGTGAAGCCTACCTGGGTCGACGGTGGTAAAGCTTCGTGGGTCAACCCGCGGTCGGCGGTGTGGCAATCGGTGATTCCCTCTCTCCAGACATGCAGCCTGTCCGGCTGAGTTACTCTAGCATTTTGTGCCTCTGTTCAGTTTAAACCAGCAGCTGCAGTTCCTTCCTACACATGTGTGTAGTCAGTTTGTGAGTGGGAAATCATGTCTCACAAATCTGAGAAGAGTTTTTGAAGAGGTCATCAAGAAGATTGATGAGAGGAGGGCAATAGACATTCCCTACATGGACATCATCTTTTTTGTCCTTAAGGCCTTTGGTAAGGTCCCATATGGTAGACTTGGCTGGAGGGTTAGATCACATGAAATCATAGACAAGCTAGATAATTAGATTCATAATTGGCTTGTGGGAAGAATTCAAAAGGTTGTTGTGGAGGATGTTTTTTTTTGTTTTTTTTTAAATTTTATATTTTTATTAGAAGCATTGCATATTATCTAGGTACAACAGCACTTCAAATACAAATCAGACTTATCACAAACGTTATACAGATATTATGGGATAATTTATATATGCTACTGTTTTTGATTTTTTTTGGGAAGGTAAGGGAGTGAAAAAAAAAGTAAAAGTATAAATCAATAATCAAGACGTTGCGATTAAATAATAATGATTATATAATAAAAAATAAAAAATAAAAAAGAATAAAGATAAACAAGAAAAAAAAATAAAAATAAAAACAATTATTATATAAAAATTTTAAAAAATTTTAAAAAGGAATACATCTTTACATTGAATGGACAGTTTCATATAACAATATCTATTGAGACATGTATACAGATCCCAAAATACTTTTTTTCATCTAATCCTACACCAGGGTACTTATTGACTAACGGTGCTGAGCTCAGCTACCCCTTTAAGTAATCAATGAATGGAGACCATATTTGTTCAAAAAGTTCATATTTGTCCATTAGGACAAACCTAATTATCTCCAAATGCAACTTCACTGACATTTCCATAGTCCACATTTTGATTGTGGGGGATAATATTCCCTTCCAGAATTTTAATATTAATTTTTTTCCAATTATCAAACAGTAGTCAAGAAAATTTATTTGACTTACTGTTAATATTAAGCTTGAGTCAGGACTACTAATATTATGAACTTTAGATCAGGGTGCAATTTAGTTTTAAGGATTTTTTCTAATTGGATGACTGTGTCCTGTGAATTGCTGAGGGAGTTGGCTCTGGTCCTCCGCTGTTTGTTATATACATTAACGATTTGGATGACAATGCAGTTAACATATTGTACGGATGACACCAAAATAGGTGGCATAGTATCCAGTGAGGAAGGTTATCCTGTGGAATTGAACTCTGACAAGTGTCACTTTGGTATGTCTAACCAAGGCAAGTGTTGCAGAACAGAGAGGTCTGCGAGTACACATGCATGTTCCTTGAAAGTTGTGATTTAGGTGCACAGTGTGGTGAAGAAAGCATTTACATTCATTTGGAAGTGTATTGGGTACAAATGTTGTCTCATTGAGGGAGAGGCTAGATAGGCCAGGACATATTTCCTTGGAGCGTATATCGTTGAGAGGTGACCTTATTGAGATGTAAATGGTCATGAGGGGCATTGATTAAGTGAATGCTCACAGTTTTTCACTCAGAGGATTCTAAAACCAGAAGGCATAGGCTTACATTGAGAGGGAAGAGGTTTAAGAGGGAGCTACTTTATACTTAGGAGGTAGTCCGTGTCTGGAGGAGCTACTCGAGGAAGATATAGAAGCTGATACAATTATTGACAGGAAGGGTTTCAAGGGCCATGGGCCAAAAACAGGCAAATGGCCCAATATGCCCACTTGGTCAATGTGGACAGGATAGATCAAGGAGTATGATTCAATGACGAGACGTGAGACTCCGAAACCAGGTGACTGTTCCACATTTACTACATAAACAGGTTTTGTTAATGTTATCCCACTTTTCAAGAAAGGAGCGAGAGAGAAAATGGGGAATTACAGACCAGTTAGCCTGACTTTGGTGGTGGGAAAGATGCTGGAGTCAATTATTAAAGAGGTAATAATGGAGCATTTGGATAGCAGTAAAAGGATTAGTCCAAGTCAACATGGATTTATGAAAGGGAAATCATGCTTGACTAATCTTCTGGAATTTATTGAGGATGTGACAAGTAAAATGGATGAAGGGGTGCCAGTGGATGTAGTGTATCTAGACTTTCAGAAAGCCTTTGATAAGGTCACGCACGGGAAACTGGTGACTAAAATTAGAGCACATGGTATTGGGGGTGGGGTGTTGCCATTGATAGAAAATTGGTTGGCAGACCGGAAGTAAAAAGTAGGACTGAACGGGTCCTTTTCAGAATGGCTGTTTACCATATATATTAATGATTTGGAAGAGAGAATTAGGAGCAACACTAGCAAGTTTGCGGATGACACAAAGCTGGGTGGCAGTGTGAACTGTGAAGAGGATGTTAGGAGGTTGCAGGGGAACCAGGACTGGTTGAGTGAGTGGGCAGATGCATGGCAGATGCAGTATAATATAGATAAATGTGAGGTTATCCACTTTGGCAGTAAAAACAAGGTGGCAGATTATTATCTCAGTGGGGTTAGGTTAGGTAAGGGGGAGATACAGCGAGACCTGGGTGTCCTTATATACCAGTCACTGAAAGTTGGCGTGCAGGTACAGCAGGCAGTGAAGAAAGCTAAATGAATGTTGGCCTTCATAACAAGAGGATTTCAGTACAGGAGTAAAGAGGTTCTACTGCAGTTGTATAGAGCTCTGGTGAGACCACATCTGGAGTATTGTGTACAGTTTTGATCTCCTAATTTGAGGAAGGACATCCTTGTGAAAGAGGCAGTGCAGCATAGGTTCACGAGATTGATCCCTGGGATGGCGGGACTGTCATATGAGGAAAGATTGAAAAGACTAGGCTTGTATTCACTAGAGTTTAGAAGGATGAGGGGGGGGATCTTATAGAAACATATAAAATTATAAAAGGACTGGACAAGCTAGATGCACGAAAAATGTTCCCAATGTTGGGCGAGTCAAGAACCAGGGGCCACAGTCTTAGAATAAAGGGGAGGTCATTTAAGACGGAGGTGAGAAAAAAATGGTTTTACCCAGAGAGTTGTGAATTTATGGAATTCCCTGCCACGGTGAGCAGTGGAGGCCAAATTACTGGATGGATTTAAGAGAGAGTTGGATAGAGGGATATGGGGAGAAGGCAGGCACGGGTTATTGATAGCGGACGATCAGCCATGATCACAATGAATGCCGGTGCTGGCTCGAAGGGCCGAAAAGCCTCCTCCTGCGCCTATTTTCTATGTTTCTATGTTTCTATGTTTCTATGTTTCTATGTTTGCTGTTTTTTTCAATGCTTTACACCTCGATTTAAGAATTTAGTGCAACAGAGTATTGTGAGCAACAGACTGTGCCTCGTTACTCAGAAAGTCTAGTATGTAGCTTTTAAAATACCCATCACTTCTCAGTCTCTTGACATTTTCTAGGACTGCTCAAGTAACCTGCCCACTTCTTCCTTTTTTAATGCAAAATCTTTGAGTTTTGGTTATAGCAGGTCAGACAGATGGTATGTCATGCAAATTACACAGAAAATGGCAGCAGAAATAGATCACAGACCCAAAAGGGAAAGCAACAAACAGCACCTTTTTATGGTCTCGCATGCTTCAATTTCAGTCACTTGGTTTATTACTATATAATTGTCCAAAACAATAGAGTCTAAAGTGCACTGAAGTTAATCCTGCTAACCTGTTTATGACAACTTGGATTTAAATACACATCACGTGGATTTAAGATACACATCAAACCTGAAATCATAGAGTCATAGAGTGATACAGGGTAGAAACAGGCCCTTTGGCCCAACTTGCCCATTCCGGCAAAATGTCGCAGCTACACTTGCCCACTTGCCTTCACTTGGTCCATATCCCTCCAAACCTGTCCTATCCATGTACTTGTCTAACTGTTTCTTAAACATTGGCATAGTCCCAGCCTCAACTACCTCCTCTGGCAGCTTGTTCCATACACCTTTTCTGTGAAAAAGTCACCCCTCAAATTCCTATTAAATCTTTTTCCCTTCACCTTAAACCTATGTCCTCTGGTCCTCGATTCACCTACTATGGACATGAGACTCTGTGCATCTACCCAATCTATTCCTCTCATGATTTTATACGTCTATATAAGATCACCCCTCATCCTCCTACGCTCCAAGGAATAGAGACCCAGCCTACTCAACCTCTCCCTATAGCTCAGGCTCTAGAGTCCTGGCAACATCCTCGTAAATCCTTTGGTAACTGTGAAATTGTTTCTGGACCAATCCACAAAATGCACAAATTGAACTGAGACTTA
This sequence comes from Okamejei kenojei, assembly GCA_035221665.1. Classification (NCBI taxonomy): domain Eukaryota; kingdom Metazoa; phylum Chordata; class Chondrichthyes; order Rajiformes; family Rajidae; genus Okamejei; species Okamejei kenojei. The sequence goes on from CM069135.1 coordinate 84,300,393, forward strand.
TAAGGTATTTGAAAAGTAACAATTTCATGCTTTTTTTGAGGTTGTAACAACTTACCTTGGATGACCAGCTATCTTTTTTTAAGGTTGTTTTATAGGCAGATTCAATTATATTTGTTTTTAAATCAGTAACTATTGTGAGAGCCATGGATAAGGTAGAAATGGTGGAATCTGATGCCATGTTCAAGCAATCCCATCTGCCTGTATGGGATTCATATCTCTCCATATCCATGTGCCTATCCAAACGCCTCTCAATGGCCACTATAGTAACTCCTCCACCACCACTCCTGGCAGCATGTATCATGCATCCACCACAGGCCACAATTAATTTGTCCTATACAGAGCAGGATCCATGTAGGTTCAGACCATTGAATAAGTGCTTCACCTTGTCCGTGGTCTGATATTTCATATTTCCTGTTGTAATTTAGCTCTGATTATGTGTGAGTTGGAAACCATAATCATTATTATACAGTGCATTCAGAAAGTATTCAGACCCCTTTCCCTTTTTCCGTACTTTGTTATGTTACAGCCGTATTTTAAAATGGATTAAATTTTTTTTTTTATATCATCAATCTACACACAATACCCCATAATAAAAAAGTAAAAACAAGTGTTTAGAAATTTTTGAAAAGTAATTTGAAAGAAATAACTGAAATATCACATTTACTCAGTACTTTGTTGAGGCACCTTTGGCAGCAAATACAGCTACAAGTCTTCTTGGGTATGACGCTACAAGCTTGGCACACCTGTATTTGGGTAATTACTCCCATTCTTCTCTGCAGATCCTCTCAAGCTCTGTCAGGTTGGATGGGGAGTGTTGATGCACAGCTATTTTCAGGTCCCTCCAGAGATATTCGATCGGGTTCAAGTCCCGGCTCTGGCTGGGCCACTCAAGGACATTCCCAGACTTGTCACAAAGCCATTCTTGCATTGTCTTAGCTGTGTACTTAGGGTTGTTGTCCTGTTGGAAGGTGAACCTCTGCCCCAGTTTGAGGTCCAGAACACTGGAGCAGGTTTTCATCAAGGATCTCTCTGTACTTTGCTCTGTTCATCTTTCCCTCAATCCTGACTAGTTTCCCCATTTCAGCCGCTGAAAAACATCCCCACAGCATGATGCTGCCACCACCATGCTTCAGTGTAGGTATGGTATTGGCCAAGTGATGAGCGGTGCCTGGTTTCCTCCAGAGGTGACGCTTGGCATTCAGGCCAAAGAGTTCAATCTTGGTTTCATCAGACCAGAGAATCTTGTTTCTCATGGTCTGAGGGTGCATTAGGTGCCTTTTGGCAAACTCAAAGCGGACTGTCATGTGCTTTTTTACTGAGGAGTGGCTTCTGTCTGACCACTCTACCATAATGGCCTGATTGGTGGAGTGCAGGCAGATATAGTCTGGAAGGTTCTCCCATCTCCACAGAAGAACTCTGGAGCTCTGTCAGAGTGACCATCGGGTTCTTGGTCATCTCCCTGACCAAGGCCCTTCTCCCCCGATTGCTCAGTTTGGCTGGGCGGCCAGCTCTATGAAGAGTCCTGGTGGTTCCAAAGTTCTTCCATGTAAGAATGACGGAGGCCACTGTGCTCTTCAGGACCAGCAATGCTGCAGAAATTGTTTTATACCCTTCTCCAGACCTGTGTCTCGACGTAATCCTGTCTCGGAGGTCTACGGACAATTTTGCTTAATTTTGAGTGTCATAGCAAAGGATCTGAATACTTTTGTAAATGTGATATCTCAGTTATTTCTTTTTAATTACTTTGCAAAAATTTCTAAACACCTGTTTTCACTTCATCATTCTGGGGTCTTATGTGTAGATTGATGATAAATAAAATCAATTTAATCCATTTTAAAATAAGGCTGTAACGTAACAAAATGTGGAAAAAGTGAAGGGGTCTAAATACTTTCTGAATACACTGTATTACAGGTGCATGGCCTTTGTTGCTGAGCAGCCAGCATTGGATTGACTAAGAGGTGACATTGCGATAACTGCACTGAGAAAGCATCATCACCACTGGCAACTTCCTGATCACTGGCCTATGTAATTAACTGTGTGCTAGTAACACAATAGCCAGATATTGTACACATTTAATCTTTTTAGTTGAGGTGCATCGCGGAGCTGCAGGTTCAACCTGAAAAGAACATTCTGTGGCACCTTGACTGTCGGTGAAGTGTAGTATCCTCACAAAGCAGTGTAGTCGCTTGTCTCTTGCAGGAGGGAATGAAATGAATTTAGCTCTTTGTGACCAGAGAGCCTCAGCAACCACTCCTATGCTACACTGGACAACTGACTACAAGACATTGCTGGTATCTCCAGTACAAACTAGGGAAGATCCAAAGACATTAAAATTAATTGTTACAGTTACTTAAATAAACCTTAACAAAATGCTTCTGAGAAAGGGAGCCTCATTTGTTTAGTTTAGTTTAGTTTAGTTTAGAGATGCAGCATGGAAACAGGCCCTTTGGTCCACCAAGTCCATGCTGACGAGTGATCACCTGTACACTAGTTCTATCCTACACACTGAGGACAATTTACAGAAGCCAATTAATCCACAAACCTGCATGACTTTGGAATGTGGGAGGAAACCGGAGCACCAGTGAAGACCAACGCGGTCACAGAGAGAACATGCAAACTCCGTACTGACACTACCTGAGGTCAGGACAGTTCACTACGCCACTGTGTCACTCACAGGGCACTCACACTGCTAGTGTGTTCTGAATGCAAATGGCCTCCTACTTAAGAGTTCTTCTCCCCTCCCTTGTCAGCTGGACTTTGAACGTCCCCAAGTCGTTTACACCAAGTATCAGCCTGCCTACTAACCTCTGGGAGTAACTGGATCTTTGGATTATCAAAAAAATCCCCACAGCAACTACCACATCTTAAGTTGTAGTCTTTTGAGACTTGCTTACAATTAGAAAGTCTTTGTTGGTTGTAGTCTGCGGTAAGTTTTCTAATTTTACTTTCAATATTTTTGTTAATATATTCTATTGCACTATTCCTTCTTCCATTTCCTTTTTGTTACAGTTTGCCTCAATGGTGATATTATTGTTTGTAAAAATGTGTAATTTGGAAGGTTTTGGGTTCAATTTGCTTCAGAGCAGATATACGGTATATTGCATTGTTGAGTGCTACATTATAATATAATGTTAAACCTAGGTCTTGCACAGTAAAATTGGATAGCAGGCAATTCTCCTCATTTTAGGACTAACCTTGTTCCCTCGCACAATACTTCCAAAAACCTCCGGAAACTCTTCCAGTACAGATTTTGGACTGAATAATGGCCCCCAAAATGGCGGAGCCAGCATGTGTAATATATGCAAGAAGAATTTAGCTGTGCGGTTGCATATGTGACAAATAAAGTACCTTTGAACCATTGATGGTAGGGAAAGATTTTCAACCCAATGAGCGCGCTCACAGTACTTCTCCTCAGGCTGTGAAGTGGAATGGTGCCGGGACCCACAAACGGTAGGATACAGTTGTCGTAAGTAGGAGATCCCGTCAAGCTTTTGCAGTTGAAGGATGTTGAAACTCGATGTTTAATTGCTGTTTTGCTGCTGTTTGATTGTAGTTTTATTGTTGTTTTAATAAATGTTTTTCCTTCCATTCATTTGATATTGCTTAAACGTTCCTTCTCCATCAGTGATCTGAATCTCTGAAACCTGCTCATATCTTGTCATGGTGTGGATAGACGATTGTGTAGGAAGGAACTGCTAGTTTACACCAAAGAAAGACACAAAATGCTGGAGTAACTCAGTAGGTCAGGCAGTAAAGGAATAGGTTATGTTTCGGGTTGAGACCCTTCTTCAGACTGGATAGATTGACTGGCTAACAGGACAAAGGAATGCATAGAAATGAGTTATTATCTAGTTGCAAGATGTAATGAGGGTCGCATCACAGGGATCAATAGAGGGCTTTTTATAATTTATCTAATCGACTTGAACGGAATTACCAAAGGTATGGTTGCTAAATTTGCTGATGGGTTAAATAAGTGGAGAAATATTTGGCAAATGGAGTACATTGCAGGAAAATTAGAAATTGTCCATTTTGGCCGGATATTCTCTTAAATAGCATATTTTCAAAATGGTGAGCGACTTGAGAATTATGAGATGCAAAGAGATTTAGGATTATTTAGACTTTAGAGATAGAGTGTGTAAACATGCCTTTTGGCTCACCAATTCCACGCCAACAAGCGATCCCCATACACTAACGCTATCCTACATACTGGGGACAATTTTAACAATATTTTACCGAAGCCTACAAACCTGTACGTATTTGGAGTGTGGGAGGAAACCGCAGCACCCAGAGAAAACCCACGCAGCCACAGGGAGCATGTACAAATTCCGTACAGATAGTGCCCGTAATCAGATTCGAACCCACATCTCTGGCACTGTAATGCAGCAACTCAACCGATGCGTCACTGTGCTGTACAAGTGCCTATTCCCAAAGGACTGATGTGCAAGCAATTAAGAAAACTGACAGAATGTTATTGTTTATAGCTTGAGGAATAGGAACAATAGCAAGGAGATTATGTATCATTTATAAAGGACATTGGTAGGATGTATATGCATTGGCAGCCACCCAGATATTTTACAATACAAAATATTTGAAATGGGAACGTTTTCTTATGAGAAAGGGATGGATAGCCTAGCCATGGATCAGCTGGGTACAAGGATGTTGCAATTTTGAGCAAAAACTATAAAGTGCTAGAATAACTCTGTGAGTTAGGCAGCATCCCAGGAGGACATGGTTAGCTGATGTTTCAGGTTAGGACCCTTTTTCTGAAGAAGAAATGTCACTTATCCATATCCTCCAGAGATGCTGTGTCAATCCAGCACTATATATTCTTCTCTGGATCAGTTTTGATGAGTAAGCGGGATTGTGACTGAAACATATAGAATCCTGATGATTTTTGACAAGGTGGATGTGCGGAAATTATTTCCTCTTGCAGCAGAATACAGAACTAGTCATTGACTATTTCACCATAACCAGTCACTGATTTAAAAGGGAAATTAGATATAATTTTTCTTTCAGAGGACAGTGAGACTTTGAAATCCCATGGGAGGACAGAATTGTGGAGGGAGGTCACAATCAGATTAGCCATGATCTTATTTAAATAGCAGAGCAATATTGGAAGACCGAGGCCTCCCCTGCTCCTAATTAGTATATTTATATGTTTGTATGTCTAAGGTTGCTTATTAAGCTACTTACCATATATGCTACAAAATCTGCTCTAATCAAGGTCTTATGCATTTCTTTATAGTATTAACGGAAATAAACTACATCATGCAACTAATAATGTCTTTCTGAAAAGAGAACTGTCTACACCTTCACAATTTGATGTCACATTTCACAGATTCTATGTAGCCGAACATGGAAATACGATCCATTGTATGGTCAGCTATTTTGTTATTTCATAAACCTCTATCAATGTACTCATAAATCTACGCATTTTCAAAATAGATTGACTAGATTATGGATATTATTAAATAGTGGAAAAGGTTGTCTAAATTGCTTACCTATAATAATTTAGTGAAAAGCATACAATGATCTTGACAATTGGTGTATTTTTCTTTGGTATTTGGAGAGTACGTTTGGTTTTCCAATGTACATTTCAATACAACAGGGATCTTGTTGTTTGAAATATTGTGGTACTGCCTTTTCAGATTACTGATCTAGTCTTGAAGCTTCAATTGACCCTTGTATCAATTTACTACTAGTTATAATTATAAATCATATTAGGGCCTATGCTTTTCAGATTAATTCCCGATTCTTAAAACCACGTTCCTTCAGTACCAAATGACAAATGAAGATCTTGAATTTCTTCCAGTGTTAATTATTTGGAATTATGCAGAATGGCTTGGTGAGCTGTTGTATTGAAGAACATTATTATGACCACTGCAGCTGAAAAATTATTTAGATTGGGTGCTAGGAAACTGTAGAACCTAGTTATTATTGGCTAATTCTTCAGAATGGCATATTTCTATAAAGTGCGAGTTAATTGAGACACGGTTGAAGTTATTGCACTTGATCTTTGAGATGACCATTAATTACAATAAACAATCTGATATGCTATGCGATGGTATGTCATTTATTTCAACAGAAATGGTGTCTAGACAAAAATCTTTTAACACTAGCAGTAAAATTATTAAAACATGTTTTGAACAATACTGTATTTACATTGAATGTGAGTTTTCTTCACTTCATTCCAACATTTTTTTTAACAAAGAGGGAGCGTTTACAGCTATCTGATAGTGACAGTAAAAACACCGCAGAACAGTCACCTGGGATCAAAATAACTCGGAACTACAAGCTTCAGAGCTAGAACGTTGAAATGATATGCTGAATCTATTTACTACAGTTATTCCACACAAAATCTGTGTAAAAACCTATGTAGAAAAAACACCTGATGATAACAGTCGTTGACCAAGTATGAGAGGTATGGAACAATGTACAGGTAGATATGTCACTCGAGAGAGAGTATCTCACTCTGAGTCTTACCCACTCACACCCACTTCAGATGAACTATTTCCATCCCATCATGAAAATGGCCTCCACAGTATTCTATGTTACATAAGGCAAGAGTGAAGGTGCATTTAATTCCAATATGATTCTAAAACCACCTGTACTGTGAAACAGCCAGGCTTCCTAAGTGACAACTTTTCTTAAACGTTTCATTTTCAAATGACTTCACCTGCTCTGGAGGTGTATGTATGGAGGGACATAACGTGGATATTAATGTATTTCATACATTAAATAACATAGAAATTTAAATTAGCAATGTACTTTGTCACACACTATAGGGGTAAAATTATCAGCACTCATGAAAAGGCTATTTACAAAGTAAAATATATTTACATTGGATTGCGATAACATAATCAACAGCTAAAAAATCTGTGCAGATCTTCTTAATTTGAAAATGATAGCACTACATTGGTAGTGACAGTATTTTAGTTTTGAGAGAAAAAAATAACTAATGAATGTTGCCTTGAAAATAATGATTCTGGCTTGATTTCAGGGTGTTCCTGATGGATATTTGTCCCATTGTCGTAAATGAATGGCTAGACAGCACCATTATTAAATAAAATTCAAGAAATATCAAATTAGAAAGCTACATTTTCTCTGATATTAAGTTATGGAAAATAATACTTTTTAAGATACTGATTTCCCCCTTTGGTATTACAAATATCATTGCCTGAATTTGTAGCAGTTCTAAATACTGAGCATACATGTTGTGCTTCACCACACTGGGCATATACCTGAATATTGGATAACACCCTTCTGCGGGAATCCGCTCACCTATTAAGAAATGTTAACTCGTTTTGCTTGGCAGAAACTGGGGAAAGCCAGAATTAAAACAGCTGCTTGAGTTATTAGTCACTGGTCAGCGGATCGTGCGTGTTTTAATGGGGAGAGGTGGGGGGGGGGGGGGGGGGGGGGGGGGGAGTGTACACAGCTGACTCAACCTCAAAAATATTTATGCAAATAATTTCTTCAAAGCAACACATGTTTAATTTTACCTACCACCTAGCTGCAGAGAGTGATGCTGGTTCCCAAAGAACAAATCCTGTGAACAAGAAATGGAGGCCTGCAAGATTTTTTGCCAAGGTTTCTTTATGGAGCGGGAAGGACGTGAGCAAAGGTTATACTGATTCCATCCTTTTTCTTGCTTCACCTCAATCACATGTTCCCAATTCAAACTAGAGAGGATTTGTTGTGTGTGGTCCCCAAGTTAGCCGAGCCTCATGGGTCTGGTACCAGGAGAGAAGATTTTAAATAAAGCTCTGGTGGTAACATGGATGGGTCCTACTGTAACTCCCCAATGAACTGGAAATGGAGTACAGTTTCTACCAAATCCCAACAAGGAAAATAAAATTATGTTGGAATAAGAAACAAAATATTCAAAGCTCTAAGCAAGTTAATCAGCATTCAAATTAATTAATCGATTAATAATTCAGGTGATGATGGCATAATGGTGAAGCCATTTTACAAGACAACACGAGACTACAGAGGAAGAAGACCTGGAACGCTGAGGAACTTGAATGTGTTAAACATTCTTTACCATGTGCTGAATGGACCATGTATCTATTTTTATTTCAACTAACTGTTATTTCTGCAAGGGGATATATGTATGTGCATCTCGTTATCACTGCATATTGACTATAAATGAATTGGAATGTGCATTACTGTTCCAGAAACCAACTGGTGCACTTGGAATCTGGCCATATGTAGCATATGTCTATTCAGTACAATTACAGCATCCGTATCTGTACAGTATCTATAGTACAGTAACCACCCAAGTCTTCCAAAAATAGATAAAGCTGAGGTAAAACTCCCCACCTTCATTCTGAGCTACTACAGAGACTGTGAAAAATTAAACGTTATAAAGTTCTGATAAAGGGCTATTAATTATGTTTCTCTCTCCATAGCTGCTGCCTGATTCACTTAGTAATTCCAGGGTTTTCTACTTTTAGTATAGGAGAGTCCTGCCTCTTAAACAACAATTAATTTCCTTTAAGTATAAGAGGCCTGTTCTCCCTCACAAACCATTTGAGTTCAGGTAGGAGCCCTATCCAATGTTAAATATTCAGAAGTATTTATGCATGTTTGAGCATTAAAAAAAAAATCATGATGGGTGAAGCAAAACTACAGCAAAGCTTTCAAATTTAAAAACATATTTTGGTAGAAAAATGACTTATTTGGGAAGATGGTGGAATTAAAAATTATAAATATCAAAGATTTAAAAACACTGTAAAGGTGGATAAAATGTTGGAAATTATATTTTTAAAGGGCATGCTTTCAAATAAATAAATACCTTGCCAGTTTACTCTGAATGTTATCCAATCCACTGTCAAGTAGACCTTTTAAATGTTGGAAGCACAGGAATTTAAAAAAAATGGCATAACTTAATTTCAATTCATTTAAATCAATGACTACACATAATACATTAAATTAGGTTTCTGGCCATGCAATAGGACAATTCACTAATAAGAACTATACTTAACTATACACAGCAGATTACTCCAAAATCTTACAATTATTTACATGCATGAAGAAAAATGTCTTAAAAACATCAACAAGGGCAAAATGTCACGGGATAAATGTTATCTTTTTCAGAATCAATTTGGAATAAAACAAGGCACCTTTGGATTATGAATGAAAATACCTACTCTGACTTTTATAGGTAACGTCAACAATATACAATGAACTGAAATGAGGTTGTCTGTGCACTTTAATACAAGAACACTTGGGAGATAAATAATGTCTCCTGTTAATCTCCTGATGAACTGTATTTGTAACATGGTTCAGAATAGCAACAAAAATGTTTACAAAATCAGTTATGCAAATATGAAAATAGTTTACTACTAAATTATGGATACTAAGCTTAACTTTCCTGAAGCATTAAAAAAAATGCTGCTGGAACACTGGTATGAAATGCATGGATCATGGATTGTTACAGTTCATATTTCCATTATTTGGAAACTGGAAGTGATATCTAGCAATAACGACTGTTAAAACATACCTAGCTGCATCAGAAATTAAAAAAAAAACTTATAACACGGTGAAAACCGACAATTGCAAAACTGTGTCAGGATAAAGGGATATCTGCTTACCATTTATGATCATTTAAATTAAAATGATTGAAATTGAAATGCACACAGAATTTTCTAAGAATTATTAGAATTGTCCAGCTGCAACCACCAAGCTTATGAACTAAACAATATTGGCAGTTACTGGAAGTAGCTTTGGGTAGAATCAGCATTGTCTGAACACAAAATGTAAATTAAACTCCCTGTATTTTAAGGTTTCATTATCAGAGAAGTGTCTCATTATTTTCTGTAAATCTAATTGGCTTTCTGATGTCTCCCTTTCCTACTTTAGATGGCTAGTGGTCTACACCTGCAACTTCAGGCTTTGTGTAAGACTATTGTCTAATGCAGACTATTGTCCCCAATAGGATGAAATAGTTGTTTTACACACCAATAACAATAAGAAGAACAATATACTGTATATGTAGCACCTTTAAAATTGTAAACCATCCCAGGGAGCAATCATTTGACACCAAGCACATAAAGACATATTAGGGGAATGAATTACCAAAACCTTGGTCGGAGGTAGGCTTTCAGGACTGTTAAAGACAAAAAAGGAGGTAGCTAGCTGGAGGGATTTTGAAAAGGAAGTGGTGAGATTAAGGACTGGGCAGGTGAAGACACGGCTGTTTATGGTGATTAATTAAAATAGGGAATCCCCATTAGATTAGATCTCAAGTAGTGCAAAGGTCTAAAGATTATTGGGTTGGGAGAGGTTATAGAGATTGAGAGGATCAAAGTCAAGAAAAGTTTTGAAAACTGGTGTGAATTAAAAAACAAAACGTGGTACCACTTAACTGGAAACCAAGGTAGCAGGCAGAGCAGTGAATGATAAAAGGGTTTGCGGCACATTAGGACATAGGAGACAGTATGTTGGAAAAAGCTCGAGCTTACAAAAGAAGTGGTCAGAAGTTCCCCGAATTGCAGATGAATAAGTTACAAAGATTTACTTGAAAGCCTCAAGTGAAGATGAGCTGGAATTGGGTTACACTACTAGACTGGAAATAGATAGTCTCAGTGACGATGCACATTTGTAGTCTGAAGCTCATCTTGGATCACTGTGACACACGCTGTTTTAATTCAGGACTTTGTAAGGCAGAAGGATGTAACCAGTGACTAGGGAATGGCATTAATGATGTAGACTGAAGACAATGGGCTTGGTCTTCCTATTTCTTGGAGACTTATGCTGATTCAGTTGTGTACAATCAGACAATTTCGGAACAGTGAAAGGACAGAGGGAGATAATGGAGAGGGAGTAAGTTAGGATATATACACAGTTCTGGAGTAACTCAGTGGGTCAGACAATATCTTTAGAACTCATGGATAGGTGACGTTTCGGGTCATGTCCCTACTTCAGACTTCAGTAGAAGAAGGGTCCCGATCTAATATGTTGCTTATCCATGTCCTCCACAGATGCTGCCTGACCCGCTGGGCTACTCCAGAACTTTGTGTTCCATGCAAGATTCCAGCATCTGTCGTCCCTTGTATCTAACGTACAGAATGACATTCCACTTTTCGATGATGTTCCTGAGAGTAGTGTGGAGATAAAAATAGCGACAAACCTGAAAAGATCTTCAATGGATAGCTTAGGTAATAATGAGTGAATGTGAAAAGAAACAACTGCAGTTTATTATCTTGCAATTAATAGATATTAAAAACTTGAAACCAGCTAATCCTGGTCCCATCAAAGGGGTCAGGCAGCATATGTGAAGGAAATGGACAGGCAACTTTTTGCGACACTTCTTCTGAGTCCTCCACAGATGCTGCCTATTCCACTGACTTCCTCCAGTAGCTGGTTTTTCACTTGAGATTTTCAGCATCTGCAGTCTCTTGTATTTCCAAGGTCCCATCTAGTTGGATGAGAATGGAAAGGTATTGTAGAGAGATTATGTCCTTTATCCAGTCAAAGGTTAGTAGATAGGAAAGTTTGTGTGTGTCCTAGTCAAAAAAGGATGTTGTTTATGACTTTAGTCAAAACCTTATCAGCACTGTGGCAAGCCAGGAACCTTGTGGGTGGAATTCAAACATAATTCCAGGCAAGATTAACATAAACTGATGGTACATTGAGGATTTTAAAGAGGAAAGGATAATTGCAGTTGGGGTGTGAGTTTGCAAAGGTATTGGGTGAAGGTAATGTATTTTTCCGAACAGTTGATGTCAACAAGAGTTATAACTGTAAAGATCAGCCTTGCCTTTACAAATATACATTAAAAAAAGCATATTGTCCCAAATAATATTTGATCTGATCCCATTCTACTCTCACTGCACCACCCAGTCTGGGCTCCTCACAATCCCTATAAAAAGATTGAAACTTCAAAGTAAATGCAAGGGCTCCACTGTAGTCCGGGACCCTGCTCTCGCCTCCTGTCACTGCCAGAGGAACCTTACTCTCATCCTGATTCTGCCTTCCAAACCCCACCATTTCTGCCACCATTTGAACCTTGCTTTTGCAAATGAGATCGCAGTCCACCTCTAACGTCCTTGTTCTTGTTGCCACTGGCCCTCTATTTTTGTTCCAGCTTCAGGTTCTTCACTTATACCATTGCTCCAGGATCCCATTCCCAGTCAAACCACCAGGGCAATGCTCCCAATGTCACTGCCGGGTCCCCGGTCCCAGTGTCGCCATCTGGAGCCTGCTCCCAGTGTCAATGCCATGACCCTGCTCCCAGTATTAACGCTGAGACTCTGTTCCCAGTATCATTGCCTGGACCAGGCTCCCGATGTCACTGCCGCAACTCTGCTTCCAGTGTTCCAGGACCCCACTCCTATTTCTGTTGCTACCTCTGAGTGGGGGGGCGGGGGAATGGAGAACTGGAAAGACGTAACTGTCACACCAAATGCTGTGTTTCAGAAATGCATTGAGGTTTTTTTAGCAAAAAAATGGAAAAGGGAATATTTAGCTGTATGATGACAGCAGTAATCTTTGCTGCAACTGGTTTTGCTATTTTATTCATAGCTTCTGGAAAATATTTTTTTTTCTCCCCAGTAACTTTAAAATTGCATTGTTCCTACAGGTCCACAGGCTCGGTATGTCCCCAAACATTCTACAATCAATTGATTATTCAAATTCATTCTTGTTATCTAGCTTAGAAAGTTAATTTATCTGCTTTCATTGAATTAGAGTACCAAAAGTATATCGGCTGAATTGGGCTGATCAGTGTATTCAGTTTTCACCAAATTGTATTCACCAAAATAAAAAGTGTGCAGAAAATTTCAAGACAAAAGCATTGCCTCTTTCCTGTGTTAAATCTTCTCTTCAGTAAGAAATGTGAAGCCGAGACTTTATGCGCAAGTGTAAGTCTCAATCAGATGTCAGTTAATAGTTAATCTGATTTGGGAAATAACTAGCAGTGAGAGAGAAATAGAACACAAGTGAGAGAGGTAGAGAAGGAGAGATAGAATGAAGAGATAGAGAGGAGATAGCGAAGGGAGATAGAGGAGAAAATGAAAGAGAGAGAGGGTTAGCGAGAGGAGGAAATTCCACAGAGAGATTTGGAATGTCACTGTCTCTGTGACAGAATGCAGTGGTGGAACCGTAAAGCAGTTTGCCATTTACTCAATGCAAAAGCATGTTTCTAGGGTCATAATAAAACCAAAAAACAAAAACAAAATAATATTAAAGTTTGTGATTAAAAAAAATATTTTCGAAAGGTTTACATACAGTATATCAGATTCAGTGGCCCACGCATTCATATCCCGACACTTCAGTGTTAAACCTAGTCTCAAAGCAGAAGTTTCATTAACAATGATAATTATAGACGAAAATTAGAGTTAAAAATTGAAACATTAGTGAATATGAATACCAAGAGCCTAATTTACAAAATCCACTATTGGTCACTCTGCACAATTCTCGATCGTGGCAGCTGCTGTGGCAAGTGTTGCCATTCAATATTTGTTTGGGTTGGGAAGGGACAAAGCCTGACCTCTATCTCATTGAATATCTTGTCCTTCTTGTTTTTTTAAACACAATTGTGTCATGCATCAGGTGTGAGAGCAAAGAGCCCAATGACGGACACAGTGCAAGTGGCAGTTTTGACCATCACGGTTCTACATCACCAATAACAACAGATCTTCCCTGCTCAAAAGGCACCTTCAAAGGAGTGCCAGAGGTGTCTTACAAATTCAAATTTACATAAATTACACTTCAATTCTTTTTTTTCTTTTTTCTAAGTACAAAGAAGGTGATATTGCTCAAGTGTGAAAATCTAACTGACTAATATCTTAAAAGTTCCGGTCAGGTTCTGCAGAAGGCAAAATGGGAATGTTGTAACCAGATTCTTTGTACAAGGCAAACATAGAGTTCCAGTATAATCATGAATTAAAACAGAGGATGCAGGAGTACATTTTACAGTGTGCAGATATTAGATGAGAAACCATCTTTAATGTTACTGAGTCATGTTGAACATTCAGAAGATTTCCTGAGTTGGTGTGTGGCATGAGCCACTGAACATGTTGAAAGATATAACTGAGTTTTTTTGTAGGGTCCTTCAAGGTAAGATGAGATGCTGGCTGACATTCTTTTTGAGAATGAAGGCCAAACTCCTTACAACAATAATTAATAATCATAACAAAATAACAGCATCGTTATCACTGTCATGTTCCCTGCACAAGCAAGGTATAGCACCAATGAGAGGATAAATCTCAGCTGTTCTGAGGAGTAATACCTGGACAGAGCATTGCTGCAGTTTAAGACTGTTGTAGTGTGCATCAAAGAGAAACGCATCAATAGATGAATGTTGTCTGCATCCTGATCAAGTGAACCTCCTGCTTATTTAAAAAAAAACAACAAAAAAAGGGAAGAATGAATCAGTCACTGGGTGCAGTCTTTCCTAGGCTGTTCATCAGTTGTACATTTATCAGCCATTTCCTGGCAGAAATCTACCGTCACAGTTTGACTGCACTGTTCGAAAGAGGGCCTCTTCTCCAAGCACGTTCCTTGGTCAAGCAGCCTCTGCATATTTCCCGCCGTGCATACTTCTGCATTGTGGCCGCACGGCCACTGGTCTTGATGATGGGATCCTGCTTGCTCTGAGCAACATTGCACACCATCTCCAGTGCACTGCGTTTTCTGAAACTTCCGCTCCAATCCATCAGGGGGCGAGATGGTGCTACCCGTAGCTGCAGGCTCATCCACTGGCCGAAAGGCTGGACAAAATGTCTGCATTTGTTCCGGGCTTAATTGGACATCTCCACACACTTCTTGGCAAAGGCATGAGAAGTTATCCCACAGTTCTCCCATGCAAGCATTCAGCTGGTTCCTTTCTGTCAGCAACTTTTCTTTTTCACAAAGCTGTGTAAAAATACAGAAGAGGTCTGGTTATAGACCATAGTGTGCTTAATAACATGTACTCATTATCTTTCTTTTATAATATTGATTAAATCTGTATAATATCACCATGTAAAATGTGACCTCTGATCAATGTCTGCAATCTGAGATCCAATGCAGACAAATCAATTTGATTTGATGTCTTAAAAACAAGAATACTTTCAGACTGAAGAACCAGGTTCCATGTTACTCATTATTACTCAAATGGGTGGCTTTAATCTAGTTTGGACAGGATTTTTTCCTCATTCAGCAGTATCTTTTAATATAGAGTGACCATTGATTTATCAGGAGTTGCAACATGATGAGAGAAAACTGGAGGGAAATAAGTCAGTACATTAATCAAGAAACTGGTGTATTGCCATTATAAGCAGCAGAATAGTTTCACAGCTTGGACAGCTGAATCATCTGGAATTAAAAGCTCCTGAATACTTCTCCATTGCAACTACAAGGGTGTAATTAAAACAAATAGGGAAGTTTTATCTAAACCTAAATGTTATTAGTCATTTAAGTTATGATATCGGATGGAAGTTGCAAACCAAATCTCGTTGCACTTATGTGTAATGACAATAAAATATATTATTATTATTATTATTGAATAGAAAAATTAAGTTATCGAGGACCAACAGGGTTTGTCTTGCATTTGCTTCAATAATTTGGCCGATCATTTTAAGAATATTTTTACAACATGTTCATAACCCCTATTTTTGATTTCTTTGATTTTGATTTCCCGGCCATTCATAGTTCTGACACATCTAGGTCAGAAAACTGTTCAGCTGCCTCCAATTCCTTCTTGTAGTAAGGATTAGGATTGTTATGGTTCTTAATAAAACATTAGTGTACATATAGCAATAATAAATCTACCTCATTAGAACAGATAGTGTCAGAGATACTTAACTGTTCAATACATGCAGTTCAATTACATATTTATTGGCAAAGTTGGTATGGCCATTATACTAATTGATTACCATTGTAGTCAATTATTGTTGTTGACATTCTTATATTGTTTAATAGACTTTTTATACTGATGAATGTTAAACTTTTTAATCTGCCAATCAATAGTTTGAGGTTGTCGTTAATGCAATGGAACTGAACAAAAACAGGGTTCACTGTGATCATCTTGAGGTCAATTCTATTTTCATGTGTATGGCAGAAACCAATGAGAATGGGCATTTAAAAGTGCCTGGTGATTTACATTATTTAGCCACACGGTTTTGCAGACATTTAAGGTATTTATTTATCACGAGTAGGAGTCATATATTTATTGAAATTTCACCCCATAGCATCAGCAGGAGATAGATGGCACTCACTCTTCAGGTAAATGTAAAGTTGCATAGCGCCAGGGCGGCACGGTGTTGCAGCGGTAGCATTGCTGCCTTACTGGGTTCGAACCTGACTACGGGTGCTGTCTGTATGGAGTTTGTACGTTCTCCCTGTGACCACGCAGGTTTTCTCCAAGATCTTTGGTTTCTTCCTACATTCCAAAGACGTACAGGTTTGTAGGTTAATTGGCTTGTGTGTGTAGGATAGTGCTAATGTGTTAAGTGTAAATTGTCCCTAGTGTGTGTAGAATAGTGTTAATGTGCAGGGATCGCTGGTTAGTGTGGAATCTCAAAAAGTGAAAAACTAAAACTAAAAGGTATAAAGGCGTTGTGAGGAAAAACTAACCACAACATGATTACTATCTAAAACCATTGTCTGTGGATGGAACCAGGGTTAATTATCACTTTTAAAAGATAATTGGATAGGCAATTGAGAATAAATTATTTCCATGACTTTGAAAAATAAGCAGGGAATAGTACTGATAAGGGGAGCACTAAAGACAAAGGGCAGAAAGCCTAATTCTGAGCCTGATTCTATTTTTGTTAATGCTCTTATGTTAGAAGTAGCATCTTGGCAATGTACAACTGCAGACAATTTGTTGGCACCAATTGTGGAATTGGTGCCAGGAAATCTGTGGTCTGTGGAATTATCTGCCTCAGAGGGCGGTGGAGGCAGGTTCTTTGGATGCTTTCAAAAGAGATCTAGATAGGGCTCTTAAAAATAGTAGTGTCAGGGGATATGGGGAGAAGGCAGGAACGGGGTACTGATTGGGGATGATCAGCCATGATCACATTGAATGGCGGTGCTGGCTTGAAGGGCCGAATGGCCTACTCCTGCACCCATTGTCTATTGACTATAATTGCTCAATCCTGGCTTTGCAGTGCATCCTTAAACTGATGTGTCACAGCTTGGTTGATGGCAATAGGGAAGACATGTTGCTGGAAACAACACCTAGCACAGTTCAACACATTAGATGCTTCAATCAAGTAAACGGCTTGAATATCTCAGCAGATGGCAATCCCAATGTAATCCACCGCTTTGCAAGCATATCCTGCTCGAGCCCCAAACATATCTAGTACTTCACATCAGCTCATAAAGAGGAAAGAATTGGTTTTGGAATTGAAGCCAAGAAATATATCTAAGGTAAATAATTTAATTATGTAGATAAAACAAACAGAATGACAGCAAAGGAACAGGCTCTTTGGCCCACCATGTCTGAGACAACTATGAAGCCAATCTAACTAAACGTATCTGCCAACACATAGTCAGCATCCCTCTATTCCCTGCCTGTTCATGTGTACATCTAAATGCCTCTTAAATATTGCTATCATATCTGCATCCACCACTTCACCTCAGCACTTCTACCACTCTCTATATAAAAAACTTGCCTCACTCATCTCTAAGCTCCTGCCCCTTACCTTGTACAAATGCCCTCTAGCTTTGAAAATTTCCACCATGACCATCTATCCTAAATGTGTCTCTCGTAATTTTAAATATTTATATCAGGTCCTCCTCAAAAACGATCCATATTTGCCCAACCTTGTACAAGTGACATCCCGGTAAACATCTTCAGCATTCTCTGCACATCTTTCCTGTCATGACCTGTGCAGAACTGCAGTCAGCACTTAAATGTGGCTAACTAAAGTTTTACACAGCTGCAACATTACATCCCACTTTTATATTCAATGCCCCAATTGATGAAAGCAAGCATGCCGCGTAACTTCTTTCAGGTAGCTAAGGATTTAGTCAAAAATACTGTACATCAATTTCCTTCGGGTCCTGCCATTTAGTCTATACTTTCCTCTTACATTTGAACGTCCTAAGAGCAACAACTCGCACATGTCAGGATTAAACTCCATTGGCCATTTCTCTGTCCAAATTATTGATCACAGAATGAAGCAAGTTTTTTTTAACAGAAACTTTATATAATGTGTTATATATGTGGCTTGAGATTAATATGAGCTCAATATTTTGTAATGAAACAACAACAAAAATCAAAATAACAACATGAAGGCACTGTGGCACAACTGACACAGTTGCTGCCTCACAGCTCCAGTGACCTGGGTTCAATCCTGACCTGTGCTGCTGTTTGTGTGGAGTTTTTACATTCTTCCTACAACTCTGTAGCATTTGTCCAGGTGCTCCATTTTCCTCCATTTTGGGACATCCCAAAAAAATGTGCGGCGCTCAATTGGCCTATGTAAATTGTCCCTTATGTGTAGATGAATGGTAGAATCTGGGGGATTGACGGGAATGTGGGAGAATTATTAGTTGCCATGGGCTGGCTGATCAGTGGCTGATGGTCCTGTTTCTGTGTTGTGTCTTTCTGTCACATATATCATGAGGCCAACTTGAAGTCAATTATATCTATGTAGGTTGGTGTCTAGATATAAATCCTTGGCTACATCCCAAGATCAGAGATTCAATGGGATTATTTTACCATGTCACCAATTGTGATGCAAGCAGTGAACAGAAACTTATAAATATTTATAATAAGTAGTTGAGTTTTCGTGACCACTCACCAACTTTTGAATTTCACATTCCAAGTTCTGAATGCAGTCGAGTTTTCGCTTCCGACAACGCTGGGCTGCAATCCGATTTTTACTACGCCGGCGGACATCATGTATAAATTCTAACTGCTCAGAGGTTAATTTGTGCATCTTGACCATCATTTGGAAATCATTCCTTGGAAGATCTGTGATTTGATCTATTGGAAAGGGGAGTTTGACCTAGAATATAAAGGAAGATGAAATGGTTATAAGGTACATTGGAACAAAATAATTCCAGCTATATTAGTATCAGTGGAAATTCAAATAATCATTAATTGAAAGATATGTAAGTGACAATCACTATAGCAGGACAATGAATGTACTGATTTACCAAAACAATCTGAAAAATTGTAGGATCCAGCCACAATTACTGAAAAATGTATGAACCTGCAAAGCACAGCAGTAGCCAGTTTTATTGGGTGTGTGGGCATTTAAGAGAGATGACAAATCTCTCACATTGTTTGCAACCCACATGCAAAACCCTATCATTTTGCAATGCAGTCTAAAACCTGCAGATGGCACTGGCAGAATGAACGATCATAAATCCTGGATTAGAACAACAATGAGCGCTTAATCACGTAAATTATTTCAGTATTCTTGACTCAGTATTTCATTTTGGCTCACATTCTTACATAATGGGTAATCAACACATGACAATGCACTTTCCCTGACAATTAGACAATAGCAACTGAAAAACAATAGGCCACAGTCCAGAGAATTATTTTGGACAGGTCCATCATCAGTAAAAAAGTAAATGTTAAACAATCAGAAACATAGCACAGTAGAAAGTCACCATTTGGGCCAAACCTACAATAAATTATATTTAGGTAATGCCATTGCCTAGTTTTTGATCTATAACTTTGCAGATCATGTCTTCAAGTCCTTATCCAAGTATTTGTTAAACATGCTCCTCAAGTTCTGTTTGCAGTTTAGTCCCACGATCCTGGTGTTTGGACACAAGGCTGTAGATCCACTTGCTGAGTGAAATATTAAAAAAAAAATATCTTCCATTTAATTCTTTGACCAATTAACTTCTAACTATACCTCCTAATTAATGCTAAGAGAATCAACTCCTCCCTGTTTAATTTGTCTTGGTTAAGTAGACCTTAACTAAATCTCTTTGTCGCCTAAATTCTGAAGAAGATAGCTCCAGCCGATACTCTTCTCATCATTATAATTTTCAAAACCCGGTAATATCCTTGTACTCTCTCTATATTATTCCAGTAAAGTGCTGTCAAGAATTTTAAATAATACTCAATGTGTGGCCTAAATAATATTTCATATATTTGTGGCATGACTTTTTAGCATGACTTTCCTGTTCTTATATTTATTAGTTAGGGCACATTAACAAGTATCCTAAATCTCTTTTACACCATACGATGTAAAATGCACACACTTCAACACTTAAATTAATGAAGGTAGCAACATTTCCTTATGATTAACAACTTTTAATATTCATATATAATTACAACAGGCGGTGGTTCAGAATTGACTGGAAATAACAATGGTGAGTTCACATGTTTAGTTTTCATTACTGTATTTATCTGTGCTTCATTGTGTTTACTGGCCTGTTAAGTTGCTGTTAGTAAGAATGGCATTGTTCTGTTGTCAGTACATATGATAGTCACACACTCTTGACTCCTAAATACCATGATTAGTAGGAAGGTAAATGTTGACATTTGTGGTGAGAAAGTTACAGAGATTGGGTTGTTAATCACTTTAAATTGGCAGATGATTTAAATCTCTTCACTGTTGGACATGACAAAACAAGTTTACTTAAAATCTCCATTACTGTAAGAACACCAAATGGAATTAAAGTCTTTGTGGAAAATTAGAGCTGTTCTTGTTGCCAGAAGGACCCTGTTAATCTAGGACCAGATGTCATAGCCTCAGAATCAAAGGACGTTCCTTTAGGATGGAGATGAGGAGGAATTTCTTTCGTCAGAGGGTGGTGAATCTGCGGAATTCATTGCCACAGAAGCCCGTGGAGACCAAGTCAATGGATATTTTTAAGGCAGAGATAGATAGATTCTTGATTAGTATGGATGTCAGGTTATGTGGAGAAGGCAGGGGAATGGGGTTAGGAGGAAGAGATAGATCAGCCATGATTGGCAGAGTAGATTTGATGGGCCGATTGGGCTAATTCTGCTCCTTGCACTAGTGACCTTGTGACCTAAGGTTCTGATTTATGGTCCTGACCTGCTACTTAATCTTGAATTTTCAAGATTATGGGACACTTAAAACTGGAGATTCTCGCTATGACAAGCTTTCCTTGTAGATGTCATTAACATATATATATATATATTCATGTCATGTCATGTCAAGTCAGGTGGTAGAACAAGAAGAGTTCATAATGCTCTGTTGCTGAGGTTGTATTGGGGTTGTGCAGATTAGTTCAAAAACCAGATGGTTGGAGAAAAATAGCTGCTGCTGAAACTAATGGTGTGGGACCTTTGGCTTCTGTATCTTCTGCCTGATGGTAGCAGTAAGAAGATGACATGGCCTGGATGGTGGGGATTCTTGAGGCAGTGCCTGATGTCGGCACTTTTGATGGTGGGCTGTGACCATTATGGACTAATTCCACATTATCTTTCGATTTATATATTGTCTCTTATCTTATACTAATACAACCTATATTCATTTCTTATCCCATCTGAACAAACTCAACTTTATTTTACGGTCTTCACTCTTTTTGTCCATCCTTTGGCTTTTTTTTAGTTTAATTTTCCCAGTATACAATTTTTCAGTTGAACTGTCAGCATGTTCACAAAAATATTATTTTATAATTATTGAACATTATTAATGAATTAGCAATTGCAACAAAATAATGCAGAGAGCACAATGGTAGGACAGAAATTGCCAGAATGACTCCGCAGATCAGCTACCAATTTGCAAGAAAGAAACATTTACAGTTTTTGATTGATTTTTCATCAGGACTATGAAAAACTCTTAAACAATGCTGAAACATTGATAACATTGGCAAAGACAAGGGAGAAGGTGCAAATCGATTGTAGTGTGTGGGGGGGACACAAGGATGTTGTACAGAAATTGAAATCTAGGATTGTGCAGTTTTGGAAGCGATATATACACACTCTATTTTAAGGATTTTTTTTAAGCTAGCATTACTGAGGCAGGAATAAGACAAGAGCCAACCACTTCTAGGAGGTGACCAGACAATTATTCATCTGGTACAACAGCAACATTTGAATAAAATGCCTCATACTAAATCTGCGGGGCATGTACCTGCTCTAGATCTTCGATGAATATAAACCAGGTAAGATTAATTGTGGTTATTCTTTATAGCAACTGAACCTCAAATCAATCCCAGTTGCAATTGTAGCAAAAAAAGTCAAACAATGGAACATATTGTCAAAGAATGATAATCTTTTCCAGACCATCTAACTAACATTCACACAGCAAAGCTGTTGTTGAAACCAGCTTCCAAAACCTGGACACCAATATTTAAGTTTCAATCATCACCAGATGATATTGAAATATCTTGCTGAAGGAAGACAGGGATATCTTTGAGGTGACACTGAGACTTTGCTACCAAGGCCTCACAAACTCTTTTATCTTCAGACTTTCCACCATTAGACCAGATGCCTATATATGATTCAGGACATATACCAGCTTGGTCCTGACCTGTTCAGAGAGTTGCCAATTTGACTGGAATTTAAGTCTTTCCATAAGGATGACTTCTGTGGTATCAAAATCCTGGGATGCTGAACAGAATGAAATAACATTTCAACAGCATGCAGAACAATGGCTTCCAGATTTTCTGCCCAAACCTCTGTCCTTCTGCCTACATATCTCACCCCAGTAAATATCCAGGCCCACTATTTTGTGTGGAAATCAATTTGTATCAATTGTGGAGATCAATGGTATCAATTTGCTTGAGGTGCAGTACTCAATAAATTCATCAAATGACAGAGTGCCATGATGTGTGACCATTAATCCAGCATAGAAATCATTTGCAGGATTAACAACACATTAGGAGCCAGTTATTGACAGATTGCTCAAAATTGCAAGCATTTTTGTAAAATACCAACATTCAACATTCAGCACCCATCCTTCTGAAATGCAAACACAAAAAGCTGGAGTACCTCAATGGGTCAGGCAGCATATCAAGGGAATAGATCACATTTCGGGTCGAGGCCCTGTCTCATCGGGTCGGGTCTGATATGCAAAATGTGAGCTGAATTAGCAACATACAAACAATCTCCTCTCCGGATTAGCGATCAGTCAACACAGTATGTAATATTTGGATCTTGGCAACATGCTCTTGTCTGTTTTTGCACGTGGCCTGTTGTCACCACTTCTAAGTTTCCTTCTGATTGCCGATGAAATGTCCTGATATGATTACCTGATGAGTCCATTTAAAAACACGGATGAAATGCGAAACCCTTGCCAAGATCCTAATGCATGCAATGAGTTCTACGTGTGAGAGACTTGGACTGTCAACAGTAGTTAGCTTTGCTTTGAGAAGAAAATCAATTGATATATGCAATATTTCAATATGTTCTATGCTGTGCGGACGCACTGGCTGGAGTTTTTACGGACATTTTCAACCTCTCACTTCTGAGGTCTGAGGTTCCCACCTGCTTCAAAAGGGCATCAATTATACCAGTGCCCAAGAAGAGCAAGCTGACGTGCCTCAATGACTAGCGACCTGTGGCACTAACACCTGTGGTGATGAAGTGCTTCGAGAGGTTGATCATGGCGCAAATCAACTCCTACCTCAACAAAAACCTGGACCCACTGCAGTTCGCTTACCGCCACAACAGATCAACAGTGGATGCGATCTCACTGGCTCTCCACTCCGCTCTGGACCACTTGGACAACAAAAACTCATATGTCAGGCTGTTATTCATCGATTACAGCTTGGCATTTAATACTATCATCCCCTCCAAGCTGGTTACCAAACTCGCAGAACTGGGTCTCTGCGCATCCCTCTGCAATTGGATCCTCAAATTCCTCATTCACAGACCACAGTCTGTTCGTATTGGTGGAAATGAGTCAGACTCGATAACAATCAGCACGGGAGCACCTCAAGGCTGTGTGCTCAGCCCCCTGCTGTACTCACTCTATACTCATGACTGCGTAGCTGGTCATAGTGTGAACTCCATCATCAAGTTCGCTGACGACACCACTGTTGTGGGTCGTATCACTGATGGGGATGAGTCTGAGTACAAAAGAGAGATCGAGCAACTGTCCATATGGTGCCAGCACAATAACCTGGCCCTCAACACCAGCAAAACCAAGGAACTGATTGTGGACTTTGGAAGGAGTAGGATGGGGACTCACAGTCCCGTTTATATCAAAGGGTCGATGGTTGAAAGGGTCAAGGGCTTCAAATTCTTGGACGTGCACATCTCTGAAGATCTTTCCTGGTCCGAGAACACAGATGCAATGATCAAGAAAGCACATCAGCGCCTCTACTTCCTGAGAAGATTACGGAGAGTCGGTTTGTCAAGGAGGACTCTCTCTAACTTCTACAGGTGCACAGTAGAGAGCTTGCTGACCGGTTGCATCGTGGCTTGGTTCGGCAACTTGAGCGCCCTGGAGAGAAAAAGACTACAAAAAGTAGTAAGCACTGCCCAGTCCATCATCGGCATGACCTTCCTTCCATCGAGGAGATTTATCGCAGTCGCTGCCTCAAAAAGGCGGGCAGTATCATCAAAGACCCACACCATCCTGACCACACACTCATCTCCCTGCTACCTTCAGGTAGAAGGTACAGGAGCCTGAAGACTGCAACGACCAGGTTCAAGAATAGCTACCTCCCTACAGCCAACAGGCTATTAAACCTGGCTCGGACAAAACTCTGAACATTAATAATCCATTATCTGTTATTTGCACTTTATCAGTTTATTTATTCATGTGTGTATTTACGTATATAATGGTATATGGACACATTGATCTGTTCTGTAGTCAATGCCTACTATGTTCTGTTGTGCTGAAGCAAAGCAAGAATTTCATTGTCCAATCAGGGACACATGACAATAAACACACTTGAACTTGAACTTGTTAAATATCTTTTAGGTTCGTCTCAGTGGATAGTTAGAACTAATCTTGAGTATGACATATATTTGCATTGACAGTGCAAGGCTAATAAATATTAACTCAGCACCATTCAGAAAGAAATCTATTCAAGGTCATCTGAACCGAACAGGAAGCCTTGTTCCAAAGCTCTGCATCTTTTGTATTCCATTGAGCTGCTTATTCCAATCAGTTATTAATCTGCCACAAACTGTCATGTACATAATTTGGCTGCTACTTACTTTCCAAGACTTTGATGCCTCTTTATAAAGCTGTAGTAATGGATGGAGGAAGTTACTGGACAAACAGTTGGTTCCAGAGGTTAATTTAGCAACAGCCACCAAGTAGGTAGTAGCTGCAGGAGAAATGACGGCAGGTATGTTTGACAACATGTTAACGAGCATCAATTCTTCTTTGACCATATATTACTCTGGCAGTCAGTTTTTCTAATAAATGCACACTCTTTTTTTGTTCCATGCCTCAGTTCCCCATTCAAACTACTCAGTTGAGAGAGACAAGAGAGGAGATTGCAGGAAACTTGACGAAGACCATTGTATCTTCTCCAATCACAAGTGAGGTCCCAGAGGAGTGGAGAGTAGCTAATGTTGATCCTTTGTTTAAGAGGGGAATTATAGGTCGGTGAGTCTCACACAAGAAGTAAGGTAGCTATTGGAGAGGATTTGTCAGGATAGGATCTAATCCCTTTAATGGAAGCAAATGGGATAATTAGTGGCAGTCACAATCGCTTTGTGACTGCAGCAGGACATGTCTTACTAATGTGATCGGGTTTATTGAGGAAGTGACGAAGGCGATCAATCAGTGTAGGGCCGTGGATATTGTCTACATGGATTTTAGTAAATTATTTGATAAATCCTCCATGGGAGACAAGAAGATTAAGATGCACGGGATTAACAGTGACTTGATCATGTGGATTCATAACTGACTTACTGATAGAAGACAGAGGATTGTGCTGGAAAGACAATATTCAGACTGGAGGTTTCAGTTTCAGTTTAGTTTATGTGACTGTGACAAGTAGAGTTCCACAGGGATCTGCGCTGGGACATCTGCTGTTTGTGATATATATAAACGTCTTGGACGTAAACATGGATGGTTTGGTTAGGAAGTTTACCGATGACACTAAGATTGCTGCGGTGCAAACTGTGAGGGAGTCTGTCAAAGTATGCATTGGGATTTAGATTAGCTACAGAAAGGGGCAGAGAAATGGCAGATGGAGTTTAATCTGAGCAAGTGTGACTTGTTGCACTTTGGGAGGCAGACTTGTAAAGGGAAAATATACAAACTAAAGGCAAGACACAACAGCATTGGTGTGCACAAGGATCATGGGTCTAAATCCATAACTCCTTGAAAGTGACAACACAAGTA
The DNA here is from genome assembly GCA_035221665.1 of Okamejei kenojei. NCBI lineage: Eukaryota > Metazoa > Chordata > Chondrichthyes > Rajiformes > Rajidae > Okamejei > Okamejei kenojei. The sequence continues at coordinate 84,326,582 of CM069135.1, forward strand.
GATAGAGTGGTAAAGAAGGTTTATGGTATGATTGTCTAATTGATCGAGGCATTGGGTATAAGAGTCAGGAGGTCATGACACAGTTTTATAGGACTTTGGTTGGACTGCATTTGTAGAATTGCATGCAGTGTAGGTGGCCCCAATACAGAATAGATATGGAGGCTTTGAAAATAATGCAGAGGATGTTTAACAGGATGACACCAGGGTCAGATGGTATTAGCTACAAGAAGATGTTGGATTGTTTTCTATAGAATGCCAGAGGTTGAGGGGGAGACCTGATAGCATTTTTTTTTAATGATGAGTGGCATAGATGTAGGGAATGGAAGGATATGGATTATGTGCAGGCAGATAAGAGTTGGTCTTGGCATCATGTTTGGCACGGACATTATGGGTAGAAGGGCCTGTACCTGTACTGTGCTGTTCTACGTATAACTTTTTTTTATTAAGGCAATCGTTTGCCCATTCATGTCTCACATCAATTCATATCCAAGGCAAATGAACTACTACAGTGGAACATTGTGCAAATCTTATGTCTACCCATGCTTGCTGTTCAAACAAAACATGTGGCAGCTGGCATCAATGTCCCATGATGAACTGCAAAGGTTAATTTAAAAGAATGCCCCAATAAACTAGGGTGAAAAAAAATATATAAACAATCCTGTGCACACAATAACTCAGAAAAACCTTCCTGATTCATTAATATCGTTCAAGGCTTACCCAATCTGGTTAACGTGTTACTCAGGACGTACAACAGTTGATTTTATTATGTCTTCCGAAATGGCCAGCTCGCTATTAAGTCCAAATGTGTTAGGGGAATGGGAATAAAAGCCGGCCCAGCAAGCAACAACCTGATCCAAAAAAATGGTCAATAATAAAGAAAGTTGCACCTTGCTATCAGTGAAGGGTCCTGACTCAAAACATCACCTATCCATGTTCTCCTGAGATGCTGCCTGATCCACTGAGTTATTCCACACTTTGTGTCTTTTTTTGTAAACCAGCATGATCCTTGTTTCTGCATTTCGCTGCTCCACTGTGAAATCTCCTTGAGGTATGCCTACTTTCAAGTTCTCTTCCCTCTGAGTTCTGTGAGACTCTCTCTCATTGCTCCCTCTCTGTAATCCCTGCTGCGCTGTCCTTCTAATTTGAAGAAAGGCTCTGACCCGACCATCACCTATCCATGTTCTCCAGAGATGCTGCCTGACCTGCTGAGTTACTCCAGCACTTTGTGTATTTTTTAAAACCAGCATCTGCAGTTTCTTGTTTCTACCCTGCCGCCAGTGATAACTTCCACCAGGTCATCAGGTCGAGGGATTTAGCACCCCTTAGTCCCGTTAATTTCTCCAGTACTTTTTTTAATGTATGTTTTTTTCAGCTTTCTGCTTTTTTTGGCAACTTTTTTGCAATAACAGCTTAAACGTTTTGGAGGAAAGATCAGCGAAGCAAACCCAGGGATGGTAACTGCATCGAACAGCCACCAAATTCTTAATCACAGTTTATATTTCCCTGCAATAGATGATACTAAAATAGTTTTCTTTGGTACCAACATAAGAACGTTTGGACTTAGGATTTCTTGTTCAATGCCCACTTTCAACAGTGGGATATAAACAAATTACAAATGTTAATAAAAAGCAGTTGGGAAGGTAAACTGCACGCAGTCATGCTTGTAATAATGCAATCGGTTTGACATCCAAGATATATAAATTGAAGGAGCTTGTGGGCTGTAAGTCCTTGCTGACTGATGGAACAATTGCAACATATAAATAAATATGGATAGCTATAAATTACTTAATAAGACTGTATAAGGAATCTGAGGCGATGGAGCTGATGGAGCAACATACATAAAACTGAACACTGAGACACAGAGAGGAAATTGAAGGACAGCCATGGATCACTGAGTAGAATTAACTGATGGCTATAACAGTAAACCATTATTGAGGGCACGTTGAAATATCCGAGGCTGGGTTGAAAGCCTTGGTCTGCAAAAATGGCATAAAGTACAGAGGTGTTTGGTAAGGGACTGACTCTTGTAGTTGAATAGTTCAACTTCCTAAATACTGACAAGGCCAACAATGTTTTTCTGGTAAGACAGGAGGATATTTCTGAGTTAATGGACAACTATTATAATTCAATTCATCGAGAAGCAGGGAAGGAACATAAGGTGTATGAGTCTTTAAATGCCAATGAGCATAATGCAATTATAATTAATTTCAAAGAGAATCATAGTCATACAGCAGGGAAATGGGCCCTTCAGCCTGAAGAAGGGTTTCGACCCGAAACGTTGCCTATTTCCTTCGAGTCTGAAGAAGGGTTTCTTTTTTTTAAATATCTTTATTTATTAGAGGTACCGTAAGTTACATCAGTGTACATCCCATGTATATTATTACAATCATTATACCCCTTATTTTTTTTAAGGCTTTAGAAAAAAAGAAAAAAGAAAGAAATATCAACAGAGAAAGTAGAGAAAGTGAAAAAGAGTTGTGAAAGTGAAAAAGCGTGTCAGAGGGAAAGGGAGCCCTTGGGCGAAGAGTTAGAGAAAGGAGATTAAGAGATAGACCCTGGAGAGGAGAAAAAAAAGGGAAAGAGAGAGAAGGAAAAAAGAAAAGTCAGTTACTTTATTATAAACATCGCGCAAAAGGAATCTACCAACTCGACAGTTTTTCTTCCCCCTTTACCAAGACCCGACACCGGTACTTTTTTTGAGGTATTCTTGCACCTTATCCTTGTAGTAGATTTATAAATGCAGACCACGTCTTATAGAAACAGTCTGATTTTCCTGAAATGTTGCCTATTTCCTTCGGAGTCTGAAGAAGGGTTTCGACCCGAAACGTTGCGTATTTCCTTCGCTCCAAAGATGCTGCCTCACCCGCTGAGTTTCTCCAGAATTTTTGCCTCCCTTCAGCCCAATTTGTCCATGTCATTTGTCCAAGATGTCTTCACTTGTTCCAATGTCTGCTTTTGGCCCATATCCCTCTAACCTCTTCATGCAGGATCAGATATGCCATTCATTTCAAGAGCAACGGAGCAACTTATGTGTTAAAAAAAAATAGGGGTAATGATTTTACTTAAAACTGCCTTTCTGTGCATAGATTTTAAAAACGTTTTATAAATATACTGCAATTTTAAGTATGTTTTAAATGCCTCTATGTGGGTGACATTTAAAAATGACAAAAAATTGAAGAAAAATGATTTATAGTTGGCCAGGCTCCAGTCCCAGGGTCAGTGCCCGAGGCACAGTCACAATCTGGAGCATGCCAATTGACTCCAGGGTGTAGAGTGAGATAGGCTCATCCATCCGTGTGGTTAGTCATGAATTGTGGACATTGATTTAGGGTTGCTATCTGATCCAGCATGATTCAGTCCCATACGCATGTCTACAAAATTGCTGTTAAAATGGAAAATTGGAATATGCTATGAAGCTTCTTGTTATTTGGAAGTCAGCACATTGGTACTTACATCAGGAATTCCAGTGTTTTAAATGTCATGGGTTTCTGCTTGGGAGATGTTTTACTGACAAGTCTCCTATAATGGCTTGTTCATAAGGGTTAATCATAAAACTTGGGTGCCTGATTTGGAATGGAAACAAAGATTGTATTGTAATTGTATATCTTTATTATCATTTTTCCTGAGTACTTACATACCCAGAGGAAACGAAAAATCGTAGCTCAACCAGTGTCCATTCAGTGTGCGGTAAAAAATAAATAGAAATTAAAAAAAACAAACATATATCATGAGTTCCAATCGGCAGCGGCATGACAATGGCTCTGCTTCAGTGTGTTCAGGTTGGTGGTTGGTGCGCGATACTTTAGTAGGGGGCAAAGTCCGTTTATCAGTCTTATAGTCTGCGGGAAGAAGCTGAGGAGCATCCTGCTGGTTTTGCAGCTGATGCTCCTGTACCTCTTCCCAGATGGCAGGATGGAGAGTATGTGATGCGGTGGGTGGTAGGGGTCTTTGATGATGGAGATGGCTCTGCTGATACATCTCTTCCTGTATATGATCAGCAGGAAAGGGAGTGGAGCACCAATAATCCTGCTGGCGGTCTTCACAATCTTGTCCAGTTGGTGCCGTTCGTACGCCTTGCAGCTCCCGCACCAGGAGGTGATGCCGTAGGTTAATGTGCTCTCAATTGTCCCCCTATAAAAAGTTCGTAGGTGTGCAGTGGGGAGACCTGCTTTCCGTAGTCTTCGGAGAGGCTGTAGTCGCTGCTGGGCTCTCTTGACCAGTGCTGTGGTGTTGGTCGTGGATGTCAGGTCATCTGACAGGTGGAGTCCTAGGACCTTCACACTGCTGACCCTTTCCATATCAGCTCCATCGATGTGCAGAGGTGTATGGCGTTGTTTTCCCGCCCTACTGAAGTCAACAACCATCTTCTTCGTTTTTCCCACGTTGAGAATGAGGTTGTGGGATTTGCACCATCCTGTGAGCAGCTCCACCTCCATCCTGTACGCCGACTCATCATTGTCACTGATGAGACCCACCACTGTTGTGTCATCAACGAACTTGTAGATGTTGTTGTTGTTGAGTCGAGCAGTACAGTCGTGTGTAAGCAGACTAAACAGCAGGGGGCTTAGGGCACAGCCTTGGGGAGAGCCAGTGCTCACGGCTATGGTTTTTGATAAATGAGAACAATAAATTATAACCATTTTGGATAAAAATCAGCAATATATTCATAACTGGCTGAAACTGAGGATTATACTGCTTGCCTTTGTACACAGATTTTAGCTAATTGCCTGCAGTCAGGATATATATGCATGATACTTTAGTTTTAATGCAATTTCATAATAAATGAACACTCAGGGTCCAAAAGAACATGGCAAGCAGATTTGGCCAAGATTTCCCAGAGTATAAAGCATTTGGATGTTTTAAGTTAATTCAGACTCAAAGTGATGCTATCAGCTATGAATTGGATCCAAAACACAGATTTAACGCAGCAAGTTGAAGTATATAGTGAGATCTGGAATGACAACACATTTTTTCATATAAACTATCCTGGTTTAGAATTAACATTGGCCTTTTATATTATAAGATTGAATTATTTTACTTACAATAAAAAATCAATTTGTGCTATTAATATATGGTGTGCAATACAGTTCAGTCTCTAAAACTGCCAGCAGTTTATATTCCTAACTCTATTATTAGACTAACTGTAATAATCAATTAAACATCAATGTTGATGACCATGCGCATCAATTATTAATAAAGCAATATTATAACTATGCAAAATTCAGAACTACCAATCCCCATTAGACACCACTAACATACTAACAGTTTCCTTCCTCCTCCACAATGTATTGTTTTCAACCTTATGTGCTGCTATTTTTAACCTCATTCTCCTCCTTCAGCCTATTGACATGCACTGTATTTATTTATAGTACTACGGAAATAATGACTTGCTTTGTAAAAATGCACGCAAGCAATTTAAAAGAATTCAGGCTTTCATTTATTCTCTGCAGTTTGCCCTGTACGAAATAAAAGCTTCTGAATGAGAATTTGATTTCTAACCATTAAGCATCTGTAGTATATATCATTATGTTATCTATCATGTGCCAAATTACAGATCTTCATTCTCCTTTGACAATTTTACAATATAACTGCAAAATAACAAACATTAGCAGGAATACTGTGGCAGGTTTTATTCACAGTTGCGCTCGCAAAAATACCATCTTTCACAAAAGAACATATATCATGTTAATGATAAATGAAAAAAAAAAATGTTTTTAGAGATCTTCCACACAGTGGCCTTGTTGTTGCTCATTTTTACATGCAATCTGTAGAAACAATCTGGGGTAGGTCAACAATTCACCCTAACACTGATCTCAGTTCCCAGTCATATTATTTGCACGTGATGATGTCATCAGTGTGTGGTGCATCAATTCATTGGATCACAATATTCAATAGTTGCTACTTTCCACCTTTGGTGTCAATTCAGAATTTATTAAGGAATATATCACATTGAAAGTCATGAACAATGCATGGTTTAAGCATTGCCTACAACATATAAATGTTTCTTTCATCTTTTCAATGTATTAAAAACCTCACTGCTGACCATGGATGGAAGTAGCTCTGCTTGATATCTTCAGGTCACAGGTGTATCTGCTGCCATTGCTCATGGAGGCTGGAGCCCACTCATGGCACAGAGGATCATGTGTTATGGTGATCAGTAATTGTGGCTCTTCACCCCTCACCTTTCACTTTTAGCATGTGGGACAGATTTTGGACTTTTTTTTCATTTGCAAATGGCCCCAAAATATGGCGACGGATGCAAGAATTTCATTGTGCAGTGCATACGTGATAATAAAGAACAATTGAACCTCATCTGTAGACAGGCAGCACTATGGCCCTTATGTTGACTGTGTAATGGCTCGATTGTGCCCCGTCCTGTCACCTGGCATAGTACCACAATAGGACATGATCAACATGGGGAGCAGGTAAGGGAGGGGTCACTATCACTGCACTGTTCAGCTCCATGCTTGAGGGATGTCTTCAATGAGCCAGGCTTCCATCGGAGGTCAGATATCTTCTTGGTCTACCACTCGATCCAGCATTGAGTTCAGGAGTGAAAATTATATGTGCTGAGCGTATCTGATCTTCAGCTTTAAGCCAGTTGGTATATCTTAGTTGGTATACAACCCCAATTATTTGAATGGTGTGGCAACTTGGATTGAATGAGTGGCCATTTGTTATTTTAAATTTAATCTTAATGCTGTCATTATTTTTGTTTTACCATAAACTTTTTCTTAAAAAAATTAGATATACATTAATGGTTCATAAATATCTGTTTTTTGAAAGCCCTTTGGCAGCAGATAAGAATCTAAAGACCATCTGGGTAGTCCTGAGCCTGGGTCTCAGGATTTATAGGCTGAGTCCTGTTTGTTGCTGGCAGTTTGCACTGCTTTGCACTAGGGCCGTGCAATGAATGGAAAGTTTAAGTGGAGTGGTGAGGTGGGTGAATTAAATGTGGCTTCAGGCATGATGCAAAGGCAGAGTGTGACAAATGGGCTGGATAGAGCATTAAAATGGAAGCACAAGAGATTGTAGATGTTGGGATCTTGAGCAAAAACAAACTGTTGGAGAAATGTGTGTATAGGAAGGAACTGCAGATGCTAGTTTAAACTGAAGATAGACACAAAATGCTGAAGAAACTCAGTGGGACAGGCAGCATCTCTGGAGAGAAGGAATGGGTGACGTTTCTGGTCATGATCCTTATTCACCTGAAGAAGGGTCTCTACCTAAAACGTCGCCCATTCCTTCTCTCCAGAGATGCTGCCTGTCCCGCTCAGTTACTCCTGCATTTTGTGTCTATTGCTGGAGGAACTCAGCAGACCAGGCAGCATCTGTGGATGGAAATGGACAGAAGCCAAGAAGGGTCTCGATCCACAAGGTTACTTATCCATTTGCCTACAGCCCTACAACACAGGCAAAATTTGCATGATAATCTTATATCAATTCACACATGGAGCAATAGTTTATAAGAAATATTACTACTTTACCTCATTTCCTTGCTCTCGAGTCGAGCACGACTCACTGTCCCCTTCTGAAAATGACCCAGACTCATCGCTTGAGTTGGTGACGTATGACTGTTCACATTTTAAAGGTGGTTTACATTGACTATACATTGCATCTCCCATCATACCGAGGTCTTGCTGCTCTGCAGATAGAAAGCGCGTTCCTTGTGAACAGGGAGATGTGGACAATTCAAACTGAGGCAAACTGCAAGGAGAACCACCACTTCCATCTTCAGGAAAAGAGTAGGAGGAGCAGGAACTTGAGGTTCTGGTTCTGGTCTCAGATGGAGGGGATCGGGGGCACACTTTAATTGGCACTGGGCAGCTGGTGTTACAAGTGGATCGAATTCTACATGAATTCAGTGGTAATAAAGGTTCCGTTGAAAGTTCAGTAGAAGGACAAGTCTGTGAACATGGGAGTGACTGGCTAGTACCAGTCCACAAACCTTTTGGCACATGTTCAGTGAGCTCGGTTTCTAGTGAACTCCCACCAGGATATGAATGTGCAGCAGGAGTGTCCAAGGTACCAGAAGAAAATATTACGCTCTTTCTGTCAGATTCCAGTTCTTGCTTGCAAATCACTTCACAGGATGGTCCAGCAATAAAGCTTCTGCAATCTTTTTGAGGCATGCAAGAAAGTCCAGAATTCGCACTGTAAGGCCTGTATTCTGTTTTGAGGTCACCCTGAGTCATTCCCTCTTCAAGGGAACAAGATGTTCTGGTGTTGAAGGTTTGTTGCAGTGGGCTTTGTCTCTCAGTAGATTCCATATCAGTCTTTTTTGTGAATCTCGAACAAGGGGGCGTTCTACTTCTAGGTCTGTCAACACACATTGGACTCAACTGGTTAAGATCTATTTCCTTATCAATTATAACATGTTCCATTGCATTTGATTCAGCTCCAGATAAATGCTTGTCTCCAGCGGTTTCCGGCACATGTGGTTCTATTTTTACCTGTGCCTTGCTGTATCCTTGTGTTTGGGCATGGATTGGTCGGTCTTCTTTAAATGTGCTTTGAAAACCTGAGGTACTAGTATGTGGTGTGCTATTGATATGCTTTGTGCAAGCTAGTTGATATTTTCTGTATTTTGGGCAGCGTCCCATATCATCACTTGACGTAATGGGAATAGATATCACAGCGGGTTCCTTCTCAGATAATCTTGGAGATGCCTCACAACCAAGTGTCTCATCACATATTCTTTCCTTAGAACAGGTGATCTTATGAGTCTCTGACTGCATGTGCTCTTCCTCACCTTCGTAGTTCCCAACTTCTTGTTCGTCAGACTGCTGGAAAGATGACACTTTGGTGTAAAAAATGAAACCATCTTTCTCGTTGAAGAGCTGAGCTTCAAGAAAACGAAAGCAGGAGTCCTCCAGATTGTTCATGTGCAGGACTTGAGCACAGTGCATGACCTCTTGAATGTTGTCCCTGCTGAGTAATAGCTTAGCAGTGTAGGCAAACTGCAACAATGGGCTAAATCCTCTTGCGGTGACCTACAAAACATGGAAAATTGCCAGCATTACTATCAGCAGTGCTATTGTCCAAAGTACTTCAAATGCAGTTAGGATGTCTGACAGTTCTAATGGCTATTAACAAATACAGAAAAAATGCCAGATAATCTTTTTTAGCGCCAGCAGCAAACATTTTATATGAATATTTACTTTGAAAGACAGGCCATTTACAAGTAGAGATGAGAGATGGAAAAGCTTGCATTTCTAAAATCCCATTCACAAAAATTTGACAAAATATTCATATGGCATTTTAAATCATTATGCTTATTAGACAATAATGGCTAAGAACTGCTTCAATGCACAAGAACGCTTACTTCATCCCTTCATAAAATGTCAAGATTTGAGCAGAAGGCCGGAAGTTCCAATTTTTACCTCAGATGCTTATTCACATTCTCTGGGGGAGTATTTGATAGAGACCCGATTGCTGAGGAGCTTTAAAAATGACAGAGATACTAATGACTTCTCCACAAATTTGTCTCGCCAGAGGTAAAGCCCTTTTGCGTTTAACTGAGAGAATTGGGTTATACAACTTTTTCTTTTGCTGATTTAATGAAAATAAAAGTTTACAGTTCAAGTACTTTCAGAAATTAAAATTAAGTGCAAATATTTCCGCAATAGGTGTAGGAAGGAACTGCAGATGCTGGTTTACACCAAAGATAGGCTCTACTCCATGGCCAATTATGCGTGGATCATATACTTAATAAATGTTTAAAAAAAAATATGTACAGGAAATCCTCATGATGCAGTTTTTAAAACCCTGCAACAGAAGAACTCCATCTTAATGAAACTTTCACAAAGACTATTATGATGACCCACAACTTCATTTTAATGCTATTGAACGATAGTGATGTAACTTCTAGTCTTCTTTGTAACCCGCAGATATGCTTGCAAATTTAAATGCCAGAGATTGAAAAACACTTGTTTCCTTTTTTGTTGAAAATGGTAGCAACCACAAATCAAATTCCAGCCCGAGGTGATAATTCTGACTTTGTGCAATTATGTATAATGGGTGAATTGGCAATTTGTTTTACACCTTTTGCCATTTTCAATTCCATTATCAAAATTTATGCGATCATATAAATTTGTCCCCGCTGTTTAATGCAATGTCTCCCAATCATAAACATAATTCTATGATGGTGCAAAAGGATAATTCACAAGTGTTGTTAGTATGAATATACCTCAACTATTTCCAGCTAATTATCAAAAAATGTGTTACATTTAGATTATTGTAAACAAATTATTATTTTAAATTTGCTAAATACACCAGAAAGAGTAGTTTGTGTGAATGAAAGACAATAAAATTAGATTCATAAGTTATAAAGTGTTAAAGAAGGAACTGCAGATGCTGGAGAATCGAGGGTACACAAAAGGCTGGAGAAACTCAGCGGGTGCAGCAGCATCTAAGGAGCGAAGGAGATAGGCGACGTTTCGGGTCGAGACCCTTCTTCAGACTGGTCAGGGATCAGGGAAACGAGAGATATAGACGGTGATGTGGAGAGATAAAGAACAATGAATGAAAGATATGCAAAAAAGTATCGATGATAAAGGGAACAAGCCATTGTAAGCTGTTTGTGGTGTGAAAATAAGAAGCTAGTGCGACTAGGGTGGGGGAGAGAGATACAGATAGAGGGAATGCCAGGGCCCAAGGGCTGAGGGAGAGGTGGGAAGGGGAGGAGACAGCAAGGATTAACAGAATTGAGAAAATTCAATGTTCAAGCCCAGAGGATGCAGATTCCCCAAGCGGAATATGAGGTGCTGCTCCTCCAACTTGCGGTGTTGCTCATTCTGGCCGTGGAGGAGGCCCAGGCCCAAGAGGTCGGATACGGAATAGCTGGGGGAGATGAAGTGCTGAGCCACCGGGAGGTCGGGTTGGTTATTGCGGACTGAGCGGAGGTGTTCGGCGAAACGATCGCCAAGCCTCCGCTTGGTCTCACCGATATAGATCATCTGGCATCTGGAGCAGCGGATGCAGTAGATGAGGTTGGAGGAGGTGCAGGTGAACCTCTGTCGGACCTGGAAGGACTGCTTGGGTCCCTAAAAGGAGTGGAGGGGGGAGGCGAAGGGACAAGTGTAGCATTTCTTGCGGTTGCAAGGGAAAGTGCCCGGGGAAGGGGTAGAGCGGGAGGGAAGGGAAGAATGGACAAGGGAGTTGCGGAGGTGCGGTCTTTGTGGAAGGCAGACAGGGGGGGGAGATGGGAAGATGTGGCGAGTGGAGGGGTCACATTGGAGGTGGCGAAACTGGCGGAGGACTGTGTTGTATTTGCCGGCTGGTGGGGTGAAAGGTGAGGACCAGAGGGACTCTGCCCTGTTTGCAAGTGGGGGAATGGGGAGAGAGGGCAGTGTTGCGGGGTATGGAGGAAACCCTGGTGCGAGCCTCATCAATAGTGGGGGAGGGGAATCCCCGTTCTCTGAAGAATGAGGCCATTTGTGATGACCTGGTGTGGAACACCTCATCCTGGGAGCAGGTGCGGCGTAGACGGAGGAATTGGGAATAGGGGGTGGAGTCCGTACAGGAAGCAGGGTGGGAGGAAGAGTAGTCCAGGTAGCTGTGGGAGTCAGTTGGTTTGTAGTGGATGTCGGTCAGGAGTGTATCACCTGCAATAGAGATGGTGAGGTCAAGGAATGGTAGGGAAATGTCGGAAATTCATAAGTTATATTTGTTTACACTACGCAAAGATGAGTGGAGAGCAAAAGCAGGATCTTTACAATATTAAAACACAGACAATATTACTATTAACAAACAATATTCGACCACCAGACTACGTAATATATCATGGGGAATAACAGGTCTCAAACAAGACGGAGGATTGCAAAATTCATTTTTTTATTGGCAGGATGATGGTGGGGATGTACGATCTGCACTAATGTCATAATCAATACAATAACTATTTATCGACACAAGAAGCTGGAGTAACTCAGCGGGACAGGCAGCACCTCTGGAGAGAAGGAATGGGTGACTTTTCTGAAGAAGGGTCTCGACCCGAAACGTCACCCATTCCTTCTCTCCAGAGATACTGCCTGTCCCGCTGCGTTACTCCAGCTTCTTGTGTCTATCTTTGGTTTAAACCAGCAACTGGAGTTCCTTCTTACACAGTAACTGTTTAGTTTAGAGATACAGCGCAGATACAGGCCTTTCGGCCCACGGAGTAAGCGCGGTCCAGCAATCCCCATTCACTAGTACTATCCTACACACTAGGGACAATTTACAAGTTTTACTTAAGCCAATTAACCTACAAACCTGCACTTCCTGGGAGTGTGGATGGAAATTTGAAAAACGGAGAAAACCCACTCGGTCACAGGAAGAGCGTACAAACTCCATATAGACCGCATCCGTAGTTAGGAATGAACCCAGGTGTCTGTCACTGTAAGATAGCAGCTCTACCGTTGCGCCACTGTGCCTATCACTTCAAAGGTTCTTGGCCACAGCTTTGGCCGCTGAGTATACCTCTAATATGTTCAAACGTATCTATTTTATGAAGAGACTGAAGAACTGAAGATTGTATTCGTAGTGTTATCATGTGTACCAAGATACAGTAAAAATATTTTGTTTGCATGCTATCCAGTCAAGTCATACTATACATGGGTACAATCTAGTTGTATAAAAGTATAACAGGTCGTGCAAAGAGAAAAATACCAGAGTGCAGGATATAGTGTTACAGCAGTTAAGAGAAAAAGCACAAGCATTGCAAAGAGGTTGTTTGGAAGATTGGAGCTAGAAGACCCAAGTTAGATTGTAAAAATATGTGCAGGCATAAATATTCAAGTACTTACAGAACATAATACATACTTGGAAGGCATATATGGAACTTTGCTGGTTAAAGTTGAGTAAGCAAATTGTAATTGATGTATTTATTTTTAATTATTGCCTTTAATGTAAGATATAAATTATATAGAAATGTTAGTTTTCTGTTCAAGGAGGTATTTAAGTAAATTAGATGTTTAAAATGATTAAAAAGACCATGTTGCACGTGGCAGATGGAATATATAAATTATCTGACTTTTCTTCAGACCTTTGCGTGAGAAATCTTCAAAATAATTGTAATGACTCATGAAGTGTGACACGTTTTCGTTAAGCAAATGGCCTCTTTCTGTATCAATACAATCCAATGATTCTATGATGTCTTTAATATTGCAACATGCAATTTATAATTTATCTTGTTAAAAGCAATGTCAAATTCACAGAATGTGAACTGTTGCTCAGTAAAGGGCCTGTCCCACTTGGGCGTCATTTGCGCGTCACGCAGCTGGCGCGCAAAGATTTTGTGAATCCCAAAATCCTGGGACGGGACGTGTAGCCGCGTGTCACTGCCTACGTAACCACGCACCATGCATCATGGCGCCTAAATTATTATGCGTAAATGACGTGCAAATGACGCCCAAGTGGGACAGGCCCTTAAGACTGCAATTGAAGACTACGCAACATTAAATCCTGGGGCAAAACACAAAGTGATGGAGTAACTTGGCAGGTCAGGCAACATCTGTGGAGGAAATGGATAGATGACATTTTGGATTGGGATTCTTCACACTGCATCAGAATTAAGAAGTGTCCCGACCTGAAACATCGCCTTTCCATTCCCTCCACAGATGCTGCCTGACCTGCTAAGTTACTTCAACACTTTGTGTTTTGCTAAAGATTCCAGAATCTGCATTTCCTTTTTTCTCCTTTAAACCCCAGAACATGTGCTGCAATAAAATCAGACCATCATCCAATTGACTCCATATCCCTTACTTTTGAATCTCAAGACTGTAAATCCTGCGTTACAATTTATATTGGGATTTCTGTCACTAATACTATGTAAAAAGACATTTAGCAGGGGATCAAATAATAATTTGAGGGATCAAATATTGTATACAAAGAAGTTTGGCTAGTTTTCAAATCTTCTGACATAACTCTGCACCCTTGACAAAAATGCAAATGCATTTGTATAAAACTATCAATCCAGTCACCATTCAAGTGGTTTACGTTTATGCTCAATGTCGAAGCACCTGGCATACATTGTCTACCCACTGACATCATGGTACTGAACTGTACAGCTGCTTATTTTATGGGGAAACAAATACATCATACATATCACATTGATTTGCTGTAATCTTTTCTCCACTGGATTTCATTTTCAGAAGCCATTTACCATCACAATGAGAAAATAATTACTAGCAGTGAGATTAGTTCTGGCTATCTGAACAGCTGTTGAAAATCTAAACAATAAAAGTATCTAGATTAAAACAAAGGAAAAAGCAAATCAAAACAAAACAGCAACAAATATAACTATGATTATACTGGAGACAGTGAAGCAGCTTATTGTAAAACTATTCTCATAAGCTAATGACAAAAGGTAGCTCATCTAGAATTGTTCTTACACTACTTCCATGCCACCTAACGTAAGGAAAACTCATGGGTATATTTTATATACATTATAAATGGCTACATTCCGCACCATACAAACAGACATTTACTGTAACTCATAAGTTCACACAGTGTTAGGAATTATTCAAAGACTTCTGAATCATTTACGTTTAGGATGTATATAATTGCTGGGAAAATTCTAACACACAATGCCAGATTGCTTGAAAAGGGAATGTTACTGTGAATCAAGAAGGAAGGCCCTTTTGAGCCTGTTGCTGTGCTGCTTAACTGAATTGAACCAGTTATCTTAAAAGAAGTGAGACAGAGTACTGGCCTGACCCAGTGGGTCAGGCAGCATCTATGGAGAAAAAGGATGGATGACATTTTGGGTTAGGATTCATCGATGAAGTGTCCCAACCCAAAACGTCACCCATCCTTTTTTTCCAGAGATGTTGCTGACACGTTGACTTACTACACCAAATGTGAGTCCCTTGAAGACAGAAACAGGTGAATTTATTGTGGGGAATAAGGAAATGGCAGACGAGTTGAACAGGTACTGTGGTTCTGTCTTCACTAAGGAAGACACAAACAATCTCCCAGATGTACTAGAGGACAGAGGACCTAGGGTGATGGAGGAACTGAAGGTAATTGACGTTAGTCAGAAAACGGTGTTGAGTAGACTGATGGGACTGAAGGCCGATAATCCCCAGAGCCTGATGGTCTGCATCACAGGGTACTCAAGGAGGTGGCTCTAGATATTGTTGACGCATTGGTGATCATTTTCCAATTATCTGGATCAGTTCCTGTGGATTGGAGGGTAGATAAGGTTATCCCACTTTTCAAGAAAGGAGGGAGAAAGCAGGGAATTATAGACCAGTTAGCCTGACATCGGTGGTGGGGAAGATGCTGGAGTCCATTATCAAAGATGTAATAATGGCGCATTTGGATAGCAGTAACAGGATCGGTCCAAGTCAGCATGGATTTACGAAGGGGAAATCATGCTTGACAAATCTTCTCGAATTTTTTTATGGATGCAACAAGTAAAATGAACAAGGGAGAGCCAGTGGATGTAGTGTACCTGGACTTTCAGAAAGCCTTCGATAAGGTCCCACACAGACGATTAGTGGGAAAATTAGAGAATATGGTATTGGGGGTAGGGTACTGACATGGATAGAAAATTGGTTGGCAGACAGGAAACAAAGAGTAGGGATTAATGGGTCACTTTCAGAATGGCAGACAGTGACTAATGTGGTGCTGCAAGGCTCGGTGCTGGGACCACAGCTATTTACAATATACATTAATTATTTAGATGAAGGAATTATAAGTAACATTCGCAGATTTGCGGATGCCACAAAGCCGGGTGGCAGTGTGAATTGTGAAGAAGATGCTATGAGGATGCAGAGTGACTTGGACGGGTTGGGTGAGTGGGCAGATGCATGGCAGATACAGTTTAATGTGGATAAATGTGAGGTTATCCAATTTGTAGGCAAGAACAGGAAGGCAGATTAGTATCTGAATGGTGTCAGGTTAGGAAAAGGGGAAGTACAACGCGACCAGGGTTGTCCTAGTACATCAGTCACTAAAAGAAAGCATACAGGTACAACAAGCAGTGACGAAAGCTAATGACATGTTGGCCTTCATAACGAGAGGAGTTGAGTATATGAGCAAAGAGGTCCTTCTGCAGTTGTACAGGGCCCTGGTGAGACGTAACCTGGAGTAGTGTGTGCAGTTTTGGCCTCCTAATTTGAGGAAGGACATTCTTGCTTTTCAGGGAGTGCAGCTTAGGTTCACAAGTTTAATTCCCGGGATGGCGGGACTGTCATATGCTGAGAGAATGGAGCGACTGGGCTTGTATACACTGGAATTTAGAAGGATGAGAGGGAATCTTATAGAAATATATTACATTATTAAGGGATTGGACACACTAGATACAGGAAACATGTTCCCGATGTTGGAGGAGTCCAGCATCAGGGGCCACAGTCTAAGAATAAGGGGTAGGCATTTAGAACTGAGACGAGGAAAAACTTTTCACACGGAGAGTTGTGAATTTGTGGAACTCTCTGCCTCAGACAGTTGTGGAAGCCGATTCACTGGATGTATTCAAATTAGATAGATAGAGCTCCTAGGGTTAGCAGAATCAAGGGGTATGGGGAGAAGGCAGGAACGGGGTACTGATTGTGGATGATCAGCCATGATCACGTTGTATGGCAGTGCTGGCTTGAAGGGCCGAATGGCCTACTCCTGCACCTATTGTCTATGTATCTATGTATCTAACGCAAAGACTATTAAAAAAAATAAACTTCATGGATAGCTTCAATAGAAGGGTTTCAACCCGAATATGGAGCGAAAGGCCTATTTCCTTCGCTCAATAGATGCTGCCTCACCCGCTGAGTTTCTCCAGCATTTTTGTCTACCTTCAATAGAACTAAAGTCCATTTTAGTAAATGAGAAAGTGTGAAAATCCTCCTGTACATGAACAACTGAATGAACCTTGCTCCAATTATTTAAATTGCTTGCTGTAAAGCATTCATGAATGGCACCTTGCTTAAAGAGCTCAGACTACCATTTAACATCTATTTTCTGTGAGTTTTGACAATGCAGATATTAAGAGTGTCATAAAGAGATATATAAATAGATATAAAGTATATAAAGAGATAACCCTGACATATTCCCTCTTTCAGCATTGCTGATTTGCTGCTGGATGAGACTAACACAGACACTTCTTCCTCTGACCTGTCACCTGCTCCCCAGCCTACACAATTTCCTGCTTGCTTTGCTATTAATTAACCAGGAATTTCAATAGCAGATTTTTACTTTATAACTGCATAATAAAGTACGTACTGCCTCGGTGCATTTTTCACAACAATGATTCCTTCTTAAAAACTACGTAATTAAAAGCATGTTGCCTTTGAAGTAACACAGAGTTCTTACTACAGAGACAAAGAACTGCTCTTGCAAGAATTTGAATAAAATACAGTAACTCAGCAGGTCAGACAGGCTTTCTGGGTGGAATGAAGAAAGGTCCTGTCCTGAAACATTGCCTGTCCATTTCCTCCAGATATGCTGCCTGGCCTGTTGAGTTCTTACTACGGGTGTACTTAATATATACCACTGACTGACCCTCTGGGTGAATGTGGGATCTGACTCCTTTTCACCTGCACCTTTATCTCCTCCAACACAACCATATACAACCGACACTCAGCATTGGAGCAACGCAAGGCTGCATACTCTCTCCTCTCCTTTAATCTCTCTAAACCAACGACCACACCTCCACAGACTCCTCTGTCAAGCTTCTCAAGTTTGCGGATGACACAACCCTGATTGGGCTGATCCAGGAGGGGGAGGAATCTGTCTACAGACAGGAAGTGACACAGCTGGCATCCTCGTGCCATCGCAACAACCTGGAGCTCAATGCTCTTAAGACAGGGGATTGATAGTAGACTTTAGGAGAGCTCCCCTCCCCTCCCCACACTCACCATCAACAACACAGTCACATCTGTGGAGTCTTTTAAGTTCCTTGGAACCATCATCTCCATGGACCTGAAATGGGGGGGGGGGGGGGGGGGGGGGGGGGGGGGGGGGGGGGGGCACCATCGACTCCACAGTCAAAAAGGCACAACAGTGGATGTACTTCCTGCGGCAGCTGATGAAGCACAAGCTGCCACAGGCAATGATAGTTCAATTCTATACTGCCATTATCGATTCTGTCCTCACCTTCTCCATCATGGTCTGGTTTGGCTCAGCCACCAAGCACAACATCCAGAGGCTGCAGCGAATCGTCCGATCAGCAGAGAAGATTGTTGGCTGCAACCTTCCTCCCCCATTGACAAACTACGCTACAAGGGCCAGGAAGCGAGCGGGTAAGATCATCTCTGACCCCTCTCACCCTGACCACAAACTCTTTGAAGCACTTCCGTCTGGAAGGCGACTCCGGACTGTCAAAGCCACCACAGTCAGATAAAAATGAGTAGTAGCTCTACTCAATAAGCCAAGGTCTGTAGCCTCCTTTTACTCTGGTATTTTATTTAATTCACATGTTTAAACAATAATGTTTTATTATTAATGTCTAATGTTTTACGTGTCATTCTTAATTGTTACTGTATGTCGTGTTGTTTCTTGTGAGCGGAGTACCAAGACAAATTCCTTGCATGTATACATACTTGGCCAATAAACCTATTCATTCATTCATTCATTCACTCATGTCTGGATGCTACAGCGAGGTGTACACATCTTTTTGATTTGATTTGATTTGATTGAAGAGTAACAAAGTGCCAAGAGAGGCAGGAAATTAGGTAAGATCCTGTTGGGAATTGTGCACATTCTACTTTATTGCACAGTGTGGGTGAAACCCATCCGATTACTGATTTCACATTTCATCCATTTTTTTAGCTTTCTGTGAAGGCTTGATTGGGGATTGGGCTAAATACAAACATGTTTATACTGCACCAAAAAATGGGTGCAATTTAATTACTGGCCACAAATTTCTCTATATTAATTTAAAAGAAAATCAAATTTATTTTGATCCAGTATTAGGTATCCCAGAAATGTTCCAGAGGCTTCCCATTCAGTGATTACTCTGAACTGCTATTATGTAGGTGAATGCAGCCACCAGTTTCTGTGGAGCTTACAGAACACACAGATGAGTGAACATTTTCTGTTTTGGAAGGGTTGACTGCAGAAAGAATTAGGCAGGAGAATGGAAAGTTGTGTTATATTCTGTGAGAATTATCATGAGTTTAACAGGCACCCAAACAAACACATACAAATAGGATCTCATATGTGTTTTTAACTGTAGTGTACTTTGCATAGTTTCAATCGGAGTTTCTGATTTAATAGGTAGCAGCTGAGCCAACTGACAACAAAGTTCTTTTATTCAAATTATTAAACCTTCTGTGACAGCGCAGCTGCAGTTTAGATTTAAAAATAGGAAATAAGTTGTTCTTATGGTTGTACAGTCACTTAGATAACATATTGGGGAAATTGTTTTATCAGGAGAACTTGTGACAGCGCAGCTGCAGTTTAGATTTAAAAATGGGAAATAAGTTGTTCTTATGGTTGCACAGTCACTTAGATAACATTTTACATTAGATTATCAGGAGAACGTGAGCCAGAATAAATGTACTGCACTTTCATTTGAAGAGCATCATAAATTAAGTTCATTCATAATTTGTTATGCACATATTTACCTTATACAATATATGACAATATAGTGACAAAGTAGGCTTTGTCTGGACATATTTTTCAGAATTATCCCTCCCAAAAAACCGATAGATAATTTAACCTCAAAGTTAAGCCATGGGTTCTTATTACAGGAGAACTTAATGTTTTTATTTGAAATTTATCATAGATATTAAACTACTTAAAATAGACGCTTCCATTAAAATAATAGAATAACAAAGCGCAGACCAACATGGTAACAAAATAATATTCCATTATGGAATTTCAGTCAAATATTGATGAGATATTTCCTCTTCCTGAACACCAGCTTGAATATATGTTTTCTGCTGAGAAACAGCAGTTTAGAAATTGCATTTCCACCTTTTTTGGTACAACATAACTTTGCTGCATGTAATAGTGGTACCAAATTGGGTCACAAAAGATCACAAACTTGGTTGAAAACAAGAGTGTTAATGGAGTTTCTATCTAAAAGGATGCACTGAATCGTGACCTGCATGGCCCAAGGGAAGTTGCATTACTGTAAAAAAACTTCAGTTACTGTTTCCCAGCACTCAAAAGGATGATAGCCTTTAAACGCACAATATTCCTGGCAGTTTGACGCTTGTAGCACAAAGGCTGCCGTGGAGGTCGGGGGAAGGGGGGTGGGTGAAGGTTCAGAGGGACAGCAGTGTATGTATAATGTGCAAATGGGTTACTTGTACATGTTACATACTGGTTGATGTTAAAGTATGCTCCAATGTTCTGAAGCTGCTGGTTCCTGTTGGAGATTATTATACACAGTATGTACCAGCACTAAAACATTGGCTTACGGAGCACTCTACAACTAGTGACATGAATAGTCACAACAATCGAGCACAGCTGCTTCAAGAAAACCAATAGGAAGAAGTGCTGCTGATAACATTGACCTCAGGACCTCAAAACTCCACAGATGGGACAGAGAGACACACATTTGTTGAAACGTTCCTTTATGTACAGCCAGTCTGTAAACCTGATCAATCTATATAGTGTGTAGCTCAACCAGTAATGCTAACAATAGACAGTTTACAGTTTAGTTTATTGTCACGTGTACCAAGGTACAGTGAAAAGCTTTTTGTTGTGTGCTATCCAGTCAATGGAAAGACAATACATGATTACAATCGAGCCATTTACAGTGTATAGAAACATGATAATGGAATAACATTTAGTGCAAGGTAAATCCAGCTAAATCTGATCAAGTCCAAAGGTCACCAATGAGGTAGATATTAGTTCAGCATTGCTCTCTAGTTATGGTAGGATGGTTCAGTTGCCTGATAACAGTTGGGAAGAAACTGTCCCTGATTCTGGAGGTGTGCATTTTCACACTTCTATACCTTTTGCCTGATGGGAGAGGGCGAGAAAAGGGAGTGGCCAGGGCATGTCTTGTCCTTGATTATGCTGCTGGCCTTGCTGAGGCAGCGTGGTGTATAAATGAAATCAATAGAAGGGAGGTTGGTTTGTATGGTGGTCTGGGCTTCGTCAACAATTCGCTGCAATTTCTTGCGGTCTTGGATGGAGCTGTTCCCAAACCAAGCTGTGATGCATCACAGATGATTCTCGACTGTAGAATGGACAATTTTGCCGATAACAGAACATGCACCACAGGTAGTGCTGCTTTCTCATAGTCTAATCCTGATTTTGGGAGCAGTCTGATTGCAGTTTGCATGTTTTCCCTTTGACCGTCTGGGTTTTCCTCAGGATGCTCCATTTTCTAACTATATTCTGTGTGGTGTAAAGTGGTTGAAGAAGCAAAGGGTAGCTGATGGGCATACAAGAGTGTGAGTTGCGGAATTACAGGGAAACAAGAGAGGGACTGGAACTGATGGGCTTAATATGCTGTGAGTTGTGCATGGACTCAGTGGGATGAATGGCCTCCTGTGTAATAATAAGTAGTGGGTGGGTTGAACACGCAGGAGAGAACAGAGAGTTGATAAACATTTGAATGCAGCAGCATCCATGTTTAGTTAGGAAATAGGACAAATTAGCAATTCAAGTTCAGCTAATCTAGATCCATTGTGGCGAGTGAATGCTAGTCCTTCACAATGCACAGGAATGGATTGAGTTGCTAAAATGCTGCAAATCAGCACAGAATATTGATTTAGCGAACAGAAGAAGCTATCTTATCTATCTGAGATTGGTTCAAGGCTATCACATGCTTACTAAACTGGCAACCCCCTAAAAATTAAAGATGTTCCACTTGGTGAAGCAATGCAGATATTGAGAAATTATTGTCATCCACTACTATTTGAAATAGCAGAGAGTTATAAGTTTGGCAAAAGTATCAAAGAACAGGAGAAACAATCAGTGATTATATTGCTACATTAAAATAATTATCCAGACACTGCAACCTCAGAGAATTATTAAACCATACATTGCTAGATATATTTGTGTGTCACTTGAATGATGAATGGATTCAGTCGAAATGTTTCAGTCACCTGTAATGTTTTTCTCTGGACTTGGGTGGCAAGATAGCAATGTTGATTATGATGCCAATGAAAATGTAAATAACATTTTATAGCTTGGTCAGCAGGCAGCGGCCTATTGAAATCATCGACGTGATGGTTGGAGTTCCTCTGACTACATGATCATGATCATATTCAAGATTGGAGACAAATCCGATTATGGGGATTAACGTAGAGTCTGTCTGCTGTGTGCCACATGGAAGTTATCTCAAATGTCAACTCTCAGTTCTTGAGCAGCTACTGAGTTGCATTCTAAGTTCTGTTCATTAAAGAGTCACAACGTACATGATCCCCGATATGCAATAACCTCAAGAAAAATGCTGAGGAGAATATTAAGCACAATACGTGACCTTTATTGACCTGAAAAACCCCATTAATTGTCAACCAAGAGGGACTGTGGAGAGTCCTTCTCAACTTCAGTTACCCACGGTAATTCATCTTCATTTTGTACCTGCTGCATGAGGCATGCAAACCATGACTCCAACCACTTTCATCTCTTGTTTGGCCCGCTTGCCTTCATTGGTCAGATCATTGAGTACAAGAGTTGGGACATAATGTTATAACTGTAAAAGTCATGGGTGAGACCATACCTGGAGTACTGTATGCAGTTCTGGTCATCAAGCTACAGGAAGGATATTAAGCTGGAAAGGGTGCAGAGAAAGTTAATGAGGATATCACTGCATCCTCTCTTAACCTGGTCCCACTGCTTACAACTGACAATAAAGACCCACAGCAGGAACTTAGATCTTCATTCATTACTTTGGGTATCTTGAAAGCTGTTTCTGAGCAAAGGCACTCATCATTGATGAAATATACCAGTTAGCCAACACCCATCTTTAGCCATCTGAGGTAAATCACATTCTAAAGTCAAGACTTCAGACTCAGTATAAAGCTCATGGTGTGTGGGGCAGCTGTGTTTTTCCCTCTTATATATTTCATGTTCATATGTGATAGGAGAAGAATTAGGCCATTCGACCCATCAGGTCTAATCCACCATTCAATCATGGCTGATCATTATCTCCCTCCTAACCCCATTCTCCTGTCATCTCCTTGTGAGATATGGACTATTTAACAGCTATAAAAGCTAACAACTATCAAGTACTATCAAAGTCCTCATTTCTGCAGAACTGGTCTGTGACCTCTCCTTAAAGGAAGCAGGTACCTGGAATGGCTGTACAGGACACAGGCCATTCAGTCAGAGGCATCACAGAAATGAGGTGGTAAAGCCACTTTCTTGAACCACAGCTGTTTATCTGATGTTGGTACTTCCAAATAAACATGATTGTACTGATTTAAACAAATGGATCTGGTAAATTTAAATCTGGTTACTCATATTTTTCTACCATATCCTTGAACGCTAGTACTATTACCAATTTGATGACATTAATATATTTGACCACAAATCTGTTCACGCATTTGATTGTAGCATTGAAACCGATTGTTTCCCTCGAGAACACAAACAACAGGTGCTGCAACCATTTTGCTTCAGTGATATTGATAATCTGTTTATTGCCTTTCCTCACATTGATTCCACTGTGTGGGGATGTTCATGTTTAATTCTATCATGTATTGTGTTCTTTTTATTCTTATGGCTGTATGGTAACTCAAATCTCACTGTACCGATTGGTGCACGTGGCAATAAATGTAACTTGAACTTGACTCTTTTATGGCTACTGAAGTAAACAGATGTGACAAGAGGTAAGACTTTCCTGAAACAATGCTAGTTACACCCAATAAAAGACACATTTATTTCTACAACATTCCTTTCCTCTGGAACTGATCTTGGATCTGGAACAAGACGGGATAAAATTTTGCAAATCTTTTTCTTCACACGTGTGAAAGAATGTGAGAAAATACCATTGATACTTTCTGAACAACTTTGATGTTAAATTTTTGGATATTACATTTTAAAACAGATTAAATATTTTGCTCAACTGAGAAAAATAGTTCTGACTAAATATTTTGCCCAACATAAAAAAATCGTACAAATTCTTTACAGACAGAATTGTGTAAACAAAGTTAAAAGATTGATGTTCAACATTTACATTTTTTTATTCAGTTAGAAGTTATGGACATCAAAAATATAAGAAATCAAATGTCAGAAGCTTTTGAAATATAAAGTGAATCAAATGAATTTCTCCTAACAACCAGATTCTCACAAACTTCTAGCTTCTTGCAAAAGTTTCATCATGTGCAGCGCAACCTGGAATTCCCTCAGAGATGATGCAATGTTTTAACTTAACCCAAATATGATGGAAACATTGTTCTCTGGCAAGGTGGCACTGCGGTAAAGTTGCTGTCTTACAGCGCCAGAGACCCAGGTCCGATCCTGACTACGGATACTGTCTGTATGGAGTTTGTACATTTTCCCCGTGGGTTTTTTCCGAGATCTTCGGTTTCCTTCTACACTCCAAAGACGGAGAGGTTTGTAGGTCAATTGGCTTGGTATAAATATAAATTGTCCCTAGTGTGTGTAGGATAGTGTTAATGTCCGGGGATTGCTGGTCGGTGCAGACTCGGTGGGCCGAAGGTCCTGCATCTTTAAAACTAAACTCTGGCATCTCTTTCATAAAAGCAATTTTACAAAGCTATTAAAGCTATTTCTGCCGCCATAAGATAGGTATGTTACAAAACTTACCTTTAGCGGCGCTGCAGTTCTGTCACTGGCCGTGTGCACGACTTTGGTGCTTTTGAGGTGGAGGGGGGGGGGGGGGGGTGACGGGGTTAAAATGCGGTTTTCCAATGCCTTCCGGAATTATATTTTCTTGGGGTGCAAGCTTTTGCTGAAGATTCGTTCCGACTGCCGGTATGTGAAATTTTTTTTTTAATCGCCCGACTATTTCAGTGCTAGAGTAAAATAAAAATTAGCTCCTAACGCCGTGAACACTGACAACGGGGACGGATTTCACGTAGTGGACAGGTAAGGGAAAGCTGTTTATTTTTTCATATAAACTTGCTTGTTTAGATGACCTTAATCAACATTTCATGTTGCAAAACGGTGATTTATTCCCCATACGAACTGGCAGTATTTTTCCTGCCGATATGGGGTTTAAATTCACCGCAACCGCAACGTTCCAATCCATCGCGTTCCATAAAATCCCACTCGCAAGCTGATTTAAATGGCCATTAATTCATGGGCATTAAACACTAAATTCCTTCAATTTGGTCTATAAATTCTTAACAATGAGATTAAAAAAATATGTTATATTGCGAATTATTACCCATATCATCCATCTGAGGTATGCTTTTACGAAATTGTATTCCCTTCCTTTTTACTGCCAGCAGCGCTAACAGGGGTAGCGAACGCCTATGGACTTTCTGGCGGGGAATATAGTCTTATATCACATCCGGGAACTTGGCAACGTGACGCTGCGTGACGGCAACGTGACGCTGCGTGACGGCAACGTGACGCTGCGTGCGAAATTTAAAATTTATTCTCAAAACAAACAAAATGGCAGCCGGTTGCGAGAAGAGGTTCGCGATTTAAAAGTTCGACCTTCACATTGTCACATAAATGAATTACATAAATTACATAATGAAACATATGGATTTACAATGTTGCAATGCATATTGCAAAATGTATAGATACATTATATCATATGAGATGTTCAGGTCTGATAATGGGACTGTCTCTTTCGGGAGATACGACATATATTGCCTGAAGTAGATTCATATTGCCCGAGTCGAAGACGAGGGCAATATGAATCTACTTCAGGCAATATATGTCGTATCCCCCTCAAGGCCAGTCAATATTCTATTATTATTGTGTGAATGTTATTTGGACACTTAGGCTTTTTAAAAAATGTTAATATTTTGTTAAGAAATTGATAGCTATTTAGATCTAGTAACTGAATTTTGTAATTAGCTACAATTGGGTAACTAACTAATTATATGCTTTAATTTCAGGTCATCCAAGTAAGATTGTTTCATATTTGTTTCAGAATGCTTCAATCTAAAATAACTGAAAATTTATTTCAGTTCTGTTAATTTTTAAGAAAGTTATGGGCTTTTGACTGTCCTCGATCACAATTTTTGTGTTAAGTCAATGGAAAAGCAATAGGGAACAAGATGCTAATTTCCGGGTATGAAAATGGCCATAACTTTTTTAATACTGAAGATATGAAAGTGAATTAGGTGTCAAATTAAACTTCATTTTATGCTTTATCTGATGGGATAAATTGCAGACTTGATTTTTAAAATCTCAAAACTTTGTAACATTGTTACATAAGAGCAAACATTTATACGCACATGGGATTTTTGAATTTAAATATCTTATGGGAGCTTGTTTGTATGTAGTAGTGTCCATATGTTGTGCGTTTGTGATGTAGATGCGTAGAAAAGTAAGCATTATTACACTTTACTCCAATCCTGCCAATTATGTTACATCGCTGCAATTTTATTGGGCTTACTCCAGATGAGTGTGCATCTCTACTCTTCCAAAATAAGTTGAGATAATTAGGAAACATAATGTTTGTTTGAATATATGCGGAATTACTTAATTGTCCACTGCAACCTTAAGGGAAGAGATGTGGGAATTCCAGAAAAACAGTGAGGCATACTACTCATATTTGACCAGGAAAACCCTGTAACACTATTCTCCATGCCTTCATACAGATCTAATTGATAGTTTTAACGCAGGAAGGCTGACGATTTGTGCAAATTTTCCTTTTGTTTCAGACCACTGTTGTTTTAATCTCTTACTTTGCGAAATGTGGAATCTATACATAACTAAAACTCTAATGCTCTTTCGGTTTGTGCGGTTTTTCTATTTGCGCAAAAATGGTACGCAAAAGCGCTACGATTTTTCGCCAGCTCACTCACAGTTATGCTTCGAGTGCAACAAGTTTCATTCCGATCGGTGGTATATTGTAAACGTTAGCAAGGTTTAAAAATCGCCTCCCTTCCAGTCAGCGTTGTGCGGATTGGTCTCTTCTCCTGTCACTCCACGGGATGGTCTGCCCCTTCCTGCGCCATCGTGTCTTTACTGGAGCTGAGGCACTGTTGGTGGCCGGCGGAAGACTCCAACCGGACACAATTTTCGGAGGGACCAGAAGCGGCACGGTGCGATCCGACCGGCCCGGGAGATGTCACCAAACGGAAAGCAGAGAATCTGATCCCGGTAGAGGAGAGCGTCCAGTGCCCGCTGTGAGTCCCAAACGCCCCGCAGCTCCAGCCCCTTCCTCTCTGGTCGCCCTCGCTGGCTCCTGCCCCTCTCCCCTGTGATACCCTCCTCTCCCCCATGGCTCCGGGCCGAGCCGAGGATACACGCTGACGGCTGATGCTCCTCCGGGGTACGCAAGAAGGGAGAGGAGACGCAGCCTCAAGATCCTGGGGAGGACAGCGGATAGAGGGAGTGGAGGGAAGTAGGGAGGGGAGAGGCATTATGGAGGGACGGAGGGACTGAGGTAGGGGAAAGGAGAGGTGAGGGAGGGATTGAGTAGGGTAGGAAGAGAGGGAAAAGAAGAGGAAGGAGGTGAAGAGGGAGAGTGGGGAAGGAGGGGGAATAGAGGGAGAGGAGGGGGGGGGAGTAGAGGAGGGGGGAGTGGTGAATAGAGGGAGCGGAAGGGGGGAGTAGAGGAGGGGAGAGTGGGGAATAGAGGGAGAAGATTGCAGTGGGGGAGGTGAGGAGGGATAGTGGGGGGGATGGGGGGAGGTGAGGAGTGGGGGAGGTGGAGAATAGGAGGGGGGGATGGAGGGGAGATGAGTTAAGAAGGGATGGAGGGACTGAGGGTAAAGGAAAGGGAGAGGTGAGGGAGGAAAGGAGGAGATAGGAAAGAAGAGGAAGGGTGAAGAGGAGGGGGAGAGAATACTAGAGATAAGGGGAAATGAGTGTGCCGGTGGAGTTGGGGGCTATGGGTGAATGGTGGAATATTGCCTCCTCCTGTGGTGGTGGGGACCAAGCCTCCTGTATGACAGGGACCCAACGGGTCCTACTTAGTCTAGTACTACTTAAATCCTCCAATTTTTTCAGGTCAGTGCCATTGAAAGTGTTTTTTTGATACAATTAATTATGCAACTGAGTAATATTTAATTTGCAAATAGAAACTTTGAAGCTCTATATTAAAAATGAAAGCTGCACAAGGACATCCAGTTTTAAACGTTAGTTCAATATTACATTTTATTTTATAATTTAGTTTACTGATCATTTGGGCTGTAACATTAGAAACAGTTGATATGTCTGGAAAAGTAACTTCCCTCATCACTCAACTGAAATTGCTCTCTGATGAGTGACATTCATCACTAACAGGTAATGTTACCTGCTAACATCAAAAGGTTATAACATACATTTATTCTTTAGGTGATTATGACACTAAAGGCAATTGAAAGGGAACTTACACTTTGACCCGCGTAACAGGTTCTGAATATGCAGTCATATTACCTACTTCACACACAGAACTTTGCTTCAAACACTTAAAACTCAAGTTTTCCAAAATCAAATTGTGTTAGATTCTCTAGATGGGCACAAAAAGCTGGAGTAATTCAGCAGGTCAGACAGCATCTCTGGAGAAAAGGAATAGGTGACGTTTTGTGTCGAGACCCTTCTTCTTAATGACTATAATTTTTGGGAAAGCACCGAATTGAAGTCAAATAAACAAATGTTCTATTAATTCTTGCATGTTCAGGCCTTTGCGGACACTGGACTGACAGATCTTCCAAATTGTTGGAAGTTTTTGCACTTTCTTTTTAGAAATTACAGTCGGACAATAAATGTAACAGTGAAGCCAATGAGTTTAAAAGGAGCTTTGGAAATGGGGTACAGGTAAGGATTGGCACAAAAAACTGGAGTAACTCAGTGGGTCAGACAGCATCTCTGGAGAAAAGGAATAGGTGACATTTAGAGTCAAGACCCTTCTTCAAACTCCTTTTCTTCAGAGATGCTGTGTGACCCGCTAAGTTATACTAGCTATTTGTGTTGCTCCAGTGAATTCCAAGGGAAGGTTGGAACGATGTGTTGGTGAGTTTCAAGGGAAGTGGGAATAGGACTCTTTTGACTTGAATGAGACTGTCTGATGAATTGAATGGGTTCATGGGAAATGTGGCCCCAGAGAGGGAATATGTGGTGCTAAAGAAGTGAGTTCACAGGGAGCACAGGTACCAGGGCCAAGGTGAGCTTCGACGGAATATACAAACCAGGTTCACTGTGAATTTTAAATAAACCAGGGCGTCAGTGAGTTAAAGGTGGTGTGAGAACCATGGCTCAAATGAGTTTAAAATGGGCACAGGAACTATAACCCTGGTGAAACACAAAGTGCTGGAGTAACTCAGTGGGCCAGGCAGCGTCTCTGCAGGACATGGATAGGCAAAATTTAGGGTCGGAAATTACTTATCCATGTCCAATCCATGTCTCTCAGTGCTGCTGTCTGACCCACTGAGTTAGTCCAGCACTTTTTGCAAGATTCCATCATTTGCAGTTCCTTATGTCTACTCTATAGTCCTTGTAAGGTTTAAATGGAGCATGGAATCCAGGTTCCGGTGACTTGAAAGATAATGCAGAAAACATCACCTGCTGAACCATCACGATATCAATGAAATGGAAAATGGATGGAAAATCTGAGTTTTACTTTAATAAACTCTATTACCTTTACTCTAATTACTAACTTTTTATTACTCTAATAAATACCCCAAAAACGCATGAATGACCAGATTTCAACAGTGATGAGATACATGTACAAAGAGGCACATTTTAGACAGTGATCAAAGTGGTACTTCCTGGATGTTGCAACTATTTTCAAGCAAGGTAAGTGTGGCGTGCTTAATAAAGTGCTGAAGAAATAGATTAACAATTAATAGACATATATTTTTAAATTTTCTCAGTCTTGTATTAATGACTGTATGAATACAGTGACATAGCCTCCAATAAGCTTTCCAACCACACCTTCACAATAGTGGTCTTCAATACTATAAGGAATACGTTCTTTTGCATCCCTTCTGCAATAGAACCTCCAGATTCTCAGGACTGCAAGACACCTTTCTATGGCTGCTGCAATAAGAATTTTCCACCAAGGCAATGGATAGGATAGGGTTAGAATGATATGGGCCAAAGGGACAAGTGGAGATATGGCATGTTGATTGGTGTGGGCAAGATGGACTGAAGGGCCTGTTTCCATGCTGTATGACTCCATGACTATACAATGGTCTTGTTTATGGCGATAATATACATCAGCTGTCTTTGCTGATTTTCCAATCCTCAACACCTTTCTAGCCAAGGTTTAACAGTGCACACAACTTATTCATATTAGCATGGAGAGATTCTCATTGTGAAATTTGGCAAGGTTCTATCTCCACGCAACATGCAGATAATTGTCACTGCTATTCTTACACAAATAACTGCATTAAGGATATCAGAAAACAATTACCTTAAACGAGTCACAGTACCCTCCTGGTTATAATTAAATTCAACTAAGCTCTTGTGAGGTTTGCAGTAATCCATCAGTGCCATGGAGAGTCAGTATTTCTTGGCAATGAAGTTCCAATGCCTGTTTTTATTGCTGCTTCTGTCACTAGTCATACTGATACAGTAGAGACATAAATTCTTTTATTTCCACTGTGGCATTCAAAATAAGCTACCAATGCCAAATTGGCAGCACTTGTGGATTTTTAGCTTCATAAGTAATAATACTTCCCACAAATTTACTTCAATCTGATGCATAAAAATAGTACAGTGAGTCATTTTTAGTAATACAGATGGTGAAATGAATTTCCTAGCATTCTTCAAAACACTACAAAATTTACAAGTTTAATTAATGACCGGAGGTTTTGACCCTAACCTAGTTTTTTTTTAAATATATCAATGGAAATGTGGAGCTGTAAAGTTAAACTGTTCATCAGTTACAGGCTCACAC
The DNA here is from genome assembly GCA_035221665.1 of Okamejei kenojei. NCBI lineage: Eukaryota > Metazoa > Chordata > Chondrichthyes > Rajiformes > Rajidae > Okamejei > Okamejei kenojei. The sequence goes on from CM069135.1 coordinate 84,357,435, forward strand.
CCTATTGTCCAGGAAGGCTAAATTAAATTGCCCCCCCTCTCATTTTTTTTCCCCTTTTGTTTTATTGAAGTGAGCTTTCTGAGGCAGAGACGGTTACCAGCAAACAGAGGACCTCTGGGAGAGCTACACAAGGTATGTTGGATCTATTTTCAGCTTGCATCAGCAGCTGCTGCCCCTGAGATCACAGCTTCATGAATATCCAACACCATATGTGATTACTGCAGCATTACAGCAAGCTATTAATGGAAGTGCGTGGAAAAAAGAATCTCGTAAAAAAGTGCTGAATAAGAAAAATAATAGCAAGGAAAAGAAAAACACAAAAAAGGTGAATTAACGTACAATTTGAAGACATTGATACATGAGGATTTGCAGTCGTGAAAGCTCACCGTATAGCGTACAGACAAAGAGACAAATTAATCAAAATGACAGAACTAGGACATTTATGCAAATACCAGCTCCTTGTGTTTAGGCTTATATTACTTTGCACATGATGAACACAAAGTATTACAGGTCAGTACTTTGTATGTATAACATAATAAAGAACATAAAATCAACAGCAGTTCCAGGAACACTGCCAACATCCAACACATAGCCACACAGACCTGCTTTGTGCACAGTTTGCCCTTTGTTTCCTTATTACAAATAACAGCACAGACTGAGGGACGCAAGTATTCCTCATGTCGAACAAAGACAAATTTTGCAGAGCACAGGGAGTGACATTCAACATCATACTGAATTGCTCTTGGTTTGATCATACGCGAGTGATTGACTTAAAACTGATGAGGTAGGAAAGCAGCCTTCAATTTTGTATGAGGATGCTCAGATAAAATGACACAACTTCAGAATCCGTGGAACATAGAAACACAAACGGGGGCTGCATTTTTAAATAAATTAGACATAAAACAGAATTCATTCTGGAGCCAGTGACCTGATTACTGAATCAGAAAGTACCGTTAGTTTCATTCACACAAATCAGGAAAAAATGTCCAAATAAAAAAATAAAAAACAAAAAATAATAGTTTGTAGGTTGACGAACTAAAATAAAAGCAAATGCTTCAGTAGAAATCTCAAATAAACTTAGGTCCAGGGTCTAGAAGTATTTGTGTTTGCTCTCTAACATGTATCCAAACATGTGGCTTCTCCACTGAGGCTAAGATAGCAATCCACAGATCTTTGGTGGTACAAATGTAGCACCAGTAGTACTCAAAACCAGAGGACATGGGTTTAAGGTGAGAGGGGAAAGAAAAAAGAAGGGGGCAGCTTGGTGGCGTAGCAGTAGAGTTGTTGCCCTACAGCGCCAGCCGCCCAGGTTCGATCCTGACTATAGGTGCTATTTCTATCTGGTTTCCTCTGAGATTCAAAAGCTAATTGGCTTGCTAAAATTGTAAATTGTTCCTCGTGTGTGTAGGATAGTGTTAGTGCTCAGGGGTCACTGGTCAACATGGACTCAGTGGGCCAAAGGGCCTGTTTCCGCACTGTGTATCTGAACTAAACTGAAAAAGTGTGATGATACTAATGCAAGTGTCTGTGCATCTAGGGCACAGATTCTCAAATGCGCAAAATGGAAAAAATGTTGGGTTCGGAATAAAAGAGGAATGTGACTAAATGCACATGTTTGTTAATGAGTTTGCAAAGGTTTGTACCATCTACTCAAAACTTTCTACAGTTCTACACTATAAGTTTATGAAAGATCCCCTACGAGACAGCAAAGTTTGTACTTGATTCCTCAAGAATGATCTATAATTTGTGTTTTTTCACTCTGCAAGTGGGTACGTAAATAATTATTTTCACATCTCATAATAAAGATGGCCCTGTAGTTCTGCCAGTGTCTTTGACTTGAAACATGGCCTCTATTTCTCTTTCCATAAATGCTGCCTGAGCTGCTGAGTGTTTTCAGGATTTTTGTTTCAGTCACTGAAGAAAATAATTGCAATTGAAATGTATTAAGGTGTGGGTAGTGGTGAGAGAGATTAATCTACACACTCATGGGGTCTATAGCACCAATAAAATGAGGAAAGGAAAAGTCTGAGATGTTTGGCCCAGAATTGCATATAGGCTAGCTACCAAATCCTGGAGAAGCTAAATTTAGGAGCTAAGCATACATTCTGGCTGTAAGCACAATCCAGGCAGAGAAACTCACTGGTGACGGGAAATCTCGTTACAATCTTTGCAAAGCTATCGAGAATGCCAAGAGACAATATCGGGGCAAACCTGAGTCCCCAGTGTAATCATTTGGACCCTCATCAACTGTGGCAAGGCGTGCACACTATAACTGACTGCAAAGCGGTCAGGCAGCATCAGCGGTGATAATGCAGCCCTCCCTGATGAACGTAACACATTCTAGCATCCTTTTGAGCAGAAGACCAACAGAGCAATGATATCTGTCCAGTCTGATTCAAGTGTGCCTTTTCCCAGAATCACTGTTGGCAGAAATGGAAAGCAACTGGGCCGGATGGAGTCCCTGCCCACATCTTTAGGAACTGTTCAGACCAACTAGTGGTAGTGTTCACTGACTTATTTAATCTCTCTCTATTTCATTCTGAGGTACCCATCTGCTTCAAGTGGACCACTATCATCCTGATGCCAAAGAAAAGCAAAATCTCGTGCCTTCATGTCCAGTAGCCTGGACATCCATCATCATGATGTGCTTTGAGGGGCTGGTTATGGGACTCATTAAATCCAGCCTACTGAGCAGCTTGATCCACTGCAGTTTGCCTACTGCCACAACAGGTTCATGGCTGATAGAAACATAGAAACATAGAAAATAGGTGCAGGAGTAGGGCATTCGGCCCTTCGAGCTTGCACCGCCATTCAATATGATCATGGCTGATCATCCAACTCAGTATCCTGTACCTGCCTTCTCTCCATACCCCCCGATCCCCTTAGCCACAAGGGCCACATCTAACTCTCTCTTAAATATTAGCCAAAGAACTGGCCTCAACTGCCTTCTGTGGCAGAGAATTCCAGAGATTCACCCTGGCCCTACACTCATCCCTGGATAAGAAGGACACCTACGTCAGACTCCTAGATGATTCATAGATTACAGCTCTGCTTCTAATACCATTAACCCAATCAAGCTAATTTTCAAACTTGTGGAACTTGGAGTCAGCACTCCCCTCTGCAACTGGATCTTCAGCTTCCATAACAACAGACCACAATCAGTGAGGATAGGTGGCAAATCATCCTGTACGGTAATCCTCAACACTGGTCCCCGCAAGGATGCGTTCTCAGCCCCGAACTATAACTCCTTATACATTCATTACTGATACACACAGCGACATACCAAACCAACTCAATTTATGTTCAAAGAGGACACCACCGTAGTGGGCCGGATATCAAATAATGATGAGACGGAGTACAGGAAGGTGATTGAGAACCTCGTGTCCTGGTGTTGAGATAAACAACTCCCTCAAAGTCAGCAAGTCAAGGAGATTGTGATTGACTTTAGGAACAAAGCACTCCGATATACATTGGCGTGGTAGTAGAAGTAGAGATGGTCACGATGCTCAAGTTCTCAGGAATAAATCAGCAGTACTTTGTCCTGGACCAGCCGCATCGAAGCTATGGCTAAGAAAGCACACCAATGCCTCTACTTCCTTGGAAGACAAAGGAAGTTCTTCATGTCCCCAACAATCTTCAGCAACTTCTACAGATGCAGATTTTCTTCTGGATGCATAACAGCATGCTTTAGGAACAGCTCCACCCAAGACCGCAAGAAATTTCATAGAGTTGTGGACATAGCCCAGACCATCACTCAAACCAACCTCCCTTCCATGTACTCCATCTAAACATCATGATGCCTAGTCAAGGCCACCAGTATAATCAAAGACCAGTCTCACTGGTCACTCCCTCTTCTCCGTTCTCCCACCAGACAAGAGGCACAGATGTTTAAAAACGCATACCTCCAGATTCAGGGACAGTTTCTTCCCAGCTGTTATTTGGCAACCAAACTGTCCTCTCACCAGCTAGAATGCAGTCCTGACCTCCCATCTGCCTCATTGGAGCCCTTTGAACTATCTTTAATCAGATTTTGTCTTGTACTAAATGATGTACCCTTTATCTGTGCACTGTGGATGGCTTGACTGGATACTGTTGCACGCAACAAAATATGTTCACTGTACGTTTGTACACATGACAAGGATAATAAACTAGGCTAGCTAAACTAAACTAAACAATAATGATGGGAGAGTTACAACAACAAAGACACAATAGAACAGGTGACAAAGTTACTTTTAGTTAAGGGATATGATTAATGGTTAGCCATAGGATTTCTATGAATCTAATTTTCTTCAGGCAAAGTTTACCGTAGTATTTGAGCAGCAACTATGTGAAGCACTACCATTCATATGATGTTTGGAAACTCCAGAAAAAAATGGCATAAACTGCATTCACTCCAATTCTCTTGGGTTTTAGTTGTTAGCCAAAGTTACAGTGGATTAACATGAAATTCATTCCCTTGGTTTATATATTTTTCAGTCCGACCCTTCCAGACTTGTTCATGCAAAATGACACGCCTTCATAAAAATGCGACAGCAAAAAATATATCAAATTTAGTATTTTGAAAATAGTTTAAATCAAGCCTCTCCAAAAGACTTAACTTCTCTCTTTTTTAACAAATTCACTATGACTGGATATTGAGCAAAAGAAAATTTGCAATCGACTCTATTCATGTGTATTATGGACCTCTGCACATGAACTGCCTCTCCCATTTTGTTCATTTTTCCCCTGTTTCACCTTTGTTATTCCCCCCTTCATTTATTGTTAACTCCCTCATTCTCATTTTTGTGCTGCTTATGTGCTTTTCTTTACTGTTATTTCTCCTATACTGACTATACCTTCACTTCCACAATCTCTTTTTTACTTGAATTCATTTCATTCATTCATCATCGTTGAAACCATTAGTGACGCAGTGGTGCTGGTTTCCAACGGGAACGGTGACAGATGCACGACACATCTCTGTCCTCCAGTTCCTGCGGACTTCCGCCGCTGGAAGTATAGGATTTTGGTGTGTGTGCTTTATCATCATTCCTTACAATGCTATGTACGACAGTGATCGCAACTTCTACTGAATTGTGGATGGCCGTTGGCTCGCTAGAAGGTCATCTTAAATAATAACAGTAAGTTGTGAATACAACAGTTTTCACACAATTTATACACACAAAAAACTTGCCTCAGCTCATACTAGTGGTGGAATTTATGCAGGTTGCAAGGGGCGCTGTAAATTACAGGAGAAATAAAAGTAAATTATATCATTTGAGAATGTTACATCAAGAACTAGTTTTCTGAAAAAAATCCAGAGAACTATGCATTTAAATATTGAGCTAAGCAATCAGATCTTAATGTTTCAGGTGGATGAGCTTTTATAAAAGACTAAAAATGGTTGATTTTAAAAGATTTAAAATAAATTAGCAAGAAAGGGAGAGTAAAGGAAGTCACAGACTAAACGTAAAGGGAATTTCCTGGGGCTCTGATGAAGCCACATGGATTGAGCTCAGAAATAAAAAAGGGGGTTCATTTTGATGGGATTGAACTATAGCCTCTCCCCCTCCTAATACTCAGCAGCAATTGGAAAAATATCCATGCTGGGAAATCATAGATAAGTGAAAGAGTAATAGAGCTGCAAATAGTGATTTTAACTCCTTTAATATTGACTGGTATTGCATTAATGCAAATGGATGAGATGGGGTAGAATTTGTTAAGTGCGGTCCAGGAAGCAATTTTCTGAAGTAACATGTAGATAAATGATCATATTGGAGGAGGGCCTATACTTGAACTACTCTTAGGAATTGGGACTGGGCAAGTGATTAATATATCAGTGGGGAAGTACTTTGGGACCACAACTCCATTAGCTTCACATGGCCAGGAAAATGGAGGTATAGTATATGTGTAGGATGGAACTTCAGATGCTGTCTTAAACCGAAGATAGACACAAAAAGCTGGAGTACCTGAGCGGGACAGGCAGCATCTCTGGAGAGAAGGAATGGGCGACGTTTTGGGTTGAAACCTTTCTTCAGACTGGTTAGGGATAAGGGAAATAAGAGATATAGACAATGATGTAGAGAGGTAAAGAACAATGAAATGCAAAAAATGATATGCAAAAAAATCGAACGATGAAAAAGGAAACTGGCCAATGTTAGCTGTTTGTTGGGTGAAAACGAGAAGCTAATGCGACTTGGGTGGGGGAGGGATAGAGAGTGAGGGAATGCCGGGGCTACCTGAAGTGAGAGAAATCAAGATTCATACCAGTGGGCTGTAAGCTGCCCAAACAAAATATGAGATGCTGTTCCTCCAATTTGCGTTTATTATATAATATACCTACATTATACATATGCGTATATGCCATTTGGAGGCAGCTCGGATCAAGCTAGAACCTTGAAGAGAATAAGGACCTAGGAGTACGCTTAAAAAGGAAAGTAGGAGGACCAGAAGTTGAATATTCATTGGAGGCAAGAGAAAGGAAAATACTAAAAGATGCTATTAGTATATTAAAGGGTACCCCAGGAAAGGTATCAATGTGGTGATCTACATGTGGAGCCACGGGAAATAAGTGAGGTCTTAAATTAATACTTCATGTCTGTATTTACCATGGAAAAGGACCTAAACGATGATATTCTGGAGCATATCTTCAGATATGTTGGAGATTCTAAAATATAAAAAGGTGGATAAAACTCCAGGCCCCAACCAGGTGTATCCTAGGATGTTATGGGAAGCACAAGAGCAAATTGCTGGAAATATGCAAAATATTTTAGTAATTTCATTAACCACAGGCGAGGTACCTGAAGAGCGAAAGCTAACATTGTACCTTTATTTAAAATCGGCAGGGATAAACTGGGGAACTACAGGCAGGTGAGCCTTACATCAGTGGAGGAAAAACTATTGGTTTGACACACTAGGCTGGTCCAGAAAGCCAGTGCATAGGGATCCAGTGAGCTAGCCAAATACATATGAAATTGGATTAGTGGTTGGAGGCAAATGGTGGTAGTAGGGAGTTTTTTTTTCCAAATTAGAGGTGTATGACTTGTGGTGTACCACAGGGATCAGTGCAGGGTCATTTTTGCTTGTCATATATATTCATGATTTGGATGAGAACCTATATAGCATGATTGGTAAATGTGTTTTATTTCCCACTGTACTGGTGTCTAAAACTATAGCACTTAAGTTTAAAATGAGAGCAATAAGGTTTAATGGGGACGAGAGGTATTTTTTACACACAAAAGTAGTTGCAATCTGTAATGACCTGCCAGAGGGGGTGTTGGAAACAGGAATAGTAACAATGTTTAAGAGGCGTTTGGATTGGAACTTAATTGAACAAAATATAGAGGGATATGGCAGTAATTCAGGTGTGGGATTGGTATGGACAGGCATGATGTGTACTATGAATGTGCTTGCCGAAGGATTTGTTTCTTTGATCTACAACTCTATGTCTGTTTGAAACACTGTTAAGATGGGAAAGAGGAGATATTTAGATGAAACATCAGACTAGAAGTGGTGGAAATGCACCTGTTGAATGTGAATGCTGGTTGAATGGAAGATAAGAAAAATAAAACGCATGATGGTTATGGGAGGGAGAGGAGGATAGGAGATCTGATGTGATGGAACTGGGAGACATATGGCAGACTAATGTGAAAAGGAAAGCACAAGGAACTGAAGGTGCTGGAATCTTGAGCAAATCGCGAAGTGCTGGAGGAACTCAGCTAGTCAGGCAAGGAATGGACAGACTACTTTTCAGGTCAGAATCCTTCAGTACTGACCTGAAATGTCATCAGTCCATTCCCTCCACAGATGTTGCCTGACCCGAGTTTCTCTCGTATTGTGTGTTTTGATGTGGAAATGAATCCTTGATAATGGACAAAGGAAGACACAATGCTGGCATAGTCAGACCAATTGCAATTAAGGTAGAATATCAGTAGAATGGAGTAAGTCCTTCACAGGAATAGGCTTGGGAAAAGGTCAAAGGAGCTCTGAGAATCAGTGGGATTATAATAGAAAGTGTTAAAACAGTGAGTTCCAGAAATGTGGGAAGTGAAATGTCAACAAAGGGAAGTGAATAGTTGGAGAAGTGAGGACAAGCACAAGGTGGAAATTCAAAGCGATTGCTGAAGTCAATTAATATGCATGCCATTAAATAAAAAAATATAACGAAGGTTAAATATTACTTAAGTTCTCTTGAAAGAAATTGATGACAAAGAAATTCCTGGAAGGCAAGTAGCTGCTTGAAAACATCTGAGACAACATTTCCTGGAATTATATATGTTTCTATTTCAAACTCTGCCTTGTCTCCAAGTCTTACAGACTAAACCAAAATCATGACAAACTGGCGCAGGTCTTTAATACTTATTACTTTATTTGGTATGTCATATAATCTGAACTGTGATGAGTCAACCAGAAAATCATTGCAACAAATTTTAACAATACGCAGAAACTTTCATTCATCGTAACATGCTAGAGGCAAAGCCAATTTGTTCGGGTGATCCTAATCAGATTATTAATTAAAAGATCAGTGATTCACATTCATTGTTTTTCATACAACATTTTTTTGGTTCATATATTCTGTTTGAGAATTAGGTGTTTTTTTATTGCTTGCGAAAAACTACTTTCAGATTTACAAAAGCCATTCTCGCAGAATCCAGTGCAAGAAGCCACTAAAGGAACTGTTGGAATCGCAATTATCAATTTAACCATAATTTCTGATATAATTTTAGTGACTATCCATTGTACAATGTTCCAAGGCTCAAGGTCATATCTAATTGTAATTGGCAGAACTGGTAATTGTCACAATTGTAATTGTCAGAATTGGCAGGGTCCTGACCCAAAACCTTGACTACCCCTGTTGAGTTCCTCCAGCAGTTTGTTTTTTGCTCCAAACCCCAGCATCTCCAGTCTTTTGTGTCCTAATGGCCTTCACCCTTTCACCCTTCACAAACATCCTTGATTCACCTATAGTCCAAAAACATGTTCCGCTCAATCCAGTGGCCTGGATTGCCACTGCTAAGGTTCAACATGTCGGAGAGTCCAGACTCCTCACAAACCAGGAAGAGTCAACTAATTGAATAATATTTCCTTCACTTTGTTTGGGAATTCAGTTGGATATCACATTTGGGTAATGATGAAGGGTCATTGTCCTGAAACATTAACAATTGTTTCTCTCTCCACATGATGCCTGAACTTAGTTTAGTTTAGAGATAGAGTGTGGAAACAGACACTTCCACGCCGACATATTACTGGTTCTCCCCTATACACTACAACAATTTATAGAAGCCAATTAACCTACAAACCTGCGAGATAACCCACTCAGTCAAAGGGAGAATGTACAAATTCCCTGCAGACAGCACCCATAGTCAGGATCGAACTCCGGTCTCTGACGTGGTAAGGAAATAACTCCACCACTGTTGCCACTGTGCCGTCCTTTGTCCCACTGTGCCATCCTGAGTATTTCCAGGAGATTTTGTTTTTATTTCACATTTCCAGCATCTAAAGTTTTTCACTGACACCTGCAGGTCTACAGACTAAATGCTGAAAGCTATGATTAAGCTATCAAACAATTATGACCGCCACATAATGGGCTGAGCGGCCTCGTGTGTTACAGATAACCTATAACACTGTGACCAGTGAAAGCAGGAACATTCATATCTCTTGTTTACTCTAGTGCTTCTAGAAAACCTATCTTTAAAATCTATCTTTGTCATAAATAGACACAGCAGGAAAATAGGCCAAAATATGTAGGTGAAAATCTGAAAATAAAAAGAAAGGAAATACGGGAAACACTTGGCAGGAGGGATACATCTCACAAAGTCATTGAGTCATCTAGCATGGCCTAACTCATTCATGCTAACCAAGATGCCCGATCAAAGCTAGTCCTATATGCCTACATTTCACAGATATCTCTCCCAAACTTTCCTGTCCATGTACCTGTCCAAATATCTTTTTAAGTGTTGTTATGGTACCTGGCTCAACTAATTCCTCTGGCATTTGTTCCATTTACCCACCACCCTTTGTGTAAAAAGATTGTCCCTCCAGTTCCTATTAAATCTTTCCTCTCTAATCTTAAATTTATGCCCTCTAGTACTAAATCTTTCTAACCTGGGAAAAAGACTGATATTAGCATAGAAACATAGAAAATAGGTGCAGAAGTAGGCCATTCGGCCCTTCGAGCCTGCACCACCATTCAATATGATCATGGCTGATCATCCAACTCAGTATCCTGTACCTGCCTTCTCTCCATACCCCCTGATCCCTTTAGCCACAAGGTCCACATCTAACTCCCTCTTAAATATAGCCAATGAACTGGCCTCAACTACATTCTGTGGCAGAGAATTCCACAGATTCACTACTCTCTGTGTGAAAAATGATTTTCTCATCTCGGTCCTAAAAGACTTCCCTCTTATCCTTAAACTGTGACCCCTTGTTCTGGACTTCCCCAACATCGGGAACAATCTTCCTGCATCTAGCCTGTCCAACCCCTTAAGAATTTTGTAAGTCTCTATAAGATCCCCCCTCAATCTTCTAAATTCCAGTGAGTACAAGCCGAGTTTATCCAGTCTCTAACTCTAACTATTGAACCCTTCATGATTTTATACCTCACTATGAGATCACCCATTAGCCTTTTGCACTCTGAGGAAGAACTCTGAGGTTGGCCCAATCTATCCCTATAGCTTAGACTGATCTTGGAAACATCCCTGTAAATCTTCTCTGCAGTCTTTTTAGTTTGACAGTGTATTTCCTACAGTAGTGTGAGCAAAACTAATCATGATACTGCAAGTGTAGCTTCAGCAACATCTTGTACAGTTGTAACATAATGCCCCAACTTCTATACTCAATTCCCTAACTGTTGAAGGTCAGTGAAGAAAAGCATTTTGCACCACTACTATGATGCTCCACATGGATGACGACTTTGGTTTCTGAAGGGTGCTATTCTCTTTCTAGTTAACCATTTTCACTTAGTATACGTGTAAAATCTAGTTGAAATCTCGAAAAGAGATACAGAAATAATGTTTCAGTTCAAAGAGCCTTTGAGACAACCACAGTCATGACAAAATATACTGGTTGTTTTTGCACTAAAAAAACAAGGAATGAAAAATTGCCTTGATACAAAATCATCTTTGAGGGGGATTAATGCAATTCTTCATTTTCTATTTGCAATTTTCTCTCACCATTCAACCTTTGAACAATGCACAAATATTTAATTATTGAAATGTATTATTTGAAGCCCAAGAGTTTTTATTACATAGAAGCACAGTATTTATAGTCGTTATTGTGGAAGATGGTCTTCATTTAAATCTTTCCTGAATGGATGCATGCAATATTTTAAATGAAACTGGCTTCATCCTTCTTGCATCCTTCGAATTCAAAAGTATCTAAAAATACTAAAGTTCACACTAAAACATTTAAGCCAAAGAATTGAATTAAACGTGCAGGTTTTCCTCTTGTATTATTCTACCCAATATCTTTGTAACTTGGAATAAGTCTATGATTTTACTTCGGAGTCACGTGAGTGACTACATGAAGAACCCCGTACAGCCGTTGGTGTGTCATTACGTCAGCCGCATTGGGGCAGTCGGCCGGTTGGAGCAGCAGAGCTCCTCCATGCGGTAAGTTTAAAACACAAGGTAAGTTTCAAACTTTTCTTGCGTTCATTTTCTGTTTCAGCGGTAGAGTATACACCGTTAAAATGTTACAGAAAGTGAAGAAGGTGTCGGCGAGGTGATCCTCAGGGAAAAGGTCGAGGACAGTGATAGTATTGTTAGCGGATGCCCGCCTAGGTCACCAAGTCCGACGCCAGCAATGGAGCTAGCGACACCGGACCCGCTGCCTGTGAGCAGCATAGCCATGCCGGTAGGGCATAAGGCTACTGTGAAATCAAATAGACCCAAGGACCCAGAGTTGGGCCTGGAGGTTTTATCCTCAAAAGGAGAGACCGTTTGCTCACGGCTCTCCCAGGTCGAGGTCTTATTACAAAAGATGCTCGACAGGGACGAACTCCGTGAGGAGGAGTGGTGCTCTCGCCAGGCTAGTGGAGAGCCTGTGCTAGCTGTGCCTATAATAGGGCTGCAAGAATACCCAACCTTTGAGGAGTAGGGTATACCGGTGCAGCAGTTTACTGATGCTGAATCATTGGCTGGGGAGAGCCACAGGGGAGTGGAACTTGAAGTGATTCCGAATATAGCAGAGAAATTTGCAGTCCCGAGAGAGGCAGGAGAGCCGTTAGGGGAAGAATTGGCATCAGCCATCCAATATATGCTCTCTCATCACCTGCAAGAATTGGCCATGGATGAGGCGGCTAAAAAGTATGAAGCCCCTATCAATTGCAGTTTACTAAAAGTACCAATGGTAAACCATCTCATATGGACACAGTTGGGGGTATCAGCAAGATCCCAAGAACTAAAATTTCAAAAGGTTTTGAAGTTACTTTCAGCAGGGCTTTCGGCATTTGCTATTATAGTAGACAATGGGCATATGTCGGCAGCTCACCAAGATGCACTGGGACTTCTGTGTAGTGCCTATTTTGAAATTAACAATATAAGGCGAAGTGCTATTCGGCCAATTATTAATCCTAATCTGGCATAATTGTGTAAGCCGCCCAGCGTACAACCGCCTAATCTTTTGTTTGGTGGAGATCTTGCCAAGTGAGTTAAAGAACTCCATGAGGACGCTAAAACTATGGGTCTCATCAAGCCGGGTGGCAAACTAGGGAAAAGGGTATTTCCTTACCGGCGGGGTACCATTACGGATGTCGGGGAAGGGACCAGCCACTCAGCTTCGCAATCTCAGTGCTGGCAGCCTGCCACAGGCGTGAGGGGAAGGATGACTTTCCCTACAAAGGGCTGGGGGCAACAAGGGCAGCCAGGACGTATGCAGGTGAGAAATGTTCCTCCTAAAGAAAATGAATCAAGTGAAATAGATGTTCAAATTGGGGGCTGATTACACTTGTTTCTCAAACAATGGCAGGAGATAACATCAGATTCATTTAATACTGGGCAGTATAGAGGGGGTTAAATTTGAATTTTACTCTACTGTGTGTCCACCTAATCAGCATGTTCCCAGTCGGAAACTTATATTTTCAGAAGAAGAGAATGTGCACATACAAGCAGAACAACACATTACACAAAAAAAGGGGTTATTGAGAAGTCAGTTCGTCAAAATCGTCAGTTTGCATAAAGTATTTTTCCTAGGTCTAAAAAGACTGGGGGATGTAGAATCATTCGGGACCTGACGAGCTTGAACTCCTTTGTTTGCTGTAGGCATTTCAAAATGGAAACTTTTTCTACGGCTAAACATCTAGTTTCCAAAGGGTGTTATATGGCCAGCATTGATTTAAAGGATGCATATTACACAGTGTCTATTCATTGTGATGATAGGAGGTATTTAAAATTTATCTGGATGAGTCAGTTGTGGCAATTCAAAGCATTGCCTAATGGGTTAACTTCAGTTCCTAGATTATTTACCAAATTGTTAAAACCTCTTCTAGGATTACTCCAAGCTCAGGGGCATGTTGTAATGGCCTATTTAGACGATATTTTAATTGTCGGGAAGACTCGGGCTGTAGCTGAATCATATGTTTCAATTGTTAAACTCACATTTGAACAATTAGGGTTCGGCATTCATCCAGATAAATCAAATTATCACCAGTTCAAATCATTGATTATTTGGACTTTACCATTAATTCGAATCACATGTTAGTGACTTTGCCTAGGGACTAATGGCAGCAGTTAATTGAGGATTGTGTTAATCTCCTTAGTGGACAACGGCCTTCAATTAGACAAGTAGCCAGTTTAATAGGTAAAGGAGGAGGTCATAGATAGGAGCTACAGGGAGGTAGTCACTCCCAGACCACAGGAGGCAGACAAGTGTGTCACAGTTAGGAAGGGCAAGGGGCAGAGGCAGGGGCTAGAGAGTACCCCTGTGACCATACACCTGGAAAATAGGTACTCGGGTTTGAGTACGATTGGAGGGGGCAGCAACAGCGGCCGGGCCTCCGGCACAGAGGCCGGCCCTGATGCTCAGAAGTGTAGCAAAAAGAGGAGGGCAATTGTAATAGGGGACTCTATAGTTAGGGGGTCGGATAGGCGATTCTGTGGACGCAGTCGGGAGACCCGGATGGTAGTTTGCCTCCCTGGTGCCAGGGTCTCGCATGTGTCAGAACGTGTCCAAAAGATTCTGATAAGGGAGGGAGAGGAGCCTGATATGGTACACATAGGTACCAATGACATAGGCAGAAAAAGTGACGAGGTCCTGAAGGGAGAATTTAGGGAGTTGGGGGAAAGTTAAGGAGAAGGACCAAAAGGGTAACAATTTCAGGATTACTGCCTGTGCCGCGTGACAGTGAGAGTAGGAATGGAATGAGGTGGAGGATAAATGCGTGGCTGAGGGACTGGTGCAGTGGGCAGGGATTCAAGTTTCTTGATCACTGGGACCTCTTTTCGGGAAGGCATGATCTGTACACAAAGGACAGGTTGCACTTGAACCCGAGGGGGACCAATATCCTGGCAGGGAGATTTGCAAAGGCTACTGGGGAGACTTTAAACTAGAAAGGCTGGGGGGACGGACTCGGGTAGAGGGGGCTAGGGGTCAGGGTGTGGGGCAAGAGGCAGAGAAGAGAAGGGAAGCACTCGGACCCAAAATGTAGGCGAGAAAGATGAAAAAGATAATAGACAGAGAATAAGGGATGGTGGGTTTCTAAAATGTGTATATTTTAATGCTAGGAGCATTGTAAGTAAGGTGGATGAACTTAGAGCCTGGATTGACACCTGGAAATATGATGTTGTGGCAATCAGTGAAACATGGTTGCAGGAGCGCTGTGATTGGAAACTAAATATTCCAGGATTTCGTTGCTTCAGGTGTGATAGAATTGGAGGGACCAGAGGGGGAGGTGTTGCATTGCTTGTCAGGGAAGATATCACAGCAGTGCTTTGGCAGGATAGATTAGAGGGCTCGTCTAGGGAGGCTATTTGGGTGGAACTGAGAAGTGGGAACGGTGTAGCAACACTTTTAGGGGTGTACTATAGACCGCCAAATGGGGAGCGAGAATTGGAAGAGCAAATATGTAAGGAGATAGCAGATATTAGTAGTAAGCACAAGGTAGTGATTGTGGGAGATTTCAATTTTCCAAAAATAGACTGGGAAACACATTCTGTAAATGGGCTGGATGGTTTGGAGTTTGTAAAATGTGTGCAGGATAGTTTTTTGCAGCAGTACATAGAGGTATCGACCAGAGAAGGGGCAGTGCTGGACCTCCTGTTAGGAAATGAGGCAGGTCAGGTGACAGGTGACGGAGGTATGCGTTGGTGAGCACTTCGGGACCAGTGATCACAATACCATTAGTTTCAATATAATTATGGAGAGAGTCGGAACTGGATCTAGGGTGGAGATTTTTGATTGGAGAAAGGCTAACTTTGAGGGAATGCGTAAGGATTTTAAAGGAGTGAATTGGGACACTTTGTTTCATGGGAAGGATGTAGAAGAGAAATGGAGGACATGTAAAGGGGAAATTGTAAGAGTACAGAATCTTTATGTCCCTGTTAGGTTTAAAGGAAATAGTAAAAATTGGAAAGAGCCATGGTTTTCAAGGGAAATTGGACACTTGTTTCGAAAAAAGAGAGATATCTACAATATTTATAGGAGGCATGGAGTAAATGAGGTGCTAGAGGAGTATAAAGAATGTAAAAAGAATCTTAAGAAAGAAATTAGGAAGGCTAAAATAAGATATGAGGTTGCTTTGGCAAGAAAGGTGAAAGTAAATCCAAAGGGTTTCTACAGCTATATTAATAGCAAAAGGATAACGAGGGATAAAATTGGAACATTAGAGAACCAGAATGGACAGCTATCTGCAGAGCCAAAAGAGATGGGGGAGATATTGAACAATATATTTTCTTCAGTATTCACCAAGGAGAAGGATATTGAACTCTGTGAGGTAAGGGAAAAAAGTAGAGTAGCTATGGAAACTATGAGATTCAAAGAGGAGGAAGTACTGACACTTTTGAAAAATATAAAAGTGGATAAGTCTCCAGGTCCTGACAGGATATTCCCTAGGACATTGAGGGAAGTTAGTGTAGAAATAGCAGGAGCTATGACAGAAATATTTCAAATGTCATTAGAAACGGGAATAGTGCCGGAGGATTGGCATACTGCGCATGTTGTTCCATTGTTTAAAAAGGGTTCAAAGAATAAACCTAGCAACTATAGACCTATTAGTTTGACGTCAGTGGTGGGCAAATTAATGGAAAGGATACTTAGAGATAATATATATATAAGCATCTGGATAATCAGAGTCTGATCAGGAACAGTCAATATGGATTTGTGCCTGGAAGGTCATGTTTGACAAACCTTCTTGAATTTTTTTGAAGCGGTAACTAGGGAAATTGATGAGGGTAAAGCATTGGATGTTGTCTATATGGATTTCAGTAAGGCCTTTGACAAAGTTCCCCATGGAAGGTTGGTTAAGAAGGTTCAATCTTTGGGTGTTAATGGCGGAGTAGCAAGATGGATTCAACAGTGGCTGAATGGGAGATGTCAGAGAGTAATGGTGGATGGCTGTTTGTCAGGTTGGAAGCCGGTGACCAGTGGGGTGCCTCAGGGATCTGTGTTGGGTCCATTGTTGTTTGTTATGTACATCAATGATCTGGATGATGGGGTGGAAAATTGGATAAGTAAGTATGCAGATGATACTAAGATAGGTGGTGTTGTGGATAATGAAGTAGATTTTCAAAGTCTACAGAGAGATTTGGGCCATTTGGAAAAGTGGGCTGAAAGATGGCAGATGGAGTTTAATGCTGTTAAGTGTGAAGTGCTACATCTTGGCAGGACAAATCAAAATAGGACGTACATGGTAAATGGTAGGGAATTGAGCAATACTGTGGAACAGAGGGATCTAGGAATAACTGTGCATAGTTCCCTGAAGGTGGAATCGCATGTAGATAGGGTGGTAAAGAAAGCCTTTGGTGTGCTGGCCTTTATAAATCAGAACATTGAATATAGGAGTAGGGAAGTAATGTTAAAATTGTACAAGGCATTGGTAAGACCAATTCTGGAGTATGGTGTACAATTTTGGTCGCCTAAGTTATAGGAAGGATGTCAACAAAATAGAGAGAGTACAGAGGAGATTTACTAGAATGTTGCCAGGGTTCCAGCAACTATGTTACAGAGAAAGGTTGAACAAGTTAGGTCTTTATTCTTTGGAGCGCAGAAGGTTAAGGGGGGACTTGATTGAGGTCTTTAAAATGATGAATGGGATTGACAGAGTTGACGTGGATAAGCTTTTCCCATTGAGGGTAGGGAAGATTCAAACAAGAGGGCATGACATGAGAATTAAGGGACAGAAGTTTAGGGGTAACGTGAGGGGGAACTTCTTTACTCAGAGGGTGGTGGCTGTGTGGAATGAGCTGCCAGCAGAAGTGGTGGAGGCAGGATCGATTTTAACATTTAAAAGTAAAGTGGATAGGTATATGGACGTGAAGGAACTGGAGGGGTATGGTCTGAGTGCAGGTAGATGGGACTAGGGGAAAACAAATGGTCGGCACGGACTGGAAGGGCCGAGAGGGCCTGTTTCCGTGCTGTAATTGTTATATGGTTATATGGTTATAAATTAGTGGCTGCTTTTCCAGCTGTGCAGTTTGGACCTCTGCATTATCAACAATTACAATGAGCAAAAGAACAGGCACTGAGGACACATGTGAGTCATTTTGATAGGCCTATACAATTGTCAGCTGGGGCAATTTCAGACATTCAATGGTGGATCATAAATGTCTCAAAAAAAGCTCCAGGGAGGTTTTGGTTGAACCACCTTCCATAATATTACAGATGGATGTCAGTGCGCTGGGTTGGGGTGCTACAGATATGTCTTCCAGTTGTGGAGGCAGATGGAATACTGATGAGATATCCCTTCTTCAATTAAGAGGGATCAATTATTTTGAGCTTTTGGGAACCTGGTATGGGTTAAAAGCTTATTGCTCTGCCAGGTATGACTTGCATGTTCAGGTTCAGATTGACAACACCACAGCAGTGGCATATGTAAACCACATGGGTGGAGGCAGGTCACGGTCTTGCGATAGAATGGCTAATCAGATCTGGGGCTGGTGCATTGACCAAAATATCTGGCTTTCAGCAATATATTTACCAGGCAGATTCAACACAGTAGCTGACATTAGGTCATACCAATTTAATTATAACATAGAATGGATGTTAAATCAGGACATATTTAATCAAGTGGTTGTTCAGTATGGAATGCCAGATATTGACTTGTTTGCATCTAGACTAAACCATCAGTTGCCCAGATATGTTTCATGGGAACTAGATCCTGGTGCAGCAGCGGTGGATGCATTCTCGCTGCACTGGGGTGGAATGTGTGTCTATGCATTTCCTCCATTCTGTCTCATCAGTCGATGCTTGCAAAAAATCAAGCAGGACTCTGCTTCAGGAGTATTGGTAGTACCAGATTGGCCTACACAGCCATGGTTCCCTCTCGTATTGCAAATGGCTAGTCAGCCTCACATGATTATTCCCAAACGTAAAAATCTACTGGTAAATCCAGTAACTGGCGATCAACATCCTTTACATGATTGTATTGATCTGTTAATTTGCAGATTTTAAGGAGACCATACCTGTGGAGAGGACTGTCTGATCGTACCGTGGATGTTCTCACGTCGGCCTGCAGGGATAGTACTCAGAAGCAGTACATCACCTCGATAAGTAAGTGGAAGGTATTCTGTCTACAGCAGAATATCTCATATCAAACTGCAGGCATCCCAGACGTACTGGAGTTTTTGTCAAAAATTTGATTTGATCAAAAATTAAGCTATAGTGCGATTAATACTGCCAGAAGTGCTCTGTCTTCTTATTCACCCATGAGTTCAGAGTTACATTCAGTAGGGACACATCCGTTAGTTTATCGATTTATGAAGGGAGTTTTCACTTCTAATCCTTCTAAACCCAGGTATGCCGGTATTTGGAATGTGAGTGAAGTTCTTATGCTTCTTCGCCAGTGGACTCCGGTTGCAATCCTATCTCTAGCCAAACTAACCATGAAGGTGGTCATGCTTCTGGCGTTGGTATCAGCCCAACGTGTGCAAGCACTGCAAAAGCTACGGTTAGACAGAATACAGGAATCGGCAGATGCCATTACTTTTTATGTTTATGATCTGCTCAAACATAGTAGAATAGGCATGACAGGATGTAAGATTGTTTTTTCAGCATACCCCACAGATGCTCGCCTGTGTGTAGTATCACATTTGTCTCATTACATTGAGGCTATCAGAGTCCTACGAGGAACAGAGTCTGCATTATTTATTAGCCACAAAAAAACACACAGTAAGGTGTCGGTGCAAAAAATTTCAAGGCGGCTAAAGCAGATTCTGGGAAGTGCTGGGATTGATACTGATAAATTCAAATCTCATTCCACCAGGGCGGCATCAACTTCCGCGGCAAGGGCGATGGACGTGCCTATAGACCATGTCCTCATGGCCGCAGGATGGTCCAGTGAGCTGACCTTCCAAAATTTTTATCATAAGCCGATTACAAGGCTGGGGGTGCTTGCTGATTCTGTTTTGAGTTCTGTTATAGTTTCTCCCTGAGTTAGAGGGGTTGTTATTGTTTTGTTTGTAAATAAACCGTTATTCGTTTAACAATGTTATGATTGATGCATTATTGACTATTTAACGACTTTTGAGTCAATCAATGCAGTGTGAACGCCGGATTTGTGTCTGCGGCATGAAATCACAGAGCTTTGAAATCTTCACATATTCACTCACGTGACTCCGAAGTAAAATAGTAAGATTAAACGAGAACTTACCAGTTTGAAGTTTGATCTTTATTTTATGAGGAGTTACGATGAGGGATTACGTGCCCTCCGCTCCCAACCCTCATAAATATAATCTGGTAGTTCTGTTATCTTACTATTATACTTCAGTCATTATTACCTGTGATTTCACTCCGCTGTTTTGAAGATTGATGCACCAATGCCTGTACGGGGTTCTTCACGTAATCCCTCATCGTACCTCCTCATAAAATAAAGATCAAACTTCAAACTGGTAAGTTCTCATTTAATCTTATTATTATAACTTGGAATGAAGGGTGTGTACGTGGGCACAGGGAAAACGTAAATTTTATCTTGGAAATGTCACAGATTAGAGTGCATAGCTTTAAGGGAGACAGAAAGCTCAAAGGAGATGAGTGGGGCAAGTTTTGTTTAGTGGAATGCACTGCCAGGAGTAGTGGTGGAAGTAGATGCAATAGTGGCATTTAAGAAGATTCTAGAGAGGCAAATGAATATGCAGCAAATGTATGGAAATGGATCACAAGTAGAGGAGATTAATTTTACTTCACATCATCTTTTGGCATAGACATTATGGGCCAGAGGGCCTGTTCCTGTGCCATACCAGCTATGCAAGTTGTAGTACTAAATTAAAAAAAAAACTCTATAACTAAAAACAATGTCATCTTTATAAGTACCACCTGGCTCACAATGGGAATATGGCAGATCCAGACTTCATTGAGGGCTACCTTCATGTGCTCATAACAGAGTCCATGATAAAAAAAATATCCCTACTGACAATACATTGTCCATAAATTGTCTGATTTGATTATTTTGAATCCTTGATAATATCTGCTTGGTATATTAACTTTCAGTGGATATTTAGAGACAGCCATGTATAGATTAGACAGGATTTGTTATCACCTTTATGAAATGTTCCACTCTACTGCTTTGCATGTATGATGTTATCTTAAACAGTGAATGAACTACACTCTCAAAACTGACTTGGCGCTGTTATCTGTTCTACACAGGTTTAGATAATTATTGATTTATCACACATTGGATGATGTTACAAAATCACAGCTTGATGCCCTGAGCAGATTTAAGAAGATGGGTTTAAAAATATCACATTCCATTCCTGTAACACTGACAGAAGTAAAGATATGCAAGCTCAGATCTATTTATAAAAAAAAAACCAAGTGCTGGAGTAACTCAGCGGATCAGGCAGGCATCAAGGGTCCTATCCGAAACATCAACGATGTTCTTCAGTGATGCACTTGATTTATATGCTCAAACCAGACAAAATAACTTTTGTGTGTGCTTTAATGAGACTGCCAAATCACTGCATGAAATCCACCCATTTGAAAACAGTACCAATCACCTCCGCATATTACTCACCCTGTCACAGCTGTCATATTTTAGAGGCAAAAGAGACTGCAGTTGCTAGAGTCTGGAGTAAAGAAAGGGAAAGCTGCTGGTGGAGTCAGCATTTGTAGAGGGAAATGAACAGTCGATGTTTTGGATTGAGATCATTTATCTTGACTGGAAGACTAGAAAGGAAGTAGCTTGTATAAAGAGGTGGGCGAGAGGGGTAGGCAAGAGCTAGCAAGTTATAGGTGGATATGGGTTAGGATTTGTTAATCAACAGATAACAGTTAGATGGGAGAGGGAAGGGTGGAGATAACAAAGGGTAGAGGCTGGGAGGTGATCAGAGGGGAACAAAGATCTGTGGATTCAAGAATCTGACAGAAAAGTAAAGTGATGGAATTAAATCATGGCAAATAGGAACAATGGAAGGAGGGGTGAGCAGACGGGGTAAATGGGGAAGAAAGAAGGTGATGTTGGGATCTGGGAGGTATTGTCAGAAGAAGGGCAGGTGTGAATGGACTAGGGGAGATGGGAGGAGAAAAAATGGACTGAGGAGGTGCAGGTTACTTGAAAGTGGAGAATTTAATGTTTGTTATTGGGTTGTAGATTTCCAAGGTGGAATATGAGGTGCACTTGGCCACACCACACAGGAGTAGGCTGACAGACAGATTGGTGTGGGAATGGGAAATCAAAATCGCTAGCAACCATGAGATCCAAATAACTGCAGTGGACTGAGCGCAGGTGGTCGGCAAAGGAGTCACCTGGTCTACATTTGGTCTCACTGATGTAGAGGTGATCACATCTAGAACATGGAAATGTATTAAACAAGATTGGAGGAGGTACAAGCGAATCTCTGTCTCACCTGGAAGGGTGTTTATGTCCCTGGAAGGTGCTGAGGGAACAGGTATAGGGAACAGGTTGTACACCTTCTTGCAGTTGTAGGGAAAAGGGGGAGGAATGAGTGAAGCAGGAAGTCATGGAGAGAGCGGTCCCTAAGTGGGAAGGAGTGGAGAAGATGTGAATGGGATCACATTATAGCTCACAGAAATTGTAAAGAATGATGTGCTGGGTTTGGAGGCTGCTGGAGTGAAATGTAGGAGCTGAGGAAACTACTCCTGTTCTGTCATGGGGAGGTGGAGTAGAAGTGGATGATATATAGTACAGGAGAGGGCTTGATCAAAAACAGAGTGGGGGAAGTCACACTTCCTGAAAAAGGAAAACATTTCAGATATCCTGGAGTGTAAAATCTCATCTCGTGAACAGACACAATGTAAATTAGGGATATTTTGCAAGATATCTTCTTGTAATTATCTCAAATGGTTTCCGTTTTTGTTATCTCCCTGCTCTGTTTTACAGTTTCCCTGCACTTTTTCGCATTCCACATGGCCTTCATTATTTATGTATTTGAATCATTGCACTAGAAGTCCTTGAAAAAAACTTCACCTTTTGGTTCTGTTTGTGCACACACATGTTTATAAGAAAGATATACAGTCCACATGTATTCTGGTGTAACTGAAATGAAACATTCCTAATAACTTGGCTGCTGGCCCAGTTAGCTGCAATAAATGTGTTTGTGTCTGCACAGTTCACATAGGTGATAGAAGCAGGGCTTAAACGGGCACAAAATGAAAGTGGTCACAGCTCAGCTTTAGCTTCCAACAGTGTTCAGAAAAGGAATGGATTTAGAGGACTTTGATTGTTCAATGTTCCACTGAAGGAAATTTCTGTTCATTCAGTTATGGATGACAAACAGGCTTTTCAATGCAGAGAGAGCAGAAGGGTTCAGAAATTTGGTTGAATGATTGTGGCTTGTATTGTGTATGCATTGTGCTGGGATGGTATCTGTCAGCAGAGTAAATGGATGGTGACAACTATTTTCTGTGGCCCATCAACTGACCACTGAAATAAACTTTGTAAACATAATTAAAGATTAACTAAGTATTTCTCTCAGGGTTAATTTCTCCTGGTTAATTAAACTAAAAGTATAAAACACATTGTCATTTTGTGTCTCACAACAAAATATGAACATGAAAATTATTTTCTCCAAACCTGCTGAAAAAAAGGCAAGTAATTTAATTCTGACATTGCTCAAAATCCAAAAATATTTTAAGTCACACATTAAAATTGTATATGATGTGTAAAACTCGGTTGTGACTTAAACATCAAGATACTAAATACTAAACATATATATATATATATATATATATATATATATGGAGGAACTCAGTGGGTCAGGCAGCATCCATGAGGGGAAAGGAACTGTTGACATTTCAGGTTGAGACCCTGCATCAAGACTGGGAATGGAGAGAGCAAGTAACCTAGCTACCTATTCTATCCACTTTCAGTGCTTAGGCAAGGTCTCCACCCAAGGGCATCGACAATTAGATACATGAATGCATTTAAATGCATTAGCGCTACAGCAAACTCCCGAAGATAGCGACTGTGTGGGAATCCCCGTTTGGAGGGAAATCCCCGACCTCATGGAGGCGCAAGGTACCTGTAAACACCGTGGAGGCCTTCAAGGAGTCCGGAATCGAGGGCGTCGGGCAGGATCTCCCAGCAGCAACGGAGCTGGAGGTGCCGACTGTAAGGGAATCCTCGATCTCAGGGGCGACTCGCAAGTACAGTACCTTTAAACACCAAGGAGGGCTTCATGGAGTACGGAAATGTGGTAGTCGGGCAGGACTACAAGTAAGACTGAAGCGTAGGGGACTTTTGTCTCTACCATCCTACTGGCCAACGTACAGTCACTAGAAAGCAAAGTGGAGGACTTGCGGTCAAGGCAGCTCTACCAAAGGGAGCTGAGGGAATGCTTTGTGTTCTGTTTTACAGAGACATGGCTCACCCCCAGCTCCCCAGACTCAACGGTCCAGCCTGAAGGGTTCTCCATCCACTGTATGGACTGTACACAGGCATCTGAGAAAGGGAGAGGAGGGGGCGTTGGCCTCATGGTCAACTCTTCGTGGTGCTCAGACGTGGCAGTCCTATCCAACTCCTGCTCTCCACACCTCGAACATCTGGCTGTGAAGTGCCATCCTTTCTACTTACCAAGGGAATTCACCTCGATCATCCTGACTTACCAAGGGAATTTACCTCGATCATCCTGACGTCCGTCTGGCACTGGAGGAGCTGGACGCCATGGTTAAAAAGTACAGGACGGCTTACCCTGAGGCATTTACCACCATAGCCTGGGACTTTAACAAAGCCAACTTGAAGAAATCGCTCCCTAACTTCCACCAACATATTTCCTGCAGCACCAGAGGATCAAATACCTTTGACCACTGCTACACGACCATCAAAGATGCCTATCGCTCTATCCCTCGCCCTCACTTCAGAAAATCCGACCATTCAGCAGTGCATCTTTTTCCTGCATACAGGCAGCAACTGAAGAAAGCACCCCCAGAGGTGAGGACTGTACAGAGCTGGTCGGGGTAGGGGGGGTGGCAGAGGAGCAACTCCAAGACTGCTTGGAGTCTGTAGACTGGGCAATGTTCAAGGACTCCGCAATGAACCTGAATGAATACGTCACAGTCGTTACAGACTTCATAAGGAAATGTGTGGAGGACTGCGTTCCAACAAAAACCTTCCGAGTGTTTCCTAATATGAACCATGAGGTCTGTACTCTTCTGAAGGAAAGATCTTGGGCATTGAGGTCTGGTGATGCGGAGGTCTATAAGAAGTCCAGATACGACCTTGGTAAGGCCATCAAAAAGGCCAAAAGTGACTTTGAGTGGTTGGTTACGGTGCACATCTACTCCTACCTCGACAAGAACCTCGACCAACTGCAGTTTGAATCCCGCCGCAACAGGTCAGCGGTAAATGCAATTTCACTGGCTCTCCACTCCGCACTGGACCACTTGGACAATAAAAACACCTACGACAGGCTGTTGTTTATAGACTACAGCTCGGAGTTTAATACCATCATCCCGTCCAAGCTGGTTACCAAGCTCACGGAACTGGGCCTCTGAACATCCCTCTGCAATTGGATCCTCGACTTCCCCAAGAACACAGTCTGTTCGAATTGGAGGAATCACTTCATCCTCAGAAACAATTAGTACGGGAGCACCTCAAGGCTGCGTGCTTTACTCACTCTACACCCATGACTGCGTAGCCAGTCATAGTGGGAACTCCATCATCAGGTTCGCCGATGACACCACTGTGGTTGGACGAATCACAGATTGGGACGAGTCAGAGTATAGAAGTGAGATCGGCCGACTGTCCAAATGGTGCCAGCACAACAACCTGGCTCTCAACATCAGTAAGACCAAGGAACTGATTGTGGACTTTAGTAGGGGAAGGATGAGGACCCACAATCCTGCTTTTATCAACGGGACGATGGTGGAGAGGGTCAATAACTTCAAATTCCTGGGCGTGCATATATCAGAAGATCTTTCCTAAACCCAGCACATCGATGCAATTGTAAAGAAGGCTCATCAGCGACTCTACTTTCTGAGAAGACTGTAACGTCCAGGTTCAGGAACAGCTTCTTCCCCACAGCCATCATGCTATTAAACACAAAGAATAAGTGGTTCTCTGGATACTTTCAAGAGAGAGCTAGATAGGGCTCTAAAAGATAGCGGAGTCAAGGGATATGGGGAGAAGGCAGGAACGGGGCACTGATTGGGGATGATCAGTCATGATCACATTGAATGGTGGTGCTGACTCAAAGGGCCGAATGGCCTACTCCCGCACCTATTGTCTTTTGTCAACCAAGGACATCGACAATTCATTTCTCCCCACAGATGCTGCTTGACCTGCTAAGTTTCTTCAGTTATTTTCAACTGGAATGTTATATTTGTAAGACCAAACACTGAAGTACTTCACAAATCCTACAACACTCAACTTTCCTTCATTGATGTAATTAAGATGAAAAGTGCAGAGAAGATTTACAAGGATGTTGCCCGGACTCGAAGGTCTAGACATTAAGGAGAGATTGGACAGGCTTGGACTTTATTCCTGTGGTGCAGGAGTTTGAGGGCAGATCTTATAGTAGTGTATGAAATCATGAGGGGAATAAATAGTGTAAATGCACAGAATCTTGTTTTCCCAAGGTGGTTGAATGAATTTTAAAATCAGGACATAGGTTTAAGGTGAGAGGGGAAAGATATATAATAGCAATGTGAAGCATCACTTTTTCTATACGGGAGCGGTGGTATGAGGGAAAAGCTGCCAACTGAAGTAATTGAGACCAGTACGATAGCAACATTTAAAACACATTTGGGCAGGTGTGTGGATAGGAAAGGCTTGGAGGCATATGTGTCAAACAAGGACAAATGAGAATAGCTTAGATGGGGCAACTTGGTTGACATCGCAAGTAGGTCGAAGGGACTGTTAGTATGTTGTATGACTCCATGCCTTTGTGACTCTATGATTTACCTTCCAATTCAATCCAGATGTGTACAAGTATTTTTTTAAAGAATGTATATGTTGCACATCTAAATATAGAAAATACTGGAATTAAGGGGCAGTTCCATGACTGAAATGCTAAACCATTTACATTTACAGGTATTTTCTGACGTGCTGCATATTTCCAGTGTTTTTGGTTTGTGCTTCAGTCTATTTTTCCCTCACTTTAATCCATCAAGTCCAAAAATAGTTGGACGCAGACATCTAATCTATCATCCTGCCTGCCATCACTGTTCAAATGATTGTGTCTAACTATTTTTGCATTTGATGTATTTGACAGGCAGCACGGAGGTGCAGCGGTAGAGTTGCTGCCTTACAGCTAATATAGCGCCGGAGACCCGGGTTCGATACCGACTACGGGTGCTGTCTGTATGGAGTTTGTACGTTCTCCCTGTGATCTGCGTGGGTTTTCTCCGAGATCTTAAGTTTCCTCCCACACTCCAAAGATGTACAGGTTTGAAGGTTAATTGTCTTGGTAAATGTAAAAAAAATTGTCCCTAGCGGGTGTAGGATAGTGTTAATGTGCGGGGATTGCTGGTCGGCGTAGACCTGGTGGGCCGAAGGGCCTGTTTCCGCGCTGTATCTCTAAACTAAACTAAACTAAAATGTCTGAAGAGGGTTTCGGCCCAAAACGTTTCCTATTTCCTTCGTTCCATAGATGCTGCTGCACCCGCTGAGTTTCTTCAGCACTTTTGTCTACCCTAAACTAAAATGAAATAAGGCCCTGAGAGTTGTGCTGCAAATGTAATATTCCTTTCCCTCTTGAAACCATAAAGTTCACATTTTGAATGGGGAATTCTCTTTTGTCACCGAATTCATGAATCACATTGGACTTGACAAAAAACCTTAATATTGACATCTCCACCGGGTGGTGCCAGCAATGGCTGCCTCACGAACAGTCTTATCTGTCCTTTCTTTCTTTTGTGTTTTAATAGTGTGTTAAATGTATGTTTTTAGTGTCCTTTAGCTTGTTATGGGGGGGGGGGAGGTTGGGGGAACCTTTTTCTAATCTCCTACCTTGACGGAGATGTGATTTTATTCCGTATCGTATCACCATCCGCACTGCGGCTTAACATCGAGGAGTTGGCGGCCTTTGCCGGAGACCTATTTTGAGAGCTCCACTGCGGGCACCTGCAGACTAAGCATCACGGAGCCCACAATCCCTTTTCCAGGGATCGACGTCGGAGCTCCAACCGTGGGTGCCTGCGGACTTAACATCATGGAGCCTGCGGATTCTGGTTAGAGACCAACTTCAGGAACTCCAAGCCGCAGGAGCTTCGACAACCCCAACGCGGTAGTTTTGATCGTCCCGACGCGGGAGATTTGATCGCCCCGACGGATGGTTTGACTGCCCCAGCCGCGTGAGAAGGAGGACGGAGATTGGACTTTTTTGCCTTCCATCAGAATGAGGAATGTGGAGAATCCGCTGTGGTGGATGTTTATGTTAATTTAAGTAGTTGTGTATCTTGGTGGACTATTTTTTCGTAATGCTGTATGGTAATTCGCATATCACTGTACCTTAATTGGTTCATGTGACAATAAAAGACCTTTGAAACCTAAAGAGACCATGGAATTGCTGGAATGATTGGTTCAATGAATTTGTGTCTTCATTTCAGGGTTGGGCATATAAAAGCGCCATTATGGTTAAGAGTGGATTTTTCCCAAAATCTTATATCAATTTTTTGACAGATCTGCAATAATTATAGTTTAAGCTAAACAACCACCCCCCACAACTTTCATTTTACAGTTTCAGCTTAAGAGCGTCTTTAAAAGATCTAACTGCAAGCTTCAACCAAAAGTGACCCATAACTCAATTTCCCCTCAGATTAATAATGATTCCAGGTCTTCTTCAAAAAAGATTGGGTTTGGTAGCTAAAAGGGGAGATGGGCATTATGAACTGAAAGGGTTCCAATGCTGTAAACTCAATGGTGCATTTTTACAGAGGCATGGAGATTAAATCATCCTGCCATTTGACGGATGTGGATCCAGAATTGTTCTCCTCGCTTGTCCCAAATATTAGGATTTAGATTCAAGGGGGTTACACAGAGGAGTTTCTGGTATTTTTATTTTTGCATGAAGAAAGGAATACCAGGGCTTGGAATTCTACAAAGCTATGGAGCTTCATAAATTGGAAAATAGGGTTGGCACTGGAGCAACTAATATCAACGGTCTAAAACATTGCTTCTACGCAACTATATACTATGCACTGTGTTAGTCTGTTACATTCAGTTTGCCTTGATGAGTTCATTAGAGTAAAAATAACAACGTAAACTCACTGCTATTTTAGACATCAAGGAAATAATTTAACACTGCATGGAGTGTTCCCATGCCATAACCTGCAGTAGTAGGATCAGTTTAAGCTATGTTCTACATTTAAAGTAAGTTACTACATCATACCTCCTCAGGCAGTGTGATAACCAGCTCATGTTCTGTTTGCCCGATCAGATTCTGTGAGAAATATTCACTACATGCCGCCAGGACAGCGCGGTGGGCACGGAATTCCTTCCTCTCCACCGTTACGGTCACATCGCAGAGGATATCCTGCTTGCGCTGGGCATTGAGGCACAGGAGGATATTTGTACAATGCACTGTTGACTCATACACATACATGGGCGATTCAGGCTTCTCATCCACAGACATTCCGTTCAGACCCTAAAAAGGAAATGGAAACAAGATGAACATTGGATTTACTTCTACACAGCAATTGAGCTAAAAGTTAATCTAAAAGTTCAGCAGTATCTGCAGAGCATCATTTGATCTTCTTCACCCTTTTTTGAGTTTGGCTCAACACGTTCAACCATCAAACACTCAACATGTTCAATATCTGCCTTTTCACTTCACTTTCCCTGGCACAACCCCTATTCTCCTGCCACCCACCATTTCATGTAAGATCTGGACTTCTTAAGATGGTCATGTTCCTGACAGCTGTATCAAAATCATGATACCAAACTCCATAATAGGCCTAGGTCCTCCTCAGTTTATGAACAACAACTTATGTACAGCCCATACGCATCAACAAGTGTTTGGGAGGCCAGCCAGATGCATTTGCCAGCTACTGAGAGGCTACAGGTAACTGTTCTTGACATTAGCTGGAATTCTGTCACATCAAACCCAGGACAAATATGTTTTAATTTGATACCTTGATGTCCATTTTGTGACTCCTATTTAGAGGCAGCTGGTTGGGACAAGAGCAGTGTTCTTTTTAAAACTATCTATAGCATTTAAAACCTTTGTGTGTAGAAAAATCTTAAAAAATATATATCATTATTTGCCCAAGATAGGTTTGTTACCAGATTGTTAATTCGCTAATATATTAAGAATGGCAAAATAAAATTTAAAGTGCTGCTCCAGACTATCTTTCCCTATGGAACAACCCACCTCTGCAGGCACCTTCTGCTGGGTGGGAATTTGGTTTGCGATTGCATTTCTGATATGCAAACTGTTTGGATTACAAGTATTTCTCAGGAACAGAACTTGTTGTAACTCAGGGAAAATGCGTATTACAGGATTCACCTTAAAAAAATTGTCTGTTCTAATATCACCTAGATGATTCCATTAATATGTGCTGTCAAGAACCCTATACAGGTGTATATAATGATATTTCCTTTTTGCAGTTTTGTAGGAATGGGTTTGCTTCTTTCCATTAGGACATGCTTTCCTGTGTGTAGTAATAGAGGAAATGTATTACCATGCCTATGTTTGAAATAATTCCAGTGAGAAATATAAAACACTCTTCTTTATGACCTAATTAAGTCTTTCAATGATTAAATGTCAGAGACAATATTTAAGCAGAAGTATTTAAAAACATGTTACAACACATAGATGTAGTAACCAAATTGTTAGTGGAGAGAAATGTGTTGAAACACTTTGTGAGAGTATAAGATGTTGAACGGACATGTCTGAGCAGTGCTTGTTTCCAGCCAAACCGTTTTCTTCAAATGGAAAAAGCATGAATAATGCTGGTACATTGTTACTAAATTTGTTGAAAATGCAGATATTATATTTGGGCAGTGAGGTATATCATGTTATGGGACAGTATAATGGAAGTTTTAGAAGCAAAGCCACTTTCAAATGGTGCCCTGTGGCTGATGAAGGGAAAATATTTGTGCAGAGTCTGTTGATAAATGTTTGAATTCTGCAATACGTTTGACATAACATATCATCCTGTAAACAGGCATAGTTTGAAAGGACCAAAATAAATCAAGCGAAAACATTTTGACATGTCCAACAAATATTAGGAGAAACAGCAAGAATTTTAGTTGAAAAACTGAGATTTAAAATTTCCATTGTCTGCGTTTAGGCAAACTGCTCATCCAGGATTAGAACTGGGAGGGTTTAAGGGAGCAAATAGACTATTGGTCAACATGCATGCATACATCTATTGGAAGTATTGTCAAGACATTCTAGTGAAATGAAGAAAGGGCCAAAGGCAGATCCTTGGATTGCACACCATGATTGTAGCCAGAGAATACAATGTGCAGATGTGAAAAGCAAGGATTGTTAGAGCAAGGATGGATACATTTTAGAAAGGTTCAAAAATGCATTACATGAACATTCGCAATGGCAACAATCAAGGAATACAACGAGGAGAGCAGGAAATGAAACGATTAATCAGATAAACTATGAAAAGGCCTAGGATGGGTGAATGAAACTGTAAATGATTTCCAGACTCAGTACCTGATTCAAACACATTTTTAATCAGTACTAAAACTTAACAGCATGAAGGATGGTTAGTTATCAACACATCCTGGCTGCTCAAACTGTCGGTGTTGAGAAATAGTATTAGTATAAGTATTACAGTGGGTGGGGTTAGAGATGCTGGCTGGTGTGTGAGTGGTTAACATGCAACATCAATCTACATCCTTCCCCCCCAAACGTTAAATGTGAAAGGGCACTCATGCCATGGGGTTAAACATACTTGCCATATCTGTCTGGTGGTCTACTAATACGGCCCGAGCGCGTGCGGACCCAACCCTCCCCTCCCTCACTTGAAAGATGAGACGGAGAGCCTGGAGCTAGGCGAATTCTTCCCATGGGACCGACTTGCTGCCCGACATACAGAGGCAAAGTGATTTAACTTTTTACAGTAATCGCACGATTTACCAAAAGCGGGGCAAGCTGATTGTCTGCTGTATGAGTAGTTGCAATTTGGGCATTTCTTCTGAGAATTACCAAGAGCCACCTGACTGGCTTGGGTCATAAATCGCCTGTTATCTGTGTTGGTTTGCTACCTAGTGAAGCCCGTCAGATTGATGGTTTTGGTTTCATGCGAACTGTCTATGGGGTCAATGAATTTTGCTGTCCTGCATGCGTGTGCTGCTTCATCCAGAGTCAAATCTGGCCGTCTCAGAAGCTCTGATCTGAGCTTTAGGTCAGTAATGCCATTCACTAAAATGTCCCTTGTTAACTGATCAGTCAGCTGATCGACCGCCATATTTTGGAATCGGCTGCGCTGGGCTAAATACATTAAGTCTGAGATAAACTAGTCTACTTGTTCACTAGGGAGTTGACTAGAACGAGGTAGTGCTTCCCGCACCATTCGTAAATGTCCGCCGCCAGCGATGTTCAGGGCAGAGCTGGTGGAGGTTGTTGCAGAAGAGGCTGCCGCTGCTGAGGCGCAAGGCTGTTGCAAGCGGGGCAGGAGGCTATGCGGTCCCGGCCAGTAGAACAGGTTACAGGCGCGTGCCAGTGTGGCGTCGGCTCCTGGGTGACCACTGTGTGCCTCTTTGAAGTATTGTAGCGATGAGGGTATCACTATCTTGTGACCCTTGACGACAACCCCATCCTGAACTACCAGTTCATCACGAACCAGGAAGAAAGGCTGCACCTCTGTGGGCGTGTTGGATTGTCTGTCTGGCCAGCCTGTTTTGAAGATGGAGGAGAGGATTTGAAGCGTATCGTCTGTGACCGTGTGCGCGGCCTAGGTGCGCAGTTGCTTGCTGGAGACGTAGTCGACACCGAGAACCGTGAAATGTTCCTGTTCATAGGGATGTTGTTCGCAAGATGCCCGAGGTGCACGGGAGAGAGTGTCAGCGACGTGCATGTCCTTACCCTTAGTGTAGGTAATAGAAATCGTACCGCTGCAGCTGCATCATCATACGCTGCAAACCAGCTGCCGCGGCGTGGATGGGCTTGTTCAGGATTGTCACCAGTGGTTGGTGGTCCGTCTCGACCGTGAAGGTGTTGCCAAAGATGAAGTTGTGGAATTTGGAGCAAGCAAAGACGACAGCCAACAGTTCCTTTTTGATTTGCGCGTATGCCCTCGGCAGATGGTTGCACGCAGGCTGCACCGAGCCCGAATTTCGAAGCATCGCAGGTGATCGTCACCGGACGTTTCAGGTCAAAAAACATTAGAGTCGGTGCACTGGTCAGTTTGGACTTTAAAATATCGAAAGCAATCTGATGTTGCTGGAACCATGACCATGATGTGTCCTTTTTTGTCAGCTCCCGTAGTGTGGAACTTAGTTCGCTGAGGTTCGGTATGAACTTGCCGAGATAGTTTACCATGCCCAGAAAATGCTGCAGGCCTTTCACGTCTGTGGGGGCCATGTCCTTCAGCGCAGAGTGAACCCTGTCAGTCATGGCAAATGACAATCGGTGTGGAGGTCGGATGACGGGTGTTACTTCGGGGTCAATCTACAGAAACTTTGGAACGTTCCTGTCACAAAAGCACGGCTGGTAAATTGGCTGCATCACTGATTAAGTGACCAGGTGGGTAGACCCAGTGGGGGGCCGCTGAGAACAAAGGGGGGACCTGGCGGGGAGACATTTGCAGCCACTTGCAGTGGCAGGCAGAAGATAGGAATGTTCGCTGAACCTTTGGGACTTTGTTGGCGTCAGACATGTCAGTAACTCTTGTGTACTGCCTAGGTGAGGTGTGCTGTATGATTTTACTGGGTTGTATGCAAAACCAAGCATTTCACTGTACCTAGTGACATGTAACAGTATCATTGAATCATGGAGCTATCTGTGTGGAATCTGCACCTTCTTCACAGTTGTTCCAGCTTCCTCCCACATTTAAAGAAATGCAAATTATCAGGTTGATTGGCCATACAAAATTGCCCCGATTGTGTTGGATTAGTGGTCCAAAGGTTAAGGTTCTAAATTGTGGAATGCCTGATTTTGATGGCATAAGATGGGAACTTGTAACGGTTGATTGGGAAAAGCTATCAAAGAGTCGTGTAGCAAGTGGAAAGCTTGTAAAAGTGCAATTGGTACAGTTTTGGGCTAACATGTTCCCGTTAGAGTGGAGGGCAAGGCTGGTAGGATTAAGGAACCCTGGTGACAAGGGATATTGACTAGCTCACCCTATATCCCATGTGATATCACCTTCAGAACCAGTCTACCACACAGGACATTGCCAAAAACCTTGCTAAAGCCCATGTAAACAATGTCTTTCACCCTGCCCTTATAAATCGTCTTCAATAATCTCAAATGAATTGGTGAGACAAAATTTATCATACACAAAGACATGCAATGAGCCCGTATTAATCACGTCTTTCAAAAAGCAGATAGATCCTGTTTCTCCGAATCCCCTCAGGAAAAAGGAGAAAGCACATGGCCTGTAGAAGCAGATGGGATCAAGCAAATCCCTTGAGGTGTATAAGGAATGTGGCAGTCTATTTAAGATGAAAATCAGGAGAGCATATAAAGAACATGTGCACACACACACACACGCATAGCTCAAGAAGGTATATTGGTTGGAACGGGTGCGCTGGGCCAAAGGTCCTACTTTTGTTCTATATAACTCTATGACTCTAATCTGAATGTAATTTGTGGAAATGTGGAGAGAGCTTCAATGGGATATAATACAATTGTTCTGTGAGGCAGCATAGATATGTTGGGATGAGCCCTCTGTTGTAGGGAAACATGGAAAAATCATGTCGTTATTGGAGGGGAACTTTTAATAATTGGCTACACCTGTCAATCTATTCCATGTAAAAATGTAAACATCTGTAGTAAAATTGTGTTAATGAATGGCTTACAGATGATGAAGAGAAAATCTATCTTCAACTATTGTCACAAATCTCCTTGACAAGAAAGCTGACAAAGTTCCTAAGTTATAGTGGTTAATGATATAAAGTACAGAGTAGTGTAGTGCCTCAGTGGTTAGCAGTTTCACATAGTTGCATAAATAGCACAAAACTGCACTCCATAATTAGGAAAAGTATTGAAGCAACATCAACAAAGCTGTATATAATCTTTGGCATTAAGGCTGCAATTTTAACAGGGATTAAGAAATGTAATGACTGAATATTGACAGCGATCCATATAATCACTATTACTTCTAGTTTAGAGGGGAAAACTGGCTTAGTTCATGGGTTTCTGAACCAGATGATTATGGTTTAAATCCCACTGATGATATTTTGGCATATCATCTAGGCTGACTCTCCATTGTAGTTAAAGGAGTGAACATTGACTTTTCAAGGAAAGGCAAAGGCATTCTCTCAGGTTGAATTCTGATTCATCAACCAACATCACTGAGTAAACCTATATGATCATCATCACATTACAGTTGAAGAGTCAAGTGTGTTTAACTGCCATATGTACTGACAATATGACAATGACATTTCTTATTTGCTGCAGTACTACAGGTTTGTAACACAATATACATAGATAATGACTAATAAACAAAAATTAACAAATTAATCCTTGTGCAAAAAAAAAAACCAAAGCCATAGTGTTCAAGAGCCTGATTGTTGTTGGGAAGAAGCTATTCTTGAATCTGATCTTGCTATGAATAAATCAGCTGCCACATTTTCTATAATGAAATACTTTTGAAATATGGTGCTAGCTTTGGATGCAAGCAGTGCAAGGCAGCCCAAGGTTGTGAAAAGTATTTTCCCTTTCCTTTCATTTACTATTCTTTTTAATAGTAAATAATTTAAATAACTCAAACGAAGGTAAATAGCCAGGTTTTATTTTGTTTATCTAGGTAATGGTGAGGGAATAAATTATCTCTTAGTTCCGGCCTTCCATTAAGAAAGTTTTGCAAGGATTTCACATGGCAAAATCGATGTTTAATGAATTACCTGAGTGCCAAATGCAAAGCTCCTTCCCTACTCTAGTTCAGACAAGTTAACCATATAACAATTACAGCACGGAGACAGGCCCTCTCGGCCCTTCCAGTCCGTGCCAACCATTTGTTTTCCCCTAGTCCCATCTACCTGCACTCAGACCATACCCCTCCATTCCCTTCACGTCCATATACCTATCCATCCATTCCCTTCACGTCCATATACCTATCCAGTTCAGTCACCTTGTCTTGTCTGTGGAACTGATGAATGGCAGATGCAAATGAAACCTGAAAGAATGCAAACTGATCCAACCTGAATAAATTACCTGCATTCCTTACTAAGTTTTTCAAATCTTCTTCTTCCATGGTTTAGCCTTCATAAACAAACTTTTGACAATCAGTGGCTTACTATTTATTTAGCAACTATCCAAAGTGGGACCCGTTGGGTCCCGGTCACACTGGAGGCTTGGTGACCCAATGCAATATTCTACCACTCACCCATAGCCCCCAACTGCACAGGTGCAGCTCAATTCCCCTCATCCCTAGCACTCTCTCCCCCTCCTCTTCACCCTCCCTTTTCTTTCCCCTCTCCTCCTCCCCTTCCCAATCCCTCCTTCACCTCTCTCTCCCTCTTCTTTCCCCTACCCTCAGTCAGTCACTCCCTCCCTCCATAACTCTCCCCTCCTATCCCTCTATCCCTCACCTGCCCCGCTCCTCACCTCCACCAACCCCCCACTATCACTCCTTTCCCTCTATTCCCCACTCCTTACGTCCTCCACTCCTCTATGCTGCCCTCCTCTCCCACTATTCCCCCTCATTCCACACTCTCCCTTATCACCTCCTCCCTCTTCCCTCTCCTCCCATCCTCTCCCAATCCCTCCCTCACCTCTCCACTATCCTCAGTCCCCCCCTCCCTCCCTCCATAAATCCTCTCCCCTCCCTACTCCCCTCC
Organism: Okamejei kenojei; assembly: GCA_035221665.1. NCBI lineage: Eukaryota > Metazoa > Chordata > Chondrichthyes > Rajiformes > Rajidae > Okamejei > Okamejei kenojei. The sequence goes on from CM069135.1 coordinate 84,393,919, forward strand.
TCTATCCCCACTCTCCCTCCCCAGGATCTCGAGGTTGCCGTCCCTCTCCCTTCTTGCGTGCCCCAGAGGAGCATCAGCCGTCAGCACCCTTAGAGCCAGGCCTCGGATCCTTGGCTCGGCACAGAGTCACCATCAGCTACGGCCGCGTCACCGTGTGGGGGGGGGGGGGGGGGTGTTTGTGGGGTGGTTGGGGAGAGCTTGGAGAAAAGACGGGGGAAGAGCCATGGGGAAGAGGGGGGTATCACGGGGGAGGGGGGCAGGAGCAAGTGAGGGGGACCAGGACAGGAGATCAATCTGCGCATGCACGGTTTTTACGATTTTTAAACCTCGCTACCTTTTACAATATACTACCGATCAGAATGAAACTTGCTGCACTCGCAGCACAGGGGATCGGTGAGTGAGCTGATGAAAAATCGTAGCGCTATTGCATACCGTTTTTGCGCAAATAGAAAAAAAACGCAAACCGGAAGAGCACAAGATCAGAGTAATAGTTATGTACTAGACCAAGTGCAGACCCATTGGGTCTGTTCCCCGAAGGTGCTTCAGACCCCGAGTTTGGGGAGGGAAGGGAGGAGGGGGGAAGGGTGAGAGGAGGGGGGAGAGGGATGGGGAGTGGGGTGGAGGGGGTGGAGTGGGCGGGCAGGATGCCGAGTGAGTCGGTGGGCCAGGCGTATGCCGCCAAGACGCGGCGTATGCCGTCAAGACGCAGCATACGCCGTTGAGATGCTGCATACACCATCGAGATGCTGCATACGCCCTCAATGCGCATGCGGGCCGACAGGCCGTTGACGTGCCGGCTCTGTCATGCTGGCTCATGCCAAGATCGTCTGTTCCCCCGCTGCTTTTCCGAGGACGGCGAAAAGCAGCAGGGGAACAGCCGATCTTTGGCTTTATGGTTGCTGGCCAGCAGGAGGCGAAGAAATGAGTGGGGGGGAAGGATTTTATTAAAAATGTGTACACACACACACACACACACACACACACACACGCGCGCACACACACACACACACACACACACGGTAGATGAAAGGCATCACGAGGAAGATAAAGCGTGATCGCAACAATAGACCGTGGGCCGAGTTGTTTTTTTGTTTCATTTCGTGACCCAAATCACATATCTAGCTGTATTTATAACATATTGTGTCAAAATATTATGGAAATTATACCTGGAACTCGTCAAGAACAAATTCTCATATTTTTTAAATATGAGCAAAACCTCCAATTTTCCAAGCAGTAATAGTAAGATTAAACGAGAACTGTTCGAAGTTTGATCCTTATTTTATGAGGAGTGACGTGGAGGGATTACGTGAAGAAGCCCCGCCAGGCGCATGCACATGCTCGTCATACTTCAAAGCAGCGGCGTGTAAACACAGAAAACAAATAGCCGAAGTAACATAGTAAGGCTGTAAGAAGACTAGAACTACCAGATGATCTCTTAGATTATGAGGGTGGGAGCGGAGGGCACGTAATCCCTCAACGTCACTCCTCATAAAATAAGGATCAAACTTCAAACTGGTAAGTTCTCGTTTAATCTTACTATTTTACTTCGGAGTCATGTGAGTGACTACGTGAAGATTTCAAAGCTCTGTGTTTCCATGACGTAGATGCACTCTATACGACAATCTGCTTTGGTTGACACAGCAGTAAATAAATAATATATTGAACATTGCATGAATTATTCAATAACTATTTTAAGAATGATAACAAAAAACAGTAATAACCCATCTGTCCCAGGGGGAAATTACAAACAATAATCGATATAAACAAAGCAACAGAATTAAATGGAACCCAAAACAGCAGATCCAAACCGTGCCACTGTCTGAACAGGTTTGTCATAAAAACGAGAAAAAGTTGACTCTCTAGTCCATCCTGCGGCCGCAAGGATTTGGTCTAGCGGCACGTCCTGAGCCTTCACCGCGGATGTAGACGCCGCCCTGGTGGAGTGAGATTTAAACACATCCGTGTCGAGCATAATTGAGAACCTGTTTCAACCATCTAGAAATAGTTTGTTCTGACACTTGTTTATATGGCTTTTTGTGACTAAGGAGCAGTCCCGTCTCAGAACCTCTGAGACTCCTTGTTAATGCAATATATTGGGTTAAATGTTTAACTACACATAACATTTGGTCAACAGGATATGCTTTAAACGTCACCTTGGTTCCTGACATTCCTGGTCTGCTTTGTTTGATTAAATCACAGGCATAAAATGTAATGTCATCGAGAGAGAAATGCATACAATCTATTCTTAACAAGTGTAATGGTTGTACACGTTGTGCTGAAACCAGTGCCATTAGCATAACCACTTTAATAGTTAATTTTTGCAAAGATAATGACGTAATTGGAGCCCATTGCCGAAGCAGTGTGTGAACTATACTGATATCCCAGACTGCTGCGTATCTGGGCTGAGGAGGGTTTTTGTTAAAAATTCCTCTCAAAAACCGGGATACTAACGGATGAGACCCGATAGGTTGTTGTTCTGAAGACTGCCCTAAATAAGAGGACAAAGCACTGGGAGCAGTGTTAATAGCACTGTAACTGAGGTGCTCATCAAAATGCAAATTAGCAAGGAACTCCAACACATCACATATGCTAGCAGTATCATAAGATATATTGTATTGTACACAGACCATCTCCCATGTCTTTATCTGCACCATGTATTGGTTGTTAGTGCTATTTCTCCAGCCTGCAGTGATAACCTCCATGGTCCTGTTCAATAATACAAGCCCTTGGAATGGTCTGGTCAGAACCTGCAGACCAACAAATTGATACGGTCATGTAATGGGTGACTTTCTCCCGTAACCGGATGCACCAACAAATTACTGCAGCTGGGAATCATCATAAATGGCTGTGCCATCATTCTCAATACCAATGCGAACCATGGTTGTGTTGGCCAATCTGGGACCACCAAAATGCCGGTGGCGGAGTCATGCTCTATTTTGGTGAGACATTTCACGATCAGGCAGAATGGAGGAAATGCATAAAAGAATGAGTGTCCCCAATTTAACGAGAACACATCCACAGCAACTGCACCTGGATCTGGCTCCCAGGAGACATATTTAGGCAACTGGTGATTCAGCCAGGATGCGAACAGATCAATATCTGGCAATCGAAATCGAGTAACAATCGTTTGAAATATTTTAGCATTCAACATCCAGTCTATATTGTCATTAAGCTTTCTTGACCTAAGGTCTGCTACCACATTGTCTATACCTGGTAGATAGATGGCTGAAACCCAGATGTTCCTTGAAATACACCAATGCCAGATAACATTAGCCAAGTTATCACATAACACTGATCTAGCTCCTCCCATATGATTAATATATGCCACAGCTGTGGTGTTATCAATCTGGAGTTGAATGTGTAAATCAGTCATTGTGGAGCAATATGCTTTTAACCCATAAAATAGTAAGATTAAATGAGAACTTACCAGTTCGAAGTTTGATCTGTATTTTATGAGGAGTTACGATGAGGGATTACGTGAAGACCCCGTCCAGCACGCATGCCCGACATTTCTTCAAAGCAGCGGTGTGGATTCACAGAAAAACCACAACAATTGAAATAAATATAGTAAAGAAAAAATAAGAACTTAATTACCAGTTGATTTGTATAATAGAGGGTGGGAGCGGAGGGCACGTAATCCCTCATCGTAACTCCTGATAAAATACAGATCAAACTTCGAACTGGTAAATTCTCATTTAATCTTACTATTTTACTTCGGAGTCACGTGAGTGACTACGTGAAGACATCAAAGCTCTGTGAATCCGAACTGTGTACCAGCTCATGCTTCAATCACTGTCTGAAGACTTTAGAGGGAGGAAGTATGTTATTACAATCAACAATAACCTGTTTGTGAACAATAAAGGTTTATTAATGACAACAAAAAACAGAGAGCTCCCCCGGCTTAAATTAAATATTAGCTGCAGACTCTAAAATTCTGTCTGCAAATGTAGCAGGTTCCGCCAGCGGCTTATTATAAAACCTTTGGAAAGTTCTTTCCGAGGACCATCCTGCTCTGGCCAGAATATGGTCCATAGGCACGTCCATTCGCCTAGCCGCCGACGTAGATGCAGCCCTGGTGGAGTGAGATTTGTAAACATTAGTATTGACTCCCGCGGACTTAAGCACCTGCTTGAGCCACCTTGAAATGGTTTGGCTCGTCACCTGACCATGAGGCTTCTTGTGGCTTATCCATAAGGCTTTTTCTCTCCCTCTTAAGTTGTATGTTGTGTCTATGTAATTGGCGAGATGGGTCTTGGCACACAGCGTGGGTCAGATGAATATGCCCGGAACTCCATGACTGGAGGCGTAGTACCTGGTCTAGTTTGTTTGACCAGTCCCTGAATATGAAATGTGAAACAGTCCAATGACTCATGCTGTCCAGCCTCAGAAGGTGTAGGGACTGTACCCTTTGAGCTGACACTAGTGCCATGAGCATGACTGATTTCAGAGTAAGTTGTTCCAGCGTGAGTGACCTGGGTGGTGGCCATCCCCTAAGGTACGTCAGTACAATGCTGACATCCCAGATCTGAGTGTACCTTGGTCTGGGGGAATTGGTGTTAAAAATGCCCCTCATGATTTTGACCACTAGTGGATGGGACCCCAAAGCCAGTTGTCCTGCTGCTGGAACCAAATAAGCTGACAACGCACTCCTGGCTGTATTAATAGCGCTGTAGCTGAGTCCTTCCCGATGTAATCCAACCAGAAACTCCACAACACTGGTGGCTGTAGCTGTAGTGTAGGTAGTTCCTGTTTTGGAGCAATACCGTTCCCATTTTCTTATGTTGGTCAGCTATTGTCTCCTGGTGGACTCCCGGTGGGATGCGGTCATCATGTTGATGGCGTCCTCAGACAGTCCCAGGCCCAGTAGAGGTCTTTTTAGAATCTGCAAGCCAGGAGATTGACTCTGTCATGGCACGGGTGACTAATGCCTGACACTGGGTGGATTAATAATTCTCGACTGCTGGGGAATTCCAATGGTGTTTCAACAGCCATGTCGAGGGCCACTGGGAACCATGGCTGTGTAGGCCAGTCGGGTATTATCAAGATTCCTGAAGCGGAATCCAATTAAATCTTGCGTAATACCCGACTGATGAGGCAGAAGGGAGGAAAAGCATAAAAGAACATTTTCCCCCAATGCAGCGAGAATGCCTCAACTGCTGCTGCCTCAGGGTCTGGTTCTCAAGCGACATACGTTGGTACCTGGTGATTCAGCCTGGATGCAAATAGATCGATATCTGGTGTGCCATATTGCTTTGTAATTTCAGCAAATATTTTGGGATTTAACATCCATTCGATGTTATCATTGAATTTGCGTGACCTGGTGTCTGCCACTGTATTTTGCTTACCTGGTAGGTAAGTTGCTGATAACCAAATATGTCTTTCGACACACCATTGCCAGATTAGGTTGACCAAATTGTCACACGATATCGACTTTACACCACCCATGTGGTTGATATAAGCCACCACCGTGGTATTATCTAATTGCAACCGGACATGTGCATGATGCGTATTAGATGAATATGCTTTTAAACCATAAAACGCACCCAACATTTCTAAATAGTTGATACCCCGTGTCTGTAGGCAAGATGATTCAAAATTAGTCCATCTGCCCCCTGTGCTGGATTGCATGTTAGTTGCTCCCCAGCCCAAAGCACTGGCATCCGTTTGAATGGTTGTAAAATTGGATTTATCTGGATGTATGACAAACCCCAAAGTTTAAAACAAACGTTTGGTGGCTGCTACTGCCGAAATGGCTGTCTCCAAGGTTTCCCCTACTATTAGAATGTCGTCTAAGTACGCCATGACTATATGCTTTTGTTTCCTCACATAATGCCAAGGCGGGTTTTAAGATTTTAGTGAACAACCTTGGAGCGGAGGTTAGCCCATTTGGTAAGGCTTTAAATTGCCATAGCTGTTTCATCCAGATAAACTTTAAGTATTTACGATGCTCCTTGTGTATGGGTACTGAGTAGTAGGCGTCTTTTAAATCAATGCTTGCTAGAAATTACCCTCTATAAACCAATAGTCTGGCTGTTTCAAAAGTTTCCATCTTGAAATGTATATACCTAACAGACTTGTTTAAAGTAGTTAAGTCAATGATGATGCGACATCCACCATCTTTTTTGATTTTAGTGAAAATATTAGACACAAATTCCAAAGTTTCATGTTTTGTTCTTTCAATGACACCTTTTGCTAGTAGCGTCATCAGTTCAGCTTGACCCTCTTGTTTCTCTTTGACTGAGAGGGTGAATACCCTTTGGGGTATATGCTGAACTGGCGGAATGTTTTCATGAACAAAGTCAATTTTATAGCCATGAATGCTGCTGAGTATATACTTGTCATTAGTGATGGATTCCCATGCATCCAAAAACAAGTACAATCTCCCCCCTGTTAGTATAGAGCCCCTACTGCTCATATGCTGAGAGGAACCAGACCCACCTACCTCCATGGTTACTGGTGCTTCTTCTGCCTCTTCGCTGGACGATGAGGCGTCTGCTGGGCTGTAGAGGGCTGCTGTTGATGTTGATGTTGATGTTGTTGGGGGGTGGCGCATTTTTCCATGGGGTCCGCTCTGGGCCCTGGCCTAAAAAAGGCTTACGGGGAATGGTTGCGGACCCCGAGCTTTCACCAGTCCATATGGTGGTCGACGACTGGTGGACGCCGTGGGGTACTGCCGCCTGGGTTTGTTAGGTCTGCTCGGTCCCAAACCTGCCCTCACGAGACCAAAGGTCTTGGATTCTTCCTCTAGGTCTTTCACCTTTTTCGGAAGGTCCTTCCCAAAGAGCAGAATTGGAGGTTCTGAACCCGGTGTTTTGCAAAGTCCCGCAAATTTAGGGTTGAGGGCAGGCTTGATGATTTCCTTCCGTAAATTGTTTATTTCATATTGAGTGGTGCACAGCAGAGCTAATGTGTCTTGCTGATTTGTGGAGATGTCCACACCATCAATGGACCGAGCATATGATGTTATTCCTGCAGTCAGGAGTTTAAGGATTTTCTGGAGCTTCAACTCCAGGTTCCTGATGTTCTGCCCCAAATGTCCAAAAATATGGCTGTTTACAGCTGGTACATTCAATGATGTACAATTTTCTGGGGCTGTATATTGTTCAAGAGCCTCATTGACCACCTGTTCTTGTAGGGGTTTTGAGGACAGGTTGTCAATTCTGGCTGCAAGTTTCGGCTCTAACGGCCGACCCGCTTGTGGAATGGCCACGTAGCGGTTGACCACACCCAGCAGCTCTTCCTGATCCTGTACACCCTGCGTACTCCCGATATCTTCAGCCAGTGACCCCTCTTCTTGACCAGCCCAGACCTGGTCGCCAATGCTGCCTTCAAAAGAAGGTGAAGCAATGGCCAGTGCCGTAAAGGGCACTGCGGGAGTGCCTGAGCTCCCTTGGCGAGTCTGCTGCTGCTCTCTCAGCAGATCTCGCTGGAGCAATTGCTCCACAAGCCGTTCCATTTGGCTTAGGCGGCTGCCTGTTGCGCTCTCGAGCGGTGTGGCATCTTCATCCGAATCGTCGGATACTACCGCCCGGTTCTGGCTGCAGGTACCTCCAGACCGCTGCTCAGGCAGCACGAGCGGTGCTGGGCTCGGCTCGGTAGTTATTCCCGCCGCCTCTTGCCCCCCCCTCCAAAGAACATTCCTCAACGGAGGACGAACGGGGGCGAGCTGCAGATTTCTTCCCTCTGGTCTTGCTCATTCTATCTGGAAAACAAGCAGACCACAGAGAAAAAGACACACTGCCACGGTAAAACTTACCTGTCGGCCCGATGTAGCGGGAGCGCCTTGAACTCCCGTTCGTCGCGGGTGCACTGCATGAACGCTAATGTCGCGCATGCGTGCTGGACGGGGACTTCACGTAGTCACTCACGTGACTCCGAAGTAAAATGCCAATAATTCCAGATAATGAATCCCATGGGTGTGGAGAAGCAAGTCTTCTTGTTCAGTCCATCTACCCCCACAGCTAGACTCTGTGTCCGTAGCCCCCCCCATCCGAGAGCGCTAACATCAGCCTGTAAGATCACTGAAGGTTCGTCCACCAAAATGAGATTGGTGGCTTGACTAACATTAACAATCCACCACTGCAATTCTGCTAGAGCCGTGGTTGGTAACTGCATAACCCGATCAAAATGGCCTGCGTTTCGGTTCAATGCTTGTTCTCTTGCTCTTTGCAAATGTTGATAATGCAAATGTCCGAACTGTACTGCAGGAATGGCTGCTACCAATTTCCCAATGACCTTGGCAACGTCTCGGTTGGAGGGATAAAGGTTTTGTGTAAGGCAAATAACCATATAACCATATAACAATTACAGCACGGAAACAGGTCCTCTCGGCCCTTCCAGTCCCGACCATTTGTTTTCCCTTAGTCCCATCTACCTGCACTCAGACCATACCCCTCCATTCCCTTCACGTCCATATACCTATCCACTTTACTCTTAAATGTTAACATCGATCCTGCCTCCACCACTTCTGCTGGAAGCTCATTCCACACAGCCACCACCCTCTGAGTAAAGAAGTTCCCCCTCACGTTACCCCGAAACTTCTGTCCCTTAATTCTCATGTCATGCCCTCTTGTTTGAATCTTCCCTACCCTCAATGGGAAAAACGTATCCACGTCAACTCTGTCTATCCCTTTCATCATTTTAAAGACCTCAATCAAGTCCCCCCTTAACCTTCTGCGCTCCAAAGAATAAAGACCTAAGTCCAAATTAAATAGAATTTTCTCAAATGTGTCCGCAATATGCGATAAGTGTCAACAATTAGAAGCTAATTTAACGCATTCATTCAAAAAATGTATAAAAATCACTAATTTTTGGATAGAAATTTTTAAGATAATCTCAATTGTAGTTAATGCAAAGTTGATTCCAGACTCAAAACTAATTATATTGGGAATACTGGAAACAAATCAGATATTAACAACACAACAAATAATTTTTATCGGTTATAGTTTAATAATTGGTAAAAAATTAATACTAAGATTTTGGAAAGGTCCTACTTCCCCCACAACTAAAATGTGGATTACAGAAATGTCGGAGACGTTACACTTGGAACGATTTAGGCTTGCCCTGATGGACAGGCTGGACCAGTTCAGAGGAATATGGTCTCCATTTATTGAATATTTAAAGGGTCAAGATGGTCCGGTTCAAAGCCATGACGGAAGCCTGAATGCATGAATGGATGAAGAATTATAGACAATAGATCATAAATATATCTCCATTGAAGAATATCTTGTTTAATACTCCACTCAATCAGTTTATCTCTCTTTTTTTTTTCTTTTCTTTTTCCCTTCTTTATTTCCTACTGCTATAAAATAAAAAAGAAAATTATAGAAGTACAAATAAGATTGATTGTTAATTTTAAAAATATTAAGAATGTATGTGACGTTAATATTTTCTTTTGCTTTAATTGGATTTTATATTTCTTCTTAATATGTAATTACTTCTGATAAAAATATCTTACAAAAAAAGAATAAAGACCTAACTTGTTCAACCTTTCTCTGTAACATAGTTGCTGGAACCCTGGCAACATTCTAGTAAATCTTACTCTAGTAAATAGAGACATTAACAATATCAACTACCTTGGCTATTGGTAATGTGACTGTTATATGAACTGAATCAATAAGAAAACCCAAATACTCAATTTGTTGGGTTGGCTGTAACTTGGACTTAGTTGGATGGACCAAAAACCCCAATGATTCAAACACATTATTGGTTGCTGCAACCGATTCCTCAGCTGACAATTAAGATATCATCTAAAGAAGCCATGACAATCCTCAATAGCCCCAGCACAGGTCAGGTTTGACCAATTTAGTAAATAGCCTAGATGCTGAACTTAATCTATTATACAAATATATGGGCTGAGGTGCCTCCAAAATAGTACTATTCACTGAGGGGCGCAGCCCCGAAGTGAATAGTACTATTTGGAGGCCCGCCCATAGGCCCATAGTTTTAACTCTCGAAATAAGGCCAAGGATATTTGTTTTTAATTTGGGATCAAACATTTAACAAAAGAAGAAAAACAAGAATAATTGCTTACCTTAAATCTTTCGACAGCGCGAGAGTTTCCCGTGACATGCACACGGAGCTGTGAGCACATACTATTGGCAAAATGTCGTCATAAAAGTGATGTCATTTTGCAAATAGCCTCAACATGCCAACATTCTGAAATAGCTGCTCTCTCACAATCGCTAGAGGATCAACCAATGCCTATTAGGCAATATTTTATATTGCCACAGCTGTCCCATCCAATTAAATTTCAAGTACCTACGATAATGAGCATGAATTGGCACCGAATAACAGGCATCATGTAAATCAATGGTGGCCATATAACAACCCTGTGACATCAGCTGCTTTTCAGTAACGAATGTGTCCATTTTAAAATGCCTATAGAGAACTGAAGCATTTAAATGAGTGAGGTGCAGAATTACTCTACAACCACCAACTTTTGTAGGGCTGTGAAAAATATTAGACACAAATTGTTGAGGATGATGAATGGCTTTTTCAATCACACCGTTTCAGGATAATGCTCAATCTCCACATTTACCTGCTCAGTCTCTGGAGCAGAAAACACCAACATTTTACTAGGCTTGTGCTGGTGAGGTGGATCTATCCCTGAGATAAACTCAATGGTAGAACCGGACACAGTATTTAGTATAAACATATCAGACGTTTATACAGCACCATTCCGTATAAAACAATTGTAATCTATCTCCAATAGGAGGTTGCACACCAGAATTCTTAACCTGAACACAAAATCCCTGTACCTCTCCAGGTGGCTTGTAAGGCTGTTGTCTGGCCGTATTGGGGTTGTAGGCAAACTGCCGTGGTGGATATCCTCGTTGCCACCCTGGTCTCCCCCTGCAGGGCACAGCACCCGGACCCTATGGTTTTTGCCTCCTTGTCAATATCCCGAATTTGTTTCACGAGATCATTACCAAAGAGGAGGTCGGGCGTTTGGACATTGGTCGCCTTACAGAGTGCAGCAAACTTTTGATTCAGGGTCGGCCTGATGGTCGGCCTGAAGGCGATTTTTCAAATACAATTAACCTCAAAGAAAGCGTTGTACATCATAGCCAACATGTCTTTTCGTAATTGAGTTAACACGGTCCCTCGGACCATGGTGTCAAATGCAGTGATCGTAGCCGCCACCAGTTTGAGGACGTGTTGGTAACGTACCTCCTGACCCCTCATAGGAGTCATAGGTGCCCATATTGCTGGGTACACCGTAGGCACTTCTAACGACGCACAGTTGACAGGTGTTTTGTATTTATTACTGGTGTCTTGGATGACCGATAGCTGTAGCTGGTGAGAAACTAAATAATTAATGTTATTTGTAAGGTACACCTCCATTGCCTCACCAGTTCCCTCTGGAATAGCAAAGATCATTGCTATGTCCGGGACACCCGAGCGTGGCTCTTGTGCTCTGGTGTTTGCACATAAGCAGGGACACCAGACTCAGGGTTAGCTGCATCCTGCCCCGCATCTCCCAATTGATAATCCAGGGAGGCATCCCCCAGTCCTATACCAGGCGCTGGAAAGAACTCCCCTTGGCGGCATTGCATATAGTCCCCTTCATAAGGGCCCTGCTGCGCAGCAGCCTGGGGAAGTACTGGGGCCTCAGCCCCTTGGTGTATCAGAATCTGGAGCATATTCTCCATGTGCTGCATTCTGCCCCACAGTTATTTAGTACCTGGGGGAGAGTCACCAGCTTGATCAGACTCGTCTGATAATACTGGCTTGTTTGATTTTCGTTTAGCCTTCCTGTGGCTCTCAGCAGGCTCAGCCTGCTCAGTTTGAGGAACTATCCTAGAGGATTCGCTAGTGACTTCAGCTGCCGGTGAAACGGCACCTGGTATCGGAACCGGAGTTGCCGCGCTTATCTCCCAACCCGATCGAAAGTGCAAGTCGCCGCTGGACCCACGCTTTGAGCGAACCCTCCGTCCGGACCTATCCAACTCTAAAACTCCGACTGACTACTCGAGTCAGCTTTACGGAGTTACATACCCTGCAGGGAAAGTTGTTTAAAACACTTACCTGCAAGTTCTACTTACCGCTGGTGGAGCTGTGCCCTCCAGCCCGTTCAGTGCGACATGCGCAGACGTAATGACGTGCATGCGCCTGGCGGGGCTTCTTCACGTAGTCACTCACGTGACTCCGAAGTAAAATTGTCCAATCAAAGCAAGTTTGACATTGAGTCGGACGTCAATTGACCAATCACACGCTTTGTTTCATGCTAGCGAGGCAGCGACCACAGTGGGATCATGGCAGCCTCCTAATAACATCACAATAACAAGGATTTGAAGGAAGAAAGGTAATGCTAACATTTTGTTTTACAACTGATTTATCTTTGTAAAGTTATGATGTTGTGAACTGTGAAATAAAAATGTTGAATAAAAATGTAGAGCTAGGGTTAGGGTTAGGGCTAGGGTTATTGTCAGGGTTAAGCTAGTGTCAGGGTTAGAGTCGGGGTTAGGGTCAGGGTTAGGGTTAGTGTCAGGGTCAGAGTTAGGCATTTTCCCCTCAGTGGAAGAAAGTTAGGGTTAGGGCAGGGGTCGGCAACCTTCGGCTCATGGGCCAGATCTTGCCCATAACCTGAAACATCCAGCCCGCAGGCGTTTATTTTTTCCTGAGGACTTCCGTGATGGAGCCGGCGCTATGGGGGTGCTGAAGGCGGGCCTAGGCCGAGCTGAGTAGCAGGGGGGGAAGAGAGGGGGTCAATGAGTCGGTCGGTCGGGCTGTCGGCCGGTGTTGCAGCAAGCGAGCGGGCGGACTGACGGAGCTCGCGCTATGGGGATGCTGTAGGCAGCCCGGCGGCGTGCAGGGCAGTGCTGCTCCCCACCATGTTGACATTCGGTGTAATCGGGGCGTCGGGTGGGCTGCTGCTGATGATCCAGAAGGCCATGCTGGCCAAGGTGGACGCGCTGACGGAGCACGTACGGAGCTTGCAGCCGGTCCCAAAGCAGCTCTACACCAGCCGTGGGCAGCTCTGGAAGGGGGGCAGGTTAGGGTTAGGCATTATCCTCTCAGTGGAAGATGCCTTAGCCTTCCCCCAGCCTGGCACTGCCCCAGTCCCACTAAGGCTGTGACCCCCACTCTGTTCAGTAAACAGGGGAATGCACAGGTTCTGCCCTCACCCATTAATTAGGCGGGTTCAGGAGCCGGTGAAACCCGGGACCTCTGCGGCAGTCCCGTATTCAATGTTCCCATATACAGCTACATAGGTACAGATACCATCACATGTATTATTGAGCACAAGAGGGCGCTGTTACTATTTCTAATTAACTGAATTAATTAGTGTGCAACTTTTTGCACTGACAAGTTATGAATTCCTTATCAATGATGTTTTATCTAAATATGAGCCAAATGTCAAGTAGATACCAGACATGGGTAACGAAAGTTAAAATCTAGAGCCCTTTTGGCAACTCGGCCCATGGCATACAAGATTTGAAAGATTGTGCCTCACCAAATAAGTTTAAACCTAGAGCTGGAGCATTGGTTGTGGTTTCCTTTGGGCCCAATGACTATGTCCCAGCTACCTCACTGGTTAAGCATGTTAACACAATATTCTTTGTACAGTCCAACACCACACAAGTTTTTAGATTTAAATTTAGAGACACAGGCCCTTCGGCCCACTGACTCCGTGCCAACCAGCGATCCCCATACACTAGCATTATCCTACAGACTAGGGACAATTTACAATCCTCACTCCCAAGCCCAGATGTTCTTGAATAACTTGAACAAAGGCTTGGATAGAGTGGATGTGGAGAGGATGTTTCCACTAATGGTAGAGTCTAGGATTAGAGGTCATAGCCTCAGAATTAAGGGACATTCTTTCAGGAAGGAGACGAGGAGGACTTTCTTTAGTCAGAAGGTGGTGAATCTATATGATTCTTTGCCACAGAAGACTGTGGAGGCAAAGCCAGTGGGTATATTTAAGGCAGAGATAGAAAGATAAGAATCTTTCTATCGATTCGTACGGGTGTCAGATGTTGTGGGGAGAAGGCAGGAGAATGGGATTAGGAGAGAGAGAGAGAGATCAGCCATGATTGTATGACTGTATGGCAAACCAAATTCCTCGTATGTTGCAAAACATACTTGGCTAATAAATTACGATTATGATTATGATGTGCTTTAAAATTAAATTTGTGAAGGGACTGTTTTAACAGTAATAAAAGATCTACATTATTCCAGAATAGCCCTAGGCAAACAAGTGTCTACTAATCTCATTCATCCCCTCTCTGGCTCCATGGAATGTGCACACCTTAGAATTAGTCTTACGCAATGCTCCTGAATCAGAAACTTGTTTATTTACTTCTTGCTATGTAAATAAAAAATCTCTTCTATTTCAGCATGGTGGCGCAGCAGTAGAGTTACTACCTTACAGCGCCAGAGACCTGGGTTTGTTCCAGACCATGGGTGCTATCTGTACGGAGTTTGTCCGTTCTCCCTGTGACCTGCGTGGGTTTTCTCTGGGTGCTCCAGTTTCCTCCCACGCTCCAAATACGTACAGGTTTGTAGGTTAATTGGCTTCAGTATAAAATTGTAAATTGTCCCTAGCATTAGTGTGCAGGGATCGCTGGTCAGCACGGACCTGGTGGGGCCGAAGGGACTGTTTCTGTGCTGTATCTCTAAACTAAACTAAACTATAGATACCAATAGTAACAGCATTTCAAAAGTACTTTATTTATGTAAACAGCATGGGACATACAATGAACATGATAAATATATTTTTTCATTATTAGCAATACTGATTAGATGTTAGGCATGTATCAGATTTCCAACATTGCAACACATTCAAACAATTCCCAGCACATGTTGCCATTCTTGTCATCTAGAGCAGGAATTCCTGCTGGAGTTGTACAAAATGTTAATTAGATAACAGTCAGAGTAGTTTGGTTTAGTTTATTGTCACGCGTACTGAGGTACAGTGAGAAGCTTTTGTCGCTTGCTAACCAGTCAGCGGAAAGACTATACATTATTACAATTGAACCATCCACAGTGTACAGTTGCTGTTGGAATAGTGGTTTAAAAGAGTGGAGAGATTGCGATGCGTGATTGCAATATGTGTACTGAGTGACATTGAAAAGCGTTTATACGAGTAAACTCCACACAGACAGCACCCGAGGTCAAGATTGAAGTCTCTGGCGCTGTGAGGCAGTAGCTCTATCAGCTGCATATATCTATGTGAATTATATGCCTTGGATAGGCATGCGAGCAAGTATGGAAAGGAGGGATGTTGAATATATGCAGGTAAATGGGATTGATTTAATTTGACATAGTGAATGGCTCAAACATTATGTGCCGAAGAGCCCATTTGTGCTGTAGTGTTTTATAATACTTACAGAATTTGGCAGGGATATCAAAAATATGGATCAAATCCAGGCACGTCGAGTTGATACACAGAACAAACATTATATACCTGAATGGCAGAGTTGGTTTGATGGAGTCCGCGCCGACCAGCGATTCCCGCACATTAACACTATCCTATACACACTAGGGATAATTTTACACATACACCAAACCAATTAACCTACATACCTGTATGTCTTTGGAGTGTGGGAGGAAACCCACATGGTCACGGGAAGAATGCACAAACTCCGTACAAACAGCACCCATAGTTAGGATTGAACCCGGGCACTGCAAGCACCCCATTCCAGCACTGCAAGCGTTGTAAGGCAGCAACTCTACTGCTGCGCCACCGTGCCGCACCATATACCTATGTTATCCTACACACCCCACAACAATCTATGCAGACTTTCTCTGGCTTTTTTTTTCAAACTTGAACCTACTTTTCTACATAAAACTTGGTTGACAAAATGATCTTGAACAGAAATCAGAGCATGAATTCACCGCATGTAAATATCTTCGGAACTTGGAGCAGTTAAGTAAAGCAAGGAGGAAGAGTGTCAGGAAACTAAAAGCCAGTCTCTGGTTGAAAGATAGCATAAGTGTGTGTAGTTGCTAAGTTGTGCAAAATAAAGAACACAAATATCCAGAAAAGAGTTGAACTTTTGGTAGAAGGATAAACAGCTGTTGAGACTGCAAAACACAGTGGATATCAGGGATAATCTATGGTCTAAGCTCCATAGCATCAATCAGTAGACAAAATGCTGCAGCCTGGTCACATCAAATTAAAGCAGCAGACATAGAGGACATGGTCATTGATGGGCAAGTGATGCCTAAATAAAACATGCAAAACATACTTCAGCTCAGAGTGCCAAATCTTATATCATTTGTCTTTCCTACAATCACTTGCAGGAAAGTGACAGCATGAAACAAGAAAACATCATGTGATTGAACAGCTCACCTTTCCACAGTTAATGTGCTAGTGATCCTAAAATGAAAGCTATCCAACAATTCAATTTGAAACATTTTGCAAAACTTTTCTGTTTCTGCTGATGACTGTAAAGCGCAGCAGAACATTATTTGCAAAAAAAACCCCAAACACTCAAATGACAACCGTATTTAAAGTGGAACCGTTGGTAAGTCAGAAATTAACATAAACAATTTGTGGGAGAGGATCACAGAAACAGCTGGGATGGGAGAATGTGCAAAGAGCGGCCACCAGCTGGCCTCGCTGACTCAGTGTTTGAGTGAGTGAACCTGCTCAGCGCTTCTACTTCTGCCCCAAGTGGGTGTGGAGAAGGCATGCAGAGGTGCCCTGATCCCACCTGACAGAAGATGCCTATAACCCTGAGACAGCAGGTAAATTCATCCCCATCCATCCCGCCAGTCTCCCTAATGATCGTTTGTATGTAGAGGGTGTCGATAGGTCATGATTCATATACTAGGGAGGAACTGTAAATGAAAGACTTAGAACAAAGTCATAGTACAGGTACAAGTGCACGGTGTTGCATTTTGGGGAGTCAAACCAGGGTAGGATCTCCACAAAGAATGGCAGAGCTCCCGGTAATGTTATCGAGCAGAGGGATCTAGGAGTGCATGTACATAGCTCCTTGACAGTGACGTCACAGGTAGAAAGGGTAGTCAAGCAGGCTTTTGGTACATTGGCATTCATCAGTCAGAGTCTTGAGTAGAGAGGTTAGGATGTTATGTTACAGTTGTAGAAGATGTTGGTGAGGCACATTCGGGGAACTAAATTCAGTTTTGGTCACCGTGCCATAGTAAGGATGTTGTTGAGATGGAAAGAGTACAGAGAAAATGTATGAGAATGTTGATGGGACCTGAGTGCCTGAACTATGTGCGGAAATTGGGCTGGCTAACTGTTTATTCCTTGGAGTGCAGGAGGATGTGGGGTGATCTTATCAGCTCAGAGGGGAAATAGATAGAGTAAATTCACAGAGTCTTTTACCTAGAATATGGGAATCGAGCATTAGGGGACATGGGTTTCAGGTAAAGGGGGTAAGATTTAAAAACAATACTGAGAGGCAATCTTTACACACAGAGGGTGGTGGCTATATGGAATGAGCTGCCAGAGGAAACACTGTAGTTGAGGCAATGTTTAAATAACAACATTTGGACATACACATGGATAGGAAAGGTTAGAGGGATATGGGCCAAATGCAGTCAGGTGGGACTAGCGTAGATGGAGCTTCTTGGTTGGCATAGGCAAGTTGGGCTTGTTTCTATGCAGTTTGACACTAAGGTTCTACAATCATATCAACACAGAAGAAACTTCTGATCTCCTGGGGCGGCACAGTGGCACAGCGGTAGAGTTGCTGCCTGATAGGGCTTGCATCACCGGAGTCCCGGGTTCGATCCTGACTACGGGTGCTGTCTGTACGGAGTTTGTATGTTCTCCCCGTGACCGCGTGGGTTTTCTCCGAGATCTTCGGTTTCCTCCCACACACCAAAGACGTACAGTTATGTAGGTTAATTGGCTTGGTGTAAGTGTAAATTGTCCCTTGTGTGTACAGGATAGTGTTACTGTACAAGGATCGGTACTCGACGTGGACCCGGTGGGCCAAAGAGCCCGTTTCCTCCCTGTATCTTTAAACTAAGCTACTGTACACCAAGGTAACCTATTAATTGGTGCTCAGGGCAATTCTGAGGAAAGAACATTACTACACTAGTCAGACACCAATCTAGCTGTGGATTTTTCCATGGCTTAGATTATGAATTGGCAAAGTATTTGGAGTTTTGGATCATCACTGGATGACTTGCAAAATATGGGAAAATATAACGGGAATAGTTGTTTGCTCCTGCCTGTTAGGGAAACAAGGTAGATGAATTAGTGTATGCTGTGAAAAGATTTCCACTCTAAGACGGTGCCAAGCAATGGGCTGTGGGATAAGGAGCTCTGCTAATGAGCAGGCATGGACATAATGTGCCAAATGACCTCCTATTGTACTGAAAATGTGCTATGATTTCAATATACAATGTCAGTTTTGATTCAGTTACTAACAATCTCATAATGTCCAAAGATATTATATTGAAGACCCACCCAGGAGACAAATGTCTAAATCCAGGCAATATTGAACGAGTGCTGAATGACTGAAGATGCCATTTGAGTGAATCATTAAAGAGACATGTGGCACCTTTTTTTTGAAGAAATGTGGGAGTGGTTATCTCTAACATGCTCCCAGTATTCAGCCTTTATTTAAGCACAAAAACACATTATTTCGACAGTTTTGGCTGGGTGTAAACTGCAGCCACTTCTCTCATATTCAAAAAGTAATTATGCTTCATAAGTACTTCATGCTTTGGAATGAAAAGAATGTAAACCATGCAATATAGATATATTCTTCCTTTTTGTTGCTCGGCTCCAGCACATTCTGCGACGCTCGGTTCAAATATTTTAGTTTACCCTACTGTGATGACTTTGCTGACACGTCCTTTTTAAATCTGTTCACTGATTTTCCTCGATACATGTAGGAATATCTTTTTTTCTCTTTTGTAATATCACAGCTGCCTATCGTTACTGAAATTTAAAAAAAAAAAGGACCAGGCCAATTGTGGAACCTATTACTTCAAAATTTGATTATAGCCTTAAATTACTAATGATCACCCCCAGGGCATTGCGGGTAAGAGAAATAAAAAAAACTCATCCGATGCATAAAGTATATTCAGTGTGCATAATTTAATCAGGTTGCAAACCTCATCATTTAATATAACTTGAATATTTACTCGGCACACTTTTTCTGAAAATACAGTGCTGCCCTAAGACTGCACATGTCTTTTACCTGTGGGTATTAGTCATAGAGGTGTCTGACACAGAAACAGACCCTTCAGCCACCACATCCATGCAGACCTTTTTACCCATTTACTTGCATTAGGACCATATCTTTCCATGCCTTGCCTCGTCAAGGTTCTATTGAAATACCTCTTAAATATAATAGTTGTATCTGATTCCACCATCTCCTCAGCCAACGAGTTTCAGATATCAATCACTCACTGTGTGTGAAACTTACCCAGAAGATTTAGCATTGTTAAAATTAGCTCCAAAGATGCCATGGAGTGCAGCTCCAATCAAGGGGTGGCTTGGGGCTGTTGGCGAAAACGACAGAGAAATGCAAAGCGGGGTGGGAAGGATAGAGGAAGGGAAGCACTACCCTGAGCATGGAGTTGCATGGTCATGGGGAGTTGCAACTACCCCCATCAGCATCAATCATAGGGTCATAAAATGCATCAAGCAAGGGATAATTCTCAATGCTAAAATGATAGCCCAGGAAAGACACTTTAAATCATGCAGAGTTCATTGCATTCTGCATGATGCATTCTTCATTGGACTGTGAATTAATTACCAAAGGGATCATATATCCCAACCTTTCCAATTCTGAAAATAACTAATTTACAAATGCTGTACACATTGATTACATCTTCAAGATGAAAAACATGATATGGAAATGTTTAGTTTACTTTAGAGATACAGCATGGAAACATGCCCTTTGGCCCATCAAAGCCACACAGATCATAGGTTCACACTAGTTTTATGTTATCCCACTTTCTCATCCACTCCATGCATACGAAGGGAAAATTTTAAAGAGGCCAATTAACCTACAAACCCATGCATCTTTGGGATATGGGAGGAATTGGAGCACCCAGAGGAAACCCATGTGGTCACAAAGAACATGTGCAAACTCCACAGAGACAGTACCCGAGGTCAGGATCAAACTTAGGTCTCTAGTGCTGTGCAACTCTACAGGTGCACCGCCATGCCACTGCCCTTTACAATTTCACAATATTGTATCTTATGCGCTACTTTCACTTAAAAAACGTGCAAATTACTTTTTTTCCCCCAAGCCAATTTTTAGGGGTTAATATTTCTTACACCACTTGTTTCTTCTGTATTGCCAATTGTTTTTCCTTTAATATGTGGCATTAATCAAAATGTTGGAAATTTCAGATTAGAATTTTATTTTACAGGTGTTACGATGAATGTATTCAGAGGCCATAGACTATTCCTTATCATAAGGCAACATAAAACCACATACAAATATTTGTATTTCTCAGCAACACAATTTTAACCAGACAACTACAGGTAGTTCTGCGTTAATGTGATAGTTATTATCAAGATACCTTAAGTTATAGAAAACTGGATTATAAAGACAATTGTGTCAATTGGGGAAAACAGATTCAGGGTTAGAGAGTTTCAGGCATTGCAATAATAAGGTTATTTTTCCTTACAGGAATTTCAACAATAAATGTCTTTTCAAGAGCAATAATTTTAACTTTATTACTCCGAGCTAAATATATTACTTTTTAATAGGGTAACACTGCACAAGTGTCAATAGTGACAATAGAACAGGTGTCAATAGAAGGGATTGCTTATCAATTTCAAAGGTCTCCCACATTTAAAGCATTAGTTAAGTTCTGATGACATAATGATGTCTGATTACTGCAGCAAAACAAGATCCACCCCCCCCCACTACATTTCTGTAATACATATATATTACAGAACCATCACAGTCAATGCCTATTCTCTCTCATTTCAGCTAACTAGATAATGAAACTAATATTTATTTTTATAATGACTTTTATATAGAGTGCAATTCTGCAATAGAAACAATATTTTTATATTTTGCCTTCCATTTTTAAATAAAATGCAATCATATTTTAACACTTTATCCTTTTTTCCAATGTGTAACATTATGTCAGCTGAATTTTGGAGTTTCCACATTAGATTCCTAATGAGATAACTCACTTACAATAATTTATTCTCTAATGGATGTGACTATCATTGGCAAGGCCATATTTTATCTCTAAACAAACTTGAAAAGTGCTGGTGAGTCACCTTCTTGAGCAGCTAGTGTCCCTATAGCAAAGATACTCTCTCAATGCTATTAGGAAGGGCTTAGACTTAAAATGACAAAGAGAACACGAGTCAGGAAAGGGTTCAACTTGGATTGCAGGTTTAAAGCAATGATGTAGTCTCAAGAGCAATGAAGATCAATGAACGCATTCATCATGTCCTGGTGCTATTTTGCCGGCAATAGAGGTTACAGGTTTGGGATGCTCCACTAATTAAACCTTGGCAAGCTGCTGCATTTTATATTGTGGACAATGCAACAAACGTGCTTAAATGACGCAGAAAATAAATGTTTAGGTGGTGGACAGGGTACCAATCAAACATACGCTTTGTTGCTTGCCGATGCAATGCAGAAGTCAAAAAAATTCTACAGGTAAAGAGGGCAACCTATTTTGATAGATGCACCTTTCACACCTGAAAGGAGAGTTTGTCTCTCGTATGGGACTCTCTGAATGAAGGCATTCACAAAGTGCAATTACCCTCTTACAACACACAGCCTTACCATAGAATCTCATCACTTTCATCAAATATCATTCTTTTTTCGCCACTTACATCTGACCTAACAAACATAAAACAAATTTTCTTTCTCCGGAGTTTCTTCTGACATTTCTGGCCACTTAATTTTGAGTGGAAACTTGTTGAAACCAGCTGGTGCGTGATGACGGTGATCACAGTATGGGTCAACCTACTCAACGCTTATTTGGCAGATCATTGTGCAGCATTCTATCCCCATGAATAACATTCACTTTGAGCCTTCAATATGATTACAAGCTGCTGCTTCTGTGAGTGACCATTGCCAATTGCGATTCTGAGCAATGTGGTTGAAAATCTTGCCAGACTGCATTTTTGCCATTACACAAATATGGATGTCACTTGAGAGAGAAAAGCAGGGTTGGACAACATGATACATTTGCACCAAGAAGTCCATATCAACTTGCATTAACTTGCACTTTTCGAAACTCACACAAAATCTTGACTTGGATAGGTTGGATGAGTGGGCAAATGCATGGCAGATGCAGTATAATATGGATAAATGTGAGGTTATCCACTTTGGCGGCAAAATTAGGAGGGTAGACTATTATCTGAACGGTGGCCGATTAGGAAAAGGGGAGATGCAATGAGACGTGGGTGTCATGGTGCACCAGTCATTGAAAGTAGGCATGCAGGTGCAGCAGGCTGTGAAGAAAGCGAATGGTATGTTGGCATTCATAGCAAAAGAGTTTGAGTACAAGAGCAGGGAGGTTCTACTGCAGTTGTACAGGGTCTTGGTGAGGCCACACCTGGAGTATTGCGTACAGTTTTGGTCTCCTAATCTGAGGAAAGACATTCTTGCCATAGAGGGAGTACAGAGAAGGTTCACCAGACTGATTCCTGGGATGGCAGGACTTCCATATGAAGAAAGACTGGATAGACTCGGCTTGTACTCACTGGAATTTAGGAGATTGAGGGGGGATCTTATAGAGACTTACAAAATTCTTAAGGGGTTGGACAGGCTAGAACTCCAGAACAAGGGGTCACAGTTTAAGGATAAGGCGGAAGTCTTTTAGGACCGAGATAAGAAGATCATTTTTCACACAGAGAGTGGTGAGTCTGTGGAATTCTCTGCCACAGAAGGTAGTTGAGGCCAGTTAATTGGCTATATTTAAGAGGGAGTTAGATGTGGCCCTTGTGGCTAAAGGGATCAGGGGGTATGGAATGAAGGCAGGTACAGGATACTGAGTTGGATGATCAGCCATGATCATATTGAATGGCGGTGCAGGCTCGAAGGGCCAAATGGCCTACTCCTGCACCTATTTTCTATGATTCTATGATTCTATGAAAATCAATTACAACTGGAGAGGAGGTTTTCATCAAAATTATGCTACTTTATTTGGACATTGTGTTGACGAATTGCTAGGTTTTAAGTGTTCATGGCATGTTTCTCCACAATTCAGCTGGTATATAAATTCTCAAGTAACATTATTGGGCACAATTCATTATGCCTTCCAAAATAATTTCTCAAAAATTGAGTGGCTCAAACCAACAATTAATATTTAGGTAGAAAAAACATGCAGCCTGCCAGAATCTGAAGGTCAGGCCAAGATATTCTGTGATTGTTTGATTATTCCTCAGAGTCCATTTTAGAAGGAATTTTTGAAAGTATTATCATTTTTCTTTCTCGAATGCTGATCAACCCCTTATATTTTCTGTTTTTCTGCCATCATTCCTTTCTGAGCTCCCTATCCTATTTCTTTCCTACTCCTGTGTCCAAAATAATCAAATTATCCCTGGAAACAGCTCACTGTTCTTTCTCTGCCAACTTGATTATTGCTTAAATATGCGAGAAACATGTCGGAGGTAAAAAAAAAAGATAATTTGATGAGTACGGGTGTCAGAGGTTATGGGGAGAAGGCAGGATAATGGCGTTAGGAGGGAGAGATAGATCAGCCATGATTGAATGGCAGAGTAGACATGATGGGTCAAATGGACTAATTCTACTATCACTCATCATCTTATGATTATTATCCTTTATTTGAACTACATTTTTAATCCACAAACAAAAAAGGAATTGAAGTATATCAAACTGAATACAGATCCGTTATGTGGTCGTGTTATAGGTTTTCTGACCCGCTCCCTACTTCACATCCTCCCCCCAGCCCATTCCCCCCAAAATATCTCTGATAGAAGTAGTTTTGTCAGTGCAGACACATATTAGGATGGAATTTGCCCTTGTAAGCACGTAATCAACCTGATTTCACTTCCACATTCTCTGTGATTGGCTGGTTGTGACATCAGTTGAATATTTTCCTGATCCAAATTACTGCAAAGATGGACAGGAAGGATTGACAAAATATCACCTTTGCCTCATTAACTGACCAGGTCATTGATAAGACCCTCAATAATCCTTGTTTTGGGCATCAAATTATTTTTTTCAACTTCTGTTCTTATATTTAGGTGCTTAGCTGCTTGCATGAAATTTTATTTTCTACATCACCTTATTCATACAAAAAGTCAGTACAGTATGCAGTAAGCACATGGCAGAAGGCAGCACAGGTTCCGTTGTGGTTGGGGTCGTTTTTCCGATTGGCAGATGGCGTTGCAGATTAGGGATCCATTTCTGGCAACTGAAAGAATGGTTTGAGATAGTTGTGGGATGGAAATGACGTTTATTTATTTCAGTCGTAGTTGTGGGTGATGAATTTTTAGGAGATGTTGTTTGTTTTAGAATATGTGGGCAGGGGACAGGGTTTATTTTTAGCTGAGGTTGGGTTTGTCAGATACTATTTTGGGCAGTGTGTGCAAAGCATTCATTGATTCTACCCCTAAATGAGATAACTATTTTTAAACTGGTGGGCAAATAGATATGCGGCAGGAAAGCTCAACCTATTTTCCCTCCCGTTTTGTATGCTTACTCCCACTCATGTAGGACTGGAAAAGTGGAAATTAGTTTATAAACAGATATTCAGAGATTGTGGGGGCACAACTGCTTGCAACAGCAAACAACCTTGCTGTGCATCTTAATTTATAATCTCATCAAAAATACAACCATTAACAACTCTTGAAGGAGCCGTATATATGGCTGCCAGACCAGATCAGGACCATCATAAGATCACAAGTGACAGGAGCAGAATTAGGCCATTCAGCCCATCAAGCCTACTCTGCCATTCAATCATGGCTGATCTATCGCTCCGTCCTGATCCCACTCTCAGGGCTACCAACTTTCATGCATTGAGCATGAGAATCACGCATTGAGCGTGAGAATTACGCATTTGCCCAAATTCTCACGTTCTCACGCTGATCACAAATTTCTCACGCTCTGTCGTGAGAAATTCTGTGATCAACGAAAATGTCAAAATTCATCACCTGCATGGGCCACGGATGTTGGAGAGCCGGGCAGAGGGAGAGATGGATGGAAGCAGAAGCAACGGCGGGGACAGTTGCGGACGGGGAGCCGGGGCTGGCGAGTTTTGCCGGGCTGGCTACTCACTCGCTGCAGCCCCGGCCATGGAGCAGCCTCAGTGCAAGGGTCCCAGGCCGTCTGTGGCGTCGGAAGCGTTGCGCCCATACCGTGAGAGTCTGTGCTGAATTCGCCCTGGTGACCGGCATGGACCAGGCTGCGGCTCGGTGCATCCTGGAGGACAACCAGTGGCTGCTGGAAATAAGTACCAAGCACGGGGTAGAAATGGTGGAAGATAGTGGCCTTCAAATGGGGGTGGTTTTAGAAAGCATCCTGCTTGCCTTCTAGATTTTCACTTGCTGTAACTGCAGGAAAAATGTTCCCGATGTTGGGGAAGTCAGAACCAGGGGTCACACAGCTTAAGAATAAGGGGTAGGCCATTTAGGACTGAGATGAGGACAAACTTTCTTCACCCAGAAAGTTGTGAATCTGTGGCATTCTCTGCCACAGAAGGCAGTGGAGGCCAATTCACTGGATGATTTCAAGCGAGAGTTACATTTAGCTCTTGGGGCTAGCAAAATCAAGGGATATGGGGAAAAAACAGGAAAGAGGTACTGATTTTAAATGAACAGCCATGATCATATTGAATGGCAGTGCTGACTCGAAGGGCCGAATGACCTATTCCTGCACCTATTTTCTTTGTTTCTATGCTTGAGTATATGGCAATAAAACTCGACCACTTGATCTTGAAGCATTCATGCATGGTGGAGGGATAATGTAATCATAGAGTATTACAGTGTGAAGACAGGCCCTTCAGTGCAACTTGCCAACACCCGCCAACATGTCCCAGCTACACTTCCTGCTTTTGCTCCATTTCCCTCCAAACCTGTCCTATCCATGTATCAGTCTAACTGTTTCTTAAATGTTGGGATAGTCTCTGCCTCAACTACCTCCTCTGGCAGCTTGTTCCATACACCCACCACCCTTGTGTGGAAAAAGTTACCCCTTAAAAAGTTACCTCTTAAAAATACTTCAAACAAAAAACATTGAAATCATACTTCTACAATGCAGTTAAACATGATTTTAATACATCAAATTTCAAAAAGTCCCTACCGTGGGAGGGGGGACACCCCCCTCCCACTAGTCTGCTACACTCCCTCGCTGGGTAACCCCAAGGCCAGTGATCTGTGATCGTTCAGCCTCCCAACATTCAAAAATGCTCCATGGCCCCTGGTTCAGATGGAGAACACTGCCAGATGTGAGCGGGGAACTGAGGCCAGTTGTCTGTGATGTCTGGTTGTCTGTGATGTCCGGATCCCAATGCTCAGCACTTCGTGTTAGGAGTTGGCTAATGTTATTGATTTGTAATTAGCCTGATTTGTAATTAGTTGACAAAACCTTAATTTATTCATCTGAAATATCCAGAGGGATGGGATAAGTGTAATATTAAAATTCCTTTGACGGGTTGAATAGAAATGTCCCCAATCTCGTTGTTTTATTAATTGGACATGTAGATGAACATCCTCAAGGAGTGTAATCAGATGGAAATGGATTCAGATGCGATGTTTAAGAGCTTGTTGAAAGAAGGGGCATATTTTAAAGGAGTGACAGAGATACTTGCAGGGGAATGTGTGAGGAGGTTAATATTTGTTTTTAGATTTAGCTTGATTCAAAGTTTAATATAGTAATTGGACTGATACTGACAACCAACGACATAATGAATATTATCTATTCCAGAGGTTTTATTTATCTGATGCCATTTCAACTTCACTTGGATTTCAATCACTTCAATGTAAAAGTAATTGGGAATGGAGAGCATTGGAACAAAAATTTGCCCTCGATACCTATTAACTGTAACATAATAATGTATGCATGTTGGTAGGTACAATCAAAACAAAGATCTTTTTATCAATGTTGTGTTATGAATACCACCAAAAATATTATGTACTCTCAAGTGTCACATTTAATAGAATAATATTGCTTAAATATACAGTTATTGGACCTTGCATTTCGGAGAAGGTCCAGCTTAGAGGAAGACAGCAAAATACTGAAAATATTGGGGGTGTAATTGACTTCAGGACAGTTTGTTAGGAATATGAAGGAAATGGTAGCAGAATACTTATACAGCTGAGTGAGTATAATTTTATGGATGAGAAATTGTGTTCAGCCAATTGTTGACTTATTTGATAAAGTAACTAGCATGTTAGATAACAAGGAAGCCAATGGATGTAGCAAATTTTATTATACAAAATTTGGTCTGTGAAATGCCCCATAAAAGATTACCGCATTAGATAAGCACCTATGGACTTGAACATAATAGGTTAAGTCCAGGGGGTCAGATATGGGGCTTTGTATGGGCCAGATATATTGTCAGTGCAGAGGGGCTAGGAGCAACGCTAAGAGTGCAGTTAAAGCTGGGACAATGGGAGTGTTCAGCACTGTGAACTCAAGCAGGTAAGCCGCTATGATCAGGGTAGAATAGGGGGCCAGGCGTAAGGCTGGTCTCAGTGTCAGGAATGAGAGAAGGTATGCAACTGAAGTCAGGGTCAGGAGTAGTACCAGGTGTGCAGCGAGGCCCAGGTTAGTCAACATGGGCCAAGTGTTTGATTATAATCTGATTTAGATTAAACTATGTTGGCATTCATAGCAGAAGGATTTGAGTACAAGAGCAGGGAGGTTCTACTGCAGTTGTACAGGGTCTTGATGAGGCCACACCTGGAGTATTGCGTACAGTTTTGGTCTCCTAATCTGAGGAAAGACATTCTTGCCATAGAGGGAGTACAGAGAAGGTTCACCAGACTGATTCCTGGGATGGCAGGTCTTGCATATGGTGAAAGACTGGATAGACTTGGCTTGTACTCGCTGGAATTTAGAAGATTGAGGGGGGATCTTATAGAGACTTACAAAATTCTTAAGGGGTTGGACAGGCTAGATGCAGGAAGATTGTTCCCGATGTTGGGGAAGTCCAGAACAAGGGGTCACAGTTTAAGGATAAGAGGGAGGTATTTTAGGACCGAGATGAGAAAATCATTTTTCACACAGAGAGTGGTGAATCTGTGGAATTCTCTGCCACAGAATGTAGTTGAGGCCAGTTCATTGGCTATGTTTAAGAGGGAGTTAGATGTGGCCCTTGTGGCTAAAGGGATCAGGGGGTATGGAGAGAAGGCAGGTACAGGATACTGAGTTGGATGATCAGCCATGATCATATTGAATGGCGGTGCAGGCTCGAAGGGCCGAATGGCCTACTCCTGCACCTATTTTCTATGTTTCTATGAATGTACTAAGATCATTCATGTGCTGTACCTATTGATGAGAACCAGGCTCTACTGTGGAATGTAATTAGTAATGTAATTTAGCCTAACCATATTCATAGCTAATCCAATTTAAAGCAAAAATATTGCATTCAAGTGTAAGTTAAAAGACCCCCCCCTCGGTCGCTACGATCCCCCGGACTTGGTCCCTTGCAATTGCTCACTCCCAACTCTCACCCAATGTTGGCAGCCCTGCATTTTCCTGCCTTCTCCCCATAACCTCTGACACCACTGCTAATCAAAAATCTATCTATCTCTCCCCTAAATATATCCACTGACGTGGCCTCCACAGCCTTCTGTGGCAAAGAATTCCACAGATTCACCACTCTCTGACTAAAGAAATTCCTCCTCATCTCCTTCCTAAAAGAACATCCTTTAATTCTGAGGCTATGACCTTTAATCCTAGACTCTCCCACTAGTGGAAACATCCTGCTCACATCCACTCAGTCCAAGCCTTTCACTATTCTAGTGTGATGTGTGACCATTATAATATAACTGCCTTATATCTTCGGTAGGATGGTATACAGTCATGATCACCGTTGAAGCAAATTTCCCAACGTGACTCACTCGTCTGATAATGAAGAGCCTTTGCATGGCCAAAGCATCGCATGTTGAAGTTCCAGACCAAAATGTAGGATTTCCCCCCAAAAATCTGCCACATTGAGTCATCTTCAAGTGTCATGATCTCATAAATTAATATTAAATCTGAGAGATTAGTCGAATGTTGCAAAACAATGTTTGAGAAATATAACTGACATTATATCTCACAGATTATAAACTAAAAACACGATTAATAATTGTTAAGAGTGAAAATACTACCGGTTTTGGTATCACTAATTCTGTCAAGCTTTCCTGGAAAGGTGGGCTTTCTTGATGAATGAATTTGGTTTGACCTGACTGCCTTCCGGGACATAATTGGAGCATACATTTTAGATTTTAATAAACTCTTATAGGGGCAAAATTCAAATATCTTTCACGACAAAAACTCATCACAATAAAGTTATAAATATCGGGCAAAGGGAAAACAGCAACGGTTGTGTTTGTAGACATTCACAGTGGACAAATGGGATTGATTCCACAATACATCAATGCACTGGTGAGTTACAACACGATGGCGATGTGGTAGCAAATTATTTTGTATGACTACAATTGCCACCTTTGGGCTTAATTAGGCAGAGGGTGGCGTGTCATAGAGTTATAGAGTGATACACTGTGAAAACAGGCCTTTAGGCCCAACCTGCCCACACTAGCCAACACAGGTCTCAGCTACACTAGTCCCATCTGCCTGCGCTTGGTCCATATCCCTCCAAACTTGTCCTATCCATGTACTGTCCTATCCATGAGTGTTCACTATATGGCTGAAGAAGAGAATGATACCAGGAATGATTGTGTTAACATATGATGAGTGTTTGACGGCACTGGTGCTGTACTCGCTGGAGTTTAGAAGAATGAGGGGGACCTCATTTAAAATTACTGAAGTGAAAGGCCTGGATAGAGTGGATGTGGAGAGGATGTGTCCACTCGTGGGACAGTCTAGCACCTGAGGCTATAGCCTCAGAAGTAAAAGGCGTACCTTTAGAAAGGAGATGACGAGGAATTTATTTTGTCAGAGGTTGGAGAATCTGTGAAATTCATTGCCACAGAAGGATGTGGAGGCTAAGTCAATGGATATTTTAAGGCAAGGATTGACAGATTCTTTGCTTGCTTTGGGGATAGAGTAGCAAAGTCATCACATAGACTCCTCTCACTTTTAGAATTTGGGTTCTAATTTAGACATAACTAACAACTTGAAGGTGGACAGCCTCTTTGATACCTCCAAGGTTCACATATAAAATGAGTTGCGTGCTCTCATCTCAGTTCTTAGTCTGATTGCATTACACAAAATTTCCATTTCTAGCAACGCTACTCACTCATTCTGATGAGCACAAAGAATTTCTGCAAAACTCCCTTTTTATTATCTCTGTAACATTTTATGAGATAAAATTGAGTAAATTACAGTATATTTCAGTATATTACAGTAAATTCCAGTACATAAAAAAACTTTATCAGAATCATCATACCATCACAGATTGGTTTGGGAACAGCTCCATCCAAGACTGTGAGAAATTGCAGCAAATTGTGGACGCAGCCCAGACCATCACACAAACCAACCTCTCTTCTATTGACTCAATTTATACCTCACGCTGCCTCGGCAAGGCCAGTAGCCAACCTCTTCTTGCCACTCCCATCAGGCAAAAGGTATAGGAGTGTAAAAACACACACCACCAGATTCAGGGACAGTTTCTTCCCAGCAGACAACTAAATAATTGAGAGCAGAAACTTGAGAGCAGTGCTGAACTACTACCTACCTCTTTGGTGACCCTCATACTATCCTTGGTCAGACTTTGCTGGCTTTACCTTGCACTAAACATTATTCCCTTATCATGTATCTATACACTGTAAATAGCTCGATTTAAATCATGTATTGTCTTTCTGCTGACTGGATAGCAT
This sequence comes from Okamejei kenojei, assembly GCA_035221665.1. Lineage (NCBI taxonomy): Eukaryota > Metazoa > Chordata > Chondrichthyes > Rajiformes > Rajidae > Okamejei > Okamejei kenojei. The sequence continues at coordinate 84,424,802 of CM069135.1, forward strand.
ACAACAAAAGCTTTTCACGGTACCTCGGTACATGTGACAATAAACTAAACTGAACTGAGTACAAGTTTTATATTACAAAATTGCTTCATATTGATTAAAACCTCTGATCCAACTGAAGAAAACATGTGATAGTCTGTTTCAAGCTATCATCATTCACGTGGACGGACTACAATTCCAGATATTAATGAATTATCCTTGAGTTCCATCTTTTCCCATTTTCATTAGGTAAGAATTTATTTTTCCTGTGCCTGTTACGGTTGCTTTATTCATAAGCTGCTACACTTGGTACCCTGTTGCTCATACTTCAAAAAGCATGCTTCCAATTGAGAATAAAGATACAGTATTATATATTATCCCTGATGATTGATCAAATATAGTGTCTCTGTGATAAAAATAAAACAAACAGAAAATAGTGGGAAAAGACAGCATTTTAAAGATGTAGGTTCATCACAATGTTCTCATTGATGAACCCGAGTGTAAATTTGTTATAATTTACAATGATTATAGAAGATGTTCTACATGATTCTCATGCCACAAATCCTCAAATAATGGTTTGGTTGATCTGTAAGAATGACAGCTCTTTATTTACTGCAGAAAATGAAAAAAGCATCGAGACCTAAATAAAACAATGTGTATAATTACTCTGCCTCAGTACACAAACAGCCATGCAAGACTCATTGGATTAATTACTAAATATGCCAGTAGATGCTTAGAAGGCGTTTTTTCCTTCTGAACTTTACTGGAAAATAATAGTGAGAAGAGAGTATGAACTTTCTTTTTATAATATCACCAATTATAAATGTATATAAAGTCAGTGCCAGTTCAAACGTCATATGTATATGTCTGAGAGATAGAATAAACATGTACTGGATTGTGGCTAGGAGTGAAGGAGAGAGGGAGAGAACAAATAATTTGCAGTTAATATATTGATAAAATAAATAGTAAGAATAATTCCACAATACAGGACTCCCTAAACAAAACAATTGCTCAAAAGGGGTACAAATCAATCCTACAAAAAATATTACAATTGATCTAAGTTACAGAGTTTAATTATCCCTACAGTTACTGCTACTATGATAAAATCTTCATTAAATGCACCTTCTGATGAAAATGCTCAGAGATACAATCAGTCCAACACATAAAATGACTATATCATGAATGCTTAAACAGAGAGGAAAAAAATCAAGTTATTCATTGGCAGAAGTAAAGCAAAGTATTGGAATGGTCTGTCTCAGTAACACAATTCAAGCTCCCATTTTGTTCTGGGAAGACTTAAATAGGCATGTATCACATGTTTTTCATTATTTGCAGAAAAGCATTGGTATTGTGCATTAAAGGCTCTTTGCCTTCCCAGTTGTTGCCAATAAGCTCTTATACTCACAACTGCAGAGGGTACTCCACCACGCAGCAACTGGAAAACATGTTTAGGTGATGCTTCTGGTCGGGACCCTTCTTCAGACTAATTGTGGTGGGGAATGGGAGAGGAATGTGGAGAAAGCTGGAAGAGAGGAGAGGCAGGACAAAGCATGGCAGGTGATAGGTGGATACAGGTGTGTGGGGTGGGAGGGGGGGGGGGGGGGGTTGATTGGCAGATGTTTGGACAAAGGCCAGAGGTGAAAAGACAAAAGGAGTGAGATAAGGATAGAAGAGGTGAGAATTTCCTTTACACATTGTTCTCAACCAAATGAACCTTGTCCTTCACTGGAGTCATTGTTCCAGGTTTTTTGCTTACTCCAGCTCTAAGCATCCTTACTCATACACTTTCTTTCACATGCCTTTGTCATCTCCATCACACAAGCCTTTGTTCCTTCTGCAACGCTTTTAGCAATCTCCTCATCCATTATCCCACAGATTCCAACAACTATCAGCACTGCATTCATCTTACACTTCCAACCTATTAGCAATACATTCTTTGAGTAATGGTCTGTTATCTTCTATGAACTTCATTGCTCTCTGGTTTACATGGTGAACTTTCTGTCTGTTATCGATTTTTCGGTTCCTGTTCACTATTGAGTAACTGCTGAAGAATAGCCTTAGTCTAGGAAATCAACAAAAGCACTACCAGCCCGCACATCGAGTGATGTCAGTCACAATGACTCAGACTTATTTCCCTTTGTGTTATTATATCCCCCAGCTACTACACAACACGGGCTGAACAAATTAAGCCCTCTGATAAGCCTTCCAATTGAGAATAAAGATACAGTATTATATATTATCCCTGATAATTGATCAAATATAGTGTCTCTGGGATAAAAATAAAACAAATAGAGCATTCTCCCACTTGTTTAAAAATTAAAAAAACTGAAACTTTCCCTTTTTTTGTCTTATTTATTTGGATAAAACTTGATATTATAATGCAGATTTATAATTGGGCTGCTTCATGTGCAATTTGGTCCAATATTTCAATTAAAACCAAAAATCTCTGATTTTCTGTTGTAACAAAAGTCTCTTCACTTATGAATGATGCCATTATGAATGAAGCTTTCTTTTTTCTAACAATTAACGTATTAGAATAATGCCTTTCAGCTAATAATTTAAAAGGTATTATGAAATGTTTTAAAATACATTTTTTGACAACCATACCTTCTGACTCAGAACCAGAAAAGTGGTTCTTTCTTCAAGGGCAAAACTAAAACCTTATTCTCTAGTGAATATCAATCTATCTTTTGTAAATCACTGCCCTTGCTCACTTAAGATTTCCAAAAAAGGCATAATTGTAATGTTGTAAGGCAGCACATTAAATATGATTTGTTATCCACGATTCAATGATAATTCAATATGAATATTTAATTTGTGCTTTAGTAATTTCCACCCATTATATTGTCACCTTAGCAGACCTTTGAATTTGAATGATGGCTCTGGAGAACATAACTCTAAGTCTGGTAATGGTTTAAAGGACACACTGTGGTGTCAATCCAGCTAGAAAAGTCCCACATTTGAGCACCAGCCTGGAATATGTCAATTCATCTTGGCTGCGATGGCTCGAGTGATGCAGGACGACATAGATTTAGCTATTTCAGAATTTCACTGTGCTCCATTGAAGAATAGCCTGGTGGCTTATAGAAATGTTATTTCTTCTCTTTTTTTTGTTAAATATTTTTATTAGACGTACGTACATATTAAAAGAAGAATATACTTGTCACATACATTCTTAATAATATTAATATTAACAATTATGTCTTGTTTGTACTTCTATACATTTTTTTAGTTTTTAACGCAGATAGGAAAAAATAGAGAGAAATAAAGTAAAAATAGAAAATCAAAAAGATGAGTGGAGTGCTAAACAGGTTATCCATCGTTGGAGATATATCCATGATTTGTTATGTATGATTCTTCATCTATTCCTTTATTTAGGCTTCAGTCAGGCTCTCGCACCGAGCATTTTGACCCTTTAAATATTCATAAATGGAGACCATATCCCTCTGAAAAGATCCAACTTGTCCAGTAGGACAAGCCTTAATCTTTCCAGATGAAGTGTCTCCGACATTCCTGTAATCCACATTTTGGTTGTGGGGGATGTAGGACCTTTCCAGAATTTCAATATAAATTTTTTCCCAATTATTAAACTGTAATCAATAAAAATTATTTGATTCGTTGTTATTAATTGATCTGTTTCTAATATTCCCAATATTATTAATTATGAGTCAGGAATCAGATTCGTATTAACAACTTTTGAAATTATCTTAAATATTTCTGTCCAAAATTTAGTAATTTTTATACAATTTGTAAATGAGTGCGTTAAGTTAGCTTCTAAGTGCTGACATTTATCACATATGGCAGATACATTTGAAAAAATACTATGTAATTTTGAATAATGTAATCTATGTAATATTTTAAATTGTATAACAGAGTGTCTAGCAATTAACGAGCAGTGGTGTATATGTTGTAAACTTTCATCCCATACTTCTGGTCTGATTATTTGCCCTAATTCATTTTCCCATGATTCCCTATATATTTCTGCATTGGGACATCGTTTTCCAATAAAATATTATAGATATATGATATCAATTTTTCTGTGTTCGGGTGTTTATTTAGACATTCATCTAACATTTCTGTCTTTCTATTTCTAATTTCCTGTGTGTTTGCTTTTACATAGTCTCTAATTTGTAAATATCTAAAGTAATCTTTTGAATGTAATCCATAAATTTGTTGTAATTCTTGAAATGAAAGGAAGCAGTTTTCCCTGTAGAGATCACCCATCTTATTAATTCCATAGTTTTTCCATTGTAAAAAACCTTTGTCCATCATTGAGGGTTTAAATGTAATGTTATTTGCAATGGTAAGGGCTAGTGGTAAACATTCCAATTTTAATGTTTTCTTTATTTGTTTCCAGATACGTATCCCACTTTCTATTATAGGGTTTTCACTATAGGTTTTCTTACCTAGTTTAATGATGGCGAATAAAATCGAGCGTATTTCAAAAGGCGAACAATCTTATTTTTCCATTTTTAACCAGATTGGTTGTTTATCTGTCTCTACTAACCAAAAAATCATATTTTTAATATTAACTGCCCAGTAATAAAACATAATGTTTGGCAGTGCTAAACCTCCATTTAATTTTGATTTACATAAATGTTTTTTATTTATTCTATGGCTCTTATAATCCCAGATAAAGTTGGTGACTATAGAATCAACCTTCTTAAAAAAAAATTTAGGAAGATATATCGGAATAAATTGGAAGAGATATAGTAATTGCGGGAGAAAAATCATTTTTATTGCATTAATTCTACCTAGCATTGAAATAGGTAATGTTTTCCAATATAAAATATTCTTATTTAATTTATTCAGTAAAAGTGGAAAATTGGATATAAATAAAGAATCAAATCTTTTTGTTACATAAGTTCCAAGATATTTGATTTTTTCGTTTGCTATCTTAAAAGGAAATTGTAATATATGTAAGTTATTTACAATTATTGACATAAGTTCACTTTTATTCCAATTAATACTATATCCTGAAAATAAGCCAAATTCAGTTTAATAAATTTGGAATACTAATTTCTGGCTTTGTAATATAAAGTAATACATCATCCGCATATAAGGAGATCTTATTTTCAGTATCTCTGGTTTCATACCCATATATTTCAGGATGTAATCTCACGCGTTGAGCTAATGGTTCAATTGCAAGTGCAAACAATAGCGGGGATAAAGGACAACCTTGTCTGCAGCCTCGGAATAAATTAAATTTAGTTGATAGCATTTGATTTGTTAGTATTCTGGCTGTTGGATTAGTGTATAATAATTTAACCCATGTAATAAACTTCTCTCCCAACTTAAAAGTTTCCATGACCAAAAACAAGTAAGATCATTCCACCTGGTCAAAGGCTTTCTCCGCATCCAATGATATAATTACTAGGTCTTTATTAATACCTCTTTTCGAATATATAATATTGAATAATCGTCTCAGGTTATATGAGGAATATAGTTTTGGAATAAATCCTGTTTGATCGGGGTGAATTAATTTATTGATAACTGTGCTTAGTCTTTATGCTAATATTTTGGTTAGTATCTTTTGATCAGCATTTAAAAGAGCTATAGCTCTATATGATCCTGGGTTATCCAGATCTTTGTCTATTTTAGGTATAAGTGTTATAATAGATTCATTTAACATTTCTGAAGATTTCTGGTGGGTATAGATGTATTCATAGAGTATCTTCATACGTGGTGCAGTCAGATCATAAAATGTTTTATAAAATTCTGAACCAATACCATCTGGTCCCGGTGTTTTACCATTTTTTAATGATCGGATAGATTCTTCGATTTCTTTTACTGATATTTCAGCATTTAGTAATTTTCTATTTTCTGAATCCAACCCATTTAGATTACATTTTGTTTTAAATGCTTCTATTCCTATCCGGGTTTCTGTCGTTTTGGCTGAATATAATTTTTTATAATATTGCAGAAATCTCTCATTAATATCTTTGGGTTGTACTAATGGTTCGCCATTGTATGATTTAATCCTATGGATTATCTTTTCTCCCTCCATTTTCCGTAATTGACGAGCCAATAAGTTTGGGGGTTTATCTCCGAATTCAAATTGTAATTGTTTAGTGTATTGAGTTTTACAACTTGATCTGAGTATATTTTATTTAATTTATATTTCAGTGCAGCGATTTTGTTATGTTTTGTCATGGATGGATTAGCAGAAATGTTAAATTCTGTCAATCAAATGTGGCCATCTGATTGACAAAAGCAACAAATATGTTAAACGGATTAACTGCAGATGTTAAACATGCTTGAACACAAGTATTGTTCCCAGCGAATTTTACATTGAAGGACTACTACTGAAGTGCAACTGCAAAATCGTCCTGCATAGATCTTAAATATTTTGAACTGCTTTCATCACCACTGATTAAATGGAACAAATATTGGGAATTAATGGTTCAACAAATGATACACCTAATCAACTAATGGGGAGATTACTAGCATAATAACAAAGTCTGAATCAGATGTTGAATTTATCAACTGACAACCTGCCAGAGATTGAAGACCTTCACAGATTCCAACACAGTCCAGTATTTTGTGTAAGCGACAGTTATTCACTCTGAGCTTTAACTATATTTTTGATCGATCATACAGTATTAAGGATAAATACACATGTTCACAATGTTGCACAGAAACACAAACTCATACCTACAGCAAACCATTTCATCACAGGAGTCAGTTAAATCAACGTTGTTCCAGCATTCTGATTGAAACAGAACCAACTTTCACGATGGTACAATCCAACACAATGCTAACTTTGCCCCTACTATAATGGCAAGAACATGGAAACCAAGACTCAGCCGTCTGTGTTTCCAGAAATCCATGACATCTGACCACAGCCCTGCCAATCTTTAAAATTAAATTATTAAATCATTCTGCCTTTGAAATACACAATGATGAATTATCTGTGCTATCTGTTGTCTCACTCAATCAATTGTTTTCCTTCCGGAAAGAGGAAATAATTTGCAAAATAATTTGTGGAGTCAAATTGACACATTTAGTTCATGTCTGCTTCCACTGAAATTCTGTGGAATAGTTATTTCTAGTTCAAGAGCTACTCCAGAGAATCATAGTTTCAGCACAGCAGTGGTAATGGATATATGTTCTCCTATCGTCTGGCTGAAGTTAGTTCATTGCAGTTTTGCGATCAAAAACCACCATTAACTATCAATTCATTACGTTTTTTAATAAATATTATGTGGTAATATCCCCTTCAGCAATACACCCTGGAATAATTATCTTTCAACTGTCTCAGAAGTTTCCTAGTTGTTAACAGAGGCAACAATGATGTCAAAAATCCCTAGGCATAAATTTTACGAAGTTGCACTGAAATATCTTTGCAAAATCAGGGAATCACAAAATTATTGTGCTGAATAATACCAGATTCCATGATTTCCATAAATTAAATCTTCAACATGGCCAATATTTTGAAGTGAGCAAATAACTATTATTCTGGCCATTAACTATCACAAAACTAATGACACGCATTTCTGTGATATTTATAACCTACTGTTTAAGATCGATAATGTTTCTATAAACCCTGTTGCAATTCTATTATTTCTCTAAACCAAAGTGGTGTTAAGGAGTCATGCCTGTAATGGAAAACATCCAACATAATGCTAAACTCCGTTATCACTTTTAGGATTAACAGAAGCTTCAGAAAATAGTATGCTGCTGTTTCTGGATATGGCCTTAAGTTTGAGGAAGATTGGAACAAATCAAGAAGAAAATCAAGATCAGGGCAGAGGCTGAAGATTGGAATATAAGCACAAGGGATGATTCAGACACATATAGATTAGGTTTGAAAATCAAACCAATTTTAATACAAAAAAAAAATTGCAGATACTGCAGATCTGAAATAAAATAAAAACTGCTGATAATGCTTAGCAGGACAGAACATTTCAGATCAAGAGTCATCAACCTGACACAACAATTGTTTTTCTCTCTCAGCAGATACTGTGGTTTTTATTATTCCCCAAGCGTTTCTAATAGCCCTCTTTCAAACATTTACTAGTCAAAGATAGATGCAAAAAGCTGGAGTAACTCAGCGGAACAGGTGGCAGTTCTGGAGAGAAGGAATGGGTGACGTTTCAGGTCGAGACCTTCCTTCAGATTGGTTAGGGAATAAGGGAAACGAGAGATATAGATGGTGATGTGGACAGATAACAATGGTTGAAAGGTCTGCAGAAAAGTAAAGATGTTGAAGTAAACAGGCCATTGGTAGCTGTTTGTAGGGTGAAAATGAGAAGCTATTGCAACTTGGGTGGGGGGGGGAAATAGAGAGAGAGAGAGGGAATGCCGGGGCCACCTGAAGTGAGATAAATCAATATTCATACCGCAGGACAGTACGCAGCCCAAGCGAAATATGAGATGCTGTTCCTCCAATTTGAGTTTAGCCTCACTCTGACAATGGAGGCGACCTAGGACAGAAAGATCTGTGTAGAAATGGGAAGGAGAATTAAAGTGTCCAGCAACTGGGAGATCAGGTTGGTTCAGGCTGGCTGAGTGAAGGTGTTCCGCGAAACGATGGCCCAGTCTGTGCTTGGTTTCGCTGATGTATAGGAGTCCACATTTTGAATAACGGATACAGTAAATGAAGTTGGAGGAGGTGCAAGTGCACCTCTGCCTAACCTGAAAGAACTGTCGGGGTCCCTGGTCAGAGTCGAGAGAGAAGGTATAGCGACAGGTGTTGCATCTTCTGTGGTTACAGAGGAGGGTACCTGGGGAGGGGGTGGTTTGGGTGGGAAGGGGGTGGTTTGGGTGGGAAGGGGGTGGTTTGGGTGGGAAGGGATGATAACCAGGGAGTTGCGGAGGGAACAGTCTCTGTGGAAGGCGGAAAAAGGTGGAGATGGGAAAATGTGGCTAATGGTGGGATCCTGTTGGAGGTGGCTGAAATTTTGGAGGATTATGTGTTGTATGCGATGTCTGATGGAGTGGAAGGTAAGGATTAGGGGGACTCTGTCTCTGTTGCGACTAGGAGGAGGGGAAGCAAGGGCGGAGCTACAGGGTACTGAGGAGGCAAAAGTTAGGGCCTAACCTATGATGGGAGAGGGGAACCTGCATTCCCTCTCGGATGCTCTAGTATGGAACACTTCATACTAGCAGATGTGGCGTAGACGGAGGAATTGGGAGTAGGGGAAAGAGTCTTTGCAGGAAGCAGAGTGGGAAGAAGTGTAGTCAAGATAGTAGTGCGAGTCAGTGGGTTTGTAATAGTCAAATTTGGTTTTCTTCTCCAAACGATAAAATGTTATTACCCTTTACCTACAGTAACTTGCAAAAGTTTTCATACCCCTTGAATTTTTCCACATTTTGTCACGTTACAACCACAAACGTAAATGTATTTTATTGGGATTTTATGTGATAGACCAACACAAAGTGGTGCATAATTGTGAAGTGGAAGGAAAATGATACATGGTTTCCAAAGTTTTTTACAAATAAAAAACTGAAAAGTGTGGCGTGCAAATGTATTCAGCCCCCTTTACTCTGATACCCCTAAATAAATTCCAGTGCAACCAATTGCCTTCAGAAGTCACCTAATTAGTAAATAGAGTCCACTTGTGTGTAATCTATGAGGTTGCTGCACCATTGTGCTGCCCCTGGTCCTGAAATTGGTCCGCATAATTGAGGAACTTTAGTCAGTAATTTATTTTGTCAAAATCAAACAATCCAAAATCATAAAAAAGATTTTCACTTCAACCTGAATTGATTAATTCAATGGTTGCAGATATCTATCGTTAAACTTTCAATCTCCTCTATCTCTATCTCAAATTTATCACTTGGATTTTATACCACAACATTACAAAAACAACTGCACTTCAAAGCCACTTGATTAATTGTGAAGCACCTTGGAAAGCTTCCAGCTTGTAAGAGGTTCTGTATAAATCAGGTTTTATTCATGTACAAGCTTCCGAGTTGAATTTAGTCTTTACTATGTTAGGACAATATAACCAAGTGGTTACCTCAGATGTTGAAGGACTCCAGAACAAGGGGTCACGGTTTAAAGGTAGCCTTTTTAGGACTATGATGAGGACAAACTTTTTCAGCCAGAAAGTTGTGAATCTGTGCAATTCTTTGCCACAGAAGGCAGCGGAGGCCAATTCACTTGATATTTTCAAGAGAGAGTTAGATATAGCTCTTAGGGTTAACGGAATCAAAGGATATGGGAAGAAAGCAGAAACGGGATACTGATTTAGGATGATCAGCCATGATCATATTGAATTGCAATGCTGGCTTGAAGTGCCAAATGGCATACTCCTGCACCGATATTCTGTTTTTATATGCCAGAATCATAAATCTTCAAGATTCAAGAAAGGAGTCAAGACAGACAGTGGTAAGCACAGAGGGGTCTCTATGTTGTTTGTCATAGGGAAAGTTATCACCAGAGTCCTTTTGACTGCCTCTTCCACGTGGCGAATGTGCAGTCTTAATATCATAATATGGATTTGGTTCATTTACCCCAGCGTTTCTCGTGGGGTTCCCCGGAACACTAGGGTTCCGCGAGAAGACGCTAGGGGTTCTGAGAGAAGTAGTGATAAATAGGCTAATCATATGTATTTAGCAACGTCTATTTAGCATATTTAGTGACGTCATATTTAGCGACGTCTATACAGCGCCAGTGTGAAACGGACTTTAGTGGTCAGTGGACAGGAGCTGTAAGTAACGGATTTGTGTTATCATTAAGTGACTCACTCGAGTAGATGTATGCACGGTCTCCATCAGTCCTGTCTGTGCTTCCTGGCGTGCAGGTACAGTCCCTCATTCACCCATGTTATTTAGTAATTTTTACCCATCATTTAGGGATGTTATAAGAATTTTTAAAGTTTAAGTATGTCTATGTTTATTTTTGTTAGTTTATCAAATGTTTATTTATGTATGTTTTTGTTCATGTAGATTGGTTACTCCATTGTGGTGCTTTATTATTAGACACTCCACCTACTACACGGTTCATATTATTGTAACCCAGCTTGTGCTATTAGTCTATTTGCCGCTACACAGCTGAAACAACATGCTGTTGTGTGCTGTAAATGTTCTTTAATAAAATTCTGTTGTACCATGTTTGTGAAAATGACTGGGTCATTTACATGGTGTCAGAAGTGGGAGGTTTTAGGAAAAGTTTGATGTGTTGTTTTCTCTCTCTTTCTCTTTTTTTTGCTTAAACCAGTTATCAGAAAAATATATTATGTTGTCCTTATGAACTTTAAGTTTATGAAAGAGAAAGAGATATATAATAATTTTTATGTAGGGGTTCCCTGAGACATGACATTTATTTCAAGGGTTGCGCAAGGGTAAAAAGGTTGAGAAACGCTGATTTAGATGCACAGTGGCGATATCTTACAGTGTAACAACGCTAAGAAAACTGCTGGGACCAGTTCCAGCCATTATATGCGGCATTCTTCCTCTTCACTAAGCCCCTTGACTTCATTTATCAGGATTGGGCAACATTCTCCACAGACAGTTATCATTGTCTTAAAACTTGCCGCACATGATACTAACAAACAGGTCTACAACAGAGTTAATCTCAGTGAAGATTGTTGTAAAACAAGACACCATTGTGACCCCACATGGTTCTCAGTCTTCTCCACTGCAATGTTGTGCTTTGCCAATGACAAATATTCTGCGGAAGTAGTGCTAATATTCAGAAGTAGCAGGAAACAGTCAAGCCACAGCAATTGCTCTCCAGAACCAAGGTCTGCAATCAATCACAACCTCAAACTACACACCTGAATGCCTCATTTGGCATTTCTTTCCCTATCTGTAGAGGAGTCTGTAGATTCCACAATAGGCTCAAAAGTCAACTTAAAGTGAAAGGAAGTCGTCTGTGGTCACCATGGAATTTGCAAGGAGAAAATAATATAGGCATTTTCCACTTCTGAGACTACACCCTGCCCTATGAGGCAAAAGACTGTGGACGTAAGTCCCTCTTTAGCTACTGAGCACAGAATTTAGCTTGTCAGAACTGAGGAACTACCAAATTATCTACAGTGATATCTTTCAAATGAACTATGCGTTTAAGGTCCCATAATGTCTTCACATGGAGCTATAAAAGGCTACATTGTCTTATTTATGGTAGAGTACACCAGTTCACTCAATGTCAAGATAGTTATTGCTCAAAAAAAACAAAATTAAAATAAACTTTAATCTGATCATTTATCTTGTTGCTGACTGTAGAAGGTGCAAAGAGTGGGTGACATTTTCTTCCTTAATAACAATTGATTTTGATGAGCCATAGGACAGATTGTGACAGTCATGGCCAAGGCAGGGTGCTTCTTCCTTTAAGTTACACTCAGGCCAAAATGTTGCAAGAGGGACAATTGATCCTTACCACTTCTTTAATTTGCTACTCACACAGAATTTGCCGCACTAGGGTGAGCAGATTTTAGAATTTATCCACCATTTGCTGATCAACAAGTGTGATCATATCTGCAATATGATCCCAGCTGTGTAAGTCTCTTCATAAATTTAATTAGCCAGTTGCTTCTGAAAAGGGTTTATTTTAGATAAGAAGCAAAGTAAAGGACTACTTCAATGCTAATGGGCCAAATTTTACTTACATAGAACACCACTGCTGACAACCTTGATATAGATCAACTCACTTTTCAAAGTGCTCACATCAAAATCAATGTGTAATTCAGAGCCCTACTAGAGAAATGATGCTGGTGCATGAAATCCCCATTCCACTGCTGGACTCGTGACTATGTCAAGTGAAGGAACACCAACAACCTGAGCTGAGAAGGCATTTGTCACCCCGCAGTCGGAAAGATGTCCTTAAACTAGATAGAGTGCAGAGACGATTTACAAGATTGTTGTGGGACTTGAGGGCCTGAACTATAGGGAGAGGCTGGGCAGGCTGAGAATTTATTCCTTGAAGGGCAGATGACTGTGGGGTGATCTTATAGAGGTATATAAAATCCTGAGAGGAACTTATAGGATGAATGTACAGCGTTTTTAAGCCAGTGTAGGGGCATCAAGGACTAGAGAACATAGTTTAGTTCAGAGATACATATAGTATATTCAGTATTTCAGTGTAGGAGTAAAGAGGTTCTTCTGCAGTTGTATAGGGCTCTGGTAAGACCACTTCTGGAGAATTGTGTACAGTTTTGGTCTCCTAATTTGAGGAAGGACAACCTTGTGATTGAGGCAGTGCAGCGTAGGTTCACGAGATTGATACCTGGGATGGCGGGACTGTCATATGAGGAAAGATTGAAAAATCTAGGCGTGTTCACTGGCGTTTAGAAGAATGAGGGGGAATCTTATAGAAACATATAAAATTATAAAAGGACTGGACAAGCTAGATGCAGGAAAAATGTTCCCAATGTTGAGCGAGTCCGGAACCAGGGATCACAGTCTTAGAATAAAGGGGAGGCCATTGAGGTGAGGTGAGAAAAAACGTTTTCATCCTGAGAGTTGTGAATTTGTGGAATTCCCTGCCACCGAGGGCAGTGGAGGCCAAATCACTGGATGGATTTAAGAGAGAGTTAGATAGAGGTCTAGGGGCTAGTGGAATCAAGGGATATGGGGAGAAGGTAGGCACAGGTTATTGATAGGGGACGATCAGTCATGATCACAATGAATAGCAGTGTGGCGAAGGGCCGAATGGCCTCCTCCTGCACCTATTTTCTATGTTTTCATAGGTTTAAGGCGAGAGAGGAAAGATTTCCTAGCAATCGGAGAGGCAACCTTTTCACAAGGAGAGTGATGGGTATATGGAATAAACTGCTAGAGCTAGTCGTTGAGGCAGGTACAATACCATTTAAATGACATTTGGACAGGTACATGGATAGGAAAGGTTTAGAGAGATATGGGCCAAATGTTGGAAATCGGGACTCATTTAGATGGGACATCTTGGTTGGTCTGGCGAGTTCAGCCAAAGTCTGTTTCTGTGCTGCATGACTATGACAGGGTTCTTAAAAAAAAAGCCTACTGTTTTTATTCATGCGCTGAATAGAACTCAGCAAAAACTGGCAGATATCAGTGATCGCCATTGGGTGCCAGTTTTGGCCTGATGTACTACAAACTGAGGAATCTATGAAGCAGTATCTAATTCTATGACCTTCTGCCATGTCCTGCTGTTGTAAAGCTTGTATAGTACATCCCTGTACGTCGCTCATTATACATCCAGCTCACAACACTAGCTCTATCATGATAAAAATCCCATCTTTGTTATCAGGCTACATGAATCAAATATAATCCTTCACCTTTTGGCAATTCTATTACTCTGAAGATGTTAAAAGTTGATCTCCAACTAATTTTATTTTGCAGTCTAAAATCAGCATAGTTGAAAAGGTTAGTGGAATACTGACAACAGATTCAAATTTGTTAATAATTCAAGTATAATGTAAGATGACACGTTATTCGATATGCAAAAGAAATATTATGAATAATGCCAGATTAAGGAATATTACTGCATGCAACTCTAGACATTCTTTATGGCTCTGCCTGTTTTGTGAATCGATGACAGAGCCACTTACAATCCAAAATTGTGAAGCGTTGGCAGAAGTCCCATAATGGAAGTTAAAATGATTAGTAACATCCCTAGAGTGGAGAAAACCTAAAATCTAGGTCACCTCACACAATTATTTTCTCCTTTCTGAGGCAACTTTCTTGCTGCATTTTCTTTTCAAATTTCTCATCTCAAGGCCACACAGCTTCCATTCACTGTCATAATACATCTACTGAAAAAAAATCCCATTCATCCACAAAAATATGGCTGCTCTCTGTTACAATTAGAAACCATTCACAAAATCTTGTTCATAGGCAAAGTACAACCGTGCCATTCGAATAACCCAGCCACTAATATATTTAATTACCGCTCCGAATAAAATAAATATTCACATGAAAACTTCTCATTAGAGTGCAACAGAAAGAACTAAGCAATAGTTACTGAAAACTATTGTAACACCATATCGATATTTTTATCATCTCGTGCATTGAAGGTCAGATTTGCTCCTCAATCCACAGCAACAATCCAGAAGATAACAATTTTCCAATGGTCAATTTGTTACACTTTATTACAACAGGAAACAGTAGGGATGAATGGGTCTTTACCTGGCTGGCAAAATGTGATGAGTATGGTGAGTGTGCAGTGAGGGGCCTCAGTTTTTAAATAATTTATAGAAATTACTTCAACGAATGAAGGAAAACTATGGATGCTGAGGACATAAAGCAAGATTGTAAAGTAACACTTATGGAAACTATCAAGGAGGAAATAAGTTAAGTAAATTACCAAAGACCTGACAAAGACGGAGTTATTGCATGGAAATGTAAAATTGGGCACTTTGGCGAGAAACATATAAAATGCATATTATTTAAAAGATGGAAAATTGCAGAGCTCTAACGTGCACTGAGATTTAGATGTGCTAATGCATGATCTTTAGAAGGCTAGTGCATAGATAAACAAGAGTTTAGGAATGGCAAGAAAATACCATTGTTTATTATTATGAAATTGAATACAAATCTTGGGAAGAGTTTCACTTTGTGAAGGTTGCTAAAGTCCCAAACACTGTGCAGAAAAGATACACAAGAGAGTTGCAAGGATGAGGGATTACAGCAGCAAATTTTAAGATGGAGAAGCTGGGATTGTTCTTCTGGGAGCAAAGAAGGCTGAGAGGTGATGTGATTGGCCTGTGAAAGATCATTGCGGTTTTAGATAAGTAAAGGGAAGCTGTTCCATTTCATGAAGCGTTCAAGGCCAGTGGGTGGAGAGAAATGGTGGATGACTGTTGATCCTCTTCCTGCCTCCCTCCGCCCCTACTTTTTCCTCGCAATGTGGTTATGATCTAGAATACAAGGAACTGGGTCATGAGTGAGAATATTTTGCAGAGCTATTGAAAAAGCAGGGAAATGGGACCAAAATAATTATTTTATAAAGAGGCTGTAGCTCTGTGGACCAGACAGCCTCCTTCTACTCTGTTACCAAAGACCGACAGGTAACACTAACGTCTGTGATGATGAAATGCTTTGAGAGGTTGATAATGACATATATCAATTCCTACCTCAGCAAGAACCTGGACCCACAACAATTTGCCTACCACAATAGATCAATGGGGGATGTGATCAACTGGTACCTTCCATGTTCTCTTTGACACATGGAAGGTACCAGGCTCTGTCAGTGGCAAGCAATTACAGTGGCTTGCAAAAGTTTTCATACCCCTTGAACTTTTCCACATTTCGTCACATTACAACCACAAATGTAAATGTATTTCATTGGGATTTTATGTGATAGACCAACACAAAGTGGCGCATAATTGCAAAGTGGAAGGAAAATGATACATGGTTTTCAAAATTTTTTACAAATAAAAAACTGAAAAGTGTGGAGTGCAAAAGTATTCAGCACCCTTTGCTGATACCCCTAAATAAAATCCAGTGCAACCAATTGCCTTCAGAAGTCACCTAATTAGTAAATAGAGTCCACTTGTGTGTAATCTAAACTCAGTATAAATACAGCTGTTCTGTGAAGGCCTCAGAGGTTTGTTAGAGAACATTAGTGAACAAACAGCATCATGAAGCCCAAGGAACACACCAGACAGGTCAGGGATAAAGTTGTGGAGAGGTTTAAAGCAGGGTTAGGTTATAAAAAAAATATCCCAAGCTTTGAACATCTCATGGAGCACTGTTCAATCCATCATCCGAAAATGGAAAGAGTATGGCACAACTGCAAACCTACCAAGACATGGGTGTCCACCTAAACTGACAGGCCGGGCAAGGAGAGCATTGATCAGAGAAGCAGTCAAGAGGCACATGGTAACTCTGCAGGAGCTGCAGAGATCCACAGCTCAGGTGGGAGAATCTGTCCACAGGACAACTATTAGTCGTGCACTCCACAAATCAGGCCTTTATGGAAGAGTGGCAAGAAGAAAGCCATTGTTGAAACAAAGCCATAAGAAGTCCTGTTTGCAGTTTGCCACAAGCCATGTGGAGGACACAGCAAACATGTGGAGGAAAGGTGCTCTGCTCTGATGAGACCAAAATTGAAGTTTTTGGCCTAAATGCAAAACGCTATGTGTGGCGGAAAACTAACACTGCACATCACCCTGAACACACCATACCCACTGTGAAACATGGTGGTGGCAGCATCATGCTGTGGGGATGCTTTTCTTCAGCATGGACAGGGAAGCTGGTCAGAGGTGATGGGAAGATGGATGGAGCCAAATACAGGGCAATCTTGGAAGAAAACCCGTTAGAGTCTGCAAAAGACTTGAGACTGTGGCGGAGATTCACCTTCCAGCTGGACAACGACCTTAAACATACAGCCAGAGATACAATGGAATGGTTTAGATCAAAGCATATTCATGTGTTAGAAAGGCCCAGTCAAAGTCCAGACCTAAATCCAATTGAGAATCTCTGGCAAGACTTGAAAATTGCTGTTCACAGACGCTCTCCATCCAATCTGACTGAGCTTGAGCTATTTTGCAAAGAAGGATGGGCAAAAATTTCAGTCTCTAGATGTGCAAAGCTGGTAGAGACACACCCCAAAAGACTTGCAGCTGTAATTGCAGCGAAAGGTGGTTCTACAAAGTATTGACTCAGGGGGGCAGAATACTTTTGCACGCCACACTTCTCAGTTTTTTATTTGTAATAAAATTTGGAAACCATGTAATATTTTCCTTCCACTTCACAATTAAGCTCTACTTTGTGTTGGTCTATCACATAAAATCCCAATAAAATACATTTACGTTTGTGGTTGTAACGTGACAAAATGTGGAAAAGTTCAAGGGGTATGAAAACTTTTGCAAGCCACTGTACATAGAAACATAGAAATTAGGTGCAGGAGCAGGCCATTTGGCCCTTCGAGCCTGCACCGCCATTCAATATATACATGTAATACATACCTGGATACCTTCCATGATACAGTAAAACGGATATTCTTCTCATGACTGCTCAGAAATCATGACAGTTTGGCATCTGATTCACTAGGAATTATTTCTCACGCTGCCTCAGGGTGCCCCAGTTCCCGCGTTCCCTTTGACTCGCAGGGTTCCAGCTTCCACTCTGACACACTGTAACCCCTTGGTTCCTGCACTCAATCTATGGAGTGACATCCCAAAAAAGAGAATTAAATGCGTGCGAATAAGACCCTGAGTATGTTGGATTAATTAAGATTTTTTTGTGTTCTTTTCATATGTTGTGCTTGCATATCTTGCAGGTGGCTATCAAGTTGGTTATGTGTGACTCACAGAGGGCTTGATTGAGCAGGTCCCAGGCTGACACTGGGATCATGTTCATAAGATATAGGAGCAGAATTAGGCCATTTGCTCTGCCATTTGATCATGGTTGATCCCATCTCTCAACCAAATTCTCCTGCCTTCTCTCCATAAGTTTGACACCCTTGTTCAGAGCAGCATCAATATCTGAGGAAGGGTCTCGACCCGAGACGTCGCCTATCTCCTTCGCTCCTTAGATGCTGCTGAACCCGCTGAGTTTCTCCAGCTTTTTGTGTAACCCTCAAAGCAGGATAGGTCCATTTTAAGGTAGGTACTCTTCTGGTTCTCTAGAAACCCTAACAGACTGCACACCCTCCATTCTACAAAGTAGCCCCACCAGGCCATCCCAACCACTCCTTGCTCGTGACCAATTTACAGGTTGAAATTATACAAGCCACATTTGTTCAAACATACACCAGCCAACTAATTAACATGCATGTAAGTACATTCGGAGTCAAAATCTGAGAAACCGGCACAGATTAACAACTCAGTTTCAACCAGCCCTTTAATTATTTTTTATAGTTGCTCATACAATAAAGTCATAGTCATAGAGTGATACAGTGTGGAAACAAGCCTTTCGGCCCAACTTGCCCACACTGGCCAGCAATGTCCCAGCTACACTAGTCCCACTTGCCAGCGTTTGGTCCATATCCCTCCAAGCCTGTCCTACCCATTTACCTGTCGAACTGTCTCTTAAACGATGAGATAGTCCCAGCCTCAACTACCTCCTCTGGCAGCTTGTTCCATACACCCGCCACCCTTTATGTGAAAAATGTACCCCTTGGATTCCGATTAAATCTTTTCCCCTTCATCTTTAACCTATGTCCTCTGGTCCTTGATTCCCCTTCTCTGGGCAAGTGCATCAAAAAGTTCTCATATATCACTTGAGATCAACCCCTCTTACTGGATCAATGATGAGTTCATTCCTGACATGACATAAGTTAAACTATCTTAACCCTGTGGCTAGAAGCAATGTCAGGAAAAGGTGTGTGTATATTTAAGATTGAGACCTTGCACGACATTATGTAGAATTGTTGTATAATCCCAAAGGAAAGGACAGTCAGAATGGGCCAATCCTTTGACCCAGTTTTATGAGGGCAGGCAGAAACACTGGAACCCCCAGGAAGGTTACCCATCTTCTAAGTGAGAATGGGATAGCTTATAATTTAAGCACAATTAAAAAGTTATAGAACAAAATGTTTTACACAGTTAAATCATTCACCCCCCCCCCCCCCCCATACCATAGTGCCAAATATGGAGCATTTTGTGCACTAACTATTTGGTAAAATTAACTGACAACCACAGAACTGTGCAGTTTACATCTGCTTGGTGCAGAACTACAGTTAAGTAAGGGGAGTGCATGACTCGTCATTAATTGGGATGCTTTGCTAGCTCACTCTGGTTAGGTATTTAATCAATATTTTACTAAAACTAATATAGAATACACAAAAACGTTTACACCACGCCTGCAATGCCAATTTTAATGCTCAAATAGTATTTCTGTTACATTGAAGAGCAAGTTTTGTTTAAAATAAATCAAAATGGATATTTTACATGTACAATATTTTGTTGCAGGAAAATGTCTCTGCCATTCTCAATTCTGGTCATCTTCAGCTGCTTGATTCCCTGAAATAGGATTACTGTAAATGGCAAAATGAGTGAAAACACTGAATTTGCAAGTGATGAAGCATATCACATTGACATATATGAAGGTCTTACCATCAAAACACCGATGCAAATAATGATCAATTTAACTACATGTTGGGCATTTTGTTCATGAGCAAGTTGAAAGAATGAATCACAAACACTAAAGATGGGAAATTCCATATTACTGTGCTTTTCTTCCAGCTCATTATCTCCATATAATCTTAGAATCATAGAAAATAGGTGCAGGAGTAGGCCATTCGGCCCTTCGAGCCTGCACCGCCATTCAATGTGATCATGGCTGATCTGCATCCAATTCAGTATCCTGTACCTGCCTTCTCTCCATACCACCTGATCCCTTTAGCCACAAGGGCCACATCTAACTCCCTCTTAAATATAGCCAATGAACTGGCCTCAACTACCTTCTGTGGCAGAGCAATCCATAGATTCAGCACTCTCTGTGTGAAAAATGAACTTCTCATCTCGGTCCTAAAAGACTTCGCATTTATCCTTAAACTGTGACCCCGTGTTCTGGAGTTCCCCAACATCGGGAACAACCTTCCTGCATCTAGCCTGTCCAACCCCTTAAGAATTTTGTAAGTCTCTATAAGATCCCCCCTCAATCTCCTAAATTCCAGCGGGTACAAGCCGAGTCTATCCAGTCTTTCTTCATATGGAAGTCCTGCCATCCCAGGAATCAGTCTGGTGAATCTTCTGTACTCCCTCTATGTCAAAAATGTCTTTCCTCAGATTAGAAGACGAAAACTGTACGTAATACTCCAGGTGTGGCCTCACCAAGATCCTGTACAACTGCAGTAGAACCTCCCTGCTCTTGTACTCAAATCCTTTTGCTATGAATGCCAACATACCATTCGCTTTCTTCACAGTCTGCTGCACCTGCATACCTACTTTCAATGACTGGTGTACCATGACACCCAGGTCTCATTGCATCTCCTCTTTTCCTAATCGGCCACCATTCTACCCTCCTGTTTTTGCCGCCAAAGTGGATAACCTCACATTTACCCGCATTATACTGCATCTGCCAAGCATTTGCCCACTCACCCAACCTATCCAAGTCAGCTTGCAGCCTCCTAGCATCTTCCTCACAGCTAACACTGCCCCCCAGCTTCGTGTCATCCGCAAACTTAGAGATGTTGCATTCAATTCTCTCATCCAGATCATTGATATATATTGTAAATAGCTGGGGTCCCAGCACTGAGCCTTGCGGTACCCCACTAGACACTGCCTGCCATTCTGAAAATGACCCGTTTACTCCTACTCTTTGCTTCCTATCCGCCAGCCAGTTCTCTATCCACATCAACACTGAACCCAATACCGTGTGCTTTAAGTTTCAATGCTAATCTCTTATGTGGGACCTTGTCGAAAGCCCTCTGAAAGTCCAGATATAACACATCCACAGGTTCTCCCTTATCCACTCTACTAGTTACATCCTCGACAAATTCTACAAGATTCGTCAGACATGATTTACCTTTCAGAAATCCATGCTGACTTTGTCCAATGATTTCACCACTTTCCAAATGTGCTGCTATCCCATCTTTAATAACTGACTCTAGCATTTTCCCCACTACGGATGTTAGACTAACTGGTCTGTAATTCCCCGTTTTCTCTCTCCCTCCCTTTTTTAAAAGTGGGGTTACATTAGCTACCCTCCAATCCTCAGGAACTACTCCAGAATCTAAAGAGTTTTGAAAAATTATCTCCAGTAAATAAAGCATTCAGGTCCCGTGTCTGAGTAAGACAAAAATTCCATCCCAGGTAACAAGTAAACCATGCATTGGGCACGACATTTTTCAAGCCCTCAGAAACCAAAATATGATACCCCATTTCTGTAAAAGTAATAAATGGAAGCACAGACACCAATCTACTCAATATTAATATTAGCATTGTATTATCTATGGGAAATCATTTATGGGAAATTTGATAATTTTTTGTTCTTTCAAAACATCTCTAACAAATATTAATTTTATTCACAACATTATTTTAATGATGTACAAATTTAGAATGCTGAAGTGATGTACAATAATTTTGGCTTAATGATAATGTTTAAAACAATTACTGTCACATATTGCTCAATTATTGGTAAATTAAACAAGCAAACAGCAGGTAAAAAGTAAAACAAGAAGAATTCCATTGGATCCTTCATAACTTTCACAAATGTAAGTATTTTCTAGCCCGATCGTGTCACTATTGGAAAATAGGGGAATAATTTGCTCATTTCTTTCTATTGAAGAAATCTTAGATAAATTATCTCATAACAGAAATTTTAATTCCTTGTCCCCATTTGTAATTTTTAATCTCATTGCACTCACCTTTAGATTCACATTTGCCGACCCACATTCCCTGCCTCTGATGCCACCTATTCTTTCAGCACACTATCACAAGGTACCATAGAAAGATAGAAAATAGGTGCAGGAGTATGCCATTTGGCTCTTCGAGCTAGCACTGCCATTCATTTTCTCTGCGCTCTTTCCTGCTTAATGACATCCTTCCTTTAGCAGGGAAACCAAAAACGTACACAATACTCCAAATGCAGTCTCACTAAATTATAAATGATGGTAACCAAAACTTGTCAAAATAGAGAACAATGAAACGAATCTTAGATGCATTGTTTTTTAAGTGCCATAGAAAAGTTACCATAACGGATAGACATCTTAATCCGTTATGGTAACCTTTGGAATCACAGCTTAAATCTGGCAAAAATCAAGTCAGGGATTGATGATAAAAGTGTTCAAGGAAAATTTAATAAATACAATGGGTATTCATGTAAACTAAAGTTCTGGAGTCAATCAAGAGAGAGTAAAATGCTGGATCAGAAAACTCATTTTATATTCAGTGCATTTACTGTTGTTGAGTGAAATTAATAATGGCTGCATTTTTTTTAAATGTTCATGGAATGTTTGCATTGTTGGCAATGCCAGCAATTATTATTCATCCTTTGCCAGTCTGAAGAAGGGTCTCGACCCGAAACGTCGCCTATCTCCTTCGCTCCTTAGATGCTGCTGCACCCGCTGAGTTTCTCCAGCTTTTTGTGTACCCTCGATTCTCCAGCATCTGCAGTTCCTTCTTTAAAAAATTATTCATCCTTACTTGCTACTGAACTGAGGAAATCATTGAATCATTCTCGTTGCTGGGTCTGGAATCATGAACTGGCCAGACTTGGCAAGGATTTTCTTTCCCAAAGTGAACCAAACAGATGTTTAAGAAAATCTAGTAGCTTCATGATCACCATTACCCAGACTAGCTTTTAATTAATTCCAGATTTTTTTTCAATTACTTGAATTTTAAAATCCTTGGAAGGCATGGAAGGTTTCAAAATAATTTATCTCTGGATCAATTGTCCAGTAACTCGTTTCGAGGACTACACTGGAAGTAAGTGCGTGATAGGCATCATCATTGGTTAGCTATCACAGACCAATGTTTCACAGTGATGGCAATGTGTGAAGATTTTGTTCGACTTCTGATTTATGGATAACATAATTTAACAAAGTTGTAAGGGTAATACTCTCTACCCCTGCCTGTTCTGACTGACTATCATTCTCTTTTCCAATTTCTGCTACTATCCCACTGCCACCTTGTGTCACTGCTGAAAAGATCTCCTTTTGTGAATCCAGTCTCCATAATGCCAAATATCTGTGATCTCTGTGATACAAGCAAAAGGTCTACTGTTCTTGTGGTCACTATATTGCAAATAAAATATTTGCACTTACTGAAAGAGTCCCTTTGTGGTATCCCATGTGATGATAAAAGTAATTTCTGTGGTGCTAGAGTAATGGGCACATGTAATAGATCTTCAGTAGTATCCCCTGCAGGGATCCTTCTGGTGGGAAATTGTAAGTCTCCGTCACAGGGACAAATTGGGAAAGTTGATTTGTTGTGCCTATTTGTGAACTTGGTAACCTGGAGCACACAACATGAAACAAAAAATTGAAGAATTCTACATGATTCCAATAATGCAGATGAAAGGCAGGAGCATTGTATTCACTAAACTCAGAAATAATTAAAAAAAAAAAACAAAACTTGCACTATCAGAGGTTGCTGGGCATTATGAACGACTTAACGGACAAAAAGCACTTCTGAAGCCTGGGAAAAAGGCAGCCAAACTGCATATTTCAAGCTTCCATGCTGCAACGTCACAGCATGCAGCCAGAATCAGTTTTAATAGAATTGGTTAAGGAATAAATAATGGTAATTGAGGGATAAACAGTTTAATGTAGCTGTTTAAAGAAATATGAAATCTAAACTTTCCTAGATAGAATGCGACTAGCAGGGGTCCTAGTCAAATGTCATACTTTAAGTTACAATAACTATAGTCTAGTTTTCAACAAACTCCTCTTCAATTGGTTTGAGATACAATCATTCTGAATGAACTATATATTTTAGGAAAGGCCACGATAAAGTGTTTTTGAAGTGATAATTTATTTACAGATCACAAAAAGCAATACCAAAATTAAATTAACATTCTGTTTGGAATAGCCTTCAGTTCTTAATTCACTACAATCCCTTGCATGCAGCTACAGAACCATATTGTTAATCTAATATAGCTATAATTCCCCAAATTATAGCTATATAAGATCAAAACACAGATCAGCAAATTGATATAAAAGGAACTGCAGATGCTAGTTTATTCCAAAGATAGACACAATATACTGGAGTAACTCAGCTGATCAGGCAGCATCTCTGGAGAAAGAGGATAGGTGACATTTTAGGATGAAAACCTTCAGATTTGTCTTCTTCACAATCCGAAACGTCATCAACCCATTTTCTCCAGAAATGCTGCCTGACCCACTTAGTTACTCCTGCACTTCATGTCTATCTGCAAATTGATAGTACTTTTGTAAAGGATATCCAACTCTGCTTGACTAGTGTAAGAGGATAACTCTCCAGAAAATGATAAGCGAAGTTCTAAGTCAACTATCCAAGCAGTATTATCTTCACAATAACCTCCCCAAGTGTGTTAAGCATTGGAATGCAGGCACATATCCACACTGAGATTAAGTGCAGCTGGATGCAATACAGTACTTGGGGAGGATGGAATGAATTATTGGCACATGGCTAATGTAACGTTCTAATGCATTAGTTCAGTTTAGCTTTGTCTTTTGTCACGTGAACTGGGGTACAGTGAAAAGCTGTTGCTGCATGCTAACCAGTCAGCGATTAATTAAACATAAATTAAAAAATCCCCTCAAGAAGATATCAAAAATTGGCATAATGCAGTGTCATCATTCTGATGAAGAATCCTCAACCTGATGCAACAACTGTTTATTTTCCCATTAATGCTGCTTGATATGCTTAGTGTTTTTATATTTACTACATATTTTCAGCACCTGCAATTTATTTGTTGTTTTCACTGCTATCACTGACCAATACGAATTAAAAGGTGGCTTTGTCATCACTTTGGTTACTGTGTACAATTAACAGCAATATTACAATTAAAATAAATGACAAACATGAGGAAAAATAACTTGCTCGAATGGGTCTCTCACAGTTACTGCTGCACGAAACAAGAGAAGCCACAGTCAGGTGTTGCAGGGAAATAGTGATGTGGCCCTTGCTGATTAAATCTTTGCATGAAATAACATAAAAACCCTACCTTAAAAGCAGGATGAAAGTAAATTAAAAGATGTGTGTAACTGAGCAAAAGACCAGGCATATACAATACTGTATATATCCGTGCACCAAATATTGTGCGTTAATTTCTCCCCAACCTTTGTTTACTTATAGAAACTGGCTGGGGTATTGTCTCTCAGTGTAGTTCAATAAAACAAGAATTTGCATCTCAACAGTTTCAAATAGGAATGAGTTGTTTCAAATTGGGAAAGTATGAAACTGTATGCAAATATATACTATATTTAACTGGTAGAATAATTTTAACATTTAATGACAATAGGTTGTAGACATTAATATACCAAATGCTGACGATTGTACCTTCCATTTAATTTCCTTATCCATTAGCAGATGCACAATGAATATCCAATCAAATATCATTTTTACACAAGCAAAATTGAAATTGTCCTCGATGTTGGATTATCAATGGTATCTGTAGATGGCACTGTGAACAAATTAACTATCTGGTTGTACTAAGACAACTTCTAAAATTTCTGACACGCCCTTCAAGCAATTCTCAAAAATTCTACATTATTTTCTTCAAGAAAACATGTATCGTGATGGCATGAATGGCCAATTCAACAGAACACACATGCAAAAAAAAACCTGCTGGAGGAACTCATCGGGTCAGGCAGCATTTATCCTTTTCCTTACCCAAGTCGTTGTTTGTCCATTTCCCTCGCGAAACATTGCCTGTCCGTTTTCCTGCACAGATGCTGCCTGACCCACTGAGTTCAAGTTCCCACAGTTTGTTTTATGCTTAAGATCCCAGCACCTGCAGTCTCTTGTGTTTCCATAGAATATAAAAGCAATTGGAAAGTGTTTGACTTCAAAGGATAGAAATAAATGAACAATCAGAACATTTTCAGATGTCATTGGCTATATTAAAAAAAATCAAAATTAGAAAGTTAAACAGTGGGAAAAATACCCACATATGAATCACATATTCCAGAAGAAGAATGACAGAAAAGGAAACAGTTTGCCAAGAAAATATTCCAGAAAACCACTTGTCACTCACAATCACTTGGGAATGGATAGCTCATAGATTGTGTCTGTTTCTCGATGTCTATGAAAAACAACAACCCAAAACTACTACAAGACTGAAGAGAAAGCAAAATACCTCAGTGAAACTGCTGAACAATGAAAACCAGTGCACCTGCCTTTCCTAGTGCCCGGGCGGCTTCTGTATCCGGAGTCTGGTGAACAGGCTTCAGTCAGCAAATCTACCTGCTGCTCGTATAGAAAATCTACTCCGTTTTCAATCTTACCTCCTACTTCCTTTCAACACTGACATCCTCTCCTCCAACTGAAACCGATGATAACACCAACCTCCACATCCTGAATAGAGGTATTGTGGTCTGTATCATCCCCTCTGACTGTATAGGTAAGAAAATAAATGGCAATGTGTCTAAATAGCCACCAAAGTAAGTCGAATGATGCATTTTTTTCTAATTTTGAAAGGGATGCAAATGACGGTTGTACAGTCAGCATTTATTTTAATCTCTCTGATTTCCCTTAAGCCACCTACGTGTGTGCTACTGTCATCCTTCTGCTGCAAATTCTCCCATGGTGTTGTTGGGTAGAGAACTCCACATTTTAGACATGCAGTGATACCAAATGGCATTGCAGTTCCACGCTTGGATGGCATGTCACTTGATGTGGAATCTGAAGATGCTAGTTCTCCAATATTCCTGCAGCATGTCACGGCTGGTAGAGGTTCTGGTAGAGGAAGAAGGCTATCACGGTGGTTTTTAAATAATACGTACTGTAGTCAGAGTGTGATGCTAAAACACAGCCACGTGATGGGTGGAGTGTCTATCAAACGGGCTGTTGTAACTTGGATTGAGTTGAGATCGAGGAATCCCAGAGATACCTTTGACCAGGCAAGTTGGTTCTCGTCCAGTCTGAAGAAAAATCCCGACCCGAAACGTTGTTTGTCTGTTTCCACCACAGATGGTTTCTGACCCACTGAGTTACTCCAGCACTTTGTGTTTTGTTCAATATTCCAATATTTGTAGTTCCATGCATCTCCATCTTAATTCACACTGCTGATCTGCACCTTGTAGATGGTTGAATGACCCTGGGAATTCAGGAGGTATGTCACTTGATGTAGGACATGTGGCCTTTGACCTGCCCTTGTACCAGGTATTCACGTTGCTCAGTTAAACTTCTCGCCAATGGTGATTACTTTGATGTTCATTGCAGGGATCTAGCTAGTATCACTGAATTGAGGAATAGGTGATTAAAATCTTGCACAGTCACTGCCTAGTACTTGTCAGCCCAGACCCAAATATTACCTGGGGTCTTGCTGCATGCAAATTTGAGCTGCGTCTTTTTCCGAGGAGTTGATGGTGGTGATAGTGATGATACTTTATTGTCATTTGTACAGTGAAATTCTTTGGTTTTGCGTACAAAGTACACAAAAGAGTCATCACAAAGGCACCGATAAAGTTATAAAAGGTACTCATTCCTTCTTTGTAGCCCCCCACACCAGGTTCCCCTTTGTTCTCGGTGGCCCCCCATGCTGAGTTCCCCCTTGTTCCCCGGGCCCCTCTTTGTTCTTACCGGATGTGGTACAATCGTCAGTGGCTATCACCAATGAAGTAGTTGAAGGCACATGGACCTAGGAAATGGCATTGACGTTTTAGGGCTGAGATAGTTCATCTGCAACAACCACAACCATCTTTTTTTCTGTGCGAGATACAGCTTGAGGCAGTGGAGAAGTTTCTTCTTGATTTCCAATAACTGCAGTTTTACTCAAGCTCCTTGGTGCTATACACGGTCAAATGATGATGTCAAGAAGCATTTACCATCTGCACATCTCTGGAATTTAGCTCTTTACTCAGCTGTAGCCCAAACCAGTAATGTGGTTCTGAAGCCAAATGCTCCTACTCAGTGTAACTAATGCCAAAAATCAGAGGTTGTAGCCCAAATCCAAAATAGATCAAGGCTATTTGTAGATGCAAATGAACACACCATCGTCAAGATGATGCCTTCAAAACAAAACTGAGTGCTAATGTGAAGCCATGGTCAAGCTGTCTACATGCATCAAAAAAGGTGCTGTGCATTTGTTCAATTTGCAGTTCTAAATGGAGGGAGGTAAAAAGTTAGGAATGAGAGCAGTCAAAGGTCATATTTAATAGGAAGTTATTTCTCCTGGTCTACCACAGTACCCACATGCTGCTTAAACACACTACTCCCACTCTCCTAGCAGATTTTTCTTCCCCCAAATCAGTTCTCTTCTTTTTTCAGGCCTTTCAAAAGAGTCTGGAAACTGAAATCTTGACGTGATCCCCGGTATTGCCCAGCAAGGGGGTTCATTGCAGGTCACACGTAAATTAGTCAGAGTATAGGAAGGAGAATGATAATCTGATTGAAGGTGCCAGAACAACAATCTTGGTCTCAACATTAGCAAGACCATGGAGTGGATTGTTGACTCTAGGAAGGATTGGTGTGGATCCATGAACCTGTCTTCATCAATGGGATGGCAATGCAGAGAGTCAATAACTTCAAGTTCCTGGCTTTGCATATCTCTGAAAATTGTCTTGGGGCCAGCACATTGACGCAATTACAAGGAAAGATCATCAATACTTCTGCTTCCTTAGAAGACCAAGGAGATTTGCTATGTCACTGAATACTTAATTGAACTTCAAATGTCTACTTCTACTGGTATATAGCATGTTAACAGGTTACATCACAGCCTGGTTCAGAAACTTGAACATCAAGGAATGAAAGAGGCTGTAGAAAGTGGTAGACACTGCCCAGTACATCATGGGCACTGACCTCACCATCATCAAATTGATCTACGGGGGCACTGCCTCAAAAAAGCAGTAAATATCGTCAAAGTCCACCATCCTGGCCACTACAATCATTACTACAATCAGCATGAAGGTACAGAGCCAAAAAACGGTGACATCCAGATTCAAGAACAGCTTCATCCCAGCGACCATCAGAGTCTATAATCATCATTAACCATAACCCTATCTCAGCAACTATGATCTGTTCTGGACTTTATTTTGATTGCACAATGGATGTTGGTTTTGCATTATTATGGTCTGGTTACCTAACAGTACTTATTGTTAATTTATTGTATTATTAATTATTTTATATTTATTTGTGCATTATTGTATTAATGTGTCTGTAAAGCTGTGGCAAGTAAGAATTTTATTGTTCTGTTGCCGATACATATGACAATTAAACTCTCTTGACAAAGCCTATACTTGATCATGTCTCAAACTAAATAATTTTGCACTGAGACTTTACACCGGTCCTATTTCTGCTGGCATATAGATGCAAACTAGTATTTGTACTAGTACTAGTCATACTGCATTCCTTTGTCCCACAACATCCACCCAATATTTGGAGTAATTCCCCTCACTTTCTGACGAGAAACATTGGAACCTTTTATCAGTTTCTTGTGTGTGAATTTCACTGTCAGTGTTGAGTAGATACCAACTCATCATGAACATCTTTGAACCCCAGTTAGCAGAAATTGCTTCGCCTCCAAAAATCCTAATACATGTGCAATGGATGGCTGAATTATTATCATTTTTATCTTGTCACCTAAAACTTATAAAATATGCATTGGGTGACGGTTTTCCACCCCATGAAGTTGGTTCATGTTATCTCGACTCAGATTCTATTTACTCTTGTATTTGTTCATTCTTGAATCACACCCGATCAAAAATCTAAGTAGTGCCACAGTAACTATATTAAATTTCTTAGCATTCTTTTACTGACAACTGATCATAATTGAGCTCTTTGATCTGTCATGAAGGAGCTTAAATGTAAAATATCACACTACAGCATGATCTTGGAATGTCAACTAATCCCAACATGCTTTAAACAGCATCACTTGCACATCTTTCAATACTGTAATTAAATAAAGCCTTTTAGACTCCAAAATTAAAATCATAAATTACATATATGGAGATGCCACTCATTAACTATCTGCAGTGGCATGAAGGAATGCCTTCCCAGTTCAGTTTACATTCATTCCATCAAATAAATACTGCATGTTGAGCAATATTATTTGATGAAACTGAGACAGCTCCAAAATGACCTGTCTAGAATTAAGCTGGAAAATGCCTGTAAAACACGTGATGCATCATCAGTTTTCATCAAGTTATCTAAAAATGCAAAATATCTTAAAAGACCAGGTCAAATAAATCAAATACTAATGAGCTTGGTAACCTGTCTTGATTCAATGGATATTTTAACCCTTTGACCGTGGTTACTGTGTTGAACTTCCTGCTTCTAACTTCACTGCCATTCCCAATGATCACTCCACATGATCTATGAAACTTGGATATGAAACGTATATATTTCTTTCTCCAAGTCTTTGTAAAATGAAGAAAAAGGCAAAAATAAACCCTTAACATAATTTCATTTTCTATCAATCTGCCATCCCCCTCACCTGCCATCCTAACCATTTTCAGTCCATGACAAACAGTTTCATCCAACCTATCCACTCGTGGTCTTGCCAATTATCTCTGTATAACCTTATCAATTTCCTTATGCTCTGTAGATAATACCCAAAAAGTTTTTAACTTGGCTTCAGTCTCAAATTGTGTTGTTCTCCTCTCCCTACACTCAGTTCCAAAGAAAGCAAAGACTTCTATATGGATTTCTACCCCACAGTTATATTTTTATTTGTAATTGCATTAAAACAAATTAACAATCAACAAGACTTGCATCTTTTTAACACAATTGGTTCAATTGCCTAATCACTAGCTCTAATTGTGAATCACCAGTAGGTCCAAAATGTCCATGAAGTGGACTTCTTTTTCCTCTATTGGAGAAGAGTCCTAAGTCATTCCTGCAAGGTCATGCTAGTCCACCCACAATTCAACCGTTTGAGACATTGTGTTGCAGAGATGGATATGTTTAGCCCACTTATTTTTACTTCGTCATGCAGCTCATGCTTCCTATGGCTCAAACCAGCTCCGATCATTATCCAGCTAGCTGTCGACTTTAAAGAATGATCGTTTCTGCCTAAACAAGTGCCTGTTCCTGCTCTTGCCCACCACTACCTCTTTCTGCAATCTGTTTCACGGAAGGGATCACCTTCCCATTCAATGGCCTGTAAATTTCATCCAGTGTACTAAATCAGTGCCATTTCTCTCCTATAATCCCAAAATCCATTTCCAGTTATCCCCACCGATTCATCGTTTACTGATAATTGATGTGTCCCGAGGAACTCTCCAACCAAAGTAAAAAATCATAAGATTATAAGTGATAGGAGCAGATTTAGGCCATTCGCCCCACTCTGCCATTCAATCAGATTCAAAATTAAAATAAAAAATATTTCCAATTTTCTCACATATCGTCAGTTTCAAACTCCAGCTTCTATTGAACACTATTGCTCAATACCATAGAAACAAAACAGCAGAGACACAAGAGCTGCAGGTGCTGGAATCATGAGCAAAAAATCAGTGCTGAAAGAAACCAGCAGATCATCTGTGGAGGGGGAATAGACAGATGATGTTTTGGGTTAGGACTCAATGAGATTGATGGAATAGGGAGGGGGGCGAATGGAAGCTGGAAATGAAGAGAAGGGCTGCGGCAAAGCCCGTAAGTGATAGGTGAATATGGGTGATTGGCGGAAGGATGGAGATAGTGATAAAGATTAGAGGTGAAAAGGAGACAAATGGATGTCAGATAAGGAAATAAGAGGAGCGGAATGTAAAGGCAGATGGAGAGTTGTGGGTGCAATGGGACAGGGGAAAAAAAGGGTATAAAAGGGTAACAAAACAATAGTTGTAGATACAAGGAACTACAGATGCTAGTTTACAAAAAGGACACAAAGTGCTCGATCACTGGTTGGTGCGGACTGCGTGGGCTGAAGGGTCTAGTTTCCACATTGTATCTCTAAACTGAACTAAACTCACTTATTCGTTGAAAAGGATTAACCTTAACAATTTGTTATATTTTATGATCAATGAAAAGATACATATTTCCATATAAAGCAATAGTGCAAAATATCTTGAATTTAGATAGTTGGAGAGCATGAAGATGTACGGAGCAAAGCAGTGCAAAAGCAACAT
Organism: Okamejei kenojei; assembly: GCA_035221665.1. NCBI lineage: Eukaryota > Metazoa > Chordata > Chondrichthyes > Rajiformes > Rajidae > Okamejei > Okamejei kenojei. Next base: position 84,457,299 of record CM069135.1, read on the forward strand.
TGTATTCTGAATCTTCAGAAGGGTCCCGACTAGAGATGCTGCCTGACCCACTGAGTTATTCCAGCACTTTGTATCTTTCTCAAAGACAGTCGATAGATGAATTTGTTTGGAGGCATTATGGGCAAGGCTGATGACAATATTAAGTGCACCTACTATGCAAAATAGGTCTGCGATTCAAGAAAACAGAAACTGTAATTCTAAATGTGCTGGGTCACTGAATTACATTAATGGTGTATGAGGTAGGCAGAGCTGGGGACTACTTTCTTATGTTACTATTCACTCCAAAAGATGGGTGAAATTACACACTGAATTGCCGTGGCCAAGATCTCTAACTATAGCAATATTCTTGGAAGAAGTGACTTATGTTAACTGCTGACAGATATTAACTATCTGTGTCCAAAGCACTTCATTTCCAATTTTCCTTTAGAATCCCTGGCTACTGCTATTGCAGAACAATAAATCAATAAAATAAAACAAATGCAGGTATGTCACAAAAGAAATACTATTGCACTTGAAATGTTGGCTGTTTTTATTTACACAGGAACATCATGCACAGAAAGTATTTTAACACATTTTAAGTTGGTTACTTCATGACAGAAATGGGCTCAAAAGCCCTTGATTTAGAATTTTCAATGACTCATGAAAAATATTTCCTCACTGTGAAAGCAGTTAAGTATGTGTGAATTACAGAGTCCCCACCCAATACATTGACATTTAAAAGGTATCGCTGCAATATTCATCAAAAATAAGTGCCAGCAGCTCCCAGTAAATCGCTAATGTATCCCATAATCCCAATGCATGTTACTGATCAAAGGGGGCTGAGGGGCACTCAAACACAACCCATCTGTCTGAGAAGGGGGCTCCTCTGGGAGACCCACATGAGATGACCCTGCTTCAAGTCCCATTTTTAATGATTGGACTGCAGTGATATAATTCTCCATGATCTCCATGCCAGCTATAGTAATAAATTGTCAGAAAGACTCTCTGGCTCCCCAACATTTAAATCACAATCCCATGCAAGTCACACGGCATCAGATTAAACATGGGTAAAGAAATGTTGCGTTGATTACTACCCAACCATCCACCCCAGATAAATCAGGAAACCTTGTTGCTAACTGCTTGGCTGAAGTAAAGAGGTTAATAAAATTACAATATGTAAACCAGATGGGGGACTTCAATATCAATCACAAAAAAAAACCTTGGCAACACCATTAGTCAAACAGCAAAGCGGAGATTAATTGCCCCAACGTGTCCATGTTAATTTTGTCACCAAATTCTCTATGAGCTCTGCAGGACACAACAACTGGAGTGGGTTTGGGTGGTGAGGGTCAACACTGGACAACAACCTTATCCCTAATATTCAGGTTATAGATATCTCTGACCATTATAGTAGTATGTAAGAATGTAAAGATAATTTCAATTTCACATTAGGAACCGTCCACAGTGCAGTCTGGGATTACAGTACACTAAATTGAATAAATTGAGAACATCTCCCAAAATTGGGCACCCAGAAGGAACAGTGGGCAGAGCAGTAGAACTGCATTCTGCCACTACTTTTAATCCCTACACATTTCTTTATCAACCTCACTATACGAAACATGAAAAGTACAGCAAGCAAACTCAAAATTCTAACCTCACAAATCTGTTGATTGGCTTTAATCCCAAGTTTAGACTGGCAAAATTAATTCTGATCTTGTTACCTTGCAGAGTTTTAAATCTGGCAAATGTTAGAAATTATATCCCACAAACAATCTTTGTGGTCTACAGCCCAATATTTCATTGGACCGTGCAACCAAGCATTTAAGATGGTAAAACCCACACAATGATTATCTAAGTTTTTCCCCATTGAAAGCAGGGGGGGCGGGGGTCTTGGATTTCTTAATGCAGCCTCTTGTAACTTCAAGACTACCTAAAATACAGACATATTAGCAGGAAGAAAAGTAAAAAAGCAAAGTCAGCAAAAGCCCTCATTCGAAAATAAAAGCAAAATAAGAATTTGAGAGATAACCATCTTGAAATTAAAGGAAAATAAGATGTGGGAAATGTATCTCCATTTATACCAATGGCTGTACATTCATCTAAACTTCCAAAAGTAATTTCCCCTTAAGGTGATAGTGGAATAGAATATGCAGTTACTACCACAGTTTTTCTCAACTGACTAACTTGAATTTCAATACAGATGATTTGCACTCCACATAAATATACCTAGACATTCTTTATAACCCAAGGGACAAAGGTATAAAATTGTTATTACTTTAGAATATGATAGAAGTGACAAATAGAAATAATTTCGGATTATTTACCAGACCTTTGTGCATGATGTGATACGATCTCAACAAAAAAATGTAACAACCTTCAAAACCAGTAAGTTCATGTAAGCTGAAAAAAAGTATTTGAATTTCATTCCAGGTCCTCCACCTATCTTGATTTTACACACTGCACAACCCAGCCCACTTTACCATCATGCAAGAAGTACAGAAGTTTGAAGACACATACTTCCAGATTCAGGGACAGTTTCTTCCCAGCTGTTTTTAGGCAACCGAACTGTCCTCTCACCAGCTAGAGGACAGTCCTGACCTCCCATCTACCCCTTTGGAGACCTTTGAACCATCAGGTCATAAGGAATTAGGCCATTCTGTCTATCAAGTCTACTCTGCCATTCAATCATGGCTGATCTATCTCTCCCTCCTAACCTCATTTTCCTGCCTTCTCCCCATAACCTCTGGCACCTGTACTAATCATCTTTAATCGGACTTTATCTTGCACTAAATGTTGTACCCTTTATATCTGTACACTATGGACGGTTTGATTGTAATCTGTATAGTCTTTTCTTTGACTGGATAGCACGCAACAATAAGCTTCTCAGTGTACCTCAGCACACGTGAAAATAATAAAATAAGCTAAACCAAGATATAAAAAATTGTTTAATAAGAAATTTAAAAGTGTAAGTTTATGGCTCACTTCCAGGAACCATAACAACATGGATAACAGTTGTTAGAAGGATTTAATCAAATGCACACCATGGATTTGTAGAGCATAGATGCAGTTGGCATGCTTTAAGTGTGACTGATTGTGCAATCTTTTACTGTTTGTGCGCAGTTGGGGGTAAATAGAACAAACTCCAGAAAGGGACTTGAATGTCTGGGTGACTTAGCAAAAATACCTTTCTACACTGGGACACTCATTCAAACATTTCCTTTGATGATAAAATACTTAAATCTAAAGTAATAAATGTAAAGAGCCATACAATAAACATCAAACATCAATAACTCAATATAGTCCTACATAGGGTAGCCCAAAAGCAAACAAATGGGCAGTTTACAATATAAAATTCCAATTCCAGTCATAAATCATAAGGTTTTAACTAGTGAAGTAAAAATTATACTTAAGAGGATAATAGGAGTCTCCATTGCTAGTGCTTTACAAAGGGAGCTTCACTCATCTGTTTGCTCATTGTTGTACTAAGCTTAGCCAGTCTGACATATAATGGGACCAAAGATTTAATTTTCCTCTAATGCTTTCACCCACATGAAAGGTGTGAATAATAACACGAATGAAGGGAAAAAACTCATGAATAGCATTTCTATTTAAACTGGCCAGTCTTGAAGACAAATCTACGAGGCAAATAATACAACATTTTAAAAATTACGCAGTGTTGCACTAATCCAGTTGTGGAAAATATATGCTCATTGCCTTCCTTTTACAAATACCAATATTTCAAGTGATGAGGACTGAATGGAGGGCTATGTATTTGGAAGGGGTGAGATTGGAGTGGAGAAGACGATTAATGTCTCAGCGGCAATTGTAAATAAAAAGGTCTAGAGAGCGTAGAAGGCTAGTGGGGGGGGGGGGGGGGTCAGTCCATGAGGAGGGGGAATGTTGGAGACAGGAGAAGGGGTAGTCTGAAGAAGAATCCTGACCCGAAACATCACCAATCCATGTTCTCCAGAGATGCTGCCTGACCCGCTCAGTTACTCCAGCACTTTGCGTCCTCCCAAAATTTCAAGTAATTGATATGGTGAAAAGATCAGATTTCACAATCAGAGAGTCATTCTTTAGACCACAATGGGCATTACTCACCATGGGATCGTATTTTCCTGTTTCTTCTAAAAATGAAACTATCATCAGCTGAACACTTCTGAAATTTTTGATGTGAAAATTATTAATTTTTCTTCATCAGAGTTTTGTAATGTATAACGGAATATATTTCAACTGAATATTTTTAGTTGAATAATTCTTGGCATATAAAATGAATATATTCAAATGGTCATAACATGTTTTTTAAAATAATACAATTTCAATGCAATACAATCTCTGAATTGCAACTTTTAGTCCTTTTATCATCAAAAAGGTTTTGATTAAACATGTTCATATATGAAGTTTAAAAAAAACTGGCATGCATATATCTCTTTTAACATGGAGAAACACCTTATTATACTTTACAGAGGCTAAATCAGACACCTAGTAAAAAAATGAAACACATGCCATGTGAAATGAACATAAAAAGTAAGTTAACAAAAGGCAAAATGTTTTTCAGACATCAGATTCTTCAATAAAGTGATTTAATTTGAATGTTAATACTTAACATTAATAATCCATCATCTTCCTCCAGTGAAATTCAACTGGAAGCAGCTTGTCATTATACATTGTTAGTCCACTGGGCTCTACTGTTGCTGGAGATATTAATGAGATTATGATCCTACCTTCCAGATAAAGATCAAACTAAGTGAAGAGATCTCTAAATTTTCTCCACTCTACCTATTTCAAATAAACTTAAAGTCTATCAACTGCAATTGCTAACATCTTTAGAGCGATTACTGTATTTTAAAATACATCTTATTAGTGAACGGCATTCTTGATAGGAGCAATTGTTCCATATCCAAGTTATCAAAACGAAATATCCAATGTACATATGAATGACCTGGTCTAAATATTGAGCAGAGATGATTTAAGGTGGGTTTAAAATCATTGTCGGCAAAAATACAATAAACAATTCAATTGCCTCTGTGAAACACAACAAAGTACACATTGATCTAAAAACTCCACAGAGATTATCTGGTCTTCATTTGACCCATCCCACCACAACTAGAGCAGTCCTGAACTATTATCTACCTTATTGGAGACCCTCAGACTATATTTGATTAGACTATACTGGCTTTATCTTGCACTAAACGTCATTCACGATATTCACTTTATCATGTATATGTACACTGTGGATGCTTCGATTATAATCGTGTATTGTATTTCTGCTTTTCACTGTGCCTTGGTACATGTGACAATAAACTAAACTAAGAACTAAGATGTGGTGGATGGGAGCATCATGTGTAGATATGTTTCAATATGATGATGATGATTTCTGTTGACAAAAATATACATCCATCCTGCACCAACAAATTAGCTGGAAAAACGTGTACTTTGGCAACAAGCTTCAATTATATGGCAACATTCAATTTAGATTTTCTAGTTGTTCTGCTGGTTAATATGAGCTAGCTTTTATTTAAAACCTACCCAGCTCTATCCACACTCTGCCTCACAACGACTGAGTATCTAGACAAATAATCACCTGAAGGTACAGGATCATTCACAATAAATTTCCTTTATCCAAAGTAATGCAGGTGAACATTTCTTACTTTTCCTGCAGTAACAGATCAATGAAAAGTATCACAATCATTGTTCAAAGACAGTGAAGCTCTCAAAAAGAAAAAAACAATAATGACAATTAAACTAGAGACAATACTGCTTTTTGCTATTTAAGCTAGTGTTTTTCACTGACATTTTCAAAATCAGGATCCGTCATATTTATAACTGTAATTGAGATAGTATTCTTCCATATTTACGCAGAACGGTAATCAAAAGTGTATGCTTAATTGATTTCCAATATGAATTTAAATGGAAAGGCAATACTATTCCTAAAAGCAAACAAATTCAGCTCAAATTAGTAAATAATTCAGCTGCCAATGAAATATTTATCTACTCTATGTCCTTATCAAACTAGACTAGACAATTGCAACCTTTGGCCAGCCTCCCATCCACTTCCTTACATGGCTTAACTCACCAAAAATATATCACATATTCTATACTATACTAGCACTCTTTTCTGGTTGCCAAACATTAGAGCTGACTCACTCAACTTCACTTGCACACCGCTCTCTCCCATCTTGACAGCCAGAATGGGGGGCTACGTGAGGACGCAAAAAGGAGGTACAGGGACAAGATGGAGTCACAGATGGAGCAGCAGGATACCAAACGCCTGTGGCAGGGGCTACAGACTATAACCAACTACCGGAGCATCCCACCCTCATCCGCAAGTGCCGGCACCTCCCTAGCTGATGACCTGAACTCCTTTTACGCTCGGTTCGAGATGGGCAACACCACCCCAGGTCTGCCGACTATCGACAATACCGCCAGCAGGCTGGCTAACAAAGCTGATGGGAGGAAAGAGCACACATTCTCGCTGTCCGAGCACGATGTGAGGAGGGCTCTGGCACGGGTGAACACGAGGAAAGCTGCAGGCCCCAATGGCATCTCGGGGTGAGTACTTAAGTCCTGTGCTATGCAGCTAGCTCCGGTGCTCACTACAATATTCAACCTCTCCCTGGACAAGTCCGTGGTCCCTGCCTGCTTCAAAAAATCCACCATTGTACCTGTACCAAAAGAATGCCTCCCCAGCCTGTCTGAATGATTACCGTCCGGTGGCCCTCACCTCGGTAGTCATGAAATGCTTTGAGAGGCTGGTGAAGAAACACATCTGCACCTTCCTCCCTCGCATCATGGACCCGTTACAATTTGCATACCGTCCGAACAGATCCACGGACGATGCGGTCTCCCAGGTTCTGCACACCGCTCTCTCCCATCTTGACAGCCAGAAGGGGGGCTACATGAGGATGCTGTTCATAGACTTCAGTTCAGCCTTCAACACGATAGTCCCCACCAAACTGGCCGCAAAGCTACAGCATTTAGGGCTCAACACCCCCCTGTGTGCCTGGGTCCTGGACTTTCTCACCGCCAGGCCCTAGGTAGTCAAGATGGGAGGGAATACATCAAAGTCCCTCACCCTGAGCACAGGATCCCCCCCCAGGGTTGCGTCCTCAGCCCCCTATTGTACTCCCTGTACACACATGACCGTGTGGCTAGGTTCAGCTCCAACTCGATAATCAAGTTTGCTGATGACACTGTGGTGGTGGGCCTGACCTCCGATAACGATGAGAAGGCCTACCGGGAGGAGGTAGCTGATCTGGCACTCTGGTGTCAGGACAACAGCCTCCTCTTGAACATAAAAAAAACGAAGGAGCTATTCGTGAACTTTAGGAGGGCACATCATCCGAGGACGTACACACCATTGAGGATAAATGGGGATACTGTGGATAGGGTGAGCTGCTTTAAATGCCTGGGAGTCCACATCTTTGAGGATATGACATGGACATCGCACGCTGCAGCACTCGTGAGTAAGGCAAGGCAGCGCCTTTACCACCTCAGGCAATTGAGGAAATTCAGAGTGTCTCCGAGGATCCTCCAGTGCTTCTACTCTGCGGCTGTGGAAAGCATCTTGTCCGGAAATATCACAATCTGGTTTGGGAATTGCTCTGCCCAGGACAGGAAGGCTCTGCAGAGAGCAGTGCGTTCGGCCGAACGCACTATGGGAACTTCTCTCGCCCCTCTGCAGGAACTATACATCAGGAGGTGCAACTCCAGAGCCAATAAGATAATGGGAGACCCCTTCCACCCCAGCAACGGACTGTTCCAGCTGCTACGGTCAGGCAAACGCCTCCGTTGCCATGCTGTGAGAACAGAGAGGATGAGAAGGAGTTTCTTCCCAGAGGCCATTAGGACTGTAAACTCCTATCTCACCAGGGACTAACTCTACTAACTTACTGTACCACAATATCGCCCACAATATTTAATATGAAAAAGAACATGTGATTCTGTTTGTAGTTTATTGGTTGTTTGTTTGTTTGTTTTTTGCACGAAGTCCGCAGGCACTGCCACTTTTCATTTCACTGCACATCCCATATGTGTATGTGACGAATAAACTTGACTTGACTTGACTTCCAATTTCTGTTTTCACCTTCAGCCATGCAATAATCTGCCCTGCCACTTTAAACTCTGTTCCTCAATAGCATCCTTCACCATGCCACCAGCAACGATGCCTCCAGGAATCTTGGCCTTAGTGATGAAATCCCTTTCACTGCCTCTCTCTTTTTCTAAACGGCACGGTTAATTTGTCTATCAATTCCCATAAATCAGAAATCAAAACCTGTACATTAATTCACACTTATGTCATGTTTTATACATTCTGTCATGGTGACACGAAGAGCTTCACGTGCACTTTCCAGCAACACCCAGTCCCTCTAAAAGTTAGATGCATTAGAGTAAATAATACCTATTAGGCCACATTCATTGTTGTCAATTATAAATAGTGCCTGTAATGTTGCTGATCTGGGACTTAATAGCAGAGTATTAAGACAGTGACACAATAAAATAAATACTACACCCTGCAGACAATATTCCAGCTATATCATTTGCTCTTACCATAAAATTGTTTATAGATTCAGCAGGTTTGTACTATATTTCAAAATGCTCATTGTTTTTATTGGTGAATCATAATGACAGTATAATTATGTTGATACATATGGGCCTGTCTTTATTGCCAACCTGGAATAAACCTGCATAGCCTAAAGCAGAACTAAACTTGACTCAGCAGAAAATGTTGGAGACACCCAGCAGGCAAGGCAGTATCCACAGAAAAAGTAACAAAGTCAACACCTCTCTGGTCTGAAGCCCTTTATAGCACCACAATCAAAATATGGCTATTCCAGGACAGAGCAGTATTGAGTTCTGGCAAAGGATCTCGCATCTGAGGCACTATTTTGGGACTGTGATGATTGGAATGATGGGAAAGCAGGCTCAAAGGACAATTATCTGATCTAACTCATTGGGCTAAGTCTTCCTCTTAAATGCCAGCAGCTCTGCATGTTTTAAGTGCTTAATGGAAAGTTGGGTATCTTTAATGATTTCAGCAGTTCAGCCTTCTATTGCACTTAACTGGTGGTCCCTTAGGTTTCCATACTGCAACAGAAGAATCTTAGTTCACAGGCTTGGAAATCTGCCCACTGAATCTGTGCCAGGTTAATTGCTGAATCACTTGGGTTGCACAGTGGCGCAGCTGGTAGAACTGCTACTTCACGATGCCAGAGACTCAGATTAGATCCTGACCTCAGGAGCTGTCGGTGTGGAGTTTGCATGTTCTCCCTGTCACCACCTGGGATTTCCTCCAAGTGTTCCAGTTTGCTCCAACATCCCAAAGACTTGCAAGTTTGAAGATTAATTGGTCTCTTTAAATTGTCCCTTGTGTTTAGGAAGTGGAGGGGAAATTGGGATAACATAGAACTTGTGTGAATGGGTGATTGATGGTTGATGTGGACTTGGTGGGCTGAAGGGCCTGTATCCATGCTGTATCTCTAAACCAAGCAAAACTAAATCCATTCATGTCATTTGGATCAAATGATTGCTCAAGAACAGCTATTTGAATTTGTTTAAAATATATATTGGGTATTTTTAAGGCGGAGATTGATACTTGATTGGTAAGGGTGTCAAGAGTTATGGGGAGAAGGCAGGAGAATGGGGCTGAGAGGGAAAGACAGATTAGCTATGATTGAATGGCAGAGTAGACTCGATGGGCCGAGTGGCCTACTTCTGCTCCTATGACTGATGAACATAAACTTATAATATAATTTTAAGTGTGTAACTTTTTGAATGTTTGACATTGTCAAAGGTATTCAATTTCAGCGACAACTGTGGCAGGCGGCAATTCTTGACTCGCTTTCTTCTGGGAAAAGTTGGCCACACACTGGGGAAAGCCCTGTGCTCTGTTAGGTTGCACTGATAGTTGGGAGCTAGTCACCAGAGCCAAGCTGGAAGAAACCAGTGTGATCTAGGCCAGGTAACTAATTATATTGGACTAGCAGCTCCACTCATTCAAATTAATTTTCAATTCATTACGTACAAGTACCAGGTACAGATCTGTATCATGTTCTGTGTTTTACAATGAAGCAATTAACCTTGAAATTAATGTTTTTACTAGAGCTGTAACATTCACCAGGATAGTGTGACAATAAAATTATGTCTTGAATGCATGACAACGATTAAACTTCTCAATCGTTTTAGCCATTCTTCGTAAAAGGCAAAGTGAAATAAAAATTGGTCACCGACAAATGAGTGTTTTAACAGATTGGTATAACAGTTCGTAAAATAACAGTCTTACTTTAAATGTAATTCCAATCTACAAAGACGTATAGGTTTGCAGGTTAATTGGCTTTAGTAAAATTGTAAATTGTCCAGAGTATGTGTAGGATAGTGTTAGTGTGTGGGGATCGCTGGTTGGTATAGACTTGGAGGGTTGAAGGGCCGATTTCCATGCTGTATCTCTAAATTAAACAATACAAAACTAAACTAAAGTATAACAGCATAGTGGTGTAGCCTGTAGCTGCTGCCTCACAGCTCCAGTGGCCCATGTTCAATCCTGACCTCTGGGGCTGTCTATGTAGAGTTTGCATGTTCTCCCTGTGACCAAAAGTGTTTGCTCCTGGTGCTCTGGATTTCTTTCATATCACAAAGATGTCCAGGTTGGTAGTTTAACTGGCCATTATAAATTGCCTATGGTTTGTAAGTGAGTGATAAAATCTTGAGGCGTTATTGGGAATTAGTTTCACTAGGTACTGATGGTCAGTGCAGATTCATTGGGCCAAATAACCTGTTTCTGTGCTGGATGACTAATAAATATCACCTGTGCAGAAGAAAAAAGACGTTGAAGAAATCAGGTAAAAATCGAAATTGGGATTTGGGCATGCTTTATTGAGATTGAGATTTTATTAAGCAAAAAATGCAGAATAAACATTCTCCCTACCCCAAAACTGAGCTAAAAATAAATACTGTGAAAACTATTACATGGCACGATTAAAATGTATCACTGCCCTCCCTAAATATCTCCATTTGAAATGTCTCCATTGCATTTTGTGGCTTGTACATTTTCTCCAGATGGTGAACGGTGACAGTAGTTTCTTTGGAGAACAGCTGCCACAGTCACTCAGCATCACTATAAATGCACTATGACTCTCAACGGAATATGCACCATGGGAGGCGCCAAACCCAGCCCAAAAAATGATGGCATTGAAACTGGAAACCTGTGGTATTTACAGGAGCACAAAGGTGAGTTCGAGAGGCAATTTCACACTTCTAAAGTACAGTCCATATAGGAACAAGCCTGCCTTCAGTTCAGAAGCATTCTCTTTCCTCTTACTATGCCTACACAGTTGGGCAGCGGTAGAGATGCTGCCTTTTAGCGCCAGAGACCCAGGTTCAATCCTATGGGTGCTGCCTGTACGGAGTTGTACGCTATACCCGTGCGTTTTCTCCAGTTGCTTCAGTTTCCTCCTACATCCCAAAGACGTGCAGGCTTGTAGGTTAATTGGCTTCTGTAAAAATTATCCCTAGTGTGTAGGATAGAACTAGTGTATGGGGGATCACAGGTCATAAGATCATAAATAATAGGAGCAGAATTAGGCTATTTGACCCATCAAGTCTACTCTGCCATTCAATCAGAGCTGATCTATCTCTCCGTCGTAACCCTATTCCCCTGTCTTCTCACCATGACCCCTGACACCCGGTGCGGAGTGGACCCGGTAGGCCGAAGAGCCTGATTCCACGCTGCCTCACTAAACTAAACATATTTTACCACTTGTGATCAAATAAAACTCTCAGCTCAACATTGTTTCAGTATTGGTACCTTTTGGAATTTAAAATGGATTAACAAGGATGTTGCCTTGATTGGAGGGCATGAGTTATAAGGAGAGATTGGATGAGCTGGGATTGTTTTCCCTCAATAAAAGGAAACTGAACGGTAACCTTATAGAGATTCATAAAATTATGAGATGCACAGATAGACTCGATAGTCATAGTCTCTTTTCCCCGAGGTAGGAAAGTCTAAAACTAAAGAATGTAGTTTAAGGTGTGGTGGAAGAGATTTGAAGGGGATCTGAGGGGCAAGTTATTCATGCAGAGGATGGTGGGTGTATCGAAGAAGCAGCCAGTGGGAGTGGTGGAGCCATGTGGGTACTTGAATACATTTAAAAGATTTAGAGAGATTTGAGACAACCCCAGGCAAATGGGATTAGCTTAGATAGAGCATTTTAGTTGATATGGACGAGTTAGGCCGAACCGCAGTTTCAGTACAGTTTAGCTCTACAAATATATTAATCTAAAAATTAACACTTTAAGAAATCAAAATGTAAATGTTCTCCAGTAGTCCAGATATTACTTTCCAGTCTAATTGTGCTGCAATGTATTTCAGCAATTAAAATACCATAATATTACTGCCAATGCATTGAATATTCTTATACATCATTATTTTAGTGTATATAGTGCATATTGACCATACAACCCTGATTGGACTGATCCAGGATGGGGAGGAATCTGCCTACGGATGGGAAGTGTCACAGCTGGTGTCCAGGTGCCGTAGCAACAACCTAGAGCTCAATGCTCTTAAGACAGTGGAATTGATTGTAGACTTTAGGAGAGCTCCCCCTCCCCTCACCCCACTCACCATCAACAACACCACATCTGTGGAGTCTTTTAAGTTCTTGGGAACCATCATCTCCAAGGACCTTAAGTGGGGGGATACCATCGACTCCATAGTCAAAAAGGCACAACAGAGGATGTACTTCCTACGGCAGCTGAGGAAGCACAAACTGCCACAGGCAATGATGGTTCAATTCTACACAGCCATCGTAGAGTCTGTTCTCACCTTCTCCTTCATGGTCTGGTTTGGCTCGGCCACCAAGCACGACATCTGGAGGCTGCAGCGAATCGTTCGATCAGCAGACAAGGTTATTGGCTGCAACGTTCCCTCCATTGATTAACTGTACACTGCAAGGGCCAGGAAGCGAGCGGGCAAGATCATCTCTGACCCCCCCACCCCCCCGGCCACAAACTCTTTGAATCACTTCCCTCTGGAAGGCGACTCCGGATTGTCAAAGCTGCCGCAGCCAGACATAAAACCAGTTCTTATCCACAAGTAGTTGCTCTACTCAACAGCCAAAAATCTGTAGCCTCCCTTTGATCTGGTATTTTGTTGGTTCACATGCTTGATCAATGGTGTTTTATCATTAATGTTTTATTACTATTAATGTTTAGTGTTTTCTGAGTCATTCGTAACTGTCACTGTATGTCATGTTGTTACTTGTGGGCGAAGCACCAAGAGAGATTCCTTGTATGTGAATACTTGGCCAATAAACTTACTTACTTACTTGTTTACAGATAATAGGCCACACAAATATTTACACCACAATCAAACAAAAGCACTATTTATATGTTAAAGAAGGAACTGCAGATGCTGGAGAATCGAGGGTTACACAAAAAGCTGGAGAAACTCAGCGGGTGCAGCAGCATCTAAAGAGCGAAGGAGATAGGCGACGTTTCGGGAAGAAGGGTCTCGACCCGAAACGTCGCCTATCTCCTTCGCTCTTTAGATGCTGCTGCACCCACTGAGTTTCTCCAGCTTTTTGTGTAACCCACTATTTATATGTATCTGCCAAATCTTATTGAATGCCGGGAAGAGGGCGCAATTATGTTATATTGACACATGTGAAAAGTGTCAATGCAGTGAAAGGTCACATCTGTCTAAAATATCTTTCACTAAAATTGTATTGACCTAACATAACTAGCATTGCAAATGACATGACATCACCAGTGGTACCAACAAAGGGTCTGTAACACAAGTGCATCTTTAAGAAAATATCCCAAAACCCAAACTAGCAACATTGAGCAAATGCTGGCAAATGAGCCTAGATTAGATGAGGCACTTGGTCGACATGGACGAGTTAGGCAGAAGAGCCTGTTTTTGTGCTGTATGACTATGACTATTAAAGTGGACACAAGTGAAACTGTAGTCTTCCAATTCGAAACAAAAGCCACTGGCTCTCCATACCCCCATTGAATGGCACAAAACAGATACATTACCAATTCAACACCAACATCAACTCTAAAAAATTGCAGTAAACAAAAATAATGCATTTGGAATTCTGTTTCAAATACCACCACTAGATTGGTATGTTGCCATATATCCTGCCATGCATAACGGCTACTGATTACACATAACAGCAATCAGTTGTTCATTGAACATTCAGTGAGAAACAAAGATTATATCAGAGTCATTAATCCTTCAGTAAGAAACAAAAAAAAGTGTACAATAGCCATTGGCAACCATACCATTCGTATCTATTGGCAAATTGTAAAAGCACCCTAAACCAATTAAAACAATTGTTAATTTCAAAGTAAAAAGATCCTTGTGCGATTTCTAACGTAACTTCAGATCAGAATCATATTTTATAGGTCATTCAAATCTGTCTTTTATGAAATAAACCTATATATTCATAATTATTCTCAGATATTAATTAATATTTATTTTCCAGCATTTAATGTTAATAATTACACACAATGAAACAGAACTTTAATAATAACAAATCTAACTATATTTTTATTTAAAAAGTGCCAGATTTTATCTTTTGATCGGAGTATCTTTTGACCAGGAGTTTACCAGTTAACAGAACATTCAATTTATTGAGGATAGTGCACTGTCGTGAATTTAAAACATGCATGAAAAAAATAAAACTAAGAATAATGTAAAGATGTAAAATGATGGTTTGCTTTAATTTGTCTGCAGTACTGTAATTGACTTAAGATTACATCATAGGTTATAAATCAAACAGCCAGACTAGCTCTGCAAGCCTTGCCTTTTGTCTACTCCATCTGCAGAGTTTTGTTCTACAATACCCAGAAGGAGAATAAGAGACCTAGATTTAATCTCTGACTTCAATAAATGATTTACAAAAAAATGCAATTGACAGGTTTTTTTTGCTTATTTCGTTATGGGTTACACTATACACTTGGATTGCTTGTGCTACCTTAAGGCATTCTCATATCTCTGCTCACAGTACGCCAAGAACGATGAATGACTAGATTCTCATCTTAACATGGAAATTCATACAGAATGAAATCCATCCCACCACTCAATGTCTAACGCTGATGTCATGCACTAGATTCTCATCTTAACATGGAAATTCATACAGAATGAAATCCATCCCACCACTCAATGTCTAACGCTGATGTCATGCACTAAAGTGAAGCATTTAGACATTGTATTGATTTGAATGATCTCATGCTCTATGCATTTAGTTGAAATTTAATCTTTCAGTTAACCTCAGCTAAGTCAAAAAACTAGGAATTGAATTATCAAATATAACTATTAGACATTTATGCGTTGGTGGCAATTACTTAATAAACATTCTTAAGAACAAGGCGAAACAGCAGCCATCCAAAATTTAAATAAAGTAATCTCACAGTTGTCACATGATCTCACTTTAAAATAAAGCAAAATAAATAAAAGGCAATTACATTATGACCAACGTTTTTATACTGCTTTGCTACCACCAGGAAAATCATGTCAGAAAGGTTTGGGCTACCTCTTCCAAACATTAATGCACCCCACGCCCACTTCTAAAGTGTACCTGATGGGGAGAATTATCCAATGATAAGTTGATAGAGAGCTTGTCCTGAATATGCTCTGCTGGTTTTAGCTCCACAATAGGATAATTTCTGGAGAATTAACATTCACTCAGTCCTTTGGGTATTAAACTTCTCAACATGGATGAGCAACTCTTATTTTTGATAGAATTCACAAAGGTCTCAAGTGTAATTGACCATAAAAAGCACATCCTCAATTGGATCTGGTGCTGGTATTGATTTATTATTGTCATGTATACCGAGGTACTGTGAAAAACTGTGTGTGCTATTCCTTCAAATCACAATCTGCATGAATACAATCTAGTCGTACACACATACAACAGGTGTGCACAGAAAAAAATAGCAGAACACAAAATATAGTGTAACAGTTTTTTAATGTTTTAGCTATAAAGTAAAGATTTAAAAAGTACAATGGCCACAATGAGGGAAATTAGAAGATCAGGACTGCACTCTTTGCTTATGAGAGGACCACTCAGTAGTCTGAAAACAGCAAGGAAGACGCAGTTCCTGGATGAGCTGGGTTAGATTCAGTCTGCTTGAAGAGAAATGCATAGTTCTGGATTACAAATCTTTAGTAGCACAGTCAAGTCAGTGGATAAAACTAGTTGTGTACATTGTTCAGTCTTATCATTCAATTAAAACATAACATATACTCAAATTAAACCTTCTTACAAGTTGAACTCTTGTTACATAATTTATACTACCACAAAACTACAAATAACTATCTGTGAATGTGTTTTCTAGAGTAAAACTCGAATGCATATTTACCATATTTCCCAGCAATGAAGACGCTATTTTTTACCCAAAAATAAGGCACAAAAATTTACCTGCATCTTGGAGGCCAAAGGTTAGGTTGTTAGTCAAGAAAGATAGACTTGGCTATCCCTCGGTACAGCAACATTAAGAGCGATGATGCTGTACTGAGGGATAGCCAAGTCTATCCCTCATTGCTGGCAGCTGATGGGAAGCGGCTGGAAAGTGGGAAGCGGCTGTAAAAGGACAGCGCTGCTGGGGGGGAGAGTTCCTTTTACAGCGTGTGGGGGAGTCTGGCCCGGGTCAGCAC
Organism: Okamejei kenojei; assembly: GCA_035221665.1. Classification (NCBI taxonomy): domain Eukaryota; kingdom Metazoa; phylum Chordata; class Chondrichthyes; order Rajiformes; family Rajidae; genus Okamejei; species Okamejei kenojei. The sequence goes on from CM069135.1 coordinate 84,473,938, forward strand.
GGGCAGGAGCGTTGAGAAGGAAGGGGTCGGGAATCATGCCAACAACTCACTCACTCACCGCTGCTGCGGCGCTCCGGGCGCAGAGCCACCGCATTGTGGCTGGGGAGGGAAGTAGCTCGGGAGGCTGCGAGGTGGCGGTCGGGACCGAACCGCGGAACCGGCCGCCACCTCAGCGCCTTCTTTTGGCCTGCTGACCTCTGGCAGTGCTCTCCGTCTGAACACCTCTCTCCTGCCACTTGCCAGCCTCGCTCATGTCAGCCGCTTCCCCCAAATCCTTAAATTCCGACTGCCGCCGGGAGCAGGACATGGCCTCACTTGCTGTGCTGGGAGACACTGCATGGCATTCATTGCCCGGTCCGTGTCTTTTAAGAGCAAAGATCATGGAGCAGAGCAGGTCAGCGGGCGATGGATAACAGGACAGAGGTGGAGCTTACCCCTGTGATGGCGCGAGTATCCTCAATTGGTCCACCCCCATCCATTTAGTCATTCAGATTGGAGGAGGTCTGGAAGCCTTGGGCAAATTGAATTGTTACTCTCTTTATTTCTGTTTCTTTCTTTATTTATTTTTGAGTGTGATAAATTCTATGACACGCCAGCCTTTTTTTTTAAATTTAGCAACTCAAAATGGGGGTGCGTCTTTGACGCCTTTATTCCCGGGAAATACGGTAATCGGAGAATGGGCAGGTCATGGGAAATCCACAAGGACGGTGATTTGTAGGCAGGAAATCGTCCACAAAAGCAGCTCAAAAAATATTAACATTTTTATTCAAAGTTTATGTTTAAAGATGTTCATAATCTTAAGCAATTTATTTATAAAGTTTGATCTGTTTATTTTAAAATCACATTAGACACACAGTTATTCATGCACTAGACTTGGCACATAATAATGCCCGTCCCGCTTAGGAATCCTGAACGGAAACCTCTGGTGACCTTGTGCCCCACCCAAGGTTTCCATGAGTCGCCAGAGGTTTTGGTCACTCGCCAGAAAAGCCTCGACCGAAGCATGAGCTGCATCTACTGACCAGGATACCGACCACACACACGCCAGGGACAGCAGAGGAGCGCTGTCAGCGTGATGAAGAGGAAGGTAAACGGCTGCCACAGAGCACGGTAAGTCCTTTAGAGAGCGCGGGAGGGAGGGAGAGAAGGGGAAAGAAGGACAGAGAAGAGGATAGAGAAGGGGAGAGTGAAGGGGAGAGAGAAGGGGAGAGAGAAGGGGAGAGAGGGTTAGAGAAGGGGAAAGAAGTGGAGGGAAGGGGAGACAAGGGCGAGACAAGGGCGAGACAAGGGCGAGACAAGGGGGAGACAAGGGGGAGACAAGGGGGAGACAAGGGGGAGACAAGCGTGGAGAAGGGTAGAGAAGGGGAGAGAAGGGGAAGGGAGAAGGAGTAGAGACAGTTTTAAGAAGTTTAATAAAGTTAGCGGGCATTTTACCTTCCGGCGGATCTTCTAGGTCCTGAAAACCAAAGATCCTATAGGATCTTTGCTGAAAACCCCGATGAGCCAATCAAAATGGCCGGTCAGTGAAGGAGATTGCCTTCGACTAGCTGTAAGTAAATAGCAACGCCACTCCACTGGCTTCGACCAAACGGAAACCTATTTTTAGTCAAGGCCCATTTTGATTTTGTTAAAATAATCACAGGAACATAGAAGAAGCCTAGACTACGCGGAAACCACTTTTGACCATTAGGGAGAGTGACCAAAACCTCCGGGAACCACACGGAAACCTTCGGAGGGGTGCAAAGTCTCCAGAGGTTTCAGTTCAGGTTTCCTTGGTGGGACAGGGGCATTAGCTCTGTTTTCACTTTATTGTTAGTATATTTGTGGACCTCCAGATTACAGAGCAGATCAGAAAGTGGACCAGATTGAAATCAAGGATCAATTTTAGGCGATGGATTATAGATTACTTTACAAACAAAAAAAATATTTACTGATTATCAGTTTAGAGAACAATTTAAGCTCCCCTGCCACTATGCAGGAAGCAACAATAAAGGTGTGATCTAATCAGCAGTGAAGTAACAGGAAACTAATAAGAGAAAACAACACACAAAACATCACTGGTCAGAACCAATGTCAGCTTGACTCAGTTGATTGGAAGTATAGTTATTTTAACACAAGATTTTGGACTCAAACCAAACTTTGGGAGCTGAGTGCACAAATATGTTGGCAGTACAGCTTGACATTTCAGGGCACAATGTGGGACACAAGTTCAACGATTGCTTGTAAATATTACCTCTTTAAATATAGCAAATGTAGTTGAAATTGTGGTAAACTGCACCACCCCTTTAACTTTCCCTGCACACCTTCCATGATATTCAGGGAGACTAGTAACTGGGCACATAGCTGCCTGTTGAAGACAGATGCACGGCTACTTAAATTTACAAATTTGAGTCTTGCATGTCACAGAACCCCATCTACAAACCTGAGGGACAAATGGGATGAACATGTCTCATGCACACTCCACCACACAATCATAATCATAATAATCATAATCATACTTTATTAGCCAGGTATGTTTTGCAACATACGAGGAATTTGATTTGCCAGTCATACCAATAAAAAGCAACAGAACACACAAAATGCATTCCTCACTGTGATGGAAGGCGAAAAAAAGTTAAATCTCTCCATTCATTGTCCTCCAGCAGTCGGGGGCCTCTAACCTTGCGTTGACGGGATGATCTTACTCCCATAGCCCGTGTCGGGATGATCAAGCTCCTGCATCGGGGAGGAATCTCAGCTCCCCCGTGCTGGGCGATCTACCCTGGGTCGGGGCTAGTCGAACCTTTTGTGTCGTTGGAGCTTCCCGGCTTGAACTCTACCCGAGACAGCGAGCTCCGCGATGTTGAAATCCGCATGCAGCGGTTGGAATGTCGATCCCCGGCAAGGGATCGGCTCCGATGGCAAGTCATGTCCCCGCGGTGGGGCTCAAAGTCAGTCCCAAGCAAGGCCGCCAGCTCCATGATGTTAGGCCGCAGAGCGACCGGAAATACGATCCGGAAAACAATCACATCTTCGGCAAGGTAAGAGATTGAATAAAAGTTTCTCTCGCCCACACCCCACACAAAACAAACCAGAGAACATTAACACAAACTTTTTAAACACACTAAAAAGTACCAAAAAAAATGAATAGGACAGACTGCCTAATCGACTACCTAGTAGGCAAGGCTGCCATCGAAGTGCCACCCGGTGCAATAATACAATCAATGATCCTTGAAAAGACCATTAGAAACTGCTCTCTAGGAGACCCTCATATCTTTTCATCAGGAGGACTTCTCCTTCGTAAGAATATAATAGTAGTAGAATTAGGCATGCCAGACCTCCAAGACCTTATGATGAATCTTCAGCCTCAGTGCCTTTCTCCAACACTATCACTATACCAAAGATAGACACAACAAACTGGAGTAACTCAGTGGGTCAGGCAGCATCTTTGGAGAAAAGGAATAGGTAACGTTTCAGGTCGAGTCCCTTCCTATCATAATGCACCTAGGTTCACATAATTTCCAGAAAACCATTGACCTGAAATTGAATGAACACAATGAACGAGCCTCCACAGAGGTAAAGAATTCCAAGTTCCACCATTCGTAATGGTGACATTTCTTCAGTTCCAGAGCCTTCATGGAATATCCATTTTTTTCCAGACCAACAGAGGTCACGTGATAATGAAACAGCAGGACACCCATAATAATGGTACACCCCTAATTTCCTGCTAATAACATTCCTCACGTGTCTCTAAAGCACTATGGAATTCCAGAAAGTTAAAAAATATGTATATAAAACGTAAAGTGAATGTGAATGGAATGAATTGCCGACCCATCCCCGGCACCCACCATCTCCCCGGCCATTTAGAGTCCTGGCTTCTGACTCCACTCCTGACTCACAAGGTGCTCCATCAAGCTCCTCTCACCCGCTGTTGTATCTTGCTGTCGGTGGTAGGTTTATCTCGTCCCCGCTCGACCACCACCGCCTGCTTCTTCCATCGCTCTGTCCAGTTGGCTTCTTCTCCTTCCCCCACCCCTTCCCACACTGCCACCTCCTCCATCCCTGGAGTCGCCGACAAACTCCACCTTGGAAGCGACAGCAGGTGAGAGGGTGACCGCGTTCAGTGTAAAAGTGAAACAACACCAAGTGCTGGAGTAACTCAGCCGACTGAATCAGTCTGAGGAAGGTTCCCCAAGTCACATATCCATGATCTCCAGAGATCCTGACCCACTGAATTACTCCAGCACTTTGTTTCCCTGTTGTTTATTAACCATCATCAGCAGTCATCGGCAATAATGGACACCACTCCCCCCGCTATAGTCCATTATAACTAGGGCTTATAGTAAACGGACCATAGTGGGGGGAGTGGTGTGCGTTATTGCTGATGACTGCAGATGATGGTTAAGACACAAAATAGGTATGTTACAAAACTTACCTTCAGCGGCATTGCAGTTCTGTCACTGCCCGTGTGCGCGACTTTGGCGCCTTTGAGAGGGGGGCGGGTTTAAAATGCCGTTTTCTCCAGCCTGTTCAAATCGATCTTTGTCAGGCTGTTTAGTTGCTGAAGAAAAATCGCTCCAACATGTTATCTGAAGTTTTTTTTTAAAACTTCGCTGGAATTTAATAGCATGAGTAAATTAAAAAGCGTCTTCTAAAGCCGTCACCGCCAACAACGGGACGGATTTCACGTATGGGACAAAGCAAGGTACGCCGTTTATTTTTACGTATAAACGTGCTTCTTAGGATGCCTTTAATCAAAATTTCACGTTGCGCAAAGGTGATTTAGGCACCAATCAAACCGGCAGTATTTTTCCTGCAGATATGGGGTTTAATTTCACCGTAAATGCTACGTTCCAAACGATCGCGTTCCACAAAATCCCACTCGCAAGATGATTTAAATGGCCATTAATTTGCTGGAATTAAACACTAAATTCCTTCCATTTGGCCTATAAATTAATGTCAATGAGATTTAAAAATCATGTTATATTGTGAATTCTTGTGTGAATGTTATTTGGACACTTAGGCTATTAAAAGCTTTTTTTAATTGCCCTTTTCTTAAATAGCTGGGGAAATGGATAGATGTTTAGATCTACTGTAATATGCTTTAAGTTTTGTAATTAGTACAATTAGATTCGTAACTAAATCCACTGACTTTGTCCAATGATTTCACCACTTTATCTTTAATAACTTCTAGCAGTTTCACTACCATGTTAATAACTGGTCTGATTCCCCGTTTTCTCTCTCCCTCCCTTCAGGGGTTACATTTGCTACCCGCCAATACTCCAGAATCTAAAGGTTTTGAAAGATTATCACTAATGCATCCACTTCTGAGCTACTTCTTAAGTACTCTGGGATGCAGCCTATCTGGCCCTGGGGATTTATGAAAACCTGATTTCACTCAATTCCTCCTTTCAGTCCCCTGCTATTTCAGGCAGATTATTTATGTCTTCCTTAGTGAAGACGGAACCAAAGTAGTTATTCAATTGGTCCGCCATATCCTTGTTCCCCATGATCAACTCATGACTGCAAGGGACCTACATTTGTGCAGTCAGTTTTTTGTTTGCCAGTTTTCTTTCATAATCTATTTATTCCATTAAGTCAATGGAAAACCAATAGGGAACAAGATGCTAATTTCAGAGTATGAAAATGGCCATAACTTTTTTAATACTGAAGATATGAAAGTGAATTAGGTGTCAAATCAAACTTCTTTTTATGCTTTATCTGATGGGATAAATTGCAGACTTGATTTTTAAAATCTCAAAATGTTGTAACACAATGTTGCTACACAAAAGGACACAAAGTGTTGGAGTAACTTAGTTGGAGAACATGGACATATGTCATGGGGACATTTCCTCAGACTCATTCAGCCGGATGAATTACTTCAGCAATTTATGCTGTTTCACTTTAAAACAAGGCGCGGTCACCATGAGGCTCCCTCCCCTCTCACCTGCTGTCACCCCCTAGTGTGGAGTAGGTCGGCCGCTCCAGGCGTGGAGGCGGTGGCAGTGTGGGAGGGGTGGGGGGAGGGGGAGGAAGGAGAAAAGGCCAACTGGACAGAGCAGTGGGGGAAGTAGGCAGTGGTGATAGAGCGGGTGATGGGAAACAGCAGCGGGTGAGAGGGGCTCACTGGAGCACCTTGTGAGTTGGGACAGAAGCTGGGGCTCTAAACGTCCGGGGAGACGATGGGAGCTGGGGATGGGTCGGTAGGTAATTCTATTCACTTTCAGTTTACAATGCCATCTGTGGGTGCTCAGGAAATTTCAAATGAGCTCTCATAATTTTGTCCGGATTATCGGGGGAAGAGACCATCAGTTGCCGGAAAATCGGTGATCAATCTATACATCCTTTCTTTGGCAAGGAGACCAAAACTGTATATAATATTCCAGATGTAGTTCACCAATTCCCTAGAAAATTGCAATAGGATTTCCTTGCTCTTGTATTCAAACCCTTTCCTAATATATACTAACCTGCCATTTGCCCTCCTAATCACTCACTTCACCTGCACATTGGCCTTTAGCTGCTTCTCTTTGAACATCATCCTATCTCTGATTATATAACAAAGACTCTGCTGTTCACAGATATTGTGTCAAAGTGGACAATCTCATATTTTTTCCACACTGTGTTTTACCTGCCATGCATTTGCCCCTCACATGAATAATAGAAGCCTCTTTATATCCTTCTCCATACTCAAAATCCTTCCTAGCCTGGTATTGTCAATAAAATTGTTGATATAGATTCTGAGCTGCACTGATCCCTCATAACCTTAATAGTCATAACCTGTAAGCCTTGGAAAGACCTATCTTTTCTGTCAGGCAATCTCTTCTGTTTCTGAGTCCATCATATAACTGATCCATTGCTTGATTGTTCCATATCTATGCTACGATTATCGAGCCTGCTTAGCTTACAACCTGGGCCGTTGCCCATCCTCCTTGTAGAAAATACATAACCTACATTTCATGTTGATGCTTACAGCTAGACCAGTGTACAAATAAATAATTATTATAAATGCAACAGTATGCATTTATGTAACATCTTTTAGCTAATTCTGGAGCATGACAAGAAATAGCATACCCATCCGATTTTTCAGAAGATGATCATTCCTTCTATATTTCCACAGCGTCAGAAACAACAAAATACATTCCTGTCCCATTGTATTCCATCCTCTCGAAAGTGTCACTGCAACTCACTATCTCTTCAATGATACAATGAGTCTTTATCACCACATGCACTCAGGTGCATGCAAACCAGTAAAATCATACAGCAGACCTAAACCTAGGCAGTACACAAGAGTCACCATGTTTCTGGCACCTACAAACTTACAAAGACTTCACCGAACAGTCCTATTTGCTGCCAGCCACCGCACATGATGTGTTGCTAAAAGTTCTATATTCTGAACCGGCTGTCAGTTAAGGGCCTGTCCCACTTGGACGTCATTTGCGCGTAATTTACGCGACAGGCCGATAGAGACTGACACGCAACAACCACGCAACTGTCGTGCAAAAATCTTCTAGCAGTACGACAGTTGCGCGTCAAGTGCTCTTGTGGGCCCTGCTTCTTTTGGGAGCTATTTGCGATGTCGTTCGTACTTAGTCCAATCTCTGTGGCAAGGATTTTCCCAGTGAAAATCAAAGATACTATGGTGAAAATTTTTCAAAACTATGCACGCTTTATACCCGGGTGGTCACGTGGTGCGGCGCTCAAATGACTCGCAAATAGCGGGCCGACGGCGGTACGAGCGGCGCATGGTTACGGACGTTGACACACGGTGACGCATAATGAATTAGCATAGGCAATGTTCATGCGTCACCGTGCGTAACCATGCGTCACCACTCGTTACATGTACGCCATCAGTTCGTCAGCAAACGCTATCAGTCCATCAGCGTGCGCAAGGAATACATCACAAAGGTGGCGCGCGAGGATTTTGAACATTCCAAAATCCTGGGGCGCTGAGCATTACCGCGCATCACTACATACGCCACCACGCCAGCGTCACGACGCGCCAACCATTCTTTAGGATGTCACGTAAATGACGGGCAAATGGCGCCCAAGTGGGACAAGCCCTTTATACATCATGAACTAGTAAGATGATCGGAGGTCTTTACTTTTTCATGTCCATGATAAATACTCCATTGGAAAGGGTTGCATTAAATTTTAGTGCATTTGAACCTGCAAAGAGGGTGAATGAGAGTGGATCCAGCCAAGGAATGATTGGGAAAAAAAGTAGATTAATTCTCTTCTTCATTTGTCCTAACACACGGTTCTCGTTGTACTGTAGCATCATATTCTTCTCTCCCTTAAGTGTACCTCACAATAGTTGCTCCTGCATTCTGCCAAACTCTTTGCAACTGTCTGTTACTGACAGCCAACGTCTTTGGCAAACAATTAAGCAAAGAATTTTGCTGTACAGCATCATTTATCTCAGGTGTATAACTTCTGATGCAAAACAAAAAAAAGTTTGACTTGGCCGTGCAGACCAATACGATGTTCAAATCTGCTATGCGAAAATTGCTGTGAAGTATATATTCAAAAAGAAACCAGGCATCACACAGTGGAGGCGGGTTCCATTCTCTTTTCTACAATTAACAGCAAAGCACAAAAAGTACTCTGCTGCCTTATTTCTTCTACCCCAGCCTACAAAAAAAAGTGTCAAAAATAATGACAAGCAGAGCAAATCGAAATGAAATCAATTCCCTTTAGTCTTGTTTAAATATAGATCTAACCCTGAAATGAATCTGTTTTATTTTGGATTACTGCTTGCATGGCAAAACAAAACGTAAAACAGCATATTACTATCTTGCTCTCTCCTAAATACATTTTTGTTAGGCACACATATACTGCAAGCAAACAGAATTTTGCACAATTTGACATTACTTTGAACATAAGAATTAGAAACAGTTTTGAACCACTCAGCACTCATCTATTTCATTTACTCCACCCTCAGCCACTCTAGTGCACCTCATACAGGTCCACATACGTGCTTACTCTCCATGTTTCCGCATACTCTTCCAAAAAACATTCACCTGAATTGCAATGTTTAAATCCCAGATAGTCAAATATATTAATCGATTTTCAATTCTATTGAAAAAGTCTCTCTAACGACCAAATACCCTGGATCTAGAACATTTAACTGCCCTTCTTTCTCTGGCCTTTGAATAGGTTCCTGTTATAGAATACCATGATCTATATTCTGGCTGTTCTGCAAATAGTCTTTAGTCTTATCCTCACAGATCACCATTATAACTGTTGGATTGGATTACTTGGTGCAGCTTCTTTTTGCTCTACATCACTCAAACGCCTCTTTTCAAAAGTACTATCCAATACTCAATTCCAACTCATTCCACAAGGTGTGACCAAGGTCTGCCATGGACAGATAATCTTCCCCCATCTAAGGTGTCAGTGTACCCATTTCATACTCCCGTTCAAGGTTTCAGAGACATAGACATCTACTGCCAACGCGTTTACTCAGCATAGTTTCAGTATTCAGAAACAACATAACTTGCTTTGCATATTTTAACCTCATATTTAATTGCACAACGCAATTAAACACATGGCAAAATTGGAAATACTTTCTTAAACAGTTTGCACTCCACTTGGAACCACTCAGCAGCCACAGAAATCGGTTACATGTATACACCTTTCAGAGCCCCACCCAAGTTACATCCTGAGTCAGTTTATTGCTCACGGTAATTATTTCCTCCGCAAAGTATCACTTACACCTTAGTCTTTGAGATGTTTTTCATTCTTGAAAAATATATTTCTAAGAAAGTAGTTTACGAATCAAATATTTGCCTTATACATGTGTTTCTTCATCTTTCTTAATTATATTAACATTTGTTCCAGACTCAAACATACTTAATCTGTTGCAGTTGGGATGGTTATGAGTTGAATCTGATATCTATGAAAATGATGTCTGGATGCCACGTTGAATGTTGATAGAGCTGCCACTTCACAGCGCCAGACCCGGGTTTAATCCTGATTTTCAGTGCTGTTTGCGTGGAGTTTTCCCATTCTTCCCGTAACTATGTGGGATTCTTCCGAGTATTCTGTTTCCCCCCCACATCACAAAGACATGCAAGTTTGTGTGTTAATTTGCCTTTGTAAATTGCCCCTGGTATGTAGGGAGTGGATGTGAAAGTGGGATAACATAGAACGTGTGAGAACGTGCGATGGATATTCAGCATGGACTCGGTGGGCCAAAGGGCCTGTTTCCATTTGTTTCTCTAAACTAAACTAAAAGCTCGGTGACACAAGAAACTGCAGATGCACGTTTACAAAAAAAGGCAAAGTGTTGAGGTAACTCAGCAGGTCAGACAGCATCTCTGGAGAACATGGATCTGTGATGTTACGGCTAGGGCCCAGAAATATCACCTATGTTCTTCTGAGATGTGGCCTGACTAACTGAGTTACAACACTTTGCGTATTTTTACACTAAAAGCTTTTTAATTCAATTTGCAAAGGTGACAAGTGGGATTCCCTGAGGTGATGCAACTGCACTTGAAGGCAACTACATTTGAAGACCAATTGACTTTACTTCACTGGGTGTGTATTAGTAGAATCAATTGGTCTACAACACAGTGGAATCATCATCACAGGAACAATGCAGCACTCAAGGAACTGTTTAGGCTTTGGCAAAATTAGCAAATCTTAAAAGTTTGATGCAAGTTCATTCAAACACAGACAAAAGAGTCTTGCTGACCTAAAATTGTTCTTTGGGTGAAGTAGAATCCTCACCAACACACCTTCTGCCCCATATTCTAAGTAATGCCTTCATCTTCTCTTGGTCAGGCAATACTATGGCTTCCCCTGGTGCACATCTCTGGCTCAGAAAGGAGATCTTTCTGAAGGAGATGCCAGGGTTGGATCTCTCTAATGCATTTTGGCCCCACGCCTTCATGCAGCAGTTTCTGTTGGAAACCACTATTTTTCTTAACTTCTGAAATTATGTGGTGTTACAGAAAGTCAAGGAATGATGCCAATTATATCCATGTCTCCTTGCACGTGTGGCAAGTAGGAAATTTGCTTTCCACGTCCACCAAACAAATTCCAGCAGATCTCTTGCATTGAAAGCTTCATGAAAATTAAGAAATCAGATGTTTGAAATCTACATAAAAATAAATAATGCTGGAAATATTCAGCAGATCAGACAGTATCTGTGGAAAGAGGAAAAAGGTAACGGTTAGAGACACAATAAAAGTTTCCTGATGACAGTTGCGGCTGTTTAGCAGCTCGCAAGCCATAAACTGCTGTCTCATCCTATACACAATTCTGAGACTAGAAGTCAAAGATTGTGTTCTGTATGCATGACCTATATGATGTGACCCTCAACTCCCAAATGCCTATTTGTCATGCTGCAGAATCACACTGCATCAGAGCCACTTTACATAGATGGCACTTTTGATGGGTTGTATTTGGAAATAATAGTTTAAAAACTGTATATGTTACTCACAGTAAAACAACATGTCAGCAGATTGAGTAGACTGTTTGATGATTGGAGTGGGAAGCTCAATTGCTTTCTCTTTCCTTTACCCTGGGCCATGGAGGCCAATCATACTGCTCATCATTGCTCTGCTGGCATCAGCTCAGGCTAAGTGTCAATTTGGGACTTTTGTTGCAACTATTGTTCAGTACTTAACTGGTTGGCTGAGCCAACAAGAGATGTCTAGAAATATATTACGAAACTTGAATTATTTCTTTAAAAAGTTCACCATCTGAATAAATAAATATTTGAAATGCTGAAAATTTGCAAATATTAGAAATTAAATTACAATCAGAGAATGGCGTAATTCATAAAAGGGGCCAGGCTTGATATTTGAAATAAAAACAGGCAATGTTAAAAATATTTAGCAGGTCACGCAGAATCTGTGGAGGGGGCAGAAAGTTAACATTTCTGGTGATCATCTGTGATCAAAACTGTCTGGTGTGAATACAAAACTAGAAAGGCAGGTATTCTGAAATTGTTGAATGGAATGCCCAGTCCCGAGGGCTGTAAAGCAGCAGAAGAGATGTTGCTCAATTACCTCTGATTGTGCTCAATGGAAATGAGTAGGTCAGCCAAAGATAAGGAGATCACAATAGAAAGAAAGGGCCAGACAACTGGAAGCTCAGGATCATCTTTACAGATTGAATGGAATGAAAGCTGGCACCTAAGTTGGTGTTTGGTTTTTCCAGTGTAGCAGAAACACTGTCAAGAGCATCAGGCACAATGTATTAGGTTGCAAATGAGAACTTGCTTCACTCAAAAGAAATATTATTTCTGCACAGTTACCATACAAATAGGAAATCCTATTCTTTCAACTCAACACCTGCTAATTGACAGATGTGAACATGACTGCATGATCAATGACAGTTGGTTCAACTGAGTAACCATGCAGAAAAGAATAACGTTATTTATGATGTGCTGCCACTTTATATTGTAAACACAATCCGCTCAACCAGATCCAACCTCAGATTACCTCCATGGTGATGGAGATGGCCATTGCCTCTGTGATGTAAACTGGACGAACTGTTAACCTTTCTGCTACTTGAAGTAAAATTGTTCAAGATTACTTTTGTAAAGCTTCGTTACAAATATATAGCTGGAAAGAGGATGTTTACTTTAATAAGCATAGACATGGTAGGTAAGTGTACAAAGATTATGCTTGAACACTTGTTGAACCACAGCTGGAGTATTGTGTATAATTGTGGTCACCACTTTACAGGTGAGATGGGATTGCACTGAAAAAAAAATGCAGAAGATTTATGCAAATGTTGGCATGAGAGGAAACATTTAAATGGTGGCCGATTAGGAAAAGGGGAGATGCAGCGAGACCTGGGTGTCATGGTACACCAGTCATTGAAAGTAGGCATGCAGGTGCAGCAGGCAGTGAAAAAAGCGAATGGTATGTTAGCTTTCATAGCAAAAGGATTTGAGTACAGGAGCAGGGAGGTTCTACTTCAGTTGTACAGGGTCTTGGTGAGACCACACCTGGAGTATTGCGTACAGTTTTGGTCTCCAAATCTGAGGAAGGACATTATTGCCATAGAGGGAGTGCAGAGAAGGTTCAGCAGACTGATTCCTGGGATGTCAGGACTGTCTTATGAAGAAAGACTGGATAGACTCGGTTTATACTCTCTGGAATTTAGGAGATTGAGAGGGGATCTTATAGAAACTTACAAAATTCTTAAGGGGTTGGACAGGCTAGATGCAGGAAGATTGTTCCCGATGTTGGGGAAGTCCAGGACAAGGGGTCACAGCTTAAGGATAAGGGGGAAATCCTTTAAGACCGAGATGAGAAAGACTTTTTTCACACAGAGAGTGGTGAGTCTCTGGAACTCTCTGCCACAGAGGGTAGTTGAGGCCAGTTCATTGGCTATATTTAAGAGTGAGTTGGATGTGGCCCTTGTGGCTAAGGGGATCAGAGGGTATGGAGAGAAGGAAGGTACGGGATACTGAGTTGGATGATCAGCCATGATCATATTGAATGGCGGTGCAGGCTCGAAGGGCTGAATGGCCTGCTCCTGCACCTAATTTCTATGTTTCTATGTTTCTATTTGATTAAGGAAAAACTGGGTAAGCAAGACTTATTTTCTTTGCAATAGAGCAGACTGAGGCAAGACTTAACTGAGATATGTAAAATTATGAGCTAAAATAGAGTACCTGGGGAGGGCCTATTTACCCTGGGAGATAAGTCATACACCAAGCGGAAAGACATTTAAAGTAATTAGTAGAGAAATTAGATGGAGATGCAGTAAAAAAAAAGGGATGGGTGACTTTTCAGGTCGAGACCCTACTTCAGACTGTGAGTCAGAAAAGAGGGAAACTGGAGATATGGATGGGTGCAAAGAGAATGTTTCCACACTGTATGTCTCTGACTATAACACATATACAATGGGCCAATGGCTTCCTATATTTCTATAATTCTAATATTCATTATTTTCACATAGATATCTGCTAAGCATTAGCAGTATGTTCTGTTTATATATTGAAAAGACTCTCTGCTCTTCTTCAAATAATATCCTTAAACATTTTTGTTCAAATAAGTGTGCAGGGAGGGTCTAATATCTCCTTTGAAGTCTGGCACCATTAACAAACTCGCACTCCATCATTACTGAAATGTTACCTTAGACTGTATATTCTGGAAAGTGACTTAAACCCACATACATGTGAGATACTACGAAGTAGCAAATGAACTAAAATGATGCCAAATTGATACCATAATTGTCGATTGATGTTGCATGTTAACCAATCACACACAAGCCAGCATCTCTAACTCCACGCCACTGTAATACTTATACTAACACTTGTTTCCAGCACGGGCAGTTGGAGCAGCCAGGATGTACTGACAACTAACCATCCTTTATGCTGTTAAGTTTCAGTGCTGATTAAAGATGTATTTGATTCATGTACGGAGTCTGGTGTTCGTTCACATGGTGTCAGAAGTAGGATTCAAACCCACGCCTCCAATTCGAGACCAGACCAGTGTCGCTGACACTCTCCCGTGCACCTCGGGCGTCTTGCGAACAACATCCCTATGAACAGGAAAATGTCACGGTCCTCAGTGTCGATTTCGTCTCCAGTAAGCAACTGCGCACCCTGGCCGCGCACACTGTCACTGACGATACGCTTCAAATCCTCTCCTCCACCATCAAAACAGGCTGGCCAGACAAACAATCCAACATGCTCACAGAGGTGCAGCCTGCTTGCAACCATCTGCTTAGGGCATCCTACTACCTGTCTCGTATGCCTCTTGCACCATGAACAGCACTGGAGCAGCACTACGCACAAATCGAAAAGGAACTGTTGGCTGTCGTCTTTGCTTGGTCCAAATTCCACGACTTCATCTTTGGCAACACCTTCACGGTCGAGACGGACCACCAACCACTGGTGACAATCCTGAACAAGCCCATCCATGCCGCGCAGGCACGTGCCGTCAGGGTAGGCAAGGTAGGCAGTGCCTACCCTGACTAAAATTATGAAATGGCAATTATTAAATATAAATAGTACAGGCATGGGAGAATTATGCCTATGTAAGAGATCGATCTCCTAGGCAGGCATAGTTCTCCGTGCCTTTCATCCGCGGCACTTGTAACACGGGAAGGTCTGTGCAACCCACGTGCCGTCAGCGCTGCTTCAAGCCGTCAGTTTCAAGGGGAGCTAAAGGCAGCAGAAATTCTGCCTTTGCAGCACTGCGCAGGCGCAGCGCGAGTTTCTTGGCGGGATTTTCAAATATGGATTGCCATTTTATTCAGTGTTTGGGGAGTCTAGCGTTGTGAAGGAGGGGATTGGGGTCAGTAACCCACTTGCCACGCTCCAGTCAGAGTGCAGGTAGATGGGACTAGGTGAGAGTAAGTGTTCGGCAAGGACTAAAAGGGCCGAGATGGCCTGTTTCCGTGCTGTAATTGCTATATGGTTTTATTGTGGCCGGGGAGTGAATTAGCTCGGGTGGCTGCCGCAGTGCTCCGGGCACGGACAGCACAACTGGCCGCCACTTCCGAGGAAGTAAGCAGCTCGGGTGACTGCGAGTAGCCCGCCGGGACCCTGCCACTTCAGCCACATCAGCCCCTTCTGCTGGTCCCCACTCACCGCTGGCAGTGCTCTCTGTTTGAACATCTCTCACCTGCCGCTCGCCAGCCGGCTTCCCGCAAATCTTTAAATTCCGACAGCGCTTTCACGGGACCAGTTGAGGTTACTTGGCTGTGGGAATTTAAGGATTTGCGGGGCGCGGTTGACATGAGCGAAGCCGGCGAGCGGCAGGTGAGAGATGTTCAGACGAAGAGCACTGCCAGAGGTAAGCAAAAGGCGCTGAAGGGCAGCCGGTTCTGGTGTCGACCCAAGCTGCTTCTATCCCCGGAAGTGGCAGCCAGTTCTGCTGTCCGTGCCCGGAGCGCTGCGGCAGCGGTGAGTGAGTTACTGATATGATCCTCGACCCTCTCCTTCTCAACACTTCTGCCTTCTCGCATCTTTAATCCCTGGCACAGACTCTCTATAAGCTGTGAAAGGAATTCTCTCTCCAATTGGACCCTTGAATTAGTATTGTCATTCAATAAGATGACAACTGGTTCAACGTCCCAGTGTGCTTCCGTTTTTCCCACCATCTCTCCACCTGCCTTCATCCTCCATCCCCCACCCATTCAGTAATTAACAAATGAAGAAGATTGAGAAGCCTTGGGGAAATTGAATTGTTACTTATTTTTTATTTTTTACGAAGAGAACAATCTGCGCATGCGCGGTTTAAGATTTTTTTTTTAAAAGTCGGCTGACTGCCTACCCTGAGTAATTACTCACGGCACGTGACTGACGCCGCGCCAGCTCGTTGCAGCGTATGATGATGCAGCTGCAGCGGTGCGATTTCTCTATTAACTACACTAAGGGTAAGGACATGCACGTTGCTGACATTGTCTCCCGTGCACCTCGGGCATCTTGCGAACAACATCCATGTGAACAGGAAAATTTCATGGTCCTCGGTGTCGATTTCGTCTCCGGTAAGCAACTGCGCACCCTGGCCGTGCACACTGCCACTGACGATACGCTTCAAATCCTTTCTTCCATCATCAAAACAGGCTGGCCAGACAAACAATCCAACACGCCCACAGAGGTGCAGCCGTTTTTCCTGGTTCGTGATGAACTGGTAGTTCAGGATGGTGTTGTCGTCAAGGGTCACAAGGTGGTGATACCCTCATCGCTACGAGACGCATATTTCAAAGAGGCACACAACGGTCACCCAGAAGCCGACGCCACACTGGTACGTGCCCGTAGTCTCTTCTACTGGCCGGGAGTGGCCACTTACATCCGGGACCGCTTAGCCTCCTGCCCCGCTTGCAACAGCCTTGCGCCCCATCAGCAGCGGCAGCCCCTTCTGCAACAACCTCCACCAGCTCTGCCCTGGACGTCGCTGGCGGCGGACATTTTCGAACGGTGCGGGAAGCACTAGCTCGTTCTAGTCGACTCCTTTTCTAACTGATTTGAACTAGACCAACTGACCTCCCTCGCATCGGAGATGGTCATCCAGAAGCTGAAAAGACACTTCTCTACCTTTGGCGCTCCCATCAGCCTGAGAACCGACAACGGGCGGCAGTTCACCAGCCACATGTTCAAGCTTTTCGCAGACCGATGGAACTTCCAGCACGTCACAAGCGGTCCCGAGTATCCACAGAGTAATGGTCTCGCGGAACGCGCTGTCAGAAGCGCAAAACACTTACTGGAGCGAGCACAGATTTCAAAGTCAGACGTTTATCTCGATCTCCTGAATCTCAGAAACGTTGCCAGCGACGGAACCTTGGGATCGCCGGCACAGCGACTGATGTCGAGATTGACAAGGCCTCCAGTACCCATCGCACAACAGCAACTGGTCCCTCGGAAGCTGAAGCCTGCCTCCATCCAGAAACTTCTCCAAGGGAAGCATGACATGAAGAAACGGTCAAACGACAGTTCTAGCAGACCACTCAAGTCTCTACGTCCGGGCCAGGTCGTCCGTCTACGAACTTCAACTGGACATTCCCGTCTGGGCACTGTTGTCAACCCGACTGACGAGCCACGGTCGTATCTGGTAGACTGTGAGGGAGCGGTGTACCAGAGAAGTCGACACCTGCTTGCTGTGAGGGAGCCTCGACCACCGCCTGGTCCCTATTCTCCACCGCTCCAGTTCCAGCCGCCTATTGCAATGTCTCCCACCCGTCCCCGCATGCCTTGCACCCCTCCACGTCCCGCATTCTCCACTAACCACGGGGCCTCATCTACCGCATGTTTCCCCTTTCGGTCACCACAGGCCTCCATCGCCCCATTCCCGCCTCCAGGTTCTCCGTCTCATCTTTCAGCTGAGGGGTTTGGTCCGCACATTCTCGGGCCGTGTTAGCAGACCACCAGACAGATATGGCGAGTATGTTTAACTCCATGGTATGGGTGCTCTTCCACACTTAATCTTTAGGGGGAAGGTTGTAGATTGATGTTGCATGTTAACCAATCACACACAAGCCAGCATCTCTAACTCCACCCCACTGTAATACTTATGCTAACACTTGTTTCCAGCACGGGCAGTTGGAGCAGCCAGGATGTACTGACAACTAACCATCCCTTATGCTGTTAAGTTTCAGTGCTGATTAAAGATGTATTTGAATCACATACTGAGTCTGGTGTCCGTTCACAATAATTATAAATGCATGTTTTACTACACTGCTAGCACCATTTTGATAAAGCCAGCCATACAGAATTTTATTTGGCAAATTCAGTCAATAAGGTCAGATTTATTTCTATGCATTTATAACTTCAACAATGTAAAACTTACTGAAAGTGTGAAGTCCTTCCTTCATATCATTTTACATTGCTTGAGTTGTCAAAGAATGAAATACAAGAGGTCTGAACAATGCATTATAGAGCTCTTGTATGATCTCAGCAATCGCCAAGAGACTTGCACTTAATTGTTCCAGATATGTAAGCGAGGATCCTAAACTTTAATTGCATCACTGGGTTGTACAGACATGGAGCCAAATCCTTTTGTGAGTCATTCTTTACTGATTCCATTTCCTTTTGTTGGCCCTTATCACACAATCTTCAGCATATTAATTAATCTAAAATAATCATCACAAATTTATTTTGTACCAATTTCCCTCAGTTGCTCTGAGCTATAGGATTGTCTCCCACGTCCTACTAAATGTTCTTCTCTTGTCAAATGCTAAGATTTAGATTAGTTCTGTTTAAATAAATTTTTCTTCCGCACGTGTTCATGTTGACAACTGACAACATGAAATAATCATCTTGATTTTGTTATCGCAGTAGATGACCACAAACATTCACCATGCAGAAGTCTGCTGTTTTTTTGTGTGATAAGAGATGCCTGACTTTGTCCTGTTTGCTAGGTGGGTTCATAAAGTTCATCTATTCCATTCCATTTACTGATTCGTTTCAATACATTCCACGAGTCTGCACCATCAGTGAACCATTTAAATCCAGATCACTTGGCCCGCTCAAGGCTTCATCACGTATGCACACTAATAAATGGAATCTAATTTGAAATCAAATTAACCATTCTTGAGCAAATCACAGTTATATTATTTTGTTCATTTTGCAGGCTTATTTTCAAGCTTTTGAAAAACTCTTGCCAATCGTGGATAGAGTAACTTTTAAAAATGTCAATATTAGACAGAGCAGGGAAAGGTGAAGGGAATACACTCTCTGAACTCTCCACCTTCAATTACTAAAGTTTAAAATACACCCTCTCCATAGTCAGAAGACAAAAAGTAGGATTTAGCACTGATTTAAAATTCAAAAATTGCCATGTGGCTCTGCATCTCAAGTAACTGAGAAACTTGTTGCCATCTCAAAATTCTCTGCACTGCGTATTAATGGAAAATCTCAATGGCATTAGCAACAAAATCAAAATAGGAAATTTGTGCAAGTGTGACTAAGAAATGTTGAACTGATGTCTGTGACTTTGTTTGGGCTATCTTGGATATTGCAGCAGATTGTGATTTATCTTTACCTTTCCACCCCTATCTTTAATTTATCTTTTTTTTTGTTCTCTGAAACACGTCTTAAATCAGGTTAAAGGAAAAACTTGATCGTACCAGAATTCAACAAAGGCAATGTTTTGTCCCAAACAGAATATATAATGTAACCAGGCTTGACTCCCGTCTCTTTTCTTGCAGTCCTGCTTAAAATTATCCTGACGTTCCACAACATCAGCAAACCACAGAATCCCTCACATTTTGATCATCAACACATTTTAACCTTTAAAACATTCATCTTGATTTCACCATCTCACCTTCATATCTTTGTCATCGTTGGACCTGTTTCAAGCCTCCACATTTAAAAGTTGCAGATTCATAAACTGCTAATGCACAAAATCTTCTTTGCTCATCTTTATCAGCTTTTATCAACGTCAGTTTCAAATGCACCACTCATGAGGATAGTTCCTTGCTTATGCAGGGTGGTGAATCTGTGGAATTCTTTGCCACAGAAGGCTGTGGAGGCCAAGTCAGTGGATATATTTAAGGCAGAGATAGATAGAATCTTGATTAATACTGGTGTCGGAGGTTATGGGGAGAAGGCAGGAGAATGGGGTAAGGAGGGAGAGACAGATCAGCCACGATTGAATGGCTTGGACATGATGAGCCAAATGGCCTAATTCTGCTCCTATCACCTATGATCCCAAATGCTTTCCATATCTCCCATCACATCGATCATAATTCTAACTCTAGTTCATAACATAGTTTCCTGCTCTGCTATCAGCGACAGCGAACGCCTGGTTGCCAAACATTTTAACTCCCCTTCCCATTCTGACCTTTCTGTCATGGGCCTCCTCCACTGTCATAGTGAGGCCACACGCAAATTGGAGGAACAGCACCTCATATTTCACTTGGGCAGCTTACACCCCAGTGGTATGAATATAGAATTCTCTAATTTCAAGTAACCCTCCCATTCCTTCTCTCTCCATCCCTCCCCCACCCTAGTCATCCCACTAGTTTCACTATCCGTATCTCTTCGTTATCAACTCCTCCACATCCAACAATGGACCATTGTGGGCTCCTTGGCCATTGTTGCCAGCTCTGATTTGTTCAGTACTTTTTCATACCTCTAGTTTCCCTCTCCCCAGTCCAAAGAATGGTCTCGACCCGAAAAGTCATCTATTCCTTTTCTCCAGAGATGTTGCCTGACCCGCTGAGTTACTCCAGAATTTTGTCTATCTTACACAATTCTTTGCATGCTCCACGATTTTCATCCCACCAGTCAAAACAGATCTCTCTTGAATGCACCTTAAATACTATCCTCAGATCTAACCCCAAACAGGAAAGGACTGTAAATATTTTTTGATCAATGTTATAAAAGTTCACATTTAGTTTATGTAAACACACAAATACTTCTTCAGAAATAATGTTAATGTAAAATGTTCCTCTGCAACATCTTGCAAGGTTAAACTTTGTGTTATGGAGTCCAGAGAATCCTACTTATCATTAAACGTTATGCTAGTGAAAGTCTGCACAATACATCTTGTTATAACTTTTGAAACAAATGACCTACCCCAAGGGTTGAATAGTCACTACATTCTGAGTGCATATTTAACAGTCCATCACGACACCTCCACCGGGCCTTCACTCCAGCATAAAGGTGACACCTCACCAAATGTAACCTGCAAAAGGAAGTTTACAGTTAAAAACAATCATGGATAAGGCTGCTTTAGGTTATTTAGATATATCATGCACACAAAACACACACAACGCTCCCCAAATCCCAATGGAAGAAAATCATCACACGTACTTCCTCTTCTCTACCCATTAACATTCAAATTGTAAAGTTTCTCCAGGTCATTCAGCACTTCAATGACCAGCACTTACATCAAAAAATGCCTGTCAAATATAATCAAGTGGCTTTTTGCCCCAATTTCAATCTAATATTTTCCTTTCTTTTGGGGCACCATTATATTACAAACAATATAGACTTAAAGAAACCAGCAACATGTTGAGCTTTGAGATAGTTTACAGTTCCACTTCAAAAAAAAGCATTTCATAATGTTTTCCAGCAACTGCTTCTCCGTCAGCTCAAGCTATGGGAAATCAAATCAAAATTAGGACATGGATAGGAAATTGGCTAAATACTGAGAAAAAAAACAAGTGTAAAGATTAGTCTTGGTTAACAAAACATTAATTATTTCCAATGAAACTAATTCTTGGAGTGTAACATAATATATGCACTAGCACATTGAATACAGCCAAAGTCAAAGCTCTATCCCTGACCATTATCCCAATTACTGCTACCCAGGTGACTACCAACAGTTTCTGACATGTTGTTTAAGAGTAGTTGTTAGGAACTAGTACACTGTTCATTCATCTTGCGTCCTGCAGACAAATAAAAGGCTTGCCACTGGCCAATGCTCCCACAACAATCCAAGCTACAAGTGGTCCCAAGTGAGCACAGATTTACAAAACAAACGTGGATTATTTAGTGTTAGTGACTAAGACAGATTCGACCAGTTCATTTTGACATTAAAAACATTTTTTTTACAGTGTTCTTGTTTTTCTAAGGTTGCTGACAGTTTCTAATATCCCTTTAAATATTCTGTATGTTTAATATGTTATATAATCACAGTGTTTGACAGCTGTGACAGTTCTGGTTAAGCCATGGGCCATGAATTAGTTGGCTGTCAAAGCATTTTCATTATCATTGTGGGTCGAGCTTTTTATTGGTCTCTATCCTATTGGTTAAATAGCAAGCTATAAACAGTACTTCAAACAACACAAAGTCATGCCATCTAGAGTCAGCAAGACCACTTCTGGTAAGCTAAAGGGCCTGTCCCACTTGGCCGTCAGTTGCGTGTAATTTACGCGTCATGACGCATGCTTCGTGACACGCACGTGATGCGCGCATGGTGCGCGATGACGTAGGCAGTGAAGCACGGCCGTGTGCGGCGTTGCAGGATTTTGTGATGTACAAAATCTTTGCGCGCCATCTGCGTGACGCGCAAATGACGGCCAAGTGGGACAGGCCCTTAAGTCAATTTTATCTGAAAAATTAAGTACTTCACCTCATCCATCGCTCAACGCAGTGCACTCAACACACCATCAACTCCATGTTGTATATATGGACTTCAACAAAGCTTTTGACTAGGTTTCGACGTGGTAGGCTGCTCTGGTCAGATTGCATGGGATCCAAGGAAAGATAGCTGAATGGATAGAAAATTGGCTTCATGGAAAGAAGGGTGATGGTGGAAGGTTGCTTCTCAGACTGGAGACCTGTGACTGGTTGTGTGCCTCAATGTTCAGTGCTGGTCCCATTACTGTTTGTCATCAAAATCAATGATTTGGATGAGAACATACATGGCAAGATTAGCAAATTTGCTGTTGATACAAAAGTGGGTGGTTTTGCAGATAGTGAAGATGGTTGTGAAAAATTGCAGCAGGATCTTGATCGATTGGCCAGGTGGGCTGAGGAATGGTTGATGGAATTTCATGCAGAGAAATGAGAGGTGTTACATTTTGGGAAGTCTAACATGCCCGAACCTACACAGTGAATGGTTTGGCTCTGGGGAGTGTTGCACAGCAGAGCGATCCAGGAGTGCAGGTGCATGGTTTCTTGAAGGTGGAATTGGCTGAGCTTGTATACTCTGGAATTTAGAAGGATGAGAGGGAATCTTATTGAAATATATAAGATTATTAAGGGTTTGGACATGCTAGAAGCAGGAAATATGTTCCCGATATTGGGGGACACCAGAACCAGGGGCCACAGTTTAAGAATAAGGGGTAAGCCATTTAGAACGTAGATGAGGAAACATTTTTGCGCAGAGATTTGTGAGCCTGTGGAATTCTCCGCCTCAAAGGGCGGTGGAGGCCAGTTCTCTGGCTACTGTCAAGAGAGAGCTAGAAAGGGCTCTTAAAGATAGCGGAGTCAGGATATGGGGAGAAGGCAAAAACGGGTACTGATTGGGGATGACCAGCCATTATCACATTGAATGGTGGTGCTGGCTCGAAGGCCAAATGGCCTACTGCCCCTATTGTCTACTGTCTATTGAATCGCAGGTAGATAGGGTGGTCAAAAAGGCATTTGGCACATTGGCCTTCATCAGTCAGAATATTGAGTATGGAGGTTGGGAGGTCATGTTGCAGTTGTATAAGACTTTGGTGAGGCCGAATTTAGAGTATTGTGTTCAGTTCTGGGCACCATGTTATAGGAAAGATGTTGTCAAACTGGAAAGGGTATGGAGAAAATTTATGAGGATGTTACCAGGACTAGAGGGTCTGAGCTATAGGGAGAGGTTGAGTAGACTGGGACTATATTCTTTGGTGCGCAGGAGGATGAGGGGTGATCTTATAGAGGTGTATAAAATCATGAGAGGAATAGATCAGGTAGATGCACAGTCACTTGCCCAGAGTTAAGAAATCGAGGACATGGGTTTACGGTGAAGGGAAAAAGATTTAAAAGGAATCTGAGGGATAACTTTTTCACACAAAGGGTGATGGGTATATGGAACAAGCTGCCAGATGAGGTGGTTACGCTGGGACTATCCCAACATTTAAAAAACATTTAGACAGGTACTGTCTAAATGTTTTTTAAATGTTATAGGACATGTTTGGAGGGCTACAGGCCAAACGTGGGCAGGTGGAACGAGTGTAGCTGGGAGATTATGGCCGGTGTGGGCAAGTTGGCCCAAAGGGCCTGTTTCCACGCTGTATCACTCTATGACTCCATGTGAACATACATTTATCAATCTCACCACAGTAATACATCAGTGTCCTTGTCCAGACCAACATCCCTAGCATGAGGTTCCAGTTACTCTCAGTCAGCTACATTGGGCAAGCAATGTCGTTTCAGATGCCCAACACCAGATTCCCAAAAAAGACACACTATTCCTGGCTCTGTCATGACTACCAAATGCACAGAGGAAAAGTTCAAGGATGTGCTCACTCCTTTAAGAAATCCAACATCACCACTGACTTCTGGGAATTTCTGACGCATGACCATTGAAAGGGAAGAAACATTCAGAATGAAATTGAAAACCTCAAGGCCATGAAGAAGACCTACATGAGTGACAAAAGACCACTTCAAAAATGATCCCCTGTTCCACCTGTGGAAGAGTCTGCTATTCCTAAGTTTACCTCATTAACCACCTGAGAACCCACAAAACCCGAATGATAGCAAGTCATCCTCAATCCCAGGGAAAAATCCAACAAGATGTTACAGCTTAGTGTAAACTTGACAAAGAGTGCACATTAAAGACAGCGCCTTTTTAAAGATGCATTTTGAAATATGCAAAAAATCTTGTTTATAACTTACTCAGGATTTCATTTATCCGTGTAACAGTTTAAAGTTAAATATTTACTTTAATGCCAGCCAGTGGTATATAAGACCCTGCCTTAAACAAGTATGAATCTGTTGCATTCCTCTGCTTTACTGCTGCTAAGTAGATTTTCTACGCTCCACACACTGCCTTAGTATGTTTTTGTGTACAAGATCTCACATGACTCGACAGATCATCTGAGTAGATCAAGTCAAGTTTGGTGTCTTCCCAGGAAGGAAGAGGAGAATTACTTTGTGAAAAGACCTGAAGCAAAGCCTTCTCTCTGGCTCAAATTTCACACTTGTCAAGCCTGATGGATGTGGCTAAAAATAAAAGGAAGCGATCTGAGAAAAGCAGATAAATGAGTTCAGCAGTTCTTTAAATAGGCTGTGCCACTACTTGCAGTCAAAAGCAAGTGATTTCTAAATACAATCCTCATGCTGTACTTGTAAATGACATCGAGGTTCAAAGGGTATTTATTGTCATGTGTACCAATTAAGGTACGAAACTCGATTTACCATACAGCCATACTGAAAAAGTAACAGGACACACAACTACGTAAAAGTTAACATAAACTTCCACCACAGCAGATTCCCCACATTCCTCACTATGATGGAAGGCAATAAAGTCTAAATTTCTTTCCTCTTTATTCTCCCGCAGTCGGGGTAGTCGAACCATCCGCAGTTGGGGCGATCAAAGCTCCCGCAGCGAGCAATCGAAGCCCCCACGTTGGGGCGGGTGAAGCTCCCGCGATCGGGGCGGTCGAAGAGGTTACAACAGGGAGGGTGCAGCTGTGACAGGGTAAAGGAGCTATGCTCCAAAGTACAACCTTTCATGCTGCTTGTTGTAAGAAAACAAATGTTAAACTAAATTAGATCAATGAATCAAAAGTAAAAATGCATAATGTAAATTAAACATATGCTGAAGTCCACTAAGTAATAACTCAATAGTTTGACTCCAACCAAATTGCATTAATACAATCACAAATCAGTAAGTTATCTTTTCTCACAGAACCATATGCTGTAAATATGGCATTTCCAGAAGCCATCCATCTGGCTTCTATATGCAATCGTATCTCAACGTCCCACAGAAGGACACAAATGTTGGCACAATTATTTCCACTGCAATCCTCACCTCTTCCAGTCGCAGCATTTCTTGTGCTAATCAGTCAGACAGCCAAGATACTGTTCTATTGAGAGTATGTATTGACAAATGGGAAAATGAAGCAGGAGGAACATGCACTCACAGCCACTGCCACATGGTAAATGAGTGCTACGCAATGCACAGCTCATGCACGTTCTATAAAAGATACCCCTGCAATAACTCTATGTTCTTTTTGAAAGTTTATTCCTCCTCTTCCTCTTAGTCAATTCCTTGGGATCGAGGATAACTTGGTTTGACTCCAGTTCTGTGGTTGTGAAGTGACTAATGAGACCAATATGGGATTTTCAGATTATCTCACAAGTAAGAGCTTGACAGGTGATAGTTCAGTGGATGGCTACACTGGGCTTCTGTGTTGTTCTAGCGGATGGACTCTAATCTTATAGAGGTGAACAAAATCATGAGAGGAACAGATCGGGTAGATGCACAGAGTTTCTTGCCCAGAGTAGGGGAATCGAGAACCAGAGGACTGAAGTTTAAGGTGAGGGGGGAAAGATTGAATAGGAACCTGAGAGATAACTTTATTAATCAAAGGGTGGTAGCTGTATGGAACGGGCTGCCTGAGGAAATAGTTGAGGCAGGTACTATCGCAACGTTTAAGAAACATTTAGACAGATACATGGATAGGACAGGTTTAGAGGGATATGGACCAAATGCAAGCGGGTGGGACATATAGAAGGTACATATTGGCCGGTTTCCACGCTGTAAGACTCTATGACTCCAGATTCTCAATGCCATCTTAGATGTTTCGTCTCTGTTCTGAGGTCACTGGCGTGAGATTCCCAGGAACCAGCAAGTAATCCAAATTGCATTTTCCCATTTTGTACCCGTGTGATTTGGTCCCCTTCCCCATTGTTCTTGTCTGCCACCATTTTAATATCCTAACTTTAGTGTTGTAGTCTATCTCCCATTTTAACCCCTTTGTTTTATTTTGTATGCCTACTTTTAATGACAGTTTAAATTTTGGCACAACAAGTTTCTGTATCTGCTGTTTTTTAGTAACAAGGAACTACATATAATAACAACTGAGACAACTGTCTATGCAGCTTTAGGATTGTAGAAATTCCAAGAGAGTTTTTTCAAGGAGACAGATTTGAAGAATTAAGTATTATGGTCCAGTTCTCAATTAGGACTAATGCAATAAATCAAGATGTGAATGTATTTGCTAATCATGAAGAAATAACATTTATAGGCGTCTTGACAACCACGTGGGAAACATTATTTTGCAAATTTTAAAGTAGCAATGGGTTGCATTCAAAATTCTCTGCAATTTCTTGAGATCTTGGATAGAGCAGTTGACATACCAAGCTGTGATGCATCCGGATGGGATGCTTTCCATGGTGCATCTGGAGTAATTGCCAATAGACATTGGAAATATAACAAATGACTCTAAACAATTCCAATTATTTGTTAAAGTCAGCTTTGCCCGAGGCTGCTCTATCTGTTTCAAATATATCAAAACGCTGTCCATAAAACCTTAGCATAGAAAGAGGCCACACAACCTTCCTTGCTTAATCTTGTCTTCTTCCAAGGATTATATATTTATGTATCAGCTCATAAAAGGGACAAAAAGCTTTTAAACATTCACTAATCCATTCACTGATCACATGCACACTTAGGAGAAACAAATGCAGAGACATACTGCCAATTCAGAAAGCCTCAAGAAAGTCCAACAAACTCTTGATTCTTCTTCATCAATTAACTGAGATGATGCCTAGGATTTGCTGAAATATGTCTAATGTCATCTTGAATCAGTCTACAGTTTCTGGAGCTCTCCATTAGTCATCATCTGTCGACATGACAAAGATCACTTCACCAGAAGCTTTTGCTGACTTACAATCATTTCTGCTTATGTAACAATAGCTATCCATGGGCTGTTCAGGGTTTCAAACATTTTCTGCTTTTATTTCAGATTATGTGCAGGACCTAAAGTTCCCAAAAGTTTGCTTTGTCCAATCATCAATCCATTTGAATCATTTCAGACATTTAAAATGAACTCTAAAGGATTACATTACAGACAATGAATGAGTACTGTATTTATGCAGGAGGCATATTCTATAAGAATTAAGAAATATTTGATGAAAACATTTACAAGGGCCTCCAATGAATAGTGATTCTCACCATATGTTCTGCTCACTCTTCAATCTCTCTTCTATCCTCCAGCCTATAAGTAACTATATAAGTAAGTAGTGACATTATTCACTACATTTGCAACAACATTTTCAACAATGAAAATGAGTCCCAGTGCTAATATAGGAGAGAAGGGAAACCACATCACATGGAGGCAGAGGAATGAGAAGAATAAGAAACACATAGAAGCAAAATCCAAAAATACTGGTTGCTGTGAGACAAAAATATAATTATAATAGATTGACATTGTGAGTATGTATTATTGAATGCCTGCCCATTGATTTTTCCTGGCTAGTATAGTCATCAATCAATGTTACGTGTTTCCGTGGTTAAAGCACTGGTCTAGCAGCCAACGTTCTGGATTTAGAAACACGAGTTCAAATCCTACATGACTGCTTGGTTAGTTCACAGCTCCAGGGACCTCGATTTGATGCCGAACTAGGGCTGTCTCTGTGGATTTACACATTCTTCCGTTGACTGTGTCAGATGTTTCCGTTTCCTACCAAATTCCAAAGTCATGTTAATTGTATGCTGTTGTAAATTACCCATTAGAGGAAATCAGTGGCAAAAGAACCAAGAGAGAGTTGATGGGCATGGCTTGCAAGGATATAGATAGGGGGGAATGGGACTAGTCAGATGTCTCTGTTGGAAAATGGGAAAAGATAGCGGAATGATCAACTTCTGTGTTGTAATAACGAAGTAATGTCCCCATTCAAAAGAAAATGATGCCATTTGCATATCATAACGGCTATTTGCTTGGTAAAATATAAATTGAATGCGATCCCTTAGTTAAAAATTATAAATAAGAAACAACTTCTGATTCTTATTTAAACCGAAGATAGACACAAAAACCTGGAGTAACTCAGCCGGACAGGCAGCATCTCTGGAGAGAAGGAATAGGTGGCATTTCAGGTCTCGGGACCATTCCTTCTCTCCAGAGATGCTACCTGTCCTCCCGCTGAGCTACTCCAGGTTTTTGTGTCTATCTTCGGTTTAAACCAGTATCGACCCGACCCAAAACGTCTCGACCCGAAATGTCACCCATTCCTTCTCTCCAGAGATGCTGCCTGTCCCGCTGAGTTCCTCCAGCTTCTTGTGTCTATCTTCGATTTAAACCAGCATCGGCAGTTCCTTCCTACACATTATGTCTGATTCATAGCCAACCATTGAACCATTTGAAACTCTTAAGATGATTTAACAAAAACTCGAGTGGAAGTGAAACTATTTATACTGCATTTCAAGATTAACTAATACAAATACAAAGATATGTTATACTGTTGAGGTGGAGTCAGGATGAGTGTGTACGTGCTTGGGCTGGGGAAATCGTTGAACATGTACATGTGCAAGTAAAGTAGTTCAGGAATTAAATACTTCAAAGAAACTTTGAACCTTTCCGCTACTCATCAATACAACCACAATTCAGGTAAGTTTCGTCTTCATTTTGTATGTTCTCTTTAAAATTTGGACAATGTTAACAGCCATAGAGAGAAACAAAGCATCTCCTTCAGATCAATATACAATTGTGAGAGGATTATAAGAATTTTAAACAAAAAGTATTTTAAAATAACAAATAAGTTGGCAGGAACCAAATTCAATTTTTAAATATAAAAATCAGTTTGTACCAACATAATTGTTGATGACGCACGAACATCGGCAACATTAGCTTTGCTTACACGCAGAATGCAGTGGAGTCAAAGGTTGAAACTCTTCCTTAATCAAATGCGCTGTGGCATTAATTAGGAGAACACAGGCTAATTTCATCATTTGCTCCCTCACAAAAATACAGTGTAGCAGAGCTATCTGCTGCAAGTAAAAGAAAAGGGAAATATAAATACATTGGAGATTGAGTTAACCCGTGTCAGA
Organism: Okamejei kenojei; assembly: GCA_035221665.1. NCBI lineage: Eukaryota > Metazoa > Chordata > Chondrichthyes > Rajiformes > Rajidae > Okamejei > Okamejei kenojei. The sequence goes on from CM069135.1 coordinate 84,503,814, forward strand.
TTTGGGACAGCAGATATCTTGACTGATAATTGGATGTTAAAGAGAAGGAATTGACTTTAAAAAATATAATACACTGTAATATTATTAAGTAAACAAAGGACATTGTGGGAAGCTAAAGAAGAAATCGCAGGGAGCCCGGTCTGTGGCCTTGCCCATGCCCATGCCTTTCAGAATTGTGGGAAAACGCCTTCTTGAAAACACCTCTATCAATCTGACTGACATATTCACATTTTTTACAGACTACGCAGAATCAAATACACAGGTTAAGATGTTAAGAAGTCCCTTGTGCCAGTAGGTGGGGAGCATTTCACGACATTCATTGATTGCTGAGAGTGGTGGACGCTCAACATCGGGGGGGGGGGGGGGGGGGGGGGGGGGGGGGGGGGACGTATACGTATATCTTGACCTGGGTAACCTTCAGGACAGTTGGGCACAGGACACATCATCAGTAGTGTACCCTTGCATCACTGGGTGTTTCGGCCTTTTAACACTATACACCCTCCACCAGGGCGGCCCGCTGCAGGATGATCAGCCCTCAGCGCGTGTCCCGTGTCAAACTGCCTCAAAGATTCACCATGACGTATTTGGGGCCCAGCATGGGTCTTTCCGCTTGAGCCAAATCCAACAGCTGCTTCTTTCAGCCGCGTCTGAGAGTGATCTTATGGTCTTGGCTTATGGTATATTTAAGAGTGAGTTGGATGTGGACCTTGTGGCTAAGGGGATCAGAATGTATGGAGAGGCGGCAGGTACGGGATACTGAGTTGGATGATCAGCCATGATCATATTGAATGGCGGTGCAGGCTCGAAGGGCTGAATGGCCTACTCCTGCACCTAATTTCTATGTTTCTATGTTTCTATGTCTTCCGCAGAGCCTGACCGTGGATTCCAAGCTCCTTCAGCAGTCTGATGGTAGATGACGCAACAAATCCTCTGCATCCCACTTCAACTGGATAAACGTTGATGTTCCAGCCACGCTGCGTTGCCTCTGCTGCAAGCTCTGTGTAGCGCAGCTTCTTACGCTCATAGGCCTCCACAACAGAGTTCTCCCATGGAACTGTGAGCTCTACGATGTAAGCAGTCTTCTGTGAAAGGGACCAGAACACCAAATCTGGCCTGAGGTTGGTTGAAGCAATTTCAGGTGGAAAGATTAGTTGTCGGCCGATGTCCGCCAGCATCCTCCAGTCATGGGCCCTGCATAGGTTTCCTTCTTCTTCTGATCTAGTGGAAGGATGTTTAGGTGTTTTCTGTCCTTCTCGGACAAAGGTTGTCGCCCTTAAGTGGGAGGGGTTGCTTGCTCTCGGAGTCAAGGAGTTGGTCGCACACCGCCTGTTCTCAAGGGCTGTTGCCAGGCTTTTTAATACCTGATTATGCCGCCACGTGTATCTCCCTTGCGTGAGGCTGGTCTTGCAGCCTACCATGATGTGTTTGAGGGTCGCTGGAGTTGGGCAGAGGGCACAGGTTGGATCCTCGCCGTACCACTGATTGAGGTTCTTTGGTGATAGAAGGACGTCGTATGTCGCTCTGATGATGAAGCTGATCTTGCTTGATTCCATTTCCCATAGTTCTTTCCAGCTGACCTTCCTCCGCTCCACACCTTCCCACTGCATCCATTGCCCCTGTTTGGCAAGAGAGACCGCCTTTGCACTTCTTGCGGCCTCCTCCTGTCGCCGCACCTCCTCAACCACCAATGTCCTCCGCTCTGATGTTGTGGCCTTTCGCCAAGTTGGTTTACTTGTCGTGAGGCCAAAGCCTCCTCTTCCCTGCTGCACTTGCCCCACGACGTCTTTGTGCCTCAGGGCTGATGAAGCTTGCTGTACTGCATCAGATGGTGTCCACTTCCGGCCGGTTACTAGGGGCGGCGCAACAGCACTGATGGTCTTGTCTCTAGAGTCCCTCAGTGTCATCTGGAGTCTTACTTTGGAACACTTGTATTCTTCTGTTAGACTAGTGAGAGGTAGTTCCAGGACCCCTTTGCCATAGAGGCCGATATTAGTTAGACATCGTGGGACACCGAGCCATTTCTTCGCGTATGAAGTTATGGTTCGCTCCATCTTCTCCACAGTTGTTATTGGAGCTTCATAAACGGTCAGTGGCCACATTGTTCGAGGAAGGAGTCCAAACTGTAGGCACCAGAGCTTCAGTTTCCCAGGCAGTAGGGTCTGATTGATGATCTCCAGGCCGTTGACAATTTCTTGCCTTAGTTGTTGCACCTGCTCTTTGTCCTTGAGACTTGCGTTGTACCATCTGCCCAGGCTTTTTACTGGCTGCTCAGACACTGTTGGTATTAGGTCGTCACCGATGCAGAACCTTGTGTCTCTAAGCACCCCCTTAACTATGGAGATGCTTCAAGACTTACTTGGTTTGATTTTCATTCGGGCCCACTTGATGTTCTCCTGCAGCTTTCCAAGTAGCCGCTTGGTGCATGCTGCAGTAGTGGTTATTGTTGTCATATCGTCCATGTATGCCCTGATGGGTGGCAGACGGAGCCCAGCACTGGTTCGTTCGCCGCCCACCACCCATTTTGAGGCCCTGATGATGACTTCCATGATGACTTTCATTGTAAAGGCCAAGGGTGAGACTGTGCAGCCTGCCATGATGCCTACTTCCAAGCGCTGCCATGTTGTACTGAATTCAGCTGTTGTGAAGCACAGCTGCAGGTCTTGGAAATAGTTCTTGACCAGTGTGGTGATGAGCTCTGGTACATGGAAAAAGGCAAAAGATTCCCAAAGGAGTTCATGTGGAACTGAACCAAATGCATTGGCCAGATCGAGGAAGATCACATGTAGGTCTCTCTTGTCCTTCTTAGCTGCTTGGATCTGGTGCCAGATCATGCTTGTATGCTCCAAGCAGCCCGAAAATCCTGGAATTCCTGCTTTCTGTACAGATGTATCAATGTGCCTGTTTGTTACCAGATAGGTGGATAGCCTTTGTGATACAATGCTGAAAAAGATTTTTCCCTCGACGTTGAGGAGACATATTGACCGGAATTGGCTGATGTCTGATGCATCCTTTTCTTTAGGTATTAGTACGCCACCGGCCCTTCGCCACACCTTAGGTATTGTTTGCTTCTTCCACACCACCCTCATGAGCTTCCATAGAAAGCGTAACACATCCGGTGCATTCTTGTAGAGCTTGTATGGTACTCCGTTTGGCCCCGGAGCTGATGCTGCTCTTGCTCGCCTGACAGTGTTCTCTACCTCTTTCCATTTCGGAGGGCTGGTGTCCAGGTTGAATTCAGGTGGTTGAATAGGCGGGATGTCATGTGGGATGACTAACTGCTCATGCCTTTTCGTGTCTTGGTGGGCCTTTTCCATGTGTTCCTCCAATTCTTGTTTTGATGTTTTCAAAGTTCCACTTTTTTCCTTTGCGAAGAGGTCTTTGATGAACCTGAAAGGGTCTTTGTAGAACCGTGTTCTTGTGTGTTCTTTATTCTTGCGAAGTTTCCTCATGTTCTCTGCTTTTCGCAAGGTTGCCAATCGGCTCTTGATGTCCTCTTGGAGTAGCACGAGACCTTCTCTCTCTGCATCAGTTGCTTTTTTCCATTGCTTTTTCAACTGTCTCCTCTCTCTGATTAGCCTCTCGATCTCCTGCTGCCTCCTGGACTTGATTGGTGTTGGTAACTTCTTTCCACCTCTCCCTTTGCTCACCCCAAACCGTTCTTCTCCATAGCTGTAGATTATGTTGCCCATCCTTTCAAGCTTTTCCACTGCTGTGCCCACTTGTTGCTCCAAGATATGTATAAGGTCACTGTTGACCGTCTCCCACTCTTTCTTTTCAACAGCTTTGGGCCACTTCACTCCAGGTTTGTGCCCTTTGATCTTTCCCTCCAATGGAGGTCTTTGTAGTTGTTGCGTGGGCTCCTCCACCAGCATTTCTGTGCTTGTATCACCCTCTTCAGTGACATGGGTGCTGATGCTCTGCGAACTTTGGTTTGTGTCCCGTCGCTGTGCTTCATTCGACTGATTTGACTGGTTGCTTCGTAAGAAGTACTGGTCAATGCGAGGCCCATGTCTCTGCTCTCTCAAGCACTTTTTCAAAATATAGTCAGGCAAAACTTGCAGAATAATCCATAATGACTACAAAGTTTGCAGAACAAAATTTAAAATTTGCCTGCAAGGATTCGTAAGGGGAGTGGCCAGTGTGACAGTGAGAGCAGAGAGGTCAGTATTACAGTCGGAGGGGAGAGATCAGTGTGAGGTGATGGATCAGTGCGACAGTGCGGTGATAGTGGGAGGTGAGGGGGCAGTGAGATAGTGGGAGGTGAGAGGTCAGTGAGATAGTGGAGGGGAAGTCAAGAGTGATAGTGAGCGGGGAGAGGTCCGTGGGAGGTGAGAGGTCGGCATGACAGTGGGAGAGGAGTAGCGATCAGATAGTGGGTGGGGAGCAGTCTGACCAACATGTGTGGGTATAGTTTAGAATATTGGAGATAGCCCACTTATAACCTTTTGTGACCAGACAATAACACAATCTACTGTTGGTTGAAGTATTTATATGTATACATGTGCAAAAGTCAGACAGATGTTTACATTGTGTCCCATAACCTGCCCACAGGACTCTTTTCTGTCCCTTCAAACATTTCCTGGAAGATCTGCTCACATTAGATTATACAGTAATTTCCACAATACCTTCATCTTTACCATCTGAACAACTAAATGTACAACCACTGGAAGCTCTTCTTGGCTGTTCTCACATAACATGTTTCGATATTTGTCATGCCTAATGACTGTGATTTACATGTACATTAAGGTGAGGGAAAACGATAGCTGTTTCTTATCTTCAATGATTGTTGCACTATTTAAATAACTGAACAATTATTATTATCAAAATCATGTGGGCTTCCTTTCTTTCTATTAGTGAATTATATCAATTAAATACAACATGGTATCGGTATCCAAGTTTGTGTGCAGGTCAGAAAAGCAGTCACCTTACATGGTCTAAGCATATACTGAAATTCTCTGTTCCTCATTTTATTTCTAAACCACATTTTTATCACTACCATTTCACTTCCCATTTCCCATAAAGTTAAAAATTATCCAACTGTGTATACCCTGTGTTGCAGATATCTCTCCTTGCATGCCCTTCAAGTCCACAGAAACACATTTTGTTAAATAATGACTTGCCTAATTGCAGCATGTGTTTAAACAATGTTGTTTATCATCATTTCCCACCTTACATTACTGACCACCTTCCTGTCAATTCTATGCTATCTACTACTCTGTGGTTATATGTGAATTCTGATTTACAACCCTCAGAAAATACTTGCATGAAATCACCAGCCACAACAAATATCAGCTCTTAATTGGCTGGAAATGTAGTGATAAATTTTAAATATGTTCCAATACAATGTTTTTTAAGCCTGTTGACATTCCACAAGAGAATAGTCAGTAACATATGTGAACAAAGAACATCTGAAATACTAAACGGTGAAAATAAACATAACTGCACAGAATCCGCTCTCTCAGAACCTACTTTATTCAGAAATAATTTAGAAATATTTCCGAATAAACCATCATGCTATTTTTTGGCTGTACTCATTCAATTCCAAAGCAAAGTTGATCATTACAAAATCAGAGAGGAAGGATCAGAACAACATAACTTCCATGCCCATTCACTTCCTAATAACTTAATTCTATCAGCCACTATTGATATTTGATGTCATGTTTATGCATTGCCATGTATATTCCTCTTAGTCATTTTTAGATTAAAATTTTCTCTATTCATCTGTTTGACATATTCCATTAATCTGTCTCACAGATCTATATATTTATCCCCTTCTTGCAAAGCTAAAATTGCAGAGAGATCCAAAAATTCAGATCCCAACAACCTTGCAACTCAGTTTTGAAGAGGAGATGGTCCTGCAATAACCGGCATGTTGTAATAGATAGGCTGCTGATGTGGAAGGTGAGGGTTTGTGAGGCTAATGGAGACCTCATAGCTGTGACGCGACAGAACTGTATTGTACCCAGACATATTAAACAATGCATTTACATGGACTTTAAATCAGAAGTCAGTGCAAAATATGCATATACATAATGATATTTAAATATTCTTGTTTTGACAGTTCTGACTCGTGTCTTTAATCTTTCCCTGGATTTTTACCCAACAGATCAGATGTATGGCAGAAGAATTAATTTTTTTCATTCTCAGAAATGCACACTCATCAGGAGCTGGTGCACAATCACAGTGTGAGATATTCATTGTCCACTAGCTCAGGTCTTCAACTTCAATTGATATGATAAAAAGGATGTTTTACAACTATAATCGAAAAAAATCAGATTGCGGGGACCGGTAAAGCAATGAAAAATCTATGATGGGTGAAGGAGTGCAAATGCTCTATGCGTCTAGATTTAGTTGCAGTCATTTGAGGCTTATTGGAGAACAATAAGGATGTACATTAGAAAGTACAGCAAGGGATCCAAATGCATTATGAAACTTACTCATAGATTCTAAGACTGTCTTAATGATTTTGTTAATGTAAGGATGGACTTCCTGTTGTAACATCAAACATAACAATCATAATAGTGGTAGACAAAAGTGCTGCAGAAACTCAGCGGGTGCGGCAGCATCTATGGAGCGAAGGAAGTGGGAAGAAGAAAGGATGGTGGGAAGAAGAAAGGAAGAGGAGGAGCCAGAGGGCTGAGGGAGAGCTGAGAAGGGGAGGAGGAAATAAGGGCTACTGGAAATTGGAGAAGTCAATGTTCATGTTGCTGGTTTTTTAAACTGCCCAAGCGAAATATGAGATGCTGCTCCTCCAGTTTCCGGTGGAGCTCACTTTGGCCATGGAGGAGGCCCAGGACGGAAATGTCGGATTCGGAATGGGAGGGTGAGTTGAAGTGCTAAACCACCGGGAGATCAGGTAGGTTATTGCAGACCGAGCGGAGGTGTTCGGCGAAACAATCACCAAGCCTACGCTTGGTCTCACCGATGTAGATCAGCTGACATCTGGAGCAGCGGATGCAATAGATGAGGTTGGAGGAGGTGCAGGTGAACCTCTGTCACACCTGGAACGACTGCTTGGGTCATTGAATGCAGTCGAGGGGGGAGGTAAAGCGACAAGTGTAATATTTCTTGCGGCTGCAAGGGAAAGTGCCTGGGGAGGGGGTGGTACGGGTGGGAAGGGAAGAATTGACCAGGGAGTTACGGAGGGAGTGGTCTTAGTGTGCAAACAGCTTGCCCAATGAAATGCCTTGTTGAAAAAAGAGATTCTGCTACTCCTGAGCCTGAATAATTGGGTCCCTCACAAATGCCATATATTAAGAACTAATTTTTGTTTCACGGTTGTCAGCTGAAAATGCTGCATGGAGTTGTGATGAGATCAGCGAGAGGTGATTCCTGCCAAAGAAAGACACAATCGACACAATATACAAAGACACAATCGACACGACACAGATATTTGGTTACCACGTGTGCACACACGATGATTCAATCTATGTTCTCTGTCACACCCCGTTCCCCATCTCCTGTATCCACCATTCACTTGTCAAATTTTGTTCCACCCCCATCCCCTACCTCTCCTCCAGCTCCCTCACCCCTCTACAATCAATGTAAGAAGGGTCCCAACCCAAAACATTGCCTATTCATGTCATCCAGGGATGCTGCCTGACCCACCGGAACTTGCAATTTGGAATTATTTGTGTTTATAGATGTATTGCTATCTCATGTAGATATCTATGTTCAAAATAGAGTAAAACTCTGTTAATCCATTATCCAACTATTCAGATATCCCAAATGGCTCAGTGTCTGCCTTACCAGGTGATGATCAAAGTCCCCTTTAATTCACCAGAGCCCCATTCTACAGTCTGTTTCCAATCACCAAATCCCTGGTTCCTGTACTCTTTTCCATTTACTCTTCCCATTTGCTGCAGTCTTTTCCACTCAAGGGAACCCAGTTTCTGCATTCACTTCCAAGCCACCGAGTCCCCAGTTCCCGGGCTCCTTTTCTGCTCACTGGGTCCCAGTTCCTCCGCAACAATTCCACTCACTGAGGCCAGGTTCCTGGTATCTCTTTCAACTCGCCAGGATTGTGATTTCTATGCTCCTTTAAACATTAATTCACTGGAAAAAAATATGATAATACTGTGTAACATCTTTGAGTGGTGGGTATATAGAACAAGCATCCAGAGGAGGTTGATGAGGCAGGTACTGTAACAACATCTAAACGACATTTGGATAGGTACACAGTTAAGATAATAGAAGAGCTAAATGCGGGCAGGTGGGACTAGCATAGATGAGGCATCTTGGTCGGCATGGACAAGTGAGGTCTGTTTCTATGCTATATGACTCGATGACTGTAATATTTCAAGCCAATTACTTTTATTAACTTACAGAAGATAGGCACAAAATGCTGGAGTAACTCAGCGGGACAGGCAGCATCTCTGGAGAGAAGGAATGGGTGACGTTTCGGGTCGAGACCCTTCTTACAAACTAATTAAACTATGCCTTTGAGTGAAATTGTTTCTAACGTTACCAAAAAAGACTAAAAACATCCCATGTCATGACCCAATGTAATGTATAAAAAGCGGTAAAACAAGAACATGTGCAATAGTGAGGACACAAGGGACCACAACTTGGAAACTCAAAAATGTTGGTATTTTTAATTCACTGCAGGATAATGATACCAGCCAAACTTAGTCATTGGTTTTATTATTCCAAAGAGCCCTGGCTTTTCACTGCTTGGGTGCCAACAGATTCCAATACAGCTATGCAATGTTTACCAACATGGTTATCCAAATCCTTCAACACTTTTAGCACATGACCTTTAGCTGTTTCTGCATCATTTGATTCCAATTGTTCATCGTTCAGATGGACATTATTTCATTATCATTGTTAGCAAGACTATGTAAATATTAGTTATTACATGGGGTTTGAGGCCTAAAGCAAACATAAGTTTGATAGTAACTGAAAACTGACAGTGAGAGGTGTGAGGGATAAAAAATAATAGGAATTTGAGGCATAACATTTTCACACACAGCGTTGAGGTTAAATTGAATGAACTGTCAGAAAGGTATTTGAGGTAGGTACTATAACAACATTTAAAAGATATTTGGACAAGTACATGAATAGGAAAGGTTTGGGGAGATGTGGACCAAATGCAGGCAGGTAGGACTAGTTTATATGGGCATGATGGTTGACATGGGCAAGTTGTGCCAAAGGGCCTGATTCTGTGCTGTTTGACTCTATTACTTGGGAGATTCATTTAAGCAGAACCTGTAAACATCTATATGAATAGAAATGATAATTCAAGTGAGTGTTTTCTCCTCCAGAGTATTTGTGTTTCTTTAAATGATCCCAAAGTCACTATATAATCACAATTGTAAGCGAAAAGTAAACTAAATGCACAAACAGTGACTGGAAAATATGACAGGTAGAAAAAAAGACACCAACAGCTCACCTCAAAAAGGAAAGTGGGGAAAAAAGTAAAAAGGTACATTTTGCCTTGCGAGATGAAGATAATCTTAAAACAAAGAAGGGGTGCTATGGTCAATAACTTTAAGTTTCCACTTAACTACAAAAGGAAGTTCTTTATCCCTTTAAGGAACACTTTCACACATACAAATATACCTGGTAATTTACTAACAAGCTATAATCATCCAATTACAGAGAAGAAAGACAAAATTGGCACTTTAATCCATTCCCATGCTCTATTTTCATAGCTATAGAATTTTTTTCCGATTTACGTGTTGAATAAATTCTTGTTCAACTGTGAAGACAATTAGAACTCCCTTTTGTTAAAAAAATAATCATATTGGTGCAAGCAAACTATTGTACTCTCCAAGCCTTGACTAAATTTTTGGAAAGCTAGCATCCATTATTTACGTTCCAACAGACAAGATGCAAACAAATTTGATTCCTGGGCTGCAGATAGCAATGATTTGGCTCGTACGCCAACAATGATCTAATTTGTATGTCAACCAACAGAAAATAAAATGTGGCAGGTTGTAAATAAGTGAGAAGCAGCAAGATGAATTCACGTTGCTGTCTGAACTTAGACGGCAGCAACCAAGCGAGCACTTCAAAGAATTTTAAAATATGTATTTTTAAAACTTATTCCAGTAAATCTAAATTTGCACGTTACAAAATCCATCTTTAATTACTTCCATGTGTCATTTTATTTATTTTAGTTTGCCAATTGCAGTTTTGTGCATGGGATCATTGAAGTCAATAGATCTTTCCAAAAGTCTTTTCAGGCATTTTGTGAGGATATGCCGAAGATTATGTCAGTACTGGGCAGAACCACGCTATTCCAATGCCAGCATTAAGCCCTACTGTATCCAAGATGAGACAAATCGTGGCTGTGTAATGCTCACTTTCTTCTAGCTTCCAAACTATTACAGCTCAACCTTAGAACACCCCCAGTGTGCATTTTTCTATTCCAGCTCCTTTTAACCTGAATCATTTGGCATCGATTGTTACTGCGGTTTTGTGATAAGGTTTCCTGACCCATGGAGAACTGGGTTGGCACTCATTCAAGTGTGCTCAAGTGTCTTGAAAACCCCAATTAAAAAAAGGATTTGCATTTCTCCAGTCTGCATTGGCACAAAAGATAGGATAGTAAAATTGAAGTAATGTTGTATCTGACTCTGCCACTCAAGGTTCCTCAAAACTTGTTTTTAGATATCATAGTCAGACAGCATAGCAGCAAGCATTTAGGCTCATCAAGTTCATGACAATCACTAAGCACTCATCTAATCCAATTTTTCAGAAGTTAGACCAAATCCTATCTTTCAGAACTTAGACCCAATTCTTTGATGTCTTAAGATCAGCTGAGAATCAACACTTTAAGTTCATGTTTCATGTATCTTGTTGTGTTTTATAACTGTTGGCAGACCAATTTCCCTCCTGGGGTAAATAAAGTTCTATTGTATCGTATTGTTATATCCCATACTCAACGGAGTGAAAATGTAGTCAGTCCATATTTTTAAACATTTCAAGGAGTAAGAGCCAGATCAAAATGGTGCAAAATCAAGTAGATCCCCCCTTTTAAATTATTTAAATCCCCTTTAGGTCCACATTAATATGTACAGAAGAAGAAGCATTGTGAAAGCCAATTTCTGCAGGAGTTACCCTTCAACTCCTTGAGCTACTCCAAAGTGAATGAAACCTAGGGAAGTGCCATTCAGACAAGCACTGCACATTGCTTGTCGGACAAGCACTGCACACTGCGCATACCTGTATTAACATTCATTCAGGCCCTTGTACTTTGTGCATTAGATGCATGGAAGAATCCAGAATATAAATCAAAGACTTCCTCGCCAAGTTACAAAGGGATACCTCACAAAAGGCTAAATGATTAAATTTCTCAGCAAATTAATGCAATCATGCCAAGAGTGAGATTGGACCTTCATAAACCCACACTGTATCCAATTATTATTAGTGACCACATCCTGGACCAAAATCGTCCAAATATATTTTTCTCTCTGAGGGGAATCTCATCATGCATAAGGAGTACACGTGGATCAGAATTAGGTTTGTGCAGGACCTCTGCTTAGATCAGGTTAACTGGTCTATCAATCCCCATTTTGCACACTGGTAGAGTCCAATAGATCCATAATATTTACAGCACCCCTGAATGAACATTAACACTTTTTGTTCATTTGCTGTATAACACCAATGCAAAGCTTATCTGTTGATCTCTTTTGACCAATCCTTTCATGGGAAACCCAATGGCACCAGGAAAGTAAAGAAACTCACTGATAATTATGTAACTTTTAATACCACGATTCTTGTTGGTTGGCCTGTGATGTCAGAGAGATATAACAATTAAACTCAACTGTGTTTGACTTCATCTAAACGTCATGAACTGCTATGCAATTTAAAATCAGCTACCAGTCTGACCCAGCATAATTTCCATGGAAGTTTGTTACTTTTAATTTTGTAAACAAAAGTGATGCTGCCTAATAGTGTTCAAAATCTGTATTTGTTATTAATTCAAATTAAAGTTGGATTGAGCTTCTATTGGATAATGACATTCATTTTTATTTGGTGTTTGTGATATATTTTGCCGTTCTAAATTATTCTTATTTTCATTTGCCAGAAATCAGATCCAAATGTGGCTTTCAAAAACCAACTAAACTAGTTTGTGAAAGTGAGGAAATTACAAGGTTATGGGGAAAGAACCACAGAATGGACAAACTAAATTGCTTTTAAGAAAGGTTGGTGTGGCCTTCTGGGGCCAAATGGCTTCAGACTGCAGTATGATCATTTCATTATATATTTCTATTCTTTCACTTATAATCTTAAAATGTCCCGACTGCATCCCAAGTGAATCAATGTAGCCTTCGGGTCAGAATCTTGGATTTGATACTCATAACATCCAAACCAGTTGAAATTTGCATTCAGCATGTACAGGACTGAAGTATAAATAGAACACAATATAAATCACATGTAAAAGAGTTCCCTATAATCAACCACATTCACTTCTGGATATCTCTTCAATAATGATGTCACAGGTCACATAACATTCTGCAAACACAATGCTATATTAATTTCAGCTGCTAGCTTGCTGCCAACTAAAAAAAATAGCAAGAATTACAAAACCCTTTTTTATGATATCAACAAAACATCAACGATGCAGCTGAATAACCAGCTTGGTAATTGTCCCAATGAATTTTTCAATCCATTTTGTGCAGAACAACTTAAACTTTGTTCAGTACCCTGCCAGAGACTGAGAACTCATCTGGGAAATGGAGGATTAAATCTGATGGGTCCTTTGTAGCTCACAATGAAGCTGCAATTTGCTGAGCAATAACATCAGAATCAAAAGAATGAGCTTGGCTGATGCAGTGAGGCATTCAGCTTCAATAGATAAGGACACTAGGTTTTTTTTTTCCTCCCCTTAATTTCCAAACCATGAGTTCTCATTAGCTGGTACAGTAAGCAAGAAGGAAGGAGAAAGTGATATACTAGTGGGCCAGAGGATCTGGGGTGATGGAGGAACTGAAGGAAATCCACATTAGGCAGGAAATGGTGTTGGGTAGACTGATGGGACTGAAGGCTGAGAAATCCCCAGGGCCTGATGGTCTGCATCCCAGGGTACTTAAGGAAGTGGCTCTAGAAATCGTGGATGCATTGCTGATAATTTTCCAATGTTCTGTAGATTCAGGATCAGTTCCTGTGGATTGGAGGGTAGCTAATGTTATCCCACATTTTAAGAAAGGCAGGAGAGAGAAAACAGGGAATTATAGACCAGTTAGCCTGACATCGGTGGTGGGGAGGATGCTGGAGTCAATCATAAAAGATGGAATAGCGGCACATTTGGATAACAGTAACAGGATCGGTCTGAGTCAGCATGAATTTACGAAGGGGAAATCATGCTTGACTAATCTTCTGGAATTTTTTGAGGATGTAACTAGGAAAATGGACAAGGGAGAGCCAGTGGATGTAGTGTACCCAGACTTTCAGAAAGCATATGATAAGGTCCCACATAGGAGATTAGTGGGGAAAATTAGGGCATCTGGTATTGGGGGTAGAGTGCTGACATGGATAGAAAATTGGTTGGCAGACAGGAAACAAAGAGTAAGGATTAACGGGTCCCTTTCAGAATGGCAGGCAGTGACTAGTGGGGTACCGCAAGGCTCGGTCTTGGGACCACAGCTATTTATAATATACATCAATGATTTAGATGAAGAGATTCAAAGTAACATTAGCAAATTTGCAGATGACGCAAAGCTGGGTGGCATTGTGAACTACGAGGAGGATGCTGTGAGAATGCAGGGTGACTTGGACAGGTTGGGCGAGTGGGCAGATGCATGGCAGATGCAGTTAAATGTGGATAAATGTGAGGTTATCCACTTTGGTAGCAAAAACAGGAAAGCAGGTTACTATCTAAATGGTGTCAAGTTATGAAATGGGGAAGTTCAACGGGATCTGGGGGTCATCTCATCAGTCAATGAAAGTAAGCAGACAGGTACAGCAGGCAGTGAAGAAAGCGAATGGCATTTTGGCCTTTATAACAAGGGGAGTTGAGTATAGGAGCAAAGAGGTCCTTATGCAGTTGTATAGGGCCCTAGTGAGACCACACCTGGAGTATTGTGTGCAGTTTTGGTCCCTTAATTTGAGGAAGGACATTCTTCTTATTGAGGGAGTGCAGCGTAGGTTTACAAGTTTATTTCCCGGGATGACTGGATTGTCATATGCTGAGAGAATGGAACGGCTGGGCTTGTATACTATGGAGTTTAGAAGGATGAGAAGGGATCTTATTGAAACATATAAGATTATTAACGATTTGGACACGCTCGAGGCAGGAAACATGTTCCCGATGTTGGGGGAGTCCAGAACGTGGGGCCAGAGTTTAAGAATAAGGGGCAAGTCATTTAGAACGGAGACAAGGAAACACTTTTTCTCACAGTGAGTTGTGAGTCTGTGGAATTCTCTGCCTCAGAGGGTGGTGGAGGCCGGTTCTCTGGACACTTTCAAGAGAGAGCTATATAGGGCTCTTAAAGATAGCGGAGTCAGGGGATATGGGAGAAGGCAGTAACGAGGTACTGATTGGGGATGATCAGCCATGGTCACATGGAATGGCGGTGCATCTCCTCCAACCTCATCTATTGCATCTGCTGCTCGAGATGTCAGCTGATCTACATCGGTGAGACCAAACGTAGGCTTGGCGATCGTTTCACCGAACACCTCCGCTCGGTCCACATTAACCAACCTGACATCCCTGTGGCTCAGCACTTCAACTCCCCCTCCTATTCCGAATCCGACCTTTCTGTCCTGGGCCTCCTCCATGGCCAGAGTGAGCACCACTGAAAATTGGAGGAACAGCACCTCATATTCCGCTTGGGCAGTTTACACCCTATTGGCATAAACATTGACTACTCCAATTTCCAGTAGCCCTTGCTGTCTCCTCCTCTTCTCAGCTCTCCCTCAGCCCTCGGGCTCCTCCTCTTCCTTTCTCCTTTCTTCTTCCCGTCCCCCCCCCCCCCCCCCCCCCCCCCCCCCCCCCCCCGCCACATTAGTCTGAAGAAGGGTTTAGGCCCGAAACGTTGCCTATTTCCTTTGCTCCATAGATGCTGCTGCACCCGCTGAGTTTCTCCTGCCCTTTTGTCTACCTTTGGTTGGCTGTCTTGTTAATTGTTTCTGTTTGTTGTATGACTGCAGAAACCAAATTTCATTTGAACTTCATTTGAGGTTCAAATGACAATAAACTAAATTGTAATTGTAATTGCAAAAATTGTAACACACGGCGTGTGGAATATAATGTGCAAAAATGTGAGGTTATCAACTGTTAAAAGAACAGAAAAACACAATATTTATAAAATGATGAGAAATTGAAACGATATTAGTGTTCAGAAAAGAAATGGGTGTCCTATGGGTGACTAAATGCTGACATGGAGTATTGTAAGGGACTGGGTAGGTAGATGATAGGTTGTTCATTATTGCAACAGAATTTGCAAACAGGCATGAGACCATTTGTTATTACAGCAGATCTACTCACTCTGCCACTGAGCCACATTGTAACTGAGGCAGTGTAACAAAGGTACACCAGATTAATTCCTGGAATGGCATGTTTGGGCTGTGGGGAGAGATTAATGCAGACTGAACTTCTACTCTCTAGAGTTTAGAAGAATGAGCAGTAACTTCACAGAAATATACAAACTTTTTGACGAAAATAATAATTCCTATGTCTGGAACAAGTCACAATCACAAAAACAGGGGTCAGGCATTCAGGAAATGTTTCACCATCCAGGAATAGTGAATCATTAGAATTGTCTACCAAATGCGCTGTGGATGCTCAGTTTTCAATATAGCTTTTGATAGAGATTAGCTATTGATTTTACAAAAATCCCAGAATGTGGAGATATTGCTGGAAAGTGATGCTGAGGTAAAGGTTCAGACGTGATCTTATACAATCACGGCGTGGAAATTAAGAGCTTAAGACCTGAAGACCTCTCTCCCATCAGGAAAAAGGTACAAAAGTGTGAAAACACGCACCTCCAGATTCAGGAAAACTTCATCCCAGCTGTTATCAGGCAATTGAACCATCCTACCAACAACTAGAGAGCAGTCCTGAGCTACTATCTACCTAATTGGAGACCCTCAGAGTATCTTTGATCGGAATTTACTGGACTTTATCTTGCACTAAACGTTATTCATGTTATTTCCTTTATCATGTTTCTGTGCACTGTGGATGGCTTGATTGTAATCATGTATTGTCCTCCTGCTGACTGGTTAGCACGCAACAAAAGCTTTTCACTGTGCCTCAGAACACGTGACAAACTCAACTCAATAAACTGTTGCTGAGATGTGAATATTTTTCACCCCAAAGACACAATAATTTCAGTATTTCCACCAATTTGTTTGTATTTCAGACTTCTAGCATCCGCAAGTTTTTCTTTTGCTTTTCAACAAGATCCACAGCACTTCCAATTGCAATCACTGTGATGTGATCATATTCTCTTTTGTGTGACTCAGTAAAAATGTCATACTGCCAGTGCACTCCTTCACTGAAAATCTATTCTAAGTACTGTAAATTACACTGCTTGAGATCATTTGGATTCATGAAAGATAACTCTTTCTGTATACTAGCCAAACATTATTGCTTCTCCAGCTGCTTCTATTGTCCAAGTAAGAAAGCTAGTTGTTTTTTTTACAGCCTCTTGCTTTGTAGCTTCATTTTCCTGATTCCCTTGGTATTCCAGCTGCCAGAACTCTATATGTACGATTGCTGTACAAAGCGTGCCACAATTAAGTACTTGTACACAGTGATCTGTAAAGATTTGCTACAAAAGAATATCATAACCAGTATCTTTGATCATAACTGAGCCCAAATGCAGCACAAGGGTAAACATACACGTCACAAGGGATGCCTATTTTATCAGCCCATACAATTCTCAAAAACCATTGTAGAAATTAATATTAGATTCTTCAATGCATTCTACCAGACTCCCAAATAGTACACCATTTGTTCCCAACCACAATCTGTCTAGTCTTGCTTATTAGCTTCCCCATCCAGGTTTACAGTTCTGCTCTTGATAACTCCTCTATCTGCAAAGCAATCCTTGGAACTTTCCAACACTCTTTGATTCATAAAATCCATGTAGTTTTATTGATGTCTGAAAATATGTATCTCCACAACTTGTGCAATCTACACCAATACTCTAGCCATGCTAATCTTTTAACATCTATGGCTATATAATTTTGCAGCACACTTGCATCTGCTATGATTGATCTTTGCTTATTTAATTGCTAAACAAATGGACAAATGCAATCCATTTATATAATAACGGTAAGTTTTGTTTTAAAATTATAAATAAAAATCAATTTGTTCACAATTGCTGTTAGTTCAAAAAGTGAAAACTGTTCACATACTGCATGGAAATAGGCCTTTGATCCAACTAGCCCATGCCGACCAAGTTACCCCATCTAAGCTAGTCCAATTTTCCCACGTTTGGCCCATATTCCACAAATCTTTCCTATCCAATATAAATAAAAATGTAATCACTAAATAGTCAAGAGCCATTAATAAATTATTTATAATGTAAAATGATACCAAGATTACTCAGATACAAAGACTGCTTGTATCGTCTTTATCTAACCACCATCATAAGAAACATTGGCCTAGTGCATCCTGGACCAAGCCCATATCCTGAACTTGGCAACCTTGCTTTAATCCAATGCACCTGTGGGATAAAGGTTGGACTGAGGCTGCCCATCTTCCACTTCTAACCACAGAAGGAGGGCTCCCTGGGTTAGAAATGTAGCAAACAAAAACATGTAAGATGGGCCATCTCACAGGTCCGCTGTGAGATGCACTATACTTGCAGATAATAGTCTTTTTTAAACGAGCTTCCACTTCCTGGAACTATTATCTGCTCCAAAGCTTCTTTCCACTGCTCTACTTATGGATGGGGTGGGAGATTGCAACCTTCACGTGGTCCGCCCTGTTCCGACGAATGCAATCAACCTGGTGTGCACAATCAAATAAGATAAAATAGAACAAGTTGTCCTACAACTTTAGTCTGTGCATGCCATACGCAAGAAGAAGAAGACTTATGGATGTGTGTTGTGTTGCAGTATCACAAACAAAGACACAAAGTGAGGAAACTGAGCAGGGCATTGTGTTATAAACTCAACCCTTGAACTAGTTGAGACCTAAAGTGATGCTGTTTCAGTTTCCAAGAAGCAGCTAACAAACCCATCAAGTTCACACACATGCACAACATTAGTACTCACTGCAAACGTTGTAACTGAGATTCTGCACATTATAAGATCAAAGTTGTGAACACAATCTAATACTGGGGCACAGAATCCCCACTCTCTGCTCCCAATAATCAAAGAGAAAATGTAAAGTCAAAACTAATTGCAATTTTTGCAAAAATGATTTTCCAGAAGATTATTTTTGGATATCCTACAAGGCAAGGTATACAAAGGTACTTATCCCCAGCTTTCAAGGACATAAAATTTGTAATGATGTCATTTTCTCATTATCTAAAGTACACAAGAAACAGCTTTCTTAACCAGACTTTAAACTCATTGTGCACTTTTGGGAAACAGGAAACCTGTTGCAGCTGTTGATTTACTGCACTGCTGTAGTGATGAGGACATCCTAATCCATTTCCTGCACAAAACTGTTGGATTATAACAAATAATAACACAAGAACGTAATGCATAATAAAGAACTTTGGTATGTCATTGTGTTCTCATCAAGATCATGTGATGCATTAATAAAACCATGTTTCTTCCTGAAAGTGCCAATAACCAAGTGCAGACAATATTGATCAAGAGGTGGATTCAACTGATTAAAGCATGAGCACCAAAGCTCTAATCACATGCCTGTGTCTGCCCTGTTTAAATTTTGCTTCAACATTTAATCTGATGGAACTGACAGATATCTTGATCCTGCCTCTTTGGTATGAAGCCTTCCTTGCAACTCTTCCAATGAAGTGTTTCTTAGTCCTCCTTTAGATATTTAACATATTTTCAAGTCTCCTCCATTTCTCAATGTCTGTTTTCATTGCAGTTTTTGATATCTGAAATAGGATTCCTGGTTTGAAACTGGAAATTCCCATATAGCTATTGATAATCACATGTACTCTGGCAAAATGACATTTCACAATCACAATCTGTTCGGGAATCCAAGGAGCCCAACAGAAGACAGAACCATTTTTTTACAAAATTCACACATGTATGAGGAAGAATGAAGACATACTTATAGTTTTGGTTAACTACTGACCTTGAGTAATTTTAACACATGACAGTACTCCACTTAAGGTAATTTACTGACTACATAGATATGATAAGCTCTACTGATGAATAACTGTCACCAAATGGGGAGAAGGCAGGAGAATGAGTTTGGAGGGAGAGATAGATCAGCCATGATTGAATGACGGAGTAGACTTGGTGGCCAAATGGTCTAATTCTACTCCTATTCCTTATGTCCTTATGTTCACACATCCATTGGTTCTGGTTAACGTTCTATTACTGCTAGAAATAATAATTTAGTAAAGATGTAAATGATCTCACTGTGCTGAAAATTGATGTAATGCCAACAATGGGCAATAAACTCATCATAATGACAAATGCAGGCCACACTGTGCCAAACACAGTCTATAAAATACTAATAACTGACAGTGCCAAATACGTACCATGCTGTTTGGTCATTATACTACAGTGCCAAAAATGAACCATGGTGCCAAACATTGATCATAGAAACGAACTACCACAACAGAGATCTAACACACAGTACTGGAATTAAACCTTAGTGAGTACACTGCACACTAAATGTTAAGGGGAAAAATACCGGAAAGTGACCCGCTGGGCAAGGCAAGTGGGCTGAGAAAAAGCTAATTGGATTTAATGCAGATAAGTGCAAGGTGTTGCATGTTGGGAAGTCAAACTAGGGCAGGACCTTCACAGTGAATAGCCCTGGGGATGTTGTAGAGCTGAGGGATTTAGGAGTACAGTGTACATAGCTCTCTGAAAGTGGATCACAGGCAGATAGGGTGGTCAAGAAGGCTTTTGGAACATTGGCCTTTATCAGTCTGGATACTGAGTATAGAAGTTGGGATGTTATGTTACAGTTGTACAAGACCTTGGCGAGGCCACATTTGAGCACTTGTTCATTTCTCATCACTCTACTATGGGAATTACGTCATTAAACTGGAAAAAGTGTAGAGAATATTTTTGTGGATTTTACCAGTGATAATATTGGCCAATTTAGTATGTGACAAAATGGAGGATTTCTGTCTTTGCAAAACCTGCTTGGCATCTTTCTGCAAAAGCTGCAAAACCATGAAGTTCATGGCTTGAGAATGTCTGGGTCCTGGGAGGAAGCTACGTACAGGGTGATGTCCAGATGCCCCCTCAATTGTTAATATGCATGAGGGTTTTGCAGAAATAGCTGAGCCGTGTTGCACATGCATGATCAGGATTGGTTGGGGAATGGTATGTTATAATACCACTGTTAACTATGGTGCATGGTCTTTGCCCTATTTAGTGAGATTAGGAGCAGAATTACACCAGGACAAGAGAGGCTAGGCTATAGGGTGAGGTTGAGATGGTTAAGACTTTATTCCTTGGAGAAAGGTGGTCATACAGAGGAGTATAAAATCATGAGGGGAATAGATAAATTGAATGCACAGTCTTTTACCCAGTGTAAGGGAATCAAAAAGCAGAGGGCTTAGGTTTAAGGTGAGAGGGGCAGGAGTTAATAGGAACGAGGGGTAACGTTTTCACTCAGAGGGTGGTGGGTATATGGAATGAGCTGCCCGAGTACAACATATATCTCAGGAGGTTGCGACACATGAATTTGATTGTGTTTATTGAAGAAATAATCAAAAAGGTTAATGAAGGCAGAGCCGTAAACATTATCTATTTGGACCTTAGCAAGGCCTTTGATAAAGTTCCACATGATAGGCTTTATTGGAAGGATTGATCACATGGGATCCTGGGAGAGCAAGGCAAATTAATGCAGAATTGGCTTTGTGGTAGTAAGCAGAGAGTGATGGTGGGTGGTTATTTTTCAGAATGAGGGCCTGTGGAATGAGTGGTGTGCCTCTGGAATCGGTGCCCACCGGCAGTTGGAAAAGAAAAGGTCTAAAGAAGGTAGAGGGCCATTCGGTAGAGTCCAAGAGGAGGGGGTCTGTTGGAGACAGGAGAAGGGGTCATCACTGGGTGGTGAGGACTCCTCCCATAGAAAAAGGCCCAGATACAGAGGAGACAGAAGAAGAGCTCAACATCGTGGCAGACCCGGAACTCATTGAGGTGGGGGTGGAGGGGAACACATATAACAGAAAAGCACAGGAACAGGCCCTTTGACCCACAATGTATGTGCCAAGAGTAATAAAGATAAATAATCTCATCTGCATGCACATGATCCATACCCCTGCATTTTCTGCCTATCCATCCCTATCTAAAAGCTTCTTCCACTGTCGTATCTATCTCCACCACCACCCCTGGCAGCAGCTTCCAGGCTCCACCACCTTCTGTGTAAAAATCCTACCCTGCCACATCTCCTTTAACTTTGCCCCTCTCACCTTAAAACTATGTCCTCTAGTATTTGATTTTTCCATCCTGGAAAATGTTCTGACTCTCTATCCTATCTATGCCACTCATAACTTTATATACTTCTATCAGGTTTCCCCTCAACCCTCGGTGCTCCAGAGAAACAATCCGTGTGCATCAACCCTCTCATTGCTGTTAATATCCCCTACTCCATACAACATTCTGGCAAACCTCTGTTGCATTCGCTCCAAAGTCTCCATTCTCCTTTCTGCAATTGAGCAACCCAAACTGTACACAATGCTCCAAATGCGGCACAACTAAAGTCATATAAAGTGCATCTTGACTTCCTGACACTTACACTCAATGCCCCGACTAATGAAGGCAAGCATACCTAATGCCTGCGTTATCACACTATCTACTTGTGTTAGCACATTCAGAGAGCTACGGACTTGGACACTAAGATCCTGCTGTACACCAATGCTGTTAAGGATCTTGTCATTAGCTGTATATTTTCCCCATACATTTGACCTCCCAAAGTGTAACATCACACGCTGGTTCTGTTCATTTTCTAAATCTCCAATAATGGAATTATAACACTAATTAATTGGATGCTCATTGTTGTGAACAATTTTATTTTAAATGTAATTTATAGATGATAATATTCATTTATAGGAGCATTTGTTTGAGTAGGTGAGGCCCTGTTATGCTGCAAGTATTACTGTAAGTGAACCATTAGAAATAACACATGAGGTAATTTAGGTTCATACTGATCTCTAACTGGATCTGTTTGATAAATGGGACTAGAAATTGTTTATCTTTCGAAATAAAGTAGTATTTGCTGTTATATAAACATTATTACTTTTGGCAAAATATTTCAAATAAAGTGTGGAATCAATTATTTTTATGGATGACCTTGATATGCTAGGATTTTTCTTATAGAGTTAGAGTCATAGAATCATGCAGCACGGAAACAGGGCCTTCAACCCAACTTGTCTGCGCCAGCCATTATGCTCATCCAATTTGCCTGCATTTAATCCATATCCTAATCTAATCCTTTCCTAGCCATACACCTAATACATCTTCTTTTAGCTTTCAGTCATCCACAACATATCTGACCTATCTATCTTTCACAGCTTTTACATCTCCCTTTGTTTGCTTTTGCTCTCTAACTAATCTATCAACCAGGGTTTCATAAACTGTTTATCATCATGGCCTCAACCTATCAGAGGTATTCCCTTTATCCTATTCATTCCTTCCCAAATTTCCCGGCAACTTGAAATATTTTCATATTTTCCAGATCTGGTGAAGGGTTTTCAACCTGAAGGTCCCCTATGTAGACAGAAGTGCTGGAGAAACTCAGCGGGTGCGGCAGCAACTCTGTTTCCCTTTTGCCAGCATTTTCTATTTTTATTGGAAATTATTGGAGATTTCCAGCAGCCGCATTTTCTTTTTCTTTTCAATTATGGATGCTGTTTATATTCTCAGGAACATGAGCACTTCAGTTGCACAAACCATTTATTTGAGTGAACGGTTCCAGCACCGACCAATCTTCGTGAAGTTTTGAGGGTGAAAGATATCTTTAGATTTGAAGTTGCAAGTCCCAAGCAAGATCTTCTTACCAAAAATACTTCAGGTACACAGCACAGACTCATATTTTGCACCCTGCATGAAAGTACTCAAAAGTTTCAGACTTTCATAGGTACTGCAGAGAATGTGCCACAGTTGTAGGTAAAAAAGCATTAGACCAATAAATTACTCATCATGATTGAGACCTGTGTCCATGTCAGCAACCAACACCAATCTCACCCATTTTGGCAAAACTGCCTGGTGTGTCACAGTCCCTCACCTGGCAGGTTAGCTGTAATGAAATATGCTACATAAACAAACCATTAAAAACTCTAGACAGGCAGCTGCAGATATCCCTATGGGGCTCACTTAAATCTCATCTCATAGCCTTGTTACAGGGTTTGCTCCTTGTTTTACTCAGAGTTAAAAATGAAGGTCTTGAGTTGCATATTATTGCTCCAGTTTCCTTTGGCAAAGCAGAGATGAGTATTGCATATATTGATGACATGATCATATGACTCCAAAAGAAATGCTAGCTGCCCTAAGATAATTACATAAGTACCATTCCAATTTCAGCAGGGGGGGAGATTTGACTGTTAAGTACAACTTGTTCCTAAATATGGCATAAATAGTTCAATTTCTATGCTTCAGTTTTGCTTTAAATAATTATCATATTCTATAAATCGAAATGAAAGGCACATCGGATTTATTGGGGTGAAGCTCAGGAATATAACTGCATACTCTCTGGTCCTACTATAAAGGAACTCTACCATTCGACGACACACCAACATCAACCATGATTTGCAAGTGTACCCCCAAGCAGATTCAATATTAAGATAATAGACAGACAATTCACACAGATTAAAGCAAACACAAATACAAATTAACGGTATTTATGAATGAATGAAACTTCTAAATAGATGGGAATAAAATGTTTGAAAGAAAAGGTGTGAAGGAAAATTCCTTCAGGGATTGTTATATAGGCTTCAAACATGGCTTCATACATCATTGACTGGGAACAGGCAAATAGCCTGAGTCACGCCAGAGTCATACTGGAATACAACCATTCTCTAAAACACTTGTATTACAAAATAATCAGCACTAACAAAAATAAATAGGGCAAATTCAATTAGAAAATGAATGGGATGATGTAAAATTCACCTCTCTAAGGCCAGTAAAATAGGAAATGTGAAGTTTTGTGAAGTTAATAATCGTGTTCATGCAATGTAAGCACGTTTTGCTCATGTTTCTGGATGAGTTTCAGCCAATTGTTAACATCATTTGGTCTTTTTGAGGTTTTCTTGTTCCCTAGTGATTTTCTTCCCAGAAAACTGCATGCCCAAATTACATCAACAATGCTCCATGTTAGCTTTCCGTGAGGCTTTTAACCATATTGATCTAAATAACATAATTGACAGAAGAACTCGTTTTTGATCACATTTAAAAAAAAAACAATGTGCTGGAGATATGTGTCGGAAGGAACTGCAGATGCTGATAGAAAAGCTGGAGTAACTCAGCGGGTCAGACAACATCTCTGGAGTAAAGGAATATGTAACATTTCGGGTTGAGACCCTTCTTCAGACTGGTAGATGACCCTTCTAAAGAAGTTCTAAAGAAAGAGCAGTCTGAAGAAGGGTCTCAACTCAAAACATCATCTATACCTATTCTCCAGAGATGCTGTCTGACCCACTGAGTTACTCTAGCTTTTTGTGTCTATCTTCAATGTGCTGGAGATAGTTCTGACAAAGGAGCATTCACTTGGAATGTTGTCTATTTTCTGCTCCACAATTGCCTGAATGAAAATCCACAGCATTTTGTATTCGTTCAGATTTACCTGCATTTGTAGTGTTTATTGCTTTACAATCAGCTTTTCTTACTGCTAAAGTCTCAAACCAGACATTATTTGAAAGGGCCATTTACTATTAGAATGCTTTCATAATCAGACTTCTACTCACCACCCCAGTACTGTCCAATTCATATCTACCCCATTGTGGACATTGGACTTTGTTTCTAGAACTGATGTGCGACAATGCTAAGAACTATATTCTCCAATCTGCATATTCATCTTTGTTCTATCTATTGTACTTGAGTTTGACTTGATTATATTTAGATATATATCTGATCTGTTTGGAAATCATGCAAAACCAAGCTTTTCACTGTACCTTGGTATACGGGACAACAATAACCTAAACCGACCCTCCATACGCCACACGCTTAACACTGACCCTTCTTTCTCTAGCACTTTGTTGCAACATAAAATGGTTTATGCATATTTCTCTTGACTTTACATTTCTATTTTGGATGTAAGAGCAGTTCAAGCAGTAAAAAGCAAGCACCCAGGGGACCAGAACAAGATTTCAAAGCAAACTTGCTGCTGAACACAGCAATGACACTCTCTATTCGATCAGTTAAGCTTCATCCATTACTCCAGCAGTCCACAGATGTAGGGAGAATGGGAATAAGCAGTCGCTTCAATTTCAGGATTCTCCAAGGTGTAACATTCATAGACTTAGATAAGGTTTCCTGTCAACTTTATGCTGGAGGCATTTGGCTGTAATTCAAGTAGTTCTCTAGCAGGGATAAACAAACATCCAATATTAGAAGGTGCATCCTGTTCTTAAATAGATAGTTATCTGTGTACGTACTAAATCTGTGTCCTTTCCTTGACTTTTGATATATAGTTTTGGCAGCCTTAGTCTTTGTGTCTCCCTTGAGCAAACGTCATCCCTCCGTTTGATGATGTACAGTGCCCTCCATAATGTTTGGGACAAAGACCCATCATTTATTTATTTGCCTGTGTACTACAATATTTGAGAATTGTAATAGAAAAAAATCACATGTGGTTAAAGTGCACATTGTCAGATTTTATTAAAGAGTATTTTTATACATTTTGGTTTCACCATGTAGAAATTATTGCAATGTTTATACATAATCCCCTCATTTCAGGGCACCAGAATGTTTGGGACACATGGCTTCACAGGTGTTTGTAACTGCTCATGTGTGTTTAAATACATCCTTAATGCAGGATTAAGAGAACTCTCAGCACCTAGCCTTTCCATCGCCTATGGAAACTGTTATTGCTGTTTATCAACACGAGGCCCAAAGTTGTGTCAATGAAAGTCAAAGAACCATTATGAGGCTGAGAAACAAGAATAAAACTGTAAGAGATATCAGCCAAACCTTAAGCTTACCAAAATCAACTGTTTGGAACATCATTAACAAGAATGAGAGTATTGGTGAGCTTACTAATCGCAAAGGGACTGGTAGGCCAAGGAAGACCTCCACAGCTGATGAAAGAAGAATTCTCTCTATAGTAAAGAAAAATCCCCAAACACTTGTCCGACAGATAAGAAACACTCTTCAGGAGTCAGGTGTGGAATTGTCAATGACCACTGTCCGCAGAAGACTTCATGAACTGAAATACAGATGCTGCACTACAAGATGCAAACCACTGGTTAGCCGCAAAAATAGGATAGCCAAGTTACAGTTTGCCAAGAAGTACTTAAAGGAGCAACTACAGTTCTGGAAAAAGGTCTTGTGAGACAAAGATGAACTTATATCAGAGTGATATATAACAATATAACAATATAACAATTACAGCACGGAAACAGGCCCTCTCGGCCCTTCCAGTCCGTGCCGACCATCTGTTTTCCCCTAGTCCCATCTACCTGCACTCAGACCATACCCCTCCATTCCCTTCACGTCCATATACCTATCCACTTTACTCTTAAATGTTAAAATCGATCCTGCCTCCACCACTTCTGCTGGAAGCTGATTCCACACAGCCACCACCCTCTGAGTAAAGAAGTTCCCCCTCACGTTACCCCGAAACCTCTGTCCCTTAATTCTCATGTCATGCCCTCTTGTTTGAATCTTCCCTACCCTCAATGGGAAAAACATATCCACGTCAACTCTGTCTATCCCTTTCATCATTTTAAAGACCTCAATCAAGTCCCCCCTGGTGGCAAGAGTAAAGTATGGAGGAGATAAGGAACAGCCCAAGATCCAAAGCATACCACCTCATCTGTGAAACATGGTGGTGAGGGTGTTATGGCCTAGGCATGTATGGCTGCTGAAGGTACTGGCTCACTTATCTTCATTGATAGTACAACTGCTGATGGTAGTAGCATAATGAATTCTGAAGTGTATAGAGATATCCTATCCGCTCAAGTTCAAACAAATGCCTCAAAACTCATTGGCTGGCGGTTCATTCTACAGCAAGACAATGGTCCCAAACATACTGCTAAAGCATCAAAAGAAGCTTTTCAAAGCTAAAAAAATGGTTAATTCTTGAGTGGCCAAGTCAATCACCCAATCTGAACCCAATTGAGCAAGCCTTTTATATGCTGAAGAGAAAACTGAAGGGGACTTGCCCCCAAAACAAGCATAAGCTAAAGATGGCTGTAATTCAGGCCTGGCAGAGCTTCACCAGAGAAGACACCCAGCAACTGGTGATGTCCATGAATCGCAGACTTCAAGAAGTCGTTGGAAGCAAAGGACATGCTACAAAATACGACACATGACTACTTTCATTTACATGACACTGCTGTGTCCAAAACATTACGGTGACCTGAAATGGGGGGATTATGTATAAACACAGCTGTAGTTTCTGTATGGTGAAACCAAAATGTATAAAAATGGCCTTTATTAAGATCTGACAATGTAAACTTTAACCACATGTGATATAACAGCATTCTTAATAGAGAATTGTCTTCAACAGAGGCAATTAAAGAAGACTGGGAAAAAGATTTAATGATAAAAATTTCTAAAGAAACATGGGAGAAGTATTTGATATATATACATAAACGTTCGATTCATTCTAGACATAATTTAATTCAATTTAAAATATTACACAGACTATATTATTCAAAAGTTAGGTTGAATAAATTTTATCCACATATCTCACCAATTTGTGATAAATGTCTTTCTCAAAATGTCAATCTTACACACTCTTTCGGTTCTTGCATAAAACTTCAAAGTATTTGGTGTGATATATTTGATATATTCACTAGTTTATTTAAGATAAAAATGGAACCTAGCATGGAAATGATTATTTTTGGAGATGTAAATAAATTAAATATATCCCAAATCTCATTTTTTAATTATGGTTTAATAATAGCAAAAAAAACTCATACTTAAATTTTGGAAAAAGGCTACTATACCAACACTCAAAATGTGGATAGGTAATATGTTGGAAACTGCACATTTAGAAGAAATGAGACTCCTCCTAATAGAAAAAAAAGACCAATTCTTAACAAGTTGGTCTCCATTTATTGACCTTGTGGAATCATGGGGTGTAATATCATCATAAAATTAAAAATTCTGGGTTTGACTTAAAATTGATTAAGAATATAAAAAAAAAACATTGACTGGTTGCGTGGGAGAATCTCCTTTCTGCTTTACTTTCTCACATTTCTTTCTTCACTCTACACTCACTAGTCTATTCTTCACTCTTCACTACTTCTTTCTTTCTCATTTCTTTCTAAAAAAAAATGTTTTTTAAAAATAAGGAAGTTGTACAAATAATGTTTTAATAATTCTGGGAATCTGTAAAAAGGTACCATTAACATGTAATGTACTTACTTCTAATAATTTTTTTTTTAAATTAAAAATAAATAAATAAATAAAGCCACATGTGATTTCTATTACAAATCTCAAATTGTGGAGTACAGAGGCAAATAAATCAATGATGGGTCTTTGTCCCAAACATTATGGAGGGCACTGTAATTCCACAGCCTTTCGAAATCCAGACTCAGATTAGCCTCTTGTCATACATACCAGGATGCAAAGAATGTCCTCGTTCACGTGAAGCTTAGAGTAAACAGAATGATAGATACAATGATAAATACAACAATGAGAGCAAAACAACAGAATAACTGAAATAGTGCAACAAAAAAAAAACCCCAAAGAGCCCAATATGATATATATAAACAAAATAAAGGAAAGAGTAAAGAACTTCTGGAAATATGGTGTGAAAGAGGTTCACGAGTCTGATAACAGTGGGGAAAAATATGTTCTTAAGTCTACATGTTTGTGCTTTCAAGCTTGTGTACCTTCTCCCAGAAGGTAAAAGGGGAAAAAAGGAATGGCCAGGCAGACATCCTTCACAATACTTTCAGCTTTCCTGATGCAACACATTGTGAAGATGTACTGGGTGGAAGGAAGTGACATGCAGGATGGACTGGGCTGCGTTCACCACGCCCTGCAACTGATTTACTCTTGATGGTAAAGTGCAGATAAGTTGCCATACCCGGCTGAGATGTATGCCAACTGAATACTTCCTATATTACATCTGTCAACATAATACCTACCTCAGGAATAACTGGGGCAGACAAAGTGAAGGCAACAGCAGCCCTCAGTAGCTTGAAAAGTGGTAATAATTTTGAGTGCTTGGGTATTTTTTGGTTTGGTTTAGTTTAGTTTATTGCCACTTGTACCGAGGAACAGTGAAAAGCTTTTGTTGCATGCTAACCAGTCTGCGGAAAGACAATAACGATTACAATCGAGCCATTTACAGTGTATAGATACATGATAATGGAATAATGTTTAGTGCATGGCAAAGCCAGTAATCAATCAATCAAGTTTTTGCCAGCAGCGGTAAAATAAACCGCTGTTTTTGAATTTGCCAGCAGCGGCTTCAGGTTGCCGCGGGCCAGCGATCGGAGAGCTCCCCTCCAGCGACCCCCGGCGAGGGCTCGCCCGCTCCGCGACGAACGTCCACGCTGTCCCTGCAGCTGAAGCCCGGGCATGTCTCCGGGAAAGATCGCACCAATCCTTGCTGTTAGACCACGGGAGAGGCGACATGGAAAAAGTCGCCTCTCCGTGGAGAAGGTGACCGAAGCAGTTTCCCCCTTACCCCCCCCCCCCCCCCCCCACACCACCCTCCACACAAGACACACAAATAAACATTAAAAACATACATTAAAAAACACTAAAAAAACAAAAAAAGTTGAAAAAACTAACACGCTGCTGGCAGGGCTGATGGCTTGCAGCACCCCCACCGACCAAAAGTCCGATCAAAGATAGTATGAGGGTCACCAATGAGGCAGATAGTCGTCTCTAGTTGTGGTAGGATGATTCAGTTGCCGATAACAGCTGGGAAGAAATTGGCCCTGAATCTGGAGGTGTGCTTTTTCACACATCTATACCTTTTGCCCGATGGAAGAGGGGTGAGGAGGGGGGATGGCTAGGGAGCGACTCGTCCTTGATTATGCTGCTAGCCTTGCTGAGGCAGTGTTAGGTATAAATGAAGTCAATAGAAGGGAGGTTGGTTTGCGTGAACGTCTGGGCTGTCAAATCACTGCAATTTCTTGCAGTCTGGAATGGAGCTGTTCCTGAAACTAGAGGTACGCATTTCCAAACTTTTCTATTTCTAGGCTGATTAACATTTAGCGTAGAGCTCTTAGGGCTAGTGGAATCAAAGGATATGGGGAGAAGGCAGGAACGGGGTACTGATTGTGGACGATCGGCCAAGATCACATTGAATGGCGGTGCTGATTCGAAGGGTTGAATGGCCTACTCCTGCACCTATTGTCTATGTATCTATGTAGCATGTGGGCTGGATTAGTGCTGAATCATTTGTTGCTAATTTCCAGTGTGGTTAGATAACACATTGCAAATCATGTAATTGGGCCATTACAATGCACTAAACTTACCAATGAAAGCCAAATGTTCCACAAGTAAAATATGTGATAAAACTTTAAAAAAACGATGACATGGAAGGGGAAGGAAATGGTTGGAGATGAACAGATATTTCTAGTGTAAAGCAAAAACATTAACTGTTTAAAATGATTGCACTTCTAAAATTAGTCTAAACATTCATTGGTCTGTTGTAGCGTTGCAGTGGCACGTTTGAAACTTTATAATGATCAGTGGCAATACTAAAGTCGAAAGATTTCATTTTTTTGCGTTAAAATTTGTAGTTTGAAAATGAAATGTACAATTACAGGTAGATTGAGAATGGATGTATGATATATTGTGCTTCATTGGAAGTCTGGAATTCAGAGGACCGGAACACCAAATACAGCATTATAGGTTAATGCATTAAAGAGACCATTATCAAACACAAAACCTCAAAAGTTCAAAATTAACTTCAAATATTAGCCTAATGTGGAGTAATAATGATGGAAAGAATGGCAATATTTACAATAAAATATGGGATGTCACAAAACTTTATTTGAGTCCCACTCTTACACAAAGGCAAGAAAACCAGTTTTGCATGGTGGAAGGCTTCTGACACATCAACGTAAGCCAATTAAAGCAATGGAAGTGCAGACTGGAAACCTAATATTAAATCTGTCTAGCCTAATCCTTAACAAGCTACAAATGATTCGATTGCTGTGTTTATAAGAACACACAGATTTAATGGAGTCTGACAAAATTTACTGTACACTGTACAGCGATGTATCAGTAATTGTATCATAAAAATTTGTTTAGTCAACTTTTCTCGCAGCTAATCTTTACTTTGAATTCTCACTCTCAGTAAGACACAGTCTAGGACGATCAAGTGGATTGTAAAGTGCATTGCAGCTCTAGTTCATTCAGATTGTCATTTATGGTTCAATAAAACCTGGATTTCTTCTGATCATGAACAAACTCGCTGCGCATGATCCAGCTGCTACTCATTTCAGAGATTAACAGGCTAAATCCATATTGCTCAGCTGTCATGTTTATTCTCAAAGGAGAACATTGACAATTGAACTGCCTCATTGGGATTAAAGAAAGACAATAATTCCATTACAAAATTATTCTCCATTTCTGTGCATGCCACACTGAATGCAACACACACTTGTGGAACTATCATACTTCAATTGGAACAAATGACAGAACTGTGTAGTCATGGAGAGAACATCATGACAGTATCATTCTTTGCTCCGTCTATTTAAGTGTCTGTCTAAATACCTCTTAAATGTAGTAATTGTATCTGGCAGCATATTCCAGATATCAACCACTCTCTGGGGGAAAAACGTACCTCTTTAAAATGTTTCTACTTACACCTATGCCCTGTTTTTTTTTGCCATGAGAAAAAGTGTTTAGCTATCTACCCTAGGCTTCTCATAATACATACTTCTATCACATCACCTTTCAGCCTTCTTCTCTCCAGGTAAAAGACAAGTTCAAGCTATCCCATCTCTCCCCGACAATGAAGGCATCCAATCCAGGCAATATTCTGGTGAATCTCTTCTGCACTCTCTTCAGCACATTCACATTTTCCCAATAGTCCTGTGACCAGGACTGCACACCAGCACTCCAGGAAGAACTATGAAATGGTCATTCTTACCAATAATGCCATGGAAAGATGTTTTTTTGTAGATTGATTAACATGAATAGATCAACTTGGTTTGTCTTTCATATTGGTTCATTCATCATCTGCCAAAGATCCAGTCAAACAAATATATCCTTCAGGACCAGCAAACGGCAATATAATATGAGCCAGCCTTCATGATTACCATAGATTTTTCTTGCTAGCTGTGCTAATCATCGTGCTTCTTCCAATTTCAATCTAGAGGAATAATCTACCTATTTACCACTTAATGCTTTGTGGAAAAACTTCTTCACCCAGAGAGTTGTGAATCTGTGGATGAAGACCACAATAGGCAGTGGAGGCCAATTCTGCCACAATAGGCAGTGGAGGCCAATTCACTGGATGTTTTCAAGAGAGAGTTAGATCTAGCTCTAAGGGGTAAAGGAATCAAGGGATATGGGGAAAAAGCAGGAATGGGGTACTGATTTTAGATGATCAGCCATGATCATATTGAGTGACGGTGCTAGCTCAAAGGGCCGAATGGCCTACTCCTACACTTATATTTCTATGTTGCTATGTATCTTTGAATCACTGATGGAATATTATTTATCTTATGAAAGTTAAAATTTTGTTGACTTCATTTATATTTCCTCTTAGATTTCTCTGTTCTATGAAAAAGTATTTAATCCCTTTTAGTAGATTCTTCTACACATTTAACAGTGAAATTAATTTTTGCATACAGTTCAGTCCAACTATACATTAGGCACAATCATACTAAGTGCAAGAGTCTAAGCCATTAAGACCACACTGAAATGTTACAGTCTTAACTTGGCCATAAAGGTCCATTGTCCTGGTGGCAGCACTGGGTTGGAGTGCAGGGGTTGTTGTAGCGATGTGTTGATATCCAAGACCCAGGGTTTTGCAGGGCCTTCAACACGACCGAGTTGACCACTCAGATGTCACGAACTGTGAATGTGCTGGCCATCGCTCAGCCTCTATATCCCAAGATGTCTCCCGCAGCCCACCCGGAGTGCCTCCAAATGTGTAGGAGGTGATTCCTTGATTTCATACTGAATATTGAAATAGGGTTCTCAAAACTGGGCACAATGAAGCAGAATTTTTTATTTTTTGCTTGGTGGTATTTTGTTTTTGGATTATCATAGGTAGTTAAAAGATTGCATGTCCCTGTTCCTTTTGGGTCGTTATGCAGGAATAGAATGTCATAGAAAGGAAATTCATGGTTCATTTCTTACAGTTCAGCTCCCCTCTACTTTATTGATTTTTTATTTAATGGTCTGAACACCAGTCCATTGAGATTCACAAATCAAACAGCAATGATATAATGTGACCAAATCTAGTAAAAATGTAACACTTAAAAGGTTTTTGTAGATAAAAGGATGTCCTTTCAAAATAATCTAATTTGCAACTGTAACCTTTTAAATTTGGTTAAAAAATTGCCATCTTTAATTCACTACGAATTACTTTCATAAATCCTAGTAAAGGCACTATATGACAAACATGCTTTCTCAGGATAAAAACAGGAAACATTGTTCGTAGATATAAACATAGAGAGCTGAATAAGGATGTTAGAGGTGTAAAAAAAATAGGTAAAAATATACATATTTCAAAAAACAATGGATTTAAAAGCAGAACACTGATAATGAGGACTAAAACAAAGTACAATCGAGAAAGGACAAAGTATTGATGATGTTCAATATTAAATTAAAAGTACAGCGTGGTTTAAGGAATATAAGGACAATTGAGAAGACAACAAAATTGAAATAAAATATTGCTCTATTTGTTCATGTCTATATTTAGAGTGGGATGTTACAGTTAGCTCGGACAGATAGGAAGTCCAAATGCTGACAATGTCTGGGTGATGTAAACTGCTTTTGGTCAGTACCTTGAGAATTCTGAGATTAGATATATCTGAACTTCAGAGGAATTAAAATTAGTGGTAGTTTGAAGCATTGGCAACATGCATGGGATCTGTTCTGGAGGTGTTAACAAATTGTTCAACATGGAGAAAAATAGAAAAGTTAATATAAACCCTGCAATATTGCTATACACAGTATTTAGGACTTTGAAGCATCTTTAATATCTGCTGGTGCTCAATCATTATGCATTCATACAAGGGGCAAGTATTCACCTACAATTTAATTCATCTCACATACATATGAGAAACCCCAGTGAAACATGTGCACCTCAGAATAATCTAAAAACAAATGAGGATAACAGCTGACGCATAAATAACTGTGGCCGATTATTTCCTGTGTTACCCGTGAGACGGAAATGTAATCACTTTCCTCATGGAACATGCACATTTTTAGTCAAAAATATTGTTGGTAGAACAACCTACACGTTTTCATTGCTGCACACTTTATCAGAATTTCTGCTCATATACTCAGAATCCTCTTTTTCAAATCAAAGAAATACAATTTTTAAATAATTCAATGGCCGGAATATCTGCTAAACACGCAGTCCTCAAGAGACAGTTTGCTATATATTCCACCCTGTAAAATTAACCAAATTCATTCATTCTTACCAACAACACCAAGGAGAACACAACTAAGGAGAACATTCCATCCATCAGCCCAAGAGAGCATTCCCATTTGTCATATTCCAAACTCATTTCCTTGTAACTCTATAATTTGTTATCTTTCATGTGGGCTATTAGGATACTCTAACTAATATACCAGCACATCTTAAGAAGGTGCGAAGAAATGGGAACTCCTGGCGGAGAGCCCACAGGGACTGCAAGACCGCAAGATATTGCACAGTCAATACTCAAGAACAGTGGATAGAGTGGATGTGGACAGCAAGTCTAGGAGCAGAGGTCATAGCCTCAGAATTAAAGGACGTTCTTTTAGGAAGAAGATGAGGAGGAATCTTTAGTCAGAGGGTGGTGAATCTGTGGAATTATTGGCCACTGTGGAGACAAAGTCAGTTGATATATTTAAGGCAGAGGTAGGTTCTTGATTAGTACGGGTGTCAGAGGTTATGGGGAGAAGGCAGGTGAATGGGGTTGGGAGGGAGAGATAGTTCAGCCGTGATTGAATGGCGGAGTAGACGATGGGCCGAATGGCTTAATTCTGCTCCTATCACATGATCAAAGTCAAATCCAGCTTCACAGAGCAGTGAAGCAGCTGCACTAAGATGCAACAGTTATCGGGTGGTGCCGCGAGCGGCAGCCTTGCCAGTAGCGTGTACGTCCTTTCGACTTTTGTTTTTTTATATGTCTAAATGTATGTTTTAGTAGGGGGGGAGGAGGGGGGGGAATAGGAGATGTGACTTTTCTCGTTGTTGCATCTCGATGGAGATGCGTCTTTTCTCGTTGTCGCATCTTCCCCCCCCTTGCAGCCTAACAACTGGATTAGTGCGGACTTTCTCGAAGACCGGCCCAGAGCTTCAGCAACAGGCACGGCTGGACTTTAACCTCGCGGAGCGGGGCAATCCCTTGCCGGGGTTCGCCAGAAGAAATGCTCCGGCTGCCTGCCTGCGGACTATAACATTGCGTAGCTGTGGTCTGCGGAGCTTCCAGCTGCGGGCGCGCCGTGGACATTCCATCGCGGAGCCTGGGATCCCTTACTGGGGATCGCCAGAAGAAGTGCTCTGACCGCCGGCCTGCGGCCTCTAACATCGTGAAGCCGTAAACTCCGGTAAGAAAGTGGCCGATTCGGGAACTCCAAGTTTGAGTTTCGATCATCCCGACAAGAGGGCTTGTACATTGTGCCGTCCGTAGTGGCGACTACAGAGGGTTCGTGGCCCCGACCACGGTGAACAAAGGAGGAAGATTGACTGAATGTCATTGCCTTCTATCACAGTGAAGAACGTTGATTCCGTTGTGGTGGATGTTTATGTTAAATTCTATTGTGTATTGTGTTCCTTTTGATTGTATGGCTGCATGGTAACTCAAATTTCACTGTACCTTAATTGGTGCATGTGACAAATAAATGTAAACTTGAGCTTTAACTTGAACTTATTGCAGCAGATTAAAAAAACATGATAGATCGGCAAAAGTCTGCTTAAGATAGAATGCATATCCCGGTTGCCCATTCCACAATCAATATTTTTGAAAAATTACACTGTACTGTCGTAAAGACACTCCAAACACTTTCAATTACTACTTTTATAAATTAAATGACCATCAGCACATAAGGACATAAAAGTCATGTGAATGATACTGAAATTTAAAAAGTGGAACATTTTGCTGAGACAATGTCAGCACTAGTGACACATTACAAATGAACACCATAGAAGGTGCGGCCTTTCAGAAGATCAGCTCGAGCAGCTTGAACCACCAAAACACTTTCAATGCCTGCATACGTCAGAAAGGACATAGTACCCAACTGCATTTGAAGTAGTAAAGAACAGCCTGCACCAAAATTATCATTGGACTTAAACTCTTCCTTCATCCTAGATGGTCCCACTCCACTCTAGTATTGTGGTGTCTGAGGTGACCGATGAGGCTGGTGCACCACTTTATCCCATCGACTGTGCCACGGATGTAGCAGGAGATAGGACCGATGAATGATCGGTTGCAGGTTCCTTCCACCACTAACACTCGGCTTCTGATGTGTGCTCCTGACACATGAACTCAAGTTTCACTTGACCATCCAAAATACTCCATTCCCCTCGTGAAAAGCAGTAGGCCAGAGATTCCCAGCAATTAGTAGGAGTAATGGAATTTTTCAGAGTGGTTTTGAAAATATTTCTGAGTGTTTCCCTCCATCCACCTGACAGTTTCCTCCAGTGGAAGAGGTTGAAGTAGTAACTCCTCAATGCAGGACTCACCACAGCAGACTTGCTGCTAGAGTTGATGGCAACCTGAATCTCAAGTGGATTCTAATGGAATGCAACTGGCAAACACCTCACATATTCTTGTCACATAGGTTGCAGCATAAACAACAAGGACAAGTCCAATTACACCATTTTCACAAAGTAGCAGTCTGTGGAGCCCAGCAATAAGAAATATGAAGTGAATATATTCACAATTAACTCACCCGTACAGTAATTTTTCCAGATGATTATGGTGTTAATCTGATTGATCTGCACAAATATACAAGCTTCATGGAAAAATTTGAGATGCATAAATCTGCTAATATAAATACACAGGTAGACACAAAATGCTGGAGTAACTCAGCGGGACAGACAGCCTCTCTGGAGAGAAAGAATGGGTGACGTTTCGGGTCAAGACCCTTCTTCAGAGTCTGAAGACCGAAACGTCATCCATTTCTTCTCTCCAGAGATGCTGCCTATCCCTCTGAGTTACTCCAGCATTTTGTGTCTACCTTCGATTTGAACTAGCATCTGCAGTTCTTTCCTACAGATAGCAATACACATTTCACTTGCAAAAGATTTTGTAGATTCAGAGGGATGGTTGGGTGGGGGGTGGATAAAGATATGGATTATTAATGTAAGTGTGGTGGTCAAGTAAATGTCTCTTCCACATCAGAATGATATAAACATCTCTTGCATCAGCAAAGAGACAGATTCCACATCATCTTCGGGTGGCATCTGCTTCTCTAACTAGATGTCTGATAAGTACTCTATATCATGCAGTCTCTTTGTAAGATAAAGTTATTCCCTGCATAGCACTATCCTTGAAAGCTTCTCCAAGTCTATATTATGGACTGCTTCATAATTATTCCAGAAATATGATGCGTATTTTCAAGCAGTGTGTATTGTTCTATTACTGAGATGCTTGAATTGCACTAGCCGTCAAAATCGCACGTGTCATTAACTAAAGTTGCAGTAAATAATCTTAATCTCCCAGAAATTATACTGAGAATTGTCTTTCAGCTTCACAGAGCTTTGAGACTGGCGATTACCTTAAAAAGTCAAAGAACGCAAATTTTACTTGGAGCATACTGTTCGGGAATAAATCGCAGGTAAAAGAGATTCTTCTCTTTTAACCAAGGGAATATATGCACCTACATAGATGCGATACATCCCCCTCCCCTCACCCCACTCACCATCAACAACACCACAGTCACATCTGTGGAGTCTTTTAAGTTCCTGGGAACCATCATCTCCAAGGACCCTCAGTGGGGGGGCTACCATCGACTCCACAGTCAAAAAGGCACAACAGAGGATGTACGTCCTGCGGCAGCTGAGGAAGCACAGTCTGCCACAGGCAATGATGGTCCAATTCTACACAGCCATCGTAGAAGTCTGTTCTCACCTTCTCCATCATGGTCTGGTTTGGCTCAGCCACCAAGCACGACACCTGGAGGCTGCAGCGAATCGTCCGATCAGCAGAGAAGATTATTGGCTGCAACCTTCCCTCCATTGATGAACTGTACACTGCAAGGGCCAGGAAGCTAGCGGGCAAGATCATCTCAGACCCCTCTCACCCTGGCCACAAACTCTTTGAATCACTTCCCTCTGGAAGGCAACTCCGGACTGTCAAAACTGCCACAACCAGACATAAAAACAGTTCTTATCCACGAGTAGTTGCTTCCACTCAACAGCCAAAAATCTGTAGCCTCCCTTTGATCTGGTATTTTGTTGGTTCACATGCTTGATCATTAATGTTTTATTATTATTAATGTTTATTGTTTTCTGAGTCATTCATAACTGTCACTGTATGTCATGTTGTTACTTGTGGGCGGAGCACCAAGGCAAATTCCTTGTAGGTGAATACTTGGCCAATAAACTTACTTACTTACATTATGTCTTGGCCCTTTGGGAATCTTTGCAAGCCATTGTTTTATGGATTATGTGCAAGTTAGCCGTGGTGGATAATCATGCGCGGATTTATGCATCCATACAGTAACAGGTTTCAATTACCTTTTCGAGTGAGTTGGTCATTACTCAAGAATCTGGACAGATCCTGTTTCAATACTTCTACCTATGAAAGAGCACTACATCGTTGCAGGTTTCATCTTACTTTGTCTGAATTAGTGAAGGCAACATATTTTTCAGGCACTGAACGATATGTGTGGGTGAACGATTGTGTGCCTACAATGGACGTGTGGGCGTTCCATTGTAGGCAGACGCAGGCCAACTAATTCCATTGTCCCTGTATATCACTCATGGTGTTTAATTGTGGCTCAGTAGCTTACACCTTTGCCTTTGAGTCATAGAGTTTGTGGGTTCAACTCTCACTATAAATAGTTGAGCTGAATGGAAAAGCAGAAAAACATGCAGATGCTGGAGGTCTGAAACAAAAACAAAACAGCTGGAAGTACTCCAATCTATTACATTCCCTTTGTTCTCTCCTCCCTCTTCTCTGCAGCTCACAATGTGCTCAGTTTCCCACATTATCCAGTCTTGAAACATTTGTTTCTCTCTCCACGGATGACGTTTGGACTGCTGAGTATATCTGTTTTTGTGTCTGAACATGCAATTTAGGTTGATGCTTTGGGGCAGTACTGATGAAGTCTGCAGTGACAAAGATGCCAGCTTTTGGATATGATGTTAAACTGCTGAAGTGGAAGTTAAAGATCTCATGGCACAATTTCAAAGAAAAGCAATAGTAATATTCCCAATCTCCTATCCAGTCATTGTCCCTCAACTAAAGTCACGGATAACAATTTTCTGGTTCATCGTGGCACAAATAGTCTGCCAAATATTGTACATTGTAACAGGGACTTTGAGATCATGAAAGGTGCTGCAAGTATTTATTTCCTTTTCTCTTTGGTAATCTGTGTTTTGACGTTCAGAATAGTGTCGGCATCATCAGCTTCTTGTTTCCCAGTCGTGGCTACCACCTTCCTTCATAAATGTTTTGGTGTAATGTGACGCAAGCATGTTGGATGATGTCCTTTGAGCCCTTTAAAGCTGTGGCAAGCCTTATCACCTCCCACGGTGTGGCATTTCCACCTCCCAACAGCCAAGTTCCAAAGCAGAAACTGTTTATTCAGCCTGAGCTCGCCCGCAATATTTAAATGAGGTTGACCCAGAAATTCTGGTGGGGTCAGCAATATGACTGTGTGAATCATGCGATACTCTGTATCCATTGTACCCAAACGGAAAATCTTGTCTTTTAAGTATGATGCCTCAGGACTGATAAAAAATCTCAGTTTTTATTTGATGAATATCGACCGGAAAAGATTTGTATTATAAATAAATATTTATCTGAATGACAGTATTCTGATTTCACAGACCGAACATGAAACAAGGAGTTGTAACATTAAATAATTAATAACAGCAAAAGTCTTTCACAAACATTGCATAAGTTCTATCAGCTTATCTTCTGGTCATCTCAAGATGAAGTTTTTTGATTGCTTTCTATACCTGTCCTTGACATTTGAATAATCTTTGCGCATGGATCCTCACATCTCTTTGATACACTAAATTGTCAACTCAAGTTCCACAATTTACTTTGTTTTATCTAGATGTAAAGTGTTAACCTCAAATTAAAATATGTTCCATCAGTTTTGGTCATTATATGGTAATATCTCTTGAGTAACTCCTTCCAACTCCTCCTGTAATTCTGCCTATCTTAGTGTTCTTGTCAAATATATATATTCTTTTTGTTTTCAACTTTAAATCCCTCACTTTCATTTCCAGAATTCACCAGTGAAAGAAATTGAAGCAACAGATGTGACACATCTCCAACTCTGCAACTCATAGCTCCATGAACTCCTCACGTTAGGTGTCAAAGGTAAGTTGGTGAAGGTGATTGTCCGTGAGGAGGAACTTTCCAGGAAGACTTCAAACCAATCAAGTATATTACGCAATGAAAGAGAACAATAGTAGACCTGGTGATGTTTAGGGCTGTTAACCTCTGGACTGTCCAAGGAATCCCCATCAAAAAAAATCTCCTGAAAACCAGTGGAATTCTGAAGAAACATTCATCCATCAGTATGTGGGTGATCAGGCATGTTCACGCCATGGCTTGATCCAGTTTAAAGCTTACATATTTGGGGATCGAACCAGCCAGGTTGACAAATTTGAACAAGGACTAATCCGAGGAATTGTGAGGTGCTCCAGTTTAGGAGGTCGAATAAGGTGAAAGTGTACAGTTAATGACAAGACCCTGCAAAGCATTGCTGTACAGAGAGATCTTGAGGCTAGATCTTGATCTTGATCTTCAAGTCCATAGGTCTCTGAAAGTGGCAATACAGGTAGATGTCGTTGAGGTGCAAAAAAAATTGTTGAATCAAGAGCAAAACAAAGTGCTGGAGAACTCAAGAGTCAGGCAGCATATGTGGAGGGAATGGACAGACAATGTTCGGAGTTGGGACCCTTGTTAAGACTAGAGTGGTAATGATATGTTTGCCTACTTCAGACAGGGCATTAAGTATGTGTCAAGAATTCATGTTGCAGCTTTATTAGACTTTGGTTATGCTGCATTAAGAGTATTGTGTAGCGTTCTGAGGGAAGAAGATGGGGAAAGAACAAAGAAAAAAAAATCACTACTATTCATAGGTTGGCAGTATGAACAAATTCCAAGAGAATATAATAAATATACAAGTGGCATTCGAAAACCAGTTAAACATCAATAAGTACTGATTATTTACCAAGTATTCATTACAAGACATAACTTGTGAAAAATACAAATAGTTCCTCAAGCATTCAGCTTGAGGAACTATTTGTTTGCTGCCTACTGATAACTTGGCAGAAGATAGTAATAATTTGAAGAAACTTTATTTCAAAAGCTTTACAAAACATCCACACAAGTTTTACACGCTCTGTCTTGTACTCTGTCTTACACGCTCTGCCTTTAGTTGCAGCACGCTCTTGCTGACCTATAAATCTAAAAACAAAGAACAAAATACTCCCCATATTTAGCTTTCAATGGTAAAAACTAACGCAGAAACTCTGACAGGGAAAATTCATTGATGGTTTCTTTCTTACAACGTATTTTTAGAACACAGAACAACAACTTCTGGAAATCCTCTGCAATGCCAATTACAATGGCTTTACAATGGAGATTTTAATCTTTAGTAAACAAACAAAATGCCACTGTTTGTGATGAGGGGAAACATTACAGAAATTAAGTGTTATAAGTAACAAATTTTAACTATTCTTAGATACTTTTCCTGAGACTCAGAAAAGTTCCCAGTTGGTAGAAATATCTCGCTTGTTTTCAATTTGTTTTTACAAATCCCCATGGAAACGAGCCTTCCACAAAATGTTAGGGGCCATTTCTACAAAAGGGCAATGTGAACTATCAGCAATTGCTCCATTACAGGGTAACTATTGAGTGTGTCCAGCACAAAACAAAACTCTATTCATTGTGCAGTAGGTAGCTGCACCAGGATAGAATGACGCTACTCAATGGATGTCTCCATTTAAAGATGCCTTGTAAATCTTTATTGCCTCACATTGGTGTTTCAAGCTGTGATTTATTCTGTTCCAAATGGGAAGGTCAGTGAAGAGATTATGAAATCACAAGCAAACATTTTTTTGGGGAATACTCAAATCCAAAAGAGGGCTATTAAAATGCGTTTCTGGGTGAAGTTCTTAACCCGAATAATCTTTACAAATTGTGTTATTTTAGTTCTTTGTGGTGTTAATAGACTCAATTTGAACTGTCTAGCCAAGGAATATTACAAAATAGTGATCAGCGATATGGAAATAAGCTGCTGATACAATGTTAAACCACAAATCCAAAACTTCAAAAAGTCAAGTAGCCAACTTTATCATCCACATACATTGACTCAAACCAAAGTAATTCTCCAGGCCATCTCAAACCATTATCTTACATACAATGTACCGATTGGGAACAGGAGTTGACCAGATGTGTACCTTAGTGCTATCACAGT
Organism: Okamejei kenojei; assembly: GCA_035221665.1. Lineage (NCBI taxonomy): Eukaryota > Metazoa > Chordata > Chondrichthyes > Rajiformes > Rajidae > Okamejei > Okamejei kenojei. Next base: position 84,546,786 of record CM069135.1, read on the forward strand.
CTTGGGTTTATATATGGTTTGCGGGCAGATGAGCTGCTGGTGCCCATTCCATCATCAGTTAAAGCCTAGTGCATTATTCTTGGCAGACTCTCATGCAAGCATTAACCAGCTTTGAGTTTCTTTAACTTCTGAGATCACCTGGAGTAAACTATCACTAGTTTAGTACCAAAGGGCAAACGTTAACTAAAATTAGAAACATAGAACATAAAAAAATAGGTACAGGAGTAGGCCATTAGGCCCTTTGAGTCATTCAATATGATCATGGCTGATCATCTAAAATCAGTACCCCGTTCCTGCTTTTCCCATATATCCCTTGATTCCTTTAGCCCTAAGATCTAAATCTAACTCTCTCTTGAAAATGTCCAGTGAATTGGTCTTCACTGCCTTCTGTGGCAGAGAATTCCACAGATTCACAACTCTCTGAGTGAAAAAGTTTTTCCTCATCTCAGTCCTAAATGGCCTACCCCTTATTCTTATACTGTGACCCCTGGTTCTGGACTCCTCCAACGTGGGGAATATTTTTCCTGCATCTAGCCTGTCCAATCCTTTAAGAATTTAAAATATTTCTATAAGATTACCTCTCATCCTAAATTCCAGTGAATACAAGCCCAATCGACCCATTCTTTCATCATATGTCAAAGGAAAAACAAGGAGTTTCTGATGCAGAAACTCTGAAAGGTAAAGAGTGAACACTGGAAATATTGGACAGATCAGGTAGGATCGATAAAGAGAATCAAAATTCACGTTTCAGGTTCATGACCCTTTATCAGAACCAATGAAAAGGTCACTGAGCTAAGTCTCTATTTTTTCTCTCCCCAGGCGGTATCTTGCTGCTGAATATTTCCAGCATTCACTATTTTTACAGGAAACTTTCAGGAAACACAGAATTCTTTGACATTGTCACAGGGGTAAGACAAGGTTGCCTTCTATCCCCCTTACTGTTTATTGTCACGATTGACTATGTCATGCCGAAGATAATGAACAAACCTGAGTGTTAAAGAAGGAACTGCAGATGCTGGAAAATCGAGGTTACACAAAATGCTGGAGAAACTCAGCGGGTGCAGCAGCATCTATGCAGCGATGGAGACTGATCAGTCTGAAGAAGGGTTTCGGCCTGAAACATTGCCTATCTCCTTCGCTCCATAGATGCTGCTGTACCCGCTGAGTTTCTCCAGCATTTTGTGTACCCATGAACAAACCTGACTTTGGAATACCATGGAGAACAGGAAGATGCCTCATAGACCTAGATTTTGCCGATTACATTGCACTACTAGCAGAGTCGAGACACACCCTTCAAGATATGACAACCGCTCTGGAGGGGAATGCATCAATGGTTGGATTAAAGATCAGCTGCCAGAAGACTAAGACCATGCAGACTGGAGCAGCCAATAGACCAACTGATAATCAATGAGGAACCTGTGGAAAACGCCACAAGATTTACCTATCTTGGCAGCATGTTCGCCGTAGATGGAGATGTAGAGGTCGACATCAACTCCCAAATTGGTAAAGCTGCATCAGTCTTCAGACGAATGCAGCCAATATGGTCTAGTGGCGGGATATCCAAGATGCCTAGTGGCGAGATATCCAAGTCAAGATCTTCCAGTCCGTAGACCCCCCTACAGCCCTCTATGCCAGTGAGACATGGAAAATCAATGTGAAGATGAGAAATAAATTGGATGCATTCCAACACTGCTTGAGGAAGATCCTGAAGACTAGCTACAAAGACCACATCACAAACAGGGTGATCTATTGTGAAACTGCAACAAAGCCGCTCATCCAGGACAAAGAGGTACGTAGGAAGAGATTTGCAGGACACGTACTCAGAATGTCACCAGAACATGCATCTGAGATAGCAATGACATGGCAACCTGACGGAAGAAGGAAAAGACACCGACCAAAACTCACATGGAGGCGAACATTCCAGAAGAATTTGGAAGCCCGGGACGCAAGCATATCGAGGGTGGAAGACGTCGCACAGAACTGAACAGAATGGCGAAAGCTAGCTGCCCAATGCACTCAACTAGTGTGGGAGGAACTAAGTCTAAGTCTATTTTTACAGTAACTTAAAAACTACTTAATTGGAAACAAACCATTTTGAATAGTTCTGAAACATGACAGAATAATATAAATCATACATCTTGATTCTTGTTTTCTATACTGGGAAGCAAGTATAAAGAGAATTACAATAGATATAAGATAGTGTTTGATAGTATATGTATTCTTCAATCTGGCTTTCTGATGCAGAACATCATCACTATGGTTTGTCACAAGGGGCGTTTAAATGGACATTAGACAAAGGCAACCTCAAACCTTATTTACAATATTTAGCAGATGCGAAACTAATGGCCCTGTCTCACGGTGAGAGTCATCCCACGAGTGACCCCAAGTGAAAGAAAAAAAAGACTCGTGGTTATGTACGAGATTTCAAGTTTATGATCAAGTGTTGAACCGAGTTCCCACGGGTATGTCATTGCCGCGATGTTCCAAGTTCCTCTCCCGAGTTACCAAGTTCCTCTCCCGTTACTCTTGAGCCAACCGTGAATGAAGGTAAGTGTGTGAGGGTGTGAGAAGTCCATGCCGGGTGCCGGCCGCAGCCGCTGTTCTTTCACATCAGTTGCACATCAGATTGTTGGGAGATGGAGCTCAGGGTTCGCCTCCTGAGCTGCTTTGGTGCCCAGGCGTAAGTTGAGGTGGAGGGTGGTTGGGGGTGGGGGTGACAGACAAGGCTCTTGGGTGCTGGGATCATTCTCTGCGGGATGGTCTTAGTGCGGGAGACATGTGTAGGAGAGGTGTGCTGACTGCAGGCAGACACTTTGGTAGTGATTGCCCACCAGTCTCAAAAGCTGCTGTGTCTCCCTGTCCCTATGATAGCAGGGGGCAATCAAGCAGCACAATAGCCCCACCCCCTTCACGCCAACACAAAGGGCAACGATCCCAAGGCTTTAGGGGCAGAAACAGCGGACAGGCGACAATCACCCGCCATAATGCGAGAGAGATCATGCGCTATTGTAGGTCTCCTTTGCACGTCGGTGTTTCTGTATTTCTCCATCTCATTGTTGGCCCTGACTGTCACCAACCCCACCCCCACCCCTCTGCTTCCCGGCCATGTGTGTGACCCCTTCCCTCCCCTCTCCAGCTCCCCGTCCATTGCACCGGGCGCGGGGGCTTTCGCACCGTCTTCATGTTGGCGACGATCCCAAGGCTTTGGACGGAAGGCAGACGCAACAAGCTGGAGTAACAACGCGGGCCAGGTAACATCTCTGGAGAAGTTGACGTTTTGGATAAGGGCTCGTCTTCTGAAGAAGGATCTCGACCCGAAAAGTCACCTATTCCTTCTCTCCAGAGTTGCTGCCTGACCCTCTGAGTTTCTCCAGCTTTTTTGTGTCTATCGTTGAATGGGTAACGTTTCGGGTTGAGACTCTTCTTCGGACTGAAAATAAAACTTGCCTCGTTTGAAGCAGCTTGTAAATTAAAACATAAAATCAAGAAATATTAAAGGTCGACTCATTTATGTGCTGCTATTCATTCACCTGGCCTATTGCTGTCCTCCCTCGTCCACCGTGAGCGCTGGACAACTCACCGGGAGGAAACCTCCGCTGCATCCCGGGCGGAGGGCGATGATCACCGGACTGACCAGAAAGTAGAGGCGGCGGGTCGGCCAAGCCCGGCTCCCCGCCAACGGGATAGACACCAACTACTGGAGTAAACTCAGCGGGATCTCTGGAGAAGTCTGAAGTAGTGTCTCAACCCGAAATCCCACCCATCCCATCTCTCCAGAGATGCTGCCTGTCCCTCGGAGTTACTCCAACATTGTGTGTGTCTATCTTCGGTGTAAACCAGCATCTGCAGTTCCTTCCCAATCCCACACTCTCGGCCCCGGGGGGTGGATGGAGCATCACACGTGGACACATCCCACCCACCACCCCAGACTTGCCCCTTCGGCAGGTCTTTAACCGCGTCCTCATGAGACAGAGTGACGAATACGAAGCCACGGGGCAGGCGCCCTCAGTAATAAAGGACAAGTGGCAGATCATCGCAGAAAGGCCGAAGATAGACACAAAATGCTGGAGTAACTCGGCAGGACAGGCCGCATCTCTGGAGAGAAGGAATGGGTGGCATTTCGGGTAAGTCTGAAGAAGGGTCTCGACTCCATTCCTTCTCTCCAGAGATGCTGCCTGGTCCGCTGAGTTACTCCAGCATTTTGTGTCTATCTTTGGTTCAGTCTTTACTCGAGCGAAAGAACAGATTATTAAAGTTCCCACGGTAGACTCACGAGTCACAAAGATAAACGCACGGGCCATTACGTTATTACAACGAGTTTAAATGTTTCCATTTTTAACTTGAACAGTTAATTTGACTCGTGGAAAAAAATCAAACATGTTTGATTTTTTTCACGAGTTAACAAGTTTCCCGAGTACCTGCCGTTAGCGCCACGAGTCGATAAGTTGCTCGTGCGAGTTCCGACGTTCCCGCTACGTGATCACCACGAGTGAAAACTCGGGGTCACTCGTGGGCCAACTCGCACAGTGAGACAGGGGTTTAACTTAATCAAGTCGGTCTTGCTATGCTATAACACGATTGTCCTGAAAAATAAGATTTTTAAAACAAGAACTTCCAGTAAACAAACCCTTTTGCATTCTTTCCTCACTTTTATGTGTGCAGTGTGATTTTATGGTAGTACCCATGAATTATAAAATGTATACATATATACACACCATCTGACTGTTATACAATAAACCCATAACTTTCAATTATTTATCTTTTAGTTTTGCAAATTCATGATTGATCCCTCCAAGGTTGTAAAACCTTATAAAAATTTATCAGGCTGTTGTAATATGAGTAAATTAACAAAAACTTTTGCCAGTGTTCAAACAGAATTTTGAAAATGAAAAGCATTAATTGTACGAGTGAATCAGTGTTGTTTACCTCTGGCTCCCCTTTCCATCCAGACTAATTAAACTAACTGCTGGAGTGCCTGTATTATGAGGTGAAATTAACCAGTCAAAATGTAAGGTAAAGTACTTCCGATCATGCTTGAACAATCACTGAAAAAAAATCCCACATTAATCGGCAACCCAGCTTTCCTTACTTCTGGAATTTTAATGGCAATCCACCCCAAGTGATGCTCTTCCATCTAGCATTTCTGTCAATAACAGTGGTCCAAGGAATGACTTGCGAGTCTCAGCTTGTCAAAACAAGTGTGGTTTACTTTTGATTTGCTGCAACCATACAGGGTGGAGATTGACTAGTTTTCTCACCATCCATGGCAGCTAGTAATGCTGGCCACCAATGAAGCAGCCAGCAGCAGTCGGCAACAACTTATATTATCAGCAGATATGAAGGCAATTTTACGAATATTTTTAAAATGTTATTCATTACACTACACACATGTACAGTACTTAAGGTCTCGACTCAAAACGTCACCCATTCCTTCTCTGCGGAGAAGCTGCCTGTTCCGCTGAGTTACTCCAGCATTTTGTGTCTATCTTCGGTTTAAACCAGCATCTGCAGTTCCTCCCTACACACTTAATTTTTATACTTCCATATTTGGATAAATATTGTATTTGTAATTATCAATATTTGCAGCCATTTCTGGAATGACGGTTCCTCTGGAAATTAAGGTTTATTATAATTGCACCTGTGAATTTTTTTTTTCAGACAATATACTATTCTTCTTGCAGATGACAATTGTCAGAAAAAAAGCTTCTTTCCCATCTGTCTCACAAGTCATCTGTATTTCCAAAAATATGAACCCCAAGCAAATGAAAATCAACAAAATACAGGTACAGGAAAGGTGAAAAATTTCCAGAAACATTCAGCAGTTCAAGCAGCATTTATGGAAAGAGAAACATCATTACTTTTCAGATTAAGCACCTTCTTCAGAGCTTGAAATAAAGGGATACAAGTTAATTTTAAGTTGCACAGAGATTGGGGGACTGATCTATGGGACAAAGGGAATTTCTCTGACAATGTGCAGCCAGAATTGTTATGATGAAAAACTATGTCTATTGCAAACAGGTAACCTGCACCAGAATTGGCCAGTGCTACTCTCAGCTTGACCTATTTCTCCATGTCTTCCTGTTCTATTCCAACATAATGCAATATAAACTTGATGAACAGAACCTCATCTTCTGTCCAGGCATATTGCAGCCTTGGAGATTCAAAATCAAATTTGACAAATTCAGGTAACTAGTTTTCTCTTTTGTTTCAAAACTGGCACATGTTACATGTTGTTAAATCTTGGACTGATTATTGTACCCTTTATCCGTGCACTATGGATGGATTGATTGTATTCATGTGTAGTCTTTTCTCTGACCGGATAGCACACAAACAAAAGCGTTTCACTGTACCTTGGTACACATGACAATAATAAACTAAACAAAAGCACTGTGCTCTTATAAATCATTTTTATAAATTCATTTTGTTCCCCCTCAACTGACATTGCGTGATCTGCTGTTGCTGGAATGAGGAGATTGCCTGATCTGCTGGACATTTCTTGTGAGTCTGCTCTGCATTTCACTATACTTACATGTCGCTGATATGATTTTCTGCTTCCAACTGTCTTAATTAATCTATCAGCCAGATGGCTTCATCAGCCTATTACCACTGCTCTCCTGTATTTTCCCTTTCCAACATATTATCGTCAACACTTCACCTTTCTCGTATCCATCCCCTCTCACCACCTCCTCACCATCCCATCCTCTCTGCAAGTTTCATCTAATTTATTTTCTCACTTTTCCAGTACTGGTGAAGGGTCTTTTCATCTTTGCGGACCTGCTGAGTGTTTCTAACATTTTCTTTTATTAACCCCTATCAGATTCTTGATTCTGTAAGAATTCAGAGGCGTTTATACTTCACATAAGCAAAATAACTGGGTAAACAACATTTATAAGGTTTATTTTTAATACTGCAGTGCTTGAATTATATTTTTCATTCGTATAACTTCAGTTTGAGGGGTAATGGAAAAATTCTGAAGGCTGGTGAGCTGCACAGCAGAAGGAAGATCTTCAAACTAAAAAGGCACATTTAACCGCAACTTCAGTCACACACATATGAAAGGCAAATCAGTAACAGCAAGAACCAGTAATAGACCAGAACCAAGGGCCACAGTCTATGAATAAAGGGGAGGCCATTTGAAACTGAGATGAGAAAAAACTTTTTCATCCAGAGAGTTGTGAATTTGTGGAACTCTCTGCCACAGAAGGCAGTAGATGAATTGTGGCTCACTGGATGAAATGTAAAAGTGTTAGATAGAACTCTTGCAGCTAGCAGAATCAAGGGATATGGGGAGAATGCAGGCACGGATTACTGATTGGGGGTGATCAGCCATGATCACAATGAATGGCGGTGCTGGCTCAAAGGGCCAAATGGCCTCCTCCTGCACCTATTTTCTATGCCTCTATGCTACCACATATGAAACCTGCTGTAGAATAAGCCTTGTAATCGGCCAGTGGATTACAGTGTGTCACCATGTACGACAAAGGAAGTGGGTGCAATGATGCCCTTCCACTATCTCTCCCTCGACCACCTGCGCAAATCTCACAGGAAGTAGACTGTCCCCACATACTTTCCAGCTGCATCGTATGAGCCGCAATATATCTACAACACAAATAGAATGTGTGCAAAATTTGCTTATGATCACCACATAGATTCGTAAAATTTTAAATGTGCCATTATAAATCAAGAGAAGATGACACAAAATTGATATACATCAAGGAAGCAGACCCTTCGACCCACCAAGTCTGCGCTGACCAGTCATCACCACATACACTAACACGATCCCACACACTGGAGAAAATTTACAATTTTACCAAAGCCAATGAACCTACTAACCTGTATGTCTTTGGTGTGTGGGAGGTAACTGGAGCACCCGGTGAAAACCTACATGGTCACAGAGAAGAATGTACAAACTGCATGCAGACAGCACCGATAGTCAGTATTGAACAGGTCTCTGGCGCCATAAGGCAGCAGCTCTACCGCTACGCCAGGGTGCCGCCCACTGCCACTATGCCGCCCGCAATACCACTGGGCCGCCCACAAATATAGGTAATTAGGTTTTTAGATCTGGGTCAGAATGGTTTCCAAATACATGATATTAATATATCCATTGCAGGGATTGGGACAAATCCATGTTCTGGAATAAAATGGAACAGAATTCTCTCTCTCTCTCTCTCTTTCTCTGGTGTCCGATTTTATACTTTATCTGGACTTATCCAGTGACTGCTGTGAAAGGACAGCTGACAACATGGGAAAGTCCATGTGACAGCTTGGAGAGACAGCTGACAGGAGGGAACAGACCCCAATGGGGCCGTCATGGGCTAGCTCCCAGTACAACATGGCAGCGCTTGGAAGTAGGCATCATGGCAGGCTGCACAGTCTCACCCTTGGCCTTTACAATGGCCATGGAAGTCATCATCAGGGCCTCAAAATGGGTGGTGGGCGGTGAACGAACCAGAGCTGGGCTCCGTCTGCCACCCATCAGAGCATACATGGATGATATGACAACAATAACCACTACTGCAGCATGCACCAAGCGGCTACTTGGAAAGCTGCAGGAGAACATCAAGTGGGCCCGAATGAAAATTAAACCAAGTAAGTCTCGAAGCATCTCCATAGTTAAGGGGGTGCTTAGAGACACAAGGTTCTGCATCGGTGACGACCTAATACCAACAGTGTCTGAGCAGCCAGTAAAAAGCCTGGGCAGATGGTACAACGCAAGTCTCAAGGACAAAGAGCAGGTGCAACAGCTAAGGCAAGAAATTGTCAACGGCCTGGAGATCATCAATCAGACCCTACTGCCTGGGAAACTGAAGCTCTGGTGCCTACAGTTTGGACTCCTTCCTCGGAAAATGTGGCCACTGACCGTTTATGAAGCTCCAATAACAACTGTGGAGAAGATGGAGCGAACCATAACTTCATACGCGAAGAAATGGCTCGGTGTCCCACGATGTCTAACTAACATCGGCCTCTATGGCAAAGGGGTCCTGGAACTACCTCTCACTAGTCTAACAGAGGAATACAAGTGTTCCAAAGTAAGACTCCAGATGACACTGAGGGACTCTAGAGACAAGACCATCAGTGCTGTTGCGCCGCCCCTAGTAACGGGCCGGAAGTGGACACCATCTGATGCAGTACAGCAAGCTTCATCAGCCCTGAGGCACAAAGACGTCGTGGGGCAAGTGCAGCAGGGAAGAGGAGGCTTTGGCCTTACGACAAGTAAACCAACTTGGCGAAAGGCCACAACATCAGAGCGGAGGACATTGGTGGTTGAGGAAGTGCGGCGACAGGAGGAGGCCGCAAGAAGTGCAAAGGCGGTCTCGCTTGCCAAACAGGGGCAATGGATGCAGTGGGAAGGTGTGGAGCGGAGGAAGATCAGCTGGAAAGACCTATGGGAAATGGAATCAAGCAAGATCAGCTTCATCATCAGAGCGACATACGACGTCCTTCCATCACCAAAGAACCTCGATCAGTGGTACGGCGAGGATCCAACCTGTGCCCTCTGCCCAACTCCAGCGACCCTCAAACACATCATGGTAGGCTGCAAGACCAGCCTCACGCAAGGGAGATACACGTGGAGGCATAATCAGGTATTAAAAAGCCTGGCAACAGCCCTTGAGAACAGGCTGTGTGCGACCAACTCCTTGCCTCCGAGAGCAAGCAACCCCTCCCACTTAAGGGCGACAACCTTTGTCCGAGAAGGACAGAAAACACCGAAACATCCTTCCACTAGATCAGAAGAAGGAAACCTATGCAGGGCCCGTGACTGGAGGATGCTGGCGGACATCGGCCGACAACTAATCTTTCCACCTGAAATTGCTTCAACCAACCTCAGGCCAGATTTGGTGTTCTGGTCCCTTTCACAGAAGACTGCTTACATCATAGAGCTCACAGTTCCATGGGAGAACTCTGTTGTGGAGGCCTATGAGCGTAAGAAGCTGCGCTACACAGAGCTTGCAGCAGAGGCAAGGCAGCGTGGCTGGAACATCAACGTTTATCCAGTTGAAGTGGGATACAGAGGATTTGTTGCGTCATCTACCATCAGACTGCTGAAGGAGCTTGGAATCCACGGTCAGGCTCTGCAGAAGACCATAAGATCACTCTCAGACGCGGCTGAAAGAAGCAGCTGTTGGATTTGGCTCAAGCGGAAAGACCCATGCTGGGCCCCAAATGCGTCATGGTGAATCTTTGAGGCAGTTTGACACGGGACACACGCTGAGGGCTGATCATCCTGCAGCGGGCCGCCCTTGTGGAGGGTGTATAGTGTTAAAAAACCCGAAACACCCAATGATGCAAGGGTACACTACTGATGATGTGTCCTGTGCCCAGCTGTCCTGAAGGTTACCCAGGCCAAGATATACGTATACGTACCCCCCCTCCCCCCCCCCCCCCTGATGTTGAGCGTCCACCACTCTCAGCAATCAATGAATGTCGTGAAATGCTCCCCACCTACTGGCACAAGGGACTTCTTAACATCTAGTCCTGTGTATTTGATTCTTCTTTGAGAATAGTAATTTATATCATCATTCTTTGTTTCCATCTATCTTGGCCTCTACGGCAAGATGCCATATTTTTTCTTCAAATCCATAATCTCCTTGGCACAAAACGCATATGAAAGCTGAGCAATAGTGCTTTAAATCATACGTCTATCATACGAGCTGATCTTCCAAAGAATACATGGAAGAATGAACGTTCCTGTACTGGATATATTAATATCATGAGACTGGTAATGAAATCTCACAATACTGAAAGAGGCCATTCAACCAATGTTCCCATGCTACTTCTTTGAAAGATCAATCCATTTGGTTCTATCCTAATGTCATTTCCTCACATCTTTTCTTTTTCTCCAATATTTATGCTTTTTCCTTTTCAAATTAAATTATTTTACTTTCCAAAAGACCAGGAATCCGAAGTGCCACCACTCCTCAGCCTCACCCTGCCAAACACAGGGTGCAAAAGTACACGCATACAGACAAGATCAACATTTTTATTTTTCACTATGTTTAACATCTGGGGAAAGAACAGTTTAAAAACAGTATTTATGTGACAGCTAACTCAAGGTACTTGTCTGTATTTGTCCCATTCCCCTCTTTGGCTGGATTTAGTTTCCAATCCCTATATTTTCTCATCTTTTACTGCTCCCGAGGCAATATTTTCTCATCAGACCTTTACACCTCTTTTCTGAAACAAAAGCACAAACTTTGCTTAATAATCTCTAACTTTACTTGATATATGTATTAATGAACTAGTGAGTTCCTTAAAAAATAATAGAAAATTACAGCACAGAAAGAGAACCTTGGTCCATTATAAATTTGTATCTTAGTCATTGTCTCAGTGATATGTGTCAATGCATAGCTGTGGTTGGTAAGGTTATGGACATCTGGCACAATTTCCAGTAGTTCGCAAACCAGTATTTTTGTTCTGATTTCATTGTTTCTTTAAGATTACAACTACAGGAGGATTAATTTAATTTACATGGTCAAGGGAGGGGGCTAGAAATTCAATTGCATTTGCTCAGTGGCATGTGATTGGAAAAAGCACTTTTCCTGAACTCATATACATTAATAACGATTCTGGGGCTGTTTCATTTCATTCCGTAGATTTGACTGGGCACTGCTGGTATAATTGCCTTACATTTCAACATGGGTTCCAGATCAGGTACTCAACCAGAGTTTGGTTGCCGATTAAAAATGGCTGAATGCAGGAAATCACTTGTGGCATTGTCCATGGTAGTAGAGGTGGCACTGTGTAGCATGAATCAAGAAATACTGGGGCCTGCAAGAAAGCAATTACAATAATAGTGGGAAAAGTATGAAGCAACATTAAACTCCATACAAGGTAAACACATTCCATTGATAAAGGTAGCCTTGAGAGTTTATTCAGAGTGGTTTATTTAGTCATAGTCGCAGCAGGTCGCCGAAAAACCGGCAACTGGACCGCCCTTCGACATAAAATTTGAAATAGAATCATTACTTTAACAAAACAAAGTCAGTACCGGCGACAACCTACGTCATCCTGGCGACAACCTACATCACCTGGCGACAACCTACGTTAACCTGGCGACAGCACCTCAGGAGAAGACAAGCTACGCTCATTGGCATCAAACCCACTGTTGCCGACTGTCTCCGAAAAATTTTCAACACGTTGAAAATCCAGCGGCAACCAGAAAGACGCTACGACTCTTTGGGCGACTGAAGGGACTACTCACGACCGTACAGCGACACCCCAGTGACCATGTGGCGACAGCCTAGTCGCCTGTAGTTGTTTAAAAATCGCCTAAGTGAGACAGGCCCTTAACTTAGATGGGGCATCTTGAATGGGCAGAAGTATCCGTTTCTGTGCTGTGTGATCCTCAGACTTTTATGAGAACATTTAAAAATATATCATTACCACAGGGAAAAAGATAAGCAAATAATGGAACCAAAATCTGAAAGAAACCCTAGGCAAATGACCTCCATCCCAGCATCTAAAAAACGAGTGGATGCAGAGAGTGGATGAATTTATCATAATCTTCTAAAATCCATAGATTAAGGAAACATTTTAGTGGTTTGGAAAACTACAAATGTAAAACCAATGTTCAAGAAAAAAAAAGTAGAGAGAAAGCAGGAATCTGCAAGCCTGTTAGCTTAACATATATCATTCATTAAGGAAGAAGGGACACACATTTTTTTTACAACAATAAAAAATTAAGTAAATTTACCAAGATTTTATGAATGAGAAATCATGATTGACAAATTTGTTTAGACTCTTCCAAGGTTCTATCAAGGCTCTATTGATTAAAAAAAAGGAACTAGCAGATGTTGTGTATTCCTGTAAGGCACAAAAAATCATGCACAAGAACTTGGGGTTATACATTAGCATGGATAAAGGATTGGCTAGCCTACAGAAAACAGAGAATCTGAATAAAAGGGACATATTCAGCCAGGAAAACTGCAACTTTTGGATTGCCAGCGGGGTGAATTCTAGGGAATGCTAGAGCAATTTACAATCTAGATTCATCACATTGAAGAAGAAAGCAGAGAATTGTAGCTAAAGTATCTGTTGATACATAGATAAATGGGAATTCATGTTGTGAGGAGCATACACATAATCTTCAAAAGGATATAGATTGGATAATTAACTGGGGAAAAAATGGCTCTGGAGAGCAATATGGACAAAATGTAATCCATTTTGGTAAGAATTTTTTATAAGGGAGAATATTATTCAAATGGTAAGATTGCATGACGCTGCAGTATAGAGGGATCCGGATGCCCCCAGATTTGAAACACGGAACATTTACATGATGCAACAGCAAAGAATCTTGATGATGAAAAGCAGATGGAATATAAAAGTTGTGAATTGTCACTACACCTGTACTCTTAGACCAGAGGACCCAGGATTCTGGTGATGGTCAAAAGAAACCGAAGCCAAGTGAAACACCATTTTGTTCTTTTTTTTATACACGGCAATCTATTTGATTTGAATGCACAGGGATTCTCTGCAGTTTCATTTTATGGTTCCACAAAAATGGTTCAAATTACACTTTATAAATTGCAATTTACTCAGCGCTGATACTTATACATTGCTGAATTAGCAATAATGTTGAAACTGGAAGACATCTCAGAGAAGAAGCCTTATTAACTGTTCATAAAGATAATCATGAATTTCAGACAGGAATATATTTATGTATTAGCAGAAATGAAAAAGCACATTAAAATGGGCACATCATCAAGACCCAATTAAATCACAAAATGCCACAAATAATCATGACTAATATAATTCTCATCCTTTATTGTCTATTGGTTGATTTAATGTTTCAATATTATTCTTTAAATAAGGACGATACTGATGGTATTTTCTTGAAAAATAACAGAAAAACTGTAAATGCTCAAAATCTAAAATTAACGCAATGTTGAGAAATGTGTTACATCTGAGAAAATCAAAGTAAGTTTACATGAAGAATAAAGTTACATTTTAGTTTACTTGAAAAAATTATTGATGCTGCCTTATGGGCTTGTCCTACTTGGCGAATTTTTAGGCAACTGCCGGCAACTATCATTGTCGGCAACAACCTAAGTCATCCTGGCCACACCCTACGACAGCACCTGGCGCAACCTACGACAGCACTATGTCATAAGAAGTCAAGCTACGCTCATTGGCGTAAAACCTACTGTCGGCAAAAAATTTGTCAACATGTTGAAAATTTCCGGTGACCAAAAATATGCTATGACTTTTTGCGCGTCTGAGGAGGCTACTCCCGGCGACCACCGGCGAACATGTGGCGACAAACTAATCACCTGTAGTTGCCTAAAAAAATCGCCTAAGTAGGACAGGCCCATTACGTTCCAATTTTCTAAACATTTCTACTTTTTATGAAAGTGTAAGCTCACATTTATAAAGTGTCCATCTAAGAGAATGTATTTTTCTGATGGAATTGTTGTAACCTCAATGATCTTATCACAAGAACAAAAGACCATGAACACCAACTTCTGCAGGTACATCGTAGAAAGCAGTTTAATGAGATGCCATCTCCAGTTTAATGAGATGCCATACCTCCATCCAAGACCGCAAGAAATTGCAGAGAATTGTGGACATTGCCTGGGCCAATCTTCCTTCCATTGACTCTATCTACATTTCACGCTTCCTCGGCATGGCCACCAGCATTATCAAGGACCAGTCTAACCCTAGTCACTCCCTCTTCTCCCCTCTCCCATCAGGCAAGAGGTGGAGAATTTTGGTAATGCACACCTCCAGCTTCCAGGACAGTTTCTTCCACACTGTTCTTAGGCACCTGAACCATTCTCTCACCAACTAGAGAGCAGTCCTGACCTCCCATCTACCCCATTGGAAACCTTTGAACTATCTTTAATTGGACTTTATCTTGCACTAAATAATATCCCCTTTATCCTGCATCTGCACACTGACCGATTGTAAACACATTTTTTTCAGACTGGATTGCTTGCAAACAAAAGCTTTTCACTGTACCTCGGTACATGTTACAATGAAACTAAATTAAACTAAACATAGTTAGACTCAAACTTATCCACGTCCATATCTCCAAATTAGATCAGCAGGACTGGAGTATATGAAAATGAGATGCTATTGCACAATAAAATTAAGTGCAAAGGGAAAAAAGTCCTCATTGCATGATTTCTTATATTTGAAGGCACAGATGGTAGTCAATTCAGCATGGCAGCACTGGTGGTGAAAAAGGACATTTTAACTTTCAATCAGTATTTGTGAACAATATTGAATTCTCTCCTTCCAATTAATCTGAGCACTGCAGCAGCAATTTGGTAATAAATCCAAAAATAAAATACTGGATCTGAAATAACTATGTGCGAGTTAATTAGTGGTACTGTTATACACAGTTGAGAACTGATTAGCAGTGCCACTTAATTAACTTTAATTAGTCATTTTTCAAGATTGTGGTAATCTACTTCAAACAGATGTTACAGATACTACAGCAAGCACACCTACAATGTAAATAAAACTACACCACATTGAATTCTCCCACGCGAATAGACTTTATTCCTGCACCAATTAGTTGGAACTCAATACATACGCAAAATTGTGCAGGAGCTAAACCTCATAGTGGGTTGTTGTTAACCATGTGACTTTGTGGACTTGTATTAAACAAACCACAGACTCATAATAAGGCAGGCTGTATCAATTTTGTCCCTAGTGGGCATAACCATCAGGACAAAAATCAGTCAATTTTCACAAAATTAACAATTTCACTAAGGCTGAGATGGAAAGATATGAAATGATCCAAACCTCTTTAGTTTGAGCTACAGCCAATGCTGAAAAATGACAGGGGATGTAGAGTAAGCAGTCAGAAGAGTAAAGATTGTACACTGATAGGTAGTACTCCAGTTACTTTCAGACAATGTGTGGGATGAGGCCAGCAAGGATTTGTAAATAAGGATGATTACAAAACCTTTGAGTGGGATGGCACGGAAAGAGTGCACAAAACATTAATTCTAATGAAGGTAGAAATAAATGCTGGAGAAACTTAGCGGGTGAGGCAGCATCTATGGAGTGAAGGAAATAGGCAACGTTTCGGGCCAAAACCCTTCTTCAGACCAATGAATTCTAATGAATTGTTTATCTATCCAAAACACTGATTTTGTTTCTTTCAACAGATCGTCAAGACAAAAGTCAAGTGCCGAGAGTGTCAAATTGTCATATGTACCAGCTATGGAACAGTGAAATTCTTACTTGCTTGCAGCCTTGCAGCCCATTAACACACTAACACACATATAAAACAATTGTTAATACAATAAAATAATAATCAGTAACAACAAGTAACTAAACAATAGTAGTGCAAAGTACCTAGTGCAACTAAAACAAAGTCTACAGTAAATCATAGTTGCTGAGGTAGGGATGCGGTTAATGTGAAGTGTTTGAGCCTGACCCACTAAGAATTCTGTTTTTATTTTTGTTTTAATTTCTGTGCAAGGCCAGATGTAAGAAATGACCGGTCTAGACATACCGAAGATTCACTGAAGTCCTTATAAATACAAAAGACAGGCAGCTTCCATTTAATTTCCAGGGCCACAATGCGTGAACTATGAACAAAACACCTTTCCTTTCACAATAGTTCATCAGAAAAATAATTAAACCATGGGCAGTCTTACAACAACAGAAAGTCATCTTGTCCTTTGTGAGTTTTCAATCACAGAATCAATGAGCATTCTGCAAAACAAATCTGTTACCAGAAATGAGATTAATTTCCAGCAATAGTTCTTATGTGAATACTTCAGAGAAGCCTTTTGGGATTTGTGGTCACATTCTAACCATTTAGATATTGTGGAAAATATAAAAGCTGCAGGGCTACAAGTATTCGGATTGTCTTTACAGGAATATTACTAATATTGAGATTTTGTGGTTATCCAATTATGCTATCTCTTGCTTCATCACATCATTAGAAATGTCTCAACAATCTGTAAACCTTGTTAAGTAGTAACTGGAGTTGGCCATTCAACTCTCATGCTTGTTCCATTAGATGTCGGCCAATCTTTTATCTCAGCCCACTTTCCAACACCCAACCCATACCCCTTGAATCCTGCTATAACTAAAATATATTGATCTTAGAAAACATCTACTAACTTCTTCCACAGCTTTCTTAGAGATTTCCGAAGATGGAATGGAATACTTTATTGTCACATGTGACCAGGCTCAGTGAAAGTCTTTGCTTTCATACCCAAGGTATACAAATAGCGGCCACCCATGGCGTTGACAAAGTTAGAAAGTACGCCAGTTCCTTCTCTGTTTTCCTCCCAACCCCCCCCCCCCCGCCGGGTCCTTTATTGTTCTTCCTCTCCGGCCTTCAAGGCGGTCCCCCCAGGCTCTCATCGATCCGCGAGGCTTCCCCGCCGCCGTGAGGCTTCACCACCGCCACGGCTCCGGTGCCTTGAGGCTCCAGCTTTACTGTCACTACCGACTCAACTTTCCCCCAGTTAAGAAACTTATTTTCATCTTTATCCTGAATGGACCACCTCCTTTTTTTGAGTTTGTGACCCCTGGTTCTAGACATGCAAGGCAGGGGTAACATCATTCATGCATTTACATGGTTGTTATTCTTCTAAGATCATGACATTAAAGGCCAAGCTGTGTAACAAACTTATGTAACACACCTACAATTGAAGGAATCAATCTGGTAAACTTTTGATGAATTCTGCTACACAATGTTCCAGGTAATATCTCTCCAGAGTCCTATATGGAGCAAGACATCTTCATTCTTGTACTCAAATCTTCTTGCTATATAGAACACTGCTTGCTGAATTACATGTAAACTTTCAGTGATTTGTGTACCTAATTCCCGCTGAACAACAACAACCTTCAATATGCTACGCTCTGCATTTTTATTTCTACCAAAATAGATGGTCTCGTATCTTTCCACATTACATTCCTTCTGCCACATCTTGCTCATTCACTTTAGCCTGCTTCCCCACATTCCCCTTGCAGTCCATACTGCAACCCCGATTCCTATCATTGCAAAAGTTGGATGAATTATGCTTGGTCTCATCATCCAAATCTTTGATCACCAGCCTGGGTCCCTGTTGTATCTCACTAGTCGTAACCTCCCGAGCTGAAAATTGCCTGTTTATTTACATCTTCGGTGTTCTGTTCATTTACCAGTTCTCAATCCATGCCAGTATACAGACCACAATACCTTATAGTCTGTTATTGTTTAATTACATCACATCAACTGGTTTATCCTTCTCTATTCTATTAATTTTAACAGATTTATCAAGCAAATTTTCCCTTTCATAAATCCACATTGGCTAATGTTATGATAACTAATCACTTATTTATTAATATAGTAAGCATCCTTTTATCATTTCATTATTAAATATTCCAGCAAGTTGCTTCCCACTGCTCCTTAGGGTCTCTATCCTTCCTTTTTTTAAAATAACGGGATTACATATGTTGTTTTCCAATCAATTGAGTCTGGAATTTATAGATTTTGGAAGATAACAACCAACACCCATTACCTCCATAGCCATCTTCTTCAAAACCCTGAGATTATCTGCCTTCCAGTACCTTTTTCTTTTCTTCTTTTCACTGCGCCACATTGTCTTCATTTCTCTTGCCAATAATGATTGCATTCACCCAAGTTTAATTTAGGGACCCCAATTTAAATGGAAGGATGGATGCTGTGTGTATGAACCCTTAAGTTACATTGCAAATTGAACTTTTTTTTTTTTCCAGGTCTCCTTGCATTGAACTGGATGATCCACTGAACCAGTTACAGGCTACATCTTCATGTTGTGTGTACCAGACAATACTCAATGTTGGAATAATACATTTAGGAGGAAGCTATTATTATTGCATTCCAACACACAGAAGAATCTTGAGTGAGTTAGCTAATCTTCAACACAATGATATGGACACACTACAATTTTCCAGCCATTAATTATAAATGATCAGGGAAGTGCCATGTGTGCTCAAATTTCCCAAATGACCTCTAAGTCCGAAACACAAACATGGCTAAATTACCTGTTTAATGTGGCTTTGACAAAGCTCTACTCAAACTAACATTTCCAAGAATTTTACTTGGATAACTTTAACTGGAGAGCTGGTACCAGACAAAGGCATAATTAACTCAATTGCGAATATGTAAACTTATCTCATTCTTAGAACAGCTTGTATTGGAGCCTACCAAGGAGACGGCAATTCTGGATTTAGTGTTATGTCATGAACCGGATTTGATAAAGGACCTCGAGGTTAATGAGCCATTAGGAGGCAGTGACCATAACATGGTCAGGGTTAATCTACAATTGGAGAGGGAGAAGAGTAGATTGGAGGTGTCAGTGATGCAGTTGAATAAAGGGTACTATGGGGCCATGAGGGATGAGATGGCAAAAGTTGACTGGAAAGATACACTAGCAGGGATGACAGTGGAACAAAATGGCAGGTATTTCTAGGAATAATACAGAAGGTGCAGGATCAGTTCACTCCTAGGAGGAAGAAAGATTCCAACGGGAGAAAGGGACGACCATGGCTGACGAGGGACCTCAGGGACAGTAACAATGTAGCAAAGATGAGCGGGAAGCAAGAGGATTGGGTAATGTTTAAAGAACAACAGAAGATAACCAAAAAGACAATATGGGAAGAAAAGATGAGGTACGAAGATAAGCTAGCCAAGAATATAAAGCAGGATAGTAAAAGCTTCTTTAGGTATGTGAAGAGGAAAAAATTAGTTAAGACCAAAGTTGGACCCTTGAAGACTGAAAAAGGTGAATTTATTATGGGGAACAAGGAAATGGTAGATGAGTTCAACTACGGGGAAGATTATTGTCTTCACATTATTGTCTTCACAAACAATCTTCCTGATATAGTAGTGGCCAGAGGATCTGGGGTGACGGAGGAATTGAAGGAAATCCACATTAGGCAGGAAATGGTGTTGGATAGACTGAAGGCTGATAAATCCCCAGGGCCTGGTGGTCCACATCCCAGGGTACTTAAGGAGGTGGCTCTAGAAATCGTGGATGCATTGGTGATAATTTTACAATGTTCTATAGACTCAGGATCAGTTAATGTGGATTGGAGGGTAGCTAATGTTATCCCACTTTTTAAGAAAGGCGGGAGAGAGGAATTATAGACCAGTTAGCCTGACATCAGTGGTGGGGAAGATGCTAGAGTCAATTATAAAAGATGAGATAGACGAACATTTGGATAGCAGTAACAGGATCGGTCCGAGTCAGCATGGATTTACGAAGGGGAAATCATGCTTGACTAATCTTCTGGAATTTTTTGAAGATGTAACTAGGAAAATGGACAAGGGAGAGCCAGTGGATGTAGTGTACCAGGACTTTCAGAAAGCATTTGATAAGGTCCCACATAGGAGATTAATGGGCAAAATTAGTGCACAAGGTATTGGAGGTAGAGTGCTGACATGGATAGAGAAGTGGTTGGCAGACAGGAAACAAAGAGTAGGGATTAACGGGTCCCTTTCAGAATGGCAGGCAGTGACAAGTGGGATACCGCAAGGCTCGGTGCTGGGACCGCAGCTATTTACAATATACATCAATGATTTGGATGAAGGGATTCAAAGTAACATTTGCACATTTGCAGATGACACAAAGCTGGGTGGCAGTGTGAACTGTGAGGAGGATGCTATGAGAATGCAGGGTGTCTTGGACAGGTTAGGGGAGTGGGCAGATACATGGAAGATACATCAACAGAAATCATTGAACAAATAAGAACTTCAGATGTTTACAGATAACTCCTATTGGAAAAAAAATCACTGGAAATACTATGCTTTACCAGTCGATCTAAATGAGAATTTAATAATGTACGTACTAGCACACATACCGGCCCTATGAAAAAGATCTTGACAGGCAGTCATTGAGAGGCCAGACTGAGTCCAAATCCTCCATGGCCAGAGTGAGTCCCACCGTAAATTGGAGGAGCAGCACCTCATATTTCGCTTGGGTAGTTTACATCCCAGCGGTATGAACATTGACTTCTCCAATTTCAGGTAGTCCTTGCTTTCTCCCTCTTTCCCCTCCCCTTCCCAGCTCTCCCACAGCCCACTGTCTTTGCCTCTTCCTTTCTTTTTCCCGCCCCAATCCCTCGCACATCAGTCTGAAGAAGGGTTTTGTCCCCTGAAACGACACCTATTCCTTCGCTCCATAGATGCTGCCTCATCCGCTGAGTTTCTCCAGCATTTTTATCTACCTTCAATTTTTCCAGCATCTGCAGTTCCTTCTTAAGCAGTAGACTGGAGAAAATAACTGAAATAAACAGCTAAGGCATAAACATAAAATGTCATTGTTCTATCCATTATATTTACTGCTTGCAGAAAATGTAACCAATTTTAATTGAATTTCTGCCTGACAATCTGACTAAGAAAATGGTGAGGTGTTCCATTTGCCAGATCTTCAGCCCTTTGACTAGCGGATGCAAAATGAAGAATAACAACAGCACACACTTTGTTTTCTTTTCCATATTCTTTTCCATCTCTTCACACTCTGCAAAGTGCCTTGGTTCCTTTTTGCACCTTATAGTCAAGAGCAACAGCTTTCATTCTCTGAATATCAGAGATGTGGATCCATTTCAACTTAATGACAGCTCGCTGGAATATTGAAAGAATGAACTGCAGTGTGAATTGGAACTAGCAGTTGGCTACATAGCTCATCAATGGCAATTTGCCATTGAATTAGATCATGGCTGATATCTTGCCTATCCTGCATTATGCTACCCCAAACATATATCTTATTAATATCATTCATTAAATTCTGTTTCCTGTCGCTAAGCAATTTATCATCTATTTGAAAATTCTAGACTTTTTCTCTACTACACAATTGCAATTATCATTCATATTGACCACAAAAACATATGCAGGAAAAGTCTAGAGACCAGTGCAACTACACATATTGCCCTTCTTAAAAAGATTCTCCAGACTTACCCTTTAGTAATACGATGATTGAAAAAGACACAATTTCAGTTGAGTACTATCAGCATCTTATTATATATTTTTTTCTTTCAATACAGTAAACAACATTTTGCAAAACACAACTAAACCAGGACCTCAGTCCAAGATGCCTAAATAAGGTATCCTTGCCAAGTTTAAAGCTTACCTCTCAATGTACTCAAATCACATCTTGCAGACACTAAGAACATAATAAAGTATGAGAGTTGCTGTAAATCTGAAATACAAACTGTAAGTGCTGGTCAGGCTGTGTCCGACAGGGATAAACAGAGGTAACTTTTCAAGTTCATAATCTATCATCTGAGGATTTCCAATTTGTTCTGTCTTTTATACAATGTAAAACTTTCCATAATTACATGCACCATACCAGTTAATAAATACCATAGCTTTACATCTCAGGAAAGTTAGTTAGAATAGTTCCAGATCGTTTCTTGATAAAGAGATCAGAATTCAAATGTAAAGGTTAATTAATTAAGAGGTGCCTTGCATTCTGAGACCAGGAAAAATGACTTTAATAAAGAATAAACAACAACATGTATGCTTCATAGATTATAGGCAACATTGCCTTTATTAATTATTAATCCAACAAAAACTCATATGTCAGGCTGTTATTCATCGATTACAGCTCGGCATTTAACACAATCATCCCTTCCAAGCTGGTTACCAAATTCGCAGAACTGGGTCTCTGCAATTGGATCCTCGACTTCCTCATTCACAGACCACAGTCTGTTCGTATTGGTGGAAAAGTGTCAGACTCGATAACAATCAGCATAGGAGCACCTCAAGGCTGCGTGCTCAGCCCCTTGTTGTACTCACTCTATACTCGTGACTGCGTAGCCGGTCATAGTGTGAACTCCATCATCAAGTTCGCTGACGACAACACTGTTGTGGGACGTATCACTGATGGGGATGAGTCAGAGTATAGAAGAGAGATCGAGCGACTGTCCATAACCTGGCCCTCAACACCAGCAAAACCAAGGAACTGATTGTGGACTTTGGAAGGACTAGGATGGGGACCCACAGCCCTGTTTATATCAACGGGTCGATGGTTGAAAGGGTCAAGAGATTCAAATTCCTGGGCATGCACATCTCTGAAGAACTTTCCTGGTCTGAGAACACAAATGCAATTATTAAGAAAGCTCATCAGCGCATCTACTTACTGAGAAGATTATGGAGAGTCAGTCTGTCAAGGAGGACTCTCTCTAACTTCTACAGGTGCACAGTAGAGAGCTTGCTGACCAGTTGCATCATGGCTTGGTTCGGCAACTTGAGCGCCCTGGAGAGGAAAAGACTACAGAAAATAGTAAACACTGCCCAGTCCGTCATCGGCTCTGACCTCCCTTCCATTGAGGGGATCTATCGCAGTCGCTACCTCAAAAAGGCTGGCAGCATCATCAAGGACCCATACCATCCTGGCCATACACTCATCTCTCTGCTACCTTCAGGTAGAAAGTACAGGAGCCTGAGGACTGCAACGACCAGGTTCAGGAATAGCAACTTCCCACAGCCATCACATTAAACTGGCTCGATCAAAACTCTGAACATTAATCTCAAAACTCTGAACATTAATCTCAAAACTCTGAACATTAATCTCTTAATCTCTTCACCCCCCATCAGTCTGAAGAAGTGTTTCGGCCCGAAACGTTGCCTATCTCCTTCGCTCCATAGATGCTGCTGCACCCGCTGAGTTTCTCCAGCATTTTGTGTACCCTCTGAACATTAATACCCCTTTATCGGTTATTTGCACGTTATCAGTTTATTTATTCACGTGTGTATTTACGTATATAATGGAATATGGACACACTGATCTGTTTTGTAGTCAAAGCCTATTATGTTCTGTTGTGCTAAGCAAAGAAAGAATTTCATTGTCCTGTCAGGGACACATGACAATAAACTCTTTTGACTTTGACTTTTGACTTTGATTAATAGAGTTTACAAAACAGAAATGAAGCACCAGAAACAAAAACTACCATGTACCGACATTTGATGTCGTTACATGCAAGAACAAGTGAGGAGTTAATCACTTAACAATTCTGCTTAGGTTTTAGAAGAGGAGGATGAAAATTGTTAATAGTGCAATGCTTATATAGTAGCGTGACTATATTGTAGTCTACCTCCAACATATCCATTAATCAAATCCTCAATACTGAACCATTAGACTGTTCCTGAATATCTATAGCTAAGTATTCAAATGCACTCCGAAGATTGATATTCCATTTGACGTTTTCTGATATATGGTTTTGGTTTATTGATTGCTATAACAGCTAAGCTGAATAAATATTATAACAACCTAGACAATTGATTCCTGGAATGAGGTGAGTATCCAGTAAATATTGTTAAAAAACAAAAGGACTCAGTGTGTAGGGAGGAACTGCAGATGCTGGTTTAAACTGAAAACAGACACAAAGACTGGAGTAACTCAGCTGGACATCTCTGAATAAAAGGAATAGGTGACGTTTGGGGTTGAGACCCTTCTTCAGACTGATTGTGAGAAGGGGTGGAAGGAGAGAAGAAAGCTGGGAAAGGGGAAAGGCAGGACAAAGCGCGGTAGGTAATATGTTGACACAAGCGGGGGCGGGAGGTATGGCTGGAACGAAGGCTAGAGATAAGAACAGAAGGTGTAAGACAGGTTTGAAGAGTTGCAGATTGTGAAGCAAGAGGGAGGAAAGCAGCGGAAGGAGTGGGCAGGGAGAGAAATAAGTGAATCCAAATGGGCCACGAGGGAGGGGAAGGAAAGAGAGGGAGGCAGGTGTGGGGAAGGGGGAGGGAAAGGGGGTGGAGGAAAAAGGGGGGGGGGGCATTTTGGCAGGGGTTAGTTGGAGGTTACCTAAAATTGGATGATTCAATTTTCATACCGTAGGGTTGTAAGCTATCCAGGCAGAATACGAGGTGCTGTTCTTCCAGTTTGCATGTTGCCTCACTCCGGCAATGGAGGAGATTGGAGGAGGTGTGTGTGAACCCATGCATTACCTGTAAGGACTGCTGGGGTCCCTGGATGGTGGCAAGGGAGGAAGATTGTTAGAATCTACTCTAAAGATTGTTAGATTGGTTTATAATCACTGGAGTGTAGAAAACTGGGTAGTTATCTCTTTGAGACATGTAGGATCATGAGAAGGTTTGACATGTTATTTCATCTCTCTGAAGAGTCCAGTACTATAGCATAATACCTCAGGATATGGGATCAGCCATTTATGATTGAGAATATACTTATTTAGACAGAGGGATATGTTTTAAATGTCTATCTCATTGGATTGTGCGTGTTCAGTCTTTGAGCATGTGTGAAAGACCTGATGGCCTTCTCCTGCTCGGTTTCTTACATTCCTGTATTCTTCAATCACTGAAAAGTATTTATGATAAATAATTAATCCCAATTGAATTTATTTTAATCCCCACTGACAACTTTTCTAAATGATTCAACATAAAGATTTATTGCACACACATCTCATAGAGTCACAAACATCGAATATAATTGAAGGGAAATAACTCTAAATTCCCCAGCAAAAGCATCTAAACTCAATGAGTGGCAATAAATAGTTGTGTCACCAGAGGGATGACTGTAATTCAGTCCTGTGATCTTAGTTATTTTGTCAGTAATTGACAAAACCTGGTTTTCCCACACACACTTTCATTTCTCAGAATCCACCTGTAGCTTCCCCAGCAAAACTGACTTTATTCTCTTCACAAAAGGCAATGCTCAGACAACAAATGATTTGAAAACAAATGACAACTGATATTTCAATGTATTCAGATACAGAATACCACCATAAATGTAATATGGACGAGTAAAGCGAAGATGAAATGTTTGGTTTGCAGAAAGAGAAGCCTGTGCACTTGTTTCTTTGTCAGACCAAAATATCTGCCTGTTTATTTTCAAAGGGTTTATTTTATATCTGCTGGAATAGAGTAGCACACAATGCAACGTTCAAATAAATCTACCAATCATTTTTAGCCAGACACCTCCCCCCTGCACAGAAAGCCTGTCCATGAGCATGGTTCATGTTTTCTATTTGCAATAAAATATTCCAAAAATGTATTCTCCCTTATTTCCACTACTACCAGAGACTCCAACCCCAAGCACCTTCTGATCTGGAGATTCTCCCGCCTGGATCCCCTAGGAAACTGGAGACTCCAAACTCACGTGCGCGAAACGCACATCACGAGCGCGAAGTCCCTTGTGGCCGGGGTCCAGGGCCCGCTTAAGGGCCCTGGAAGCTCTAGGGTTCTAGATGCTCTCTGGTGCTATCTTAGGCTTATTTTTGAACATATGATCACACTAAATTAGTAACAATCCAATGCTTCAAATCATATATAATTGCTTAATAAAGATTCTTCATTTTGGTTTCTTGGAACATCTTACCACAGAGATGTGAGAGAATTAGAGAAAGCAGTGATCTCTGGAGTAAGGTTTTTCCCAGTTGGTTATTAACAATTTCACTGCTTCTGAAAATTTTCTGATTTGTTTAAATTCTGATGAAATACAGTACTTACCAACTCATAAAATCCAACGGCTTAATGTTAAGTCACTCAGTGAGCCATTCATAACCGGGCAAAATATGATTTACTAAATTAGTTTCAATGTCATTTATCATGCAAGTCTTCCATATCCATAGTCCTTGTCTTCCTTTTCTTTAGACAGAAGTATATTCTTGGTTGTATTTTCTTGTTGCTACCTTTGCTGCCCTTATCAAACTTTTTGGAGGGATGAATTTGTAGCTGGGCTCATCGCAATTGACCTTGCAGCTGAGAATTGCAGCAGTGGCATGGCTGGTCAAGTTTTGCAATCTCACTATCTGGGAACATTGCTTTGCATAAATCTGTAAAACTGTCCCCCAGACTGAATGGCAAGTTAGACTCGGCGATCCACTGCAGAACAAGATTTCTGCCTTTGTCACTCTGTCTTGACAGGAATCAGTCTCCTTCGATTGGCCAAAATAATCCACCATTCTTGCCTGCCTGCCCTCTCTTTTGACGGCATCGAGTTTTGCACGGTGGCTTGCCAGGCTCACATGCTTAACCATATCACTGATGCCCCCATGCTTCACGGAAAATGTAGTAACACAATACGTGCAAAAACAGTTGAGGTGCCGGTGTCCTTCTGATGAGGAGTCAGCCCACGAAATCGGTCTTCTCGGAACCACTCTGGTTTCCATGAGCACAAATACTTCTTTTTAGTTTTAATACTACTACTCGGTACTTCTAGTACTTCGCCGTCGCCTCCGGCATTCTTCCGTTTGGCATACATGACTTTACTCGATCTCTAGAACTTGAAGTCTAGTCTAGGCTGTCAAGTGCATAGCCGGCCCAATGCATGCATATGCAGCTAGCTACGTAGCTACGTGTATGTAGCTAATAATACACGTACACACGTATGAGCTAGCTTCGCTCGATCTACATCTACCTTAGATAATCTGGACCATAAAACGCGCGCGTACTGCATCAAGGCCCACGGCCACGGTCACGGAGTCGCGTCGGATCGGAGTGTGCATGCTAAAGCACATAGAGCTACATTATGTACACGGTGCTGTGTGTATCGTACGCGGGCCGGGGGGGGGGGGGGGGGGGGGGGGGGGTAGAGCGCCTAGCATGCACATTATACATGTATGCACTACATGCATTAAAACGTATGTAGTATCGCGTGTGCGCATTTGGTGATTTATACACCGTGGAAATGCATGAAAATTAAATTCCACTTTTCAAAAAGGAGATTGGGCGGGAGAAAGAACATTTCAAGCGGGAGAAAATACATCTTAAGTGGGAGACACAAAGCCAGGGCGGGAGAAATTAAATCTCAAGCGGGAGAGCGGGAGATTTTGCGAAAATGGCCTTTCGGCGGGAGAGTTGGAGTCACTGTACTACCACCACACAATATTAAAAATCAAAAATAATAAATTCAGTAGTCATTCTTAGAATGTGATCAAAGTCAGGAATATATGTTTCTAATCTTGGTAATTGAAAGATTCCATTAATGAAATAGCCATTTTGCTCAAATATAAAAGTCACTGAAATTGCTAAAACCGGGGTACTTCATAGCCTAAACCATCATAAGCATATTTTCTCTCAACTTTCAGCTCAACTAATTTTACATCACAAGTGTCATAAATTCAACAGTGTATCTGGGCACTAAGTGAAAAGTTACTTTTTAAAACAACTCCAAAGAACAATTTACTGCCTGCAACAAAGAAGTTACACAGTTTCAATGGTTCTTTCCTGGATAAAGTAGTTGAGCAGCATTGCTGGTGGAAAAAAATCTGATTATAGGCTGACCTAGAAGATTAAAATGTATGGGCTGCATGGTGACTTGATGGATTGGATTCATAATTGGCTTAGCCTTCAAATACAGAGGGCAGTGGTGGAAGGAAGATATTCTGACTAGAGTTCTGTGCCAGCAATGTAGCACTGGGATTTGTGCCATCCTCTGTTGTTTGTGTTATATAACTTGGACAAAAATATAGATGGCCTGATTAGTAAGTTAGTAATGACATAAAAAATTGGATGGGGAAGCAAGCTGTCAAATGATGCAGCAGGATCTAGCTCAATTGCAGATAAGGACTAAGAAATAGCAGGTGGAGTTTAAACCAGGCAAGTGTGAGGTGTTGCACGTTGCGAGGTCAAATGTAAGGGGAAATCTCTAGAGGCATTGGTGCACAGAGGAATCTTGGGGTCAAGTCCATATATTCCTGAAAGTGACAACACAAGTAGATACAGCCCTCCATAATGTTTGGGGAAAAGACCCATCATTTATTTATTTGCCTCTGTACTCCATAATTTGAGATGTGTAATAGTGAAAATCACATGTGATTAAACTGCACACTGTCAGATTTTATTAAAGGGTATTTTTTATAAATTTTGGTTTCACCATGTAGAAATTACAGCTGTGTTTATACATAGTCCCCCAATTTCAGGGCACCATAATGTTTGGGACACATGGCTTCACAGGCATTTGTAATTGCTCAGGTGTGTTTAATTGCCTCCTTAATGTAGGAAAAGAGAGCTCTCAGCACCTAGTCTTTCCTCCAGTCTTTCCATCACCTGTGGAAACTGTTATTGCTGTTTATAAACATGAGGACCAAAGTTGTGCCAATGAAAGTCAAAGAAGCCACTATGAGAATGAAACAAGAATAAAACTGTTAGAGACATCAAATCTTACCAAATCAACTATTTGGAACATCATTAAGAAGAAAGAGCTAATTGGTGAGTTTACTAATCGCAAGGGACTGGCAGGCCAAGGAAGACCCTCACAGCTGATGACAGAAGAATTCTCTCTGTAATAAGGAAAATCCACAAACACCTGTCCGACGGATCAGAAACACTCTTCAAGAGTCAGGTGTGGAATTGTCAATGACCCAGGTGTGGAATTGTCAATGACTACTGTCCGCAGAAGACTTCATGAACAGAAATACAGAGTCTACCTTGCAAGATGCAAAAATAGGATGGCCAGGTTACAGTTTGTCAAGAAGTACTTAAAAGAGCAACAATAGTTCTGGAAAAAAGGTCTTGTGGACAGATGAGAAAGATTAACTTACATCAGAGTGATGGCAAGCGCAAAGTATGGAGGAGAGAAGGAACTGCCCAAGATCCAAAGCATACCACCTCATCTGTGAAACACGTGGTTGGGGTGTTATGGACCGGGCATGTATGGCTGCTGAAGGTACTGGCTCACTTATCTTCATTGATGATACAACTGCTGATGGTAGTAGCATAATGAATCTTGAAGTGTATAGACACATCCTATCTGTTCAAGTTCAAACAAATGCCTCAAAACCCATTGGCCGGCGGTTCATTCTGCAGCAAGACAATGATCTCAAACATACTGCTAAAGCAACAAAGGAGTTTTTCAAAGCTAAAAAATGGTCAGTTCTTGAGTGGCCAAGTCAATCACCCGATCTGAATCCAATTGAGCATGCCTTTTATCTGCTGAAGAGTAAACTGAAGGGGACTAGCCCCCAAAACAAGCATAAGCTAAAGCTGGCTGCAATCCAGGCCTGGCAGGGCATCACCAGAGAAAACACCCAGTAACCGGTGATGTCCATGAATCGCTGACTTCAAGCAGTCATTGCACGCAAAGGATATGCAACAAAATACTAAACATGACTACTTTAATTTAATGACATTGCTGTGTCCCAAACATTATGGTGCCCTGAAATGGGAGGACTATGTATAAACACTGCTGTAATTTCTACATGGTGAAACCAAAATGTATAAAAATATCCTTTATTAAAATCTGACAATGTGCACTTTAACCACATGTGATTTTTTTTTTCTATTACAAATCTCAAATTGTGGATGACAGAGGCAAATAAATAAATGTCGGGTCTTTGTCCCAAACATTATGGAGCGCACTGTAGTGTGGTAAAGAAGGTGTATGAAATGCCTGCCTTCATCAGCTGTGGCATTGAATACAAGAGTCAGGAAGTCAAGGTGCAACTGTATTTAAAAAAAAACTTTGGTTAGACTTCATTTGAAGTATTGTGTGTATTTCTGGTCACCCCGTGACAGGAAGTATGTTGAGTATTTGGAGAGAGTACAGTATAAAGTTTACCAAAATGTTGCCTGGTTTAGAGAGTATTAGCTATGGGGGGAGGTTGAACAATGGATTGTTTTCTCTGAAACTCAGAGGCTGACGGGAAACCTGATAATGAAATAATGAAAACCATAAATACCGTCAGAGGTGGGGGTGAAGGGAGGGTGGGGAGGGGATGGGGTAGGGGAGAGAGGGGGAAGAGTGTGGAGCGAGGAGCAGATGGGGTAGGGGAGAGAGGGTGAGAGGGGTAGGGGGGAGAGAGGGGGAAGAGTGGGGGGAGGGAGGGGGAGAGGTGTGGGGGGCAGTCCATCTATTCCCCACTCCCTATCACCCCCACTCCTCTCCCTCTATTCCCACACTCTCCTCACCTCCCCCATTCCCCCCTCTCCCTCCCTACTCCCTCCTCCCCCCACTCCCCCTCCCCAGGATCGGGCCTTACCCCGCCCGCCCGTCGCCTTACCTCATCTCCCGATCTGCAGAGCATTTTGAGAACGGGTGGGGGGGGGGGGGGGGTTTGAGCGGGTGCGCGCGTGGGCGATTCCAGCCAAAGGAATCTTTGATTCCAGCTTTGATTCATCGTTGGAGGGGGGAGGGAGGGGTGGGGAGCCGGGCTGGCAAATGAAGAGAGTGAGGCAGCTTGGGATTTGTCGGCATTTGTGATTGTGACGCAAGCAGCTCGTGAGGTGTCGTTTCGATTTTAAAATTAGTGAGTGTGTAGGCGGGGGGGGGGAGGGGGGGATGATTTTATTAAAAATGTGTACATAAAAATGTCTAAATGTAATGAGGAGTAAATCCATGCACGTAGAAGCATAATCGCTAGCGAAATGGAAAAAATAACGCCATTTTCGCGTCTGGTTTTGGCGGACCATGGAATCAAAGGACAAAGATCTTATCTGAAAAAAAAATGGAATGTCACACACACACACACACACAAACACACACACAGTTTTAAAAGTATACTAGACCAAGTGCAGACCCGTTTGGTATTTTCCCCCAACGTGCGGGGGGGGGGGGGGTGTGGGCGAGGCAGCATGTCCCTGAGGGTGGGAAGGGGGTGGGGGAAGGGGGAGGGGAGAGCAGAGGGGAAGGTGAGAGGAGAGGGGTTAGGGAGAAGGGGAGAAGAGAGGGGGAGGAAGAGGGGTAGGGGAGAGGTGGAGAGAGAATGGAGGGGGGGAGAGAGGAGGGGGAGAGAGAGAGAGAAAGGGGAGGGCGAGAGAGGGGTGGAGAGTTGGAGTGGGGGGGAGAGGGGTTGCAGGGAGTAGTGCAAGAGTGAAGGGAAGGGGGTGGGGGATGTGGGGGTGAAAAGGGGTGGGGGAGAGAGGGGGTGGGAGGGGTGAGGAGAGAGGGAGATGGAGAGGGAGGAGGAGAGGGGGGTGGGGGAGGGTGTGAGAGGGTTCAGGGAGGGGGAGTGGTGGGGGAGAGGAGGAGAGTGGGAGGAGAGGAAGGGAGAGAGGGGGAAGAGTGTGGAGGGAGGGGGAGAGGGGTCGGGAGAGGGGTAGGGGAGAGAGAGGGAAGAGTGTGGAAGGAGGGGAGAGTGGTAGGGGGAGGCGGAAGAGTGGGGAGGGAGGGGGAGAGCGGAGAGGGGGAAGAGTGGGGAGGGAGAGGGAAGGGAGGGGGGGAGAGGGGTGGGGGAGGGAGATGGGAAGGTGGGGGATGGGGAGAGAGAAGTGGAAGTGGGGAGGGAGGGAGGGTGAGAGGTGTAGGGGAGAGTGGTGGAAGTGGGAGAAGGAGGGGTGGGGGAGTGGTGGAAGAGGGAGAGAGGGGTAGGGAAAAAGGGGTGCAGGGAAGGGAGGGGGAGGGAAGTGGAAGAGTGGGGTGGAGAGGGGTAGGGGGAGTGGTGGAAGAGGAACAGAAGGGTAGGGGGAAAGGGGTGGGAGGGAGTGGAGGAAGAGGGGCAGGGAAGGGGCAGGGGGAGAGAAGGAAGGGGGTGGGGGACAGAGGGAGGGGGTGGGAGGAGGGGGGTGAGGGGGTTAGAGAGGGGTGGGGGAATGGGTGGGGGAAGGGGAGGGGAGAGGGGGAGGTGAGAGGAGAGGGGTGGTGGAGAAGAGGGGAGGAAAGGGAGAGGTGGCGGGGAGAGGAGAGGTGAGGAAGAGGGGGAGAGGAGAGGTGGAGAGAGAGTGGAGGGGGAGAGAGGAGAGGGAGAGTGGAAGGGGAGAGAGAGAGAGAGAGAGAGAGAAAGGGGAGGGAGAAAGATGGGGAGTTGGAGAGGGGAAGAGTGGGGAGTGAGTGGGAGTGGGGTAGCAGGGAGTGGTGCAAGAGAGAGGGGAAGGGGTGGGGGGAGATGGGGGTGAAGAGGAGTGGGGAGGGGGGAGAGGGGGTGGGAGGGGAGGAGGGAGGGGTGAGGAGAGATGGAGATGGAGGGGGTGGGAGAGGGGAAGGGGAGGAGGGGTGGGAAGGGGGTGAGAGGGTTTGGGGAGGGGGTGAGAGAGGGGTGGGGAGGTTGGAGAGGGAGGAGGGGGAGGAGGGGGGAGGAGAGGGAGGAGGGGAGAGGGGGAAGAGGAGAGTGGGGGAAGAGTGTGGATAGGGGTGGGGAGGGAGAGAGTGGGAAGAGTGTGCAGGGAGGGGGAGAGTGGTAGGGGGAGTGGGAAGAGTGGTGAGGGAGGGGGAAGGGGGGGAGAGAGAGGGTGGGGAAGGGTTGGGGGATGGGGATGGGGGGGAGAGGGGTAGGGGGAGTGGTGGAAGTGGGAGAGAGGGAGGGGGAAGGGGCTAGGGGGGAGTGGTAGAAGAGGGAGAGAGGGGTAGGGAAAAAGGGGTCGGGAAGAGAGGGATGGGGTGGGAGGAAGGGGGAGAGGGGAGGAGAGGGAGAGGGAGAGGGGAGGGGAGGGAGAGAGGTGGGAGTGAGGGAGGGGGGATGGGGTAGGGAGGGAGGGGGAAGAGTGTGGAGGGAGGGGGAAGAGTGGGTGGGGGGAGAGAGGGAATGGGGGTGGGGGAGAGGGAAAGGTGGTGTGGGAGAGAGGGATGGGGGGTGGGAGGAGGAGGGGGAGGAGAGGGAGAGGGGTGTGGAGAGGGAGATGGAGAGGGGTGAAGAGAGGTGGGGAGGAGAGAGGGATGGGGAAGGGTGGGAGAGGTGTGGGGGAGGGGGAGGGAGGGGAGGAGGGAGATGGGGTAGGGGAGGGAGGGGGAAGAGTGTGGAGGGAGGGGGAGAGGGGTGGGGGGAGAGAGGGGAAAGAGTGGGGTGGTAGAGAGGGAGGGGTAGGGGTAGGGGCAGTCCATCTAATCCCCACTCCCTATCACCCCCAATCCTCTTTCTCTATTCCCACTCACGTGATCAAGCGCTTCGACACAGGCTGCGGGGGGGTGGGGGCGGGGGAGGGGGGGCTAGTGCTGGGGCTGGTGCAAGGGCAGATGTAAATGAGATCCATTCCGATTGGACATCTGTGAGCATTGGGCATTGTGACATCACACGATGGAACGTTCACCAACATTCTATGGGTGAGAGCAGTTTGATTGTTTTAAGATTTTGGAAAATTGGGGAGGGGGGGGGGGAGGGAAGGATTTTATTAAAAATTGTGTACATAAAAACGTCTATACATAATGGGGAGCGCCTTTGTGAATGTACAAGCGTAACGTCTGGCGAAATGGAAAAAACGGCGGCGTCTGAGGGTCTGGTTTTGGCGGAGCAGGGAATCAAAGGGCGAAAATGTTATCTGAAAAAAAAAACGGAATGTGACAGCCAGCCGGCAGCCGGACGGCCGTCGGCAGACACATACAGAGTTTTAAAAGTATACTAGACCAAGTGCAGACCCGTTGGGTCTGGACCCCGAACGTGCTTCAGTACCCGAGTACGGGGGAGGATGGGGGAGGGGGGGAGGGGAGGGGGGGGGTGAAAGATTTGTTGTTAAAAAGTGTACATAAAAATGTCTAAATGTAATGAGGAGTGCGTTTGTGAATGTACAAGCGTAATGTCCGGCAAAATGGAAAAAATGGCGGTGTTTGAGGGTCCGGTTTTGGCGGAGCAGGGAATCAAAGGGCGAAAATGTGACAGCTAGCCGGCAGCCGGCAGACACACACACAGTTTTAAAAGTATATAGAAGATAGATTACACAGGTACATTAACATGCAACCAATGAAGGTATATGAATCATATCCAGCTAGATGGGGTTAGTTTAATTTGGTGTCATGATTAGCACAGATAATAATGGGTCGATGGGCCTGTTGTTGTGCTGCACAGTTTTATTTTCGGTGTAGTGGACGCCAATCTGTTGAGTACCGGTCTAAATTTAATCTGATATTTTTCAGAAGCTAATGAACTATCCAGCACATTGAGGTCATTTTTAGTTCATTGGCTATTTATTTTTCAGTGCAAGTTGTTGAACGGTTTAAAAATTGATAGCTGTGGAGCCATTAAATTTGCCAGAAAATTACACTACTTACACTGGAGTTGTTGCTGTACTCTTGGCCCAAGTGCTTTAATATCCTTCACTTCTACAAGCCCTAGTGTCACAGAGATAATGTGTCTTCATTGCTAGGTTGTCCCTCAGGAACTAAAGTTATTCTTTTGTTCCAGAACTGTCAGTAACTGACACAGCACCATGTGACTATGCGCTCAATAACAATGCACAGTTTGTGCTCTGATCGACCCTCTTCATCCCCATATCAGGATGCCCTTGTATTCTTTCTCCCTTATCTATTTTCTCTTTGAACGCCACTTGCTTTTTCTTTTACTACCACCTGTGGTACTACATTCTAGTCATACTCTGTGAAGCATAGTTTCTCCTGAATGTACTATTGGATTTACCAGTGCCTAGTTTACATTGGCTGTCATCCAGTGAAAATATAATCTGTGCGTCTATCTGATTAAACCTCTTTGTAAGTGGAAGACTTTTCTTTATGAGAATTCCCAGCCCGTTTAATATTACTCTAAATGCTTGAATATTGACTTTTGTTTCCCATGTC
Source organism: Okamejei kenojei (assembly GCA_035221665.1). Lineage (NCBI taxonomy): Eukaryota > Metazoa > Chordata > Chondrichthyes > Rajiformes > Rajidae > Okamejei > Okamejei kenojei. Next base: position 84,582,122 of record CM069135.1, read on the forward strand.
ATTGAGCAAGATAATCCCTTGCAGACATCAAATAAATTTGATTTTAGAGCATATACAGCACTTTAAGGCATTTATAGATATTTTATTACATTTTATAATATTCACCAAAATGAACTGAAGTTATCAATGTACATTGAGGATGACTTGCAAATTAAGAATGTGTAGGAAGGAACTGCCGATGATAGACACAAAAAGCTGGAGTAACTCAGCGGGAGAGGCAGAATCTATGGAGAGAAGGAATGGGTGACGTTTTGGGTCGAAACCCTTCTTCTGATTGTACCTGTCTGCTGCCTATCCCGCTGAGTTACTCCAGCTTTTTGTGTCCGTCTGCAGATTAAGAATGACAGTTGTAAATGAGTGAAAATAAGTCATTTTTGACAGATTTGTTGGTTCTTCAGGGAATGTATTTGAAAAGTTAAAAAGTGAATTGAATTGATCTCAATTTTAAAAGAGAGCAAACTTGTATTTACTTTGTAATCAAATAGAAACTTAGGGAACCTGATGCAGCTTGCACCAATATTCAAAGCCAAGGAAAGTTTTCGGTCCCAAAGAGCTGCTAGTGGAAATTAGCTTAATGAAAATTACTACTTGTTTCATTCTGGACAGTTAGAATAGCAGCTTAAAACTAATAAAAGGAGAGATGAGATACTCTTCCATTAAACTTTGATGCTTATTCTTACACTAAAAAAAATGTAAAAAATTACTATGCTCATCTGAAATTAGATTCTGATATGTCACAATTTATGCACTTTGTTGCTTGAATTACATATTTTGTTTAAAGTTGCGGAGCTGCTCACAGAGTCTACAATTCAGTCATCTCACATTGTGGGTTTTTTAGCACCTGGTATCAATCTATAACTGTGCCATGATTGTGGAAGGTGTGAATTATTTATCTTAATACATTTAATAGGTCCAAATGGCCATATTGACAATGCACATTGTTTTATAGTAGGTTTAAATATGTGCACACATAGAATATTAACTCCAAAACTCTATTATAAAGATCATATAGGTACACAAAATGCCAAATCTGAACAACAGTATCACATCAGTACATTGTGACAGGTTAAAAAACTTTATATTTAACTTATCAATGATTCTTTATTGTCGCATGTGCAAATGCAGTGAAATTCTTTTCTTACAAACAGTCCAGTAGAGTATTGCCTCAGCACAATGCCCGATTAGCAAAGGGTACAGAAATAGTCCACTGAGTCCGCATGCAAGGGGACCAGGTTTTGGCACCATTTTCAAAGTTCAGTCCATGCTCTACATTTTATGAGGTCATGGAGATCGTGGTATTTATGAAGAGCTTTCCCTCGGAAGATTAAATGTATACATTATAAAGTACTCAATAAGATGATCGTTTAATAAAGACAACTTTTGTTTCAAAAAACATTACCATTGCCAGTTCTAGCCAAACTCACTTCTAGAGGCATCATCGTACAACCTCCTACCCCCATCTTCAAACAACTTACTCTACCTCCGCTACATCGACGACTGCATTGGTGCTACATCCTGCACCCACACACAACGCACTGACTTCATTCATGTCACCACGAACTTCCATCCGGCACTCAAATACATCTGGACCATTTCCGACATTTCCCTACCATTTCTTGACCTCACTATCTCCACCACAGGTGATAGATTTCTGACCGACATCCACTATAAACCCACTGACTCCCATGGCCATCTGGACTACACATCTTCCCACTATGCTTCCTATAAGGACCCCATCCCCTACTCCCAATTCCTCCGTCTACGCCACATCTACACCCAGGATGAGGTGTTCCACACCAGGGCATTGGAGATGTCCTCATTCTTCAGGGAACAGGGATTCCCCTCTTCTGCCATAGATGAGGCTCTCACCAGGGTCTCTTCTATACCCCGTGACTCTGCTCTCCCTCCCCACCCCCCCCCCCCCCCACTCGTAACAAGAGCAGAGTCCCCCTTGTCCTCACCTTCCACCCTACCAGCCGTCACATACAACAAATAATCCTCTGACATTTTTGCCACCTCCATTGTGATCCCACCACTTGCCACATCTTCTCATCTCCTTCCCTGTCTGCTTTACGCAGAGACCGATCCCTCCGTAACTCCCTGGTCAATTCGTCCCTTCCCACCCAAACCACCCCCTCTCCGGGCACTTTCCCTTGCAACCGCAGAAAATGCTGCATTTGTCGCTTTACCTCCCCCCTTGACTCCATTCAAGGACCCAAGCAGTCTTTCCAGGTGCGGCAGAGGTTCACATGCACCTCCCCCAACCTCATCTAATGCATCCGCTGCTCTACATAGGTGAGACCAAGCGTAGGCTTGGCGATCGCTTTGCCCAACACCTCCGCTCGGTTCGCACTAACCAACCTGATCTCCCGGTGGCTCAGCACTTCAATTCCCCCTCCCATTCTGACCTATCTGTCCTGGGCCTTCTCCATGGACAGAGTGAGGTCCACCGTAAATTGGAGGAGCAGCACCTCATATTTCGCTTGGGCAGTTTGCACCCCCGTGGTATGAACATTGACTTCTCTAATTTCAGCTAGTCCCTACTTTCTCCTCCCCTTCTCAGCTCTCCCTCAGCCCACTGTCTCCACCTCTTCCTTTCCTCTTCCCGCACCCCCCCCCCCCCCACCCTCACATCAGTCTGAAGAAGGGTCGACCCGAAACGTTGCCTATTTCCTTCGCTCCATAGATGCTGCCTCACCCGCTGAGTTTCTCCAGCATTTTTGTCTACCTTCCATTTCCTGCAGTTTTTGAGCTACTAAAATGTATCAAGGAAACTGAAAACGATACATATTTTTGGCCACCATTCTCATCTCTGATTACCTAAAGTGTTCATTAGATTAATCTTTAGTATGTTCCAGAATCGCAACATTTCCAAGGCACTTCAAAGGTAAAATGGAACATCAAACTGTTAAGATGGGGACCAGATGCATGAACAGGCAGCATTTGAGGATAGTTTTGTAAGGTAGAGGCCATTTAAAGAGTTCATTTAAAGTATAATTTCCAATATATTCCTGGAAACAAATCCACCAATTGCTTATCTTAAGGCCCCATCAACAGCAATTAGTTTGAGCAATAGTTACCCAGGCATTCGGGAAAGTCAAAAACTCCCAAGTGTTCTTAAAAGATAGTCCACTGGACCTAGAACATTCATCTGGCATTTGGGAAGCTCTCTTTTAAATATTGCATCTATCAACACCGCTCTGTTTCATGTTGCACTTGAATATCAGTTGCTAAAATGGGCACTGAGCCACAACCTATTATACACAGACCCAAGCATCCTATCGATGAGCTCACAATATATAGATGGATAGAATGCTCTTTTCAAATTCTGTGTTTATACTTGGTCACTTTTCGGCACTTCACCCAACTGGCGTTAATTCTATTTATAAAGAATGACTTTATGAAAGATATGTCATACAGCATAATTAGGTCGATTTTTAGGGGTTCAATGGATTAGCAGATATTCTTCCATAAATTATCATATCATATTGTTTGAACATTTAACTGACCTTAACATATATTTATTTTTAATTTTACGTGAAACGAGACAAAGGAAGCGAAGTGCATCGTCATTTTAATTCAAGCAGCCAACGATGTCAAACCTGTGGGGACTGACCGCTACAATTCGCGAATTATGTGAGATTCATAAAAAAATGTATCTGGTCAAGGTGAAGTCTGAGCTGTCATCTCTGTGCCCTAATATTTTCCAACATCTCACCAGCAAGTAATGGAGCTATGCGAGCAAGCGTTTCATCACAACGCTATCAGTAACAACAACGCTGATGAGTCATCCGCCGGTTACACTGCGGCGGAAATGAGAAATGAGCTCCGACGTCCTGTGCAGCCGTGAGTTTATTTAGTATTTGTGCTGGCAACCTCTCTCTCTGCAGCCCGGAGCTGGGCGCTGCCAACAATGACCGCACCAGCTCCGTACAGCGTCCCGTCTGGCCGCCCACCATTCAGCCCAGCTGCTCTGCCCGACCCACGCACATTGGCTGAGGTTAGCACATGCGAAGCCTAACGCCGCTTGCAAGTGGCGGCATCCGCTTGTCAATCCGAGCGGCCCACTGCCCGGCGAGTGGGTTGCGATGATTCAGTGCTGTGGGGTGAAAGGAGGTGGGACTGGCGTCACGTTTTGGTTTGTGCGCAGGTGAGTCAGCAGCAGAAGTGTAGGGCTTGCTTAAAGTGCTGACGCGCGGTCACCTCACACACACTTACACACGCGAGTATCTCGTATCTCCGCACAACGCACAAATAACAAGCACTCACCTACGCAACACCGGCAACCAGCAGTATGTTTTGTGTAGGTGCTTTTAACCCACAATTTATTAAACAATACGATTTCCACATTCTTAAAAAGCGATTATTGGCGTCCTTGTTGTGTATCTATGGTTATGACACGCGTTTCTATTTTATTACTGTTATTTACATGGAGGGATCTTCAAGTGTCCACTTGAGTTACCCTCACCTTAATGGGTATGAATAACTTTGAAGATATTTCATTTCTTATGACTTCGGCGTCTAAAACAACGTATACTCCTGGCAATCAAACAAACTACGTTTTATTCACAAGGTGTGGATTTAGGTCAAAGAAAAAAAAATAAAAACGAGAAGCACACTTTCAGGTGTTGACTTTGCCATAAATACACAATCTTCATTTGCATTTAATATGGCAGGTCTGGGTTCCGCAAGCTTCACGAATTGCCTATTAATTAAAATGTGTAATTTTAAAGAAATTTCTACTTGACATTTATTTTGAGCTATTTTAAAATAGAAACGTAACAAAAATAAAAGATAAAGGCATTTTCCTATGCGTCCTATAGGACATTCAGTGTCCCAGCTCCGCTTTTGTAAGGAGTGGAAAGTGAAGAATGATGTTGTTTGGCGTCACTGAGTAGGAGTAATGTATTAAAAAAATGCTGACATTTTGAAAGGATAGCATCAAGTATTAAAGGCACGAGACAGGTCAATTACCAAAAGTGGACCATGGGTTTAGGTTCTGAGTGGGCGAGATGATCAGAAATGTCATCCATAAGCAGCTTACCCAATACGATGCACTGATGAACAACACAGATTGCAAGTGGTATCTTGTAGTGCAGCCCAATATTTTTAGAAGATGACTGGTAACGCTTCATAGCTTCAATCATAGCCATCAGACCTAACCAATCATTTCAGCGTTCGGTAATGTAAACGAAATTACAGCTGACTTTAAGCCTCGCATTGATTATTTCTAAATGCACCCGTTTCATGAAAAATGTAATTACTTATTCTTACTTTATTTAACAAATAGCGTGTTGAGTGACTTATGTTTTAAAAACAATTGATATTTGATCAAAATATCAATATAGTAAGGTTATTTTAATCTAGTTAACCCGTTCTTCTCATCACGTTTCAGAAACGATAGGAGCAGGTTGCCGATGTTCTTAAGATTTGGATCACATGACCAATAAAATCATTCATTTACATTACCTCATCTTTCATGTGCCTTACGGGGAATATAAATTTTCCTCACTGATATATTTGAAATGAATTTTGGCAGAGTGGACGAAACACATACGCCAGGTTTTTGATGTGAATTTGAGTAAGTAATTAAGTGTCGTTTAGGTGTGTTAGCTTAGTCTTCTTTGCTTATGCTGTATCAAAATCTTACTAGTTATCTTAGATAGTTTCTGAGAACATGGCCGTGCTGGACCCATTCTGCAATAACGGGAGCGCAACCAAGACCACGAAGAGAGCTAGGAGTCCTGCAGACGCTAAATAAGTCCCACTGACTCTTCCAATACCTCCTAATTATACAACAAAACACACAAAGCGTCTTCCGTTGCAAAAAAATAAACGCGATTTCTTCAAAATTATACAACTTCAAAATTGTATTTTAATATAAACAAGCCTCATCTCAAATGTAGTTGGGTCGCAGAGAAGATTACTGGCATCAGGTCATTTACACATCACTATTTCTTATCAATGTGTCCCTAGTTCCACAAGGGTGCATAAACAAGACTACAGCGAAAGGCGCGTTCCTTTGTCAGAAATGTGTAGTGCATTCAACATTAGCTAGACTGAATGCATGAATATACGTTAAAAAAAAATAACTAAAAGCTCCCTAATGTTATGCTGATCTAAAGAACTACGGCATATTCTGGAAAAAGCAATGCGGGGTCTGCAAGCCATTTTTCATCTTTGAACCATTGCTCCGGCTTCATGCTTAGATTTCGTCATTGTAAAAGAGCACATGCAAAAACAATATCCACGATATTTGCTAAAGCTGGTGATTTTAGTAGCGAAGCAAGCTCAAACCCGAACAGCGTTAGGAGAAACCCCGGCATTTTACACGATAGTTCAAGTTGTAACTTCAAAATAGAAAGCACGCAAGCTGCTAGCCAGAGCGTTCTGAAATTAACTCGATCGCACACTCAGCACTACATTTTTCATTGACAAAATGGGACACTACTTTGGGCTCGCATTTTTTCGGACGAGGTCATTCTAAACGGGATTGATTTGGTATTAGCAGACCTGTCTCTGCTCAAAAGTATGCTAATATCTGCTGCAACAGATAATATTTCTTGTGTAAACCAAGGTCATTTTGCATTGAGATTCCCGAATATATTCGTGTATTGTCACAGTTATTGCATTTTAGGGCACATTAGTTGCATGCTCCGAGCACCCACAGTAATAACAAACACATGAAAACATACTGGATGTCAACCCAGAACTGCACAAAGAAACTATGAACACTATCCAGTTGTTGCCAGTTCCTAACATTATGTATGCATAAACATGCAAAATCTTTACATGTTCATAACACACTGTTTAGCTGTGTGACTTTACAACAATCAACTGGCTGTTAAACTATTAAAATGTAAAACATAAGCAGATTCATGTTGAATACATTATGTCAAGCAGAATCCTGAGTGAGATGCCAAGGCTAGGAGGCGGCAAGCTGTAATGTTTTTCGTTGCTGCTGTTTAGAGCTCGGTCAAGGCCTCGGCTCGGACTGAGTTCCAATGCTACTCAGCGTGTCTGCATCGTGACAGCTCGGACCAAAAAACATCAAACATGCTTGTCAGTCCGGCTGCTTTGCCTCCTGTCTTTTTGCACAGCAAATCACATCGGAACAGCCACTTGTATCACGGAGGTGATGAACCACCCCCCCCCCCCCCCCCCCCAACCACCCCACCTTGCAAAAAAAATAAACAGATTGCATTCTCCTTACCCCGGTAACTTTCGACTATGTTCAAGGCAGCTCCAAGTTCAAAACAAATACCTCATCATGATTCTGTACGCCAAGAGGCTTTCCAAAAGAAGCTTGGCCACCGGGGGAGGGAGCCGAGTTGAGCTGAGCCGAATCGGCGTGGCTGCTGGCTTGTTTTGAGTAATGTGGGAGGGAGAGAGGGGAGCGTGTTTGAGTTATGTTTTCCAATGCGCTAGTTGCCTCTCTCTCTCTTGCCTCCACAACGTGGAGATGAAGCGCTTGCAATCGGCTACTGCACACACATATATACATACAGACACACGCAGAGTTGCACGGAGCAAGCCGCCCTCCCTTGCACCGTGCAGCTGCAGCAGCGCCGCCTCTCCTCCACCACCCTCGCTCCTTCACTCACTCTCACTCGGTTTCATTTTTTGTTGACATTCAGCAGCTGCTGACGTTCTCTCTGACGCACACGCCGCTCGCTGCCGCCGCCGCCGCCGCCGCTGCAAAGCTCGAGAACGCTCCGGGACTCGGCTCGCGGGCGACAGAGCGCGGAAGGGAGGGTGTGCACGCGCGAGCCCTGCACCCCGCCCCCTCTCGCAGCCCATTGCAACCAGCGCGCGTGTGTGTCCCCGAGCGCGCGCGGGCGGGCCTGGATCGACGCGCGCCCCCGACCCAATCCAGGGCCCCGGGTTGCAGCAGTGCGCATGCTCGCATTCCGCGCGCTCTCTCTTTCTCTCTCCGCTACGTTTGGGATTCCATCACTCGCGCTGCCTCCTTTGTGACGCGTGTGCGCGGTGATGGGGTTTCGCGCGCGCGCGCGCGCGCGCCGGGAAGGGGGGGGGGGTGTCGGCGGGCGCGCGCTTTGTCGGGTTCGTGACGCGGACCACTCCGTCCACTTCATCTCCCTCCCTCCGCTGACAAGCCGCCGCTGACTGAGCGCGATTCACAAACTTGAGGGACGATTTTGCTAAAAATGCAAAGATGCAGTGTAAAGACGGAATCTGGAAAATCCAGATTTGGCTTATTTGTCTACACGTTTGCAATAATCATGCGTGGATTAATCAATAAGTTATTTCACTTTGTCCTCGGGAGTTCCAATAAATTAAGTTTGCATTGAGAATCCGCTCATATTATTAGTTGAACGCTGCTTCTTTTAAAACAGCATTTCAGCGACAAGGAATTAAAATAAAATACAATCGGGATATTTCACAACGAGGTTTACTTACACTAATCCCATATGCAACAATATGGTAAAGGATGGGCTCAGATGAGATACCAGACTCTTAAACACTATTAGGCAGAATCGATGCATGCTGCAACAGTGCAATTCTGGATGTTATTTTAAACGAAGACGTTCCCGAAAGCCAAGTTAAAGACAATAACTGGAATGTGCCCAGCGCTGTTACCTTGTTACCTTGTGGTCATCACTCCCGAAGAGTCCACCAGGGATTATACTGGAAGTGCAGGCTGCAGAGAGCAGGTTTCATAATAAAATGAAGTACGGGTTAGCGAAATTAAGAATCTGGTTTGTGATAAACGAGTGAACGAAACGCTGTGACAGGGATATTGATTATTTTGCCACAATCCTCAGCCAGTGGCAATGTTTGGCTTGAGCTGATGGGAAGGCGTAACGTTTTACATGTTGCACGGAGGGCGTGTGAGTAAAACTTGAACATATCTTAAAAGTAAAGGAACTTCATAGCTGAGTTTAGGAGTAGAAATAAGGTTATCCTCCTCTTTGACCCTCATATGACCTTTACAGTGGAAAATATTATAACGTTCATTTCGGGGTATGTTTAATGTCAAGAAAACATCTCGACTGTTACGGTGCCCACACTATGGTTTGTGTGTGGTACCTGGCAGATGTCGGCTTCCATGTAATTTTGTAGGAAAGTACAAATAACTTTAAAAATTATTAAAAGGGTTCGATAAACAATAGTTAAGGATCTATCAAGCTGAAACGAGAGTTTCTAGTTTACAACATTAGCAGTTTGCCCTACTGTAGAGTTAAAATAGTCTCCAATGACTCCACAAATTGTAGTATGAATCCGAGGTGTTGCTTCTACACCTCCCCCCCTCCCCAACGGTTCAGCTGGTTAAGGCTGTCTGCAACTGCCAGATGAACAAAAAAAAATCTGGATTTAATGCACCCTGACCGTGTAGTGTTAAAGTTATAGCATCCAGAGGGAAACGGAATCAGAAAATAGAGGAGCACAAGATGATTCCAATATGCGCTTAATAGGTCCTCAGAAAATTCCCCTCCATGTCAAATTAGAATGGAATTAATCAATGGCTTGAGAAGAGGAAAGAGTCCGAGACACTCCCACCACATCCACTCTATGCCTTTTATTATTCTATAAGTTTCAGAGGTCCCCCTCAAGCTTTTAAACTCCAGCGAGCAGAGGCCCAGTGCTGTCAAACACTCAGTCTTCTAACATTATAATGTTTTGGATTAGTCTTATAAAACCTTCATTATACACTTTCCAGCCACTTGTCAGTTCCTTTGAATGGAAGGAACTGGTTTGGAAGGAGCAGGTGCTGGTTTAAGCCGAAGGTTGACACAAAATGCTGGTGTAACTCAGCAGGACTGGCAGCATCTCTGGAGAAAGGGTCTGAAGAAGGGTCTCGACCTGAAACATCACATATTCCCACTCTCCAGAGATGATGCCTGTCCCGCTGAGTAACTCCAGCATTTTGTGTCTAACTTCACCATTTCCTTTGCACTTTGGTGACAAGAAAATAATGCATAGTGAATCTAGGCAGAAACATTAACACTTTTCCTCATTTAACTAGCTCCTTCATCTTGCTATTACTGAGGGTGAGGTTGTTGTCCTTATATGTGTTAATAAGTTATCAATATCCTACCTGTACATCATTGTTCATGATTCAGCCCACCACAGTGGTGTCATCTGCAAACTTGTAGATGCAATTGGAACTGAATTTGCAGGGCACCAGTGTTGAGATTTATTGTGGAAAAGGCGTTGTTACCCATCCTCACTGATTGTGGTCCATAGATTAGAAAGATGAGGATCTAGTGGCAGAGGGTGTGGGGTGGGGGGGGTTGGGGTGGGGGTGGTGGTGGGGGAAGAGTTGAGACACATAGGAAAGACCGGGACAAATATTAATACTGTAACTTTAGGCTGATGTGCATTGACAATAGAATCTGGGATTGATGGTGTAAGAAGGATGCATCATCTATGCATACCACCTTCAGCACTGCTTTCGGCCACTACATATTTTTGTGCATGCCATTTGGCATCAGTTCAGCCAGTGAGGTGTTTCAGCGCTCCATGCAGCAACTGTTGACGGATACCGTTGTGCTATCATCAAGAACGATATCATTGTTAGTGGCAAAGACATGGAACAACATGATGCCAACTAGAAGAAGGTACTCGAGCATGCCAGGGAAGTGAACTTTAAACCGAATCCCACTTAAAACTGGATGGGAATAGGTGACATTTCAGGTCGAGAAGAAGGGTCTCAACCCGAAACATTACCTATTTTTTCCCCCCAGAGATGCTGTCTTTACCTGTTGAGTTACTCCAACTTTGTGTGTCTATCTTCTCTTTGAGCTGGGATTGATTGACTGTTTGGCTAAGTAAAGCAAAATTATATCTAACATTCGCAAATAGCAGATGGAACAGAAGTTTTTTAAAGAATTGGATAGAGTAGAGCACAGCTTATTTAATTCTGTGGAGATGTTGAAAATGACATAGAGAAGAGTAAGGTGATGTGCCTCAATGACTGTCGACCAGTGGCACTGGTGCTTTGAGAGGTTGGTTACGGGGCATATCAACTCCTACCTCAATATGAACCTCGACCCGCTACAGTTCGCCTACCGTCACAATAGGTCCACAGAGGATGCAATCTCACTGGCTCTCCACTCCGCACTGGACCACCTGGACAATAAAAACACTTATGTCAGGCTGTTGTTTATAGACTACAGCTCAGCGTTCAATACCATCATCCCCTCCAAGCTGGTACCAAGCTCATGGAACTGGGTCTCTGCACATCCCTCTGCAATTGGATCCTCGACTTCCTCATCCACAGACCACAGTCTGTTCGAATTACAGAAACACTTCATCCTGAGTAATAATCAGCACGGGAGCACCTCAAGGTTGCGTGCTCAGCCCCCTGCTGTATTCACTCTATACTCAAGACTGTGTAGCCGGACATACTGCGAACTCCATTTTCAAGTTCGCCTACGACACCACCGTTGTGGGACACATTACAGATGGTGATGAGTCAGAGTATTGAAGTGAGATAGACCGTCTGACCAAATGGGGCTAGCAGAACAAACTAGCTTCCAATATCAGCACAACCAAATAACTGATTGTGGACTTTGGAAGAGGAAGATTGAGGACCCACAATCCTGTTAATATCAATGGTGATGGTGGTGAGAGTCAAAAACTTCAAATTCCTGGGCGTGTATATTTCCAATGATCTTTCCTGGACCCAGCACACTGATGCAATTATAAAGAAAGCACATCAATGCCTCTGCTTCCTGAGAAGATTACGGAGATTCGGTATGTCAAAGAGGATTCACTTGAACTTCTATAGGTGACAGTAGAGAGCATATTGATTGGTTGCATTGTGGCCTGGTTCAGCAAATTGAACATCTAGGAGAGGAAAAGACTGCAAAAAGTTATGAACATAGCCCTGATCTCCCCACAATCAAAGGGATTTATCGGAGTCGCTGCGTCAAAAAGGCAGCCAACATCATCAGCGACCCGCACCATCCTGGCCATACACTCATCTCAGCACTGCCAACAAGAAGAAGGTCCAGGAGCTTGAGAACTGTGATGTCCAGGTTCAAGAACAGCTACTTCGCTACGGCCATCAGGCTTTTAAAAACTACAACTTCATAAGCTCTGAACTACAATAGACTATTATTATTATTCCTGCACAGTTATTGTTTGTTTTTTGTTATATTATTTATTCTTAGGCCCCCCTCGGTCATGGCTGCCCATGGATGTCTCCAGGGTTGGAGGACGCTTGTGCGTGAATTTGTTTAACGTGGAGAGACTGGTGCACAGACCTTGACACGGTCCTTGACAGATCCTGGTCAGGATCTAGTGGCATGGAATCCAAGATGACCGGAGACCCTTTTCTGCTGCAGTCTTCATCCGCCTTCCCTGCCATTGTGACGCTCCACTAAGGTCAGCCATCATCCTCAGCCTGTTCCACCATTGAGGTCTTGGTTGGATTGCTCTTTGTCAGAGTCCTCCTCCTCGACCTTACTGCCATGGGTGGCCCTACCAGGAGCATAGCTCCAGACGGCATCGCTCTCAGGATTTCAGGACCACAGAAGCTTCTCCACCACGATAAGGTGACAATCCACGGAGAAGGATTATGATTATTTATTATGATTACATATTCTGTTGTGCTGCAGTAAGTAAGAATTTCATTATTCATCTGGGACATATGACAATAAAAAACACTCTTGACTCTTGAAAAGGGGAAGGAGAAAAAAATAGCATGGCACAGTTTGGTTAACCAATGCTGAACAACCAGAATTACTTTGCATGAGAAAATTGTCAAGCTGCTTGCAAGATTGATTGAAGTAAAAACTACAAAGACGCTGGAGAATACAACCTCCAACCTTCTGTCTCACAATGTCTTTAAACTAGGTTCTCAAAAGTTTTGATCTTGCCCATGTTTTTAATTGGATCTTTAATGTTAATCCTACCACGTTGACTTTCTGCTCTTCTTGTTATTTCTCCAAAAAGTACTGTAAGGTATCTTGTACAATATATTAGTTATACAAACATAAGTTGTTCTTGTTCCCATAGTTACAAAGGAGGCGGAAGTCATGAATCTATTTCTAAGAATTGAAGTTGGCCAAGAAGGGGTAATGTAAGGTGAGGTGAAACACAACCAAAACACAAGATTCAACATAAACATTGGAAATTACAAACACATGTCAAATATGTATTGGTATTGGTTAGAAAGAAAGCAAATTTCAATTAGATATCGTCAAAAACAAATTGCTCAGGTGAATGAAAAGGAAAAAATAGCCACTATGAAATAGATCAATAGTTGGTAACCTTCAAACAATTATTGTCTGGGATATAAAATATAGATTCACATGAAAGCTAATTGGGAGTCAATAAAAGTTATTATTACCGATATCACACATCTGAGGTATGCTTTTACAAAATTGTATTCCCTTCGTTTTTACTGCCAGCAGGGGTAACAGGGGAATATTTTCTTGTATTCCCCTTTCTTGCGAACGCCTATGGACTTTACCTGTTAAAACAGCGGGGAATATAGTCTTATATTCCCCTGGTCTCACATCCGGGAACTTGGCAACGTGACGCTGCGTGGGAAATTTAGAATATTCAAACGGCAGACAGGAAGACTGCCGCGTCCATTTTGGTTAAATTTTACGTGGAAGTCCGCCGAGCTGAGATGTTCAGATTTTCCTCTAGATGTCTGATATGGGTAATAATAACAATATTGACTGTCCTCTTTCGGGAGATACGACATATATTGCCCTCACTAGATCCATATTGCCCTCGTCTTCGACTCGGGCAATATGAATCTACTTCAGGCAATATATGTCGTATCCCCCTCAAGGCCAGTCAATATTCTATTATTATTACCCATATCACACATCTGAGCTATGCTTTTACAAAATTGTATTCCCTTCGTTTTGAGTGCCAGCAGGGTTAACAGGGGAATATTTTCTTGTATTCCCCTTTCTTGCGAACGCCTATGGACTTTTACGTGTTAAAACAGCGGTAAAATATAGTCTTATATTCCCCTGGTCTCACATCCGGGAACTTGGCAACGTGACGCTGCGTGGGAAATTTAGAATATTCAAACGGCAGACAGGAAGACTGCCGCGTCCATTTTGGTTAAATTTTACGTGGAAGTCCGCCGAGCTGAGATGTTCAGATTTTCCTCTAGATGTCTGATATGGGTAATAATAACAATATTGACTGTCCTCTTTCGGGGGATACGACATATATTGCCCTCACTAGATCCATATTGCCCTCGTCTTCGACTCGGGCAATATGAATCTACTTCAGGCAATATATGTCGTATCCCCCTCAAGGCCAGTCAATATTCTATTGATATTTCATTCTTCTTCCTCGTGTCAGAGACGGTTAACATGGTTGCAGAATTGGCTACTTCAGTCAGTCACTGTGGTACAGTTTCTATCGTTAGCATTGCCCGGGATGTGCCACGTGGAGGCTTCTGCTTGCATCCCAATATTTCATTAATAAGATAAAATTAAAATAAGTAAGAAGAGATATCTGGCTAATCATTACACATTAAAAAAACAGTGTATAGAATGTTTGGATAATAAGCAGAAGAGAAATTAGTAGAACAATGGGAAGTGTTAAAATGCATGCCTGCCATTGATGATTGGTTGCATTATTTGCTCCCCTGTTCTCTGAGTGTTATGGGGCAAGTGATGCAGTTATTATGCTACAGCTGGGAGCTGAACATTTTGGGACATCAACAGCATGACTCAGTATATAACATTCTAATTGACAACTTCTCTCTAGCTCCACAGCTCAGCCTTTCCCTTCCCCTGACCACATAAGTTCAAGTCTTACTTGAAACTCTTTAGCAAAACGTCAAGGCTGATATCAAGTTCTGGGAAAGGGCTGCAGTATATAGACTGCTAGCTGAAGCAGTATACTGTCAAATTAAATCCAAGGTCTTGCAAATGGCATCCCCAGGCACTAATTTGAGGAAGACCAAGATAATCATACTGGCATCCTGCTAGCAGTTATCCTTCACTCAATGACAGTCATTATCACATTGCTCTTTTGAAGAGCTTGCTCTGCTAAAATTGTCTGTTATGTTTCCTACAGTGTAACAGTAAGTATGTTTCATAACTATTGTCTGTTAAGTATGTTGGAATATTGTGAAAGATGATACAATGTTGAATGTAAATCCTTCTTGATATGCATTTCATCAATCTACTTCAAGGCGATGGAGCGAACATTTTGTATACCCTTGATATGAAAGGATATATGCTCTATTTTCCTTGAAATAAACAGGACAACAATTACACTATATTGAGTAGATAAAATCAGATCAATTCAACCACCTTTTTCCATCATAATGTTAAACTACAGAACATTCTGTGCAAATGTTAAGAGATCAAGGAAGGTTGTTAAGGCAGCACAGAGATCAGAGCAGCAGTCCATCTTGCTCGTCTATCATCATGGAAACATAGAAACATAAAAACATATAAAATAGGTGCAGGAGTAGGCCTTTCGGCCTTTCGAGCCAGCACAGCCATTCGATATGATCATGGCTGATCATCCACAATCTGTACACCGTTCCTGCTTTTCTCCCCTTATCCCTTGATTCCGTTAGCCCTAAGAGCTAAATCTAACTCTCTCTTGAAAACGTCCAGTGAATTGGCCTCCACTGCCTACTGTGGCAGAGAATTCCACAGATTCACAACTCTCTGGGTGAAAACGTTTTTCCGCATTCAGTCCTAAATGGTCGACCCCTTATTCTTAAACTGTGACCCCTGGTTCTGGACTCATCCAACATGGGGAGTGCTTTTCCTGCATCAAGTCAGTCCAATCCCTTAAGAATTTTAAATGTTTCTTTAAGATCCCCGCTCGTACTTCTAAATTCCAGTGTACACAAGCCCAGTCTACCCATTCTTCGATCATATGTCAGTTCTGCCATCCCGGGAATTAACCTAGTGAACCTATGCTGCACTCCCTCAATAGCAAGAAAATTATCAGTCAGCATGATCCGAGAGAGATTGAATGCCATCCACTGGTCCATCACTGTGTTCCACATTACCACCAGCTACTGATCCAGATGTTTTGTAGTTGTGATCAGGAATGCATTGGCTTCAGAAGTTTTGAAATATAGAAAATGTGAAGTATGGGACAAGTAAGTAACATGAAGGATTGCAAATTAGCTTCATGACAGAGAGCAGAGAGAATGAGGAAAAGGTAAACGTTGACACAAGAACATGGAGAGTGGTGTTCGCCAACTGTCTCAGGCCACTGCTGTTCACAACTTACATCAACAAATCAGACTTGGAGTCAAGAACAAAAGAGTTACAAATTTAAGTCATCATTTAGAAATCTAGTAAGAAATTAAAAGAAACTTTATGCAAACGGTGATGAGAATGAAATTCATTAATAAAGTGTTTGAAGTGAAAGGTATAAATGTATTCACGGAATAGCTGGGGAATCTGTGAGAGAAAGGGAATTAGAGGGCTACACTGATACATTTAAGTGAGGAAGTACGGGAGGAATCTCTAGAGAAGCATAAATGTGGCATGGCCTTCTGTAACATATCTCCATATAATCCTACAGAAGTGTATTTTATCATAATTTTCAAGAGAGAATTGGAAAAACATTGAAAAGTCGGTAGTGGCCTGTTAATCGAAGCTTTTATCACTTTGGTAATGATTGCGTATACCCTAACATGACTGATAGGTCACAGCTGATTTTATTTTGCTTTTTTTATGATAGGATAACATGGAGCAATTTAACACTTTTGGTAAATGCAAGCACTGTGGCTGTACTGGAACTGCTTGGCTAGAGACACAGCTGGCAACTGGGAATCCAGTGGAGACCCAAACGTTTGTTCCAGTGATTTCCCTCATCGTACGGAGTAAATTAAGTTAGCTGAAGACCTGTATCTGTTAAAGAGGAAACTTCAGGAGGTGGCTTGAATGGATTATTTGCTTGGCACTTCTGAGTTTAGATGATTGCAAATATTTCAACATGGTTAAGAGGTTAAGCTTCTGAAGATCATTATAAATAGTGACATTAATTGTCACTTAGAAAGAACTCGAGTTAATTAAAAATCTCTCTGACAATCCTTTGTCACAAGAGAATCCTTTGTCAAAATAACTAAGTGGATTGATGAAAGAAAGGAGCCAATAATTCTGGATTGCTTAGATTTTCTGATTTCAATTTCTTACCAGTATTGAAATGCCACAAATGAATCCACGAATTATAGTTCTGCCGTCTTACATACTCTATTGATTTTACAGCTTTGGTTCTAGCAAGTAATTTCCCTTGCATTGTCACATTCGGTAATTCATTAAAAAAAGTTTCTTAGAATATTACGAGCCTGGAATGAATCAATGCAAGGCAAGAGGGAAAAATGGGGATATATTGGAGTGACCTAAGTGAGCAGCACTCAAGTAGGAATGGGAGACAGTTGAATAATCAGAAGCTTGGAATAACTGAGAAATGAGAGGATAGAAACAAAAATAAAAAGAGATAATCATGTACTGTTGGGAAATGTTAAGGCTGTTATCAAATGCAGTGATGGCAATAGCCCTCCTATTCAAAGACCATGAGGCATTTTCTAACAGCTCTTGGTACTAATTTTTATTAAACAATTTTTATGCATAATATTTGTTTGTCTTCTGCATTGCTTCCTTTTAGGTTGTGCTGGTTAGGTAAATGTATAAATGCAAATATATTTAAAAATGAAGCCCCTAACAGGTATTATGTAATTCGACCCAATACTTGGTTCATATGTAGGCTGTGAAAATAACCTTTTATTGTCTTAATCAATGTACCATTTTGTTTATTTTTGCAACTGCTTTATATCTGGAAAACAGACCTGGTGCCATTAAAACTTGATTGCTGATGTAAACCATTCAAATACATTGAGAACTGATCATTTGTATCATTTGACTCATACGTATATTAATAGTAGCATAGCATGATGTAGAATAACATAGTTCAAACTTGAAAATGGATAAAAGATCTCTGCTGTCAAACTTTAGGAACAAAGCCATGGCTGGTCATGAATAACATGGAGAATGTAAGTCAGAACATTGCTAAGTGTTTATAACAAATAACCTGAGATTTATTTCCACAGCTGGCAAAGCATATAAATAAAATTGTAACATTGCAGTAAGCCAAATATGAATCACATTGATGATGAAGAAGACTGGAACTGTATTCAAATGATCACTCATGACGACTGGAGTATATATTTAGGAAATATTTTTGATTTCTCATTTATATCTGAATATGGACATGATCATATTTACCAGATTAAACCATACCTAATATTTATGCACCAATAAGATAGTAATGATAAACAAGTGATATGATCTTGAGATAGGAATTTACCTATCTCAAGGATTTTTAAACATATCTTTTTAGACAGGTTAATCCTGAGCAAACTTACACTTTGCTGACTAATTGCCAGTAATATGGCTCAACTGGAACTACTTGGCTCCCCAAGACGTTCAGGTAGTTCTGAGCATATTCATTGCTCCAGCTAGGATGTTGTCAGAAGCTACATTCTTTATCGTATTGAGCTGCTTAATAATCGAATGGGATCTCTTCTGGGGTATGGGTGACCTGTACAAAAGGGACGGGTTACACCTTAACTGGAGGGGGACCGACATTCTGGCAGGCAGGTTTGCTAGGGCTACATAAATAGTGGGGGGGAGGGATTGACAAATTGGGAGTATAAAGATGGAGTTGAAGAGGAAGTGACTACAGGAAAATTTACAAAAGATTCTCTAATTAATGGGAAGGAAAGCTCGAGAATGGACAACAGAGTATGGTCAGGGCCAATTGCGAGTGGTGCGAGGGGGGAAGTGAATACAGAAGTCAAAGTGCTGTATATGAATGCGCGAAGTGTAAGGAATAAAGTGGACGAGCTTGAGGCTCAGTTAGAAACTGGCAAGTATGATGTTGTGGGAATTACTGAGACATGGCTGCAAGAGGGTCAAGGCTGGGAACTGAATATTCAAGGGTATATCTCTTATCGAAAAAACAGACAGGTGGGCAGAGGGGGGTGGGGTTGCCCTGTTGGTGAGGAATGAAATTCAGTCCCTTGCAAGGGGTGACATTGAAACAAGAAATATGGAGTCAGTATGGATAAAACTAAGGAATTGTAACAGTAAAAAGACCCTAATGGGACTAATCTACATGCCCCCAAACAGTAGCCTGGACATAGGGCACAAATTGAATCAGGAGATAAAATTGGTATGTAATAAAAGTAATGCTGTGGTTGTTATGGGAGATTTCAACATGCAGGTCGACTGGGAAAATCATGTTAGCACTGGACCCCAGGAAAGGGACTTTGTAGAGTGCCTTTGTGATGGATTCTTTGAACAGCTTGTATTGGAGCCTACCAGGGAGAAGGCAATTCTGGATTTAGTGTTATGTAATGAACCGCATTTGATAAAGGACCTCGAGGTTAATGAGCCATTAAGAGGCAATGACCATAACATGGTCAGGTTTAATCTACAATTGGAGAGGGTGAAGGGTAGATCGGAGGTGTCAGTGTTGCAGTTGAATAAAGGGGACCATGAGGCCATGACGGAGGAGCTGGCCAAAGTTGACTGGAAAGATACACTAGCAGGGATGACAGTAGAACAAAAATGGCAGGTACTTCTAGGAATAATACAGAAGGTGCAGGATCAGTTCATTCCTAGGAGGAAGAAAGATTCCAAGGGGAGAAAGGGACGACCATGGCTGACAAGGGACGTCAGGAACAGTGTAAAAATTAAAGCGAAGAAGCACAACATAGCAAAGATGAGCGGGAAGCAAGAGGATTGGGTAATGTTTAAAGAACAACAGAAGATAAACAAAAAGACAATACGGGAAGAAAAAATGAGATACGAAGGTAAGCTAGCCAAGAATATAAAGCAGGATAGTAAAAGCTTCTTTAGGTATGTGAAGAGGAAAAAATTAGTTAAGACCAAAGTTGGACCCTTGAAGACTGAAAAAGATGAATTTATTATGGGGAACAAGGAAATGGCAGATGAGTTGAACAGGTACTTTGGATCTGTCTTCACTAAGGAGGACAAAAACAATTTTCCTGAAATAGTAGTGGCCAGAGGATCTGGGGTGACGGAGGAACAGAAGGAAATCCACATTAGGCAGGAAATGGTGTTGGATAGACTGATGGGACTGAAGGCTGATAAATCCCCAGGGCCTGATGGTCTGCATCCCAGGGTACTTAAGGAAGTTTCTCTGGAAATTTTGGATGCATTGGTGATAATTTTTCAATGATCTATAGACTCAGGATATAGTTTGTTGTCATGCACACTTGTCATCGGCTCGCCAGGGAATGTGCGGGTGTCCTCATGCTTTAAAAGTGATTTACTATTCCCCGGGCCACCTGTCCCCGAAGCCGGGGTGGGGGTGAATCACCCGGTGTGGGTGTCAGGGTCCGGGGGTCGGGGGTAATTACCCTGGTGTGGAGGTTGGGGTCTGAAGTCAGTGACTCTGGGTGGGCAGAGGGACCAGCCTGTCCCACACCTCCGCTCCACCTGACCCACAGCCCGTCACAGTGCGGCCACACGGGGAGATGAGGCGGAGGGTGGCCGTGGGAGAGTGGGGGCTGTCCCGAAGGATGCGCACCTTCGGTCACTTACAACTTGGTGCTTGGGTTCAGATTGCCCAGTCACCAATGGCTTGTGTGGGAAAATGACCCCCACCCTCCCGCCGGTGGAGACAGAGGAGAGAGAGATGGGGGAGAGAGAGAAGGGGGAGAGAAAGAGAGAAGGGGAGAGAGAGAAGGGAGAGGAGGGGGGAGGGGGAGAGAGAGGGGAGGGGGAGAGAGAAGGGGGAGAGAGGAGGAGAGAGGGAAGCGAGAGAGAGAGAAAGGAGAGAGAGAAAGGAGAGAGGGGGAGAGAGGGGAGAGAGAGAGAGAAGGGGAGAGAGAGGAGAGAGGGGGCGATAGAGAGAGGAGGGGGGGAGAGAGGAGGAGACTGGGAGGGGGGAGAGACAGAGAAAGGAGAGAGAGAGAGAGGGGGAGAGAGAGAGGGGGAGAGGGGAGAAAAAGAGAGAAGGGGGAGAGAGAGAAGGGAGAGAAAGGGGGAGAGAGAGGAGGGAGAGAGAAGAGGAAAGAGAGAGAAGGGGAGAGAGAGAAGGGAGAGAGGGGGAGAGAGGGGAGGGGGAGAGAGAGAAGGGGGAGGGAGAGAAGGGGGAGAGAGAGAAGGGGGCGAGAGAGAAGAGGGGAGAAAGAAGGGGGAGCTGGGAATATGGGGGTCATTTTCACCCACACAAGCCATAGGTGACTGGGCAATCTGAACCCAAGCACCAAGTTGTAAGCAGCCGAAAGTGCACCTCCCTCGGGACAGCCCCCACTATCCCACGGCCACCCTCCGCGGGCTGTGGGTCGGGTGGAGCGGAGGTTTGGGACAATGTTCATCCCTCCAAAGTGACGTGATGGACGCGGGGGTCTGGACCAATCGCTGACAAGTCTCACCCCCCCGACAATGTCATGTCCATTATTTGACTTTTCTGTTGAGCGGCATTCGGTTCGTTGGCTTGTAGGCGACGCTGCCTTTCGGGTAGGTGGCGTTTTGGCAGAGCGGCCTTTCGGTTAGTTGGTATTTAGGCGACAAAGCCTTTCGGTTAGTTGGTATTTAGGCGTCCCACCCTTTCGTTTAGTTGGCGTTTCGGCTTTGTTCCCATTCGGTTATTTGGCTTCCACTTCTTTGCTTTGGCTTCTCGTTCGTCGCCGCCACGTCCACACACGCTTGGTACCATCTGAAATTAATTTAATTCAAACTTATTTACATTGCAGTCTAATCCAACATTTAATAGTATGGGCACAATAAAGATGGATTTGATTCAGGGAATCCGACTTTAAATTCTAACCCAGTCTCATTCAGAAATGGATAATCAATAGGAACAGATGTGGAATTCCCTGCCACAGAAGGCAGTGGAGGCCAATGCACTGGATGTTTTCAAGCAAGAGTTAGATTTAGCTCTTGTGGCAAAAGGAATCAAGGGATATGGGGAAAAAGCAGGAACGGGGTACTGATTTTGGATGATCAGCCACGATCATATTGAATAGCGGCGCTGGCTCACAGGGCCAAATGGCCTACTCCTTCCATAAAAATTCCTTTTCTATGTTTCTATGTTTCTATATTACAGATTGCCACATTTCAGGAAAGAAATAATATGCCCCATTTAACTATGGAAAATATATAGATCATAAAGTCATACAGCATGGAAAGACGCCCTATTGGCCCAACTTGCCCACACTGACCAACGGGTCCCATCTACACTAGTCCCACCTGCCTGCCTGCCTTTGGCCCATATCCCTCTAAACCTGTCATATCATTGTATCTGTCCAAACGTTTCTTAAACATTGCGATAGTACTTGCAAACATGTTACATGTCTAACACCAACAATATCAAGGAGACCAATTCAGAATTTTCCACTACCCAAACTAAAGGTGCAATCACAGTGGCAAGTTAAACATGAGACTCTAAATAGAAGAAAAAATTGAAGCAAAAGCAGAGTTTTAAGAAATTGTCCATACAAATGCATATAATCAGTATAGAAATTATATTTTTTAAATCACAAAAAGTAGGAAATGATCTTTCAGTCTAAACAATTTTAACTCTTTATCATGTTTCTAAAGAAAAATTCTGAGTTCCACGTTTTTGCTGCAATCAAAGCCTTTGAACGAGTCTAAAGGCATTTCCAAATGTGCTCTGCGCAGACTAATGATATTCAACCCACTGACATTTAGTCCTATCAGAAAGTTACTTCATGTTGTCCATCACACTGCTATCTTGTTAGGCTATCAATAGCTCCTAGATTTTTCCTTTCAGGCACTCTCTCATCAAAATACATGCACGGCATTACATTAGCAGCCCTACATTGTGACAGGTAATGTCCTCATTATTTTTACATTTTGACAGATTATCTCCTCTACTTTCATTTATTTTTCAGCAAGAATATGTTCAAAGTAATTGAATATTGAAAACGAAATAGAGATTTTCATGTGCAGGAGTTAGACTGAACCTCGTGGCCTCTGGCAGTCCTGGTTATGGTGTCAGTCAGTCACCACTGATTGGATAGCTGCAGGCTAGCATTGATGTCTCATTACTGAAACCACACTGCATATATTCAGTCAATACCACTGGAGCATTCCAGACTGTTTCTCTAATGGGAATCCTTATTCAAACAGCAGGATGGATTCATGTACATCCCTATGTTTAAAACAATAAATATTTAGAAATAAAATAAAATACATGGTAAATGGTAGGGAATTTATATGGTAAATGGCAGGGAATTGAGGAATGCTGTGGAACAGAGGGATCTAGGAATAACTGTGCATAGTTCCCTGAAGGTGGAATCGCATGTAGATAGGGTGGTAAAGAAAGCCTTTGGTGTGCTGGCCTTTATAAATCAGAGCATTGAATATAGGAGTAGGGAAGTAATGTTAAAATTGTACAAGGCATTGGTAAGACCAATTCTGGAGTATGGTGTACAATTTTGGTCGCCTAGTTATAGGAAGGATGTCAACAAAATAGAGAGAGTACAGAGGAGATTTACTAGAATGTTGCCAGGGTTCCAGCAACTCTGTTACAGAGAAAGGTTGAACAAGTTAGGTCTTTATTCTTTGGAGCGCAGAAGGTTAAGGGGGGACTTGATTGAGGTCTTTAAAATGATGAAAAGAGAGGCCCACAGGAGCCGTTGGAAGAGGAGGAGGGGGGGAGCGACACCCGACCGGTGAGGTTTAAAATCCAGCGCGGGGCTTGTTTTTTCAGAGGCCCACAGGAGCCGTTGGAAGAGGAGGAGGGGGAGGAGCGACACCCAACCGGTAAGGTTTAAAATCCAGCGCGGGGCTTGTTTTTTTTCAGAGGCCCACAGGAGCCGTTGGAAGAGGCCCACAGGAGCCGTTGCCGAAATCCATAACATTCCATTTGGAGAAGTGGGTTTTTTTTTTGAGGAAGCCGCTGATTGGTGGAAAGTGGACCAGGGTAAGCAGCTGATTGGCAGTCAGATCCCAGCAGTTTGTTGTGTACTTTATATTGTATCCTGTGTAAGGGGGGGAGTATGAAGGCAAGGGCAGTGTACTGTTCTGGATGTCAGATGTGGGAGGTCAGGGAATCTGATAGCCCTCCAGACATCCACATCTGCGCCAGGTGTGTTGAGATGGGGCTCCTAAAGGACTGTGTTAGGAACCTGGAGCAGCAGCTCGATGACCTCCGTCTGGTCAGGGAGAGTGAGGAGGTCATAGAGAGGAGCTACAGGGAGGTAGTCACTCCCAAACCACAGGAGGCAGACAAGTGGGTCACGGTTAGGAAGGGCAAGGGCAGAGGCAGGGGCTAGAGAGTACCCCTGTGACCGTACACCTGGAAAATAGGTACTCGGGTTTGAGTACGATTGGAGGGGACAGCCTAGCTGGGGGCAGCAACAGCGGCCGGGCCTCCGGCACAGAGACCGGCCCTGATGCTCAGAAGGGTAGCAAAAAGAGGAGGGCAATTGTAATAGGGGACTCTATAGTTAGGGGGTCGGATAGGCGATTCTGTGGACGCGGTCGGGAGACCCGGATGGTAGTTTGCCTCCCTGGTGCCAGGGTCTCGCATGTGTCGGAACGTGTCCAAAAGATTCTGATAAGGGAGGGAGAGGAGCCTGATGTTGTGGTACACATAGGTACCAATGACATAGGCAGAAAAAGTGACGAGGTCCTGAAGGGAGAATTTAGGGAGTTGGGGGGAAAGTTAAGGAGAAGGAGCAAAAGGGTAACGATTTCAGGATTACTGCCTGTGCCGCGTGACAGTGATAGTAGGAATGAAATGAGGTGGAGGATAAATGCGTGGCTGAGGGACTGGTGCAGTGGGCAGGGATTCAAGTTTCTTGATTACTGGGACCTCTTTTGGGGAAGGCATGATCTGTACACAAAGGACGGGTTGCACTTGAGCCCGAGGGGGACCAATATCCTGGCAGGGAGATTTGCAAAGGCTACTGGGGAGACTTTAAACTAGAAAGGCTGGGGGGAGGGACTCGGGTAGAGGGGGCTAGGGGTCAGGGTGTGGGGCAAGAGGCAGAGAAGGGAAGCACTCGGATCCAAAATGTAGGCGAGAAAGATGAAAAAGATAATAGACAGAGAATTAGGGATGGTGGGTTTCTAAAATGTGTATATTTTAATGCTAGGAGCATTGTAAGTAAGGTGGATGAACTTAGAGCCTGGATTGACACCTGGAAATATGATGTTGTGGCAATCAGTGAAACATGGTTGCAGGAGGGCTGTGATTGGAAACTAAATATTCCAGGATTTCGTTGCTTCAGGTGTGATAGAATTGGAGGGACCAGAGGGGGAGGTGTTGCATTGCTTGTCAGAGAAGATATTACAGCAGTGCTTTGGCAGGATAGATTAGAGGGCTCGTCTAGGGAGGCTATTTGGGTGGAACTGAGAAGTGGGAACGGTGTAGCAACACTTTTAGGGGTGTATTATAGACCGCCAAATAGTGATTGTGGGAGATTTCAATTTTCCAAAAATAGACTGGGAAACACATTCTGTAAATGGGCTGGATGGTTTGGAGTTTGTAAAATGTGTGCAGGATAGTTTTTTGCAGCAGTACATAGAGGTATCGACCAGAGAAGGGGCAGTGCTGGACCTCCTGTTAGGAAATGAGGCAGGTCAGGTGACGGAGGTATGCGTTGGTGAACACTTCGGGACCAGTGATCACAATACCATTAGTTTCAATATAATTATGGAGAGAGTCAGAACTGGACCTAGGGTGGAGATTTTTGATTGGAGAAAGGCTAACTTTGAGGGAATGCGTAAGGATTTTAAAGGAATGAATTGGGACACTTTGTTTCATGGGAAGGATGTAGAAGAGAAATAGAGGACATTTAAAGGGGAAATTGTAAGAGTACAGAATCTTTATGTCCCTGTTAGGTTGAAAGGAAATAGTAAAAATTGGAAAGAGCCATGGTTTTTCAAGGGAAATTGGACACTTGTTTCGAAAAAAGAGAGATATCTACAATAATTATAGGAGGCATGGAGTAAATGAGGTGCTAGAGGAGTATAAAAAATGTAAAAAGAATCTTAAGAAAAAAAATTAGGAAGGCTAAAAGAAGATATGAGGTTGCTTTGGCAAGAAAGGTGAAAGTAAACCCAAAGGGTTTCTACAGCTATATTAATAGCAAAAGGATAACGAGGGATAAAATTGGACCATTAGAGAACCAGAATGGACAGCTATCTGCAGAGCCAAAAGAGATGGGGGAGATATTGAACAATTTCTTTTCTTTGGTATTCACCAAGGAGAAGGATATTGAACTCTGTGAGTTAAGGGGAAAAAGTAGAGTAGCTATGGAAACTATGAGATTCAAAGAGGAGGAAGTACTGACACTTTTGACAAATATAAATGTGGATAAGTCTCCAGGTCCTGACAGGATATTCCCTAGGACATTGAGGGAAGTTAGTGTAGAAATAGCAGGAGCTATGACAGAAGTGGCGGCGCTGCGTGGCAGCTGCGGCTCACCTGCAGTCCGTCTGTTTTTTCTTTTTTTTTGTCCTTTGTGTCTGTTTTTAGTTGGAATTTTTGGTTTATTAGGCTGTGTTTGTGTGGGGGGGGGGGGGGGAGGGTGGGAGAAACAAGGTTTTAGTCTCTCCCTTCGGGGGGATGCGACCTTTTCCTTGTCGTGTCCCCCGTCACCATCTCCGTCTGTGCTGAGGCCTAATGGCGGAGCTGGTGGCCTCGGAGCTGTGGCGAGCGTTCGGAGCTCCGGTGTTCCAGCGGCGGCGGCGGCCCGGCTTCGGCGCTCCAGCAGTTGCTCCAGCGGGTGTTCCAGCAGCGGCCCGCTTGGCGCTCCGGCGGCTCCAGCGGGTGTTCCAGCAGCGGCCCGGCATTGGCGCTCTAGCGGCTCCAGCGGTGTTCCAGCAGCGGCCCGGCTTCGGCGCTCGGCGGCTCCGGCGGGTGTTCCAGCAGCGGCCCGGCATTGGCGCTCCGGCGGCTCTCCAGCGGTGCTCCGGCAGCGGCCCGGCTTCGGCGCTCCGGCGGCTCCGGCGGCTCTCCAGCGGTGCTCCAGCAGCGGCCCGGCATTGGCGCTCCGGCGGCTCCGGCGGCTCTCCGGCGGCTCTCCAGCGGTGCTCCAGCAGCGGCCCGGCTTCGGCGCTCCGGCGGCTCCAGCGGCTCTCCAGCGGCTCTCCAGCAGGTGCTCCAGCGGCGGCCCGGCTTCAGAGCTCCGGCGGCTCCAGCGTTCCCGTGGTCGATCCTGACTGGGAGCTGTGGTGGTGTTCCGGCGTTCTGGCGGCGGCGGCGGTGGCGGCCTGGCTTCGGAGGCTCGGCCGCGGGCCTGGTGGACGATGACATCGAAGGCCTGGATCGCCTCAGTACAGAGGGGGAACAAGTAGGGGAAAATGACAAAGACCTTAAGACTTTTGCCTTCCACCACAGTGAGGAGGTGCTTGGTGAACTCACTGTGGTGGATGTTAAATTATGTGTTTATTGTGTGTTTTGTTTTAATTTATTACATGTTATGACTGCAAGGTAACAAATTTCGTTCAGACCGAAAGGTCTGAATGACAATAAAGGAATCTGAATCTGAATCTGAATCTGAATCTGAAATATTTCAAATGTCATTAGAAACGGGAATAGTGCCGGAGGATTGGCGTACTGCGCATGTTGTTCCATTGTTTAAAAAGGGTTCAAAGAATAAACCTAGCAATTATAGACCTATTAGTTTGACGTCAGTGGTGGGCAAATTAATGGAAAGGATACTTAGAGATAATATATATAAGCATCTGGATAAACAGGGTCTGATCAGGGACAGTCAACATGGATTTGTGCCTGGAAGGTCATGTTTGACAAACCTTCTTGAATTTTTTGAAGCGGTAACTAGGGAAATTGATGAGGGTAAAGCAGTGGATGTTGTCTATATGGATTTCAGTAAGGCCTTTGACAAGGTTCCCCATGGAAGGTTGGTTAAGAAGGTTCAATCTTTGGGTGTTAATGGCGGAGTAGCAAGATGGATTCAACAGTGGCTGAATGGGAGATGTCAGAGAGTAATGGTGGATGGCTGTTTGTCAGGTTGGAAGCCGGTGACCAGTGGGGTGCCTCGGGGATCTGTGTTGGGTCCACTGTTGTTTGTCATGTACATCAATGATCTGGATGATGGGGTGGAAAATTGGATAAGTAAGTATGCAGATGATACTAAGATAGGTGGTGTTGTGGATAATGAAGTAGATTTTCAAAGTCTACAGAGAGATTTGGGCCATTTGGAAAAGTGGGCTGAAAGATGGTAGATGGAGTTTAATGCTGATAAGTGTGAAGTGCTACATCTTGGCAGGACAAATCAAAATAGGACGTACATGGTAAATGGTAGGGAATTGAGGAATGCTGTGGAACAGAGGGATCTCGGAATAACTGTGCATAGTTCCCTGAAGGTGGAATCGCATGTAGATAGGGTGGTAAAGAAAGCCTTTGGTGTGCTGGCCTTTATAAATCAGAGCATTGAATATAGGAGTAGGGAAGTAATGTTAAAATTGTACAAGGCATTGGTAAGACCAATTCTGGAGTATGGTGTACAATTTTGGTCGCCTAGTTATAGGAAGGATGTCAACAAAATAGAGAGAGTACAGAGGAGATTTACTAGAATGTTGCCAGGGTTCCAGCAACTATGTTACAGAGAAAGGTTGAACAAGTTAGGTCTTTATTCTTTGGAGCGTAGAAGGTTAAGGGGGGGACTTGATTGAGGTCTTTAAAATGATGAAAGGGATAGACAGAGTTGACGTGGATACGTTTTTCCCATTGAGGGTAGGGAAGATTCAAACAAGAGGGCATGACATGAGAATTAAGGGACAGAGGTTTCGGGGTAACGTGAGGGGGAACGTCTTTACTCAGAGGGTGGTGGCTGTGTGGAATGAGCTTCCAGCAGAAGTGGTGGAGGCAGGATCGATTTTAACATTTAAGAGTAAAGTGGATAGGTATATGGACGTGAAGGGAATGGAGGGGTATGGTCTGAGTGCAGGTAGATGGGACTAGGTGAAAACAAATGGTCGGCACGGACTGGAAGGGCCGAGAGGGCCTGTTTCCGTGCTGTGATTGTTATATGGTTATATGGTTATATGGATAGACAGAGTTGACGTGGATACGTTTTTCCCATTGAGGGTAGGGAAGATTCAAACAAGAGGGCATGACATGAGAATTAAGGGACAGAAGTTTAGGGGTAACGTGAGGGGGAACTTCTTTACTCAGAGGGTGGTGGCTGTGTGGAAGGAGCTTCCAGCAGAAGCGGTGGAGGCAGGATCGATTTTAACATTTAAAAGTAAAGTGGATAGGTATATGGACGTGAAGGGAATGGAGGGGTATGGAGGGAATGGAGCAGGTAGATGGGACTAGGGGAAAACAAATGGTCGGCACGGACTGGAAGGGCCGAGAGGGCCTGTTTCCGTGCTGCAATTGTTATATGGTTATATGGTTAAGTTGAACATATTGGAAAAGCTCCATAACTCAAAAATTTCAACTACATTTGAAATACCAACCTGTTTTAAATGTTGATTGAATTATTTTGCTTTTTTGGTATTTTCCTTTTCTGACAGCTAACATTAACAGTTTTCATGGTATCTTCATATGTATCATTTTTACTTTTAATTTTTTGTTTGTCTCAATGTTTTCTCCAAACCTAGAGCCATATGTTTGGTGTCAGATTTAAGAGCAGGAATTGGCCATTGAACCCATCAAGCCACCTCTGCCAGTCGGGATGATCATGGCTGATCCTCTACATCAACTCCACCAACCCACATTATTAAACTAGCCTTTGATTTATGTCTTGAAGATCGTCAATCATTGAGTTTTCACCACCCCACGGAAGAGGGAATTCCACAGATTCAAAACTCTCTGAGTGAGTGTGTTCCTCCACTCTTTCCTAACAATTTTATGTTCTAGACTAGATAGTCTAGCATGATTCTTGACATCCTCCCAACATCTAATCTGCTAAACCTCGTGAGGAAATTATATTTCTATGAAAGCAGCTATAATTTTTTTGAACTTTACTTAATTATATTTTTTACCCTCTTATGAAGCGATCTCCTTATCCCTCAAAGGTGATTTTATTTGTTGCATATCCAATATAAGGAAACCAAAATAATATAATTATGATAAAGTTAACTGGCTTGCACACTCCAGTCCATTTGCAGCAAAGGCAGCATATTCCTTATTGATTGTTGTCACTTTCTGTGATTTGTATACAAATTTGTGTATAAATATTCCAATACTCATGATTCTTTTAACTTTTAACTATTTTACTCAAGGAGAAAAATATTTCTCCACATCATGTTCCATATGTCAGGTTCCCACCGACTCATTTAAGGTAGCTGATCTTCTATGTGAACAAGTTCTTAAGCATTATCCCCAAATTCCTCGATTCCATTAATGACCAGATATCTGTTGATCTGTGTTTTGAATGAACAAAACTTCAGAACCTGCAACACTTCACTCCTTTTGTCTCATACCATCTGTTTTCCCATCCCTGTCCTGCCCTTCCTCTCTTACAACTTTCTTCCCCCCACCCCCTCCTTTCCCATCACACAAACCAGACTCCCTTCCATTGATCAGTCTGAAGAAGGGTTTCGACCCGAAACGTTGCCTATTTCCTTCGCTCCATAGATGCTGCCCATAGATCCATAGATGCTGAATAAACGAGTTTGGTGTTCCGAAAAACGCAAGGAATCATGGGATTTGTCAAAGGTCATTTGTGATAAAGAAAAAGTGAACAAAGCGCTGGCTGTATAAACTGTGTATAAATTGTTAAATATTCTACCAATTAATTAATCTAGAATTCTGTCAAATCAATAGCTTCCTTTCTTGTTCTGCTGTTCACACACTACTTACACAGTCCCAGTTCTAGATCAGTTTATTAATCTGCAATTATGAGATATTCAGAAAGTTCAATAATTTATTATTTTAATTTAATCCTTAATGTGTTTGCTGCTGGAATAAGAAAATATTACTTGTGTTTGAAACATTTTCTTATCTTTATTCATAATTTATGTATAAAAATATATTTAATCGGAGGAACGGGAGTGCCAGGTGGTGGGAGAGTGGGGTGTAACAGCGAGAGAGAGGCGGCAGAAGTGAGTGGGAGACAGGGCTAACCCCCTCGGTGCCGGCGAAAGCCGAGCATCAGTCATCAACGGGGATACATACAAAATGCTGGAGTAACTCATCGGGACAGGTAGCATCTTTGGAGAAAAGGAATTGGTGACGCTTTGGGTCGAGACCCTTCTCCAGAGATGTTGCCTGACCCGCTGAGTTACTGGGTTAACCGACAGCTACTGGATAAGGCGAGAGGTGCAGCTGACGGTCCCCGGCCCGTCGGGGAACGGGTTCCTCGGGAGTTGAAGCAGTGTTGAGCTGGAGTTAGTGTTTTTTCTCTGCACTGGGCCAGTATCCCATCAGTCCAGGGTCACTCCGGACAGGGATGGGACATTCGGGAAGGGACGGGTCGATAGTGAGACTCCGCTCACAAATCTGTCTCCTGGGGTTATGCAGGAGAGGGGTGTGTGGTTCGCCCCTGTATAATAACCCTGTAAACCCCGGGAGGGCAGCCCGAGTGAGAATGAAACCCATACACCCAGGCTGAGCAGGACCGGACTGTGATTCGTTAGATTGTCACTGCTGTCATTTCAGCATGGGCAAGTGGAGAAGGGAGAAATAGTGTCGCTAACTCCAGTAGCAATTCAACAGCGCTTGCATTGCCTGAGACCCGGTTCGATCCTGACTACGGATGAAACGCAGGTCTGTATACACACAGCAGCTCTGCTGCCGAGAATGTTTCTTTCGAGTGACCTATGACCTGGGCATGTGCAGTTGGAATACCGAACTCGCCTATTGAATTGTCCTCTCATCAGCTAGGATGTATGTCTGGACAATTTTACCAAGCCAATTCGCCTACAAACCTGTATCTTTGGAGTGTGGGAGGAAACCGGAAACCTTGGAGAAAACCCACGCAGATCTCGGGGAGAACGTAAAAATCACCCATAGTCAGGATTGAACCTGGTGCTGTAAGGCAGCAACTTTACTGCTGCACCACCATGCTGTCCGCTCCTTGTTTCTAGTTTTATTGAAACATCTGTCTATGTTGCCTGTCCAGATGTAAGTCCTAAAATACTTCCCAAAACTCCATCCATATATGTCTAACCAATCATATAATCAAATAATATTTAAGACAAGAAGGGTCTCGACCCGAAACGTCGCCTATCTCCTTCGCTCCTTAGATGCTGCTGCACCCGCTGAGTTTCTCCAGCTTTTTGTGTACCCTCGATTCTCCAGCATCTGCAGTTCCTTCTTTAAAAAATATTTAAGACATGTTGTACACGATTTAATGTACATGATGAGCATCCATTTAAAAAAAAAACATTGTCATATTAAAACACTCCCTTTACTTGTCATTGCTATTTATAGTAAAATAGAAATCATGTTCTGGAAATGTGATTGCAATTTGTTTTATCTGTAATTTGTCTGAAGTGCAAAGGAAGATTATTAAGCTCAATTGGCACTTCCTGTCATGTAAAGCACATTATGCAATTGTGATATGCACACTTAATGTGCACGAATATTTGTTTCAGTGCTTGTTCAAGTCCTCACCTGAAACCATTGTTGGCATGTGGCCACTGACTCTAGAGTAGAAAGGTTTCTATTCTCTTTGGGGTAGTGCTGTCAACTAGTCTTGTCCTTCACCCAGCATTTGCCTCTGCTGCAATTATGTTGATCGAGCATTGGACAAGGGAGGTGACTACCACATGTCTATACTACATGTCTGACCAGAGATCAACTGAATCTGCCATGTAAATGTGACAGGACGTTCGCACAGGTAAGATCATGCTCTGCATGCATTTCATGGAATTATGAGTGATTTATTTACATAATTAATGATCCCTGTCGTTAAGCTCAATGCTGTACGTGTCACATGTCTTAAAACCACTCTCAGTGACGCTGAATGAAACTGGAGTGGTTTCTTTGTGGAATTAATTTTGTCCGCTGTTCCATGTGGTGCAATAGACCCATATACAATGTACGTACGTATAAGACCTTGCAATAAATGGCAAATAAAGAAAATCTCCTATGATTCCTATTCATGGATCGATTCAAGAGGTTTGAACAATGTGTCACATGAACATAAAAATATAATTAATATGTTTAACATACAAAATTCAAAGCTGAATGCACAAAAGCTGGTGTGATTGTTCAGTTATTGCAGTGATTACGCCATCTCTGTTTTCAAATATGTCTTCCTGAAACAATTAATTGTGCAAATTCTGAAAATAAAAGTTCAATTTGGTGGTATTGGTTACAGTATTCAGCAAAGAAAGTGAAGTGTATAGGAATTAAAATGTAGCTCTGCCTCATACTCCCACACAAGGGTAGACTGACCACAGACATGTAGGTAGGCTGACCACAGACTGTCATCTGTGAAGTCAGTAAGTACTGTAACATTTCACTCATGCGTAATCACAAGGAGTCTGATTCACCATTGATGATATTTCTGATGAAAGGTCTTTTACGTGAAGTGTTCACTCCATTTCTCTCTCCACAAATGCTGTCTGACCTGCTGAGTCTACAGCATTGCCTGCTTTTATTTCTCCAATGTTTTTTTTTTCAGATGTAATTGTATATACAGGATTTTTACCTGATTTCTCAAAAGCAAAGCTGAATAATTCATTTCTTCCTTGAGAAGAAAACAATCTATAAAAGTAGCTTGCAACCCCAATGAGCAAAATACTTTAATAAATTGCCCATTTTAACTCTCATATCTTTTATTATTGATGAACCTAATATTCCAGAGATGTGTGACTTTATCTTGATTGAATTGATTGACAGATACATCATGGAAACATGCCTTTTGGTCCACCAAGAGCATGCCGACCATTGATCACCCCTTCCCGCTAGTTCAATGCCATCCCACCTTTGGGAGACAATTTACAGAGGCCAATAAACCTACAAACCTGCGTGTCACTTGGATGTGAGAGGGAACCAGAGGATCCGGAGGAAACCCATGAGGTCACAGGGACCCAAGTCCACACAGACAACACCCGAGGTCAGGATTAATCCCAAGTCTCTGGTGTTGTAGAGCAACATCTTTACTAGCTGCACTGCATGTCCTCTTTTTCAGGATCTTCTTTTGGTATTATGAATATTTTTATATTTCAACACTAACAAAGATAAATATAAATGTATTTGCAATTTTTCTGTGGTTGAGTCATAGAACACGGAAACAGGCTCTTTGGCCCAACTTCCCCATGTCGACGAAGATGCCCCATCTACGCTAGTTACAATTGCCTGCATTTGGCCCACATCCCTAAAAATGTAAACCCTTTGTACCTGTTCAAGGCTTCCCCATGGACTGCGCGGCCAGAAGGCTTCCTGATGGGCCGCGGCTGTGGACTGCGGCCAGAAGCCTTTATCGAGGCGCAGTGGTCTCGATGCCTTCTGAATCGCCGTGTAGAAGCCTGGGTTGGGGCCCGGCCAGTGACTGGCGGGTCGGCTGGAAGAGCCGGGCCTCACTAGTCAGAGTCCCGGTTGGCGGAGTGGCTGACGGAGCCTGTGGCTGGAGGCCGGGTCGGCACCACAGCGACGTGAAGTGGGCGCCGACAACGGTGAGACCTCGGCAGCAGCGAATCCTTGCGACAAAGGGACCTCAGCGGTGGTGAAGCCTTGCAGCGGCGGTAATGCCCCGCGGGTCGACCCACGGTTGATGAGAGCATGGAGGACCACCGTGAAGGGGGAGGGGAAGAACAATGGAGGACCCGGCGTGAGGGGACCGATGTGAGGGAGGTGGGAGGAGAACAGTGGACAATTGGGGACCCGGCGTGGGGGAACCGCTGTGAGAGGACGGGAGAGGACAAGGGGGGGGGGGGAAAGAACAAAAGAAGGAGCCGACGTGCTTTGTAACTTTGTCAGCGCCGACAAAGTTACTTTGCAGCAAAGAATTTCATTGTGCCTAGTCACGTGACAATAAAATATTCCATTCCAAATGCCTTTTAAATGTTGCCTCTTACGTTCCTGTTATGTGAAAACACACACTACCAGATTCAGGGACAGTTTCTTCCCAGCTTTTATCAAGCAGCTGAATCATCCTGTCACCAACTTGAGAGCGGTCCTGAGCTAGCATCTACCCCATTGGAGATCCTCGGACTATCTTTAATTGGACTTTACTGGTCTTTATCTTGCACTAAACATTTTTTCTGTTATCATGTATCTGTACACTGTGGACAGCTTGATTGTGACCTTGTATAGTCTTTCCACTGACTGGATAGCACGCAACAAAATAGCTTTTCACTGTACCCCGATACATGTGACAATAAACTAAACAAACTAACTAACTAACTAAATCTTTCCACTCTCAGCTTAAATTTATGTCCCCGTGTTCTTGATTCCCCAACTCTGGGTATTTACTCTATCTGTTCCTTTCACCTTTAAAAGATCACCCCTTACCTTTCTGTGCTCCAAGAAATAATGTCCTTGCCTGCCCAAGCTTTCCCTGCAGCTCAGGCCCTCAATTCCTGGCAACATCCTTGTAAATCTTCTCTGCACTCTTTCCAAATTAACAACATTCAACTGGTACTTCAACAATATAGGAACAACTATTTTTTTATTTTTGCTTCATTGTCTATCAAGGCAATATCAAATGTTTTACCAGCATGAAAAAAAAAAGTTATCTTTCTACTGTTCAGAGAATCATGATCTACAGTGGCTTGCAAAAGTTTTCATACCCCTTGAACGTTTCCACATTTTGTCACGTTACAACCACAAACATAAATGTATTTTATTGGGATTTTATGTGATAGACCAACACAAAGTGGTGCATAATTGTGAAGTGGAAGGAAATTGATACATGGTTTCCAAATGTTATTACAAATAAAAAACTGAAAAGTGTGGCGTGCGAATGTATTCAGCCCTCCTGAGTCAATACTTTGTAGAACCACCTTTCGCTGCAATTACAGCTGCAAGTCTTTTGGGGTATGTCTCTACCAGCTTTGCACATCTAGAGACTGAAATTTTTGCCCATTCTTCTTTGCAAAATAGCTCAAGCTCAGTCAGATTGGATGGAGAGTGTCTGTGAACAGCAATTTTCAAGTCTTGCCAGAGATTCTCAATTGGATTTAGGTCTGGACTTTGATTGGGCCATTCCAATACACGAATATGCTTTGATCTAAACCATTCCATTGTAGCTATGGCTGTATGTTTAGGGTCGTTGTCCTGCTGGAAGGTGAGCCTCCGCCCCAGTCTCAAGTCTTTTGCAGACTCTAACAGATTTTCTTCCAAGGTTACCCTGTATTTGGCTCCATCCATCTTCCCATCAACTCTGACCAGCTTCCCTGTCCCTGCTGAAGAAAAGCATCCCCACAGCATGATGCTGCCACCACCATGTTTCACTGTGGGGATGGTGTGTTCAGGGTGATGTGCAGTGTTAGTTTTCCGCCACACATAGCGTTTTGCATTTAGGTAAAAAAACTTCAATTTTGGTCTCATCAGACCAGAGCACCTTCCTTCACATATTTGCTGTGTCCCCCACATGGCTTGTGGCAATCTGCAAACAAGACTTCTTATGGCTTTGTTTCAACAATGGCTTTCTTCTTGCCACTCTTCCATAAAGGCCCGATTTGTGGAGTGCACGACTAATAGTTGTCCTGTGCACAGATTCTCCCACCTGAGCTGTGGGTCTCTGCAGCTCCTCCAGAGTTTCTCACACCTTTCACCTTGTGTCTGAGGAGCAGCCTGGGTCCAGTGCAATCCAGCCATTAGCAACAATAGATCTTTATATGGATAAAAACAATAATTTTGCTACCTGTTCATTGATTGATTGAATGAAATCAGGAAAGGATACACAAGATGGGAAAACAAGTACAGAAGTGGTTTTTGGTCACATATGTTACTACTGCAACTGAAAATAAATAGTATTGGAGTAAAACAACGAAACTAAACATGTTTAAACTTTATAAACTACTGGACATAAGCATGAACACAAAATAAATAAAAACTGAGAAAGATGTAAATCTGAACGACTTCTAGTTCATATTTTACCATAAGGGACACAAAGTGTGCTGGAGTAACTCAGTGGGTCAGGCAGTATCCCTGAAGAACATGAATAAGTGACGTTTCAAGTTGGGACCCTTCTTCACACTTTGTGTCCATTTTTGTAAATCAGCATCTGCTGTCTATCTCTTATATTTACATTATTCCCTTTATAATGTATCTGTACACTGTGGAAGGCTCAGTTGTAATCATGTATTGTCTTTCTGCTGACTGGTTAGCATGCATCAACAGCTTTTCACAGTAACTTGTTTACAGGTGACAATAAACTAAACTCAAATTACGGAATCTTATTATGGGATGTAGTTTGCTGATCAGAAATGACTTAATTGAAAGTGGAACACTTGAGGAGCCTAATGACATGCCCTTTTTCCAATGATCCTTGTTAATGTTTTCTCCTCTTAACCTCCTTAAATATCCCAGTAGGCTTGTCCAAATGAACAGGGAGCTGATGACTCGCAGATGTTCTCACTGCTGATCTGAAAGTAGCCACTGGGAGGTGTGTACGAGTAGCAATCTGCTGGGGTTTTTTCCCCTCAGTATTTACCTTACTCCTGACATCAGGGAACAGTGACCTAGTGAGGCAGAATTGCAAGTATGAAAACATATTACACCACATCGCAGTGAGGTGTGCTCGTGATTCAACTTTCTTAATCCATCTCAAGGGTTGAACTTTTGTTGACACCACAGCGATGTAATGACTGATAATTCCAGTTCTTAATTCTCTGCCGGAGGAACATAGCATGAATGAATGACTTTATAGAAGATGGGAATAACGGAATTTACTGTGCCAGTAAGTAGCACTTTTCTTTGAAAATTAGGAAGATATTTTGAGATAGTAAGAAATATTGCTGCCACTTCTCATTTTGGGCAAATATTTTCATAGGACAATGGGCAATGTAAAATCATAAAACAATGATATTTGCAATTTTGCATCACCAAGGACATATTATTAGTGATTTAAGACATAGTATTTGACTAAATGTTGTACTGCATTTATTTTTGTCTTATTAGTTTCTTTAGGTTCTTAAACCTTTACCAATTTTACTACACGTTGACTGGGCCGGACTAGGGTATTACATGCACTTCTCATCATCACATCTCAAGTCAAGAATGTTAAATTGTAATATGCCCCGGTTCTGAACCGGAACAATAAAATTCTTACTTCCTACAGCTTTACAACACTGTAAGAAAGGTGAGGAAAGGTGGAGAAGGTGAAGAAAAGAGATATTAACGTAGTTCCAAGGTTGAAAGAATTCAACAACAAAATTAGGTTATTGATTCTGGATTTTTGTTAGAAAATGCTGGAAACATTCAGCAAGTCAGTCAGCGCCTGTGGATAAAGAAACCATGTTTCAGGTTGAAGAATCATTTTCGACCTGAAACATTAACTTTCTCTTTCCACAGATGCTGTCTGACCTGTTGAGTATTTCCAGCATTTGCAGTTTTTAGATTTTCAATAAACACGTTTGTGCTCTTGGATCAAAGAAGGCTGGATGGGAATCTGACAGAGATGTGCAAGATCACGATTTACTTAGCAATGGAAATAGAAAAGGCTGGTGTTATTTGTGAATACTTCAAAAATGAGGAGCCACAGATGCAAGGTAAGGAAATATACTTTTATGCAGAGTGTTTATGATCTTAGAGTGACTGTCTATAAGGATGGTGGAAACAGAATCAATCAGGGCTTTCAAAGTGGAATTTGAGGGGGCATGAGGCAAACTAACTCGGGGAACTAAATGAAACAAAAAGATCCTCTAATTTATTTTGAAAACAAATTAATCAATATGGTGCAGTGTACATGCTTTCAATTATTTTTTGTTGAAGTTGGGTGTGTTTATTACCTTGAAGTTGAATTCTGTTATAGGTGTGAGGATTACACATTGGTGGTTTTATTGGTTTTGCTGTGGCTTTCTGTTTTTCACCCAGAAATGTGCTGTTATGTGAATAAACATATTTGTCACCTTCAACCATTTCTTTGCAACAAATATATAACATAGGTCAGGGATGTTCAACTAAATTTAAGGTCAGTTAAACTAAATTTATTCTTCTGGATTTGTTCTTTCATTTCCCAAGTTGAGATAATTATACTTTAGTTGTGTTTCAATAGACCTTCTTGGGGCCATTGTGCATACGTTGTGGTTTTCTGAAACTCATCTGTTTTTAATGTTTATGGAACTGCAGATAAATGCAAAAGACTTAGAAAAATGCACTTGCAGCAGTTTAGAACCAGAACTGGTGAAGATAAACAAACTTGTACAAACCCAGATAGTCGGATGAATTAGAGCATTAATGGGGAGCTTTCTTACTGGCCCCTTCTTTTTCTCCCTTTATTTGCATTCTCTGCCTTTCTTAGTTCTCGGATGTCCAAAAACATCTCTGGTAAACAGGATAAATAACTGAAAATGTTGGAAACACTCAGCAGGTCAGGCAGCATCTGTGGAAAGGGAAATAAAGTTTGCATTTCAGAAAGGATTATGACAAAGGGTCTTCAACCTGATATGTTAATTGTTTCTCTCTGCTGATTGCTTCCAGCATTATTGTTTTTGTTATTTCAGATTTCCAGCATTTGTAGGATTTGTAGATTTTTATTTACAGGTTGTCAGAGGGACTGATTCAAGACACAATGAATGTGGTGCAATGAAAACATCCATTAGATGATAGGTAAGAGTGGGGTGCTTTATAACTTCTTTTGGTGGTTGCAAGAACAACAATCAAGTATTATTAACTTGTTTATTTCAAAAATAACTTCTTGATTCACAAGTCCTTACAAACACGTCTGGCACACAACTGCCACGAGAAAGTGAAACCGAGCGAAAACAGCAGCCCCTCCCGAGTCACGTGACCGCGCCTTCCGAACTCCAGGTTCGATACCTGCGTGCGCCTGCAGGCACCATTACATGGCCTCCCCCAGAAAATGCGGTACAGAAATGCACGGGTACCCGGACGGTTCGACCGGAACGCGTAGTCCGAGGTTGCGGGGCAAGCGTAACAGTAAGGGCCAGCAAAACAGAACCAGAGGGACGCGACAAACGTGAACGAGGGATGGGCGTAACACAGGGGACTGGTGAAACATAACCGGGGGTAGCAGGTGCAGAGGGCGGCAAAATGGCCGGTGGATGCCCTCTACGCCGCGGAGTGGCCAGCGCCACCGGGCTATCCTCGTCGACGTGGGCTGGCTTAAGGCGGCTGACAGAGACAAACTCCTCCCTGCTACTCATGTCCAACGTGAACATCGAGGTACCAGTCCTCAGCACCCTGTGCGGACCTTCGTACACCCGCTGTAACGGCGAGCGGTGAGCATCGCAATGAAGGAAAACATAATCATAATCCCGTAACATAGTAGGCACATGCACCACAGACGAACTGTGTCGGGAAGTGGGAACCAGGAACAAATAGCGTGCTCGCTCGCGAAGGTCAACTAGCACTGACGAAGCTGGGACCTCTTGATCACGGGTGACGGGCAGAAAATCCCCAGGTACCCGCAAAAGCGAGCCATAAACCAGCTCGGCCGAGGAGGCGTTGAGGTCTTCCTTAGGCGTAGCTCTGATGCCTAGGAGAACCCAGGGCAACTGATCAACCCAATCGGGGCCGGTGAGCCGATCCTTCAACACTGACTTGAGGTGTCTGTGGAAATGTTCAACTAAACCGTACGACTCCAGATGATACGCAGTGGTCTGGTGCAGCTTCACGCCACACAGCTGCGCCATACCACACCACAGCGAGGACGTGAACTGGGCCTGACGATCGGTAGTAATATCTGAAGGGACCACGAAACGAGCGATCCAATGGGAGACAATGGCCCGTGCACAAGCCTCAGCGGAGGTATCAGTTAACGGTATTGCCTCCGCCCTGCTAGTGAACCTGTCCACGATAGTGAGTAAGTAAGTGGCCCCACGCGAACTCGGCAAGGGACCCACCAGGTCGACATGGATGTGCAGGAACCTGCGAAATCCTGCATGGGCGGACGCACATGCCTCTGCGCCTTGGTAGTCTGACAGGGGATGCAAGGGCGGGCCCATGCTGCGACCTGCTTTCGTAACCCGTGCCAACTGAACTTTGCCGTGACCAGGGCAGAGGTGGCGCGAATGGACGGGTGAGCTAGGCTGTGGATAGTGTTGAAAATCCGACGCCTCCAGGCAATCGAGAGGGCTATGCCCGTCGAGACATCGCAAAGGACCCGCACACCGGCAGCGCCGCAGGGCACCTCAGACAATTTAAGGCCCGATTCAACATTGCGGTAATCCCCCATGCCAGCATCAGCCTGTTGGGCAGCAGCCAGCTCCGCGTAATCCACACCTAGACTAAAGCGTAAACCTCAGTGTTGCCGGACGGGACAGCACGTCAGCCACAACGCTCAGCTTCCTCGCCACATGCCGAATGGCAGACGTGAATTCAGATATGTATGCGAGGTGCCGCTGTTGCCTGGCAGACCAGGGATCGGACACCTTACTCAAAGCGAATGTGAGTGGCTTGTGGTCCGTGAAAGCGGTAAACGTCCGGTAAAAGCGGTAAAAACGCCCTCCAAGAAATAACGGCAATGGCGGATCACTAGGTAAAGCGCGAGGAGCTCCCGATCGAAAGCGCTGTACTTGATCTCGGGGGCCCGCAGCTGCCTGCTGAAAAACGGCAGCAGCACCCAGCGGCTACCTACCCGCTGTTCGAGGACAGCACCTACCGCGACGTCAGATGCGTCCACGGTGAGGGCCGCTAGGTGGCATTGGCTAACGCTGTCTTAGTCCCCTTGAAAGTCATCTCGGCCTCCGTGGTCCTTAGGCTTGTCTGCTAGACACTGAAACAACGGCCGCATGATGGCGGCTGCTGACGGGACAAATCGGTGGTAGAAATTGACCATTCCTATGAATTCTTGCAGGCCCTTGACGGATAGTGGCCTCGGGAAGCGACGGAAAGCGTCGACCTTCTCTGGCAGCGGCTGTGTGCCGTGGCAGGTAATGCTGTGACCCAAAAAGGAAATGGAGTACAAACCGAACTGGCACTTCGCAGGGTTGATCACCAACCCGTGTTTGCACAGCTGTTTGAAGAGCAGGTGGAGGTGCTTAACGTGCTCTGCCTGCGAGCTGCTGGCCACCAGAATATCATCGAGGTAGATGAATATGAACGGCAAACCCCGAACGACCTGATCCATTAACTTTTGGAACACCTGAGTGACATTCTTCAGGCCAAAAGGCATTCTTAGCCATTCGAAAAGGCCGAAAGGGGTGATGGTGGCCGTCTTAGGGACGTCGTCGGGGTGGACCGGAATCTGATTATACCCGCGGATAAGGTTGACTTTAGAGAAGAAGGTTGCGCCCTCCAGATGGGCCGAGAAATCCTGGATGTTCGGGACTGGGTACCGATCTGCCGTGGCTATGGTGTTGAGACGCCTGTAATCTCCACAAGGTCTCCAACCCCCGGACGCTTTAGGCACCATGTGCAGCGTCGAAGCCCAAGGACTATCCGACCACCGGATAATCCCCATGTCCAACATAAGCTGGAAGTCGCCTCGCAATGCGCAGTTTATCGGGCGGCAGGCGTGAACCGGCGGGCCCTCGGTGGGAATGTGGTGGACCACGCCATGACGGGGCGTGGCCCCGTCGAACCGGGGTATGAGCAACCCTGGGAATTCGGTGAGAAGGGCTGCGAAAGGTTGCTGGATCTCAGCTACCTCGTCGAGCTGCTGTTGGGGCGTGGACGAATCGCACGGCTTGGCATGGTACAGGTCCGACACTGGAACCATGCGCCCGCCTTGCACATCGACTAACAGGGAGAACGCATGCAAGAAATCGGCCCCCAACACCGGTTGGGCGACATCAGCAACGGTGAACTTCCACCTATACGGGTGGGAGTCGAAGTCCAGGGTCCGCGTACCGTAAGTGCAAATGTCACTCCCGTTGACAGCTGAGAGGACGGGTCCTACCTTACCGACGTGGGTATCGCTGGTGGTTGGCGGCAGGATGCTGGCTATGGCACTGGAGTCGACCAGGAAGCAGTGGCTGGAGTGGCTATCGCGGACGTAGATGCGTTTGTTTGGGCCGATCGCGTTCGCCTCTATGGGCGATCGGCAGAGGCATTTCCATGAAACGAACAGGGGCTTCGGCATCTTTGGGCTTTGGTACCATAGCAAAGATGGTAATAGCACCAATGTCGTCAGCTGTAGACCACTGGTAGCGGCGATGCTCCTTCAGCGCTGGGCTTCCTGTTCCTCCCGATTTTGTCTCGTTTGCACCCGTGCCATGACGGGGGAGCGGGTGAAGGCACAAATGTCCCGCTGTCTGTGGGCCCACAACTGGTCAGCTCTCTCTGCGAGGTGCTGGGGATCGCTGACATCAGCCCCGGCGAGCATCAGGCGAACTTTGTCGGGCATCTTTAGTCTTTTACGAGACAGTGCATGCACAGAGACATCACTGAGTCCACCACGCCCACCATGGCTTTTATGTCAGCGTCATTACATGTTTGCATTTCTTGAGAAGCCAGTTTCAGACTGCTGAAATAATTTGCTCTCAACGAAATAAAACAAAACATTTAAAAAACCAATCTGCTGTTATTCTGGAGGATTTACTTTCTCATGATTTGTAAGC
Organism: Okamejei kenojei; assembly: GCA_035221665.1. Taxonomy (NCBI): domain Eukaryota; kingdom Metazoa; phylum Chordata; class Chondrichthyes; order Rajiformes; family Rajidae; genus Okamejei; species Okamejei kenojei. The sequence goes on from CM069135.1 coordinate 84,625,666, forward strand.
ATCAGAAAATCGGCAGAAAGACACTGGTGTACTTTTAAGACATGAACAAGGCAAAAATGCAGCCACAAGATTGTGCTGTTTGGGCTTGCATTATTTAGGTCCAGAATCTAAGAGATTTATATAGCAATTTTGCACACTACTGCCACAGTTATCTGTTATTTGAAAGCTTAATTGGCCTGTAAATGTGATCATGCTGTGCTCAATCTACATGACAATGTAAAGAAGTAGAAATCATATAGAAGAATTCTTCCCCTATTGTTTCACTGAGAAACAGAATAATGTCCGTCTCCAGGGTTTCCATTGATCTGTCTGACATAGGTTGGATCGTTGGTACATGTCTCTTCTCTACCCTCTTCCCTCTCCCATGTATTTTCCAGCTGAAGAAGGTTTAGGAACAGGAAAAGAACATTTGACTCAATCAGCCACCACCTCTTTTATAAGATTAAAATCGGTATTACCATTATTTGGTTATTCTGGTTTCTATCCCAGTACCATCAAATGATCTTGCTGGGATTAAACATCTCATTAGATTTACCTACACTGTTCAGTTTGAATGAATAAATGAATGAATGACACATTATATTTTATTATCACATGTGACATGTCACTGTGAAATTTGTTGTTTTGCATACCATTGACAAAGTATGCAAGGAGTCACCACATATAGGGTGCCAACAAAGTTAGACAGTGTTCAATGTAGTCCCAAAGGACCCTCTTTGTTTTCAGCAACCCTCCTCCCCCCCCCACGCCAGGTCCCCCTTTGTTCTCTTGGCGGATCCCCTCTCGCCAAGTACCTCTGTGCTCTCGTCAACCTCCCCGTGCTGAGTCCCTCTTTGTTCACTGCTGATCGTTTTTTTAATAATCTATAAGGATTTCCTCCTTGAATCTCACTCTCACCCACTAATTGTATTATTCATCAATGAATTAAATGAAATACATTTCAAGATGGAATCCATTAAGCTGTTCAATAGATTAAAAGGGTCTGGATTACTTGAAATCGAGAATATTAAATGCACTTCCACATCACCCTCTCAATGTAGAATTGTTTAATAGGTGCAATCTAAGCCAACTAAAAGCTGTTATTTATCGTCGTAGACCAAGTATTACTGAAAGTAACATTTAAATATTCCTTAAAATTAAAATTAGTCCCAATGACTACAGATCTGACTTGGAAGAACTTGAGAGACAATAGACAATAGGTGCAGGAGTAGGCCATTCGGCCCTTCGAGCCAGCACCGCCATTCAACGTGATCATGGCTGATCATCCACAATCAGTACCCCGTTCCTGCTTCTCCCCATATCCCCTGACTCCACTATCTTTAAGAGCCCTATCAAGCCCTATCCAGAGAACCGGTCTCCACCGCCCTCTGAGGCAGAGAATTCCACAGACTCACAACTCTCTGTGTGAAAAAGTGTTTCCTCATCTCCGTTCTAAATGCCTTACCCCTTATTCTTAAATTGTGGCCCCTGTTTCTGCACTCCCCCAACATCGGGAACATGAAAAGGGAGCGGTTTCTGCAGAGACCGCTCCCTCCATAACTCCCTGGTCAATTTGTCCCTTCCCACCCAAACCACCCCCTTTCCTGGTACTATCCCTTGCCTCCGCAGGAAATGGTACACGTGTCACTTTACCTCCCCCCTCGACTCCATCCAAGGACCCAAGTAGTCTTTCCAGGTGAGGCAGAGGTTCACCTGCACCTCTTCCATCCTCATCTATTGCATCCGCTGTCCTAGGTGTCAACTGCTCTACATCGGTGAGACCAAGAGTAGGCTTGGCGATCACTTCGCCCAACTCCTCCGCTCAGTTCGCATTAACCAACCTGATCTCCCGGTGGCTCAGCACTTCCTCTCCCCCTCCCATTCCAAATCCGACCTTTCTGTCCTGGGCCTCCTCCAGAGTGAGTCTCACCGCAATTGGAGGAGCAGCACCTCATATTTTGCTTGGGTAGTTTACACCCCAGCGGTATGAACATTGACTTCTTCAATTTCAGGTAGTCCTTGCTTTCTCTCTCCTTCCCCTCCACTTCCCAGCTCTCCCACAGCCTACTGTCTCTGCCTCTTCCTTTCTTCTTCCCACCCCCACATCAGTCTGAAGAAGGGTCTTGACCCGAAACGTTACCTATTCCTTCGCTCCATTGATGCTGCCTCACCCGCTGAGTATCTCCAACATTTTTGTTTACCTTCGATTTTTCCAGCATCTGCAGTTCTTTCTTAAACATCTTACATTGCCAGAGTGAGGCCTCTGAGGGAGTGAGGCGGGAGAATGGGGTTGAGAGGGAAAGATAGATCAGCCAAGATTGAATGGTGGAGTAGATTTGATGGGCCAAATGGCCTAATTCTGCTCCTATAATTTATGAACGTGAACTTCAACCCATCTGAACGTGAACTTCCCACCTTTTAGCTTTTCATTTCTCTCCTCTGCTCTCCTTTTCACCTGTAGCCTTTGTCATTTGTCTGCCAGTCAGTCATTCACCCACTACATCTGTATCCTTTGATAACATGCCAGGATTTGCCCCACATCCTTCCAGCTTTCTCTCACATGTTCGATCAATCTGAAGAAGGGTCCCAACTCAAAACATGTCCTATTCTCCTCACAGATGCTGCCTGACTCAGAGTTCCTCCAGCACTGTTTTTTGCAATTAATTGTTGAACTTTATGGCCTCTGGAAGGAGTATTTAGAGATACAGCATGGAAACAGGTCCTTAGGTCCACTAAATCTACTCTGACCGTCGATCATCTGTTCAAACCAGTTCTATGTCATCCCACTTTTGCAACCACTCTACATACACTCGAGGCAATTTACAGCAGCCAATTAACTTACAAACCCATACAACCTTTGGGATGTGGGAGGAAACTGGAGCACCCGGAGGCAAAGCACACGGTCACAGGGAGAACGTGCAAACTCCACACAGGCAGCACCCGAGGTCAGGATTGAACCTGGGTCTCTGGCACTGTGAGGCAGCAGATCTACCTGCTGTGCCACTGTGTTGTTCTGAGCGAAAAGGAAAAATTGTCAGAAAGAAAGTGAATGATTCACATGCAAAATGTTTCTTTTTTTTTCCATGCACTCCAAATGAAACAAATAGTCATAGAGTCATACAGTGTGGAAACAGGTCCTTCAGCCCAACTTGCCCACGCCGACCAACATTCTCCATCTACACTAGTCCTACCTGCCTGTGCTTACCCCATATTCTTCCAAACTTTCCTATCCATGTACCTGTCCAAATGTTTCTTAAACATTGTGATAGCACCTGTCTCGACTACCTACTCTAACAGTCTGTTCCATGCATCTACCACCATTTGTGTAAAACGGTTGCCCCTCAGGTTCCTATTAAATCTTTTTCCCCGGACATTAAACCTATATCCTCTGGTTTTTGATTCCCCTACTCTGGGTAAAAATAAAGTTCCTAATATGTCTATGGGAACAGAGGTAAACCCACAGTTTACCTGTGAATCGCAAATCACTTGTCCACAGAAGAAACATTTCTCATTAGTTAAATGAAATAACAATGTCAGTAGTCCCAATATAAAGAAAACAGACTAAATAGCATGAGGAGGAATTTATTTAGTCAGAGGGTGGTGAATCTGTGAAATTCTTTGCCACAGAAGACTGTGGAGGCCAAGGCAATGGATATTTTTAAGGCAGAGATAGATAGATTCTTGATGAGTACGGGTGTCAGGCGTTATGGGGAGAAGACAGAATGGGGTTAGGAGGGAGAGATAGATCAGCCATGAGTGAATGGTGGATTAGACGATGGGCTGAATGGCCTAATGCTGCTCCTATATCACTTATAAACATGACCTAATATCCACCACCATTATTCCATTAAGAAACTGACAAGCACAGGCACTTTGAAGGATGTTTCTTGTAGTTCATCAGCTAAACTACCCCATGTAAAATCAATTAATTAGAAGAATGTACTCAGCTGTCCATTATTCCTCAAATATAATTTAATACTTTGATGACTGTTCAATTTATTCGTTTATGAATTTTGTTTTGGACAACCTTGTACATCGTTGCATATCATGAAACCATTAACAGTTTTCTTTAATGACAACATTTCTAGTTTCATACAGTATGTTACCACTTTTAAACATAGCTTGGGAGAATGAATAATGCGTGGGTGGGTGATATTTCACAGGTTTTGGTTGAATGCTGGCTTTTAAATACTTGTTTGTGGAGTACTGAAAATCCTAAAAATAAATTGGTCGTCATCTCAGTGTGAGGCAAATCCAGTTTACAGATCAAATCTTTGGAAATGATTATTGTGTAAAATTCATGATGACACACAGGTAAAATTAACTTTCGATGAAAGAGGCACAAGCCCCAAGTGCAACAAATGTATTCCTGTCTATTTCAGACTCACATTATAGAAACATAGAAAATAGGTGCAGGAGTAGGCCATTCGGCCATTCAAGCCAGCACCACCATTCAATGTGATCATGGCTGATCAGCTAAAATCAGTACCCCGTTCCTGTTTTTTCCATATATCCCTTGATTCCTTTAGCCCTAAAGTTAAATCTAACTTTCTTAAACATCCAGTGAATTGGCCTCCACTGCCTTCTGCGGCAGAGAATTCCATAGATTCATAAATCAGTGATTTCCATAACTCAGATGTAAATGCTCCATGTTTTCTATTGCAAATGATTTCAAAACCACATGGAAGATGGGAACATACCCCAGAATATGGAGCACCCAAGCAAACAACTGAACATTTCCCGTTGCAATGACCTGCACCAATATCTTGTACATCTGAAACTATTTGAGATAAATCACAAGACCAGATCCTGGCAGTGTTCTTGGAGTGACAAGGTACGATGAACAGATGGTTAAACTACCATAGTAGTAAATAAGTACCACAGAAAACATTTCGCTGATCTGGTCTGTGGTGGTATTTATACTCCAAATTCAGTCTACTTTCACCCCATTGAAGCAGTTGAGTTAATACTTCTCCCCAAACCTAAATAAGCTTGTCATTCAAATCATGGTGAATGGGGCAAACAAGTTAAATCATAACTTTTTAGACAATGATTGCAAGCCAAGATTACTTATGCTTTGATTCTAATCCTACAATCGGGACCTGATGTAGGGTCTCAACCCAAAAGATTGACATATCTTTGCCTCAACAGATACTGCTTGGCTACTGACCTCCTCCCATTTTTTTTGCTCCAGATTCCTGCATCTGTAGACACTTGAATTTCTACAATATTGTGCTAGAGATTGGGATGATGTATTTTAATGCACTTCACATGACTATTATCAAATTCAAAAGCAATATTGTGGGACGGAGCCAAATGTGTTTATGTCATTGTACGAAAGAGAGGAAAAGGATATCTTGAACATCATTCTTAAGCAGAAGGCACCAGCAAATCCTTCTTCAACAAAAAGCACCAGCTTTTAACTATCTTTAATCGGACTTTGTCTTGCACGAAATGTTGCACCCTTTACTGTATCTGTACATTTTGGACAGCTTGATTGGAATCATATATAGTCTTCTTTGACTGGAATGCATGCAACACGTTTTTCACTGTACCATGTTATATGTGATAACAATAAACAAACTTCCTCAAAAATGTTATTGTATTTATCTGTTTTTCCATATCTTTATTGTCATAGTTAATGTGACTGAGATAATTTTTTTTTAATTTACCTTGAAAAAAGAATGAACCTGGGAGACCATCTCCCAGGTTCATTATTTTTTTTGCATACTTTATCCTTTCCTCAGTCTTTCTGTCCTCTCTCTCTTTTGCAGCCATCCATTCGATCTGCCTCTCAGATCTTAACTCTGCTCTTGGTATGGTACTTTGTACATTTTCCTTACTTGCCAATGTTCTTGCGCACACTGTTTAACATTATTCTGGAGCTTGCCAATCCACATTGTTTTCTGGTCTGGCAATGCCGTCATTTAAAATTCTCATTCTTGCTTTCACGTCTGTTCATAAGCACATAGGTTCATAGGACATAGGAGCAAAATTAGGCCATTTGGCCCATTGAGTCACCATCATTCAATCTTAGCTGATCTACCCCATTCTCCTGCCTTCCCCCTTAACCTTTGACACCCTTACTAATCAAGAACCTATCAATCTCCACTTTAAAAATACCCCAAAACGTGGCCTCCACAGCCATCTGTGCCAATAAATTCCACAGATTTGCCACACGTCTGTCTCCCGCCCTGCTTCTCCCCAAACCAGTGTATTTCTTCAGAGCTATCGCCTTAATAGTCCTGTGCCTGCTTCCACCCTCATCCCTCCAAACCACACTCCTTCAATTATGCCTTTTCCTATAAAAGAGTAAACCTTTAGAAGAACTAAGTGGGTTTAGCATTTTCAATTTGATCAGATGCTGAATGACCTGTTGAGTTCTTTCAGCAGTTTCTTTTTTGCTCCAGATTGTTGCCCCTGTAATCCCTTGCATTTCCTTTTTGCCCTTTGCTGCATTACTTATCTGGATCCTTTCACAATTAGTAGCCCCACCTTCAGCTCCTAAGACCCTAGGTTATTGAATTGCTTCACCAAGCCAATCCATAACTCAACCTCTGTGAAACAACTCAGAAACATCCCTTTGACCATACATTTGATAATTTTCCCCAAGTTCTGTATTTGTTATTGTTGTGGTTGTCCGATTAAATGAGAGAATCAACCTGGACCAGAAGCCTAAGTGATTGAGCTCCCTTGCAGATGGTGAAGATAAATCTTATTGCTTTGATTTGGATTCAAAATAGACCAGAGAATACAGGTTCTTGGTTCTTGGTTCTTGGTCCTTGGTTTCTTGATCCTCCAAAATATTCCAAATGGAATTTAAACTGGCGGTGGTGGAGGGAGGACTTAAGCCAGAAAGGGTTTTTGGGAAGAAAGAGCTACCTTAAATTTAGTTGTATCTGGTTGGGTAACTATAGTAGGGTGGAGATTATTCCATGCTTTAATTCAACGAATTGCTGTACACATCTGTCTTGGTAGCTGGAATCACAAATTGGATCGAATGCCCTCGTCTGCTCCTAATTGGTTTGGATTTGGTGTAGGTCTTGTAATCTATATCGAGATGACCATTTAACATTTTGTAAAAACAGGTCAAACGGTGAGCTTCATGTCTGTCTTGGAGAGGGTTCCATCCCAGAGAATTCAGAAGTTGGGTAACACTCGCTTCTCTCTCAGAGATGTTTGTAACAAGTCGAGCTGCCTGCCTTTGGATGGAAGAAATATTTTTATTTGTGTATGGGTCCCAAGCTGCAACTGCATATTCCAAATTAGGTCATAAGGTTGGCTTGGAGAGTGCAGAATATTTTAATTTGAATTAAAGCAGGAGGCCAACATGTGGAAGCCTGCATGATGTGACTCAGAGACTAGGGATGAGAAGGAAGCCCCAGAATAGAGTCTTAGTGCATAGACAATTAGGACACGTGTTATTTGTAAGCTGCTAAAGGAAAGAACAGACCAGATCTGAATTGGGAAGTGGAAAATAGCTTCAATTATACAGATTCAAAATGCACCAAGCTAATTAGCATGGACTTTTGTGGCACAATAAATAATAATATCCATTGGGGAATATTATTTTTATTGGGAAAGTTATTGACAGTCCTTCAACTGTACTTTTATAATAATCCAATGACTTTTAAATATAATTTTTTTTCTCTCGCTTGAAAAAGACAAAGTAGTAGATCTATATTTACATACAGAGTCATGGAGAGATACAGCACAGAAATAGGCCTTTTGGCCCATTGAGTCCGTGCCAACTAACAACCACCTATTTACACTAATCCTACATTAATCTTTATTCTCCCCACACAATAGGTGAAAGGATTTTGGATTAGGTATTATGAAATGCGCAATTAACAGAATGCTAACGGATAATTATTAGTTTTGTTTGGCTTGCTTTGCCTATCTTTGAACAGTTGTACATTTATTAAGAACACAAACTTTTCCATCAGCCCTTTAAAATGTCCGTGATTAAAATCTTTGCGCTTTGGATTCATCTTTGATTACAATTTAATTCATAACTACAGGCTTTTTTACCCTACGTGCTCCAAGCAATATCTGTTAAATGAAGAAAAATAGCAGAAAAACTCAGCCATGAATAATGTTCTTTAACACTTGTAACAAAAAACCCACAAGTGCTGGGGTAACTCAACGGGTCAGGCAGCATCTCTGGAGAACATGGGAAAACGACATTTTGGTTTGGTAACCCTTTTTCAAACTCACCGTGTAATGATCCGCTGAGTCATTCCAGCCTTGCTTTTGGCTCAAGATTCTAGCATCTGCAGTTCCTTGTTATTATAACAATCCTTTCCCGAAAGGAAATCAGGAAAATATGAAACTTTGGTTACAGTGTTTGCACTGTCCATGATGTATGTAAAGGTAAGGAAGGTTTGATTTCCTGTGGTTTAAATCTAGGTTTGATTTCCTGTGGTTTATATATTTAGGCTCTCTTCTTGTTCACTAGATTCTTGTGATGAAATTTTCTTTTGCTGACTAAAACCACACTTAGCGTGAGAAACGGCAGTCAAGGTTGCGCAGCGGTAGAGTTGCTGCCTTACAGCGAATGCAATGCCGGAGACTCGGGTTCGATCCCGATTACGGGTGCTGTCTGTACGGAGTTTGTACATTCTCCCCGTGACCTGCGTGGATTTTCTCTGATATCTTCGGTTTCCTCCCACATTCCAAAGACGTATAGGTTTGTAGGTTAGTTGGCTTGGTAAATGTAAAATTGTCCCTAGTGGGTGTAGGATAGTGTTAGTGTGCGGGGATCGCTGGTCGCTGCGGACTCGGTGATCCGAAGGGCCTGTTTCTGTGCTGTATTTCTTAAATAATTAACTAAATCCCTGTTAATGTGCAGATATGGTACCTGGAGGTGGCGCCGACAGACAAGAGGCCGAAGCAAAGAAGTCGAAGCCAAAGAACGAATGGAAACGAGGCCGAAACGCCATTTATCCGAAAGAGTCTGAAGACGAATCTCCTACTAACCGAAAGGATGGGACGCCTAAATGCAAACTAACCAAAAGGACGGGACACCTAAACCCAAGTAACCGAAAATCTGCGTCGCCTAAAAGCAAACTCACCGAATGGCCACTCTGTCGAAACGCCACCTACCCGAAAGGCGGCGTCGCCTACAGGCCAACGAACCGACTACAAACTACAAACGTCGCCTACAGGCCATACCTTCGGCTGCTTTCAACTTGGTGCTTGGGCCCAGATTGCCCAGTCACCTATGGCTTGTGTGGGAAAATGAACCCCACGCTCCCGTCTCCCCTCTTCTCTCTCTCCCTCTTTCTCTCTCTCTCCCTCCCTTCTCTCTCCTCCTCTCTCTCTCCTCCTCTCCCTTCCCCTCCTCTTCCCCTCTCTCTCCCTCCCTTCTCTCTCCCTCCCGCTCTCTCTCCGACCCCCACTCTCCCTTCTCTCTCTCTCCCCTTCTCTCTCTCCTTCGTCTCCACCCGCACACAGTCACTGACCGTGATGCACCGCCATCAGACCCAACCCCCACACCAGGGTGATTTCCCCCCCCCCGACCGCGGTCAGTGACTGTGGGACGCTCCTGCAGGTGGAGACGGAGGAGAGAGAGAAGGGGGAGAGAGAGGAGGAGAGAGAGAAGAGGGGAGAGAAAAGAGGGAAAGAGGGGAGGAAATGAAGAGAGAGAATGGAGAGGGAGAAGGGAGAGAGAGAGAGAGAGGGGGAGAGAGAGAAGGAGGAGTGAGAGAAGGGGAGAGAAATAACAGAGAGAAGGGAGAGAAAGAGAGAAGAGGGGAGACAGAGGGGGAGACAGGAGCGTGGGGTTCATTTTCCCACACACGCCATAGATGACTGGGCAATCTGAACCCAAGCACCAAGTTGAAAGTGGCTGAAGGTGTGCATCGCTCGGGACAGCCCCCACTCTCCCACAGCCACCCTGCGGGTCGGGTGGAGCGGAAGTTTGGGACAATGTTCATGCCTTCACAGTGATGTGATGGAAGCGGGGGTCTGGACCAATCACTGGCAAGTCCCGCCCCCCCGGCAACGTCAAGTCTGTTATTGGGCTTTACTGTTGAGCGACAGTCGGTCCTTTGGCCTGTAGGCGACGCTGCCTTTCGGGTAGGTGGCGTTTCGACAGAGCGGCCATTCGGTAAGTTTGCTTTTAAGCGACGCAGATTTTTGGTTCTTGGGTTTAGGCGTCCCGCCCTTTCGGTTAGTTTGCATTTAGGCGTCCCATCCTTTTGGTTAGTAGGAGTTTCGTCTTTGGATTCCTTCGGTTTATTGGCGTTTCGGCCTCGTTTCCATTCGTTCCTTGGCTTCGACTTCTTTGCTTCGGCCTCTTGTCTGTCGGCGCCACGTCTGCACGGCAGATACAGTATGGATGAGATCTGCATTCTTGCTGCTCATTTTAGCACTTGCATCACCAAGACAAAGAGGCTGCACACCAATTGTTGGTAAATAGGATTAGTATAAATTAGTTGTCAACGTTCCAGATGGACATTATAAGCCACAGTACACTTTTTGCTCTGTGTGACTCTATCCGCAACCAAATTTAATTTGTTTGACTATCCGCAACAAACCCTATGCAGTTGTACAGGGCCCTAGTGAGACCACACCTGGAGTATTGTGTGCAATTTTGGTCCTCTAATTTGAGGAAGGACATTCTTGCTATTGAGGGAGTGCAGCGTAGGTTTACAAGGTTAATTCCCGGGATGGCGGGACTGTCATATGCTGAGAGAATGGAGCGGCTAGGCTAGAAAACTCTGGAGTTTAGAAGGATGAGAGGATATCTTATTGAAACATATAAGATTACTAAGGGTTTGGACACGCTAGAGGCAGGAAACATGTTCCCGATGTTGAGGGAGTCCAGAACCAGGGGCCAGAGTTTAAGAATCAGGGATAAGCCATTTAGAACAGAGACAAGGAAACACTTTTTCTCACAGAGAGTTGTGGGATTCTCTGCCTCAGAGGATGGTGGAGGCCGGTTCTCTGGATACTTTCAATAGAGAGCTAGATAGGGCTCTTAAAGATAGCGGAATCAGGGGATATGGGGAGGCAGGAACGGGGTACTGATTGGAGATGATCAGCCATGATCACATTGAATGGTGGTGCTGGCTCGAAGGGCCGAATGGCCTACTCCTGCATCTATTCTCTATGTCTATTGTCAAATGATAAATAAGCCAACAAAAAGCGACTTCGGTATTACAACTGCACACTCCCAGGTCACGGGTCATTCGGAATAAATATTCTTGCCAGCTGAGCGACTGTGTGTGTACGGACCTGTCTTTCATACGTAATTTCCAGTTTTGCTTCTTCATGATAAGAAAATACTGCTTTCAAAACTATTAACTAGGTGTATTTATGGTTCCTTTGTACAAAACAACGACGATTTTGGTGATTTTATTGTTTTATGCTTTGATGAGGAGTTAAGGGATATGCGGAGAAGGCAGGAACGGGGTACTGATTGTGGATGATCAGCCATGATCACATTGAATGGCGGTGCTGGCTCGAAGGGTTGATGGCCTACTCCTGCACCTATTGTCTATTATCATGCTTAATTGTACTAATCCAGCTGTCAAGAGAACTGTACCACTGCCATCGGGAAAAAGGTACAGAAGCTAGAAAACTAGGTTCAGGTTCAGGAACAGCTTCTTCCCTTCAGCCACCAGGCTATTAAACACGACAAAAAATAATCTCTGAACTACAACAGATTATTATTATTATTATTGCACTATAATTGTTTGTTTTTTGAGTATGCGCGTGTGTGTATATACAGTCCATTCAGAAAGTTTTCAGATCCCTTCACTTTTTCCACATTTTGTTAAGTTACAGCCTTATTCTAAAATTGATAAAATTCTTTTTTTTAATCTTCAATCTACACACAATAACCCATAATAAAAAAGCAAAAACAGGTGTTTGGAAATTTTTGCAAAGTAATTAAAAAGAAATAACTGAAATAACACATGTACATAAGTATTCAGATCCTTTACTCAGTACTATGTTGAGGCACCTTTGGCAGCGATTACAGTCTCAAGTCTTCTTGGGTATGACGCTACAAGCTTGGCACACCTGTATTTGGGTAATTTCTCCCATTCTTCTCTGCAGACCCTCTCAAGCTCTGTCTGGTTGGATGGGGAGCATCGATGCACAGCTATTTTCAGGTCCCTCCAGAGATGTTCGATCGGGTTCAAGTCCAGGTTCTGGCTGGGCCACTCAAGGACATTCAGACTTGTCACAAAGCCACTCCTGCGTTGTCTTGGCTGTGTGCTCAGGGTCATTGTCCTGTTGGAAGGTGAACTTCCACCCCAGTCTGAGGTCAAGACCGCTCTGGAGCAGGTTTTCAACAAGGATCTCTCTGTATTTGCTCTGTTCATCTTTCCCTCCATCCTGACTAGTCTCAGTGTTCCTGCCAATGAAAAACATCCCCTACAGCATGTTGCTGCCACCACCATGCTGTATGGTATGGTTGCTGCCACCAACGTATGTATGGTATTGGCCAGGTGATGAGCGGTGCCTGGTTTCCTCCAGACGCGACACTTGGCATTCAGGCCAAAGAGTTCAATCTTGGTGTCATCAGACCAGAGAATCTTGTTTCTCAGTTTCTTGTTACTGAGGAGTGGCTTCCGTCTGGCCACTCTACCATAAAGGCCTGATTGGTGGAGTGCTGCAGATATAGTTGTCTTTCTGGAAGGTTCTCCCATCTCCACAGAGGAACACTGGACCCTGTCAGAATAACCATCGGATTCTTGGTCACCTCCCTTCTCCCTCGATTGCTCAGTTTGGCTGGGCAGCCAGCTATATGAAGAGTCCTGGTAGTTCCAAAGTTCTTCTATTTAAGAATGACGAAGGCCGCTGTGCTCTTTGGGACCTGCAATGATGCAGAAATAATTTTATACCCTCCCCCAGATCTGTGCCTCAACACAATCCTGTCTCAGAGATCTACAGACAATTCCTTCATCTTCATGCCTTGGGTTTTTCCCCTGCATGCACTGTCAACTGTGGGACTTTATATAGACAGGTGTGTGCCTTTCCAAATCATGTCCAATCTATTTAATTTACCACTGGTGGACTCCAATCAAGTTGTAGAAGTATTTCAAGGATAATCAACGGAAACAGGATGAACCTAAGCTCAATTTTGAATGAGATATTTCAGTTATTTCTTTTTAATTACTTTGCAAAAATGTCCAATATTCAGCAAAGGGTCCGAATACTTATGTAAATTAGATATTTGAATTATGTTTCTAAGTTTCGATATTTCTTTTTAATTACTTTGCAAAAATTTCTAAACACCTGTTTTCACTTCTTCATTCTGAGGCATTGTGTGTAGATTGATGATTAAAAAAAAATAATCAATTTAAAAATAAGGCTGTAACGTAACAAAATATGGAAAAAGTGAAGGGGTCTGAATACTTTCTGAATGCACTATATATACACACTGAACTATGTTTATGTGCTATGTTTACATATTCTGTTGTGCTGCAGCAAGTAAGAATTTCATTGTTCTATCTGGGACATAGAACAATTTCATTGTTCTATCTGGGACATAGAACAATTTCATTGTTCTATCTGGGACAAAACATTCTTGACTCTTGACTCTTGAATCTAATTGCACGGGATGCATCCAAAAACAGGAGGACATGAACAAACTGACCAACAAAGTTGAAATGTTGGAAGGTAAGGTAGAAGAATTGAAACAAAAACTTAAGAATGCTGCAGCTAAAAAACGTTTTTGTAGCAATATCAAGACCAACAAAAAATGTGAGAAGATTGACAGGGGTTTTTTCAAAAGTAGACTTAGACAACCTATGCGAGTATGGGAAGCATAAAGCAATAAAAATGCGATATTGGGAGTTGAAGAACAAAATTGGCCAGTACTAAAGTACTAAGAACATTAAAACAATCACCAAAGAAGTCTGGACCCAGATCAAAACTCAGCATCAAGGATGAAATGGTACTCGTGTTGATGAAGCTGCGTCTTGAGCTGTTGATGTTGTTTCTCGCAGATCATTTTGATCAGAAGTTCAACTTTATGTTCAACCAGATTTGATATGAACTGAAATCCATAACTCAATCAGTAACTATACAGAAGTTCATACAACTCTTAATTTCTTTCATTCAATTTAATCATTATCAACCAATCAGTGTACATTAGCTACATGTATATACATTAAGATACATGTATATGTTTAGAAGTAGTCACACAGATGCATAGTACTTGGTTACTTGGTCCTCCAAAATATTCCAACTGGAATTTAAACTGGAGGTGGTGAAGGGAGGAGTTTCGCCAGAGAGGGTTATTGGGAAGAAAGTGCCACTTTAAATTTAGTTGCATCTGGCTGGGCAACCGTGGTTTGGTGGAGATTATTCCATGTTTTAATAGTGCGTGGGAAGAACGAATTGCTGTACACATCTGTCTTTGTGGCTGGGACCACAAATTGGATCAAATGCCCTCGTCTGCTCCTAATTGGTTTGGGGTTGGTGTAGGTCTTGTGAGCAATGTCTAGCTGACCATTTAACATTTTGTTAAAACACCACACAACAGTAAATTGGTACAGTAAAGTTAGTCCCTGGTGAGATAGGAGTTTACAGTCCTTATGGACTCTGGGAAGAAACTCCTTCTCATCCTCTCCGTTTTCACAGCATGCCAACGGAGGCGTTTGCTTGACCGTAGCAGCTGGAACAGTCCGTTGCTGGGGTGGAAGGGGTCTCCCATGATCTTGTTGGCTCTGGAGTTGCACCGTCTGATGTATAGTTCCTGCAGGGGGGCGAGTGTAGTTCCCATAGACTACTCTCTGCAGAGCCTTCTTGTCATGGGCAGAGCAGTTCCCAAACCAAATTGTGATGTTTCCGGACAAGATGCTTTCCACAGGCGCTGAGTAGAAGCACTGGAGGATCCTCAGAGACACTCTGAATTTCCTCAATTGCCTGAGGTGGTAAAGGCGCTGCCTTGCATTACTCACCAGTGCTGCAGTGTGTGATGTCCATGTCAGATCCTCTGAGATGTGGACTCCCAGGTATTTAAAGCAGCTCACCCTATCCACAGTATCCCCATTTATCTTCAATGGTGTGTACGTCCTCGGATGTTGTGCCTTCCTAAAGTCCACGATCAGCTCCTTCATTTTTTTGATATTCAAGAGGAGGCTGTTGTCCTGACACCAGAGTGCCAGATCAGCCACCTCCTCCCGGTAGGCCTTCTCATCGTTATCGGAGATCAGGCCCACCACCACAGTGTCATTAGCAAACTTGATTATAGAATTGGAGCTGAACCTAGCCACACAGTCTTGTGTGTACAGGGCGTACATTAGGGGGCTGAGGACGCAACCCTGGGGGGATCCTGTGCTCAGGGTGAGGGACTTCGATGTATTTCCTCCCATCTTGACTACCTGGGGCCTGGCGGTAAGTCCAGGACCCAGGCACACGGGGGGGGGGGGGGGGGGGGGGGGGGGGGGTTGAGCCCCAATTCCAGGAGCTTCTCAGCAAGTCTGGTGGGGATGATTTGAATCACAGTCTGGTGGGGACCATTTGAATCACAGAGGAGGTTATGTTGGGAAAGAAGTTACATTTTACATGTATGGAAACCAAAACACAAAGACTCCAATGTTTTTACTGTATATGTTAGTCTACTTTTAAATTCTTGCATACTATCAAAAACATATGAAAACCTGACAAGAAATGCTGCTATAAAACAACTGCATCTTTCCTTCTTTCCAAATTTAAAAGCTAGAGTTGCTCCAGCATTTTGTGTCTATCCTCGGTGTAAACCAGCATCTGCAGTTCCTTCACACAAGGCGGCACGCACGGTGGTATAGTAGTAGAGCTACTGCCTTACAGTGCCAACGACCCTGACCTCGGTGCTGCTTGTACGTTCTTGCCGTGATCTGCGTTCTGTGGTCTCCCCGAGATCTTCGGTTTCCTCCCACACTCCAAAGCTGTACAGGTTTTAGTATTTGGCTTCTGTAATTTACCCTAGTGTGTAGGATAGTGTTAGTGTGCAGGGTGATCACTGGTCGGTTTCGATTGGGTGGGCTGAAGGGCCTGTTTCCGCACTGTATCTCTAAACTAAACTAGAGCTTCCAAACTGTGTTTTTCTAAACAATACCTCTTCCTTTTTTAATCCAGAAAAGCCAGTTTTTAAACACTGGGTAAATTTCAATATCATTGGACAATGTACAATGATCAAAATTAATGCATAAAGTTATGAGTTTAAAAATTATTTTTTCTCCGATGTTGGGGAGGTCCAGAACAAGGGGTCACAGTTTAAGGATAAGGGGGAATTCCTTTAGGACCGAGATGAGGAAAAACATTTTTCACACAGAGAGTGGTGAATCTCTGGAATTCTCTGCCACAGAAGGTAATTGAGGCCAGTTCATTGGCTATATTTAAGAGGGTTAGATGTGGCCCTTGTGGCTAAAGGGATCACGGGTTATGGAGAGAAGGCAGGTACAAGATACTGAGTTGAATGATCAGCCATGATCATATTGAATGGCGGTGCAGGCTTGAAGGGCCGAATGGCATACTCCTGAACCTATTTTCTATGTTTTCTCCTTTTCTATGCTGATTTTCCAATCACAACATAATTAAATGTCACACTACTACAAACCACAAGGCGGTGTACATACGATACATATGTACAGAGACAATAGGTGCAAGAGTAGACCATTTGAGCCAGCACTGCCATTCAAAGTGATCATGATTGATCATGCAGAAATGGTACCCCCCGTACCTGCCTTTTCCACATACACCTTGATTCTGCTAGCCCTTAGAGCTCTAACTCTCTTTTGAATGCATCCACTGAATCGGCCTCCACTGCCTTCTGAGGCAGATAATTCCAAAAATTCACAACTCTGTGTGTAAAAGTGTTTACTCATCTCAGCTCCAGCTCTATTCTTAAACTGTGGCCCCTGGATCTGGACTCCCCCAACATCGGGAACATGTTTCCTGCATCTAGTGTGTCCAATCCCCTAATGATTTTATATGTTTCTACAAGATTCCCACTCATCCTTCTAAATTCCAGTGAAGACAAGCCCAGTCTCTTCATTCTTTCATCATATGACAGTCCGACAATCCCGGTAATTAACCTCGTGAACGTACCCTGCACTCCCTAAATAGCAATGTTTGCAAATACACAGGAGTAGATGTTAAAAATCCAAGGTGCCAAATATCAATTTACTCCCGATGGTGATGGGAGCCTTCTGCACTCACCTATTCTCTTCCGATGTTGAGAAAGGCTAGGCAGACACGTCATTGGGTCTGACAAAGGATCTGACAAAGTGGGCACCTATTTTCATCAACGTTTCGCTGATTGAACCCACGATGTCTCCAGTAGGCTCAGCGGTGCATTCTGGCATCCCAGAACCACCCCCTCTGCATCTGTCTAGTCGGTTAAGACCAAATGGGGTATTTCCTCTTCAGCCAGAGCCACTGGCTACTCCTCTCTGCTACCCGTGATGTTTCTTTGATGGCCTGGCGTTGGGCTTGTCCGCTGATCCCCAGGTCCTTCATCCGTATTAAAGTAGATTTTGCCACAAATCCTCGACATCCAACTTCTACCGGGCAGATCTTAGCTCAAGAATATCCTTCCTCAAATTAGGAGACCAAAACTGCACACAATACTCCCGGTGTGGTCTCACCAGGGCCCTATACAACTGCAGGAGGACCTCTTTGCTTCTATACTCAACTCCTCTCGTTATGAAGACCAACATGCCATTAGTTTTCTTCACTGCCTGTTGTACCTCCATCTTACTTTCTGTGACTGTTGTACAAGGACACCCAGGTCACGTTGTAGTTCTCCTTTTTCTAAACTGACACCATTCAGATAATAAGCTGCCCGTTCTTGCCACCTAAGTGGATAACCTCACATTCATCCACATTATTCTGCATCTGCCATGCATCTGCCCACTCACCAACCTGTCCGAATAACCCTGCATCCTCATAGCATCCTCTTCACAGTTCACACTTCCACCCAGCTTTGTGTTATCTGCAAATTTGCTAATGTTACTTTTAATTTCTTCACATAAATTATTAATGTATATTGTAAATAGCTGCGGTCCCAGTACCGAACCTTGCGACAACCCACTAGTTACTGTCTGCCATTCTGAAAGGGACCCGTTAATCCCTACTCTTTGTTTCCTGTCTGCCAACCAATTTTCTATGCATGTCAATACCCAACCCCCAATACCTTGTGCTCTAATTTTGCCCACTAATCTCCTGTGTGGAACTTTATCAAATGCTTTCTGAAAGTCCAGGTACACAACATCCACTGGCTCTCCCTTGTCCATTTTACTTGTTACATCCTCAAAAAATGTCAGAAGATTTGTCAAGCATGATTTCCCCTTAGTAAATCCATGCTGACTTGGAATGATCCTGTTATTGCTTTCCAAATGCGCCACAATTGCATCTTTGATAATCGACTCTATAATTCCCTGCTTTCTCTCTCCCTCCTTTCTTGAAAAGTGGGATAACATTAGCCACAGGATCCGATCCAGAATCTATAGAACATTGGAAAATGATCACCAATGCGTCCATGATTTCTAGAGCCACCCGGGATGCAGACCATCAGGCCCTGGGAATTTATCAGCCTTCAGTCCCAATCAGTCTACCCACCACCACTTCTTGGTTCTTCTTGGTTACTTGGTCCTCCAAAATATTCCAACTGGAATTTAAACTGGAGGTGGTGAAGGGAGGGGTTTAGCCAGAGAGGGTTATTGGGAAGAAAGTGCCACTTTGAAAATTTAGCTGCATCTGGCTGGGCAACCGTGGTTTGGTGGAGATTATTCCATGCTTTAATAGTGCGTGGGAAGAACGAATTGCTGTACACATCTGTCTTTGTGGCTGGGACCACAAATTGGATCAAATACCCTCATCTGCTCCCAATTGGTTTGGGGTTGGTGTAGGTCTTGTGATCTATGTCTAGCTGACCATTTAACATTTTGTAAAAACAGGTCAAACGGTGAATTTCACGTCTGTCTTGGAGAGGGTTCCACCCCAGAGAATTCAGAAGTTTGGTGACACTCGCTTCTCTCTTGTAGGTGTTAGTAACAAATCGAGCTGCCTGTCTTTGGACACGTTTGATGGATGAAATGTTTTTATCTGTGTATAGGTCCCAAGCTGCAACTGCGTAGTCCAGATGAGGTCTAACGAGATGAAATACAGCTTCTCCTTGACAGAAGCTGAACAACGATGGAAGTTGCACCTCAGGAAGTTTAGGACACCTGTGGCTTTCACTGTTGCATGATGAATCTGACCGTTCCAACGTAGATCATTCTACAATTTGATGCCAAGATACTTGGTTTGTTTGGATTCTTCAAGGGTGACACCAAGTATGTTGTAAGATGTGACGCCTGGATTCCTCTTTCTGGTGACACGCATGGTTTCACATTTGGAAGGGTTGAACTGCATGCCCCATTGTTGTGACCACTCGACCATAGTATCGAGATCTTTTTGGAGAGCATCTTCATCATACTTATGTCGAGTTGCATCTCAAAACTACAAAATGATATTGACTTTGTTTCAAGTAAATAAAATAAAAATTATGGTAATACCAGAAATGTCAAGTTAACTTGTTTCTTATTACTTTCCTCAGTTGTGGTTGATATATTGCATTTATGTGCCTGCAACCAGTTCTGGAGCGAGGTGATTGTTGAAGAACCATGATGCAGATTCTATTATCTCGCTGTCACATATAAAAAAGTTGCACCACCTACTCGACATTGTACCAATTTCCATTTGTACTTGTGTGAAGTATGCGTGTGGTCTTCTTGAGCTTCATCTGCCTATTATTGCTTTGATACAAGTACTTCTAATTATTTGCTGTTGACTCTTGGCCATCTGCACTTATAGGAGACTTGATTTCCAAGGGCGCACTGCCACAACAGGTGCATGTCACAATACCATCCGGGCTTGAGCCCATGAAGGGTTTGTCTCTACAGACAAACAGCCCACATAACCATATAATAACCATATAACAATTACAGCACGGAAACAGGCCCTCTCGGCCCTTCCAGTCCGTGCCGACCATTTGTATTCTGCATCTGCCATGCAATTGTTTTCCCCTAGTCCCATCTACCTGCACTCAGACCATACCCCTCCATTCCCTTCACGTCCATATACCTATCCACTTTACTCTTAAATGTTAAAATCGATCCTGCCTCCACCACTTCTGCTGGAAGCTGATTCCACACAGCCACCACCCTCTGAGTAAAGAAGTTCTCCCTCACGTTACCCCGAAACCTCTGTCCCTTAATTCTCATGTCATGCCCTCTTGTTTGAATCTTCCCTACCCTCATTTTTCGACTGTTACGTCTTCATGTCCTAGTTCAGTTATTGCTTGCACAAACATGGCTCTCGCTTCACCTTCGTGCTGCCTTCCATGCACTAGTGCAGGTAAGTGTTCCTTATCATAGCCCATGGCACACTTTGCAAGCCCGCTTGTGTCGAGGTTGGTTTGATCACTCTTTTGGAAAGTCCTCATCCTCGTCAAGGCCCCATGAATATTTGACCCTATGATGCGTCTTTTACGCAACATAGGGTTATTGCTTTGGCCGATTGTAGATTCTTGGAGCAACATTGCATCTTCCTGAATGTATACAATCAGCTTGTGTAAGAACTCATCAACAGAGGTGTACTCTGCAGCCAGTTTTGGCAGCGATAGTTGATTATGTTGAGACATCTCCACTTCGATGGTGCCCGTGACATTGAAGTCCTCCTGAACAGCATACTCAGGCGGAGGCTTTGATTTCAAGTACTGAGCAACACTGTTGTAAATAGAACATTGATAATTCCAGCAATATGTGGGGGCAGGGCCGGCCCTAGACCGATTGGACCAATTTTTCCAAATTGGGCCCCACCCCAAGGGGGGCCCCGCGTTAATTTTCCGTATTTCATATGAAAATACAAATTTGCTTTGTTAAATAAAGATTTACAAAAAAACATTCACCATACGGATTTATTTACAAAACGAACATGGATAACAACCGCTGTGAATAATAAATGATGTGTTAACTGCTACTGTAGCAGTTAACAGCCAGTAGTTAACAAGTAGTTATACAATGGGTCATCAATGCATCGATCCACATTCCTCAGTAAATGCGTTCAATTGTGTCACTCGCTGCCACCGGAGCGGCCGAGACTCCGGTCTGGACCCGGGGGGGGGGGGGGGGGTGTGGGAGTCTACAGGGCAGCAAGCCCCGGCACCGCAGTGAACTCAGCCGTGAGTATTCAACGTTGAACACCAGGAGCGGGCAGGCGGGCAGTGTGTGCGTGAGAGGAGGGTGGGGGGGGGCGGGGGAGGGGGGGGGGGGGGGGGGGGGGGGGGGGGGGGGGGGGGGGGGGGGCGGCGAGAAAGGGTCACATTTGTACGAAATCGGCGGCGTACCGGCCCAATCTTGGTCAGGGGGAAATAGAGTTAAAAGGCCTGAAGCAGAAACGAAAGACAATAGGCAGGAAAAGTGCGAGAGGGGGACCATATGTGGATAAACAGATCCGGGGGTTGTGCTAACTCGTTCGGTGCCGGTACAACAGCAGACCAGGTTGGAGGTTTGAGTCTGTGTTAACATTGGTGGCGGCGTTAATGTCCTGGCCCGAGTACGGGTGGGATTTAACTCTGTCTGTCTGTGTGTGTGTGTCTGTGTCTGTGTGACTCTGTGTCTGTGTATGTCACTGTGTGTCTGTGTTTCTGTGTCTCTGTGGCTGTGTTTGTCTGTGTTTCTGTGTCTCTGTGGCTGTGTTTGTGTGTCTCTGTCTGTGTGTGTGTGGGGGGGGTGGGGGCAGTGGGGAGACAGAGGGGGGGGGATTTTCAGTTGCAAACCACATGTTTTCAGTTAAGAATTGGACACGATTACTGTCAATACGAGCAGCTCACGGAGCAGGGACAGAATGAGAAACACTGCTCGGCTCTCACACACATACACACTCGTGGAGTGAACTGTAGATATAAACGTGGCTGGGGGTAGAGGAGGGGGGGGGGGAGAGGGAGAGCGAGAGAGAAAATTTGAGAGAGAAGAGAGAGGAAGGGGAGAGAAAGAGAGGGGGGGGAGAGAGGGGGGAAATTGGAGAGGAGAGAGAGAGGAAGGGGGGGAGGGAGAGGGTGAGGGGGGAGGAGAGAATTGGAGAGAGAGGGGGAGAGAGAGATAGAGGGGGAGAGAAGGGGAGAGGGAGAGAAAGGGAGAGAGAAGGGGAGAGAGAAAGAGAGAGAGAATTGGAGAGAGAGAGTTGAGAATTGGAGAGAGAGTTCTCCCTTCTGCCTGACCACCACTGTTGGCTGCCCTTTGGGAGGTGATTGGAGACCAAAACCAGTTACCCTTTAGATCTGACTCTCCCTACCTCCCTCCCCCTCCCTCTTCCTCCTTCTTCAGAGAGGGGGGGAGGATGAGGGAAAGAAGGGGGGAGAGGGCGGAGGGGAGAGAGGAGTGTGCCTTGCTTGGTGGAGAAGAGAGATGTGGGAACGCTGTACGCAGGTGGTGACTCACTCTCACACTGGGATCCCACCCTGTCATTGCACAGTCTATCTGACTCCCTGCCCCCCCACCCCCCCCCCCCCCCGCCCTATGGAGCGAGGGAAATATTCAATGTTTCGGGCCGAAACCCTTCTTCAGACCCGGCACGAAACGTTGGCTATTTCCTTCGCTCCATAGATGCTGCCTCAAGCCCTGTCCCACTGTGCGAGTTCACCCAAGAGCTCTCCCGAGTTTAAAATCTCTGTGTAGCATCTCTGTCCCTATCTTCAAATTCCCACTTTGAAATAAAATACAATATTCGACTTTAAAATTTCGCAGCAGGATTGCGATTAGTTGATTCTCACGCATTTTCAATCATCGTTCGATTCAGTGTAATTTTCACACCTGGTTGATATAGTTTAAAAAAAATATATACAGTACATTAAAATAAATAGTTTCAAGCATACCCGGTACTAAACGCATGGACATTAAGGTGGTTACTGATGTTACAAACGGTTATACATGAATATAATTTCAAAGTGAAATAGGAGATTCCCGTGGAAAGAATATTTAACCAGAATATGGTGAGGTCACTGCAAAATGCTCACTTAAACCAATAGGCCATCAACTCAGGATTGTTTCTTAGCCCTCTGACAGGTGTTTCAATCTCACCTCGTAGCTCGTTGTGAATTGATTCATAGCTATTAACTTTCATTCCTGGTCCGTATCGAACTTCTCCAAATGCAAACGCTTCAATTTACACTTCTTGTGTGGTGGTAAGAGAGGGGGGAGGGGGGATGCTAGGATAAAATACCGTATATTTGCATTTATATAGCGATCCTGCTGTGAAATTTTAAAGTCGAAAGTTGTATTTTATTTCAATGTGGGAATTGGAAGGTAGGGACAGAGATGTTACACAGATTTTGATAGGAAGGAAACATTACAGCAGCTGAGTAAAAGATTGGTCAAATGGAAGGTTCTATGAAGATCGGGCGAGGGGGATTGGGGTGGGGGAAAAGTATCTATAGCTTGGGACTTGCCTAAATGAGTACTGAGATGGATTATGGTTCCACACCAAATTTCTTAGACAATAATGCATTTTATGCAATTATCACAATAGTTTGTTGGATATGGATCAACGGACTCTGTATGGTCCATGCTCGTAAATTAGTAAAACAAATGTTCTTCTTTAAGTACTGTTGTTTCTGGGATGGGGTGACGGATAACAAATAACCTACATTCTATATTTTGTCAGTATAGCAATGGCATATTTTGTGATATTTGTTCAGTTTGAAAGATACAACTAAGTTTGGGCAAGATATTACCTTGCAACATTCTGTATGTCTGATAGATATTGTGAAATGGAACTCAGAAATTATGGGAGGATTACATAAAATTACCATTCAAAGGTAATGAATATACAGAGTATTCTTATTTCCATAATGAACATACAATAGTGATATAGGACACCAGGTCCTACTGCGGAAAACACACGAGCTACTTCGGTATGACTACGTGTTAAAAAGTATCACATTTTTACATCCTGAGTATATTTTACTCATGGACATTTTTCAACATGTTGAGAAATCTTCACGAATTACCACGTTTCCCAAGTACCTGCCATTAGCGCTAAGAAATGCCATGTTGGCCTTTATAACAAGAGGAATCGAATATAGGAGCAAAGAGGTCCTTCTGCAGTTGTACAGAGTTCTAGTGAGACCACACCTGGAGTATTGTGTGCCGTTTTGGTCCCCTAATTTGAGGAAGGACATTCTTGCTATTGAGGGAGTAGGTTTACAAGGTTAATTCCCGGGATGGCAGGACTGTCATATGCTGAGAGAATGGAGCGGCTGGGCTTGAACACTCTGGAGTTTAGAAGGATGAGAGGATATCTAATTGAAACATATAAGATTGTTAAGGGCTTGGACATGCTAGAGGCAGGAAACATGTTCCCGATGTTGGGGGAGTCCAGAACCAGGGGCCACAGTTTAAGAATAAGGAGTAAGCCATTTAGAATGGAGACGAGGAATCACTTTTTCTCACAGAGAGTGGTGAGTCTGTGGAATGCTCTGCCTCAGAGGGCGGTGGAGGCAGGTTCTCTGGAAGCTTTCAAGATAGAGCTAGATAGGGGGCTTAAAAATAGCAGTGTCGGGGTACATGGGGAGAAGGCAGGAATGGGGTACTGATTGGGGATGATCAGCCATGATCACATTGAATGAATGTGATATGAAAGTGAATTAGGTGTCAAATTAAACTTCTTTTTATGCTTTATCTGATGGGATAAATTGCAGACTTGATTTTTAAAATATCAAAATGTTGTAACATTGCTCGAAAATGTACCTGCATCATGGAGGCAAAAGGTTAGGTTGTTAGCTTAGAAAGATAGATTGCATTATCCCTCAGCACAGCAACCTCAAGAACGACGTTGCTGTACTGAGGGATAGCAAGTCTATCTCTCATTGCTGGCAGCTGATGGGAAGCAGCTGTAAAGTGGGAAGCGCTGCTGGGGGGGGGGGGGGGGGGGTGGGGAGTTCCATTCAGAGCGCGTGGGTAGTCTGCCCAGGGGTAAAGTTGCGGGGGGGGGGGGGGGGGGGGGGGCAGGAGGGTTGAGAAGGAGGGGGTCGGCCAGGGATCATCCAGCTCAAGAGCGGGTCAGTGGGCGATGGATAACAGGACAGTGGGCGGTGGAGCTTACTCCATATGTCAGGATGAGTAACCTCAATTGATCCCTTGTTCGCGCTGATACAGGAGTAAGCTCCAATGCCCGCTGTGATGTAATCCAGGCCGCTCACCTGCTGACAATGCCGCGGAGTGCCGCAGCAGCGCTCTATGATATTTGCTCTTAGAGCTTACCGAGTTCGAAGTTTGATCATTATTTTATGAGGAGTAACGATGAGGGATTACGTGAAGAAGCCCCGCCTGACGCTGGAACGACATACTTCAAAGCAGCGGCATGAAAAACACAGAACATAATAGCCGGAGTAAGATAGTAAGGCTCAACATAGATTTAGAACTACCAGATGATCATTTATTTTATGAGGGTCGGGAGTGGAGGGCACGTAATCCCTCATCGTTACTCCTCATAAAATAATGATCAAACTTCGAACTGGTAAGTTCTCGTTTAATCTTACTATTTTACTTCGGAGTCACGTGAGACACTCTAGACTCATTCCATACGACACTCTTCAACACAGTAATGAACAAAATAACACATTTTCTCCTCCAAACATTGCCTCAAGTTATGTGATAAATTATTTCACATTATAAAAGAATAAAAGTAATGCCCTTTCCATTGAAAGGCAATTTATCACAAAATATCAATTGATATATATAATTTGATGGTATGAACCAACAATTATAGAGAACCCAACACTCCATGTCCAATTGTGACACAATGACTGATTCCATTTAATTTAATATTTATTTTACACCCTCCTGTGGCCTTGCATCTTTGCTCGAGCGGCTCATCCTGTGCCATTCCTGTGAATGTATCTACCTCCTTAACAGAGTGATTGTCCACATTTCAGTGTCTAGTTCCACTGAGTGTTATTCAATGTTTAACCATCTAGAATACATTTCTCTAGAACCATCAGTTTTACTGAAACCTAATGTGGTTTTTTGTGTGTAATAATTAGTGCTGTCTCATTACCACAGAGACTCTTATTTACTTCAACATATTTCATCAATGTTCACACACACACACACAATTTAAGGCCGACAGGATATGCTTATAGGTTTACCTTGGTTTCAGCTCTTCTTGGTCTGCTTTGTTTGGTAAATTCATAAACATATATGATAATGTAATCTGTATCCACATACAATTATAACGTAATATTTGCAATGTTTGCACTCTTATCTTGATACTAAAGTCATCAGCATTATTACTTTCAATGTTAACTTTTTTGAATCATTGATAGAATTGGAGTCCATTGCCTAAGGCAATTCAGGACTATATTGATATCCAGACTTATGTATTGCAATTTTGGACAGATTATATATATATATATATATATATATATATATATATATATATATATATATATATATATATATATATATATATATATATATATATATATATATATATATATATATATATATATATATATATCTATATTTATATCTACATATATATCCCTTTTCATATCGGGATATTACGAATGAACCCGATAACTTCTTGGTTAGTATATTGTCCGTAAATAGGACGATAAACACTCTGAGCCATATTATTGGCTCTATCAATTAGATACTCAGAAAAAATGCAATCCACAAGGAACTCACATATATCTAATATGACAAATAACTTTACTGTATACACAGACTTCCAATTTCTTATAAAATATTGTTTTTTTTTTAAAAACTTATTTCTGCAAATTACAGGTATAACACATCTTTATACATAATTATTTTATTGTTATGTTGTTATATTAGTTAAACATTCATAGACTTCTTTGACCATCAAACTATTGTAATGGTCTGATCAACCTGCGGATAGTCAATTCATATTTCCATATCATGGATGCCTTTGTACAACAATAAATTACTGTAACTATGAATCATCACAAGTGTTTCAACATCACTCAATATTTATGAAAACCATGAAGGATCTGTTTTGGACCACCAAAATGCCTCTGGCAGTGTCTTGCTATATTTTCATCAGACACTGCCCTATCAGACAAAAATGAGGAACATAAAGAACATTTTTCCTCATGTAATTGAGAAAAAAGCATCCACCTTTCCTGTTCTTGGTTTACCCACGAGAACATTTGAAAGATTGGTTATTTAATCTGTATACAACCAGATTAATCGTAAGTAATCCATATTAATGACAATGTATTTTCCCCCCTTAATGTGTTGTCTGTGATAACATTGTCTCTTTCTTAGAGATAAACAGCAGGGCTAAAACATTTTTAGAATATGCCACATCTGTTTACTCAGATAATCACATGATTATTATTTTACTTATCTTATGTGATTTAATATATGCCACAGCCGTGGTATTGTTCACCTTGATATGACATGGACACTTCCATAATAGAACAATCGATATTTAATCCATAATTCCTTATAATTCAATAATTAATACAAATGTTTGGAGGATTTCTTAGGACATTTGCATTTACCTGGTATTATTGTCCATAGTCCCAACAAAGAGACGTATCAATTATCTTTATAAGAATAGATAATATTTTTATCTTACCCAAATATTCACAGAAGCTGTCCATCATCTGTTAATACTTGCTTCAGCTTGCAACAGCTGCTAAGCTTATAGTTGAAGCAACTTGTGAACCCTTTTTTTTTTTTTAATCCATTACTTTAATAATGATAATGTATCATTTGGTATTTGCATAAGCCTCTCACAAAGGCATACATATTCTTATAAGCAACAAAGGAGCTACTGAAAAGTAAGGGGTCAAGATGCAGCTCTAGATCGTCAAGGATGATGAGCTCAAAGAAAAACTGTTCAAAGTGAATTGGCTGTTGGATCAATTCCACAATCGAGGTCTGTCAGATTTCTAGGCTTTGAAAACGTATTGGAACAGAGGAAGATGGGTGAAACTTCATCTCAGCAAATGTGTGCTAGATCGAAACCAATTACTATTGGAGCATCTGTGGATGCTCGAGACAAACTAATAGCGGACCACGCTTTTTCGAGGCCTGGTGCACAGGCTCAAGCAAGCCAGTTTGAATCACAAAGGCCTGTTTATCAACCAGTAGATCCAAGCCAGAGTTATCAGGATGTATTATTGGCACTGTTGAATAGGCAAAGTGAATTCGACAAAATCATAGCTCGAAAAAATACCTCACACATTTTACCACCAGTATTCCTCCGTATGGTGGAGATCCTTTGCAATATGAAGCTTTCGTAAAGGCGTTAGAAGAATTATTAGAAACAAAAGTTATGGATGAGAAGGAGCGCTTACGATTTCTGGCGAAGTACACAAAACACAAGTGGAAGTGTGAAGGTACTTGTAGAAAGTTGTCAGAAGGAGCCAGGCAGCCATGGCTATAAAAAGGCGAGAAGATTACTTGAAGAACATTTTGGTGATGAACAGAGGATTGCTAATGCATACATTGAGAAGGCCCATGCTTGGAGCCAAATGAAGCCAGAAGATGGGGAGGCATTGAGTGATTATGCAATATTTCTGAGAGATTGTTGCAGCTTGATGATAAATCTCGGCCACATGGAGGAAGTGAATCTTGTGAGTAATACTAGAATCATCATGAGCAAGTTGCCCAGAAGACTGAGAGAAAAGTGGAGAGATGAAGCAGGCAAAATTAGAGATGAAAGGAGACAAGTAGCATTCTTGGACAGGGCAGTACGGAACATGTTAGCCACACTACGGGAATATTGAAGATCATAAACCACTTGCAACTACTAACAAAGGTTCTACCTTTTTCCAAACTGTAGAAAGAGCTGAACCTAAGATAAGTAGTTTTGCTATCATGACCATACCTGTGGAAAAGACAGATAGAAAGAAAGAGAATGTGTCTACTAGCAAGCAAATAGTATTTTGTTTGTTATGTGATGAAGTTAGTCGAAGATTCAAGATGAAAGAATATGAAGACAAGATGGATTTCTTGAAAGAGAAGGGAATCTGCTTTCAATGTTTGAAAAAAGGACATATGGTGATAGACTGTAAGAGTCCTATAATAAGTGCAATCAATATCATGCTGAAGCACTTCACACTGAAGAAGAGCTACCAGAGTATTGGGAAGAGGAAGAAGAAGAAGAATTGGAACAAACGGATGATGAGTTACCAGAGCAAATAGAAGAAGAGGAACCGGAGCAAACAGAACAGGGTGAGAAGCCAACTACTAGAAATGCTATCACCTCGCCTCAAGTAACTGCTCATATTGGGGCCGGGGTTGAAGCTTGTAATGTTTCTATTTTACCAGTACAGGTAAGGAACAGCAAGACAAATACAGTGTTGCAAACATCTGCTTTCCTGGATCATGGAAGTTCGACTACCTTTTGCACAGAAAGCCTGACGAGAAGACTGACTATCAGAGGAGAAGAAACTAAGATTCGATTACGTACCATGAATAAAGAAAAAGAGAGCAGGAGTCATTACATTACGAGTATGGAGATATCCAGTTTGGATGAAGATAATTTGATACCAATATCTGAAGTGTTTACGCATGGAACTATGCCTGTTGGTCGTCAAAATATACCAAGACATGAATACTTAAAGCAATGGCCTTACCTGAAGGATGTCACGATATCTGAAATAAATTCGAGTGTTGATCTACTTATCGGAATGAATGTTTTGAAGGCTTTGGAACCTGTACAGATTGTTAGGAGCCAAGGCAATGGACCGTATGCTATGAAAACCCGACTTGGATGGGTTATCTATGGCTCCTTGAAAGGAACCACTAAATCGAAAATCAGATGAAATGTCCTGCCATTGCTGTCAATCAAATGTCCACTGATGAATTAGAAAAGCCGGTGATGAAGCCATACAATCATGACTGTAATGAAAGTACCAGCAAGGAATCTGAAGAGATGTCGAATGAAGAGTTCAAGTTCATGGATGTTATGAACTACTCAGTGAAAACTGACGGACACTATTGTGTGGACTTACCTTTCAAACAAGAAAGTGTTAATCTGCCGAATAATCGTCGTATGGCAGAGCAACGTACCCAGACTTTGAAACGTAAGTTTGGCGAGAATAGTAAATTTCATGAAAGAAGAATCTCTTTCAAGAATAACTTCTACAAGGATGATTGCTTCAAATTTAGGTCTACTGAACAGAAAGCAACTCTACCAGTAGAACACCTGACTTCTCTTTGCAATAAGGGAGGATTCACACGTTCTAAGTGGAACAGTGACAATTGTGAAAGCATTCCACTAGATGACAGAGCCAAAGAAACCAGAGAGTTGGATTTGGACAAATATGATCTGCCAATGGAAAGAGCATTGGGAGTTACGCATGTTGTACAACTGAAATATGTTGATAAGGAAGAAAATCATGTGAATGAAGTTTCCAGAGAACTGACAGCGAACCGTTTCTTAAGCGAAAAGAGATGGATAAATGAACTAAAATCTCTCTGCAAGCCAGACAGAGAATGGAAAAAGTTCGAGCTGGGATTTGAAATCTCTGCTAATGACTCGGACATTAAATCAAGTCTAACAGTGAACTTTATTGCTAAAGATCCTGTTATTCTTTTGAAGGAGTTTCATACTTCAACATTGCTGTTACAACACATCCATGAGTTGATCGGACATGGAGGAAGACATTTCATGCTATCAAAGCTTTGGACTATTACGTTTTGGACTATATACTGGGTATCATGCCTGATATTCTTGCCATAGAGGGAGTACAGAGAAGGTTCATCAGACTGATTCCTGGAATGGCACGACTTCCATATGAAGAAAGACTGGATAGACTCGGCTTGTACTCGTTGGAATTTAGAAGATTGAGGGGTGATCTCATCGAGACTTACAAAATTCTTAAGGGGTTGGACAGGCTAGATGCAGGAAGATTGTTCCCGATGTTGGGGAAGTCCAGGACATGGGGTCACAGTTTAAGGATAAGGGGGAAGTCTTTTAGGACCGAGATGAGAAAATCGTTTTTCACACAGAGAGTGGTGAATCTGTGGAATTCTCTGCCACAGAAGGTAGTTGAGGCCAGTTCGTTGGCCATATTTAAGAGGGAGTTAGATATGGCCCTTGTGGATATCACAAGCAATTCAAAACAGGATATTGAGTTGGATGATCAGCCATGATCATATTGAATGGCGGTGCAGGCTCGAAGGGCCAAATGGCCTGCTCCTGAACTTAATTTCTATGTTTCTATGTTTCTATTGTAAGGGTTTGGAGCGCACAATACGACTTTGAATTAAAACCACTGTTGTTATAAGATTAATAACTAAGTTATGCTTGTTTCTAGAAGGCGAAAGTGAAAATGGAAGAGTCGATAAAGAATTCTGATTGCAGATATATAGTGCATGCTAATTTTTCCTTGTTAGTATAGTGGTTAGTATCCCCACCTGTCACGCGGGATACCGGGGAGCCAGAAGAGCCACAGGGTTTTATTCCCTGACCTTTTGCTTTTGATATATGTTGAGCCTTTATGGCCACTTTTATGATGTTTATTAGTAATTGCCTCGTAATATACTCTGAACAATTAGGGGCCAGTATGTAGTGGCCATTTGGCCTGTTTTGCATGTCATTGATGATGGCATGTGCCTTTAAATGTTAGACTGCCCATTACATTGTGGGTGGGATTTATGACATGATTTTGGGCATGTTTGGAGCTAAGATGCTGGCGCAGAAGTTTAGTTTTTAGATTTGTTTGGAGAGACGATGGGGAAGGTTATGCCCTTCTACCATGCGGGACCATGCGGGCCACGTGCCAAATCATGCCAGATACGGAGACACGAGGAGTTTTCTAATGTTTAATGTAATAAACTGGAGTTCGATGAAGATTGCAGTAATGTCGGAAGAAGTTTGGATGTATCTTACTGTTTTCTATCAACAATAAAGCATTTATTAATCAAAGGACTGTGTTTATGAAGACTTATCAGTGAAGAAGCTCTGAAGGTCTCTGTGAGCCAGATCGCTTGCACATCGAAGATATTCCTCTTATCCCTGCTCATCCAAATAGCAACTAGGGAGTTAATTTCCCGAAAGATATGAAAATCCGCCGCTACAATTACAGATATAACAATAGAAAGCAGGTAGGTTAGCGAGAGAAGTTGAAGATTGTTTACCTGCTGGTAGATGAAGGTGCTGTCACTGTGAGTGGGCTAGGATTGGATAGACAAGGCCAGTCTATCTTTCTCTCTCCACACAGAACTGCCTGATCCATAAGTTCATAAGTGATAGGAGGAGAATTAGGCCATTCAGCTCATCAGGTCTACTCCGCCAATCAATCTATCTTTCCCTTTCAACCCCATTCTCCTGCCTTCTCCCCATAAGCCGACATCTGTACTAATCAAGATTCTATCTATTTCTGCCTTAAAAATATCCATTGACGAGCTCCACAGGGTAGTTTCAGGTTTCTGAAGCATCTCTGACCTGCATTTCACAGTGTTATGCCTCCTGTCTGTTTTGTTGCTATATAAATGTCCTTAATAATATTAATATCTATTGACTATTCCATTCGATAAAGCCTGGCAATCCTGGCCTCACTGAATCAAACGTGCTGTCTGTACCATGTTCTTTCCCACCTTCCCTTCACTTTACAATTATCTTGTTTTCTCCCATTCTCAGAAGCCCAGCATAAGTGACAAAAGGAGTGCATTTCATAATAGTACCCACCCACCTGCCCATGAAGTACTCATTGCTCTATCCACGGAAGGGTCTGCAATTGTGACGTTTGCTTCATCAGTAGATGCACAGAGTCTCATGCCCAGAGTAGGGGAATCGAAGACCAGAGGACATAGGTTTAAGATGAAGGGGAAAAGATTTAATAGGAATCTGAGGGGTAACTTTTTCACACAAAGGGTGGTAGGTGTATGGAACAAGCTGCCAGAGGCAGGGACTATCCCAACATTTAAGAAGTGTAAATAAGCAATTCACAAACTCTTAAAGTGTGTAACATCTTTTAATGATAGCACAGGGTATTACATACATCATCAAGCACTGGCTACATTCTTCTACTGAACTGTACCCAGGGAGTGGAAGGCGTTATGATTGATGTTAACTAGGCGGGGTTAATTGTACTGAGGTAGCTATATTATTGTTTGCATATACAAGCCATCTACATCCTTCCCCTTAGAAAATCAAAACAGATTGGTCACAACAACAGAATTAAACAGCAGAATTAAACAAAATCGCCATAACGAACAGGTGGCTTACTAATCCGGCCCGAGCGCGTACGGATGTCTCCCCCTTCCCCCGAAAGAGCAGAAGAAACAGGAGGACGCGAGGCAGCTGGGGAACCAGGGAAGGGCAGTGGGGTGGTAGGAGCAGCAGAGAGAGAACCGCGACCGGAAACAGGTGACCCGCGCGAGAGGGGAACAGGGCGCTTGATATGGGGATCCAGCACGAGGCATGCAGGGGGTAAACACTGGCTGGGACGGCAGCCGGCTGCTGGTATGAGACGCTAGCGGGGCATAGGGCCCCGGGGGCTGCGGCTTTGGCTCATTACAAAAAACCGCAAACAGGTGGTTGTCGGCAAAGTTACCAGAGGACTTCGGTAGATGGTTCCCTCATAGTCGACTTTGGTTCCGTCTTCACATCTGCCGGATACTGTGGGTCAAAGGAGGAATTTGAGTGAAATCCAGGTCAGTCGGGAAGTGGTGTTGGGAGGTGAGGCCGATAAATCAGATAGGGCCACCCCAACTCTTTAGACGGTAGCCAGAACTTTTAAGAAGGGGAGGGAGGGACGGGAATTGACCACCGGCGGTCAGTTATTAAAGATGGGATGCAACCGAACAACCTGTCCAGGCAACTTCCAGAGGCTTTCGATCCCACGAGTGTAAAGTCGGTATTGTTCAGTATTGAGTGGATAGAGAACTGGCTGGCAAACAGGAAGCGAGCGTCCTTTCACAATGGCAGTAAAACGCCGCTGGGGCTGTCTTGAGGTTAAGCTGGGGGGCAGTGTTCTTGAATGCGCTGCTCTGCACGGAGGCAGGTTATCCACTTTGGTCCAGCCAACCTGGGTGTCATGGTACACCAGTTGCAGCTGGCAGTGAAAAAAGCGAATGGTATGTTGCTTTCATAGCAATCAGGGGGATGGTAGATCTGGTTGTTCTGGACATCAGACGCTGAGCAGGTGAACCCATGGCCGGATCCCTGAGAAAGGAGAGTGGTGAGTCTCACTCTTGCCCTGAGGTTCAGGAGACATGGAGAGAAGGCAAGGATACTGAGTTGGATGAAATCAGAGTGCAGGGACAGTCTCCTGCCTGTTCCATCAGAAGCTTGGCGCTGCGGCCGCCCGTTCTGCAAGGCCGTTGCTCTGTGGGTACTCTGGGCTGCTGGTGAAATGCACAAAATTCCACTTGTCGGCAAAACTTTTGAACTCTCGGCTGGTAAACTGCCTGCCGTTGTCAGTCTGCAGCCTGACGGGACCCAAAAGTGGAGAAGTGGTGATCCGCAGCTTTCGGATCACCATCTCCGATGTGAGGGATGTCAGTAAATCCACTTCGAACCAGTTTGAATACGAGTCGACCAGGACAAGGTAGTGGTTACTACGCCACTCGAAGATGTCGGCAGCCAACGAGGACCAGGCCAAGGCAGGGGCGGGCTGTTGCAGCACGGGCTGTCGCTGCTGGTGTGGAGCAAGACTGTTGCACGTGGAGCAGGCAGAAACTCGGTCTCGCATATATTTGGCCATTCCAGGCCAGTAGAATTGGCACTGAGTGTGGGATCGACCCCAGGGTGTCCGCTATGGGCTGCGCAATAGTAAAAGTCAAACAGGGAGGACAGGACTACAACTTTATGTCCCTTGACGATAACTGGAGCACCAGTTCATCGCAGACCAGGAAGAAAGGCTGTGTTTCAGTCGGCGCGCTGGAGTGCTTTGTTGGCCACCCTGATTTAATCACAGAGGCAAGCCGCTGCAAAACTGGGTTGGTAGCGGTGTGCTCGGCCAAAAGCTGTAACTGCTTGGGTTGGCACGCGGCAGAAAAGCATTGTTTCCCATCCGAGGCTGTGGTCTCCTAAACCCAGCCAGGTTGACAGATTTATTGCCCGAGTCCCGGTGGTCATCTGCCAATACAACGACCTCAGACAATCTGCAGGCATGCATGGCTTTTTCTAACGTTAGATCCGAATCCCTTAGAAGCTCACATTGCAGCTTCTGGTCACGCCTGCCAGTTACTAAAATGTCTCTATTGAGCTGGTCTGTCATGTCACCAAAACGGCACCGCTGGGCGAGATAACGCAAATCAGCGATAAAACATTCAACAGGTTCATCCGGCAACTGTTTCCTTGAAAAGAACCGTGCCCCCTCTAGAATACGGTTCGAGGGTAGTTTCACAAATCTCCCTGAACTTACATAGCAGGCAAGCGGGGTCACTGTCAGATTCTGCAGGAGTAGTCACCACGTTGTTGTCGTCCAGGACCGCTGGAGCGTAGGTGAAAGTTCTGGCTCTCTTCATGGCATCAGGTCCGACAAGGTTGAGTAGGAGGGAGGCTTTAAGGGAGTCAGGATCAGCGCAGTGTGCGACGTTGACAAAGTGGGTGAAATCAAATACAAACGTGGCCCAGCGCTCAGAGATGTCAGCATCAAAGACAAGCTGCGCTGGCTTTCTGCTAGAGGACGCCATGGTCAGAGAGATTAAGCACAATTAGGCACAAATCAAAAGAAAGAAATAAAACCCGATAGACAGGAGACGCAGGTATCTTCCAGCTTCGACACCATGTAAATAAGCAATTCACAAACTCTTAAAGTGTGCAACATCTTTTAATGATAGCACAGGGTATTACATACATCATCAAGCACTGGCTACATTTTTCTACTGAACTGTACCCAGGGAGGGGAAGGCGTTATGATTGACGTTAACTAGGCAGGGTTAATGGTACTGAGGTAGCTATATTATTGGTTGCATATATAAGCCATCTACAAGAAGCATTCAGACAGGTACATCAATAGGACAGATTTGGAGGGATATGGACCAAATGCTGGCAGGTGGGACTAGTTGAGCTGGGACATGTTGGCCGGTGTGGGCAAGTTGGGCTGAAGGGCCTGTTTCCACAATGTATCACTATGACTCTATGACAGTCACCTCGGAATACATAAAACCAGACTAGATCCTGACGGAATGCCTAAGAATACACAACTTAATTCACGTTTTATACTACACTAAAATGATTTCCCTGCTTTTATAATGCCTCAACCAAAATTAAACAGGTATCCCAAATAACATCTTTACCACCTGTTGTGCCACATTCAGGAATTTGTGGATTGTACTCCAGGATTCCTTTTTTTCCTCCAACTCTAGCAGCAGGGAACAAATAAGATTTGTTTACTGCAAATCAACTGGTTTCTTTTAGGAGACGGTTTTATTAAGAAATGACTACTAAATATTCACTGAGAGCCATGAAGCAATTTAAGAGGCAGTCAGCTGCTTTAAATCTGTCCCGTGGCTGTTGTCGTAACTCCTATATCAAAAGAGTGTCTTACATTAAAAGAGGGCTGAACAAGAGATTCAGCACATGGTTCCAGTGACACAAAAAGCTGGAGCAGTTCAGCGGGACAGGCAGCATCTCTGGGGATATAGAGATAAGGAAGTGTAAGGTGTGAAAACAAGACAAAGGGGATGAAGTTCGCAAGGAGATGGAGCTAACAATGATCTATTCTACATTCTCCATCGCCTTTGTCTCGTTTACACACCGTACCCTTCCTTATCCCTGCATTTCCTTCTCCCCTGACTTCAGTCTGAAAAAGGGACTTGACCCGAAATGTCACCCATACCTATCCTGAATTGCTGCCTGATCGGCTGAGTTACTCCAGCATTTTATGTCTATACAAAGGTTAACTGTCAGATGACTCATGCACAGATCCTCATCTTGCTTCTCAGAAGTCTCCCACTTAGTGGTGCCATGCAGGTGACCGTTGTTCATATTACAAGACATTACACAGACTTTGCAGACCCCAACTAAATTAGCCAAAATCCCTCTGCTGTAGATCAGGAAATAGGGAACCTGACCTGAGGTTTTGGATTTGATATGTGCTGAATCCAGGGATTTTATTTTTAAGAGGGAGAAAGCACACATTTCTGTGGGCATCAGGTTTAGAAAATCTAATTACTGAAAAGGAATCTGCAGTGATTACAGATGACAGCTATTCCCCTGAAACAGGTGCACACTGACTAACTGGGCTGAACCAATCTTTGAATCAAGGTTATAGACACAAAATGCTGGATTAACTTAGTGGGACAGGCAGCATCTCTGGAGAGAAGGAATGGGTGACGTTTCGGATCGAGACCATTCTTGATTCTGAGGGTTAGGGAGAGGGAGTCATAGAGACATGGAAGGGTAAGGTGTGAAAACACAGACCAAAGGGTTTGATGATCAAGAAAAATGTAGAAATGTAGTTCCTTGTTAGCTGAGGGGAAGGTGACAATGAGGCATACAATCAGTAAAATTTAATCAGAAGGACAGTGAAACTAGTCAAAGAACTAGGATAGGGGGAAAGCAACAGTTACCTGAAGTCAATATTTATACCGCTGGGTTGTAAGCTGCCCAAGCAAAATATAAGGTGCTGTTCCTGGTTAAATTATCAAGGTTAATTTATTCATTTGGGGGATCTGAGTATCATTGCCATGGCCAGCATTTATTGGTCATCCTTACTTGTTCCTGAAGTGGATTGTCAAGGCTGCAATTATTTGATTTGATGCAAGCCTGATTGATCTTGAAAGTGAATATATAGCCAACATTGCAATGAGCACCTCCTTTTTATGAAGCCTTGATTTGGTTTCTGAACAAGATTCTCAGGTCTGATGAAACCAAGATTGAACTCTTTGGCTTGAATGCCAAGCGTCGCGTCTGGAGGAAACCAGGCACTGCTTATTATCTAGATGGATTCAACAGTGGCTGAATGGGAGATAATTAGTAAGCATTCTGTGCCTCCTTCTATCTGTGTCTGTATTTCACGTGAGTGACTACGTGAAGACTTTGAAGGTCTGTGATTTCATGCCGATGAACGAGTCCACGCATCACAGCTGCATCAATTGACAAGGACGAATGAGAAAAATTAATGCATTCAAACATGACATGTTTTAACAATAGTAATGGTTTAATAACAGAAAAGAAAAACAGTGACCCCTCTCACCCAGGGGGAAACTGTGAAACAGAACTTTTTTTTTGTAAAATATTTTTATTAGAAGTAATTACATATTAAGAAGAAATAATATAAGATCAAAGAAAAAAAAGAAAATATTATCGTCACATACATTCTTAATATTTTTAAAATTTACAGTCAATCTTATTTATACTTCTATATTTTTTAATTTTATAACAGTAGGAAATAGAGATAGGTAATAAAGAGAAAAAGAAATAAAAAAGAGATAAATTAAATGAGTGGAGTATTAAACAAGATATTCTTCATTGGAGATATATTCATGATCTATTGTATATAATTCTTCATCTATTCATTCATTCAGGCTTCAGTCATGGCCTCGAACCGGACCATCTTAACCCTTTAAATATTCAATAAATGGAGACCATATTCCTCTGAATTGATCCAGCCTGTCCATCAGGACAAGTCTTAATCGTTCCAAGTGAAGTGTCTCCAACATTTCTGTAATCCACATTTTAATTGTAGGGGAAATGGGACCTTTCCAAAATCTTAGTATTAATTTTTTACCAATTATTAAAATATAACCAATAAAAATTATTTGTTGTGTTGTTAACATCTGATTTGTTTCTAGTATTCCCAATATGATTAATTTTGAGTCTGGAATTAAATTTGCATTAACTACAATTGAGATTATCTTAAAAATTTCTATCCAAAAATTAGTAATTTTTATACATTTCGTGAATGAATGCGTTAAATTAGCTTCTAATTGTTGACATTTATCACATATCGCGGAAACATTTGAGAAAATTCTATTTAATTTGGATTTTGGGAGATGTAATCTATGTATAACTTTAAATTGTATCAAGGAGTGTCTGGCATTTAATGAACAGTGGTGTATATGTTGTAAATTTTCATTCCATACTTCTCTACTAATTACTTGACCTAATTCGTTTTCCCATGCTTGTCTATATTTATCCGTATTTGGTAAATCATTTTCCAGTAAGATATTATAGATATATAATATTAACTTTTCTGTATTCGGATGTTTATTTAGACATTCATCTAAAATTTCTGTTTTTCTATTCCTAAAATCTAGTGTATTTGATTTAACATAATCTCTAATTTGTAGATATCTAAAATATTCTTTGGAATGTAATCCATAATTTTGTTGTAATTCCTGAAATGAGAGAAATAAACTTTCCCTGTAGAGATCACCAATCTTATTTATTCCATAGTTCTTCCATTTTAAGAAACCTTTATCCATCAATGAAGGTTTAAAAGAAATATTGTTTACAATTGGAAGAGCTAGTGGTGTATTCTGTAATTTTAATGTTTTTTTTTAAATTGTTTCCAAATATGTATTCCACTTTTTATTATTGGGTTTCTTCTATAAGTTTTCTTATGTATTGTAGTATTAGCAAATAAAATCGAGCTAATTTCAAAAGGTAAACAGTCTTCTTTTTCCATTTTTAACCAGTTTGGTTGCTTATCTAGTTCTTCCAACCAGAAATTCATATTTTTTATATTAACTGCCCAATAATAAAACATAAAATTAGGCAATGCAAAACCTCCATTCATTTTTGATTTACATAAATGCTTTTAATTATTCTATGGTTCTTATAATCCCAAATAAATTTGGTAACCATAGAGTCCACTTTCTTAAAAAAAATTTTTAGGAAGATATTTCGATCATTTGAAACAAGTATAATAATTGTGGAAGAAAAATCATTTTTATCACATTAATCTTACCTAGCATGGAAATAGGTAA
Source organism: Okamejei kenojei (assembly GCA_035221665.1). Taxonomy (NCBI): domain Eukaryota; kingdom Metazoa; phylum Chordata; class Chondrichthyes; order Rajiformes; family Rajidae; genus Okamejei; species Okamejei kenojei. The sequence goes on from CM069135.1 coordinate 84,665,502, forward strand.
TGTTTTCCAATAATGAAAATTCTTAAGTAATTTATTCAATAAGGGTGGGGAATTAGATTTAAATAAAGAATCATATCTTTTTGTTACATAAATTCCAAGATATTTAATTTTTTCATTTGCAATCTTAAAAGGGTATTGTTGTAATATATGTAAATTATTTCCCATTATTGGCATAAGTTCACTTTTATTCCAATTAATTCTATATCCTGAAAACGATCCAAAGTGAGTTATTAAATCTAACAAGTTAGGGATACAAATTTCTGGTTTCGTGATATAAAGTGATACATCATCTGCGTATAAAGAAATATTATTTTCAGTTTCTTTAGTTTCATACCCATATATTTCAGGATGCAATCTCACAAATTTTGCTAGTGGTTCTATTGCAAGTGCAAACAGTAGTGGAGAAAAAGGGCAACCTTGTCTGCAGCCTCAGAATAAGTTAAATTTAGTTGTTAACACTTGGTTTATTAATATTCTAGCTGTTGGTCTGGTATATAGTAATTTAACCCATGTTATAAAACTTCTCCCCCAACTGAAAAAATTCCATAACCGAAAATAAAAAAGACCATCCAATCTGATCAAAAGCTTCTCTCATCCAACGAAATTAATTGATAAATCCTTATTAATGTTTCTTTTCGAATATATAATATTAAATAATCTTCTCAGGTTGTTTGAGGAATATCGTTTTGGTATAAATCCTGTTTGATCTAAGTGAATTAGTTTATTAATCACTGTGTTGGAGTCTTTGTGCTAATATTTTTGTTAATATTTTTTGATCAGTATTTAAAAAGATATAGCTCTATAGACCCTGGATCATCAAGATTTTTTAATCTAATTTTTAGGTATAAGGGTTATAATAGATTCATTTAATGTTTCTGGTAATTTCCTGTTTGTGCATAAATGTGTTCATCATAGTGTCTTCAAATGTGGAGCCTATCATCATAAAATATTTTATAAAATTCAGCTCCAATACCATCTGGTCCTGAGTTTTAAAACCATTTTCTAATGATCTAATAGTTTCTTCAATTTCTTTAGTATTATTTCAACGTTTAATAATTCCCTATCTTCTAAATCCAGTCCTTTTTGATTACAATTTTTAAAAAATGTTTTCTACTCCTATTCGATTTTCTTTTGTTTTAGCTGAATATAAATTTTTGCAATATTGCAAAAATCTCTCATTTATATCTTTAGTTTCTACTAGTAATTCCACTTTATCTGATTTAATCCTATAAATTAATTTTTCTCCTTCCAATTTTCTTAATTGACGAGCCAATAGTTTATGTGGTTTGTCACCAAATTCAAATTGTATTTGTTTAGTATATTGATATAGTTTTACAACTTAGTCTGACTATTTTATTTTATTTATATTTCAATGCAAAGATTTTATTATGTTTTATCATAGTTGGGTTAACAGCGTTCTCTGTATCTAACTGTTTAATCTCTCTTTCCAATGCCTGTTGTACCTTCCGATTCTCTTTATTATAAAATGCTTGAGAAGATATCATAATTTCCCAAACATACGCTTTAAAAGTTTCCCATAAGAGGGATGAAGATATTTCTGGTGTATCGTTTGTATCAAAGAAAATCTGTGAAACAGAACTTAAAACAGAGTCAGCAAACCCCCCGGATCTGGCGACAGGCTTATTATAAAACCTCTGGTACGTCCTCTCATTCGACCATCCCGCAGCCGCCAGAATTTGGTCAAGAGGTACGTCCATGTCCCTTGCTGCTGACGTCGATGCAGCCTTGGTGGAATGAGGTTTAAAAATGTCAGTGTCCACTCCTGCACACGCCAGAACCTGTTTGATCCATCTAGAGATGGTCTGCACCGTAACCTGTTTATGAGGTTTGGTGTAGCTGACAAAAAAGAAGAGTTCCGAGCCTCTCAGGCTCCTGGCGACCTTAATGTAATGGGTTATGGATGATACGACACACACTCGTGGATCTGAGGGATATGTCATGAAACTCAACTCGAGCCCTAGTACCCCTGGCCTGCTCTGTTTGACGAGAACCCGGACGAAAAAGGTAACATTATTGCTGGACAAACTCATACTGTCCAGTCTGAGTTTATGTAGTGTTTGGACCCGTTGTGCATGAAGCCCATGGCAGGAGCATAACACTTTCAATTCAGATGGTGTAAGGACAGAGATGAAACTGGTGCCCACTGACGAAGCACATGTGAGAGAACCAATCGCTTACATATAATATGTAACCTGGGTCTAGGTGGAGTGGAATTAAAGACACCCTTCATAAATGTAGTTATTAAATGGTGGGACCTTACCAGTTTCATCTCTGCCAGATGTGCTGACCCCAGCTGTAAATAATTGGACAATGCACTGCAGGCACTATTAATGGCACTATAACTCAGCTTGCTATCATGATAGAGTTACGATAGAAACTCCAAAACATCAGTGATTGTAGCTGTGTGGTATGAAATGTGAGAGCGGGAACAGTACATCTCCCATTTTCTTATGTGAGAGATGTACTGTTTCTGAGTGCTCTTCCTCCAGGCCGCAGTGATGACATCAATGGTACGCTCTGAAAGCCCGATCCCCCAGAACGGTCTCCTCAGAATCTGCAAACCAACAAATTTATGCGGTCCATGAAGAGGGTGGCTTCCCCTGTCACTGGTGAACCAGCAGATTATCTGCTCTTGGGCAACGCCATAAAGGCGTGTGATTAAAGCTAGAACCAGAGGGAACAAATGCTGAGTAGCCAGTCTGGCACCTACCAATATACCATGTCGGAATCTTGTGGAATTTTGCCACACATCGAGTAATGAGCAGTAAGGGGGGAAATACATACACAAATTTACCATCACCCCTTAGCGTGATGCATCTTCCGCTACTGCCCCGTTCTGGCTCCCATGACAACTTAAATTTGGTAATCTGATGATTAAAGCCGGGAAGCAAACAGATCAATGTCAGTAAAATAACGAAGGACAATATCATGAACAAACTTCTGATTTAACCATCTCATTCTTTGTTATCATTGAACTCGTGATGCTAGTGGTCTGCATTTGTGTTATACCTCCCTTGGTAAATAATAGCTGAAACCCAGATGTTTCTGCCAATACACCAGTGCCAGAGGAGATTGGGACAACCTATCACAGATACAGACTTACTGCCACCCAATGATTAATGTACGCTACCATGTATGAATTAATCTGAGTTGGACAACGGCATTAACCCATGGTGCACCCAACAATTGTCATGGATGCATCCGCAGATCCCTTAAGGGGTTGGACAGGCTAGATGCAGGAAGAATGTTCCCATTTTTGGGGGAAGTCCAGGACAAGGGGTCACAGCTTAAGAGGGTAAGGGGGAATCCTTTAAGCTTAACCGGAGATGAAAAGACTTTCTTCTTTAAGACATCAGAGAGGGTGAGTCAGAGACTGGAACTCTCTGCCCAGAGAGGGTATGTTAGATTTGGCTATATTTTAAGAGTGAATGTGGCCCTTGTGGCCAAGGGATCAGAGGGTTGGAGAGAAGGCAGTCCGGGATACTGAGTTGTTGATGACACCAAGAATCATCTTTAATGGCGGTGCAGGCGAAGGCTGGAACTCCAGCACCATACTCCTGCACCTAATTTCTATGTTCTATTTTTCTATCCCATCTGCCACCACACTTGAGACGGTATCAGTAGCACCCCAACCTAGTGCACTGCATCAGTCTGCAGCAGAATAAATTTTATGGTGTATTGACTAGAATAGTACCAAAGCAGCACTGAATATTGGCTACCCACCATTGTAACTCAGAGCGTCAGCTGGTAGCTGCTTTCTTATATCTCTCACATAAAAAATGGGAGGAGATGTTACATTCCCGCCCATCACATTTCATACCACACAGCATAACAGATCACTGATGTTTTTTGGAGGTATATCCAAATGACCTCTCTGAAGCTTAAGTGCCTGTTCTTTTGCACTGTAAAATTTTGGTAGTGCAAAGGCCCGAATTGAGCAGCTGGGAATGCTGCCACTAATTTTCCAATTACCCGAGCCCCATGTCTAATAGAAGGGTGATTATCAACAATGAGTTTCCTGCAGGCTTCAATTAAGTCTAATTGCTTGCCCTGAGGCATAGTCACTGACATATGTACTGAGTTAATGGTGAACCCCAAATAATAAATTATCTTAAATGGCACCAATTTAGACTTAACTGGATGGATAATGAATCCAATCTTTTCGAAAATGAGTTTTGTAGCTGACACATATAATTCAGCTAATTCAAAAGTCCTCCCAATGACTAAAATGTCATCCAAATATGCTATGACAATATGATTTGAGCTCTGAGTAACGCCAGGACTGGTTTGAGCAATTTTGTGAATAGTCTGGGAGCTGAAGTTAATCCGTTAGGCAAAGATTTAAACAGCCAGAACTGATCCATCCAGTTAAACTTCAAAAACATTCTGTGCTGCTCATGAATGGCTACTGAATAGTAAGCATCTTTGAGGTCAATGCTTGCCATATAACATCCCCTGGAAAGCAGTTATTTAGCTGTGACAAATGTTTCCATTTTGAAATGTTTATACTGCACAAATGTGTTAAGCTCTGTCAAATCTAGGATAATTCTACATCCTCCATCCTTTTTTGGCCTCGTAATGATATTGGACACAAACTGATAAGACTCACACCTTGCCCTTTCAATTACACCTTATTTGAACAAAGAGTCTAGCTCTTTTTGTGCACTAATACACTCCTGTTGTGAAAACACAAAAGTACGGGCAGGTGTGTGTTGAGTAGGTGGAGGCAAATCAGAAATGAACTCAATTTGAAAACCTTGAATACAATGCAGTATAAATGGGGTAGATGTTATCCACTGCCATTCATGTAAGAAAAATTGCAATCTCCCCCCAACTTGTAATGTATCCATCGCAGTCGGACCTACCTTAGGATTTACCGGCGGTAACGCCGCTGCTTCTGCCCCCGAGGTCTGGGTGGTAGGACTACTGGAGGGTGCCATATCTTGAACATGGCCCGGCTCGGGCCCTTCCCCAAAAAAGGCCTCTGTGTAGTTTGCTCCACAGCACATCCACCATAGCCAGTGGGGTACGTAGGGGTACAGTCTGCGGAAAGACGACCCCTTCGGAGACACCTTCATGAGCCCAACAGTCTTAGACTCTTCGTCCAATTCTTTATCCAGTTTACTCAGGTTTTCTCCTAACAGGAGATCTGGGGGTTGAACTGTCCCCGGTTTACACAGTCCAGCAAATTTAGGGTTAATGGCAGGACGGATGGCATTTTTCCTTATACAATTAATTTCAAAATGTGCATTGCACATTAATGCCAACGCGTCCTCCTGAGTCTCTAAGAGAGGCGCCCCCTCCACTGACCTTGCAAAGGCCGTGATGCCCGAGGCGAGTAGCTTTTTGCAATTTAACCTCCTGGGCTCTGATGCCCCCCTCTAATGTGCCCCCATATAGATTGGTTTACAATGGGGACACTCAGTGAGGCACAGTTTTGTGGGGTATTGTACCTGCCAGTAGTCTCCTCCATCGTCTGTTCTTGCGGAGGATGGGAAGCCATATAATTTATATTCTCGGCGAGCTCTGCATCCAATCGCTCGCCGGTGATGGCTGGGACCGCAAATCTGGATGCAATGCACAATACACCCGATGGTCCCTCTAGCCCGACTGTGCCTCCATACTCTGGGTCAGCATTGCTCTGACCTCGTACACTCCCTTCATCAGCAGGGAGATATCACGCAGCCCTGACACAGGCGCTGCTGCCTCGGGTTCAATAAACTCCCCGGGCTCCGATAGCTCCTTCCTCTGGAGTGTATCGTGCTGGAGTAACCTCTCCACAAGGCTCTCCAGCTGGGCCAGCCTGCCGGTAACACTGCCCTTAGGAGGGAACTCGCCCACCTCCTGGCCCGACTGCCCGAGTCCAGGGCCCTTACAGACTTTCATGGCTTTTCTCCCCCATGGAGTAGCCAAGATGCCTTCTGGCCACACCAAGTCTGTGGCTGCTGGCTGTTCTGCCAGCGGCTCAATAGGTGAATTCGGCAGTTGCACGCTGCCCGCAATCCCGTGGTCTTCCGCAGCCGGTTTGGTCGCGGCTCGCCTCTTCACCTTAGACATATTTGCACACAATCCGAAGTTAAAGTATTTGTGAATAAACACACTCCGGACCGGGAGCAACAATTTCAGCTAAAGCTGTTTGAAAAAACATTTGCCTGGATCTTTTAAACTTACCCGCTGGAAGGAGCGACGTGCCTGCCAGTCGGTCATTGCGCCCAATGCGTCAGACGTAATGACGCACATGCGTGGGGACGGCCTTCTTCACGTAGTCACTCACATGACTCCGAAGTAAAATGTAAGATATGTGGAGATAACCAGCATCAACCTGGACTCATCTTTGGTCACAGTAGCTGCAAGAGATAGTGAGCTCAATGCCCATAGGTAAAGCTGTCCAGCCACATGTGGGGCTTTGCTTAAGATCACAGGTTTCAGTGATACCAAAGAAAGTAGTTTAAGTGCTGGTCCTTCACCTGCATGGTTTCCAGGGAAACAAGGTTGGTTAAATATTCTTGTTCTGTGAATAAATAAGAAATCTCCCAGAGCAATGATAATGAAATCTCGCTGCACGTGAACGTTGAGTGTTGCACTACTGTTATTGCAATTTGGGAGAGTTATGCACTGAAAACAAGTGCTCTATCGGAATAAAAATCCCATTGAAAAATAAAATGAATTTCCCAATGGGCACTAAAGCATCCACAAATTCATGCAAAATTTGCTCTACCTAGATTTAACTCAATTATCAACAGTGCAGCACCACTGTTTTGGAGTTACATAAGCAAAATCTGAATCCTTGGTTGATTGCATGCAATAAAGAGGAAGTCTAAAATTAAAATTTCAACTCATGACTCACATTGCCCCAGTTACTAAATGTGGAGATGCCATCAATGCTCTCGAAAGTAATATGCTGAAAATGTATCTGCAGTATGTTTTAAAAGAAAGTGATTCATTGATAAAAACTAGAAGAGTTTCAAAAGATAAAAATAAGGTGATCTTTTTTTTGTTCCAAAGAAAACAATCCAAATGTTCCCCAAATGGAAACCATGAATGAACCATGAGATCCACACAGCGATGAAGTCCAGGTCTGCGGCATGTAAATCGTGTGATCTCCACCTGTACAAGATGTCTATACACAGCATTCGCAAAGATATCAATGATGCCAGGAAAACATTTTGGACTAAGCTAGAGTTTCCAAATAACCCCATGGACACCTGTCAATTGTGGCAAGGCTTGCATACTGTAATGGGCTACAAAGTGAAGTTAAGCAGCGCAGCTGGAAATAATGCATCCATCCACGACGAACTCAATGCTTATATGCTTGATTTAAACAGCTAATTGGAAAGACATCACCCGCACCTCTGCTCAGTCACCGTCACAATTGTTAGATCAGCCTTCCTGAGAGTGACCCTGCAGAAAACAATGGGCTCGGATGGGGTCTTGGGCTATGTCCTCAGAAACTGCACATCTTTACCCTCTCCCTACCCTATTCTGAGGTTCCACATGCTTTAAGGAGATCACTATCATTCCAGTGCTAAAGAAAAGGAAGTCATTGTGCCTTAACAACTATAGCCTGGTGCCTCTGCCATCCACCATCATGAAGTGCTTCGAGATACTGGTCATCGTGTACATCATCTCCAACCTCCAAGATAGTCTTGATCTACTATCAGTGTACTATCGCCACTGATCAGTGTGGCATGGTAACACGGTGGTCGAGTTGCTACCTTACAGCACCAGAGACCCAGTTCAATCCTTACTACAAATGTTGTCAGTCTGGAGTTTTTAACGTTCTCCCTGTGACCTGAGCGGGTTTTCTCCAGGAAGGTCCAGTTTCTTCCCACATTCCAAAGACATACAGGTTCGTAGGGTAATTGGCTTCAGTAAAGATTGTAAATTGTCCCTAGTGTGTAAGATAGTGGTAGTGTATGGGGACCGCTGGTCAGCACAAACTCAGTGGGCTGAAGGGCCTATTTCCGCGCTGTATCTCTAAACTAAACTAAACACTAAACACTGCAATTTGTCTACCGCCACAACTGTTCTTTTGCAGATGCCAATTCCCTGGCCCACACTCATCGCTGGAACATCTGGGTAACAAGGACATCTACATCAGGCTCTTATTTATTGACCACAGCTTCGCTTTGAACATCATAATTCTAACCAAACTCATTCAGTCCATCTTCCCTCCCGTTGACTCCATTTACATTTCACATTGCCTCGGGAAAGCTGCCAACAAAATCACTCACACCCCAGCATTGCCTCTTCTCAGTCCCGTCAAGCAGGAGATACAAAAGCTTGAAAGCACATATCATTAGATTCAGGGACAGCTTCTTTGCCTATCAGACTATAAGCGATTTCGGTATTCTGAAAAACACAAGGAATCATGGGATTTGTCAATGATCATTCACGAAAAAAAAAGCAATGTCCCCAGTCCCTCCCTCCAGTCCGGGGCGGGGGGATGGGGGGTGGAGGGATTGTCCTAGTGCCGGGGAGTTCTTGCAAAGCCGGGTTGTCCGGGACCTGCAGTGAAGCCACGATAGCGAGTTCCTCTCTCCCCATCCCTCTCCTCATCCCCCTCCGCGCTGCCTTTCCCTTTATCCCCCAGTCCCTACCTTCCCCACTCCCCCCTTCCTCTCCCTCTATCACCCCCTCCTCCCCCACTCTCCCTCCTCACCTCCCCTGGATCTCAATGTAAACCACCGGCGGCCCTGTTTTCTCCACCACGTCAGCAATGAAGTTGCACTTGAGGAAGGGGCTGTACGTGTCGGGGGCGGGGGGGGGGGGGGGGGGGGGGGGGGGGGGTTGGGGGATGGGACGGGGGAGGGCGAGGCCGAGGTCTAGTCCTTGTCCTGAGTCCCGCTCTGCTCCTTCCCCGCGGGCCCGAAGCAGCAGCCCCACCGCCCCCAGCCTCGCCTTTACTCGCGGACAGGAGTCACTCTATAGGAAGGAACTGCAGATGCTGGTTTATACCAAAGACAATAGACAATAGACAATAAGTGCAGGAGTAGGTGATCATGGCTGATTATCCTTAATCAGTACCCCGTTCCTGCCTTCTCCCCATATCCACTGACTCCGCTATTTTTAAGAGCCCTATCTAGCTCTCTCTTGAAAGCATCCAGAGAGCCAACCTCCACCGCCCTCTGAGGCAGAGAATTCCACAGGCAAAGGTAGACACAAAGTGCTGGAGTAACTCAACAAGCAGGCAGCATCATTGGAGAAAAGGAATAGGTGATGTATCTGGTCGAGACCCTTCTCCAGAGATGTTGTCTGACCCACTGAGTTACTGCAGCATTTTGTGTATATCCCCATTGATGTCTGGTGCACGGCTTTCGCTGGCACCGAGCGGGTTGACCGACAGCCACTGGATAAAGCAAGAGGTGCAGCTGACGGTCCCAGGCCCATCGGGTAACGGATTCCTCGGGAGTTGGAGCAGAGTTGAGCTGGAGTTAGAGCTGGCTGTAAACCGGCGTCCCGTCACCCCGGACAGGGATGGGACACTCGGGCGGGGACGGGGACGGTCCGGTAGCAATTCAACAGTGCTTGTAGCGCCGGAGACCCGGGTTTGATTCTGGCTACGGATGAAACGCAGGTCTGTATTCATGCAGCAGCACAACTGCCGAGAATGTTTATCGCGAGTGACCTATGACCTGGGCCTGCACAGTTGGAATACCGACCTCGCTTATTGAAACAACCTTTCATAAATTAAGGATGTTTTCCCAATCTACTACATTGCGGCCCTTGTACTTTTTATATCTGCACTTTCTCTATAGTTGTAACATTTTATTCTGCATTATTTTTCTTTCTCCTTTAGCTCCTTTAGTTTTTCTGTCCGCGTGGAAGTTAGCCCCGCTGGAGCGGTTGAGGCACCCTAGACATTGCGGCCGATGGCAGAAGCTCTCAGTAGTTCCAGGAGAACCTGAGGAAAGTCGACTTGTTATCCGTAGAATGGCCCGCATAGCGCATGATGGAGTGACTCCTTGAACGAAATCTTCAGTCAAGTCCCATGCATTGGGCCACCCAGCATATCCCCTTCTACTTTCTCCTGTTTACTCAAGTACAGTTGGATTGTACTTGTATTGTACTTGTATATGGCATGATTTGCTTATATAGCACACATAACAATCTTGTTTACTGTATCTTGATACACACGACAATAATAAACCAATATCTATACTAAAATATTCCAAATATTTTTACAGAGAATTTTAGTAGCTAAAATAAGTGCATGGCTTATTTGAGGTGGCAAAGACAGTTAACAAGTTACAGAATTAGTTACAGAAATCCCAGGTGCATGAGTGCTTTTGATGGCTCTCGAGTTGAGTGGAGGGAGAGGAAACTGCTCAATGTCATAAAATGAGAATGTGCTTACAGGGCAAGGGCTGGAGAAAGTTGAGAAGGGTGGAATGAAAGGTCTGAAGTTAGCAAGGGTTTTGAACTCAATATGCTAAGGATAAAGATTGGCCAGGATACATGGGGATTTTACTTCGGAGTCATGTGAGTGACTTCGTGAAGACCCCACCAGCACGCATGCGCGACATATCGTCAACCGCATGCGAAGTGCACCAGGGACTCTGTGCAACAGAGTACTCCACCAACGGGCCGCTTCGAGACTGACTGCGGACCGCGGGATGCGGGCAGTCAGCGGCGGCAGCAACTGACCGGAGTTGGGCAAGCCCGTTGACCCAGGACGGTCCGGGCTCACAGACTCGCCGTTTGTAGCGACGGCAGAGCGGCAGCCCGACTCAACACCGCAGCCCGCAGGATCACCACGGAATGACGGCGTGAATTCTCCAGGGAGTGGGGCTTACAGATTCACCGTTCGCAGTTAGCGACGGCAGAGGGGCAGCCCCGACTCAACACCGCAGCCCGCAGGATCTCCGCGGGCTGACGGCTTTACTACACACCGGGTAGAACGGGCAGCCCGTTGACCTGGCAGGGTCCGGGCTCACAGACTCGCTGTTCGCAGTTAGCGACGGCAGAGCGGCAGCCCGACTCAACACTGCAGCCCGCAGGATCACCGCGGGCTGACGGCAACGCTACCCGGAAGTCGGGCAAGCCCGTGATCCAGGAGAGTCCGGGCTTGGAGACTGTCATTCGCGGGTAGTGAAGGCAGAGCAGGCTGACGGCAACGCTACCCGGCAGAGGTAGCGAAGACAGAGCCGGGGCCCCGACTCACAACATAGGCGGGATACTTGCTGTTAGCAGCAGTATATATTCCCGCATGAGAGTCTGGTCACCATGGGAGCTGGGGGGGGGGGAGTGCGCTCCTCCACCGGCAGCTTCAAAAAGGCCCTCAGGTAAGTTATACTAACCTTGAGTTACTTAGCTTCTGTAGTAGACTTTGCTTACAGAAACGATGGATGGGAGACCAGAATGAAGGCATCGAAGCATGCCTCCAAGGGCCATGGGACTTCGGATGGGAGTCAGCAGCCGCAATCCCCGGAGCTGCCCGCAACACCGGCAGCACCCGCTCCGCAGGCCGGGATAAGAACGCAGAAATCGGGGACCCCTGCACAGCCAGGACCCGACTCTCCACCACGGCTGACTATGGAACCACATGGTGGTAGGAGCATCGCGCGGGAGCAGGGTAGGGAATACCCCGACTCCCTACCACTGTCACCTAAACATAGGGACAGTGGCATGAAGGTGCGTAACCGTGTTGCCCGCTCTGCGGCACATTCTGTCTCCCCTCCTATGCAGGTCACCAGAGAGCGGACCAGGGGCAGAACCGCACTAAGGTCAAAAAACCCCGCTGCAGCGGCTGGTGTCAACTTGCCACCGGGGGAGCCTGCCAGATCGCGGGCCGATGGTAAATCATCTCGGTAACCGCACCCCGCGTTAGCGGCTGGGCGTGACTGAACATCCCCTTTAATCGAGGTCTGAGTCTGGGAGCCCCGCAGGTGCGGCCGGCGCAGACTCACCACCGGGGGAGCCTGCCAGATCGCGGGCCGGTGGTAAATCATCTCGGTCACCGCACCCCGCATTAGCGGCTGGACGTGACTGAACGTCGCCTTGTCACGGGGGAAGACAGACGGCAAGCCCGTGCGGATATCGGTGAACCCCGCTTCTGCGGCTGGAATTGATACCTCACCGCTCATGTCTTCCAGACATGCGGGCCGCCACAGTCCTGAAGACTGCGGACTAGCGGCATGTCCGCGTGGAAGTCGCATAGCCCCGCTGGAGCGGTAGGCAACGACATCCTGCCTAGGCACCCTAGACATCACCTCGACGAGGTGCGGGCCGATGGCAGAAGCCTCAGTAGTTGAGGAGAACCTGAGGAAGTCGACTTGCTATCCGTAGAAGCGGCGGCGGTCGCATGGCCCGCATGGAGCGCATGATGGAGTGACTCCTTGAACGAAAATCTCCCGCAGCAGGATCAGATGTCCTCAAGTCCAGGAGACATGCATCTGGGCCACCCAGCATATCCCCTTCATCAGTGGGGAGTGCCAGGAGTCAGCAGCTGGCTGATGTTGAAGAGGGATTAGCGCAGGAACCTGCAGCACTGAGAAACCCCAAGAGGAACTTCTTAATGTAGTTTCCAAATTTGCCAAAAGTAGCAGCAAGCATTGACTCCTCACAACACACCAGCTGCAGGAACAGGTGTGACCGAGGAATGAACAAATACAAGGCCCGAACAACTGTGTTTCGCTGAACGTACCGACAGTCAACACACCCATCTGGGGCAATATCAGTCCAGGGTTAAGGGCACAGGAGCTCAAATTTCAATAAATCCTGAAATTGTTGACGTCGGGAATCACTGCCTTTGCCAGGTTGATTGACGGCACGGAGATGACGGAGGAGAAGGACGATGCTCTTGCGCTACTGTGTAACGCACCGTACAAGATAAATTCCTTCCGGGAAATCTCAATCAAACCAACTCACAACCCAAAATTCGCGGGTTTGTGCAAAACCGCTGCTACACCGCCATCGATTCAGATGTTCGGTGAAGACCTGCCAAAACAGGGAAAAGACCTGGATGAGGAGGAATAAGAAGTTGGGTTGATGAAACCACCATCCTTGAGCAGGCCACCGGCTATTCACGGACAGCATCCTTACGCTACGTCTAACAGGCCTCGGGTTCAACCCGACAAGGTTATCAGAACCTATCCACCGGTCGCTCCCTATCTACAAAAGCCTTTTAGGCAGGGTCCACAGCGACCAGCGTGGAAGATGCGCCAACCCCACATCCCAGCAACACTACAAACCAAAAAAGCCCAGAACATCAAGGCCGCCGGTAACCATGGAGGTAAGGGGGTCTGGTTCTCTTGGAAGTGCTGCATGTATAACCTCACAAGTAGGAGGGAGGTTGCATACATTCTGGGATGCATGGGTTTCTGATTGTCACTATCCCAGGGAACAAAGCAACAGACATAAGAGAGGCATGTAACAGCCTTGCTTGCGCCAGGAAACCGACTATTAGACATGCTGCTAAGGTAATTGGTAAACTTGTAGCTACATTCCAGCTGCACAATATGGGCTGTTACACTATCAAAGCTTGCAAAGAGCAAAAATCTCAGCATTAAAAGCGAATGCTGGACATCTTTACAGGCCTATGCAGCTGCCAAACAAGGCATAAATTGAGCTACAATAGTGGATTAGCAATGTTTGTGATTGTTCAATCCCATCATTACATCAAACCCATCAGTCGTGTTACAAACCGACGCAAGCGCCAAGGGCTGGGGAGCTACCGACACCACTTCCAGTTGGGGCGGAAGATGGGATTTGTACGAGTCTACTCTTCTTCAATCACAAGGTATAAACTATTTAGAAATGCTGGGAGCATGTCACGGGCTGCGGGCTTATTGCACTAATCTGCATCATACGCATGTCCGTCTTCAAAATAAATAATACCACTGAGGTGGCATATTTAAACCATATGGGTGGTATCAAGTCAATATCTTGTGATGAATTGGCAAAAATTAATTTGGCTCTGGTGTATTGAAATAAATATTTGAATATCAACTACGTACTTTCCGGTTAAGCGCAATACAGTGGCGGACACCAGGTCACGAGTATTTAATAACGAGATCAAGTGGATGTTGAATCTCCAAATATTTGCTAAAATTATAGCCAAATATGGAACACCAGATATCGACCTCTTTGCGTCCAGGTTGAACCATTGGATACCAACATATGTCTCTTGGGAACCAGGTCCTGTGGCAGTGGCGATGGACGCATTCTCGCTACATTGGGGGAAATGGATTTTCCATGCTTTCCCCCATTCTGCTTCATCAGTCGGGTATTGCAGAAAATTCAACCAGATTCTGCAACAGAAAGGACCATGGACATCATACAGCATCACGCAGAGAGTCCACTAGGAAGCAGTACCTCACCCACATAAGGAAATGGGAGGTTTCTGTAGTCGGACCAAGACCACCTACAAATCTGCTACGATCTCCAATGTGCTGGAATCCTCGCGGGCCTTCATTATGATGAGACCCTCAGTTACAGTGCCATATACAGTGCCAGGAGTGCACTGTCATCCTATCTCAACATTGGAGTGGGATCTCACCAGCTGGTATCCTAAATATGAGGAGTATATTCTATCCAACCCTCCCCGACCATGATATTATATTACCTGGGATATAGGGGTGGTGTTGACCCTACTCTGGAGCTGGTCGCCTATGACGGATTTACCACTGGACTAACTCACCTTCAAAGTGGTGATGTTAATAGCACTGACCACAGCACAACGGGTCCAGTCTCTACAGGAACTAAAACTGGATAGAATGGACTCGACCCCAATAAAGTGACCTTCTTTATAGATGAGTTGCTTAAACAACACAGACCTGGGTCTACAGGTCTGAAAATGGGCATCATGAATGGAGACGGGTCTGTTATCAGCCATGAAAACCCACATCACAGGGTGACAGTGCAGACTATCTCCAGGTGGCTCAGGGTGGTATTCGGTGCAACAGGTAAGACACTAACATTTTAAAATCTCATTCTACCAGGGCTGCATCCCCATCAGCGGCAAGGACCATGGAGGTACTCATGGATCATGTCCTCGCAATAGCGGGCAGGGCCAGTGAAACTACATTTCAGCGTTTTTATAACAAACCTGAGGCCTCTCCCGCAACGTTTGCGGAGTCAGTTTTAAGTGCTGTTCCCTAAACGTTTGTCCCCGAGTTCAGGGGTTTATTGTTTGTATTAACAAATATGTTATTATTTTTCAGCTTGTTCAAGTCTGAAATACGTTAACATACTTCCTCCATCAGTATTACGGCAGTGTGTGAGCATGGACGTGGTCCAGGGCATGGATTCACAGAGCTTTGAAATCTTCGCGGTCACTTACATGACTCCAAAGTAAAATAGTAAGATTAAACAAGAACTTACCAGTTTGAAGTTTGATCTTTATTTTATGAGGAGTTGCGATGAGGGATTTGCGTGCCCTCCACTCCCAACCCTCTATCATAAGGTCAACTGGTATATTAGAGTCTCTTTAATCTTACTCTTCAGTTGTTGTTGTTGTTATCTGTGATTCCACACCGCTGCTTTGAATGTCACGCATGCGTGCTGGCGGGGTCTTCACGAAATCCCTCATCGCAACTCCTCATAAAATAAAGATCAAACTTCAAACGGGTAAGTTCTTGTTTAATCTTACTATTAATGCAGAGTTGTCTGCAGTATATGGAGCTCCAGATGATTTAGAATTTTGTTTTGTAGTTTGAAGCTGACAACATCTGCAAGAAATGCTTTGGGGACAGGGTATGGATCACAGCTTCAACAATGATGGGACAATTTAAAAATTGGCAGCAGTAGATTTGCAAGAATTGAAGGAAGCAATATGGATAATGCCTTAGTTGGCAACAATTTTGGTATTTATATTTGTTGATTAATCATGGGAAGAAGAACTGATGTTAGCATTCTGAGGGTGATAATTTAACCTTAATGGAGATAGATATTGACTCCATGTCTTACTGATCATCTTACTGTTGTAGACACTGTTAACTCCCCCAGAGAGGAGCCTCAGTAATTCCTCCAAATAGGTCACTGGTTAAAATACTTATTAAAAAAAAAACCCAATAGAAATATGTGCTTTGCAATTGCTTGGTATTTTGCAACGATTATCGATGATTGCACTTTTAAAACAAAATGTGTGAGATCTCCTCTAACCATCTTTGTTTTCTTTAGTTCAAGTTCAAGTTCAAGTTCAAGTTCACATTTATTGTCACATGCACAAGGCAGTTGCAGTCAGAAACATCAATAGGTTCGGTTCTATAAAATCTCTTTTAACCACCCACTGTCACCATTCTCTGGGCATAAATAGACTGCACACAGTCACCAAACCCTCTCAGCCCACTAACACTTCCACCTCTTACACTTTTTCCACATTGGTTTCCTGTTGGTGCCTCCAGCAATATGGGTGGATCCTCCACAATGAGCTCAAATGGCATGCTTTTAAGGTGAAATGAATGGACAGTTTTTCCTTATTTCTGAACCCACCCCCTCTAACATGGAGTGGCTCACTGGCGTACAGCTAACACATCAACCAGTCACTCACTATTTGCTTTAAAGCTCACACATGACTATCTGCTAGTTGGACCATTTGTTTCCCTAAGAGGCAAGCACACTGCATTTGTTTTTTCCAGGTCGCCCCTCGTTCGACGCTTAGTCATCGCTAACTCTGCTTGGCTCTGTATTCCTAAGAGCATAACAGGAACACTGACCCATCACGCCTTTGTACCTCAGTGAGAGATTTAGGTACAAGAGAGAGAGGCACAATAGCGTAGCAGTAGAACTGCTGCCTTACAGCACCAGAGACCCGGGTTTGATCCTGACCACGGGTGTTGTCTGTATAGAGTTTGCCTGTTCTCCCTGTGACCACATGAGTAAAATGTTCGATAAAATGCTTTCTATGGCGCATCTGTAGAAGTTGGTGAGTGTTGTCGGGGACATGCCGAACATGCTAAGCCTTCTAAGGAAGTAGAGGCGTTGGTGTGCTTTCTTGGTCGTTGCTTCAATATGGGTGGTCCAGAAGTTGTTGATGATATTGACTCCTAGGAATTTGAGTTTTTCAACCATCTCTACTTCGGTGCCTTCAATGCACATTGGGGTTAATTGGCTTCGGTAAATTGTAAATTGACCCTAGTGTTAGTGGTGATGTTGTTAGTGTATGGGTTGATCGTTGGTCAGCGCAGACTCGGTGGGCCGAAGGGCCTGTTTCCAGGCATATCTCTAAAGATCTAATTTCAAAAAGCAGTAATTCTGCTGGTCTTTGGGGTTGGGTTGTATTCTGTGATATTGGTTATAGATATATCAAATGACTGATGGAAAATTCCTAAATTTACTCGCAATTAATCCAGTTTTACTGATATGCATAGATTAAGCTGTATTTGGAAACAAAGGTGTAATGCCAGCATCAGCCATTATACAGACCAACAATATGTATATCAGTGTAAATAATGCTGTAAATGTGTACGATATCCCTCAGTGCTGCACAGAACATCAATCCTTCAGAACTGCTGACCATAACTTCAGAAGATCTGTACAAGATTGATTTTCCACCTGTTTTCATTTCTAACATCAATCTGGATGATATTAGGATGCAAAAATGAGGAAGTAAAATAATTGTGTAAATTCTGCTTGCAACACTTTTTGCATTTTTCTGCAAATCCTTTATGCCTTCTTCGAGGTTAAATTCACCAAAATCAAGATCAATCCAGAAATCTGCCTGCTATGCCCCATTTTATTTCACCACCCACACTTTCCTGCCACCTACTCTCTACGCTTCCCCACCACCTAACACTTTCCACATCAACCAAACAGCAAGTTTCAGCTGACAGAACTACCTTCAAATTGCAGACACAAGGAAAAGCAGATGCTGGTTTACAAAAAAATGACAGTGCTGGAACGACTCCATGGGTCAGGCAGCCTCTCTGCTCTAGTCTGAAGAAGGGACACAAGCTGAAACATCATCTATCCATGTTCTCCTGACCCGCTGAGTTACTCCAGGTCAGGCCTGGATAGAGTGGATGTTTCCAGTAGTGGGAGAGTCTATGGCCAGAGGGCACAGCCTCAGAATTAAGGCTTTAGAACAGAGATGATGCGTAATTCCTTTAGCCAGAGGGTGGTGATTCTGTGAAATTCAATGCCACAGATGGCAGAAGAAT
This sequence comes from Okamejei kenojei, assembly GCA_035221665.1. Lineage (NCBI taxonomy): Eukaryota > Metazoa > Chordata > Chondrichthyes > Rajiformes > Rajidae > Okamejei > Okamejei kenojei. The sequence continues at coordinate 84,683,624 of CM069135.1, forward strand.
CCAAGTCATTGGGTATTTTTAAAGCAGAAATTGATAGGTTCTCCATTAGTAAGTGTGTCAAAGATTACAGGAAGAAGACAGGAAAATGGTGAGAGGGAAAAATAGGTCAGCCCCGATCGAATGGTGGAGCAGGGTCCATGGGCACAATGGCCTATTTATGCTGCTATGGCTGACGAACTTGTCTTTACTTGCCTTCAAATTGCTTTTCTCTTTTAGGTGCATGAACACCAGTGTCACAATCAGATACTTTTGTGTCTCCCTTTATAGACAAGAAGAATTTTTGTCAAGATTAACTTTGGAGAATCTTCCACAAGACTGAAATACTATTTTAATCTTGTAAATTTAAGGCTAAATGTGATTACGAACTTTCATATTTATTTGTTCATATTCAGTATCAATCCTGTTAAGAAGGGGAACATACTGGTGACATTGAACTAGACTTCTAACCTGGTGATACGAGTTGGAAATCTAACGTGGCAGCTAGGGAATCCAATTTCAGGTTATTTAAAAGACTTTGGAGAGAATAAATTAGTTGCAGCATTGGAGATATTAATGTTACTGGATGGTTACAAATACTAATTTGGTTCACTAATGTCCTTCAGGAAAGGCGATCTACTTCCCTCTACCAGTCTGACTCATATGTGATGCCAGACTCATCAATGTAGTCGACCCTAAAATGCGTTCAGAAGTGACTCCACATAACTCTCAATTCAGGGAACAATGGGGGATGTATAATAAGGTTTACTTCTCCAGTGGAGTCATAGTCATAGAGTGATAGTGTTGAAACAGGCCCTTCGGCCCAACTTGCCCACACCGGCCAACATGTCCCAGCTAATCTAGTCCCACCTGCCAGCATTTGGTCCATATCCCTCCAAACCTGTCCTATCCATGTACCTGTCTAACTGCTTCTTAAATGGGATAGTCCTTGTTTCAACTACCTACCTTGGCAGCTTGTTCCATACATCCACCACCCTTTGTGTGAAAAAGTTACCCCTCAGATTCCTGGTAAATCTTTTCCCCTTCACCTTAAACCTATGTCCTCTGATCCTCGATTCACCTACCCTGGGCAAGAGACTCTGTGCATCTACCCAATCTATACCTCTCATGCTTTTATATACCGCCAAGGTCACCCCTCACCCTCTTGCTCTCCAAGGAATAGAGTCCATATTCACAGAAGGTCCACATCCCACAAATGGAATTCAGTTTAGTTTGAAGCTACAACATGGAAATAAGTCATACACTCTAGTCCACGCCAATCATCATGCACCCATTCACACCAATTCTATGTTAACCCACTTTCATACCCACTTCCTGCACACTTGGGGCAATTTACCGAGGCCAATTAACTCACAAACCCGCACGTATTTAAGATGTTAGAGGAAACCGGAGGATACCCATGCAGTTGCAACCTCCACACTGACAACACGCGAGGTCAACAGGGAACCCAGGTCACTGCCGCTGTGAGGCAGCTGTCTACCAGCTGCGCCACTGTGCCTCCCCTGTTTTATGGGAACATCATAAATCTTCTTTACACTATTTCCAGCTTAACGTCATCCTTCATATAGCAGGGTGACCATAGCTATTTAAAAAAAAAAACATCTAAATGAGGCTAACCACAGCATCTTCTGGCTGTTCAAATGACCTTTACCTCAATTGTGTAGGAAGCAACTGCAGGTGCTGGTTTAAACCAAAGATAGACACAAAAAGCTGGAATAACTCAGCGGGACAGGCAGCATCTCTGGAGAGAAGGAATGGGTGACGTTTCGGGTCTAGACCCTTCTTCAGATTTCGACCCGAAACATCACCTATTCCTTCTCTCCAGAGATGTTGCCTGTCCCACTGAGTTACACCAGCATTTACCTCAATTGTCACCTTTTGACCCAAATGATTCAAGCCTGAAGGTTGTTAGATATGTAGCGATGCTGTAAAAAAACATTGCATGACTCACTGTTTTAGACGACATTGTCTATTAGATTTCCACCTCCACATTTGTAAGTACTCATACGTAAATGTAATTTTGGAAAAGATCACCTCTCAAGGAGATGACATTTGTCATCAGTTATGTTGAGTTAACAGAATATTTGACTGATGCTACTATTCAGACACAACTAGCTACTGATACCCATCAATTATCACTGTTGTTGATTAAGTAATGAATAATAAGCATGGAATATAATCAAAGCAATGCAAATTGAGTGTGGTTGATATTGCCCCTCAGAATATTAAACTATTGACATGGGTTTCAACCTAGTGTGCTCTGCTACAATAGGTGCATATCATGAAGATTCGTTTTTGGCCCTGACTCTGCCACTATTATAGTTAAACATCCCGCCAACAGTTTTTACTTTCAAAAATATACTTTATTCAGGAAATTTGAAACTATATGGAACATTCATGTCAATATTCATAGTGCAGAACGTTCCATTCAGCAGAGGTTCAACTTTTCTTTTACGTAATTTCCACGATCAATCAGGTCAAGACATTAAGGTCATGTGATAGGAGCAGAATTAGGCTACTTGACCCATCAAGTCTACTCCGCCATTCAATCATAGCTGATCTATCTCTCCCTCTTAACCCAATTCTCCTGTCTTTTCCCCATAACCCCTGATACCCATACTAATCAAGAATCTATCTATTTCTGCCTTAAAAAATATCCATTGACTTTGCCTCCACAGCCTTCCGTGGCAAAGAATTCAACAGGTTCACCACCCTCTGACTACGGAAATTCCTTTTCATCTCATCCCTAAAGGAATGTCCTTTAATTTTGAGGCTATGACCTCTAGCCCAAGACTCTCACACTGGTGGAAACATCCTCTCCACTTGCAATCTATCCAAGCATTTCACTATTTGGTATGTTTCAATAAGGTTCCCCCTCATTGTTCTCAACTCCAGTGAGTACAGACTATGAAAGTTCAGGTTTTTGAACAAGATGCATCAGCAGACATTTCTGTGCCGTCAAACACTCATTCCTGGGATCATTCTTGTAAACCTCCTCTGGACCCTCTCCAGGGCCAGCACACCCTTCCTCCAAATATTTTACAATACTCCATTATCAGTGTAGGAAGGAACAGCAGGTGCTGGTTTAGACTGAAGATAGACACAAAATGCTGGAGTAACACAGCAGGACAGGCAGTATCTCTGGGGAGAGGAAATGGGTGATGTTTGGGTCAATACCTTTCTTCAGTCTCCCCCGCTCCCCCTGTATCCCTGGGATCAGCCTACAGTGCTGTGTTATTCATTTATAATAGATGCAAAGATACAAGTGGTACATCATTATCAGTGCCATTATCAAATGGCTTCGCTTAGGACTTAATAACAAATTGAGATCATATTTGCTGTTCTGTGCGCAATCTCAAAGTTGAAGAAGTATTTGGCTGCAAGAATCAGTTTACAATGTTGAATGTCTGCTGATGCATCTAGTTCAAAAACCTGAACGTTCATAGTCTGGTCAGCTTGGACCAGGATATTGCACATAGAAACATAGAAAATAGGTGCAGGAGTAGGCCATTCGGCCCTTCGAGCCTGCACCGCCATTCAATATTATCATGGCTGATCATTTCAACTCAGTATCCTGTACCTGCCTTCTCTCCATACCCCCTGATCCCTTTAGCCACAAGGGCCACATCTAACTCCCTCTTAAATATAGCCAATGAACTGGCCTCAACTACCTTCTGTGGTGGAGAATTCCAGAGACTCACCACTCTCTATGTGAAAAAAAAAAATCCCCCTTATCCTTAAACTGTGACCCCTTGTTCTGGACCTCCCCAACATCAGGAACAATCTTCCTGCATCTAGCCTGTCCAACCCCTTAAGAATTTTGTAAGTTTCTATAAGATCCCCCCTCAATCTTCTAAATTCTAGCGAGTACGAGCCGAGTCTATCCAGTCTTTCCTCATATGAAAGTCCTGACATCCCACGAATCAGTCTAGTGAACCTTCTCTGTACCCCCTCTATGGCAAGAATGTGTTTCCTCAGATTTGGAGACCAAAACTGTACGCAATACTCCAGGTGTGTTCTCACCAAAACCCAACAACTGCAGTAGAACCTCCCTGCTCCAATACTCAAATCCTTTTGCTATGAATGCTAACATACCATTCGCTTTCTTCACATGTAGATGATGTTGATTAGTAAGGTTGTCAAAGGTTATGGGGGGGGGGGAAGGGAGAGATAGATCAGCCATGATTGAATGGTGGAATAGATTTGATGTGCTGAATGGCCTAATTCTGCTACTATCACATGATCTTATGATGATGGATGTGCTCTCCAAAATGAACTTTAGTGGGGGGTGAGGAGGAGAATCTGACCACTGTCAGCCCATAGTTTGATCAGTTCCCGTAACCATTGTGAACTATCCACAGTGGGCAGAGTCAACTGCAGCAAAAACAAGACAAACACATTGTGCCATTGAGGTAGCTGTAGTGTTCTTGAGATGTGTAGGAAGGAATGGTAGATGCTGGTTTAAACCGAAGATAGACGCAAAAAGCTGAAGTAGCGGGCCGGGTCCGAAGGAGGATCTCGATCCGAAAACCTCACCCATTCCTTCTTTCCAGAGATGCTGCCTGTCCCGCTGAGTTACTCCAGCTTTTTGTGCTCTTAAGATGGTCATTCTCAAGAAGGCCTGGATGGGGATGCAGTGGACATAAAGTCATACAGCTTCAGCCCACCAATATTGTGGCCACTATCAAATGCCCATTTACACCGAGCCTATACTAATCCCACTTTATTCTCTGCACATTCTCATCAATCCTCTCAGATTTTACCACTCATCCACGCACTATGCGATTTACAGTGGCCAATCCAAGCCACATATTTTGGGATGTGGGAAGAAACCAGAGCACCCAAAGGAACCCCACACAGTCGCAGAAAGAAGATGCAAATATCCACACTAGAGCTGTGAAGCCACAGGTAGATGTAGTGCCACTGTGCCACCACCTGTCTTTGGGAAGTTCATCCCATGCAGCTGCATAACAGGACTCGACTAATGGGCTATTCCCAGGAATATACGTTGAGGCAAACATTGATTGCTATTGGAAGACCATTAAATTCAAGAAAAATGCACATTGGTGTGCCTGAAAATTTTGTTTAGTTAGAAAATTAGTGTATGGATGACCAACCAGTGATCATCCATACACTAGTTCTATCCTACACACTATTTACAGGAACCAATTAACCTACAAACCTGCACGTCTTTGGAGTGTGGGAGGAAACCAGTGCACCCAGAGGAAACCTATGCAGTCACAGGGGGAATATACAAACTCCTTAAGGACAGCTCCTGTAGTCAGGATCAAACCTGGGTCTCCGGCACTGTAAGGCAGCAACTCTCCCACTGTGCCACCTTAATTGTTGATCTTCTTGTGCAAGTAGATGCCTACAAATGAATGCTGCTGAACAACACAATCAAATCAAGTCAAGAGAGTTTATTGTCATGTGTCCCGGATAGGACAATGACATTCTTGCTTGCTGCAGCACAACAGAATATTGTAAGTATAAATACAGAACAGTTCACTTCAGTTCAATATACACATAAATAAACAGATAAAGTGCAATAGGCTGTTACAGTTCGGAGTCTGTTTGTTGGCGAGTTTAATAACCTGATGGCTGTGGGGAAGAAGCTGTTCCTGAACCTGGATGTACCAGTTTTCAGGCTCCTGTACCTTCTACCCGATGGTAGCGGAGAGATGAGTGCATGGCCAGGACGGCGTGGGTCCTTGATGATGTTGGCAGCCTTTTTGAGGCAGCGACTGCGATAGGTCCCTTCGATGGTGGGGAGGTCAGAGCCATATAACCATATAACAATTACAGCACGGAAACAGGCCCTCTCGGCCCTTCCAGTCCATGCTGACCATTTGTTTTCCCCTAGTCCCATCTACCTGCACTCAGACCATACCCCTCCATTTCCTTCACGTCCATATACCTATCCACTTTACTTTTAACTACATCCATCCCCTTTTTCCCTCATCTCATCCCTGTGCCCCACTCAGGTATCTCCCCCACAATACACGCCCCCCCCCCCCCCTTCCAGGTTTATCTCTTCCTCTGACCCTGTTTCATGCATCTTCTCTCCTTATCTTACAGCCTTCTGTCTTTCAATCTCTGGCCTTTGTCCTACCATCTGAAAATGATACCCCCTCATCTGTATCCTGATATCACTTGCAGGCCTTGCCGTGCCCCCAACTTCCTTCCAGCTTTCTCAACCCTGTCCATTCCCTCCAGAGATACTGCCTGACCCGCTGAGTTACTCCACCACATTGTGCATGTTTTCCTCAAGTTATGAGTAGATTCTGAATGGTCCTTCCATGAGGCAGGGTACTGTTTGATTCATTTCTACCCCATTGCAGACATTAGACTTTGTCTAAAGAACTGATGTGCTACAATACTGAGAACTCTGCGTCTTGCTCTTTGCTCTATCTATTGTACTTGAATTTGAACTGATTAACCATATAACCATATAACCATATAACAATTACAGCACGGAAACAGGACCTCTCGGCCCTTCCAGTCCGTGCCGACCATTTGTTTTCCCCTAGTCCCATCTACCTGCACTCAGACCATACCCCTCCATTCCCTTCACGTCCATATACCTATCCACTTTACTCTTAAATGTTAAAATCGATCCTGCCTCCACCACTTCTGCTGGAAGCTCATTCCACACAGCCACCACCTTCTGAGTAAAGAAGTTCCTCCTCACGTTACCCCGAAACCTCTGTCCCTTAATTCTCATGTCATGCCCTCTTGTTTGAATCTTCCCTACCCTCAATGGGAAAAACGTATCCACGTCAACTCTGTCTATCCCTTTCATCATTTTAAAGACCTCAATCAAGTCCCCCCTTAACCTTCTGCGCTCCAAAGAATAAAGACCTAACTTGTTCAACCTTTCTCTGTAACATAGTTGCTGGAACCCTGGCAACATTCTAGTAAATCTCCTCTGTACTCTCTCTATTTTGTTGACATCCTTCCTATAACTAGGCGACCAAAATTGTACACCATACTCCAGAATTGGTTTTACCAATGCCTTGTACAATTTTAACATTACTTCCCTACTCCTATATTCAATGCTCTGATTTATAAAGGCCAGCACACCAAAGGCTTTCTTTACCACCCTATCTACACGCGATTCCACCTTCAGGGAACTATGCACAGTTATTCCTAGATCACTCCGTTCCACAGCATTCCTCAATTTCCTACCATTTACCATTACCATAGCCGATGATGGACTGGGCAGTGGTCACAACTTTCTGCATTCTTTTCTGCTCCTGGACACTTGAGTTGCCGAACCAAGCCACGATGCAACCAGTCAGCTTGCTCTCTACTGTGCACCTGTAGAAGTTTGAGAGAATTCTCTTTGACATACCGACTCTCCGTAATCTTCTCAGGAAGTAGAGGCGTTGATGTGCTTTCTTTATAATTGCATCAGTGTGCTGGGACCAGGAAAGATCTTCGGAATGTGCACGCCCAGGAATTTGAAGTTCTTGACCCTTTCCACCATTGTCCCATTGATATAAACGGGATTGTGGGTCCCTATCCTACCCCTTCCAAAGTCCACAATCAGTTCCTTGGTTTTGCTGGTGTTGAGAGCCAGGTTGTTGTGCTGGCACCATTTGGTCAATCGGTCAATCTTACTTCTATACTCTGACTCGTCAACATCAGTGATTCGTCCCACAACAGTGGTGTTGTCGACGAACTTGATGATGGAGTTCGCACTATGTTATCGAGATGACACATTTCCACCAATATGGACAGACTGTGGTCTGTGGATGAGGAAGTCAAGGATTCAATTGCAGAGGGATGCGCAGAGACCCAGATCTGAGAGCTTGGTAACCAGCTTGGAGGGGATGATTCTATTAAATGCTGAGCTGTAGTCAATGAAGAACAGCCTGACATATGAGTTTTTGTTGTCCAAGTGGTCCGTGGAGTGGAGAGCCTTTGAGATCGCATCCACCGTTGATCTGTTATGGTGGTAAGTGAACTGCAGTGGGTCGAGGTTCTTGTCGAGGTCTTGTCCAAGGTGAATGCACCTGTCGAGGGATTCACTTAAGATTGGTGAAGCCACTGCATAGGGTCTGTGGGGAAGGACCAGTCTAGGGTTCTGCTGCCAATGTATTGACTTTGCAAATGTTTCATAAATGCAACATTTAAGGGTGAAACATTGGTGACAGAAACACACGGTAAGTGAATGTACAAAATTGATCAGAACAGTGTTTGAAGATAATGATATGCCCCAAAGTATATTGATGAATAAAGAATATTTTTGGAAAAATTAGTTATTACTTGAGGTAGCTCTGTTTCTTATGACATTTTTGTGTGGCATAACTCATGCCTTTAAATTAGAAGGCTCAGGAATTTCAAAACATGCTAACTCTTGCAAACTCCATTCTTTGTGTCAAATGAATCAAACTCCATGGTAGAAAACGTTGATGTCATGGATTGACAGAAACAGACCCCAGGTCAATTAAGTGAGAGGAATGTCTAGAATGTAGGAGGAAAAAACCTGGAGAATAGGATATTTATGCCTGATTTTCAGACCAGTTTAAATGATGGAATGGGATTGAAATACAACACAAAACTCTTTCTTTCAAAGATCATCCTCTCACCTTGCCACCACTTGCACCATCCTGACTGCAAATGTTGGAATATACCGTAGATAAAAGGAACTGTAGATGCAGGTCTCCAACTGTGGATGCTGGTTTTGAGTTGTGGATGAGTGAATAAAGGCCAGAGATGTGAAGAAGACAAAAGGCTGTGAATTTTAGAAGAGTAGAGGCATGAAACATGCACATGTTGGGGCTGGTTAAAGCAGTCTCTTCAGAATGACTGCTTATCGTTAACATATTTACACAATTCTAATGTAGTTTCTGCAGAGGATCAGCAGGAGCTTTCTTGGCTTCATCAGTCTGGCACAATTGGGAAAGGGTGGGGAAACGTGAGAGTGGTGAATTACCCAGCCTCTATGGAACTGATGCACTACAATGCTGAGCACTATATTTGTACTCTACATCTTGCACTTAGCTCTATCTAGTGTACTTGAGCTTGACCAGATCGTATTTATTTATAGTATTATCTGATCTGATTGTATAGCATGCAAAACAACATTTTTAACTTTGGTACACGTGACAATAATAACATGAACTAGATCCGTGATTATTCGATTTTTCACACCGCACCCAGAACATAACTGTTGCACACAAAGGAAATGTCGTTGTTGGAAAGGAGTCATGCTTCACTGGAGAATTATTTAAAATTCACTTTGTTAGTTAAGTTACAAAGACCAAGCTTGAAATTTCATTGCCCTAATTAGCATTCCAGGCACTGTTCCCTGGGCTACCTTCACCACAATGTGTCATGGATTTGATACACCGATTTTGAAGAAATACAGTAGAATGGGGAGTCTTTCTCTTCCTACTTTTGAATTGTCAGCTATCACAACATAATATAAAAATTATGTTATTTCACTCACAGAAAACCCACGATTAATAGGACTACAATAAGATCAGCAGGAAAAACTAAATTAACTGAGCTTTGCAACAAATATTGCCACAGTATTGTGGAGAAGTATTTTGTAAATTCCGCCTGCCCTATTTCATAAACATGTTTTATATTTAATCTCAATATTAGGTCTCCCTGCTGTGAATATCAGCAGGCAGCCGTTTCCAAAGAATCACTGAAGTTACTGTTGATCTCAATGCGTAGGTGTGCAGGAGGTGAACCCAAAATAATTATATTTCTCTAGTCTTTCTTTTTCTCAGTGGGAAAGGCTTGACTTTTTTGATGTCTTCTTTATCAGCATTACCAAGTAATGGTGATTTTGAACAATAATATGAATCTGGTTGTATCAAATCACTTACATATGTTACCAACCTCTGCCATTTTTTTCATAAAAGTTCACAATTTTTTCAATTGACTTCGGCATTCACATTTAAAATGATGCAAAATCCACCATTTTGCAAGCGCCAAGCTCTGGATTTCCAGTACCTCTTGTATGGTAAACTTTTTCCTGATCTTTGTCTGAACTCAATTTTAACATTCTGCCCTTTTCTTAAAATCTGCTTTGGTGTCTAGTCATGATGTCATAGGGTACAGAAACAGGCCCTTTGCCCAACACATCCATACCAACCAATATGCCCCATCTAAACGGATCCCATTTGCCCCATGTCCCCTTTCCTATCCATATACCTGTCCAAGTGTCTTGTAAATGCTGTTATAGTACCTGCCTCAACTACTTTCGCCGGCAGCTCTTTCCATATACCCAGCACCCTCTTAGTGGAAAATGTGCTCCTCGGGTTCCTATTAAATCTTTCTCCTTTCACCTTTAGCATATGTCCTCTGGTTCCTGATTCCTTAACCCCGGTTTAAAGACTGTGCATTCACTCTACCTATTCCACAGATACCCTGTCAATTATATGAACAATGTTACAGCTTTAAAAACCTTAATTATTCAAATTTCTAATATCAATCAAATAATAATAACTATATTTCAGCCATATTATTGTTCTGGAGAATCAGCACTGGTTCCTACCCATAACCGACAGAGCTTTCCTGAAGCATTGTTTGCAAAACTAAATGCATTAGTCCCATTGGGGGCTAAGCAACAATTTAAGCAATTAAAGGAACACTTTTGTTGCTTTCTTTCCTACTTGAGATGAAGACATTTAGAAATTGAAGTAAACACATTGTCTACTTGCTTTCAGTAATATCTGTATCATAATTCCTTTGTTGATCCAAGCTCCTGTGAGTGCCTTCGGAAAATATGTATAGCATTCAACAGCACAGTAATGAAAATAGACCAATTTTCTTTTCCATGGCAAACGATCCATTTCACCTCTAAATTTCCCTTCATTTTTTGCACTATTTCCATGTGTTTTTCTTGGATTTCAAACAGAAAACCTCATAGACTAATTGATTAGCTGTCTAAGAAGTTGTGAGATATTTATAGTTGAATTTTATTGTGGATTTGTCAAAAATAAAGATATTAATACTGGGATGTAAATATCTTGTATTCCTCACTTCTGCATCTCATCACATAGTATCGGTAAATTTTCTCAGTAATCTTCGAGCAATGAATTGGAAGGCAGTGTCAAATGAAACATAAGGTATCCGAAAGAATCTGAACTTGTTGATGAGCAGATAATGTGTGAATTTGAAGATCAGCAGCTGGTAAAATTTACAGCCAAACAATTTATGTGGGAGCAGTAAAAACCGGCAGAGTTTTGCTCATGGTGTAATGAAACAATATGACACTCAAAGATGCTGGGCCCGAACTTCCATTGGAGTGAAATAAAGGCTCATCTGGGCATTTCTACTTGGAACAAAGATGCACCACAAGTGCTTTAACTTCCCAGCTCATAAACTTGGTAACTCCCTATCTGTGTCTTGTGAAAAGGATTTATATTTTTTTAGATGTACCAAAGCTTCAGTGACAGACATGACTGCACTGCCATTTTTAACTATGTATGTTAAATATTCTCCACTAATACCCTTTGCAATGATGAACAAAACCAAAAAGGTACAAGAGATATGGCAGAGGCATGATAGAAAACATTTTGGATGGCATGTTATATCACATGGATATCACTCAAACATGGCTATTTATGTTCGAGTGTTCCTTGCGATGCGACATGTAATATGACCATACTAAACTATCTGCACATGAAGGGATGGCCAAACTGACCTTCAGTACCTGAGGCTATGAAACAGCATGAGCTCCTTGCTGCAAGCAGGTCTAAGGAATCACATCTCAAGGACTTGGCCCTGTGACACTACTCACACCCAGACCTGACACAAGGTCTCGACCAGATTCGTCGACCAACCCTTTTCCTCCAGAGATACTTATTGACCTGCTGAGTTCCTTCAGCATTTTGATTTATATTTTGCACTGGATTCCACCAATTTACATCGTGTCACATCTCTGGGGTAATTCAAGCTGATTTAACTAATGGAAACAAAATAATAACAACAATATACAGTGGCTTACAAAAGTATTCATACCCCTTGAACTTTTTCACATTTTGTCACGTTACAACCACAAACGTAAATGTATTTTATTGGGATTTTATGTGATAGACCAACACAAAGTGGTGCATAATTGTGAAGCGGAATGAAAATGATACATGGTTTCCAAATGTTATTACAAATAAAAAACTGAAAAGTGTGGCGTGCAAAAGTATTCAGCCCCCCTGAGTCAATACTTTGTAGAACCACCTTTCGCTGCAAGTCTTTTGGGGTATGTCTCTACCAGCTTTGCACATCTAGAGACTGACATTTTTGCCCATTCTTCTTTGCAAAATAGCTCAAGCTCAGTCAGATTGGATGGAAAACATCTGTGAACAGCAATTTTCAAGTCTTGCCAGAAATTCTCAATTGGATTTAGGTCTGGGCTTTGACTGGGCCATTCTAACACATGAATATGCTTTGATCTAAACCATTCCATTGTAGCTCTGGCTGTATGTTTAGGGTTGTTGTCCTGCTGGAAGGTGAACCTCCGCCCCAGTCTCAAGTCTTTTGCAGACTCTAACAGGTTTTCTTCCAAGATTGCCCAGTATTTGGCTCCATCCATCTTCCCAAGAACTCTGACCAGCTTCCCTGTCCCTGCTGAAGAAAAGCATCCCCACAGCATGATGCTGCCACCACCATGTTACACAGTGGGGATGGTGTGTTCAGGGTGATGTGCAGTGTTAGTTTTCCGCCACACATAGCGTTTTGCATTTAGATCAAAAACTTCAATTTTGGTCTCATCAGACCAGAGCACCTTCCTCCACATGTTTGCTGTGTCCCCCACATGGCTTGTGGCAAACTGCAAACAAGACTTCTTATGGCTTTGTTTCAATAATGGCTTTCTTCTTGCCACTCTTCCATAAAGGCTTGATTTGTGGAGTGCATGACAAATAGTTGTTCTGTGGACAGATTCTCCCACCTGAGCTGTGGATCGCTGCAGCTTCCCCAGAGTTACCATGGGCCTCTTGGCTGCTTCTCTGATCAATGCTCTCCTTGCCCGGCCTGTCAGTTTAGGTGGACGGCCATGTCTTGGTAGGTTTGCAATTGTGCCATACTCTTTCCTTTTTCGGATGATGGATTGAACAGTGCTCCATGAGATGTTCAAAGCTTGGGATATTTTTTTATAACCTAACCCTGCTTTAAGCTTCTCCACAACTTTATTCCTGACCTGTCTGGTGTGTTCCTTGGGCTTCATGATGCCCAAGGAACATTGTTTGTTCACTAATGTTCTCTAACAAACCTATGTGGCATTCACAGAACAGCTGTATTTATACTGAGATTAGATTACACACAAGTGGACTCTATTTACTAATTAGGTGACTTCTGAAGGCAATTGGTTGCACTGGATTTTATTTAGGGGTATCAGAGTAAAAATAACACACTTGGTAGTAGGGGGGGGTACAGGGCTGGGGGTGGATTTTTGTCAAGGGGTGGTCAACAGCAGAACTCAACAGACCCCATGTTTTTTTATTCGGAGGATCTGTCCTGGAAGATCCCGCCGGTATGGTACAGCCACTACAAACATCACGCTCCCTGCTTTGGATGCCCTTCCCACCCTAACCATGGACTGTTTGCCCTCCTACCATTTTCCTTGTACGTACTGACACTAAACTGCATTTCGTTGTACCCATACTTGTATCTGTGCAATGACGTTAAATTTGAATTGAATTGAATTAAAATACATTTACGTTTGTGGTTTTAACGTGACAAAATGTGGAAAAGTTCAAGGGGTATGAATACTTTTGCAAGCCACTGTATATATATGCATTCAAAATACCTTAAAGTTATAGAAAATAGTTGTAATCGTAAATAATGCAGTACATTTTTTGACGAATTAAACATTTTTCTTTTTCTTTCACCATTTTTCAATTTCAACACCTTTGGAGTTTTGCACCAGCCTGCCCTGGTGTAATGCTCTGGGCTGTAAAGTATATCTGGCTCCCTTACCTCAGCACCAGTGCTTCTTTGCTGGACTCTGACCTTCAGCTCATCTCAGACTTTGACGGTGGTTCCACCTGGGCTGAAGTCCAAGGAGGACGGAACCATGGAATGGAGGCAGATAAAGGTCTTCCGAGAGATTTTCAGCTTAACATGAGCTTGATCTGAACTATTATATTTCTTCCGATTCTCCAGTTGGAAAAAAAGAAACAGCATGACTGTGCAGGGACAAAGCCAATAGTGGGAGGGAGATCCTGGCTCCTGTCCGTTGCCAAGCAAAGCTCCCTCACTGCCTCACAAGGTGGGTGTCAGGAGGCCTGCCATGTATATCATTCTGGCCACCTTGTCCCGAAGATGGCTAAAAAAATAAATTTCTCAGGAGCAGGTGATCTTTCAAAAAGCAACATACACTTCCCACAAGATCTGGGATGATGTGCAGAAGTATTTGATCTGAATGTAAATTACTGCCCAAGAAGGATTACTCAAAACTGCCAGGTACTCATAGCACATGTCATTCCTAACCTGTCCAAACACAGTCCTTAAGCTCAGTGCTGATCCTGTAATCCAGCTGAAATCTTAAATTGAAATCCTTGTTACACTCACAATTTTAAAAACATGTCACACAAACTCATCGTATAATGTACGATTGCCTGACTTTCTTTTTTGTCAAATTACTCGCTGGGTTTCGTGTTTGGCAATAAAGCTCCCGTTGATGAAGGTGGAACGTAAATTGGGCAAAGATGCTTTTAGAAGATGTACACGATTTGTATTATTTATGCCACCTTGATACAATCCATTGAACCTGGTCAGAAACAGTGAATTTGTGTGACAGATATAAGCAGGACAGATTTTGTAGAACCTACTGTAGCTGCTGACAGCAAGAACTGATGCAAATCTGTTATTCACCACAATGCTTGATGAGTAATTCTTTCCCCCTTTGCATGGAGAGTATTTGTTTCAGTTTGTAGTAATTTAAGCAGGTATCTTTTTCATTAGAAACATAGAAACATAGAAATTAGGTGCAGGAGCAGGCCATTCGGCCCTTCGAGCCTGCACCGCCATTCATATGATCATGGCTGATCATCCAACTCAGTATCCTGTACCTGCCTTCTCTCCATACCCCCTGATCCCTTCAGCCACATTAGGAGCCCTCTTTGGGAATATTACCAAATCCAGATCACAGAGAGAGAGGTGGAAGAAATTAGATGTTGTTGATGGGGCTGGAGGACATGGAGGAAGAGTCCTACCACTGATGATTATGTTCCCAGTGAAAAACACACGCCACGACTCATTTTGATTTGAATGTCAATGCAGGTGTGCGCTGTTCTTTACCAGAGAAGGCAAAATCTTACTGACAAGCTCCAGGCAACATGTTACTGTCTATTGCAATAAGAGTCATTGCAATCCTGAACATGTTTTGCCTCTGGCTTCTTCCAAGCTGTCACACGGGACATTAGCATTATCAAGTAAGTGCATGACAAATTTGTTTATTGCTCATTTACTCACAGCCTCTATTGAAACCAGTATTTTTTTTACTCACCGTATATCTGGCTTAAACACCTAGGTTACCTTACATACAGCTGCTGAAGTTGGGTACAGTGAGGTACATGTCTTAATATCATCAGAAACACAATGGGTATCGAGGCAGCAACTTCCATTACTTTTGTGAGCTTGGAAGCATTCTCCATCAAAGCCAATGAAAACAATTTGATCATTCTGGGTTTGCTGCATTCTTCAAAAATAGCTTTAGCAATAGAGTACAGTGAGCTTCCAGAGGATTATACTCCAGAGCCCACTGAGGGAGACGCCGCACAAGCCATTAAGGATGTTAAACGTGATTTGGGAAACAACAATTGTTGATTGGTAAAACTATCCAAGATCATTGGGAAATTCAAACATTAATTCTCTAATGTTTGTTTGGAAATAAAACTTGGAAATAGGCTCTTCAGGCCACCAAGTCCAGGCCGACCAGCAATCACCCGTACACAAATTCTATCCAACACATTATGTACACTACAGAAGCCAATTAACCTCCAAACCTGCACATCTTTGGAATGTGGGAGGAAATTGGAGCACTCAGAGAAAACCCACATGGTCACAGGAAGACTGTACAAACTCTGTACAGACAGCACCCATAGTCAGGATCAAAGCTGGGTATTTTACGCTGTAAGGCGATAAGTCTACTGCTGAGGCACCCTTAATGTATTAATATTGCTGACAAACATTTTTTTCCCATTCTCTTACCTGGCCAGAGATGTGATTGTTTTCCGGATCGTACCTCCAGTCACACTGCGACCTACCATCCTGGAGCTGGCGGCCTTGCTTGAGACCGACTTTGAGCCCCACCGCGGGGCTGTGGACTTACCATTGGAGCCTGCGATCCCTTGCCTGGGATTGACGCTCCAGCCACGGCATGTGGCTTGCAGTCTCGGGTAGAGACTGATGTCGGAAGCTCCAAAGTCGCAGAATGTTCGACTAGCCCTGACCCAGAGTCCGATCGCCTGGCGCGGGGAACTGAGGTCCTCCCGATGCGGGAGCCAAGATCATCCCGTCAACGGAAGGCTCGAGGCCCCAGACCGTGGGAGAACAAAGAAGGGATTGAACTTTTTTTTTCGCCTTCCATCACAGTGAGGAATGTGAAGGAGTCACTGTGTTATGTTAAAATGTATTTTGTGTGCTTTATTGCTCTTTATTGATATGACTGTATGGCAAATCAAATTCCTCGTTTGTTGCAAAACATATATGGCTAATCAAGTATGATTATGATGATTATGACTCTTTGGTGTTGCTGTTTACAGAAAAACAACAAGGATAGAGCTACCAATAAAACATTCTCAACTAATAATATAACACCAATCAAAGATTATATTGATAATACATAGTTCTTAAAAGTTCACATTGTTATATACTCTGCAGAATATGATTCTTAAATATCAACATTTAGTTTAATTTTGAGATACAGCGAGGAAATAGGCAATTCTGCCCAGCGAGTCCACGCTGACCAACGATCACGTATAGATTAGTTCTATTCTACACACTAGGGAAACTTTACTGAATTGTATGGGAGGAAACCAGAGCACCTGGAGTAAACATGGTCACAGGGAGAAGGAGCACCCTTAGTCGGGATCGAACCTATGTCACCTACCACCCTATGCCCACTCGGCCCGTCCCCGTCCTGTCCGACCACCCGCTGCTGCCGCTCGGCCCATCCCCCCCCCCCCCCGCCTGCCCGCCCACTGCTGCTGTGGCTCGGCCCGTCCCCCCCCGCCTGCCTGCTCGCTGCCGCCGGGCCGCGGGTGAGTGGGGGGGGGGGGGGGGGAGAAGATGGAGTCGGTGTTCGTCAGGGTGGGCACCACGAGTTTTGACGAGTTATTGGAGAAGATCTCCTCCGAGAAGGCCGTGAGGGTGATTTACCTCAACGGCGGCAGCGGAGGAGACGGACCCGGGGGGACAGGTAGACTGGACCGCCATTGCTGCAGCAGGCAGGCGGGGGAGAGGGGCGAGTGATGGCGGAAAAGAGAGATGGGACCAGGGCCTCCACTGGGCCTCCACTGAAACCCCCCCCCCCATGGCCGCCGCCGGTGGTGGGGGAGACGACAGACCAGGAGGGGAGTGAGGAGTTTGTAAGTGAGGCGGGACAGGCTGCTGTCTGTGGGCAAGGAAGGGGCGTCGTCATCCCGGCCATGGCATTGACTGACAGGAGAAGAGACCGATCTGCATGGTGCTGACTGAAGGAATCTAAGCACGCTTGGATTTTAAGAATTTTAAACCTCGATAACTTTTACAATATACCACCGATCGGAACAAAACTTGTTGCACTCACAGCACAGGAGAACGGTGAGTAACCTGGTGAAAAATCATAGCGCTATCTCATACCGTTTTTGCGCAAATAGAAAACCCCTGCAAACCGGAAGAGCACAAGATCAGAGTTTCAGTTATGTATAGAAGATTTCTTGTTGTTTATATTTCTACTTGAGGGCCATTTTGGAGGGGTCATTATGAAAAAGGCTGTTTCTGAGATGGTAGTTCATTAGTCAGTGGGTGGTGAATCTGTGAAATTCATTTTAAGGCAGAGATTGACAGATTCTTGATTAGTAAGGGTGTCAGGGGTTATGGGGTGAAGGCAAGAGAATGGGGTTGAGTGAGAAAGATCAGCCATGATTGAATAGTGGAGTGGACTTGATGAGCCGAATGGTCTTATTCTGCTCCTAGAACCTATGAACTGCTATGCTCAATGGTCTAAGTGCAGAGGTTTTGACAGGGAGGCATCCAAAAGGAGTTGAGCAGAGACAAACTAAGTTAAAGTAAAGAAGATAGACAAAATGCTGGAGTAACTCAGCAGGTCAGGCAGGAGAAAAGAAATAGGTGACGTTTTGAGTCTGAACCCCACTACAGTCTGAAAGATAGAGGTGGTGGGGGGGGGGGGGGGGGGGGAAGGGTTTGGAATACTTGAGATGAAAAAAGGCCAGAACAAAACAAGGCCGACAACAGATAACCTAAACCATAATGGTCAATTATTGGTTTAGGTAAATTCTTAATTTATTTTATAAAAACTTTTATGAAGGACACAAAGTGCTGGAGTAACTCAGCGGGTCAGACAGCAATGATAGAGAACATGGATAACGTTTCAGGTTGGGACTTCATCAGACAAAAGATATTGTAAGTTTAGTCAACAAGAAAAAAGTATGAGAAAGGTTTAGGAAGCTGGTATCAGACTAAATGCTTGAGGAAATTAAAGGAAGCAGGAAAGAGCTTAAACAAGAAATTAGGAAGACTGAAAGGGGGTGTTAAATAAATGAATGAATGAATGAATAATGAATGAATCTTCTTGCGTATGGCGATCACAGCCAAAAGCTGTAAGACAACTTGTTCTGTTTAATCTTCTGTTTGTGCATGCCAGGTTGATTGCATTCGTCGAAACAGGGTGGACCACGTGAAGGTTGCAATCTCCCCACCCAATGAATGAATGAATAAGTTTTTTGGCCAAGTATTCACATACAAGGAATTTGCCTTGGTGCTCCGCCCGCAAATGACAACATGACATACAGTGACAGTTAGGAATGAAACGTAAAACATGAATAATAAAATATTATTGATTAAACATGTGAATTAAATAAAATACCAGAGCAAAAGGAGGATTTTTGATTATTGAGTAGAGCTACTACTCATGGAAAAAAAGCAGTTTTTATACCAGGCTGTGGCAGCTTTGACAGTCCGGAGTCGCCTTCCAGAGGGAAGTGATTCAAAGAGTTTGTGGCCAGGGTGAAAGGGGTCAGAGGTGATCTTACCCGCTCGCAGTGTAACCCCTGACACCCTTACCCTGGCCCTTACAGTGTAGTTCATCAATGGAGGGAAGGTTGCAGCCAATAACCTTCTCTGCTGATCGGACGATTCGCTGCAGCATCCATGTCGTGCTTGGTGGCTGAGCCAAACCAGACCATGATGGAGAAGGTGAGGATAGACTCTACAATGGCCTGTATAGAATTGGACCATCATTGCCTGTGGCAGCTTGTGCTTCCTCAGCTGCTGCAGGAAGTACATCCTCTATTGTGCCTTTTTAACTGTGGAATCGATGGTAGGCCCCCACTTAAGGTCCTTGGAGATGATAGTTCCCGAGAACTTAAAAGACTCCACAGATGTGACTGTGGTGTTGTTGATGGAGAGTGGGGTGAGGAGAGGGGGAGCTCTCCTAAAGTCTACTATTAATTCCACTGTCTTAAGAGCATTGAGCTTCAGGTTGTTGTGATGGCACCAGGACGTCAGCTGTGTCACATCCTGTCTGTAGGCAGATTTCTCCCCATCCTGGATCAGTCCAATCAGGGTTGTGTCATCCGCAAACTTGAGAAGCTTGACAGAGGAGTCAGTGCAGGTGCAGTCATTGGTGTAGAGAGAGTAGAGGAGAGGGGAGAGTACGCAGTCTTTGTGGTGCTCCTATGCTAAGGGGTTGTGGGTTTGAGTTATGCTTTCTTAGCATCACATGCTGCTGTCTGACAGGAAGCTGGTGATCCACCGACAGAGGGGTTCAGGCACAGTCAACTCGGAAAGTTTGGAGTGTAGTAGCTCTGGCACAATGGTGTTGAATGCAGAAGTAGCAAGAAATATTCTCGGCAAGTAGAATTAAGGAGCACACCAAGACAATATTTGTACATAATTTGTAATTTTGGAGCAAGTGAGTAGTTAGAGAAAATAGTAGGTCCACTTAGGGACAAAGGACAGAATTTTTATGGAGAGCCAGTGGAATTGGGCAAGGTCCTTAATGAGTACTTCACCTTGGTACTCACTAAGAAGGACATGAATGACAGTGAGATTAGGGAGGGGTTCATGATATTCGAGGGCATGTTGATATTTGGAAGGAGTCAAGTCACTTTTATTTACATAGCACATTTAAAAAACAACTCGCTTTGGCCAAAGTGGTTTACATTGGTGGAGGTACTAATGTTATACAACAGTGGTTCATAGATTAAATACAAACATCACTACATACATATAACCCTCGCTCAGAGGACGTCAAGAAAGGCTTTGGAGTAGAGATGAGGTTTAGGTCTCGACTTAAAGGAGTCGATGGAGGGAGCAGTTTGGGAAGAGGGATGCTGTTCCACAGTCTAGGAGCTGCAACCGCAAAGGCGCGGTCGCCCTTCAGCTTATGCCTAGACCACGGGATGTTCAGTAACCCCAAGTCGGCCGATCTGAGGGACCTGAAGGTGGTGTGGTGGGTAAGCAGACTTTTGATGTAGATAGGGGCAAGCCCATTAAGGGCTTTGTAGAGGTGTTGGATGTCTTGAAAAACATTTTGGATTAGTTCCCAGGCCTCATGGAATCTATCTTAAGTTACTGAGGGGAAACAAGGGAGAATTTGGTGGGGTGTTGGCAGAGATCTTTGTATCATCGTTAGCAAAGGGCAAGGTATCAGAAGATTGAAGAATAGCCAGTCTTTTGCTTTTTGTTATGAAGGTCAATAGGAACATAGCAGGAAATTGTAGGCTGGTAAGTCTTACATCAGTGGTAGGGAAATTATTGAGAAGATTCTTAGGGACAAATTTAATCATAGATAAGCATGAAGCTATTAGGCATAGCTGGTATGGATGTGTGGGGCAGGTTATGTTTGACAAATTTTAGGAGGTAATGAAGATGATTGATGAGGGTTGGACAGTAAAAGTTGTCTATGTAGACTTCAGTTAAGTATTTGACAAGGTCCTTCATGGTAGACTGGTTCAGAGGGATAAGCCATTTAGGATCAATTAGATGCAAAACTGACGATCATAGAAGACAGTGGATAGTGGTAGAGGGATGTTTTCTGACAGGAGATTTGTGACCAGCAGTGTTCTGCAGAGAAAAGTGTTGAGACTTCTGTTGTTTGTGAGAAATATAAATGAAAATGTACTTGATTTGATTATGAGAGGCATTGATAGGGTAGAATCCCCCCATCCCCTAAGGTGGAAATGTCAAATACAGGAGGGCATAAGTTTAAGTTGAAAGGGAGAAAGTTTAAAGGAGATTTATGAGGCACGTCTTTTACATGGACTGTTAGGTACCTGGAATACGCTGCACTGCAAGGTGGTGGAAGCAGGTATAATAGTGACATTTAAGTGACATTTGGGCGGACATTAAACAGGCAGGGAATGTGTACCAAGGATCATCCATGGGCAGATGGCATTAGATACATTTGGCATCATGGTTGGCACTATCATGGTGGGCTAGAGGGCCTGTTCCTGTGCTGTACTTTCCTAAGTTATAAGCACATGGGGATTGGAAATGCCCGGTAAGCAAGACTAAGTGGCAGTGAAATAAAAAATGGGACTCATCAGATCCACGGATTGGTAATTTCTGCAGTCCTGGTTCAGTTTTCTGGTGATTTTTCAGAATCTGCTCTTTAAAAAAAATATGAATATTTATTATTCTCTTCTTCTCACTCTCAAAGTCAACTAGAAATAAAAATGAAATTATAACATGAATTAAATGGTTCCTGGCAAGAAAAATAGAAATTAAAAAGTCATGCCTCTTTAAAAACTATTGTTTATTCTGCTGCGTTTGTAGCATTATTATATCCAAAATAAGTGGAAAAATAATCATGTTGTGCCTTAGTGACTTACTGTAAATAAAATGTAAGCTTGCTGTAAGCACAGTCTAATCTAAAAGAGCAGTTGAATTATGCTAGTGGGAAATAATTTATTGCTATGAATATTTGTTTGATTTTCTTGACCCGAATTGTCTATCCCACACCATTTCCAACAACCATATGGGGTGGAAAATCTCCCTTATTTTGTCCAAGTTATACACACCAGTGTGAAGGTGGAAAATGTGCCTGAGGCTGCCAAAATGTCACGGAGGAAGCCAAGGCAGATCCTCGAGTTGATAAGTTAGCTCCAGAGAAATATTTAGACAAAGAAGACTTGGCTGCCCCTCAGTCCATAAACCTAACAGGATAAAAAGCCAAACTCTCAAAGCTGCAGCCAGTGAAACTTTGTGGAATGTACTGTAAAGAGGAATTGGAGTCAACTGGAGTCAGAGAGGCAAAACAATTAGCGGTGCTGAAGGTAAGAGGCAATGTGCCCGGCACCCAAACATTGTAGACTTCACTGTGGAAAAGCTCCAAGCAGCAAGAGGTGAGTTTTGCTATCGTGCAAATTGGAGAGTGATACTGATGTAACATAAACACAGCAACATCTAAATTAAGGATTCCCATGGCAGTCTCAGTGCTTGAAGGAACGATTAGGATGAAACACAATCATCAAAGTAGTTCTAGGTCACAGTGACCATGCTTTAGATACACCCTACGAGGGGATGGTGGGGCTAATTAGGCAGGTGTGCTGACTGCAGAACTATTTAATGCTTACTGCATTAAAATCAATGGGAAACATTGTTATTTGTGTGTTCATAGTGCATGACCAACAGTGATCGCATAAAGGAGTACTTGGTTCAGGTGCAGCGTACATTCAGTCTATATATAAATCAGAATCAGATTTTATTCGCCAAGTATGTTGTGCAACATACGAGGAATCAAGTAGCCATGTTAATAGGACCCAAGTTTGGCCGGTTAAGAGGCGCTTTCCATACAAGTGCTGCCTTCGCCCCGAAGACAGCTCTGTTTAAAATGCCAACTCCAGATGTCCAGTGCTATTCAAATGCTAAATCCACCAATCCCTTTCGAGGATCCTAAAAAAGCAACTCATAAGTTTCACCGAGATAAATCTGACCCATTTGTGCACACAATGCATAGGTCTTCTACACGCCTCCTGCACGCTGACTCATTGGACGGGACTTTAACATCGCGGAGCCAGAAGGAAGGCTCCGACCGCCAGTCTGCTGACTTTAACATCGTGAAGCCGTGGTCTGCAGAGCTTCTAGCAGCAGACGTAGAGCGGACTTTTACCATCCCGGAGACAGGGACCCCTTGCCGGGGATCACCAGAGAAGAGTTCCGACCGCTGGCGTGCCTGCGGCCTATAACATCGAGAAGCGGCGGTCTCCGGTAAGAAAGTGGCCAATTCGGGCACTCAAAGCCGCAAAGTGTGTTCCATCCATCCAAACATCGGAGCTTCGATCATCCCGACAAGAGGGCCTGTACATCGGGCCGTCCGTAGCGGCGACTATGGAGGGTCAAGGCCCTAACCACAGGTGAACAAAAGGAGGAAGACTGACTGAACTTTATTGCCTTCCATCACAGTGATCACTGTGGTGGGTGTTTATGTTAAGTTCTATCGTGTGTTGTGTTCTTATAATTGTAACCTGTAACTTGTCACCTGTAATTCGTCCAACAACAGTGGTGGTGTTGGCAAACTTGAGGATGGAGTTCAAACTGTGTCTGATAGGGGTAGAGCAGGGGCTGGGCATGCAGCCTTGAGGTGCTCCCATATTGATGGTTATCGAGGAGAAAGTGTTGCTGCCAAATCGTACAGATTGTGGTCTGTTGATGAGGAAGTCAAGGATCCAGGTGCAGAGGGATGCGCAGAAACCCATTCCGTGAGCTTGGTAACCAGCTTTTTTTTGTATCAAAAAATAATTAATTTAAATTCCAAGATGATACAAATACCAAAAAACGCCACCGTATTACAGAATCACCAAACTATTCAGACATTAAATTACAAACAATTATGTTACAAATAACACCACCCTCTCCAACACAACCTGGCCGCGGATGTAACCCCAGTAAAGGGGCAAGCATCTGGCTCGGCAAAGCCTTCTGGCGCTGTGACACGCGGATGGCCAGCTTGGCTTCAGCAAAATTTATTGGCTTCAGTAAAATTGTAAATTGTCCCTAGTCTGTGCAGGATAGTGCTGGTGTATGGGGTGATCACTAATCGGTGATGACTCGGTGGGTCGAAGGGCCTGTTTCAACGTTGTATCTCAAGTCTAATAGTGATTTACTTACACTAGAATGCTACAGGTTGCAGTATTAAACTTACATCTGAGTTTCTGACGAAATGCTGGACTCTAACACTTCTTGCGTATGGCTTACACAGACTAAAGTTGTAGGACAACTTGCTCTATTCAATATTTAATTGTGCACGCCGGGTTGATTGCATTCGTCGAAACAGGGCGGACCACGTGAAGGTTGCAATCTCCCACCGCACTCTAACATTCACTACCAAATATACCCTTAATTCCAAGCCCCCCTGCACCTTCTGTGTCTCAGACTTCATATTTGAACCAAAGTTTCATATTCTAACTTCCTGTCCAAGCCAAACAGCCATACAATTCCAGCTGGATACGAACGGCATTTTGGATCAGACTCTCAGTCCTTTTGCTTTTCAAATCACTCACAGACTCCAAATGAAGAAGTCATTTTTGGTTCTGGTGGACATTTTAATGCATTCCTGGCAGAGCAGAGACACATTTGTTTAAAATCTCTGCCAGTATTGGCTCATCAGCCCTTTGGCTGAGATTTCCTCTGACCGCAGTTACTAAATAGTTTCATTCTGAATCACAGTCTCAGCAATCTAATTCCTTGACCATTCTGTAGTGATACCAAGTTGGCAGTCTTCACATCTAGTAACATGACTAATTTCAGCATTGCTAAAACAATATTTTCGAATTCTCAAGTCGGCATCAACCCCTGTACCAATCCCTGCAATCTGCAGCATCAAACACAAGAAGAAAAATCAGAGGAACCAAACTCAAACGTTTATACTGATGCCATAATTCTTTTGGCAGAAGATGCAGTGAATTCTGTGAAACCTTAGCATTTTACCTACATGACTCAGAACCTCCTGGACCGAAATAATTGTGTCAAACCACAAATGTATCGCCTTACGATGTCTAAACAATTTATAATCGGAGCAAATTTGATCTTATAATACAATTACTCAATTAATTGTTAGTCACTAAAATGTTTAGATATGTGCATAACAAACTTTTTAAAAAGACCTTTAGAGATACAGCGCAAAAACAGACCCTTTGGCACCGACCAGCCATCACCCCGTGCACTAGCACAAACTTTTTTTGAAGCCAATTAACCTACAAATCTGCATGTCTTTGAAGTGTGCGAGGAAACCGGAACACCCAGAGAAAACCCACGCAGTCACAGGGAGAAAGTACAAACATGGCCATGCATGCGCAAACAAATGCTTTGCAATATTTTAGCTGCTCATTTATCTCCTTACAGGTAACTGTAAAGAAATATGTTCAGCAGGCTTTATTTGCTCTTCCTACACCCAAACTAATCCCAAATGATGTTGATACCAATGTGCTGTTTGCCCACAAATCATGATCAAGCTGTCAAACTATCTAAATGTAATAACATTTGCTGAAAATAAAGATAAGGAAGGTTTTAAAAAGTGCCAGTGGTTCTGGTGCAGTACTGCTCCCTGTAGTTTGAAGCAGGAAAGCTGGCAATCCATCTGCATTACAGGCACCACAGCCAGTTGTCTGCCGAGCATATCTCTTTCCCGAGCTTCTGCATTTGGATATTTAAGCCAACAGAATTGAAGAGAATTGGTACACTTACCCGTCTCCTATCTCTTCCATTATTCTTATTTTATCTTGAAAAACAAACCCTCTGAAGGAGGGTTGTACGGTAAAAGAGACCAGCATTAACTGTAGGCCAGCATTAATTATAGGGCTGAAGAGGGATGGCTTTGAAGCAGATGCATCCATCATGGCCAGCCTTAAGGGGCTGTCCCGCTGCAGCGACCTAATCTGCGAGATTAGAAGAGTTTGCCCTCGACTCAAACTCGCAGCATGGTCGACACGTGGTCCTAGGAGGTCCTATGAGGTCACTGGAACTCTCCTTAATGCACGTGGGAAATTCCCTCATAGTCGCGGCCACAGCTAGGTCGTGGAAGATTTTTCAGCATGTTGAAAAATTTTCCGCGAGTAATAATTGGTCGACATGGTTCTTTTGAACTCATAGTGCAGTGGAGTGGGGTCGCTATTTAGTTACAGGCAGTTGAGGGCAGCAGTAGGCAATCTCCTTCGCTGACCGGGCATTTTAATTGTCGACTAGGGGCGCCACAT
This sequence comes from Okamejei kenojei, assembly GCA_035221665.1. NCBI lineage: Eukaryota > Metazoa > Chordata > Chondrichthyes > Rajiformes > Rajidae > Okamejei > Okamejei kenojei. The sequence continues at coordinate 84,710,002 of CM069135.1, forward strand.
TGACGGCAGCCTCTGCCTTTGTTTTTCAATCTTTAAAAGCATATTTAGTTAATTTAAAGTCTGCTTTGGGGGAATCTTTAACTTTTCTATGTGGGGCAGGGGAGTAGGGCAAGGGGAAAACTGTCTCCCAGTTGCTTCCTGTCGGGGACACGACTATTCTCCGAGTCGCGTCCTCACCCCCCTCCTCGCGGCCTACCACCTGGATTGGCGTGGCCTTTCCTGCCGGGGACCGGGAACCGGACCAGAGCTACAACATCGGCGGCGCAGCGCTGGATTCACGGCGGAACGGGGCAATGCCTTACCTGGATCACCGTTTGGAGCTCCGGAATGTTGGGCCTCTGCTCCAACATCACTGAGCTGTGGTTTGGAGAGCTCCCAGCGCTGAACAACATCGCGGAGTCCTGGGGCCCTTGGCCGATGGCTGCCAGTGTCGCATCTCCGCCCAGCGTGGCCTGCGGACTTCGGGAGCTGCAGACTTCGGTAGGAGGTGCCCGACTCGGATGCCGAGGCCACTGAGGAGGTCCTCCAGCCCCAACGTCGGACTTACATCACCCCGGCGAGCGGGCCTGAACATCGGGCCGCCCAGAGCAGCGACTGCGGAGGACTCGGGGAGGCCCTGACCACGAGTGAACATCAGGAACATTAGAGGAAGATGACTGACTTTGGTGCCTTCCCTCACAGTGGGAAACATTTTGATTCTGCTGTATGGGGATGTTTTATGTTGAACTCTATCGTCTGTTGTTTTCTTTATTTTTATTGTATGGCTTTATGGTGATCACATTTCACTGTGCCAACTGGCACATGTGACAAATAAATGTATCTTGAATCATTCGCGTTTTCAGGATCAAGGAAAACCGAGCGGTAGGTTAAATGCCCGCTAAACTTTATTATATTTGTTAAAAGTGTCCACACTCCTTCTCCCCCCCCTTTTCTCTCCTCCCCTCCCCCCCCCCCGCTCTCTAAAGGACTTACCATAACCGTGCCAGCTGTCTTTTACCGTCCACTTCATCACGGGTGTGAATTTCAGACAGCACTCCTCCGCTTTCCCTGGCCCCCGCTGTGTCTGTGTCCGTGCGGTCGGTCGATCCAGCTCGCAGTTTTATCGCTGACGGTCGATCCAGCTCGAGGTTTTTCAGGCGAGTACCCTCGATCATGAAGGTCAAAGACACTCCTCTTAACTCGCAGGTTAGGTCGACACACTGGGACAGCCCCTTTAGGGCTCTCGATCTTTGGGACCAAGTTCCAGCGCACAGGAACCCATGAAGAGCTCCACACCAGTCTGCTCTGTTAGATTAGGCCATACTTGAGCAGACTTTGTTGGCTTTACCTTGCGCTAAATGTTATTCCCTTATGCACCTATACACTGTAAATGGACCGATTGTGATCGAGAAGTGTCTCGACCCGACTTCCGGTGACGCCATGTTATCTTAACAGATGCTGCACAAAGCTCCACTCCCTAAAATTCGCGATTTTTCGTGTTAAAATCAGATCTACAGGTCGGGACCAATTTAAAAGACTTATCGGAGTCTCTGCTCGACTTGCTGATAACATTATCAGTAACAGCTGTGAATTTAACAGAGGCTTAAAGCACGTTAAATGAAAAATCAGAATGTTCTTGAGTCTGTGAAGGATTCGATTGGCACTATTAATAAAAGAATTGACGATGTGAGAGATGAACTATCGGGGAGAATTGATAAGGGTGAAGAAGACACCACGAAGAGGTTCAGCGCTGTGCTGGACACTATCAACCTGTATGTTAACAATGCACGAGGGAGGATGAGATGGCAAGAATGGTGGAGGAGATGAAGAAGATGAGGTCAACACAAGACCTTGCTACGCGACGGATGGCGACTCAGCTGGCTAAAGTTTCAGACAAATGTCTGGACCTCGAGGCTCGTTCGAGATGTCATAACCTAAGATTAGTTGGCATACCAGAGGGAGCCGAGAGAGATAACACTTGCAAGTTACGGAAAAATTTAAATACTTGGGCATCGAAATTACTAGAAGATATCAAGATATGTTTGACGAAAATTATAACCTTCTACTTAAGAAACTATGTAACTTGATTAAATTTTGGAAAATGCTTCTGATGTCCTTAATAGGCCGAATAAATGCAATACCACAAATTTTATACCTGTTCCAATCTATCCCAATATATTTACCCAAAAAGTTTCTTAAAAAAACTGGACTCAGATATCACAAATTCTATTTGGGATTATAAATCCCACAGAATACAAAGGGAGATTAGCACTCCCCAACTTTATGTATTACTACTGGTCTGTAAATATCAGAAACATGATCCAATTTCAGGATAATTCTCCCCAACAATCGGATTGGAAGACTATGGAGAGAGAGGATTGCTCTCCTTATAATATTGGAGCAATTCTTCTCTCTCCAATATCGATGAATAATATAAATTACAACAATAATCCAATTATATACAGTACAATCAGAATTTGGAAACAAATAAAACACAATCTAAAATTAAGAAATTTATCTCTCTTATCTCCTATTGGTAAAAAACCCTCATTTAAACCTTCAACCTATAGATAAAGCATTTATACAATGGGAAAGAGCTGGAATTAAAATCTTCGGAGATGTGTTTGAATCGGGAAAACTATTATCATTTAAACAAATACAACTAAAATACAATTTGGGAAACAGTCAGTATTTTAAATATTTCCAAATCTGTGACTATCTGAAAAAAATACGCACAAGATTATCACAATATGTCTCCAGATTTACTGGACGAGGTAATGAATACAAAGGCAGAATCAGCAAACCTAATATCATATATATATATATATACACATATATATCCACACACTTATGTATATATATATACACACACACTCACTTTTATATATTAAAGTATAAAAATTCCCAAAGAAAGGTGGGAAGAATATTTATTAAACATGCATAAATGTTTAATTAATGTAAGACACACCTTAATACAATTTAAAATCCTACACAGATTATACTATTCAAAAACTAAAACAAGTAAACTTTTTCCCAATGTCTCACCTATATGTGATAAATGTCAATGTCAAGAAGCTAATATAGCACACTCATTTGTCTTTTGTACAAAAATTCAAACATTTTGGACTGAAATTTTTGAAATTTTCACAAAAATATTTAAAATAAAACTGACCCCGGAAGCAGACTGGATAATCTTCGGGATATCGGACGATTGCCCCGAATTAAATGTGTTTCAAATGACTCTAGTTGAATATGGTTTAATAACTGGAAAAAAGCTAATCTTAAAATTCTGGAAAAATTCTCCGGTACCAACAGTCAATATGTGGATCTCAACTATGTCCGAAACACTACAATTGGAAGAAATGAGACTCCGACTAGCAGGAAAATCAGACTGTTTTTATAAGACGTGGTCTGCATTTATAAATCTATTACAAGGATAAGGTGCAAGAATACCTCAAAAAGTACCGGTGTCGGTCTTGGAAAAGGGGGAAGAAAAACTGTCGAGTTGGTAGATTCCTTTTGCAAGATGTTTATAATAAAGTAACTGGCTTTTCTTTTTTCTTTCTCTATTTTTCCCTTTCTCTTTTTTCTTTTTTTCCTCTCCAGGGTCTATCTCTTAATTCCCGTTTCTAACTCTTCAAGGGTTTCCTTTCCCTCTGTCACGCTTTTGCACTTTCACATCTCTTTTTCACTTTTCTACTATCTATGCTGCTATTTTTCTCTCTATTCTCTCTTTTCTAAAGCCTTAAAATAAAAAATAAAAATTAAGGGGTACAATGACTGTAATACAATACAAGGGATGTACACTGATGTAACTGACAGTATCTCTAATAAATAAAGATATTAAAAAAAAAGAGAAGTGTCTCGACCCGAAATGTCACCCATTCCTCTCTCCAGAGATGCTGCCTGTCCCGCTGAGTTACTCCAGTTTTTTTAGTCTATCTTTGATTGTAATCATGTATTGTCTTTCTGCTGACTGGTTAGCATGCAACAAAAGCTTTGCACTATACCTTGTTACATGAGACAATAAACTAAACTGATCTCCATTTTACAATTGTTCTCATGAAGAGACCCTCATTGATCAAATCCATCAATTGCAATCACCTCTAAGAAATTAGAAATTTGGAAAATGTATATTCACTAGGATGCGAACAAAAATACTGCTTTTAATGCAATAGATTTCAAAATTAGCTGACAAGTACCTTTCTTTAATCTGTGGCAAGTTGCTTATTATTACAAATGTTTCATCTTCTTTCCTCCAGGGATCTTAAAAGCAAAATAAATCACAAATAAAGAACACCTTTCTGCTACCTCTATCTGATGAGAGCATATTTTGTCCTCCAGTTCCTTTAACATTTTCATGGTATGTAAGAGCTAGACATAGATGCAAAAGTAGTTAATGTACAAAGATTCATTTTGAATATGAATAAAGGTGTGTCCAATCTCCAGATTAAGTTAAAACAAGAGATATACATAAAATGCTCGTTACTCAATGGGCCAGGCAGCACCTCTGGAGAAAATCATTCGGTGTTGGGGGGGAAAGAAGGTTGGAAGAGAGGAGGGGCAGCACAAAGCTTGATACATGTGAGGAAGAGGGGTTTTCATAGGTAGATGGTGGACAAGGCCAGAGTTGAAAAGACAGAATGTGTGAAACAAAAGGACAAAAGGATTGACAAATTGCAAATTGTGAAGCTAGAGGAAGGGGTGTAGGTGGAGGAAGGTTGTAGGGGAGGGGAGAAGAAGGGAGAAGGAGCTAGAGAGGGTTTTGCAGTTACCTAACATTGGTGAATTCAATATTCATAGTGTTGGGTTGTACGCTACCTAAGCGGAAAATGAGGTGTTGGCCCTTCAGTTTCCATGCGACAGATATGACACGAGTTCCCTTATAAAGAAGTCAATAATAAAAGTTGTTTGATGAATCATTAACTCTGTTTTTCCCTTCACATATATTATCTGGCCTATTACTTCGCTATATTTCTGATGGCAAATCCTATTTTCACATTATCCACTCTTGTACCAAACTAATTTCTGGAAATATCATGTTTTCATTCACTCCCCAGTTATTTAACCTCAACCCTTGGCACAATCTTGTGAGCTTTCCTAACATTTCCTCTGCATGCTTCCACCAATCCCAGGAAGTTTTACGTTTAGCACTCATTACATTCCAAGCCTCATATCAGATGTTGTCAAATTCCATCGGCAATGGTACTAATGCATTGCAACCTAAGTCCTGATCACTGAAAGGTTGGAATGGGTACAGAGAAGATTTACAAGAATGTTGCCAGGACCTGGAATGTTTCCAGGGCCTGAGCTATAGGGTGAGGTTGAGCAGACTGGAACTCTATTCCTTGGAGCGCAGGTGGATAGGGTGATCTTATAGGGGTGTATAAAATCATGAGAAGAATAGATTGGGTAGATGCAGAGTCTCTTGCCCAGAGTACGGGAATCAAGAACCAGAGGAAATTGGTTCAAGCCAGGGGTCGGCAACCTTGTTCTGCATTGGGGCCAGAGCACATGGATCCCGCCCCTTCGAGGACACCACTCATACTCACTCGTCCGCGGCCTATTGACAACCCCGATCCTGACAGTGAAGCCCAGACACAGAAGGTGCACGGCCGTGCTGCCGGCTTTGCGCAGGATACGGTACAGCCAGAGCTTGCCGCTCATCGGCACTCACATTACAGCTGCCAGCGCAGGGCTCCTTGTGTCACCGCGCCTGGGCGCCGCAGCATTGGGCCCAGGAGGTATTGGAGATGTTGGAAGTCTGCGGGCCGGATAATTATGCGGAAAAAAAGCGCCTGCGGGCCGGATGATTTCAGGTTATGGGCCGCATTCAGCCCGGGGGCCGTAGGTTGCTGCTAAGAATCTGAGGGGTAACTTTTTCCACACAAAGGTATGAGCTGCCAGAGGAGGTAGTTGAGGCAGGGATTATTGCAACGTTGAAGAAATAATGAGATAAGTACATGCATAGGACAGGTTTAGAGGGATATGGGCCAAATGCAGGCAGGTGGGACTAGTGTAGATGGTCATGTTGGTCGATGTGGGCAAGTTGGGCTGAAGGGCATGTTTCCACACTGTTTGACTCTATGACTACACCTGCCATGATACAGAGAGCTCCCTGTACTCACACTCCATGTTCCACATCCTCCCACTTCCCACATTTTCACCTTATCACGCTTATACCAAACTCATTTTCTGGAGATATCACGTTTCCATTCACTACCTAGTTATTTAACCACAGCCCTTGGCTCAATCTCATGAGCTTTCCGTACATTTCCTTTGCATGCTTCCGCCAATCTGCTCATCCACTGCTCCCCAGGAAGTATTACGTTTAGCACTCATTTCACTCCAAGGTCTTCATCCATATCGGATGTTGTCAAATTCTATCGGCAACGGTACTAGTGCATTGCAACCTATGCCCTGATCATTATTCCTGCCCTGATACAGAGAACTCCCTGTCCTCACATCCTCCCACTGTCCCAGCTAGTTTCACAGCAACCATCAACTGCCATTTTACATAGCTATCTCATTAGAAGTGTAACATTGTGAGTTGAAGATTTCTTGGTGCCTCCCTGTGATCTCTTTAGCTGAGGTCAGTTCTCTGCAACATATTACAAGTGTGTCTGGATCTTGTTGATAACCAAATTCCAACTGATTCATTCCAATCTAGTCCATGGCCCATGTGGCATAACGATGAGAAGCAACTGAAACGGAAACATCTGTATCCAGAGACAACCTCAGGGCAAAAGGTGCAGAAGTGTGAAAACACACACCTTCAAATTCAGCGACGGTTTCTTCCCAGCTGTTATCAGGCAACTAAACCATCCTACCAACAACTAAAGAGCAGTCCTGAACTATTATCTACTCATTAGAGACCCTCAAACTATATTTGATCGGACTTTAATGGTTTTATCTTGCACAAAATATTATTCACGTTATTCCATTTATCATTATTCATCAATATTTCCTATATCCTCAGCCAAGTAATTAATGATAAAATCATTTTATTTACACAAAAGCTCATGTGTATATGGAACAAGCAGCCAGGGGAGGTAGTTGAGGCAGGTACTATCACAACATTTAAAAGACATTTGGACAGGTACATATATATAGGAGAGGTTTAGGATATAGGCAAAATGCAGGCAGGTGGGATTAGGGTAAATGGAGCATGTTGGTCGGCATGGGCAAGTTGGGCTGGGAGGCCTGTTTTCAAGCTGCACGACTATGTCTCTAGTGTAAACACAGAACACATAAAAGCTAAAACTGAACATTATTTATCGAAAGCAACAACTCTCAATTGAGAGCGAGTAGTACAACAACTTATCAAGGTTATACAAATACTATGGTCTGTTTTTAAAGATTTGGTTACATTTTTTAATACCCCATACACAACATTTCTAAAGGTGCACGTGTTTGCAACATGATTCAACAACATGTAAAAACAATAACCAGAAGTGTACAGCAGGAGATTTCTGAAGGACCTAATCATACAATGTTAGCTAACCACAGGTTATTTGTCTTCATCTAACCAACAAAGAGTTCAACTTTGTTTTTAAGAAAATTATAAGTAGTCACTAAGCTACTGCACATTCTTTTCTTGGGAACTATTTGTTGTCAACTACCATGACTAAGATTGGCTCACAGAAAAACATATGTTCACTTTCTTCTGTAAGCAAAGCCATTTTATTTTTACAGGACAGCAGTCAACCATTTTATTAAGGGCACATTGTCTTGACAAAACACGCTTTTTTTCTGTCAGATGAATAATGTTGAAATGACCTCTTACGACTTGATTGGTAGCGTATTTGGCATATTGTACAGAACACCATGGCTTGTCAAGGTGGCATTTCAGAAAAATTGTGCAAAAATGATGCACACAATGTTGTATGGAAACAATTAGTAGCACAATGACATTAGCGGGAGTTCGATTGTTTTAGGATTGGATTAAAAACCCATGATAAACAAGTTGTGTGATTCACTTGCTGACTTGTAATGGAAAAAACGAGTTGTTCTTTAAATATCAATAGTGGTGACACTGAAATCCAAGGTGGGTGGTACTTATCTCGATACTAGCCCACCTTTTGGGTCAGAATAATTTAAGTTAGATGATTTCTTAATTTCTCATCATAATTTGTATTTTTCCAGCCTCAAGCATTTGTTCTGTTTCTCAAACACGCATACACACCCACACATACTGTCTACGAGTAGCCCCAGTTAGAGATTTAGTTATGAAGATTAAGTATGTTAGTTGTCATTCCCATTCCTTTGCAAATTGGCTCATTGACACAGGACACAGAGACTAAACTGAACTAGACTGCCATCAAGTTTAGGAAGGAACTGCAGATGCTGGCTTATGTTGAAGATATGGATGAAATTGTTCATCGATGGTGCAGAAATGGAGATGTTTTCTTTCCATTGGGCTTATGACATCACATTCCAACTGCTTTTTGAACACAAAACAATTTAGATGTGGTAAAGGCTCATTTGAATGATAAAAATTCCCTCCTCAATTCTCAATTAGGATCCATCCCACAAGAAAAATCATAATTAGAAATTGTTCTAAAGATAAGCATATAAAAATTTTCTGTTGATTTGGTTGAACTATAAACAATAGTTCACTTTGGAAGAATACATGATGTAAAGGCAGACTGTTTAAATGGATCTTACCAGTTATAAAACACTCATTTTTCATAACAAGCTCGGAAGTCACTCAGCTCATCAAGTCTATACCAGCCCTCAAATGAATCCCATCAATCCCATTTCCCCCACTGACATCCTGAGAATCTATTGTCTCCCTCATGCTCATTCCTTATCCTGGTACCCACTTACAACAGGCATAATGTACATAGGCAATTAGTCCAACAAAACCCTGAGGCGTAGCAGGAAACCAGAGCATCTCACAAAAATCCACTCTGTCCCAGGGAGAATGTGCAAACTCCACACAGATGGCACCAGCTGTTGAATCAAACATTGATTGTAGGGTTATGAAGCAACTGCACTACCCCAGACAGCACCACCTTTCCCCCCCAAGTTAATTTGGCTGGATAAGGAAACCGACCTTCCCATCAAGCACATTTCAATGGAAAAAAAGGCAGTGCAGCTCTAGGGTAATAATGAACCAGTGTTTGCAAAGGTTGATGGCCAGAAAAAGATACTTGCCACTTGCCACTGACAAGTCCTACTTATGATCAACATCTGGGATAGCTTGCAAATTGCTTGTTTATGGGCAGGCCTTGAGGTTTTTTTTTCAGTTACAACTGACAAAAATAATCACCTCCCCGCCCCCATCAAATTCCCCCAAAGGTATACTGGAAAAAGTTTTTTTCCACATTAAAAATTCTAGGTTGCAATAAAAGACAATGAAGCTGAATTTAGTGTATAATTTCAAGATGACTCACTGGACAGGAGTGAGATAGGAGAGAATAACTTATTTTGCAAAAAAAATAATGCAAATGGAAAATGAGCAAAACAAAACAGACATGTGCAATTATATGAAAGGGAATGAGGAATTAAATGAAGAAATTATGGAAAAAGTCTGAAATATTATTTAATCATTGCAGTTGTTATCTGCGGTTAATGGTAAAACCACCCATCCGATTTCAGAGCACCTACGCAAAGCATCACACATAATATATTTTTAAAAATCCAATCTCAACTTCCGCAACAGTACAGATAGCATTAATCAAATCTAATATTGAAAGGTAAAGAAACAATGGGGAAGAGAAAGATCATCATGAAATAGCTTGAGCTACGGTGGAATCAGGGACCACTTTGAATCAAGCGGATGGAACCTTTTATGAGCTGTTTCACAAATGAGTGCAGTGGGAACATGGCCATACATGCACCAATGTTGCCGGACACATTTACCAGGTGTATGAATATGACTTGAAACACTGTTTGAAACAATGGTGAGTACTAAAAAAAAATGTATTATCCTTGATGGAAGTCAAAAGACCAGTGGGGTGCCTCAGGGATCTGTGTTGGGTCCACTGTTGTTTGTCATGTACATCAATGATCTGGATGATGGGGTGGAAAATTGGATAAGTAACTATGCAGATGATACTAAGATAGGTGGTGTTGTGGATAATGAAGTAGATTTTCAAAGTCTACAGAGAGATTTGGGCCATTTGGAAAAGTGGGCTGAAAGATGGCAGATGGAGTTTAATGCTGATAAGTGTGAAGTGCTACATCTTGGCAGGACAAATCAAAATAGGACGTACGTGGTAAATGGTAGGGAATTGAGGAATGCTGTGGAACAGAGGGATCTAGGAATAACTGTGCATAGTTCCCTGAAGGTGGAATAGCATGTAGATAGGGTGGTAAAGAAAGCCTTTGGTGTGCTGGCCTTTATAAATCAGAGCATTGAATATAGGAGTAGGGAAGTAATGTTAAAATTGTACAAGGCATTGGTAAGACCAATTCTGGAGTATGGTGTACAATTTTGGTCGCCTAGTTATAGGAAGGATGTCAACAAAATAGAGAGAGTACAGAGGAGATTTACTAGAATGTTGCCCGGGTTCCAGCAACTATGTTACAGAGAAAGGTTGAACAAGTTAGGTCTTTATTCTTTGGAGCGCAGAAGGTTAAGGGGGAACTTGATTGAGGTCTTTAAAATGATGAAAGGGATAGACAGAGTTGACGTGGATACGTTTTTCCCATTGAGGGTAGGGAAGATTCAAACAAGAGGGCATGACATGAGAATTAAGGGACAGAGGTTTCGGGGTAACGTGAGGGGGAACTTCTTTACTCAGAGGGTGGTGGCTGTGTGGAATGAGCTTCCAGCAGAAGTGGTGGAGGCAGGATCGATTTTAACATTTAAGAGTAAAGTGGATAGGTATATGGACGTGAAGGGAATGGAGGGGTATGGTCTGAGTGCAGGTAGATGGGACTAGGGGAAAACAAATGGTCGGCACGGACTGGAAGGGCTGAGAGGGCCTGTTTCCGTGCTGTAATTGTTATATGGTTATATGGTTATATCCATTGATGAGGCTGCAAATGACTTGAATTACATACAAGTTATTATTCAGTGACTTGAATAATTATTGTTATTTTGATTGTCACCTTATAGAAACAGAAGTCTGATTTAAGTTATTTTAATAGTCAAGATTGGCCAATTTTGCTGAACATTATTATCCAAAGAGAACACACCCGTACCATAGGAACCTTTAAAAAGAATTTTCAAACATTGTTAATTGGCCATCTAATGGAGAGAACATAAACTGAAATGTGTAAGACATGAAAAAAAAAATGTAAGATATAAAAATCTGAATGCTGAGCTAATCAACATGGGTGCCTTTAATCTACATATAGATTGATTTAATCAAATTAGAAATGGTGACATGCAAATTAATTCATGAGGTGTATTGGGTTGGTTTCCTGAACCATTATCTTATGGAGCAACTGGGGAACAGGCTAGTTTGAGTCTGGTAATACGTAATGAAACAGAATTAGTAAATGGTCTCAACATAAAAGATCCCCAATGACCCCCATAGTATGACTGCATTAGATTTCATTTTGGGAGTGAGAAATTTTGGTCTGAATCAACTATGTTAATTTTAAATAAAAGGTGTTACAAAGGATTAAGCATAGATTTGGTAAAAGTGACCTGGGCAAATAAATTAGCAGGTAAAGGGGCTGTCCCACAGCGGCGGCCTAATCTGCGAGTTCAGAAGAGTTTGCCCTTGACTCAAACATGCAGAATGGTCGACACGTGGTCCTAGGAGGTCCTATGAGGTCACTGGAACTCTCCTTCATGCTCGAGGGAAGTTCCCGCATACTCGCGGCCTCAGTTTGGTCGAGGAACATTTTCCACGAGTAAAAATTGGTCGGCATGGTTCTTTTGAACTCGTAGTGCAGTGGAGTGGGGTTGCTATATAGTTATAGGCAGTCGTAGGCAATCTCCTTTGCTGACCGGACATTTTAATTGGCTGATTGGAGTTTTCAGAACCAATGAAACCAGTAATTTAAATGCCCTCTAAACTTTATTATAAGTTGTCTGCCTTCTTCATAGTGTCCCCCCCCCCCCCCCCCCCCTCCTGTTCATTGCAGGTGTGAATTTCAGACAGCGCTCCCCCGCTTTCCCTGGCTCCTGCCTTTGCGATGTGCGTGTGTGTGTGTGTGTGTGCGCGCGTGTGCCTGTGCGGTCGGTCAATCCAGCTCGCGGTTTCATCGCTGATGGTCGATCCAGCTCGAGGTTTTCCAGGCGAGTGCCCTTGAATTGAAGGTCAAAGACAGTCGCTGTAAGGTCGCGTCAGTGGGACAGGCCCTTAAGGCAATAAACAGACAGTGGAAGACTTTTAAAGAAATTATGCATGACTCAGCAAAAACTATTGTAATGGGGAGAAAAGATTGTGGGGTGTGGAGGGTGATGAACCAACTGTGGCTTACAAAGTGAATTGGAAAGTTAGAAGGTCGTATGTGATAAGAGTGATAGTGTGGAAACAACCCTTCAGTCCAACTTGCTCACACTGGCCAAAATGTCCCAGCTACAATAGTCCCACCTGCCTGCGCTTGATCCATATCCCTCCAAACCTGCCTATCCATGTACCTGTCTAACTGTTTCTTAAATGATGGGATAGTCCTAGCCTCAACTACCTCATCTGGCAGCTTGTTCCACACACCCACCACCCTTTGTGTGAAAAAATTATCCCTCAGATTCCTATTAAATCATTTCCCGTTCAACTTGAACCTATGTCCTCTGGTCGTCAATTCCTCTACTCTGAGCAAGAGACTCTGTGCATCTATCTTATCCGATTTATTCCTCTCATGATTTTGTACACCTCTATAAGATCACCCCTCATCCTCCTGCGCTCCAAGGAATAGAGATCCAGCCAACTCAACCTCTCTCTCTCTAGTCCTGGCAACATCCTCATGATAGGAGCAGAATTAGGCCATTCAGCCCATCAAGTCTACTCCACCATTCAATAATGGCTGATCTATTCAATAATGGCAGGAACGGTGTACTGATTGGGGATGGTCAGCCATGATCACATTGAATGGCGGTGCTGGCTCGAAACGCCGAATGGCCTATTCCTGCGCCTACTGTCTATCTCTCCTAACCCAATTCTCCTTCCTTCTCCCCATAACCCGACAAAGTCTATTAAATTGAAGAAGAAAACATATAAGCTGTTAGGTCTGAAAAAGGGGATAGATTCAGAATTAACCAAATGACCAAGAAAATAAGAAAGAGAAAATAAATTTGAAGGCAAACTGGCAGGAAATATAAAAACTGCCAAATGCATCTTTAAGTATATCAAAAGAGATCCAGCCAACTCAACCTATCTCTCTAGTCCTGGCAACATCCTCATGATAGGAGCAGAATTAGTGTATTACTAGCTCTTGTGGCTAAGGGGATCAGAGGGTATGGAGAGAAGGCAGGTACGGGATACTGAGTTGGATGATCAGCCATGATCATATTGAATGGCGGTGCAGGCTCGAGGGGCCGAATGGCCTGCTCCTGCACCTAATTTCTATGTTTCTATGTTTATAAGGAAAGGAGGTCAGGAAAATTGGTGCCTGAGATAACATGGGTGGAGAAATAGTGGGAACAAAGAAATGCCAGATATTTTGTAAATCCTTACAGTATAAAATCTGAACATCCCATTAATAGTAAAATATATGAAGCAGGAAATTATCTTATGAAATCTAAAGGGAATAGATAAGGTGAAAGAGTCTTTTACCTGGGTTAGGGGAATCAAAAACCAGCGGAGATATGTTTAAGGTGAGAGGGACATGATTTAATACTAAACTGAGGGGCAACCTTTTTCACCCAGAAGGTGATGGATATATGGAATGAGCTGCCAGAGGGGGCAGTTGAGGCAGATATTACAACAGCATTTAAAAGACACCTGGACAAGTACCTGAATAGGAAACGGTTAGAAGGATATGGGCAAAATTAGGACAAGGCGGCTAACTTTGATGAGGCATCTTGGACAAGTCGGGCCCATTTCCGCGCCGCATGACTCTATGGCTCTATATCACCAACACCATCACTGGAGAATAACTATTGCGTACACTAATGGGGCTGAGGGTTTGCAAAGGTTAATTCATGGGAGGGTGTTTTTTATCGTGGGAAAGGCAAGATGAGAGGACCCACATAATCTCAGAGTAAAGGGGTGCTGATGTAAGACTGTGATGAGGAAGAATTTTGTCTCAAAAAGTTTAGAGACTTTGGAATACAGATGCTGAAATCTTGTGTGCATAAAATATTGGAGTAATCCAGCAGGTCAGGCAGCATTTCTGGAGGTCAAGGGTTGGCAACGTTTTGGGTCAGGACCCTTCCATAGAATGATTGTAGTGGGGGGGGGGGGGGGGGAGATAAAGCTGGAAAAGGAGTGGGGGTGGGACAGAGCCGACAAGTGGCATGTGGATATAGGTGAGGGTGGGAGCGGGGGTGATTGGCAGATGAGTGAACAAAAGCTAGAGATAAACAAGACACAAAAAGGTGTCCAATAAGGAGAGCAGTGTGAAATGAGCAAGGGATGTAGGCATAATAAAAATGAACTGCAGATGCTGGTTTATATTATAGACACAAAATGCTGGAGTAACTCAGCGGGTCAGTTAGCATCTCTGGAAAAAATGGTTAAGTGGCATTATGGGTCTGGACCCTTCTTCAGACTGAATGTAGGGGGGAGGAACTGGAAGCAATTTTCTTGCCACCAGTTACCCCTCCTTACCCCTCCACTGAAGGGCCCCTTCCCCAAAGTGTCACCTATCCATCTTCTCCAGATATGCCGCCTGACCCGCTGAGTCACTCCAGCATTTTGTGTCTATCTGAGGGATATTGCTGGATGGGGACGGGGGGACGGGGGATGCAAACACTGGTTGCACATCCGGTTGTGTGGGGGAGGGGGGGGGGGGGGGGGGGGGGTGGGGGGGGGGGGGGGGGGGGGGGGGTAACGGGTGGGGTTCAGAAAATCGGAAAATTGGGTTCTTACCCAAATTGGAAAATTCAATGTTCATACGGGGTTGAGTTGTAAACTACCCAATTCCTTGTTGCAGAAAGCTGTGGAAGCTCAATCCATGAATATATTCGGGGCTTAGATAAATAGATTTTTAATCAGTAGGGGAGAGAATGGGAAAATGGATTTAAGGAAACCTGGATTAGTCATGATTTTATTGAATTGCAAAACAAACTTGAGAGACCAAATGGTATTTCCCTGTTCATATTTTTTATGATCCGAATCGTTATTGTCTCTAAAGAATAAGGCTTCCTGGAGAACACAGAAATTATTCCCACAAAATCTCAGCATGAGACATTGCCATCTACTGGTTGCTAGTTGAATTAGTTATCACCAATGCCCAAAAATGGCAAATTAGGATGAAAGTTTAGAAGCATTGAATGGCCGGCAGATTATAATTTTCCCTTGAATTCAGATAATTTTATATACGCATTGAATTATATATTTGTTAAAATTAGGATTTATGGACTGCCATTTAAGGTTGCTTTTTTTCGTTTCAGGATTGCCAACATATCTGGCATTTTGTGTAGGAAGGAACTGCAGATGCTGGTTTACACCAAAGCTAGACATAAAATGCCGGAGTAACTCATGGCGTCTTCTGTGGACCTGTTTGGGCGATAGGCGAACTGGTGGGGGTCGAAGTCTGGAGGGAGATAGTCCTTGATGTGCTGGAGAACCAATCTCTCGAAGCACTTCGGAGTGAGGGCCACAGGACGATAATCGTTTAGGCTGGTGATGGGGGACTTCTTCGGCACTGGGACGATTATGGCTGATTTTAGGCAGGAGGGATAACTGCCTGGTCCAGGGAGAGATTGAAGATTCTGGTGAAGATGACGGTGAGCTGGTGGGCACACGCTTTGAGCACCTTACCAGGTACTCCATCTGGGCCGGCAGCCTTCTTGGGGTTCACTGCCAGGCGCACCCGTCTGACATTGTGCTCCCTTACAGTGAATGGAGTCGTGCAGGAGCCAGGTAAGGGTGGGAGCAGGGCTGTAGCAAATTAGTGCTGCTGTTGTGATGTTTCAAAGCGGGAAAATAAGCAATTTAGCTTCTCTGCCAGCAGCGCACTCAGGTCTTCTGTCCTTGTGGCACAGCCTCTGTAGTTTGTGATTCCTTGTATGCCCCACCATACCTCCCGTATGTTACTGCTGGACAGGTGGGACTCTACGCTCCTCTTATGATCCACCTTGGCTTTTTAAATTCCCCTTTCCAGATCGGCTCGAGCAGCCCTGTACAGAGCTCTGTCACCTGACCTGAAGACATCATCGCGGGCTCTGAGAAGTGTGCGGACCTGGCTGGGCATCCAGGGTTTCTGGTTTGGGAAAACCCGAATGTTTTTGTCCACAGTCACGTTTCCGATTGCAGAACTTGATATAGTCCAGTACCGTTTCTGTGAATGTTTCCAGATCCTGGTGTTCGAATATATCCCAGTTGGTCTGCCGAATGGGTTAACCTCAGCTCCCAGGTTGTTCACAAAAATATTAAAACCTGTTCTGGCTCTATTGAGAGAGTCTTATTTGGACGATAACCTCATTATAGGGAAAACTGTGGAATTGACTATTTTGGCGGTCTCAGCCACCAAACGTGTTTGAGCAGTTGGGGTTCCTAAATCGCCCAGTAAAATCCAGGTTGACTCCATCCAGGGTTATGGATTATTTGGGATTTACTATTAACTCCAATCACCTGTTAGTCACTTTGCCAGAGGGCAAGAGATTTAAGTTAATAGAAGCCTGCAATCATCTTATCACACAGCAGCTGCCTTCAATTCGACAAGTAGCAAGCTTGATTGGGAAATTGGTGGCTGCATTTCCAGCTGCCATATATGGACCTTTGCACTATCAGCAATTACAAAGAGCAAAGGTGCAGGCACTCAAACATAATTTCGGCCACTTTGACAGAACGATGCAATTACCGGCCAAAGCCATTGATGAGCTACAGTGGTGGAAAGCCAATATTGTCCATTATTCTGGCAATATTTCAATTGAAAGCTCTTCTGTTGTTTTACAGACTGATGCCAGTTCTCTGGGGTGGGGCACCACTGACACCGTTTCTAGCTGCAGTGGCAGATGGAACATGCATGAGATATCTTTTCTGCAGTTGCATGGTGTTAACTATTTGGAATTGCTTACAGCCTAAGGTCTGAAAGCTTATTGTGCACACAATAAGGTCTGAAAGCTTATTGTGCACACATGTGCATGTTCAATTACAGATGGATAACACCACAGCAGTGGTGTACATAAATCACATGGGTGGTATCAAATCAGTGTCCTGTGAAAAATTGGCATGCCTCATTTGGAAATGGTGTATTATTTGACATATTTAGGTTTCAGCACCCTCCCTGGTAGATTCAACACGGTGGCGGACACCAGGTCACGTAAATTCAATGACAACACAGAATGGGTGTTGAATCATAGAGTGTTTAAGGATATTATTTTTAGGTATGGAACACCAGATATGGGTTTGTTCGCTTCAGGATTAAATTATCAATTAACAAAGTATGTTGCATGGAAACCAGACCCAGGGGCAGTAATGATAGATGCATTCTCGCTACATTGGGGTGCAATGTTTTCCTATGCTTTTCCCCCATTTTGCCTTGTCAGTCGCTGTCTGCAAAAAATTCAGCAGGTCTCTGCCTCCGGCATTCTGGTAGTCCTCTTGTTCTCAGCATGGTCGTAGAACCTGTGTGGAAGGTTCCTAAAGGCAGGACTTTGTTGACAAACCCGGTTTCTGGTGAAGTACATCCTCTGCATGATCAGCTCAATTGATTGATTTGCAGGTTTTAAGAAGACCTTTCCTTGGACTGGGACTAGTTGATCGTACGGTGGATGTGCTAACTGCGGCTTGGAGAAGCAGTACTCAAAAACAATATGCCTCATACATTAGGAAATGGGAAGTGTTCTGTGCACAGTCCAACATCTCTTATGAGGCAGTGCAGATTACAAATGTTCTGGAGTTCCTCTCGAAATTGCATTTCGATGACAAATTAAGCTACAGTGCTCTCAATAGTGCCAGAAGTGCGCTGTCGTCTTACCTGCTGCCACTTTCAGAACGCCAATCAGTGGGGTCTCACCGTTTAGTGTCTAGATTCATGAGGGAAGTCTTCAATTCGAACCCTCCTAGGCCCAGATATTCTGAAATTTGAGATGTAGGGGTGGTTTTAACTTTACTCCGGTCATGGTCTCCGCCAACTTCCCTGTCTCTTCTCTGACTCACACACAAGGTGGCAATGCTGATGCCGTTGCTCAGCTCAAAGAGTCCAATCCTTGCAAAAGCTACGATTGGACAGGATGCTCACCTCTGCCAGTAGTTTCACCTATTTTGTGTACAACCCTATAAAACAGAGTAGATCAGGTACCTCGGGATTGAAATTACAGTTCATGGCATATCCTTGGGACCCAAATTGTGTGTAGTTGCTCATGCTGTCCGGATGCTCTTTGTGCATTACAGCTCAGCTTTCAATACTATTATCCCGGACATTCTCATTGACAAACTGGTCACTCTCGGCCTCCCCACTCTCACATGTGCCTGGATAAAGGACTTCCTCACCAACCGGCCCCAGACGGTGAGACTCGGCCCCCACCTCTCCTCCACTCGCATGTTGAGTACCGGCTCCCCACAGGGCTGTGTGCTAAGCCCCCTCCTATACTGCCTCTACACCCACGACTGTAGTCCGGTCCACGACAACAACTGAATCGTCAAGTTTGCTGACGACACTACAGTGGTCGGACTCATCTCGAGGGGAGACGAGGCAGCATGGTGAGGAGAGAGAGGAAGTCCTGAAGTTGACAGCCTGGTGCTCAGAAAACAACCTGGTTCTGAACACCAAGAAAACCAAAGAGCTCATTGTCGACTTCAGGAGGCACAGCACCGACTTAGCTCCCTTATACATCAACGGCGAGTGTGTGGAGAGGGTCTACACCTTCCGGTTTCTTGGCGTCCTCATCTCCGCTGACATCTCCTGGACAGATAACATCACAGCGGTCATCAAGAAGGCTCAGCAGCGGCTGCACTTCCTGAGGGTCCTCAGGAAGCACAACCTGGACTCCAACCTGCTGCTGACCTTCTACCGCTCATCCATTGAGAGCCTGTTGACATACTGCATTACAGCATGGTACGGCAGCTGCACCATGGCAGACAGGGAGAGGCTTCAGAGGGTAGTTAGGGCAGCACAGAAGATCATCGGCTGCCCTCTCCCCTCACTGATGGACATTTACACCTCCCGCTGCCTCAGCAGGGCGAAGAACATTATTAAGGACAGCTCCCATCCTGCATTTGGCCTGTTCAACCTGCTGCCCTCAGGGAGGCGCTATAGGTGCATCGGCACAAGGACAAATGGACTCAAGAACAGTTTCTTTCCAAAATCCATTATCTCCCTGAACTCACAAATGCACTGACTTCACAGCCTAACCCCCGGACCTTCATCTATCCACCTACTGTAATTTGTACTGTAACTGTAATTCTATTTATCCATTGTCTTTTATAGATATGTATATAGCACCGCAGAAACTGTGCACCTTATTCCCCCCCCCCCCTTTTGTTTTTATACTGAGTAGGAGCAGTTTTTAATCTCATTGTACATGTGTATAGTGACAATAAAAAAAGGCATTCATTCATGCATTCATTCATTTAAACTGCCATAGCTGCCCCATCCATTTAAATTTCAAGTATTTTCTGTGATACTTGTGAACAGGTACAGAATAATAAGCATCTTTAAGATCAATGTATGCCATGTAACATCCCCTGGAAATTAGCTGTTTTGCAGTCACAAAACTTTCCATTTTGAAATGTTTGTCCTGCACCAAGGTGTTAAGTTGGGTTAAGTTCAAAATGATGCGGAACCCCCCACCCTTCTTTTCCCTGGTGAAAATATTGGATACAAATTCATGAGGTTCATGACTGTTTTTTTCAATCACTCTTTTAGCACTTAACGTTTCAATTTCAGCCTGAACTTCCAAACCATCCCATTTTGAACGAGCAAAGGTACGGTTTGGACCATGCTGCGTGGGTGGGAGAGAGCCCGCTAATTCAATTTTGAACCCATCTATGCTGCGCAGTATGAACAAGTCAGAAGTTAACCACCACCACTCATGCACAAAAAAACGTAACCTACCACCAACATGCAATGAACCCACAACCGGTATGTTACATTGAGACCCAGACCCACCTATTAGTTGATGGATTCTGGACATTTATTTCCTTTCCCCATGTTTGTGGAGTTGAGGTGCTGGTGTGCCCCAGCTGCGCATCTTGGCTGTCGGCCGGTTCGGGCCACGTCCTAAAAAAGACCTCCAGCCGGTTCTTTGGTTCTTCAAGCTGGAGGTGGTCTCGTCAGCTGGTCTTGTGCTGGTCGAGGCATAGGAGTGCTGGTGTCGAAAACGACGACTGTCTGTTTGGTGGTGGAACCCGAAGTAGCCCCACAGCCTTCGACTCGTCGTCCAAGTCCTTCACCTGCCTGGACAGGTCTTCTCCAAACAGTAAATTGGGCGGCTGCACATCACTGGCCTTACACAACCCCGCAAACTTGGGGTTGAGAACAGGACGAATGGCATTCTTACAAAAGCAATTAATTTAGAATTGTGCATTGCACAACAATGCCATTGCGTCCCGTTGAGCCTCCGATAATGCGCAGCCGTCCACCGACCTGGCGAATGCTGTCAACCCCGATGCCAGCAGGTTTAAAATTCTTTGTAGCTTGACCACTTGGGTCTTAATGCTGCTGCCAATGTAGCTCCAGATGGAACTGTTCTTCCAGCGGCTCCCCAACCAGTGACGGCACTGCAAATCTGGAGACCATGGTGTGCACCTCCGCTTCCCGCGGGTCTCGCACCGAGTGGTCCTCCGCCCAGGACTGGTGGTCTATGCTCCCATCCTCGGATTGGGACACGTAATGCAGCCCTGCACCAGGCGCTGCTGCGGCCCTCGAGGCCCGCTGCGATATGACTCCTGACCAGGGAGCACATCATGTTGGAGCATCTTCTCCAGAAGATGCTCCATGCGGGAATGGCGTCCACCGACGCTTCCCGCTCGAGGAGAACCCTCCTGGCCGGACTCATCCGAGTCCACTGGCCTGTTGGTCTTGCACTTGGCCTTCCCGACCCGCAGGGTAGCCAAAGTGCTGTCCATGGGCACCGAGCCCGGGGTCGCTGGCTGTGGAGTCAGCGACCGCAATGGTGAAACGGACTGCCGCCCGCTGACCGCACTGCCACAGTCTTCGGAAGCGGTTCTACCTACAGCCTGTCGAGACTTAACGCTTGCCTTATCCATGGTGTTCTTGCTGTAAGACAGAAGAAAAAAGTTCAAGACCTACCTGGAGGCCTTTTAAACTTACCGGTGGTTGAGCAACGCATCACCAGCCAGTCAGAGCGCCATGCGTTTGACGTAATGACGTGCATGCGCGGCTGACGGGTTCTTCACATAGTCACTCACGTGACTCCGAAGTAAAACTTACTTTGTCTGGTATTCTAGCTGCAATAACTTACAATCACACTTTGGATTTCTACTGACATGCCAAAGATCACATGAGAAGAGTCAGTGGTGGACCATTGCACTGAATCAAACAGGGTAGTTTGGAACACTGTATAGAACAGCAGGATAGTTTGTAACAAGCAGATACATTTATCAATAAGCTCTGTGTTGGTAACCAGATATCCATTCAGCTTCTTTCTAATGGTATCAGCTGACATAATATTACCCCTTTCCTAGATGTACATGAGTTTGTATGCCATTAGGATTGATGGGGATGATGGAATTTGTCATTTGAAAAACACAAAAGACTTGAGTTGCAATGCAATATCCTTGCCAGCTTGAAAACAGGGATTCCAGAAGCTTCAATTCAGTAATTATTCTCCAAGTTCAGTATGCAAATGTTCCGTGATGTGGAACACTCAGCCACATACACCAGTAAGCTCCCTCATTTGAACAGCTCAGTCCTGATTGTTAACTTTATCTCATACAAAGCGGAGCACGATATTTAACTCCACTTCCCACAGCCAAGCAGGAAAATCAAGTTAGAGTTTTCCTCTTTGATCAGATCACTAAACGTCCTGAAAAAAACTAGTCCGTACAAGAGTCAGGTATTGGCATATGTACTGGAAATGGAACGATAAAATTCTTAATTGCAGCAGCATAACAGTTCTGTAAACATTATACTCATACAATATCCCCCATAATGTTTGGGACAAAAATCCATCATTTATTTATTTGCCTCTGTACTCCACAATTTGAGATTTGTAATAGAAAAAAAAAAATCACATGTGGTTAAAGTGCACATTGTCAGATTTTAATAAAAGCCATTTTTATACATTTTGGTTTCACCATGTAGAAATCACAGCAGTATTTATACATAGTCCCCCCATTTCAGGGCACCATAATGTTTGAACACAGCAATGTCATGTATAAAGTAGTCATGAATGGTATTTTGTCGCATATCCTTTACATGCAATGACTGCTTGAAGTCTGCGATTCATGGACATCACCAGTTGCTGGGTGTCTTCTCTGGTGATGCTCTGCCAGGCGTGTATTGCAGCCAGTTTTATCTTATGCTTGTTTTGGGGGCTAGTCCCCTTCAGTTTTCTCTTCAGCATATAAAAGTAATGCTCAATTGGGTTCAGATCGGGTGATTGACCGCCATAATAATTGACCATTTTTTTAGCTTTGAAAAACTCCCTTGTTGATTTAGCAGTATGTTTGGGATCATTGTCTTGCTGTAGACTGAACCGCCGGCTAATGAGTTTTGATGCATTTGTTTGAACTTGAGCAGATGGGATGTGTCTACACACTTCAGAATTCATTATGCTACTACCATCAACAGTTGTATCATCAATGAAGATAAGTGAGCCAGTACCTTCAACAGCCATACATGCCCAGGCCATAACACCCCCACCAAAGTGTTTCACAGATGAGGTGGTATGCTTTGGATCTTGGGCACTTCCTTCTCTCCTCCATACTTTGCTCTTGCCATCACTCCAATATAAGTTGATCTTCATCTCATCTGTCCACAAGACCTTTTTCCAGTACTATGGTTGTTCTTTTAAGTACTTCTTGGCAAACTGTAATCTGGCCATCTATTTTTGCGGCTAACCAGTGTTTTGCATATTGCAGTGTAGCCTCTGTATTTCTGTTCATCAGACAGTTGTCATTGACAAATCGACACCTGACTCCTGAAGTTTGTTTGAGAAGGAACTGCAGATGCTAGAAAATCGAAGGTAGACAAAAATACTGGAGAAACTCAGCTGATGCGGCAGCATCTATGGAGCAACGGAAATAGGCAACGTTTCGGGCCAAAACCCTTCTTCAGACTTCAGACCTGACTCCTGAAGAGCGTTTCTGATCTGTCGGACAGGTGTTTGGGGATTTTTCTTTCTAATAGAGAGAATTCTTCTGTCATCAGCTGTGGAGGTCTTCCTTGGCCTGCCAGTCCCTTTGCGATTAGTAAGCTCACCAGTGCTCTCTTTCTTCTTAATGATGTTCCAAACAGTTGATTTTGGAAGGCCTAAGGTTTTGCTGATGACTTTAACAGTTGTATGCTTGTTTATCAGTCTCATAATGGCTTCTATGACTTTGATTGGCACAACTTTGGTACTCATGTTGATAAACAGCATTAAAAGTTTCAAAAAGTGATGGAAAGACTGGAGGAACGACTAGGTGCTGAGAGTTATACCTGCATTAAGGAGGCAATTAAACACACCTGAGCAATTACAAACACCTGTGAAGCCATGTGTCCCAACATTATCGTGCCCTGAAATGGGGAGACCACCATGTATAAACACAGCTGTAATTTCTACATGGTGAAACCAACATGTATACAAATGGCCTTTAATAAAATCTGACAATGTGCAGTTCAACCACATGTGATTTTTCCTATTACAAATCTCAAATTGTGGAGTACAGAGGCAAATAAATAAATGATGGATCTTTGTCCCAAACATTATGGAGGGCACTATCGAGAACATATTTTAAAAAAGCTCAATAAATTAATAAAAACTATGTTAGCGGGAAAAAATGACCAATGTCCACAGTGCAATCAAGAGGGTTTGTAGTTGGTAGTGTTCAAGAGCCTGATGGTTGTTGGAAATAAGTTTTCAGACTTCTATACATCTGCATCCTCTGTTTGTGTATCATATCACTTCTACCAGAACAATAGATTTGGCAATGTGCCCTTTATAAAAGGGCATGTCCTCATTTGACCTACCAAAAACATCTGACATCTATAGAAGGAAGAGGGGAACAAAAAAGAGAACAGAATAAAAGCTCAGTGGCAACTAATCTCAAAAGGAAGCTTTGTCTTCTTGGAAAGTAATTCTTTAAATCACCAGGACTTGCATATGCTTGCTCAGGTTTAATCTGTAATATTCACTTACCATAACTTTGCGACAACTATCTTGGAGAAGGCATTCAAACTTATGATCACAATCTAGCAACATAGTTGAAATTAGCTTACAGCAATCCCCTCACATTAACACTACCCTACACACAAGAGGGACAATTCAAATTTATACCATGCCAATTAACCTACAAACCTGTATGTCTTTAGAGTGTGGGAGGAAACTGAAGATCTCGGAGAAAGCACACACAGGTCACAGAAAGTACAAACTCTGTACAGACAAGCAACCATAGTCAGGATCGAACCCGGGTCTCTGGCGCTGTAAGGCAGTAGCTCTATCACTGTGCCGACATGCCGCCCTTAGTTCAATAAATCTTGGAGATAAACTTTAATAACAAATAAGGTTTACATAATATAAGAATTAGAGAATACTTGAGTTGCAATATAATTGTTTTTGCCAGCTAGATTTTTTGTTATTAACAGACTGGTCCTGTGCAGTTTAATTTTATTCATGCTCTTTGTACATATGCATCAAGACTGGTTCAGAATTCTCATTACAGACTTGATTTCACATCATTAAAGCTGATTTATGTTTCTATCCTGAAGCACATTTATTAAGTACTGTTGAATGCTGGACATCCAGAAATAACCCACATTCATTCTATTCTCTATTCATTCTTGGATTAGTGGATAAGAAGCCAAGCTCAGTGTCCTGAAAATGCAGCCAAATTCACAATTAATGTTCAAACTGTTTGCATAATAATTTGAGTATGATTTATGCATCATAGGAATAACTTAACCTCAAAATAACTAATGATGGTCTAAAACTGAAATGGAACTCAGCTAAACTGGAATCAATACAATAAGATATTTTTCATTTCAGACACCTTCAGTAAATTAGAATTTTAGCTTATAGTTTCATGCATCTCTCTCCCTCAATAACAGATGTCTTCATCAGACTCATTCACGTAAACTGCAGGACAGCTTTCCCAAACCAAAATCTGGAAGATTATAATCCTTGATGTGCCCGACTAAATAATATCAATGCTGGTCAGGCAGCATCTCTGGATAGAAGGAATGGGTGACCTTTCGGGTCGTGTCCCTTCTTCAGAATGAGCTTCAAGAGGGAGTTACAGAGATAAGGAAGTGGAAGAGATCAAAAGAGATTTAGATCAAGGAAAATGTAGAATAGACCATTGATAGTTAGAAGAAGATGACAACAAAGCAAACAGAGATAGAATGTAATCAGGGGTACAGTCAGGCTGGCCAGAGAACTGGAAAGTAGGAGGGATGGAGAGAAAAAAGCAAGGGTTACTTGAAGATAGAGAAGTCAATATTCATCCCGCTGGGGTGTAAGCTGCCCAAGCAAAATATGAAGTGTTGTTCCTCCAATTTGCACTGGGCCTCACTGACAATGGAAGAGGCCCAGGACAGAAAGGTCAGCATGGAAATGGGAGGGGGCTGACCTCTCGAGTAATCGAGAGGTCAGATAGGTTTAGGCGGACTGAGTGGAGGTGTTCTGAGGGTCAGGCAGCATCTCTGGAGAAAAAGAATAGGTGACATTTCAGGTCGAGACCCTTCTTCAGACCAATGCAGAAATTACCCTGCTTGGTAATAATAAATAAAAACTCTGAAGAGAACGTTTTCAGATATTACATAGAAACATAGAAATTAGGTGCGGGAGGAGGCAATTCGGCCCTTCGAGCAAGCACCGCCATTCATTGTAATCATGGCTGATTGTCCCCAATCAATAACCCGTGCCTGCCTTCTCCCCATATCCCTTGATTCCACCAGCCCCTAGAGCTCCATCTAACTCTCTCTTAAATCCATCCAGTGATTTGGCTTCCACTGCCCTCTGTGGCAGGGAATTCACAACTCTCTGGGTGAAAACGTTTTTTCTCACCTCAGTCCTAAATGGCCTCCCCTTTATTCTAAGATTGTGTCCACTGGTTCAGGACTCGCCCAACATTGGGAACATTTTTCCTGCATCTAGCCTGTCCAGTCCATTTATAATTTTATAAGTTTCTATACAATCCCCCCTCATCCTTCTAAACTCCAGTGAATACAAGCCTAGTCTTTTCAATCTTTCCTCATACCCGCCATCCCAGGGATCAATCTCGTGAACCTACGCTGCACTGCCGCAGTCACAAGGATGTCCTTCCTCAAATTAGGAGACCAAAACTGTACGCAATACTCCAGATGTGGACTCACCAGAGCCCTATACAACTGCAGAAGTACTCTACTCCTATACTGAAATCCTCTTGTTATGAAAGCCAACATTCCATTAGCTTTCTTCACTACCAGCTGTACCTGCACGCCAACTTTCAGTGACCGGCGGACAAGGACACCCAGGTCTCGCTGTACCTCCCCCTTACCTAACCTAACCCCCTTGTTTTTGCCACCAAAGTGGATAACCTCACATTTATCTACATTATACTGCATCTGCCACGCATCTGCCACTCACTCAACCTGTCCAGGTCACCATGCAACCTCCTAACATCCTCTCGACAGTTCACACCGCCGCCCAATTTTGTGTCATCCGCAAACTTGCTAGTGTTGCTCCTAATTCCCTCTTCCAAATCATTAATATATATGGTAAACAGTTGCGGCCTCAACACCGAGCCTTGCGGCACTCCACTCGTCACTGCCTGACATTCTGAAAAGGACCTGTTCACCCCTACTCTTCATTCCTATTGTGAAAGATTGACATAATTTTCTTTTGACATATACATCTAAAGTGCAAGAGGGAAACAAATCACTTCACCTGCGAGTTTTCCCATTGTTCATCTTCCATAAAAGCAGTAATTTTAATCACATATACCGGCACTGTTTAAATATCCATTTGTCCATCTATCAAGCAGAACTCTGGATTAACCATGTAACATTCACCAATACATGCCACCTTTGGACCATTCTAATAATGATGCCTTATTGCAATTACCTATTTGTATGCTTTTTTTCGGAGAAAATCTAACAACGATTTATTTAAAGTGGTGCCATACAGATACTGCTCGGTTTTAAATAATATTATAAATAAAAAGATACACCTTATAAATAACCTGGAGAGTCACGTCAGAGCCTACTTTGAGACATTGATGGCTCAGCGTTGGCTCAACATGGCAGATGATTGGTGCTGCAATGTAAACAATATTAAAAAGGGGCACTGACATCAGAGAATGTTTTTTCAGTTGATATGGATGCAAGAATAGAGCCGTCTGTTGGCAATTCAATTAAAATGAAATGGAACAGGCTGTGAATACGAGTCCCTTTTATACATTACTGAGAAACCTATCATGCATTGATGGTCTATTTGTAATTAGATTTGGTTCCATTAGCAACATTTTTGAAGTGCATTCCTCCTCATTCACATTAAGGTATTAAGACAAATCTTTTACCAGATTGGTAAAATGCCACCCTCAATATACAGTGTTTTTTTAAGCAAATGGCTGTATATACCGTTGCAGGAGGAAAATATGCTGATGAGTAGAGTAATTATTAATAAAGAGAAGAATAAAGAAAATTGCAGCAGTTGGTGGTAGGAAAGATACTAAAATCCTTATGGAAGATCTGACAACCCCCAACAGTGGCAGTGATGTAGAAATGAAACCTTAATTTCTAAGATTGCTGACTTTTTAAATCAAATTTATTAAATTCTTCCAACAGGTGTGTACAACGGCCGTAGTTAAGTCATGTGTGAGAATAATGATTAGGAGTCATAAGTTCCATTCCCAGAAATATTCTGAGTTTAAATTTAAGATTGAAAAGATAGTTAGTAATGATTCCCAGGTAGCCATTAGAGGCGCTCGTGGGTGTTCTGGGTTGACTGCGGTAGGTGTTCCTGGACAGCGAAGTTGAGTAATGGCCGGAGGTAAAGGATAAAGGATTTACAGACCAAAATCATGGAGGCACCGGTGTGGACAAGTCGGTGGAATGGGGCGCTGGAGGCCCTGAAGCAACCTAGCGCTCCATTAGATTGAGCGCCGCACCGTGGCCAAGTGCATGAAACACCCATTGCCTACAGCGGCACTGAACAGCAGAGAAGCAGTAAAGGACATTGACAGAACGCCTTGCCAGGATGACCCCTGCAACGCTGACCCAGTGCTGCCACAAGGACAATAGGCCATTATGGCAAAGTTCAGACTCTTGAGACTTTAAAAAAGTCTCAAGTATGAAAAAATGTCATACTTGAAGGGTACAAAATGGCATCTAAAACATGGTGACACTTGTGTACTGACTCAGTGTGGTCTACTATCTTACATTCTTGTACTTTGTATGATAGTGTCTAATATATAGTAGGAGTGTCACCGAACTGTATGCAAATAAAAACTGTACTTAAGAATACGTGACAATAAAGTACCATTGAACGATTTAATACATTTGAAGGTGCCAATTATGCTTAAGTTAGTTATTGTTAGTATATTATGGTATTTTGTATAGACTTCTCGCTGTATCTTTTTTGTATGCTTGTGGGTGGGATTTGAGAAGTAAAAGGCGTGTCTACATCTGAGGAGGCTAGCGTAGCCACATAGAGTGGGCAGTCAGTTTAGCAACAGTTTTGACATTGGACATTGGAAAGTTAAGAAATTTCCATTACAACATTAAAGAAGATAACTAGTTGGTTAGTAGGAATTGAAATCTGCCATGCATGCACATTGACTCCAGATCCACCATTTGATTTTTAAATAGCTTAGCAAGCCATTCATGCCAGAAGGCAATTAGGGATGTATGTAAATATTGGCCTTGCCAGATATATGCACACCCCGCCAACAAGGAAAAGTTTAGAAGTTGCAATAGAAAAGGAAATCAAAAGTAATGCGTAATAAGGAACTGCAGATGCTGGTTTAAACTGAAGATAGACACAAAAAAGGCTCTCGACCTGAAACATCACTCTTTCTTTCTCTCCAGAGATGCTGCTTGTCCCACTGAGATACCCCAGCTTTTTGTGCCTATCTTCAAATCAAAAGTAATGTTGTTTATGCGGTTGAAATTGGATTTTAGTCGATACTTGACAGGTAGTGCTCAAGAGTCTTTTTAGGATACGTCAACTAATGGTTCTAATAGAAAAACAACAGCAAATAGTAATAGTTTCTTGGATTAATAGAAAGTGATGCCCCGTAGACATCTCACCAGTCATTCACCTTATACATACATTATCAGGCTTCAAAGTCAATAAATGGTGCAAAAATCTGCTTAAACCAAATTGAAGTCTTAAAGGTAATAACAAGGTGGAACTAATATGTACACAAATAGGCTTACAAGTTAAGGATGAGTGCAAATGAATTTCAATACAGGGAAATGTGTGTGCATAATTGGGAGGTGATTGAGTCCTTGAATAGCAAGGTACAAAGTGGAAAAGAGAAACCAAAAGCTGTGAATGTTATAATTTCACATAGTGATAAGACAAAATAAAAATGGGAAGGCATTGCTAAAATTAGATTAATACTGATTAGACATATTTGGAGTACTGTCAGCTGTTCTAAAAAGGAGATACAAGAGACTGCAGATGCTAGAATGCTGAGCAAAAAATAAAATACAGGAGGAACTCAGCAAGTCAGGCAGCATGTGGGAAATGGACAGACAACATTTTGGGTTGGGACCCTTCTTTATTCCGCCTGGCTTGCCTAGCTCCTCCACCATTTTGCTTTTTGTCTTAAAAAGAGCTTTTGGAAGAAAATATAGAAACATTTCAAAGAATAATCACGTGGACGAAACTCAGGAAAATTTGAGACAATTTTTCACTCCGAGAAATACATCTCGGGGAAATCTGACTGCTTTCTGTTGGGTGGATGTGGTGAAAGTGTTTCCATTTCTGTGCCAGGTCATGAAGACATAGGTAGCAAAATCAAAGAAATTAGTAAACCACACATACATATTAGATAGGAATGATGAACCTCAAGCATGCTGTGAAGCACAACAAATCAAGGCTTGAATTACACCACAGTACCCTGAAATTTACTAAGATTCCAGCAGTTTGGTGGGATTAATACTAGGAGCAACTGAAGAATAACAAAGAGGCCAAGACAATATAGGGAAAAATGCAATGTTTCATGGAAAGTCATGGTGCAGTGTCAAGAAAGGCAATGTTCAGTGTTGCATTTAAAACCAATTATTTTTTTGTTAGATGATCAGGTCTTAGGTTTATATCAATATAATGTTATCGTTAACAATAAAAAGTGCTTATCAAAACATTCTTAATTTGCTATTGCTCAGAGTTCACATAATTGCCATTGTGGACAAGTTGGGCCAAATAGCTACACCAGTGTTGTATATTTGTTTATATCTGGAGCATAGGACCCAAAAAAAGATGAAATGAGCTACAGCCTCTGGTGTTGAATGTACTTAGATTTTCGTTATGACTCAAGCAAAGAAAAATGTGCCCAAAATTCAAAGGGTTTTTTCTTCTAAATGCATCTTTCACAATCAAACAATGTTGAGCACCAATGTAAAAACGAAACTTCACAGTTAGTATCATGTGGCTTTCGATTTATTATATAAAAGAAATCACTGGCGGATCTTTATCAGATAATTACCTTTCTTAAAAATCATTTTCAGGGATTATGGTATTGATAAACCCATAAATAGGTCATTCCTTGGTTGTTATGGTGCAACTTTCACTATGATCACTGATACCCAGCATCAATTTTGTGAAGATTGATAACTTCCTGCTATTAAACCACAGAGTACTTTTTGATAAAATGAACTGCTACAATTACAAACCTTTCAATAGAACCGGCCTCTATTAACCACGAGTGCAAGTTCACACAACATAACAATTCATTAACTTAGTGAATTAGCAACCACAGGTTGTGAGTCAAATTCTATCATTACAAACTGTGAAACGACCAAGTATGCAAAATAAACGTACGCAACATCTAGCAATGTTACAAAATTTTGAGATTTTAAAAATCAAGTCTGCAATTTATCCCATCAGATAAAGCATAAAAAGTTTAATTTGACACCCAATTCACTTTCATATCTTCAGTATTAAAAAGGTTATGGCCATTTTCATACTCGGAAATTAGCATCTTGTCCCCCATTGCCTTTCCATTGACTTAACTCAAAAGCTGTGATCTAGGACTGTCAAAAGCCCATAACTTTCTTAAAAATTAAGAGAACTCAATGAAATTTTCAATTATAGATTGAAGCATTCTGAAACAAATATGAAACAATCTTACTTGAATGACCTGAAATTAAAGCATATAATTAGTTAGTTACCTAATTGTAGCTAATTACAAAATTCAATTACTAGATCTAAACATCTATCCATTTCTTAAGAAAAGATAAACATTTTTTAATTGCCTAAGTGTCCAAATAACATTCACACAATAATTCACAATATAACATGATTTTTAAATCTCATTTTCATGAATTTATAGGCCAGATGGAAGGAATTTAGTGTTTAATTCCCGTAAATTAATGGCCACTTAAATCAACTTGCGAGTAGGTTTTAGTGGAACGTGGTGGATTGGAACGTTGCGGTTTGCGGTG
This sequence comes from Okamejei kenojei, assembly GCA_035221665.1. Lineage (NCBI taxonomy): Eukaryota > Metazoa > Chordata > Chondrichthyes > Rajiformes > Rajidae > Okamejei > Okamejei kenojei. Next base: position 84,741,751 of record CM069135.1, read on the forward strand.
AATTTAACCCACAGTCGACAGGAAAAACACTGCCAGTTCGTATATATTTTTTGTCCCCTTTTCGCAACATGAAAATTTGATTAAAGGCTTCCTAAGAAACACGTTTTTATGTAAAAATAAACTGTGTACCTTATTTTATCCCCTACCTAAAATCCTTCCCGTTGTCAGCGCTCACGGCTTTAGAAGATGATTTTTTAAATTACTCTAGCTAATAAATGTAGCGTAGTTTAAAAATACCTTCATAAAGCAAATGTCGGAGCAATTTCTCTTTAGCAACAAAATCCCGCGATGGATCGATTTGCCTTGTCTGGAGAAAAATGGCACTTTAAACCCGCCCCCCTCTGAAAAGCGCCAAAGTCGGGCATACGGGGAGTGGCAGACCTGCAGCGCTGCTCAAGGTAAGTTTTGTAACATACCTACAGCAACCAACATAGAACGGTACAGCACAGGAACGAGGCCTCTGGTCTGTAAAGTCCTTGCCGAACACAATGGCAAGTTAAACTAACCTCCTCTGCCTGCACAAGATCCATATCCTTCCATTCTCAGCATATCCATGTGCCTATCCAAAATGTCACGATCGTATCTGTCTCAACCACCAGTGTGTTCCAGGCACCTACGACTCTCTGCATAAAAAATAACTCCCCCCCACCCCCCCACATCACTTTTAAACTTTGCCCTTCTCACCTTTCCCCCTAAACTTTGACATTTTCATGGTAGAAAATTCGCTTTTTACTGTTTACCTTATGCATCTCATAAATTGATATACCGGTACTTCTATCAGGCCTTAACACCAGAGAAAACGACAGAGAAAACAATTAAAGTTTGTCCAATATATAGCTAATACCGTCTAATCTAGGCAGCATTTGAGTAAACCTCTACTGCACCCTCTCTGGTAAAATTCGGGACTGTTATTAAAAATTAAGGCACGGAGTCAAAGGGATATGGGGAGAAGGCAGGCATGGGGTACTGTTTGTGAATGATCAGCCATGATCACAGTGAATGGCGGTGCTGGCTCGAGAGGCCGAATGGCCTACTACACCTATTATCTTTTTAATTGGTATTCCTGGTCCAATCTAGCCTATGTGGAATGCCAATCCTGTACCAAGCCGGACTCCTAAAACTTTCAGAAATATAATTATTTAATAAAAATCAGACAGACCTATGCACATTTACCAAGCAATGTATCAATTTAAGTCAATTATAGATCATGCAAAGTCCTCCAATTGCTGGGGATAGGCTCGTTAAAAATCTATTCAAAAATAACTGACATACTTGCCCAAGGTGTAATTCCACAATCCATTGTCATTGCTGTCTTATCTTTCACCAGAATGTTCAATCAGATGATGGTGCAAAATGGTCCTGACAATCTCACAATGCTCCATGCTTTCAGATTAAAAATACTGTTATTATTCATTATTTACCATTAAGTAGAAATAAATCAATTGCGCTCAGTGCGGTGAACCTCAATGCTCAGTGATTTGGAAATACTAATGGCCAAATACGAGCCTTGGATGACATGGCTGCCAAATTGACAAACAAGTAACAGTACAGTACAGGAAAATACCCTTTGGCCACCATATCGTGCCAACCATGACATCAATTTAAACTGCACATCTGCCTGCATGTGATCTATAGCCATCAATGCCTGTCCATGTCTGTCTATATGCCTCTTAAAAGTTGCTATTGCAAATGCTACCGCCACTTCCCCTAGAGCGCACTCTGAGCACTCAGCACACTTTGTGTTTAAAAAACCTTCCACAAGTCATCTTTAACCATACCACATTACACCTTAAAAGTTATGCCCTCTCGTATTTGAAATTTCCATATTGAGAAAAAGACCCTGATCATCTACCCTGTTTATGCCTCTAAATGTTATATACTTCTATTAGGTCACTCCTCAGCCTCCAACACTTCATAAAAACAATCCAAGTTTGTCCAAACTTCCAAATGTAAGAGTATCTAATCCAGCCAACATCCCAGTGAACTTCTGCACTCTCTCCAAAGTTTCTACATTCTTCCTGTAATGCAGTGAGCAGAACTACACACAATACTCTGTGTTGCCCAACCAAATTTTGTACATGACTGCCTGACTTTTATACTCAGCATCATGACCAATGAAGGAAACAATACTTTATGCTTTCTTTGTGATTCTATCTACTTGCGTTGCTACTTTCAGGATCTGTACATCAATCTGAAACTATGTGGTAAGAAAATAGACTTGATTTAACCACCCAGACCGCTCATGTCCGGGGTAAAGACAAACAATTGTGAGGACATCATTATGTTGACAGATTCTATCATCACTCTTGCTTCATCATTCGTTGAGACCATGATGAATCTTCCATCTAAAATTCACTTTCTTATCCTCCCCCCCCCCCCCAATAAATATCAAACCTCAGCGCATAAAGAGACAAAATTCAACGATAAGCAGCCTGTGTCCCCAATAACTCAGCAGCAAATTATACAGCGTGGAAACAAGCCCTTCACCCAAATCATCCACGCCGATCAATATGCGTCATCTAAGCTCGTCCCATTTGCCCACGTTTGTCTCTCTAAACCATTCCTATCCATGAACCTATCCAAGTGTCTTCTAAATGCTGTTATAGGACTTTCCTCAACTACCTCCTTTGGCAGCTCGTTCCATATATAAACCACCCTCTGAGTGAAAATGTTTCCCCTCGGGTTTGTATCAAATCTTTCCTCTCTCAGGTTAAACACGTCGTCTTACCTTGGATTAAAGACTCTGTGCACACTATCTATAACCCTCATGATTTTATACACTTCCCTAAGATTATCCCCCAGCCTCGGAATATCCTTTCAAATTATCTCTGCCCATTATCCTTTTATAACCTATACCTTCTGCTCTAATACACTAAGCTGCTGCAGGTAGTGAGCAGTGGCTCGAAAATAAACTGTCAGGATTTAGCTACTGAGACAGATTAAGGACATATGGATCCCCTATTGTGCCCAACATCAGAGACTGGTCTTATTGGGCAATCACCTCTGGGATATCTACTTCAAAGACCTGAGGAATGTGGAAAGGAATTATCTGACTGTTTTAATGGTTTTAAAGATGTTTGATGATTAATTAAAAAATAATTCTGAATGTTTTTAGTTATTTATAGACCAATTGGGACCCATTGGGTCCCTGTCACACGGGAGGCCTGGTCCCCCAATGCAATATTCCACCACTCATCCATTCCCCCAAAGCAATATTCGACCACTCATCCATAGCCCCCATGGGAGGTCTGGTCCCCCAACGCAAGCCGTTCCCCAACGCAATATTCCACCACTCACCCATTGCATCCAACTGTGCAGGGGCGTATCCCACAGCACTGCCTCCCCCTACTCTTGCTTCGAGGACTTTAATGAAGAATGCAATTTCCCCTCCCCCTCCTGTTCAGCTAAAAACTTGCTGGAATGAGTGAGTGTTCCTCGATTGCAACTTTGTTGCAAGCTGGGCCAGCAAGGAATTGGATCCCAATAGCTCCTAAATGTTTCTTAAACTTGAATTTGTAAATGTTTGAATGTGTATAAATAGTGAAATATAACATCAACCTGAACGAAACTTGACACAAACGACCACAGGACAATGGTGCGTAATGTGAGGCAAATTTTGTTTTAGCGCTATCGTGTACCGTTTTGGAGTAGTTTCGGGATGACATTGCTATGCAACTCACTGTTACGGAGGGTTAGTGAGATTGATCCTTTGCACTGGTTCAAATGGAATTCATAGAAACATAGAAAGTAGGTGCAGAAGTAGGCCATTTGCCCATCGAGCCAGCACCGCCCGCCATTTTATTTGATCATGGCTGATCATCCAGAATCAGTACTCCGTTCCTGCTTTCTCCCCATATCCCTTGATTTGTTAGCACCATGGACCATGTCTTTGGATGGGGGCATCCAAGATCTGACCCAATATTCGCCTATTAGCTTGGTGCCAAATTTTGCTTATACTGAAGGAGCACTTGGTAATATTTTATTTTTTAGAGATGCCACATGAATACAAGTTGGCAGGAAGCTGTGTCGATTACCTTGAGGGTCTCGAAAGTTATTTCCAGATAAATCCATTTCATGCAAAAATAATTAAGAACAAATTAACGGATTTTGTTCAGCAGTGGCATTAAGGAATTGATAACACAATGCTTGCTTTAATCAATTCTCCCCTTGAGGGATGTGTAGGAAGGAACTGCAGATGCTGGTTTAAACCAAAGATAGACTGGAGTAACTCAGCAGGGCATGCAGCATCTCGAGAGATGACTGAAGAAGGGGTTCGATCCGAAATGTCACCCATTGCTTCTCTTCAGAGTTGCAGCCTGTCCTGCTGAGTTACTCCAGCCTTTTGTGTCTACTGAAGCAGGGACACAGGACAGAACAAGCTAAAACCAACTTCACTGCTTCTGAAACTTAGTCTTCTATTACTGAAAGGAGTGTAAATTGTTGACAGAACTTATTAATGTAAGGTGTGAAAGAATGAACCACAGTTGCTGGTTTACACCGATGAAAGACATAAAATGCTGGAGTAACTCAGCAGGTCAGGCAGTACCTCTGGCAAAACGGAATAGATGATGTTTCAGGTCGAGACCCTTCAACAGACTTAGTACTGTAAAGCCCCATCTGACCATTCTGAAAGTCTGATTGTTTAATTTCTGGCTCACCAGATAATGCTTACCATATTCTCTATCCACTCACCTGGTTGTTGGATATTCTGTTTGAACTTACCAGTTTGACTGAAATGTGAAACATTTTTAAAAATGAATGAAAATATACTCCAATCGCCTGGAAAATCTGCCAGTTCAGCATCACCAAAGTCTCAAGTGGTCTCATCTGGCACCTTATCAAAGGCCTTCTAAAAATCTAAGTAAACTATATCCACTGACACTCCTTTGTCTGTCCTGCTTGTTACCGTCTCAAAAAAAACTCCAATTGATTTGTCAGGCAAAATCTCCCTTAACAAAACCATGCTGACTTCAACCTATTTTATCACGTGCTTCCAAGTACTCCGAAATCCCCTCCTTAATAATGGACTCTAAAATTATACCAACCACGACCAGCAGTTAAAATGCTGATGTATCTTACCTGGTGTATCTTTTCCAAACAAAGATTTATTTTCCTCCATAAAATAGTAAAATAACAATTCAATAAATGGAAATTATAGCAGGTTAATCGGTTCCAGGTTTTCATTGCCAGGCTTACACATGATCATAGGAATTCTTTGGCATACATCAATTTATTTCCTCTCTATTGTTTTCAATGGAAGACTGGAGCAACAAACTGTGGACATCTCTAAACACTTGGAATAGCTGCACACTCTAGTACAATATCAGTTTTCATTGTTGAATGTATAGCATCACTGAGCATTCTCTCGAGTAGGACTGAACTTGATCATACCCCTTAGCATGATAAATTTAAATTCTTACAAAAAAGTCACAACTTCAAAACAAAACACTTAATCTTACACAGCAGAACATTTTCAGGCAGTATAAAAATAGCACCAGCATGAAGCTTTGCACACTGGATCTATTACATTATTTTAAAATGAACCATAAATGACTAAAATGGTTTATTGCAAAATCAGATTGAAAATTTATTATCTGAAATAGCTGGCAGACATTTCATATTTGGAGTCTTAATCAATGGATACATAATTTCTTTTTTGCACTGAAAATGGTTCATTTAAATAATTTCTCCATGGTAACGAGGAAGTGAAAACTCAAGATCACGAACAAACTGGAGGACTACTACAGATTGAAACAAAAGAAAAAGTAGGAAAGAGTGAGTGCAAGTTTCAGAATGTGGCTCAAGAAATGGACAAGTAATAAATGCACATCCATGTATACAAAAATAACACAAAGCTGGAGAGTATGTAAAATGTAACGCATGACTGGAGCCAGAATAAGGTGTGTGCATGCCTTGGTGATAGGATAGAAAAACATACAGGGTATTTGGAGTCAAATGTAACATGTTTAACATTTCCTTATGACTTTGATCACACTCTTCCAGTGCAAAGCCGTAGCTAACATGCAAGTTCAAAATAAGTAGATTATTGGATTGTAGTTATGGTCATTTTTTTTGCAATTTGTTGGAAAATTATCAACCACGCAACACACTACTAACAAAAAAAAAAATCAGCTCAAATGCTCTATTAGTTCCAGAACAGAATTATCAATCAAGTATAACAATCTTGCATAAATCGATAATGAAACCTAGTTTCTTGAAGACTACTGTACCTGGGCAATGTTTGTAAGCTGTAGTGTGGAAGATAAAAGATACAGAACAACACTGGCTGAAATGTTCTTAGAGGTTTAGTTCTTAAAGGGACAGAAGTTCTTTGCTCCATTGCAAATCATAGAAATCATAGCAATTTTTCAAGAAGCCATCTAATATGCTCCCAATGCTCCCCCACTCCCCCCCCCCCCCCCCCCCCCCTCCCCTCATAGCTTGTAATTGTGCTTGTGTTCGTTTATTCATCAGACTACTTTCTTCTGAGGATTTACCTCAGTTGCAGTACATCTTTGCGGTTGTGTGACCATAGTTAGAGATGCATAAAACTACAAAGCATTTTAACCAACTGCTTGATTTCACTATGGTGAAAAGTTCAAACTTCTGGCAGTCATAAAATATTATTTTTTACGAACACCGCAAAGCAATTCTTGGCACTACTTTGATAATTCAGAATTATATTTGAATTTGGAAATTATTAGTTGATTGGTGAAATTATTATTCCGGTCTAGTTGCTAAATGCCGTGTTTTATTCAGTTCAATTTAAACTAAAACATATTTTTATTAAACTTTGATACTCTGCAATGGAACCATGAATTTTATTCTTACTTTTTATTAGTAAAAAAGGAAACAAATATGCAGACTTCATGAATATATGACTATACCATGGATAATAATTAAAGCTCTTTCAAAAGATTTGCATTTACAAGGAATGATAATATGTATTGAACAGTGACACTTGAAATTGTTTCTAGCTTAGAGATTGGTTGGGAGAGGTAATGTTCACAATTGACCCATGCCCCGCTTCATGTGAGAATTAGATTAATTAGAGGCTTTAAACAAAAGTCTGAAAAATTTGTATTAACATAGCAACCCATCTAGCAATTCTCCTAGAATTTTGCAAACACTGGATTTAATTAGTTTGGACATACTAACTCATCAGTGCTTGTTCTATTATTGGAGCCAGCTTAGAAATTTGACCATGCAGTGGGCTGTTTTAGGCACTATGCCTCAAGTACAGAACTAGAAACTGCAATCTTAATATAAACTAGAAATGTGTCATTCACATATTGATAGAAGTCATTCACGTAATACCCCCACCTGAAGGAGGCAAGCCTCTTAATTGCCCTAGCAAAGGGTCTGTTTCATGTTTGAGACCTTCTCTACAGAGCAGGTTTGATGAGGTAGTTGGCTACATTCAATTAAACTAGGTCTACTTCTTGATTCAAGAGCTCCTTACTTACCCGAGCGGTGCTATGAAATAAGTAGTTGTCCAAGCATCCACTGTGCTTCATCAGCGAGTTGACTTTTGATCTTCACAGCTTGCCAGCTCAATGGAAATGAACCCAAGGCCCAATTTCAGCAGTGCATCAAGTCTCCTTATCTGTGTGCAGAAATGTCTAAAGAAAGCTACTTAATGTTGCTCAAATTACAGTCGGAGTCCTCATGTCAGTTGACTTGTGGTAAGTGTTGTGGGCATTCAGTAACCGGTAGTCAGTGAGACTAAATCATGTTTACCAGTAGGGCTGCTAGTAATGGCAGAAAGCTTTGATATTTTATCTATACAAAATAAAATGTACCAAATATTGAAAATTATTCAAGCAATCAATAATCAAGTTATCGGATGCACCAAAAATACAAATATCTACAGTATATACATCTATTTTGGTAAATTATTAAATTTGTTATCTCAGTCCTTTCAAATGGAATATAGAGCTGAATTATGTAGGTTGCAATTATACCTAACACTACTATGCAAAAGGCATAGCAAATACTCATTTTTATTCAGAATTCTTTAAACCTACTCAAGAAACGGGAGACTTTTGTTGTTCAGAGATTTTTTTTGGCGGGTGGGCCTTTATTAATCTGATATGCAAGACTTCAGAATTTTGCAAAAGCCGGGATATTGTGAATTAGTGAAGTAACATGATTCGTATTCTCTTTTATATCACTTAACAAACTTGTCTCCTCATAACACTTTTAGACAAAAATATTTGAAGTACTATTTGGACCCTTCTTTTAAAAAAGATGTAGTCCAATACTTGAAGCTGAAATTGGATCTTAGCTGTAAAAATAGTTTACCCTTAATTAAATCTAAGGCACAACATCAGATTTCTAAACTGACATTGAAATGAAAAACTTCTAGACTTTATTTTTCTTTGTAAATGCTATTGCAGTCCTCCAAGGACTCGCCTTTTAGATTCAATAACAGCATGTCTCAAAACACAACCCTCATCCCTAAATGCATACACAACCCACATTTCAAACAAAGGCATTTTCTAAAGAAGTCCCTCTCACTTTGCCTCCCATATTTCTTCCCCTCCCATATACCAATCTTATTTTTCTGGTAACATTATATTAATGTTGGTATACAGCTCTAGAAATGCCAACAGTCCACAACATAGTAACCTGCATTGGCATTCTTCATGTCAGAGCTTAGGCTGCGAGTTAGCAATCCAAATGTGGGAAGGCAGCATTGTTGATCAGAATCCCATTTGCACTCAATACCCACACACGCTATTTCTTCCTGCACAGGCTGCAGGAATATGATTTATCTCCTTTGCCTCAGATCAAGAAGGCCAATTATAGCATCCCCAGTGCAACCCTGAACGTCAGGGAAATAAGACCAAAGGTTTCAGGTCTTTTCAGCATGGTACCATGCTATCCTGGAGGATTTTTCCACAAATGAAGTGCTTTTAGTTTAAAAAGGTGGCAAGAATGTGTTTGTAAAAATAAACAACCAGGTGGAAGGATATACAAGGAGAAAAATCATCATTTCTATAGACTCTGGGAAAGGACCTAATTCAGCAATTAAAAAGCATGCTAAAGTGTACATAAGTTAACACAAGATTGGTTATTTTTTAAATTTTAACAGATGGCTGCAGAAATAGCCTAAAAACAGACTCCACTGTAATTCTGTTGAGGTATTTGAACTGTCTATGACAGTTGGTATCCCCCCAATCAGTTGACCAATGAACATTACAATTTAACCTAAACCTCCTTGGAATAAGAAGTTTAACCTACAAAAAAAAACATTCAAAATAAGCCACTCTTTCAAATAAATATATATGTATATACAGTTGTTGTTTTACAGAATCGGTTGGGGTTTTTTTTTCATATAAAATCAGCAAACACTAATTTCTCACATTAATGAAAATTTAGTGAGATATAGAAATAGAGAGAACCACAGACTTTTGTTTGTTCACAGCATATTGGAATAACTGAACTTGAGAAAACATCCTTATATTTTGATGCAGATATGTTTCTGCAGTCCTCACAACAGTCCAATGGCTTAAAGTTTTATTCAACTGTTGAACAAGACAGTTGACTATAACTGAATGACTATACTTTCACTGGAGTGAATACATTTAAACAAAAAGACATGAGCTCTCTTTTGATCCAAACAAGTAAAACAGACTGCTCAAAGGAGTTCTTATCCGATTGTTTTAATCCAGCTTATGTACATCCTTCAAAAAGGATACCATCTCTAACAAAAATACTTGCTTTGAAATTGTGGTTGCCACTTTCAGAATTATAATGACCTATCTCCCATAAGAGTGAGCAAATATCTGGCTGAGCAGCTAATCGCAAGATTCTGCTCAGGTTGAATTTACCAAAGCAACCAACATTTCACATATGTCAGATTAATAAATCCTTTCTGGATCCTCTGCCAATGCTAATTTAGAGAATGTAAACAATTACAGTACTGTTAACTCCACCTGGCCCAGCTGCATATCTCACAAGCTCATCCATGCTCCATGCTAAGAAAAAAATAAAGTGCAATTTGTCCATCTTGATGTCTTCAATCGAGGTCCATTATGTTATGTGGACATACTTTCAAAGCTGATTATCAAAAGTAAATACCACTGCTAAAATTTAGAGGTATTATTTTGTGGAAGCTAATTATACCATAAAATAAAGCTTTAGAACAGCTTATTTAGAGCAATGCACAAATCTGTAATCATCTCATGGACAAATCTGTAATTCTGCTGCAGATAAATGTTAGAGCTTAACTTTGGAGTAGGACAAAATAAAAACATACAAGGATGGTTCTGTGATCCAGTATTCCCAGGAAACACATCACAGAAAATAAAAGATTATTGGGTTGAGTGCATTGTGAATAATGTTCCCTGTATTCTGGATGAGCCCATTTGTTCTCAAATGACTTTTAATTATTTCAGATTTATATCTCTAATATAACTGCTATGTCCAAGTTAATTTTCAATATATAATTATTTAAAATTTAAAATGCAAGGCTGTTTGACACATACCATCCATGTCAGAAAAAAACAAAGTTACTGCAGTGGCATCAGCATTGAAGATTCCTATCAAGTTGCTGCTTTGTAAAAACTTCTGGAATTTCTTTTTTAAAATAGTGTTTCGACTTTGACAAACTGTGCAACATGAGTTTGGAATATGTATGCTCAATGCACTATTTAATTTCACATTACAGATGCCTCAGAGATTAATACTGCTGGATGTTTTCCGAACTTTCCAAAATATCCAGCCATAGGATTTTTTTTTTTTAATTAGCATAGAGCTGTGGACAGCTACCATTACTGCAGATCTGTCCCAATTAAAGAACATTATAGTTAACATACGGTGACCAAAGGAAAATACTGCTGGCCTCCAAGGCACATTAGCATCCAGCATTATGAGCAATAAAGTCCATAACATGCAAGAATGATCAGTGGGGCCTAACAATCAGTTTGTTTTGGTTTAGATATTCCCTTCCCTTCTTGTAACATCTGAACTGAATTGCAGTTTCTTACAAATAATTTATTGCCACAATTTTATCTAAAACATCTCATATCTAACTGGTGATTGATCTAAGATATGCATGGAATGAAATTAAATACTAACCTATTTAAAAAAAAAATCAACTAAAGACAATGTTTGTCTGATGTACAAGGCTGCAATGGAGATGCACAGAAATCCACTTCCAGAACACAACAGAGAGGCCCGAACACTGAATGAAATTATCCATAACAGGTCATCTCCCAAAAAAATCAGTCTTTGTGTGACTAAGCAATAGTCCCGGGCATGTAGCATAGGTACAAGGGCCCACATATTCCACTGCCTCAGGACGTGCCCTGTCGCTTTTGCTGTTGGGCTCTTATGTATTCTAGCCGCTTCTTACATTCTTGATAGTACGTAGATAAACTTTTGTTTTCTTCCAAAAGCTTCTTATGTTCTTGAACCAGTCGGGAGGTATTCTGTTGATCTTTTTCGTCCTGGTCCAGTTCTGCTATTAATTCTTGCCTATAATTTAGAATCAATTTTTTAAAAAGTTACTAAACCTTGCGTGTGTCAACAACACAATACAAAATACGATTCTGAATAAATAAGAGAGGATGCAGATGAAATTTACTCAAAATAACAGCAGGGAGAAAGTTCTAGAGTTTAAGATCTTAGCATCAGAGAGAGCAATCAGAATTGCAGGTAGGCAAGCTTAATCTGATTTATTTTAATAGTATGAAAATCAAAGCTTTTCACTGTACCTCGGTACACACGACAGCAATAAACCTAAAGCACGGAGGTATTCAAAAACTATGACAAGAATTACAAAATTGAGAAAAATTGAGAATTGTAATTTAATACAGAGAAATGTGAGATGTTGCATTTTGGGAGGTCTAACAGACAGTGAATGGTAGGGTTCTGGGGAGTGTTGTGGAGCAGAAGGATCTAGGAATGCAGGTACATGGTTCCTTGAAGATGGAGTTGCAGGTATATCGGGTGGTCAAAAAGGCTTTTGACGCACTTCGGGCTTCATCAGTCAGACTATTGAGTATGGAAGTTGGGAGGTCATGTTGTAGTTATATAAGATACTGGTGATGCCGCGTTTAGAATATTGTGTTCAGTTCTGGGCTCCATGTTATAGGAAATACGTTGTCAAGCTGGAAAGGGTACAGAGAAGATATATGAGGATGTTACCAGGACTAGAGGGTCTGAGCTAAAGGGAGAGGTTGACTAGGCTGGGACTCTATTCCTTGGAGCACATGAGGATGAGGGCAGTTTTTAAAAATATTTTCTGCCAGTTTGCCTTCATATTTATGTTCTCTTTCTTATTTTCTTGGTCCTTATTTAGTTAATTCTGAATGTATCCCCTTTTTCAGACCCAACAGTTTATGTTTTCTTCTTCAATACAGTTTGTCTGGGGCTATGGGGAGAAGGAAGGAGATTTAGGATAGGAGGATTGGGTTAGAGTAGACTTGAGGGGCCGAACGGCCGAATTCTGCTCCTATCACGAGGATGTTGCCAGAGCGTGAGGGTGTGAGCTATAGGGAGAGGTTGAGTGGCTGGATCTCTATTCTTTGGCGCGCAGGAGGATGAGGGGTGGTCTTATAGAGGTGTACAAAATCATGAGAGGATTGCCCAGAGTAGGATAATTGAGGGCCAGAGGACATAGGTTCAAGGTGAAGGGGAAAAGATTTAGACAATAGACAATATACAAATTAGCCAGAAAAAGCAGCCAACCAGAGGACTGGGAGAAATTCAGAGTCCAGCAGAGGAGGACAAAGGGCTTAATTAGGAAAGGGAAAATAGATTATGAAAGAAAACTTGCAGAGAACATAAAAACTGACTGCAAAAGTTTTTATAGATATGTGAAGAGAAAGAGATTAGTTAAAACAAATGTAGGTCCCTTGCAGTCAGAAACAGGTGAATTGATCATGGGGAACAAGGACATGGCAGACCAATTGAATAACTACTTTGGTTCTGTCTTCACTAAGGAAGACATAAATAATCTGCCGGAAATAGCAGGGGACCGGGGGTCAAATAAGATGGAGGAACTGAGTGAAATCCAGGTTAGCCAGGAAGTGGTGTTGGGTAAATTGAATGGATTAAAGGCCGATAAATCCCCAGGGCCAGATAGTCTGCATCCCAGAGTACTCAAGGAAGTAGCCACAGAAATAGTGAATGCATTAGTGATAATTTTTCAAAACTCCTTAGATTCTGGAGTTGTTCCTGAGGATTGGAGGGTAGCTAATGTAACCCCACTTTTTAAAAAAGGAGGGAGAGAGAAAACGGGGAATAACAGACCAGTTAGTCCAACATCGGTAGTGGGGAAACTGCTAGAGTCAGTTATTAAAGATGGAATAGCAGTACATTTGGAAAGTGGTGAAATCATTAGACAAAGTCAGCATGGATTTACGAAAGATAAATCATGTCTGACGAATCTTATAGAATTTTTCGAGGATGTAACTAGCAGAGTGGACAAGGGAGAACCAGTGGATGCATTATATCTAGACATTCAGAAGGCTTTCGACAAGGTCCCACATAAGAGATTAGAATACAAACCTAAGGCACACGGTATTGGGGGTTCATTATTGATGTAGATAGAGAACTGGCTGGCAGACAGGAAGCAAAGGGTAGGAGTAAACGGGTCATTTTCAGAATGGCAGGCAGTGACTAGTGGGGTACTGCAAGGCTCAGTGCTGAAACCCCAGCTATTTACAATATATATTAATGATTTGGACGAGGGAATTGAATGCAACATCTCCAAGTTTGTGGATGACACTAAGCTGGGGGGTAGTGTTAGGTGTGAGGAGGATGCTAGGAGGCTGCAAGGTGACTTGGATAGGCTGGGTGAGTGGGCAAATACATGGCAGATGCAGTATAATGTGGATAAATGCGAGGTTATCCACTTTGGTGGCAAAAACAGGAGGATAGACTATTATCTGAATGGTGACAAATTAGGAAAAGGGGAGATGCAACGAGACCTGGGTGTCATGGTACACCAATCATTGAAAGTAGGCATGCAGGTGCAGCAGGCAGTGAAGAAAGCAAATGGTATGTTAGTATTCATAGCGAAAGGATTTGAGTATAGGAGCAGGGAGGTTCTACTGCAGTTGTACAGGGTTTTGGTGAGATCACACCTGGAGTATTGCGGTGCAGGCTCGAAGGGCCGAATGGCCTACTCCTGCACCTATTTTCTATGTTTCTAATATACAATAGGTGCAGAAGGCCTTTTGACACTTTGAACCAGCACCGCCATTCAATGTGATCATGGCTGATCATCCCCAATCAGTACCCCAGTCCTGATTTCTCCCCATATCCTCAGACTCCGCTATCTTTTAGAGCCCTATCTTGCATTCTCTTGAAAGTATCCAGAGAACCAGCCTCCACCTCCCTCTGAGGCAGAGAATTCCACAGACTCGCAACTCTCTGTGTGAAAAAGTGTTTCCTCCTCTCCGTTCTAAATGGCTTACCCCTTATTCTTAAACTGTGGCTCCTGGTTTTGGACTCCCCCAACATCGGGAACATGTTTCCTGCATCTAGCGTGTCCAAACCCTTGACAATCTTATATGTTTCAATAAGATCCCCCTCATCTATACAGGCCCAGCCGCTCCATTCTATCAACATATGACAGTCCCACCATCCCGGGAATTAACCTGTAAACCTCCGCTGCACTCCCTCAATAGCAAGAATGTCCTTCCTCAAATTTGGGGACCAAAACTGCACACATTTCTCCAGGGGTGGTCTCATAGGGCCCTGTACACTGCAGAAGGACCTCTTTGCTCCAGTACTCAACTCCTCTTGTTATGAAGGCCAACATGCCATTCGCTTTCTTCACTGCCTGCCGTACCTGCATGCTTATTTTAATTGACTGATAAACAAGGACCCCCAGATCCCATTGTACTTCCCCTTTTCCCAACTTGACGCTATTTAGATAACAATCTGCCTTCCTGTGTTTACCACCAAAGTGGATAACATCACATTTATCCACATTAAACTGCATCTGCCATGCATCTGCCCATTCACCCAACCCATCCAAGTCACCTTGCATTCTCATAGCATCCTCCTCACAGTTCACACTGCCACCCAGCTTTGTGTCATCTGCAAATTTGCTAATGTTTATTGTTAATAAGAACCCGAGGGGTAACTTTTTCACACAAAGGGTGGTGGGTATGTGGAACAAGTTGCCAGATGAGGTAGTTGAGGCTGGGACTAACCTAACATTTAAGAAACAGTTAGATAGGTACATGGATAGTCAGGTTTGGACTATGGGATATGGACCAAGCACAGGCAGATGGGACTAGTGTAGCTGGGACATGTTGGCCGGTGTGGGCAAGTCGTCCTGAAGGGCCTGTATCCACACTGTATCACTCTACACACATCTTGATCACTCTATGACACTCTATTCTTGATCAGGACAATGGGGAGAAAAGCTCTTTCTTTGCACAACACTGCATCATTTGAAATTCACTCGAGAGGCAGAGGCCTTTACTTTGTCTTAAATGTTTAATTTAGATGGCAACTTTAATTGTGTCACTGCTATTCCTTGGTCACCGAGTCCATATCCATGGGGAAACAGCAGTGTGAGCAGCATCACTACAGGTGAGGTGAAGGCTTAAAGGACGGATGATGGTTTTCTTTTCAAAATAGCTATTTGTGGACTTAGTGAGAAGTCATGTGCAGCTGAATTATCTTTCAAGAATTCTGGAAAAATAACCTGTGGATAATGGATATGCATTCAGAGTTCACAGAATAACACTAGGATGGATGTTCAATCTGGTATTTAAAATTGCAATCAAATTCTCTGTACAGATTTGGGCGACGTCAAAATGTCTTAGTTTTGTCAAGCCTACAGCTGTGAGAATATTTCTCAGTGGATGGCTTGATTGTAATCACGTGTAGTCTTTCCGCTGACTGGATAGCAGGCAAAAAATATTTTCACTGTACCTCTGTACATGTGACAATAAACTAAACTAAATGTGTATTTGAACCTACTAGATAATAGTGAGGATAGATACAAAATGATGGAGTAACTCAGCGGGACAGGCAGCATCTCTGGAAAGAAGCAGTGGGTGACATTTTGGGTCGTGACCCTTCTTCAGAATGATGTCAGGGGGGAAGGAGATACATAGTTAAGGAGGTATGAAGATGTGAAAACATGGTAAAGGGAATGGAGACCAAGAAAAATGTAGAATAGATCATTGCTAGCTGGGAGAAGTTAACACCAATGCAATTGGGGTTAAAATGTAGTAGGAGACAGTAAGACTGGTTGGCAAACTGGGAAGGGATGGGGAGAGAGAGAAAGCAAGGGTAACTTGAAGTTAGAGAAGTCAATGTTCATATCGTTGGGGTGTAAGCTGCCCAAGCGAAATAGGAGGTGTTGTTCCTCCAATTTGCACTGGGCCTCAGTCTGACAATGGAGGAGGCCCAGGACAGAAAGGTCAGTGTGGGAATGGGAGGGGGAGTTAAAGTGTTTAGCAACCATGAGATCAGGGAGCTTAAGGCGGACTGAGCAAAGGTGCTCAGCAAAAAAATTGCCGAGCCTGCGCTTGGTTTTGCCGATATATAGAAGTCCACACGTGGATCAGCGGACACAATAGATGAGGTTGGAGGAGTTGCAAGTGAACCTCTGCCTCACCAGAAAAGGCTGTCAGGGTCCTTGGACAGAGCCGAGAGGGGAGGTATAGGGACAGGTGTTGCATCTCTTGCAGTTGCAGGGGAAAGTACCTGGGGAAGGGGTGGTTTGGGTGAGAAGGGACGTGTTGACCAGGGAGTTTCAGAGGAAACGGTCTCTGCAGAAAGCGGTGGAGTTGGGAAGATGTGGCTAGTGGTGGGATCCCGTTGGAGGTGGCGAAAATGTTGGAGGATTATGTTCTGTATGTGACAGCTGATGGGGTGTAAAGTGAGGACTAGGGGACCCTGTCCCTGTTATGACTGGGGTGGGAGGGGGGGGGGGGGGGGGGTGGGGGGAGGGAGGGGACAGAGTAAGAGCAGAGCTGCGGAATATAGAGAAGGTCCTAGTGAGGACCTCATTTATGATGGAATGATAATAGTGAGGCTTTGAGGGGTCAGGAAGCTTGCTCCCGTTTGGAATATTTAATCTCTCACTTGCTCTTGTTACTTGAACATTGTGGTTTGTTTGCCATCTCCTTCTCATTGGCCTCAATGCTACCATTCCAAGATGAAAACTGACACACACATGTAATAGTAATTTTCCTACTATCTTAGAGATGCTTTGTTATAATGCAGGATTTTTAGATGTTGCAACAATAAAAAGTTGCATGTTTGTTAGATGCTATTTTAATTTAAACTCCTCATACAAGAAAGGAAATGTAAAGAACCGTCACTTACTTTCTCTGTAGTAATAATGCTATTTCAGTTTGAACTTTCAGGTATTCCTGAGCCATTTTGCAATGCTGCTCAAATACAGACATGGATTCTTTGGAGTTTGGGCATGGAGCTAGTGGCTGTGGAGAAATGCAAATGTCACAAATGAAATGGTCACAAAACTTTTACAAGCTAATCTAAAAATCACTGTTGGAACACTAAATAGGCAGCGGTATCAGGAAACAATGGATGTGTTATATCTAGATTTTCAGAAGGCTTTCGACAAGGTCCCACATAAGAGATTAGTATACTAACTTAAAGCACACGGTATTGGGGGTTCAGTATTGATGTGGATAGAGAACTGGCTGGCAGACAGGAAGCAAAGGGTAGGAGTAAACGGGTTATTTTCAGAATGGCAGGCAATGACTAGTGGGGTACCGCAAGGCTCAGTGCTGGGACCCGAGCTATTTACAATATTTATTCATGATTTGGACGAGGGAATTGAATGCAACATCTCCAGGTTTGCGGATGACACTAAGCTGGGGGGGGGGGGGGGGTAGTGTTAGGTGTGAGGAGGATGCTAGGAGGCTGCAAGGTAACTTGGATGGGTGGGTGAGGCTGGGTGAGTGAGCAAAAGCATGGCAGATGCAGTATAATGTGGATAAATGTGAGGTTATCCACTTTGGTGGCAAAAACAGGAGGGTAGACTATTATCTGAATGGTGGCAAATTAGGAAAAGGGGAGATGCAACGAGACCAGGGTGTCATGGTACACCAGTCATTGAAAGTAGGCATGCAGGTGCAGCAGGCAGTGAAGAAAGCAAATGGTATGTTAGCATTCATAGCGAAAGGATTTGAGTATAGGAGCAGGGAGGTTCTACTGCAGTTGTACAGGGTTTTGGTGAGACCACACCTGGAGTATTGCATATAGTTTCGGTCTCCAAATCTGAGGAAAGACATTCTTGCCATAGAGGGGGTACAGAGAAGGTTCACCAGACTGATTCCTGGGATGTCAGGACTTTCATATGAGGAAAGACTGGATAGACTTGGCTTGTAGTCGCTAGAATTTAGAAGACTGAGGGTGGATCTTATAGAAACTTACAAAATTCTTAAGGGGTTGGATAGGCTAGATGCAGGAAGATTGTTCCCGATATTGGGGAGGTCCAGAACAAGGGGTCACAGCCTAAGGATAAGGGGGAATTCCTTTAGGACCGAGATGAGGAAAACATTTTTCACACAGAGAGTGGTGAGTCTCTGGAATTCTCTGCCACAGAAGGTAGTTGCGGCCAGTTCATTGGCTATATTTAAGAGGGAGTTAGATGTGGCCCTTGTGGCTAAAGGGATCAGGGGGTATGGAGAGAAGGCAGGTGCAGGATACTGAGTTGGATGATCAGCCATGATCATATTGAATGGCGGTGCAGGCTCGAAGGGCTGAATGGCCTACTCCTGCACCTATTTTCTATGTTTCTATGTTTCACCTATGTAGGGGAATTATATTCAAAGCTCATGGTGGGAGAATGGATAAGAACAGGGTCATAAAAACATAATTACGTTTTTACTTTCTTAATACCACATGCAATTCTTAACGACATTAGTACACTGGCAAAGATGTGAAAAAGACACTAGGTCATACTGTGAAAGGAGAAGGATAATCTCACGTATTTTTGGAAGCTTCTTCCCACTGAATCCACAAATATATAATCCTGCTTCCAGTATCACGCATTTCCATTGAAAGAAACACAATTGACTTGATTCATTTCATCACTGATAATGCCTGACTATGTGAGTACTTCCAGCGTTTTCTGTTCTTATTGCCAATATGATAACTGAAACAAATGCTCAAGGAATTTATCTTTATCTTCAGTCACCTATAACTTAGAAATGATCATGGACCACTTACAGAGTGTAATGCTGTATATTCATGGAATTAGAACATTTATCTAACTGCATTGGCTGTAGAGTTTCGATTTCGGTTTAAAGCAGCATCTGCAGTTCCTTCCTACACATTTATCTATCTGCATATTCAGGGCATGAATTAGTAGAAATTATTTGCTTGAGAAAATCATTCAGAAAATGAGCTCAAGCCACCCATATATTAAGCTTCACAATGAATTAGTTCTCAGAATGAAAAATAATCAACCAAAAGTATTTGAGCTACCTACTGACAATTCTTACCTGCAACTGGTGATCCAGTGTAAGATATGCCATTGGGATAGAGTTATCCGAACCATTGGTATCTGGAAAATAATTGTCAAAGCATTAACTCAAATTATTAGGTTGTATATATTTTGTTGTGTTTATTTATGGGAACTGACTTCAAACCTTGTCAAAGTTCAGTTGTCTGAGGCAGCTGGTTGCTTAGTCTGGTGAAGAACATCATTTATAAAACAAGTTCAACAGGCCAGCTGTTTGTTCAAGTGGGTTTCTGCTATCAATAGCTCCTGAAAGGGAGAGTGTATTTTTCCTGATATTCTTTCTCCATTATTTTAGTTTGCCTTCGAACTTCATAATTGAGAAGAGAGGCACATATCGCAGTGGTACAACAGGAGGTCACGATTCACAACCTTTGCAACGAGATGGGGAATCAAGATTTACTGTCACGGAGCAAGATTTAAGATGGCAATTCAGGGGTAATGATGAATTGCAGGGCAGGGGATGGGAATTTAAGTGAAGGTGTTCAAAATATCGGGCCATCACCTTATACTCTGTACACCCACACTAACTCGCCTTAGATCATAATTGTTCACATTGTTTCCTTTAAGCAGTTCATTACATTATGGACTTTAGAAATAAAATAATTGAGAACATTTACAGTGTGTAAAAATATCTGCTAGCAACCTTTGATTATTTCTTAAATTATTTAATTATTTCCACATTTGGTTTGTGCCAGTTCTTTTTTAAACTGCCTCAATTCAATGCCACTTTTTTGGTCTTATTAACTATATTGGCCACAGTATGGAAGTCAAAGTTATGCTACAATATAATTAAGGAATTATTTGAATTGATTCCCACACAATTATCTTGGCGGTGCAATTCAATATTCTCTTCATTTTCTTAAACATATTCCAAAAGTCAAACATGGTCAAGCAAGAACAAATGATGTAATCAGTATCTGAACTACAGAAACAAAGATCTACATTCACACAAGAACAAGGCGGCAGATTATGAAGGGTGTCAGATTAGGAAAAGGAGAGGTGCAACGAGAACCTGGGCATCCTTGTACATCGGTCATTGAAAGTAAGAATGCAGGTACAGCAGGCAGTGAAGAAAACAAATGGCATGTTGGCCTTCATAGCAAGAAGATTTGAGTATAGGAGCAATGAGATCCTACTGCAGTTGCACAGGACCCTGATGAGACCACACCTGGAGTATTGTGTGCAGTGCTGGTCTAATTTAAGGAAGGACACTCTTGCTATTGAGGGAGTGCAGCACAGGTTCACCAGGTTAATTCCTGGGATTGCAGGACTGACATATGAAGAAATAATGGATCGACTGGGCTTACATTCACTGGAATTTAGAATGCGAGGGATCTTATGGAAACTAGATGCAGGAAAAAATGTTCCTGATGTTTGGTGAGTCCAGAACTAGGGGGGTCACAGTTTAAGAATAAGGGGTAGGCCATTTAAGACTGAGATGAGGAAAAACCTTTTCACCCAGACAGTTGTGAATCTGTGGAATTCTCTGCCACAGAAGGCAGTGGAGGCCAATTCACTGGCTGTATTCAAGACAGAGTTAGATATAGCTCTCAGGGCAAATGGAATCAATGGATATGTGGAGAAAACAGGAACTGGGTTCTGATTTTGGATGGTCAACCATGATCATATTGAATGGCAGTGCTGGCTCGAAGGGTCGAATGGCCTGCTCCTGCACCTATTTTCTATGTTTCAGCTTCTGGATTGTATACAAATTATTATTTATATTTTTCATTCACTTTTCAGAACCTGGGTCTCGCGTAAAAGATCAGTTCATAATAGTCCCAATAGTCTTTGGACTGAGAGCTTTGCTAGGCCATTAAAAAATCAAACTTATTTGTGAATATGGATTCCAATACAAGTAAGGCAAGGATGGCTGAGTCCCACCCCAGCTGAAGGACAACAGTGGCGAACAGTTCGAACAATTCATACTGTTTTGGTTATCATGGATTTATTGAATGGCCTATGCCTGCTCTTAATACACGTGTATGCATAATCACTCATGGATAATATAGTTTCGTAAACGCCAAACTATTAAGAAAATTTAAATTTCAGTTTCCATGGTGAGATGTGAACTTTGATTATTGGTCTTGTAATTTAATTGCTGCACCATTGTATCAACAGGATCCTAATTAAACAAAAAAACCAAACTGGCACATAATTATTTAGCAGCATATCTATTATACTTCACAAAGATTTCCTCAAATGTTTTCTAAATTGAAACCAATTATGAAATTGAAATGGATAGATGAGAAAGACACAAATTGTTTAAGTAACTGGGCGGCACGGTGGGGTGGCGGTAGAGTTGCTGCCGGAGACCCGGGTTCGATACCGACTACAGGTGCTGTCTGTACAGAGTATGCACGTTCTCCCCATGACCTGCGTGGGTTTTCTTTGGTTTCCACCCACACTCCAAAGACGTACAGGTGTGTAGGTTAATTGGTGTGTTAAATGTAACGATTGTCCTTAGTGAGTGTAGAATAGGGTTAGTCTACGGGGATCTCTGGTTGGAGCAGACTCGGTGTGCCGAACAGCCTGTTTTCGCGCTGCATCTCTAAACTAAACTCTGGGTGAAGCAGCATCTCAGGAAAACATGGATTGGTGATGTTTTAGGTCGGGACTCTTCTTCAGACTGATTGTTTATAGGGGAGGAGAGCACTGGAAGAGAGAAGGGGCAGGATACAAGCCTGGTGAGCAATAGGTGGATACAAGTGAGGAGGGGGTTTAGCAGATACATGATAGGATAGCTGATGTTTTAAAAACCCAGCAGCCCCACTCACAACTAGTTAACTGGTGTTTATTGATAAATATTTCCAGTGCGTACACGCAGCAGGGCTCACTGCATCAGTTCTAGTTACAATTATTAGTTTAATCAAGTAACCAGCTAAATCCTTCTGAGTATCTCCCCCTCCGACACATGATAGCCTTGCAGCTCAATTGGAAGTATCAATATCAAAATGTACTACAGATTTGAACTTTTGATTCAACTTCACAATTGTCAGAAATATATATACACTAAAGATCCTACAAAAACAATTAACTACGCACTACAGTCTAATAGCCTTAGACTTTTCAATAATCGTTCGAATATTATCAATGAATGCACCAATAACTAGCATTTATACAGCAAAATAATGAGCTATCCCAAGTTACTTCACAGCAGTGCTATCAAATAAAAAGTATGGCATTAGAATACAGATGTATTCTTGACTAAAGGGAACAGGGAAATATACAGCATACAAACAGGCCCTTGGGCCCACCATATCAGCACCGACCATAATGCCAATCTAATCCAATCCCACCTGCCTGCACATGGTCGATATCCCTCTATTCGCCAAAGATCCTATAGTGGAGCAAGATAGACCACTCCTGCTAAATGTAATGGGCTGACGTGTAGTACGCAACGGGGTGGAACGTGGGACTTTTTTTCATCCATTTCAGTAACCCGACCCGACTCGCAGTGTAATCAACGTTGCTGGGGAACAGTTTGTGTTAATAAATTAGAATTCTGAAAATGAGGAGAAGATTTTTACCAAATAACTTTTATTTTTACGAGGATGTTTCCGTAACTGGCTTCCGTCTCCGCACTAGTATCTTTGCTCCGCTAGGGGATCATTGGTGCGGAGACGGAAGCCGGTTACGGAAATGGGGCCGTAAATTACCCATGAATCTGTCCATGACCATACTACGTCTTTTTCGTGATCTATCTTGCTTGCTATAGAATCTTTGCTATTCGCTGGCTGTTGACATAACTACCTAAATGCCTCGTAAGCGTGGAGGTTGTATCTGCTTTACCTTGCATAGCAGTGCATCCAAGTCACCTACCACTGTAGAAAAACTTGCCACATAAATCTTCTTTGATCTTTTTCCCTCTTACTTTAAACTATGTCCTCTGGTATTATGCCCTGGGGAAAAAGAATCATACTAACTACTGTTTTCATGCCTCTCATTGTCTCACACTTCTAGCAGGTTGCTCTCAGTCTTCAACACCCCAGAGAAAACAATCCAAGATTGTCCAACCTCTCAAAGCTAATCAGAGATGCCAACCCTAAATTTAGTTCACAGTAACATTCAACCCATTTGTCCGTAACAAATGGGGTTAAATGCATTTCTCTCCGTAACATACTCACTTGGGGTTGTTGCCGGCGGCTATGCGCCTGCGCACTGGTGCAGATCAGCGGGCTGCCGGCGGGCGGGTGCGGCACATGCGCACTTGGCAAGGTTGCCGGCAGGTCTGCGCCTGCGCACTGGGTGGGGGTGGGGGTGGGGGGGAGGCCCGGTGATGGGGTTGCCGCGAGCGGCCGGCTGGCGGCAAGAAAGTGCCGCTGATCGCGCGGGCCGGCGCCGCCCGGGCTCTGGGCCGGGCGTGGCTGCGAGCTGCCGGGCTGGCAAATCGGGGGCACATGGCGCCGGCGTTCACCACGGGAGGAACACCGGCGCGGCGGTGTTCCGTAACAGCATGTTTGGCTGCCGGAACACCGTAAAAAGGTTATTTCGCCGGGACAAAATACGGCGAATCCGGGACACTTGGCATCTCTGGCTAATTAGCCACACAACATCAGAGTGAACCTCTTCTCTTATCTTTCCAAAACCTCCATATCCTTCTTGCATTGTGGTGACCAGAGTTGCACACAATATTCCAAATGCTCCAACCAAAGTTTTATACAAGGCTTCCTGACTTTAACAATCATCACCTCTGAACAATGAAGGCAAGCATGTATATTTCTTCTTTGCCACTCAATCTACTTGTGTTGCCATTTTCGGGGAGCTCTGGGTTTGTACCCCAAGATCCAACTGTATATCAGTGACTCTGAGGGTCCGGTATTCTTTCATTTGACTTCTCCAAAGCACAATATGTCACACTTTCCAGATTAAACTCCATCTGTCATTTCCCCACCCGTATTTCCATCTGGTCTATATCCAGAAGGATTCTTTGACAATCTTCACATATCCACAACTCTGCCAATGTGATCAGTCTGAAGAATGGCCTTGACCCAAAATTGACTGTTCATTTCCTTCACAAATACCACCTGACCTGCTCAATTCTTCAGGCACTTCATGTTTTGAACAACTTTGGTTATTCTCCAGCCCTCTTGGACCCCTATCTGTGGCTAAATCAGGTACAAATATCTCCTTTCTTGCCTCTCAATAAACTAGGATAGATTTCACTAGCAGCTTATTCTCCATCATGCTTTTCAACCACCTTCTACCTGTAATATCAGTACACCACTCCCTTGTCTTGTTGTTCTACATATTTTTCTTTATGAATACCGATTCGAATTACATGATTAGTATCCCATTCACTTCTGGCACCAGTCACAAATTATCCTTCAGTGGTCCTACCCATTCCCCATTTCTAGCCTTGTTTTTAAATGTATAAAATGCTTTGGAATTGTCTTTAATCTTATTTGTCAGGAATATTTCTCAAGCCCTTTTACCCCACCTGATTCCCTGTTTAAGTTCTCTCCAGTTTCATTCATATTCCTCATGGACACTGTCTGATTTCAGCTTCATGAGCCTTACATGCTTCTTTTGTGTCTTTTATTTTACACCAACTGTGCCCTTTTTTTACAAGCTTCCTTTTTGTTTTTGACTAAATTTTCAACAAATCCAGGGTTACTGAACTTTACCATCCTTCCCTTTATTCTACTTAGGAAGATGTTGGTCCTGAATTGTGACCAGCTGCCCTTTTAATGACTCACAATATCGGATATGGACTTATCCAATAACAGCTGCTCCCAATCTGTGCTCTTCACCCCTGCCTAATACTGTTGCCTTTCATCAATTTAACACAATTTCCCTCCACCCCCAGTAATTGAATTTTAAGTTTAGAGATGCAGTGCGGAAACAGGCTCTTCGGCCTACCGAGTCCGCACTGACCAGCGATCCCTGCACATTAACACTATACACACTAAGGACAATACATGCCTGTACGTCTTTGCAGTGTGGGAGGAAACCGAAGATCTCGGAGAAAACCCACGCAGTTACAGGAAGAACGTACAAATTCCGAACGGACAGCACCCGTAGTTGGGACCAAACCCAGATCACCGGCGCTGCAAGCACTTTAAGGCAGCAACTTTACCGCTGCGCCACTGTACCGTCCTTGCGCCACCGTGGCTGCCTAGATTCTGTCTTATCCATATCCATGATTATCAGAAAATGTATGAAGTAATTATCACTGTTCACAAAAATGTGAAAATAAAGTTTCTCACTTGCGCTATGGAAGTGAAGGAGTTTACAAAGGATTTTTGCCAAGCACATGCAATTCCTGCTTAGGTGCATGGATATTTTATGCAGAAGATAATGAAAATTTAACTAACCTACATTTATTAGAGAATGTATAATAGAGGAGGGCTCGAAATTAGCGGTTGCCCGGGTGCCATTGACCATCCAAAGTGTCGCCGGGCAACCTAAACGGTGAGTCATTTTGCCCGGCTTGGCACGCAAATACTGGTTTATAGCGATAGACACAAAAAACTGGAGTAACTCAGCGGGCCAGGCAGCATCTCTGGCGAATAGGAACGTGACGTTTCGTGTCGGCGACGGCTGTCGTGCGGGGCAAAGATACTAGGTGCGTGGTGACGAAGGGTCGGAGCAAATGACGGGCCCGGAACAGTGGCAACAGCGGCCGCGACAGCGACTCCACCGCCTCCTCCTCCCGCACGCCGCCCGGTGGAAGGAGGCCTCCCTCCCGGCTTCAGCGTGCGAGAGGGGTTGTTTTGAAAGCGCTGTTGGCGGATTTGCAAGCAGCGGGCCGTATCGCCCCGATAACGGCCGCTGCTTGCAAATCCGCCAACGGCGCTTTCAAAACAACCCCTCTCGCATGCCGAGGCCGGGAGGAGGGAGAGGGAGGCGGAGGCCTCCTTCCTCCGTCTGAAGCAACTGCACCAAAGATCCTATAGCTATAGGATATTTGAGTTGCACCGCTGTGCCCTGCACCTTGCTGTTGGCTGGCGGAGGAGGGGAGGCGCTGGCGAGGAGATCCCAACCGCCACCCCCTTTGGCGACAGTACTTTGGCGTTGGACAGGGTCGGCCAAGGCAGCGGGCGATGTTGTCTGAGGAGCGCTGGCCTTCCTTCCTCCCCTGTCCTTTCCCCCCCCTCCTCTCTCTCTCTCTCCCTCCCTCTCTCTTGAACGCCCCCCTCCACCCCTCTTATCCTGGGACCCCTCCTCTCTATCCCGCACTGATCCCCATTCCCTCCTCTATTCAGTCCTCACTGACATCCCCTGTGCTCCCCTCCCCATCTACACCCCCCCCCCCAAATCTATTCATCACCCTACCCACCTGGCATTGATTCTCCTGCCACCCCCCCATCCATTCTACACTGGTCCCCCAATTCATCCTGTGCTGACCCCCCTTTCCATCCATCCTGCACTTCTCCCCCCATTCATACTGCACTGATCCACCCATTCATCCCGTACTGACCCACCCTCCATTTACCCTGCACCAATCCCCCCATCCATCCTGTAGTGATCTCCCCATTCATCTTTTACTGATCTCCCATTCATCCTATAATGATCCCCCTCATACATCCTGTATTGATCCCCCTCATTCATCCTATACTGATTCCCTCATTCATCCCGTGATGATTTTCCATTCATCCTATACTGATCCCCTCATTCATCCTGTAGTGATTAACCATTCATCCTGCACAGATCCGCCGATCCACACTGTCCTGACCCCCCCCCCCCCCCCTACTCACTCTGAATTGGTCCCCCTCCCATTCATACTGTACTGATCCCCCCATTCAAGAAGAGTGTGGGGAAGTCTAAAGAAGGGTCTTGACAAAACCCTATTTCCTTTGCTCCATAGATGCAGCCTCATCCGCTGAGTTTCTGACCCTATTGTGCTTCATGGTCTTCAGAGCGAACATTGACTATGTTTGATAACGGAATGCAATCAAATGTGTTTTAATTCCCAATGTTATTATTTGTTTTGACACCTTTAAACATATTACCAAAAGAACATTTGCTGCAGTTATGTCCTTTCGCCATCTCTTGTCAGTTAGTGTAATGTTTAACCTGTCAGATGGGTATAGTTGGTTTTAACAGCTATTATCATAAAATGCCTTGAGAAATTTCCTTGCAACTTGTATATTTTGTTATGGATAAATTATGTGGGAAGCGAGATTGTTTCTGTACTAATACCAATAACGACCCATGCTATGGCCATGTCATGATAATTTTCGGTCCTTCACAGAGAACATGCATGCATCAATCTGTATTGTGCATGGTTAAGCATATATGATACCATGGTCCAGGATTTATTGACACAGGTTGATCATATGCTGAATAATCCAACCACATTTTTGTTTGGAAGTGGAAAGAATTAATAGAAATTGCATTAATTGCAATGTGTAAAAAGAGTTGACATATTGTAATATCATTTTGCAGCATGTCATTGTGGTATATATCATGTCTTGATTGGATGAATATGTTTAGTTTGTGAGTTATTTGGAAGCAGAAATAATATGTGAATGTAGACAAAAGTGCTGGAGAAACTGCGGATGCGGCAGCATCTATGGAGCGATGGAAATAGGCAACGTTTCGTGCCGAAACCCATCTTCAGACTGATGGGTTTCAGCCTAAAACGTTGCCTATTTTCTTCGCTCCATAGATGCTGCTGCACCTGCTGAGTTTCTTCAGCACTTTTGTCTACCTTCGATTTTCCAGCATCTGCAGTTCCTTCTTGAACATAATATGTGAATGCTTCATTGAGCATAATTCCGACTGGTAACTACGCACTTCGTCCGAGCACATTATCGCACGCGTCATGCAAACCGTCTTAAATGACCACCTAAACTGTCATTTGTCAACCTAAAAAGCTGTCAAGGTTGCCTGGCTGGCAACAGGCCTGTAGAGTGATTGAAATGATTCCATATACCTACTGCCTCTGTGAAAACATTGCTCCATCAGATTCCTGTTAAATCATTACCCTTTCACCTTAAAACTGTGGATGGCTTGATTGTAATTATGTATTTTCTTTTCATGACTGGACAGCATGCAACAAAAAGCTTTTCACTGTACCTTGGTAGATGTGACAATAATAAATTAAATTAATCTGAAAATATGTCCTCTGGTTCTTAATTCCCCTCCTCTGGGTGAAAGTGTGCACCTACCCTAGCTATTTCCCTCGTGATCTTATACACCTCTATAAAGATCACCTCCCATCCTCCTAAGCTCCAAGGAACACAGTTGCAGCCTGCCCAACCTCTCCCTTTAGCTCAGCCCCTCAAGTCCTGGCATCAGGAGAGGTTGGGCAGGTTAGGACTTTAATTCTTTTAAAGGTTGAGAGGTAATCTTATAGACATGTACAATATCATGAGGGCAAATGGACAGAGTATTTTACCCAGAGTGGGGGTGTCAAGAACCAGGAAACATAGGCTTAAGATAAGAGGAGAAAGATTTAATAGAAATTTGAGTGGCAACTTTTCCTCATGGAGGGTTGTGCATATATGGAACGAGCTGTCAGAGGATGTGGTTGAGGCAGGTACTATAACAACATTTGGACAGGTACATAGATAGGAAAGATTGAGAGGGATATGGGCCAAATGTTAGCAGTTGAGACTAGTGCAGATGGGGCATCTTGGTTGGCATGGGCAAATTGGGCCGAAGGGCCTGTTTCCATGCTGTATGACTTTGTAGATAAGAATTTGCCTTTTGATTGCTCTTACTAAAGTGCATGATCTCACATTTTCCCACGTTAAACTCAAATTGCCAGTTGTTTGCCCGACAACTCAATCAATCACTCAGGAGAATTCATTCCCATCAATTGAACTGTTTAAATCAAAAACCATGACAAACCTGTTAATTCATCTGGTGTCCATGGATAGCTGCGAGTCGTTTTCTCAGAAGGAGTTCCCGTGAGCATCCTCACAGTCGGACTAGACGAACGGCTGCTATTTCTGCTGCCCTGAATATGTGAACAAAAGAACTCGGCTTAAAATGCTTTATGATCATTTTGTTTGAATGAATATTTTCTATCATTTTTATAGTATAAAATGGAGAAGCAATGACTGGCATCAGATAATCAAATTGGTATATTGACATATTGGCATTCTTTAAATGATTGTCCAATAGAATTGAATTTGGATTGTTTTACAAACATGTTTTAGCTATTCCGAAAGATGCAGATAAAAATAAATTTGGAATTAAATAATTTATTTAAAAACTACAATTAGTTTTGAATTCAAATATTTAAATTCACTCTGCCACATTGCACAGGGACAAATAACAAATTGAGCAAAATAATAACACTGTTCATATTTCACAACTTTCCAGCAATTTATTCTAAGCAATTTTCTATATATTTGCGCTGAGAAAATTAATTTAAAATTATTTGAATTTATACAAGCCATAAAGGATCAATATTCCTATTAAATGCTTTTACCTCCTTTGGACAGACGATGGAGTAGAGGAAGGAAAAATGCAACAATTAACCACAATATCTCAATAATAAATAAATTTAGCAAGGTCTTTTGTCCCGAATAGCTATTGAGTGACCTCTGCTGGATGCAGGTATGTCAGCAGCAGAGGACGACAAAATTTGGTCTGGTTATTTTTGTCCAATACTAAATGTCTATTAACTCCTTGGAACACATGGATAATGCTCTAAGTAGTTGTATAGCTTCATAGGAAAATGTGCAGAATCATGGAACACAATATTAAAATTGTGTTGAAATCTTGGCAGGCTTCTCAAATAAATTAAATCTAAATTCTTTGGTAATGCAGTTAGTAATTTTGATAATGACTATTTACATATCGACTAATGACTAAGGCCGAATGGCCTACTCCTGCACCTATTGTCTATTGTCATAAGTGCATATTTTGCATGTGAAATGACTACTTTAAAAAAAATGGGATTGAAAATTATTTTCTCACTTTCCATGAACTTGAAACCTGTTTTTCATATTTATCAAAAAAAATTTAATTATTCAAGCAGTTTTGCAAGTATACTGTGTTAGAAAAAAACAAGCGCAATATATAACAGAAGTATACATTGTGCCAACAAATATGTGGAGACTTTAAAAGGCACTGTTATCATGCACCACAGATGTTGCAAGGATATCAATTGATTCAATCGCGTCTCACCGCTACATTAGTTTATGACGTTTCCAAAAAGTCTAAAAGTGCATTTGCTATCGGAGAAGAAGAATCAAAGCACATTAAAAGTACAGAACAGTGTAGATAAGGTAAAACTGTACAATAACAAATGAAACAAGCAGCATTTAAGTGAAAGTTAAATGTCAAAATAAATGCATGGAAAAAACTAGACGAGGAATGATAAATGCAATATGGAAAAATAGAATAAAAATACAAAATTGTTAAGTCTTCAAGGCTTAATTTAGAATAATGAAGGGTAGAACTGAAAACTCCAATGGGGGCAATGAGGAACTGGATTGATGAAAAACTGCCATTGGTCCATTGTCATACATCCTCTGCTTAAAAAACATTCACTATTTCTCGCCTGATGCCAAGGTCTCCATCTCATGGTCCTACTGAATGAAAGTATGAAATATGAAGTATGGGAGTATAAAGTATTGGAGTATGAAATCGGTAGGTCTTAATAATTTGATGCCAATCAAACATCTATTGAAAATGAAGATAATAGCCAAGTTAACATTTTTCTACCGTGCTCCTTTTTAATACACAAAATAACATTTTTTAATCCATTATCTGACATTTCCAAAAGTTCTTAATAGTTTAATGTAATTTAACAATTTTACTAGAAGGTAGACACAAAATGCTGGAGTAACTCAGCGGGATAGGCAGCATCTCTGGAGAGAAGGAATGGGTGACATTTCGCATCAACACCCTTCTTCAGGCTTAACAATTTTACTGTCTTGTCGGCCTTAGAGATGCTGTTAAACGGACTTTTATAAAAAATGAACAAGCCTTACCTGATTAGATTCCGTTCCAACAATTGTCAAGTCTTGAATTGACCTGCGTCTTTGCTGTTCACTGCCTACCGAGCAAAAAGAGGCGATTATAGTCCCGGCAGCAAAATAATACAAGCACAGCAGTTGCAGGTGGATTTCAGAATGTCTTCATAAAAAGAGAAAGAGAAAGATAAAGAGTGAGAGGAGAAAAAGAGAGAGAGAGAGAGAGAGAGAGAGAGAGAGAGAGAGAGAGAGAGAGAGAGAGAGAGAGAGAGAGAGAGAGAGAGAGAGAAAGAGGGAGAGAGAAAGAGGGAGAGAAGCAGCAGCTGCTATGATCTAACTAGGAACACACAGTCTCGTCAACATAACAAAAACTTAATCCAGTGACCACTCCTACCACATGAATAGCAACTTCAGTCTTTTGGTCATTTTTTGGTCACATGTTCCAAGAGACCATATGTAGGAGACGAGAGCTGATGACGGCAACTATTTAAGGACTCTTACGTGACGGTGTGCAAGAACAGGACTGCTGACCCTTGCTGTGTTAAGGTTTGCTTCTTAATGCTGAGATATTCTCCCATAGCCTTCTGATCTTGTTATATTTTCCCCACAGTGGAAAGGCGAGACCAATATAATTCTTCTGCAGATTGACTAGCAAATATTATCCAACAAAAATCCCCCAGTCTTTAAGCAGAATACCTCTATTCATGTTACATCTTCTAAACAAATTACGTCTTATCTTAATGTCAATTAATTGAACCAAATACCACATTTTTCTTGTAAATCAAGTAGCTGCAAACATCAAATCAATTTCATGTTATTGTTCTGTAATTATTGTTTTTTAAAGAATTGATCATCTTATAAACAACCAATAATTCTCACTGAAACTAAATCTTGCATGCCAGAGTATTTAATACAATTCATGGACTAAAACAAAAGCTACAAAGTTATTTCACTATGCTTGGTCAGGTCACAATAACTTCTGAACGATAAGCAGGTGAAAGGAGGTGGCCAAACAACCCGCCGATACTAGACTCTCTCATGGTATATGAATATCAGAAATCATCTCAGGACTTCAAGGTTTAAATTGACAAACAAATTTATCAGAGTGCCAGATGGATGTCAACTTGGTTCACTAGAAGACTTTTTTTTGGAAGTTGTGAGTGAAGAGACATGACCAACAAAACCTTAAAGTTCTTGAATCCATCATGGATTTCAGTAAATTTATAAATGACTGAACGAGGTTTAGAGGAGGGAGGTGCATTTTACACGCTCTTGGTATTTTTACATAGGATTAAGGGAAAAAAATATCCTTTTTCTATGGCTTGAAATTCTGTATTTTTGCTTTAAAAAAAATCATACGGATTTAAAAAGGCACCATGCAATACAAAATAATGATATTTCTTATGAACACCAGTAACGACGAACTCATAACTGAGGCAATAACATCTACCAGTAAAGTAAGCTGCTCATGTATAATAAATACTCAGCCATTCAAGGCCAGCTAGAATGTGTACTATCACACAAAATACATTGTACTCACTTCTAGCTCTTGAAGTATTAAAATATTTTTCCCAATACTGACCACAGGCTGTGATGAATGGACCACAACCTAGTGTAGAACATCATCCATTCCAAACTTATCATCAATCTCAGAGAATTGGATCTCTTCTCATCCTTATGCAATTGGAACCTTGAAGTCCTCATCAGCAGACCACAATCAGTATGAATTGGCAACAACATTTCCTCCTCAATAACCATCAACAAAGGCACACCTTAAGGCAGCATGCTCAGTTCCCTGCACTACTCTTTCTATATTCATGACCCACACCATCAAGGTGATGCTCACATTTCACTCTAGCCTTGGGAAGAAGGTATAGAAATCTGAA
Organism: Okamejei kenojei; assembly: GCA_035221665.1. Lineage (NCBI taxonomy): Eukaryota > Metazoa > Chordata > Chondrichthyes > Rajiformes > Rajidae > Okamejei > Okamejei kenojei. The sequence goes on from CM069135.1 coordinate 84,774,996, forward strand.
GAACAGCTTCTTCCGAGCAATCATCAGGTTCTCAAAGACTGCACGACACAACCATAGCAACTATGATACGCTGTGGAGTTTGTTTTTGGTTGCACTGGGTTCTTTGAATTTGTACTATTATAGTCTAGTCATCTGGTGTTATTAATATTTATTGATTATGTTATTATTGTATATTGAATTTTGAGTGTTATTTCATTAATGGGTCTTTTTAGCTGTAGCAAGTAAGAATTTCATTCTTCTGATGACAGTACATATGTCAATCAAACACTTTTGTCACTTGAAATATATTTAATTCTCTGCTATACTTTCAGTATAGTACTTGTGATCATCTATTCTGGGAGTTGTCGTACAGCATGGAAACAGGCCCTTTGGCCCAACTCGTTCATACCGCCCATCTAAGCTGGTCCCATTCGTCTGTGTTTCACCCATATCCAATATAAACCTTTCCTACCCATGTACCTGTCAAAATGTCTTTTAAATATTTTATTTGCAACTGCCTCAACCACTCTTTCTGGCAGTAAAACGTGTGATGATGAGGCAATGGTATTTTGGTTCTCATTACAAATATATCCATTGGCAGTTAAAATGCTAAGCAGATTTAGACACAGCTACCGTGGCGATGAGAAGAACTGAAAAAAAAAACATAGCAACTAGATGTAAAAAGAAGAGTTGAAATTGGTTCACTCTCTCATCTTTATGGGCAAAATGTTCAATGAATCAAGAGTATTGTACCTTTCACGTTTAATGTGACTGCATATTAATAGTATTGCATTTCTGATAATGTTATATTATTTAAATTCCTTACAGGTTAAAAAAGTGGCACTATTTCTACCTCTAAGCAGCACCACCACCATATCAAATAGACTCTATAAATGTAAGTCCCAAGGGCAGTAGGCTGAATGGGTAGTGGATGGAAGTACTTCTGCAACATTTAAAAAGTATCTAGATCAGCACAAGACATGGAAGGTGGCATGTGGTGGTAAATGGGATGAGCACAGATGGGCAGTTGATGGACAGCATGGACATAATCGGCCGTGGCCCGTTTCCCTGCTTTAGGATTTAAAATTTCAACCGCATTTCTTTCATGCTATAGAGCACTTTATATAAATATCTGCAATATACCTGTAACACTTCACACCCAATGATTTTCATTTTCAAGTATTATCATTATTCTTGCGTAGATTAAATATGTAAGCTGAATCCTGTAAATAGCAATGAGATAAATGACTAATGACTGGCATTTGCTAGTTGTGTTCACTTGCTTAACATATTAATATTGATTTGTAATTTAACATTTCTATCTTTTCTGATTACAATGTTATGTGCTTTTGACTGAACAACAATGTGTGCATATGATTATCTACCCCACTGTTCAAACAAGTTATAAATATGGATATTAGTAGTGGGCTACAGATTCCAAAAGAACAGTTATTCCATCCAGTGGATTTGTATGATGGTTGTCTTTTACACACTGATTTCAACAGAATGAATAATTTGTCCTCAGTTCCTTAAGAGATGGTTACTCAGTTATTAAATGTCTTCTGCATATCCACTGCTGTACCTTTTATTTTAGCCACCTTCCCAAAATATCACGGAGGCTTGACAGTACATTCCCTTTCCTATGCTGGTTTTCTATTTGAGTAGCAGAAAAGTTTAAACATTTTCACACTCTTCTTCATTATGTTCTCCAGTAATTAATCTTTCCAGCAAAAAATTACAAAGGAAACAAATGTATAATTCATCAGTTTGGAAATACGCAACACGATCAATTTTTCTAATCCAAAGGATCTGTTCTGATTCAAGAGTACCATGGAAGGTTCAAATTAGCCCATCCACAATTTTCTCAATTAATTCTTTTAACTTTATGAGATAGAACTGGAATTGGTAATGCCTTAATATTGATTTTACACCTCTTAGTTTGATATCTTCATAATTTATAAAGTTGCTCTCATTATACCTAAATGACTGTACACATTGACTCAAAGGGCTGCACGACCTATTCATATCATATGCTAATATATTCAAGAGAATATATCTTCTACTATAGATTTACACTTGTGTAACACCAGTGAATTGCTGCAAGACCAACTTAAAGTCCAAGAGGTACACGGTTAAAAAAAGGCTCACAAAGGCTCATTGCAATCAATTAAATGTAACCAGTGTAGGCTAGTGCTAAGTGGAGATTTACATGAGTATAACCAATAAATCATGTTGATATGTAGCCGCTTGGGTCTCTCCGCTTCCACCACTGAGAATGGCCGCTTTAATCTATAGTACAATTAGAACTTGCAGATGTCAGGGCTATTTCAATTATATATTCAGTAAATGTTTTAAAAGCAAAAACATAAATCTGAATATGGACACAAAAAGCTGGAGTACAGCGGGAGAAGCAGCATCTCTGGAGAGAAGGCGTGGGCGACGTGTTGGGTCGAGACCCTTCTTCAGACTAGTCAGGGGAAAGGGAAACGAGAGATATAGACAATGATGTGGAGAGATAAAGAACAACAAATTAAAGATATACAAAAAAGTAATGATGATAAAGGTAACAGGCCAATGTTAGCTGTTTGTTGGGTGAAAATGAGAAGCAGGTGTAACTTAGGTGGGGGAGGAAAAGAAAGAAAGAAAGAAAAGGAGAGAGAAAGAGAGAGAGAGAGAGAGAGAGAGAGAGAGAGAGAGAGAGGGGGGGGGGAATGCCTCTCTCCATCTGTCTCAGAGACCCCAACAGTCATTTAGCTCATTGTACCAAATGTATTTTATTTTTCTTCATACTTCCCAGCGACACCCTTTCCATTATGCCAAAGTGTTTTGCAAAACCAAGCCCTTCAATTTTAGATTGCATATCACTGCGAGGGAGTTAGAACAGCACATGATTTGAAAGGATAATCCACAGCATGTTTGAATAAATTACTCTCAACACTAAAAGTGCATAATGTTCTTTGTACGTAGATAGAAAAGGAAAAGTAAAAACTGTAGCTATATAATTTAACCATTTTCTCAAAAGTGATCGCATCAATAAAATCCAATTACAATTGTATTCTGTAGATAATCAATTAAAAAAATCCATAGTCTACTCAGAAATATTAACTCATCAATCTGGGTTTAAACATGGAAATCAAGTATGCGGAATCTGAGTAATATACTTAGACAGTGATCACTGTTCACACGCAAAATAATTGTGTGTCCTCAAAGCCAGTATTGCACAATTATTTCAGTAATTAGTTAGCTTCACAAACAGGATGGTCATCTTTTTTTTTTGAAAGGCAGTATCTTGTTATACAAAAATTTAAACATAGGCACTGAAAGCATTTATATGTTTGTCATAGGTATCTTGCAAAATTTGTTAAAAAGCAAAAAATAAAACTTGTCTTTGGATAACTATAGAAATGCTATTGTGGTATTCAAGCCAGCTCAACCATTTAACATTTCTGTGAATACATATCTTGGTTTATATGCAAAAAGCCTCAACAATATCTCACAATATAACACAAAAAGCACAAAAGATAAAACAAAAGTCATGCAATTAGAACAATCACACACACATACACACATTAAATAATTTGATTATTCAAGCAAGCAGAAGCAGAGGTGGTATCTCACTGGGCCTCTGGATCCTGGACAAGTCCAGTGGTGACTAGAAAACAAGCTCTGACAGAAGGCAAAAGCTCAATTATCAAATGTCAAAGGGCATAATTAAATTGAAGGAAAATACTTCTTGCTCCAGAATATCACAGAATAGAATAATTCATGGGATCTATACTTTATCAGTTAGAACTGACATATGACTTTGTTTAAATCAGATATTTCTTCTTTTTTAATGTGATCTCAGTATCAATGCCAAGGCCAGTATTTAATGCTCATTCCTAAATGATTCTGAGTTAGTGGCGAGTCACCTTCTTGAATTACTTAAAGCATTCCAGGATTTACATCCAGCAACACTGAAGGAATGGTGATACATTTCCAATTGAGGATGATGTAATATTTGTTAGGACCTCTCCATGTGCAGGTGATCCCATAAACCAGCTACATTTGTCCTCATTAGTAGGAAAGACAATAGGTTTGGGAGATGGGTAGTTTTGAGTGGCACGGTGACGTAGAGGTAGAGCTACTGTATTAGACCGCCAGACACCCAGGTTCAATCCTGACTATGGGTGCTTGTTTGTATTGTCTTCCTTAGTGAAGATATTATCTGTATTGTCTCATTCGCAATAAGGTGGATGAATTGAATATGTAATTAGTAGTTAAGGAATATGATATAGTTGGAATTAAGGAGTCATGGCTCCAGGGTGACCAAGGCTGGTAGCTATACAGGGGTATTCAATATTCAGGAAGGGTAGACAGAAAGGAAGAGGAGGTGGGGTGGCATTGCTGGTTAAATAGATTAATGTAATAGTAAGGAGAGACATTAGCTTGGATGCAGTAGAATTGGTATGGGTAGAACTGCAAAATAGCACAGGGCAGGAAACACTTGTTGGAGTTGTATACAGACCACCAAACAGCAGTAGGGAAGTTGGGGATGGCATCAATCAGGAAATTAGGGATGCGTACAGCAGTTATCATGGGTGACTAAGTGACATACAGATTGGGCCAACCAAATTGGTAGCAGCACTGAGAAAGAAGATTTCCTGAAATGTACTGATTGTGGATGATCAGCCATGATCACATTGAATGGTGGTGCTGGCTCGAGGGGTCGAATGGCCTACACCTGCACCTATTTAAAGAAAATAAAAAAATATTTTGTCCAGTTTTGGTCTCCTAATTTGAGGAAGAACATTCTTGCTATTGAGGGAGTGCAGCGTAGGATCACCAGGTTAATTCCAGGGATAGCGGGACTGACATATGATGAAAGAATGGGTCGACTGGGCTTTTATTCATTCGAATTTAGAAGGATGAGAGGAAATATTATAGAAACATAAAATTCTTAAAGGACAGGACAGGCTAGATGCAAGAAAAATGTTCCCGATGTTGGGGGAGTCCAGAACCAGGGGTCACAGTTTAAGAATAAGGGCCGGCCATTTAGGACAGAGATGCGGAAAAACCTTTTAACCCAGAGAGTTGTGAATCTGTAGAATTTTCTGCCACAGAAGGCAGTGGAGGCCAATTCACTGGATGTTTTCAAGAGAGTTAGATTTAGTACGTAGGGTTAAAGGAATCAAGGGATATGGAGAAAAAGCAGGTACTGATTTTAGATGATCAGCCATGATCATATTGAATGGCGGTGCTGGCTTGAATAGCCAAATGGCCTACTCCTGCACCTGTTTTTCTATGTACGGAGTTTGTACGTGACGTGTGTGGGTTTACTCCGAGATCGTCGGTATTCCCATTCTCCAAAGACATGCATGTTTGTAGGTTAATTGGCTTGGTGTACATGTAAAAACTGTCCCTGGTGCGTGTAGGATAGTGTTAGTGTGCGGGGATTGCTGGTTGGTGCTGACTTGGTGGGACGAAGTGCCTGTTTCCGCAATGTATCTCTAAACTAAACTAAAGGTGCTGTCACATGCAAGTAAAAGCAGTGAATTCTGAAAAAAAGTGCATACCACAACTAAGTGTCGGTGGTAGAGGGAACAAATGTCTTAGGCAGTAGAGATGGTAACAATTAGAGTGTCGAACCTGTTTACATCCAGTTGAGTGAAGTGTTTTCATTATGTTTGGCTAGGGCCTTGTAGATTTTTATCTTGCAATCGGTTACATACAGTGCCTTTCATAATGTTTGGGACAAAGACCCATCATTTATTTATTTGCCTCTGTACTCCATAATTTGAGATTTGTAATAGAAAAAAAAAATCACATGTGGTTAAAGTACACATTGTCAGATTTTAATGAAGGCCATTTTTATACATTTTGGTTTCACCATGTAGAAATTACAGCTGTGTTTAAACATACTCCCCCCATTTCATGGCACCATAGTGATTTGGACACATGGCTCCATAGGCGTTTGTAATTGCTCAGGTGTGTTCAAATGCCTCCATAATGCAGGTATAAGAGAGCTCTCAGCACCTAGTCTTTCCTCCAGTCTTTCCATTACCTTTGGAAACTTTTATTGCTGTTTATCAACATGAGGACTGAAAGTCAAAGAAGCCATTATGAGACTGCGAAACAAGAATAAACTGCCCAGGCCATGACACCCGCACTACCGTGTTTCACAGATGAGGTGGTATGCTTTGGATCTTGGGCAGTTCCTTCTGTCCTCCATACTTTGCTCTTGCCATCACTCTGATACACGTTAATCTTCATCTCATCTGTCCACAAGACTTTTTTCCAGAACTGTGGTGGCTCTTCTTGGCAAACTGTAACCTGGCCATCCTAATTTTGCTGCTAACCAGTGGTTTGCATCTTGCAGTGTAGCCTCTGTATTTCTGTTCATGAAGTCTTCTGCAGACAGTGGTCATTGACAAATCCACAATGACTCCTGAAGAGTGTTTCTGATCTGTCAGACAGGTGTTTGGGGATTTTTCTTTTTTATAGGGAGACATGTTCTGTGATCAGCTGTGGAGGTCTTCCTTGGCCTGCCAGTCCCTTTGCGAACAGTAGGCTCATCAGTGCTCTCTTTCTTCTTAATGATAAACATAGAAATTAGGTGCAGGAGCAGGCCATTTGGCCCTTCGAGCCTGCACCGCCATTCAATATGATCATGGCTGATCATCCAACTCAATATCCTGTACCTGCCTTCTCTCCATACCCCCTGATCCCTTCAGCCGCAAGGGCCACATCCAACTCCCTCTTAAATATGGCCAATGAACTGGCCTCAACTACCTTCTGTAGCAGAGAATTCCACAGATTCACCACTCTCTGTGTGAAAAACGATTTTCTCATCTCGGTCCTAAAAGACTTTCCCCTTATCCTTAAACTGTGACCCCTTGTCCTGGACTTCCCCAACATCGGGAACAATCTTCCTGCATCTAGCCTGTCCAACCCCTTAAGAATTTTGTAAGTCTCTATGAGATCACCCCTCAATCTTCTAAATTCCAGCGAGTACAAGCCGAGTCTATCCAGTCTTTCTTCATATGGAAGTTGTGCCATCCCAGGAATCAGTCTGGTGAACCTTCTTTGTACTCCCTCTATGGCAAGAATGTCTTTCCTCAGATTAGGAGACCAAAACTGTACGCAATACTCCAGGTGTGGCCTCACCAAGACCCTGTACAACTGCAGTAGAACCTCCCTGCTCTTGTACTCAAATCCCTTTGCTATGAATGCCAACATACCATTCGCTTTCTTCACAGCCTGCTGCACCTGCATGCCTACTTTCAATGACTGGTGTACCATGACACCCAGGTCTCGCTGCATCTCCCCTTTTCCTAATCGGTCACCATTCAAATAATAGTTTACCTTCCTGTTTTTGCCACCAAAGTGGATAACCTCACATTTATCCACATTATACTGCATCTGCCATGCATTTGCCCACTCACCCAGTCTATCCAAGTCATCCTGCAGCCTCCTAGCATCCTCCTCACAGCTAACACTGCCCCCCAGCTTCGTGTCATCCGCAAACTTCGAGATGTTGCATTTAATTCCCTCGTCCAAATCATTAATGTATATTATAAATAGCTGGGGTCCCAGCACTGAGCCTTGCGGCACCCCATTAGTCACTGTCTGCCATCCTGAAAAGGACCCGTTCACTCCTACTCTTTGCTTCCTGTCTGCCAGCCAGTTCTCTATCCACATCAATACTGAACCACCAATACCGTGTGCTTTAAGTTTGTATACCAATCTCTTGTGTGGGACCTTGTCGAAAGCCTTCTGAAAGTCCAGATATAACACATCCACTGCTTCTCCCTTATCCACTCTACTAGTTACATCCTCAAAAAATTCAATAAGATTCGTCAGACATGATTTACCCTTCATAAATCCATGGTGACTTTGTCCAATGATTTCACCACTTTCCAAATGCGCTGCTATCCCATCTTTAATAATTGACTCTAGCAGTTTCCCCACTACCGATGTTGGACTAACTGGTCTGTAATTCCCTGTTTTCTCTCTCCCTCCCTTTTTAAAAAAGTGGGGTTACATTAGCTACCCTCCAATCCTCAGGAACTACTCCCGAATCTAAAGAGTTTTGAAAAATTATCACTAAGGCATCTGCTATTTCTGGGGCTACTTCCTTAAGTACCCTGGGATGCAGCCTATCTGGCCCTGGGGATTTATCTGCCTTTAATCCATTCAATTTACCTAACACCACTTTCTGGCTAACCTGGATTTCACTCATTTCCTCCATCTCATTTGACCCGCGATCCCCTGCTATTTCCGGCAAATTATTTATGTCTTCCTTAGTGAAGACAGAACCAAAGTAGTTATTCAATTGGTCTGCCATGTCCTTGTTCCCCATGATCAATTCACCCGTTTCTGACTGCAAGGGACCTACATTTGTTTTAACTAATCTTTTGCGCTTCACATATCGATAAAAACTTTTGCAGTCAGTTTTTATGTTTCCTGCCAGTTTTCTTTCATACTCCATTTTCCCTTTCCTAATTAAGCCCTTTGTCCTCCTCTGTTGGTCTCTGAATTTCTCCCAGTCCTTTGGTAGGCTGCTTTTTCTGGCTAATTTGTACGCTTCATCTTTTTCTTTGATACTATCCCTGATTTCCTTCGTTATCCACGGATGCGCCACTTTCCCTGATTTATTCTTTTGCCATACTGGGATGAACAATTGTTGTAGTTCATCCATGCAGTCTTTAAATGCCTTCCATTGCATATCCACCGTCAACCCTTCAAGAATCAATTGCCAGTCGATCTTGGCCAATTTCATGTCTCATACCCTCAAAGTTACCTTTCTTTAAGTTCAGGACCCGTGTTTCTGAATTAACAATGTCACTCCCAGGTAGGCTGTGCCCCCCAACAGTACTCAAACAGGATGTTCCAAACAGTTGATTTTAAGGTTAGGCTGATGTCACTAACAGTTTTATTCTTGTTTCTCAGTCTTAGAATAGCTTCTTTGACTTTCATTGGCACAACTTTGGTCCTCATGTTGACAAACAGCAATAAAAGTTTCCAAAGGTGATGGAAAGACTGGAGGAAAGACTAGGTGCTGAGAGCTCTCTTATACCTGCATTAAGGAGGCATTTAAACACACGTCCTGTAGGTCCCCCTGGGTCATGATTGACCATGGGTGATGCATCCTAGTTGTTGGCTGCTTCCTCCAAACCTTGGCTGGAGCAGCTTCGCTTGTGGCTGAAGAGACCAAGGCGGGGAGTGACAGTCTCTGTGGCATTAAACACACCTGAGCAATTACAAACACATATGAAGCCATGTGTCCTAAACATTATGTAGGTATGTTACAATACTTAACTTTAGCGGCGCTGCATTTCTGCCACTCCCCGTGTGCGCGACTTTGGCGCCTTTCAGAGGGGGGATTTCTCTTCAGCAACGATTTCTCTTCAGTTTTTCTCCAGACAGGGCAAATCAATCCATCTCGGGGGATTTCGTTGCTGAATAGAAAACGCTCCGACATTCGTTTTATGAAGGTATTTTTAAACTACACTAGATCATTTATTAGCTAGAGTAATTTAAAAATAATCTTCTAAAGCCGTGAGCACCGACAACGGGAAGGATTTTACGTAGGGCAGAAAAGAAGGTACACAGTTTATTTTTACATTAAAAATTGCTTCTTAGGAAGCCTTTAATTAAATTTTCATGTTGCGAAATGGGGACAAAAAATATATATGAACAGGTAGTATTTTTCCTGCCGACTGAGGCTTAAATTCACCGCAATCCGCAACGTTCCAATCCACCGCGTTCCACTAATACCTACTCGCAAGCTGATTTAAATGACCATTAATTACAGGAATTAAACACTAAATTCCTTCCATTTGGCCTACAAATTCATGAAAATGATTTAAAAATCATGTTATATTGTGAATTATTGTGTGAATGTTATTTGGACGCATAGGCAATTAAAAATATTTATCTTTTCATAAGAAATGGATAGATGTTTAGATCTAGTAATTGAATTTTGTAATTAGCTACAATTAGGTAAATAACTAATGATATGCTTTAATTTCAGGTCATCCAAGTAAGATTGTTTCATATTTGTTTCAGAATGCTTCAATCTATAATAACTGAAAATTTCATTGAGTTCTCTTAATTTTTCAGAAAGTTATGGGCTTTTGACTGTCCTAGATCACAGCTTTTGAGTTAAGTCAATGGAAAGGCAATGGGGAACAAGATGGTAATTTCCAAGAATGAAAATGGCCAAAACTTTTTTAATACTGAAGATATGAAAGTGAATTAGGTGTCAAATTAAACTTCTTTTTATGCTTTATCTGATGGGATAAATTGCAGACTTGATTTTTAAAATCTCAACATTTTGTAACATTGCTACATTATGGTGCCCTGAAATGGGGGGCTATGTATAAACACAGCTATAATTTCTACATGGTGAAACAAAAATGTATAAAAATACCCTTTAATAAAATCTGACAAGGTGCACTTTAACCACATGTGATTTTTTCTATTACAAATCTCAAATTGTGGAATACAGAGGCAAATAAATAAATGATGGGTCTTTGTCCCAAACATTATGGAGGGCACTGTAGCTATGAAAAACTATGAAGAACATTAACAATTATAAGAAACTTGGAAGAGTATGATTCCATCTAAATTAATATGCAATTTATTTTATGCACATCACCTAGCCTGAGGTTAGAGTTAGGATTTGAAGATTTTATTTTGTAATGCCTTGGGTTACATAGCTATGAAAACTAGCTATGAAAGCATATTAATAATTTTAGGAAAATCTTCTGGAAGAATATGATTCCATCTAAATTAGTTTGCAACACATTTTATGCACATCATCCATCTTTAAGTTAAAGTTGCCCAAGGCTTTATATAGGAACTTAGAACGTAGTTAAAATGCTGATCAGGATAAGTGGCATGATGGCCACACTAATATTAAAGGACTTGCTCAATTTCCTGTTTGCCATCTCCCTAATTGAATTCTAATGGCACTAAAGGAGGTCAAATTAGGTTTGTTACAAACTTCTCAAGTATTCCCGCCCTATAATGTTCAATATTGAAACTTTAAGAGGGTCTTTTTGTTTTCACATTTAATGTTAATGAAGTTGGATGGGACAGGCTGGAATCAACATATTTTGCCAAAGAATAAAAATACAAGTTTCCTTTGTTGCAATTTTCATGCCTCTCAAGCACATTTTTCATGCCTCTCTCACGCACAAGGACATAACTATCATTACAGTATATTCAGCAGTGGAAAGAAAGATTTCAGTACTTTTATTTAGATTTGTGGCAAAGAAAGGAAACTTCAATTTGTGTACTGAACTAGGAAATGGCCTATAAATTATAATTTCTATTTCTTTCTCACTGCACATATTCAAAATGGAATAGTTTATATATATCTAAGCTCTTTGCATCATCCATAATGTGGGCACTTTCTAGGATCAGAGTCACCATTTGTCCACATTTACTTGGTATGGATGCAGTGGTAGAATTTCTGGATCCTGGGCATGACCAGCATGTGGCAAGGGACAAGGGAATAAGCCGATAAACTCCAACAGAAATAAAATCTGGTTGTGGGTGGGGGGGGGGGGGGGGGGGGGGGGGATTAAGCAAGTCTTTAAATGTCTGACGATGAAAACATGCACAAAATGTAAAACGAAGTTAAAAGATTGTTAGACACAAAACGCTTCTTCAGACTTATTGTTCAAATCTTTGGGTCTCCAATCTTATGCTGGTATTAATCCAAGTGGCTACCCTCCATGAGTCATCTCAAAGTGGGTGTATGCAAAGCCCGGACTTATGGAGCAAGAAGTAGAAATTGAACACCAATTTTATCAGCAGTTAGCCAGTTAGCTAGCCAGACCAGTAGTTAGAACTGGTACCTGATATGACGATCTGCGGAACATCCAGTATGTTACCAAATGAAGCAGTTTTACGATGGCCTCGTTTTGGCTTTGGACGGGCTGCAAAATACACACACACAGGTACGCATGCAACAAATAGCTAAAACAGTTATGAAGCACGTTACAACTTGGAACAATGCCATTCTCCTCATAGAAACAAAAGTTTTTACATGGGTCCACTTCATGCACATTAGGCACCATGCAAAAGCAAAAATGTGACACACTACCCAGACTTGTGGCACAAGAAAAGCACATTTAAGCACAGAACAGCCAGTTTTGTAGTGTATAAAATGTTTTACTGAATAAGCCTTTGAAAAGCAGAAGGCACATCATCATATATTCACACACCTCTAAAATGCTGATTTCAAATAGCAAAGTTTAAACAGTAATTGTGCCGTGCAAAATTTAACTATTGATATGCTAGGAATGGAATCAAATATGACGGAACAAGATTGCACTGAAAATGTTTCCTATGGTACGAAGGGTTGCATCTCCCTGACACTGCTCCCAAAAGTTTTGTCGAGTTTTGGTGACGCCATTTGGCTGCTATCATGTATTATTTGTAAATTGCGTGCGACTTAAGTAAACATATTCCAGGCACATCAATAACTAATGTAAAAAAGTTACAACTGGTTGCCAACCAAAATTTAGCACACACAGGATTATTTTGTTTTAGCCTGATGACATGAAAATACTTAGATTTAAAAACCAATAACTAAATGCTTTTTCCAATCAACCAGAATTTCTATAATCTTTATTTTATGTTATTTTCTCCAACTCCAACACTTTATTGTAGACCTTTACCTGTAGTAGCATTCATGATTCTGGCCTCCAATTCAGAATAATTGCTGAGGTCAGCACTCAATCTCTTTCCCTCTTGAGTAGATTGTGTTCGCCCTCCAGAAAGGCTCTCCACACTGTTCCCTCGAGACAGCGGCAGATTTAATCTTGCAGAGTCACCCTGTTAGAACAACTACATTATAACGGGGTGCAAAAGTGCACTGTGTTTCTGCCCTTTACAGACTTCAAGAGTGGCACATCTTTGCATTGACAGTGAGGAAGCCATTTGCAAAAACATTCCAAGTGACATCCAATGCAAAACTACTATCACAGGTGTCCACATATGAGGAGCTTCAGAAACCGAGCCAAGTTTCTTTCATTCTGTATACAAACACTCCCTGACTTACACAGTAGGCAACTTGCGTAAACTCGCACTTACATAACCAATTCTGTACTCAGTCCCAGGTGCAATCAAGGCAGTTTATAATTTCTACAATACTGTACAGTCACTCAAGTGTACACGGGAAACAAGCCGGCAATGAATGTGGTGCTTACCAGAAGGCTGTGAGCCACAGAAAGTGCTCCCATGGTGAGATGGAACTCAAGCGGGTAATGGTGGCGGTGCGTACCCTGAATTTCACACGCCACAGAAAGTGCCCCAAATCCAGCGGAGACAGTTAATACTCAGTTATTTCGGGCAGGGTTGGTGATTCTGACTTATGTAAAATGTGACTCATGGAACGTAACCCTTATGTGAGTCAGGGATTGCCTGTACTCCTCCCCTTTTTGTCAATTTTTCACGTTTTCTAATAGATTACTGTTTCCCCACATGACTTTCCCCAGTATGGGGCAGGATATATCTATTCAATTTAAAGGAATGCAAATGTTTGATATAAAGAGACAAATCTTACTGTTTTAAGATTCTGTACAATGTAATAAAATTTGCACAAATTCTTTAGCATTCTTTTTTTAATCAGAGAAAGAAACTTAGACTTTTCTCTTGCCAAACGATGCCTGAATCAGTGTTCACCCAATAAGGTCTTTAACATGAAAGTTTTGACCAATTGGATATAAAGGACGTTTTCAACTGTGGGGAAGAACCCGCCTGACTCAACATAAGATGGTAACGGAGAAACTTGACAGGAATTTTCTGAATAATTAAAAATAAAATCTGAGGGCAAGAGAGAATGCGGAACTCACAAATCAGACAGATTCAAATTGATGTATTTATGGGGAGACTTATCAAGCATATGGGGGAAAAGGAGCTGGACGGTTTACAATGATTTTTAAATGAGAAAAAAATGGGAGGAGACACAAGTTGAGACTATGCACCAGCATGGTCGAGATGAATGGCTGATTTCCGTGCTATATACCCCATTTAATCTTAAAATGTTGTTAAACTAAACTGTTAAAAACTGTACAACTGTAAGACTCAAAGCTAACAAATGGCTCTACAACATATATTAAGATTTAAAAAAATTAAATTAATGAAAATTATATTCAAATAAATAGGGACCATTCATTTAGATGGAATCATGCAAAGGATAAGTTACTTACCGATTGCTTGGATGTGAGTTTAAGTGACTGGGCTAGCTTTGTTTCTAAACGCTTGATTGTGTCATTGGTAGCATTTGCATGCAAGTCACTAGGTTCAACATTGGCATCACTCTTGTTACTGGTATTTGTTGAGGTAATTTCCAAGAAAGATCCTAGTAAATAGATAACATAGTTTACCTGTGGAATACATTTGATTTCATTTTATTGCTCATACATAATGAGTGGTCTTTTGACAGAATGGGGGCGGAGGCAAATAGCGAAGTGACTTTAACAAGGGTGGCGGAACAAATGGCATCATTGACTTTAGCAAGCGTGTGAGTTATTGCATTGACCATGAAAATAGTTATTTTGGAAGGAAAGTGGAAAAATATCAATGTTGCAACTTTGTTTTAAACGGGTTCAAATTGATTCAGCCTATCTCCATGAAAATAAACTATTTATGTAGAACCTTCAATGTTACAAATGACCTGAGGCAGTTCACAGGAGCAATTTAAAGAAATGAACATTGAATCCACCTTAGGTTTATTTGGGTACATTTTGGGTATCTTCATGGAGAAGTGGTAGAGAAGCAGAGAGACACTGGGAGGGAATTCCAGAATCTTTAAAAACAAGATTGGGAATTACAAAATGAAGTCAACAACCTCTGGTTCAATGAGTCATTTGTAATTATTCCATTTAGGTGCAAAACCTTTTGATTCCTTCTACAGAGCTGCATGACCCTATACTTTCCCGTATGAAATTTTATTTTCTTGCATTCACTCATCCCATCTGTATCTTGTTGCCAAGTCCAAATATCCTCATTGCAGCCATGTCTTTTCACCTCTGCACTGTCAGCAAACTTCGATATTTTACACCCTGCCCTTCCTCCAGCTCAGTGATAGAAATAGTGAATAACAAGAACCAATCCTTAGGACACTCAAGTATTTAGGTCTTCCTGGTCTGAAAAAGACTTACTATTTGTGCTCTTTCTATTTTGTGATAACCAGTATTATCAATAGCCCCCATTACTGTTAGTTCTTATCATGCACTAGCCCTTTCTGTTGCAAACAACATCTTCAATGTAATGTTATCCTTCATCTTCAGCGTAAAACTGCTGATTCCCTTTAAGAAAAAATAACCACTATGATTCATACCTGTGCTTGTTGCAGAGTTGCTCTGGCTCACATCAGAGTAGTGGCATGGGTACTGAAGAGGTTCTTCAGCTCCAGGGAAATACTAAACACAAGCAAAACGAACAGCTTTGATTGAAAAGTTCATAACTCCATCATAATCTACACATTACAATTAGACAAAATTACTCCTAATAAAGCTTTGCACTGCAGGGTTGATGTGCTCCTTGATATCTTAATCCTGTCTGCAAATTCAGCATTGAGGATGTAACCAAAGCTGAGGAATTTTAATAATGAACCATCCAACTGTTCTCCTCAGAAATGCTTTTCAAAGAGCACAATGGATCACTAAAGACACAATTTAGTTTTGTGGATGACATTTTTAGAATTAATCATAGATTATGAATTAATACTTCATTTTCAGGTGAGAAAGCATGCTAATCCTGCTTCTGTAATGCATGTAACAATTATTGTAACATGACTACATTAAAATAAAAACAAAACATCAGCTGTGTTTGAACGTCGGTTACTGGAAACTCTGATCTCGATGTTCAATGTCGCAACCTACCTTCATTAAATGAGTCATTATCCTCACTATCTCTTCCATTGAGGGACGCTGTGCAGGATCTTTGGACCAACAACGGGTCATTAAACTCTCAATTGGTTTGGGTAGATTTTTGATTAAAGGTGGTCGAGTACCTAAAATAAATACAGAAAAGATAGATAGGAAATAAATCTGATGTCCTAACGGTCTTCAAATTCACCATTTCATCAATTTAAACATCACAATAATTAAACATCATAAAAATACTATTTTATAATAACGAGATGGATGTATTCCTCACTGTAACATTTCAAATGAGTTCAACATTAATCAGGATGGCTGAAGGATACAAAATGTACTTGCTATAAATTATGTGTTTTTGATCTCCTCCCTAAAAATTCCCTGTGAAACTATATAATTGAAAAAGGAGTCACCATAAACTTGGAAAAAAAACGTAGATTAATATAAGAACATAACCACCGATGCAACTTTCCCACAAGCCACAACAATTGGCTCAGCACTGCCAGCTCTGCTCCATCCAACCCAATTGTTGTGGCTTGTGGGAAAGGGGGATGGTGGGGCGTATGGTGTGGTGGAATGTGTTGGGCATGGGGGTAATGAGAAGTTTTGTGTAAATGCCCTGTGTGCCCAATAGAACTCTGCAGCCCCTCAGAATCCAACAAAGCCATCCCCATTTATCCCCTTACGTGGGGATACCTGGCATTCTCCAAAATGCCTGGGGAAATCCCCTGCTCGATCCTGACCCTCCAACCCCAACAGCAGCCAGCAAATCCATCTCCATATAGAGCTCCGAACAGCTGGCACTGACTTGAACCAACACTTTGAGCTAAAAATATCACTTCCACCTCAGCAACATACAGCTGCACGGTCAAGCTTCGATCATACAGGCCAACTCTAAATAACTTAATTTGCCACAAACACCATTTTGTTTTGTCTTTGGAGGGAAGAATCATGTTGTCAAGCCAGTCTCTATGTTACATTATAAATGGCCACTAGACGGTGCAAGAGGGGTTTGTCAGAGCATGTCTCCAATTCTCGCTTTCCCCTTTCATCTGAACTGAATTGGTATCTTCTTGGAGTAAGAGAGAAAACAAAGCCTGACATTATAGTACTTACTTTCTATAGTTCTGATATGTGGTTTACTTTAACCTTCCTTACGAAAATGCATCATTATTAATTTTGAGAAGTTCAACAATCATTAATTTTCATTGAAGAAAAATGTTCGTCTTAAAAATGTTCACATCTTTATCAATCAAAACTGGAACAGCAAAAATGTCTGCTTGGATATTCAACGTCAGAGTCTTAGTCACTCGCATGGAAAAGATGGTTATGAATTTTAAATAAATGCTGAAAAGCCAACAGCTGCTGTATGTGGCAGACATAACAAACGAGGAAAAAAATCCTGAAATACTACCAAAATTAAAGTACTACTGCACTTATATAAAAAATGGATATGCTGTGACATATTAGATTTTCGGGTTTCATGTAACTGGAGGCCGCCTTTTTTCTCCATCTTTCAAAATTTAGAGTCTATTGGCCATCACAACTACTTCCCACTTTATATGAAAAGTATGACGTAAAGTATGACTGAGCTTCTATGCCCATATTAGATAGAGAATTCCAAACATTTATTGCCCTCCTTATCTCTTCTCTGATTGGCTGCAATTTACTTTGCCACTTTGGTTCTACCACAGAACCACAGAAATCATTATTCTTGGAATTTTGTTTATTTTTATGAGGTCAGCTCTCATTCGTAAAATCTTGAGCAGAGGTCAAAACTACATAATCTCACCTGACTGGGCAATCCCACCTTTCCCGAAGAAGGGTCTCAACCCGAAACATCACCTAGTCCTTTTCTCCAGAGATGTTGCCTTACCCGCCGAGTTACTCAGGTTTTTGTGTCTATCTTCGGTTTAAACCAGTATCTGCAGTTCCTTCCTACACAACTTTTACTTACTTGTGCTCCTCGCACAAGTACACGGCTATGAATCATCAGCAACCATTGATGTATTATACTTAGTCCGCTCATCTCAATCAATTGTGGTGAGGCCTCAGAGCAATACTGTGACATCTCAGCAAATTCAGTTTATCGATCAGTACTAAATTCCTATCATCTGCTTTTTATTTGTTCTATATAACACCATATATACAGATACTCCATTATTACCTCTGCAACATACAAATTAAAAAAAAGCAAACCATTTTGTCAAACATGATTTCCATTGCACAAATCCATGGTGATTCTTCCCAATCAGATAATTAATTTCCAAGTAGCCTGTACCATCTCCTTAATAATAGATGCAAGTATTACATTAGTAGTGATAACCAGGCAAAATGCATTATTATTGCTGCATTATCCTGTTACATAAACCTCCATTTTTCAAAATGGCGGCGACGCGGGCACATCGCGACGCCCCGTGTCTCACAAGAATTTGCGAACTAGCAATAATTTACTTACTTGTTTCAAGTCTGCTCACACGGAGCAGTCTTGCATTCCTTTGATACAGCCGACAGGAACTTCTGAACTTCGGTTCCTGTGGCTACAACAACTTTTTGGTCGAACTGCATCTCGCTTCTGAAATAGCCAGAACAGCGGAGCGACGGAACAGCAAAGCGTACCAAGACAGCTTGACCGACCGGAAGCGCCCACTGATGGCGAAGCGAACGCAAGCACTGCCGCGGATGCCGAGGTGGGTCAAAGGCTAGGTTAGAACTAGCCCCACACAGGCTATCGATTCCTAGCCGTTTTCCTCGCCAATGTACGCTCACTGGCAAACAAAATGGACGAACTCCGGCTACGGATTACCTCCCATAACTGGATCAAAGGCTGCAGCATCTTGATCCGCACAGAAACTTGGCTCAACACCGACGTTCCTGACAGCGCCATCGAGCTAACGGGGCGTCGTATACTCCGAGCGGACAGAACAACAGACTCCGGTAAGACCAGAGGTGGGGGTCTGTGCATTTATGTAAATAAAGCATGGTGCACGGACACCACCATCATCGAGAGTCACTGCTCAGCTAACCTAGAGTTCCTCTTGGTTAAATGCAGACCGTTCTATCTGCCCAGAGAGTTTACCTCCACTGTTGTGACTGCAGCTTATATTCCTCCTGACGCTAATACTAAGCTTGCAATGAAAGAACTGCATACTGCCATTAGCAAACAACACTCACAACCCCGAATCAGAAGTCATGGATGAACAGCGAGGTCAGGCTACTGCTGCAAGCACGGGACACTGCTTTCAGGTTAGGTGATGCTTGAGCCTACAGTTCATCCAGGGCTAACCTGAAGAGGGGCATCAAGAAGGCCAAGCATAGCTACAAGCTAAGGATTGAGAAGCACTTCAATAATAACTCCGACACCCTACGCATGTGGCAAGGCATCCAGGCCATCACGGACTATAGATCCACCAACATCACCCCCACGTCCAGCGACGCATCCTTCCTTGAGGAGCTTAACCACTTTTATGGCCGCTCAAGGGACAATCAAGAGATAGCCATCAAGGCTGTGCTCCCTGCTGATCACCAGCCCCTCACACTCACCCACTACGACATGTATGTGGCACTGAGCAGGATTAATGCACGAAAGGCTGCTGGCCCTGATGGCATCCCCGGGCGCGTCTTCAGGACCTGTGCTGCACAGCTGACAGACGTCTGGAGTGACATCTACAACCTGTCACTTGCCCAAGCAGTCGTCCCCACGTGCCTTAAAACCACCTCCATCGTGCCGGTGCCAAAACACTCCACTGCGGCGAGCCTTAATGACTTCCGCCCACTTACTGCCATCATCACTAAGTGATTCGAGAAGCTGGTCCAGGCACACATCAAAGGCTGCCTACCTCCCACACTGGACCCCTATCAGTTCACCTACCGCAAGAACAGGAGTACGGAGGACGCCATTTCAACGGTACTCCGCTCTGCCCTCTCCCACCTCGACAACAGAGACACCTACGTGAGAATGCTGGTCATCGACTATAGCTCAGCATTTAACACCATTATCCCCTCAAAACTGATCACCAAACTGGGCATCAATCCCTCCCTCTGCAACTGGATACTGGATTTTCTAACTAACAGAACCCAGACTGTTAGGTCAGAGAACCACACCTCTTCAACCCTCACCCTGAACACCGGTGTTCCACAGGGCTGTGTACTGAGCCCCCTTCTCTATTCCCTCTTCACCAACGACTGCACACCTGTACATGGTACTAACACCATCATCAAGTATGCAGATGATACAACGGTGATTGGCCTCATCAGCGACAACGATGATTCGGCCTATAGGGAGGCGGTCTAGCTCCTAGCAGCATTGTGCGCTGACATCAACCTGGCCCTTAACTCCAAGAAGCTCATTGTGGACTACAGAAGGTCTGGGGGTGGCACGCACGCACACCCCCATCCATATTAACGGGACGGTGGTGGAACGCGTTCCCAGTTTCAGGTTTCTGGGGGTCAGCATCTCTGATGACCTCTCTTGGACCCACAATGCCTCAACAATGGTCAAGAAGGCTCACCAGCGACTCTTCTTCCAGAGGAGACTAAAGAAAGTCCATCTGTCCCCTCAGATTCTGGTGAACATCTACCGCTGCACCATCAAGAGCATCCTTACCAACTGTATCACAGTATGGTAGGGCAACTGCTCTGTCTCCGACCGGAAAGCACTGCAGAGGGTGGTGAAAACTGCCCAACGCATCACCGGTTCCTCATTCCCCTCCATTGCGTCTGTCCAGAGCAAGCGATGTCTGCGAAGGGCGCGCAGCATTGTCAAGGACTGCTCTCACCCTAGCCACAGACTGTTTACCCTCCTCCCATCCGGGAAGCGCTACAGGTCTCTCCGTTGCCGAACCAGCAGGTTCAGGAACAGCTTCTTCCCTGCGGCTGTTACACAACTTAACTCTGCACCTTGGTGACTGCTAGTCACCCCCCCCCCGGGACACTCCTTCCCCCAGAAAAATTGCACTACTGCTACTGTATGTCCATATATATATTTTGCTGTTCCATTATTCTATGTTCGCTCTTCTGGATGAGATGCTAACTGCATTTCGTTGTCTCTACTGTACACTGCACAATGACAATAAAGATTGAATCTGAATCTGATTTTTTTTTAAATATGCTTGATCATCAGCATTAAACGCTTTCTGCATGCCTCTAAACAGCAATGTTTACTTCACCTTAGGTACTGATAGAGGTGATTATCTTTGTGATTCTGCCATTAAATGTGGACGCGAGCTACTCGCACACCTCCTGCAGAATCTTCTCCCCAGTCCTATCTATGGCAATGATACACATAAAGACCACAACAACTGGTCTTTCCCATGACAGGGTCCTTTTCCAGCCTAAAAATGGCATTGGGCTGACAGCATATCCTTGAAGGCTCACATGCACAGCTGCACAGAACATTAAATATCCCTCAAACGATACCGTCAGCCATCCCTACAACATTCTTCTTCACCCTTCCCCTGCCAAATTTGCTCATCTTCCCTGTACGTTCCATTCTTGTCCATGCAGCATGAAATAAATTTGTATTGGTTGAGCCATCAGCAATAGTACTTTCTGGATCAAGATAATTCACTCACCAATAGTTATATTCTTTCATACTGCTTGACTGATCAATTCTGCAGTACTGAATCATGGAAACATAGAAAATAGGTGCAGGAGTAGTCCATTTGGCCCCTCGAGCCAGCTCCGCCATTCAATATGATCACGGCTACTGCCAAAATCAGTACCCCGTTCCTGCTTTCTCTCCATATCCCTTGATTCCGTTGGCCCTTAGAGCTAAATCTCTCTCTTGGAAACATGCAGTGAATTGGCCTCCACTGCCTTCTGTGGTGGAGAATTCTACAGATTTCCAACTCTCTGGGTGAAAAGGTTTTCCTCATCTCAGTTGTAAATGGCCTACCCCTTGTTCTTAAACTGTGACCTCTGGTTCAGGACTCTCCCAACATCGGGAACATTATTTCTGCATCTAGCCTGCCCAAGGGGGAGAGAAAGCCCATTGTGGGGGGGAAGAGAGCCCGGGGGGAAGGGGGGAGAGGGAGCCGATGGGGAGGGGGGGGGGGGCAGACACCCAGGTCTCAGTGCACCTCCCCTTTTCCTAAACCGACACCATTCAGATAATAATCTGCCTTCTTGTTCTTGCCACCAAACTGGATAACCTGACATTCATCCACATTATACTGCATCTGCCATGCCTCTGCCCACTCACCCAACCTATCCAAGTCACCCTGCAGTCTCACAGCATCCTCCTCGCAGCTCACACTGCCACTCAGCTTTGTGGCATCCGCAAACTTGGAGATGTTACATTAATCAAATAGCCATTTGAATCAAATAGCAAGTGATAAGATAACATTCACATTCTCTCATACACCGATATTTGAAGTTTGGACTCTAAGATCAATTCTAAGCCAACTTCAAGCTGCAGGCTCTTGCTACACTGTGATTACCAGGGACCTCAGTGGTTTCCATTATCTCTTACATGTTACAGCTCCATCACTTTATCTGCCCTACCATGCCCGTCTTCTTATTAACTAATTAAATACAACTATCAATTAACTATTTATTCCCGTCGACTCCACTTTTGTTTAATCATCAATCTAGTTTCAAGACACCCCCGTTAAATATATGTAGCCAGATTAGTTTGGCGAGGACCCCTATAAAATGCAGACAAGAAATTTAAATCTCACCACAGAGATTAGGATGGATTCACCATCAGTTTAACTCATCATCAAACTAAAAATAAACAAAGATAATTTTAACTTGTAGTGTTTTAATTCACAGTATGCTGAAACTTTGGACTTGCTTCATGAGAGTTGTCAATCCTCCAGTGCATACTGTACGCGATAATAAAACTGTGTTCCAGTATATTGCATTGGAATATATTCACATTGTCACCAATTCTGGATCAGTCCATAGCAATCTCAGGCAATCAGATCTAGCTGAATGCTTAATTCACTTGCAAACTTCTCGCTTGCCACTGTAAATAAAACTACTGATTTAAGAAAATCTAACAGTAAAGCTATATTAAACAAATAATACTTAAAGCTAAATCAGCACTTACTCACTGTGTTCTAAAATCTTTAGACACTGCACTCACGGGCACTGCATATGGTACTAAAGAAAGTTGAGTCATAATCCCCAAATTACTGCGAGGAGAATATTTTCCAAGAACTTACCATTATGGACAGCCCACATGATCCGAAATGCAGGACCTCCAATCTCATCAAAAGGTTTTCGGCGAGTTATTACTTCCCATAGAATAATGCCCCAGCTGAACACATCGCATTTTTCACTATAATTACTTCCTGTGACACAAATGTGACAATCAAGTAAAGTCAAATACTTAGACGTTTTAAAATCTTTGAATTAGTAACACATTTACTGTCTACGGCACCTCCTAACACTACACGCAAGGCTCAATTTTTTAAGTTTAACTGGAGTTTCAAAAAAGTTCCACTTTAAAACAGTCTGTCCCGTCCTTCTTTTGTAGTTTGTATGTATAATTTTTTTTTGTGTTCTTTAGGTTGTTTATGTGGGCTTGGGGGGTGGGGGGAGAAAAGAGTTGGGGGAAACTTTTTCCAATCTCTAACCTCGACTGAGATGCAAATTTTTTTCATATGGTTTCTCCGTCCGACTTCGGGAAATCCAAGCCGCGAGGGCTTCGATCGCCCCGTCGCAGGGACTTCGACCGCCCCGACGTGGGGGCTTCGACCGCCAGCTGCAGAAGCTTCGATCGCCGCGATTGTGAATGGTTCGACTGCCCCAAACGTGGGAGAATAAAAGAGGATGAAGATTGGACTTTATCGCCTTCCATCACAGTGAGGAACGTGAGGAATCCGCTGTGGTGGATGTTTATGTTAACTTATGTAGTTGTTTGTGCTGTTGTTTTTTTTTAGTATGGCAATTCGAATTTTACTGTAACTATTTGGTACATGTGACAATAAACTGACCCTGAAACCTTGTTACTCTTTCAAGCAGTCCAATAAAGGACCGAGATCTGATTTACCTTGTTAAATATGGACGTGCATAGACAGCAGAAATGGAATCTATTTAAGCATTTTGCTATGACTGAAGTGGTGGTGTAGATCCAGAATCACTTGGATTAACTTGAATTAAATCTGAAGACTGGCATGGTGAGATCGACGTTTCAAAAATCTCAAATTAAGTTTAAAAACTGATCCGATCTATTAAATTGTAAGAAACACCGTGATCAGGTGGCATGTAGCATACTTTTCAACCCTATCCAACAAAGTTTGCTTTACCACAATTGCAGAATTAACTTCTGACTGACTAGATCTATTTAGGGAGAATCCATAATGACAGCCTACTGCTAAACTAGTACTGCTTGGTTTTGATTTTCTTTCTTCCTCTCCTTATGGCAATATTCCATGTTGGATTGTTTACACATGAAAAGTGGCCAAAGATCTATCTGTACGTGCAACATGCAGCAAATTTGAGAAAGGACATTCTTGCTATGGAGGGAATGCTGCATAGGTTCACAAGGTTAATTCACAAGGGACTGTCATATGTTGATAGAATTGAGCGGCTGGACTGGAATTTACAAGGATGAGAGGGGATCTTATTGCAACATATAAGATCATTAAGAGTTTGGCCACGCTAGAGACATGAAACATGTTCCCGATGTTGGGAGAACCAGGGTCCACAGTTTAAGAATTAGGGGTAAGCCATTTAGAATGGAGATGAGGAAATACTTTTTCACACAGAGTTGTGAGTCTGTGGCATTTTCTGCCAGAGGGCGGGATGCCTTCAAGAAAGAGTCAGATAAAGCTCTTAAAGATGGTGGAGTCAAGGGATATGGGGTACTGATTGTGGATGATCAGCCATGATCACATTGAATGGCGGTGCTGGCTCGAAGGGCCAAATGGCCTACTCCTGCACCTATTGTCTATTGTCATGTCAGGAATCTCAGGATCCAGGCATTTGTGGATGAACAGATTGTTCGTACTTTGAGGTGTGGAATCTTTGCACGCCATATTACACGTATTATGCTTTTACTCATTTGACCATATGGAGAAATTAAAATGATGTCTCAGCAAATCTCAAACTCAATTGTTTACCTTCAAAAACTTCTGGAGCCATCCAAGCAGCACTTCCCTTGTTGTTGGTCATGTGAGTTTGAATATCACAGGCCGTGCCGAAGTCACAGATCTTCAGAACTGTCCCACCAGCAACCAGCAGCAAGCTTCATCATGAAAAACAAAGCTAAAACATCAGCAATCTATTTTGAGGGATTCTTAACTGTCTTTTCAGTATTCAGCACATGAAAATTACACCATGTATATGATAGTCCACATCGATAAAAAAAACCAAGTTCGCTCCATATGATGTCACATAGAAATCCAATCACAAGTTCACTGGTTTAGAGATACAGTGTGGAAACTGGCCCTTCGGCCCACCGAGTCCATGCTGACTAAAGATTACACATGCACTAGTCCTATCTTACACACACTAGGGACAATTTACATAAGCTAAACAAATCTACACATCTTTGGAATATGGGAGGAAATCGCCGGGAAAAAAGCCCACAGTTACAGGGAGAACATACAAGCTCCACATAGACAGTACCCATTGTCAGCTTTTTGACAGTGTAATCACAGGGATTTAAACTATCTTCAATCTTGGGTGACACCAGGTAGATATTAAACACAGGTCGCAATTGTTGCATGGTAGCATATCCACCAGCTGCACCACGGTGCCATATAGTCTTACTCCAGTTATTTAAGAATCAGGTGAGACCCTGTGGAATATTGTGTATAGGCCTCGTCTTCCTATTGAAGCATGGATACATGCAAATCGAGGGAGCATAAAGTAGACTCAGTAAATTTATTCTTGCAATGGTCGGGTTAGTCACATGAGAGATTAAGTAGACCGGGTATATAATCTCCTGACTTTTTGAGAATAGCAAATGATCTGGTTAAAATATGCAATGTTATTTAAAAGAGCCAAGGAAGGTAGATTTCAATGGGGTGTCTGCAACCTAGGACCAGTCACAAAATAAACCGTGCCATTCAGGACAGAGGGGAGAGGGCATTTCTTCACTCAAAGGGTAGTGACTATGGAATTCTGCCCAAAAGGGCTGTGAAGGCTTAGTTACTGAATTTACTCTAGACAGAGACCGATAATTTTGTTTAGATACTAAGAGAGTCGAGGGTTATGGAATTGGGCAGGAAAGTGAGTTCACTGTTTGGACTGAATATTTCCCTAACTCGGATCATTCTTTACTTTCCACAAGGCGGCAAATAGAACTGCTCATTTTCAAGGTTTATAATCAATATTAATAACAAGGGGACATGGTGGTGCAGCAGTTGTGGTGCTGCATTACAACACCAAAGTCCCGGGTTCGATCCTGACTATGGGTGCTGTCTATGCGGAGTTCTCCCCGTGACTGCGTGGGTTTTCTCCAGCTGCTCTGGTTTCCTCCCAAAGACGTACATTAATTGGCTTCTGTAAAATTGTAAATTGTCCCTAGTGCGATGGATAGTGTGATTTGGTTGCTGCAGACTCGGTTGGCTGAAAGGCCTGTTTCTGCACTGTAAACTCAATTAATTATTTTCACAAACGTGAATGATAAGCTATACAGTGAATAAGGAGCTCTCTAATGTATATTAAGTTCAATCTTAAATTCAGTCAAAATTCACCTTATACAAACCATAATGTTTATCATTGATAGATCTATATTAGCCGCTATTCTTTTATCTGCAAAAAAAAAACCTACTTTGGTGGTTTGAGGTCCCTGTGGATTAAAGCCTTGGGTTTCATGCCGTGTAGGTAAGCCACTCCTTGTGCACACTGCAAACACCAATTCATTGCATGGGCAGCAGTGTAATACGGTAAGGGCTCAGCTCCATGTAGCACTGTATCAAAGGATCAACATTATCAAAAAATATTCTTTTAAACCAATAATTTCAATTCAATAATTGAAATGTATCAAAATAGCATAAAGCAAGTCAAGAATACATTACTACAAATTGAAATTGGTTCCTTTAGCTACACACAGTTGCATCTAGATTTCAAAGGTAGTCTTTTATGCTCAGAACACTCAAACCACTACTCCGCATGGAAGGAGGAGACACAAGGAACTGTACATGTTGGAATCTTTAGGAACTCAGTCGTTTTGACGTTTTGGGTCGAGACCCTTTAGAAGGGTCTCGACTCAAAACATCACCCATTCCTTCGATCCAGAGATGCTGCCTGGCCCACTGAGTTACTCCAGCATTTTGTGTCTATCTTCATAATTTTCCATGGATTTTAATTCAGTCAAATATTACAAAAATTCAAGACAATCAGGATGCTTTTGGATAGGTTAGAAAACTGAAAAATCATGCGAAAGGGAGCATGCTTGGAACAGAAGAGTAGAATGAAAATCAGCTTTCACATATTTTCACATAGTTCTACAACATTTTCAGTTTCCTATCATGTTTCCCTGCAGCAAACATGTTTGCTAATCTGACATAACATAGAATACTTATTAACACCTAATTACCACAAAATATCCGCTCCTGGTTTCAGTTAACAAAATTATTATTGTTACTCATTCAGATTCCTTATTCCATTTTAAAACATTGTTTTGAGTGGGAATAATCACATATTTTTGTAGATGAAAATCAATGTTAAAAGTGGTTTATCTCCTCCTTCCAACATGTTATAATAGAAATCTGCCAGGTTATACATTGTCAGCACAAGGAGCTTGAGGAGGTCAATAATTGACAGAAGTTTAAGATGATCCCAAAAGCAATACTAGAATATAAACAGATTTTACAGTATTGATGTTCTGGAGCAGGTTGACCTGGATACAAACAAAGAGGCCAAAGTGTTTGTCAAAGATAAACTAAATTTGATGCCTTTATTTCCACCTTCCCTCCCACGACAATTCCTCTGCGTCAAATGCATTTTACCGTAACAAATCAATCTATAAGCTTGGGTAGTTTACACCCCAGCGGTATGAACATTGACTTCTCCAATTTCAGATAGTCTTGCTTTCTCCTGCTTTCCCCGCCCCTCCTCTCCCACAAGCCTATTGCCTCCGTCTCATCCTTTCTTTTTCCTGCCCCCACCCACATCAGTCTGAAGAAGGGTCTCGACCCGAAACGTCACCTTTTCCTTCTCTCCATAGATGCCGCCTGCATAGTTTCTCCGGCATTTTGTCTATCTTCGATTTTTCCAGCATCTGCAGTTCTTTCTTAAACAATCTATAAGCTGGTACAATTTTGATACATGTGAGGGGATGGAGCTTAGAGTGGCAGAGTAAGTCTAGTAGAACCACTATCTCGCAGCGCCAGAGATCTGGGGTCAATCACACTTGTCTCCCTATGACTATGTGTGCATTTCCTCCAGATGTTTTGTTTTTAGTTGCATTTAGATTAGAATCGGGACAGCGAGTCAATAAGAATTTGCAGAAATAAAAATGAGATTGAGGTAGAAGTGGTATATATGAAACAGTACAGCTAAGGAACAGTCTTTTTGGCCCACGATATTGAACATGATATCTATTTAAACTAATCCCTTTTGCTTCATATCTTTCCATTCCATACATATTCACATGTAAATCTAGAAGCCTCTTAAACATCACTATCATATCTGCTTCACAACCAGTGGCAGCACTTTCCGGGCACCCAACAATCAGAGGTTATGGGGTGAAGGAAGGAGAATGGGGTTAGGAGGGAAAGATAGATCAGCTATGATTGAATGGTAGAGTAGACTCGATGGGCCGAATGGCCCAATTCTACATCTATCACTTATGAACACTGTGTAAAACAACTTGCTCTTGCACAGCTCCTTTAAAAATCCTCCCCCTGAACTTACAGATGTCTCCTCTATCTTTTGAAATGTTATCCCAAGGATAATGAATCTGTCTACCCAACATTTGCCTCTCATAAATTTACAAACTTTTATCGGGTTTACCCTCAGCCTTCAATGCTCCAGAGCAAACAATGCAAGTTTGTCCAACTTCTCCTCACAAACTAAAATAGGCAACATCCTGGAAAATATCACTGTGCCATATCACTCTGTGAATCTATGACTATTATTGAAACTCATGCATTCATTAAGAGAATGTGCAAACTCTACACAGACAGCACCTGAGGTTTCATTAAAAAGAACAAATGGCTAATCCAGAAACAACAGAAATCTGTTATGCTCCAAAAACTATTAGCAAACAGAAGAAAATTGCCATTTTAACAGTATTCTATGGAATGTTAAAGAATGTTATTCTGAAGATAAGACTTATTTGAAAAGTGACAACATCTCACTTCATGGAAACATTTCCTTTACATTTGGTCCACCTAGTGGTGATTTATATTATTGTCCTAATAAAAATAAGGCAGCATTGCTGCTATTAGCTATACAACATGGAAACAGGCCCTTGTTCCCACCTTGTCCATGCAGGCCACGTTGGCATTTGGCCCATATCCCTTTTTATGCATATATCTGTTCAAATGTCTTTTAAACATTATAATTGTATTTGCTTCTTCCACTTTTTCCAATATTCCATTACCTTTAATGCAACAGTCCATCAACACCATTTCAGTATTTTGGAGTTTTTCAACACAATGTTCAAACACAAAAAGAGAGTGAGGTCAGGTGGAATAGGAACTGGTGTGAGAGGGGAGGTGAATACCGAATTAAAAGTGTTATATATGAATGTGCGGTATATGAAATAAAGTGGATGAGCTTGAGGCACAGTTAGAGACTGGAAAGTATGATGTTGTGGGAATTACAGAGGCATGGCTGCAAGAGGATCAGAGCTGGAAACTGAATATTCAGGGGTATACGTCCTATCGAAAAGACAGACAGGTGGGCAGAGGGGGTGGGGTAGCTATTGGAATGACTTAACTCACGTACAGTGATTAAGATCCAAATACTTTTATTGGCAATACAGTATAGGTAACTTCATCTTAACACACAACTCAAGACGGGGGAAGAAAGGGAAAAGGGTTTTCTATTAAACCAGCAGGTGGAGCCACAGTATGACTCATAGCATGAATGACACTGATCAACATCCTCCTCCCTCTTAAAGAATTAAATGTCAGTACAAAACCATTGACTAAATAAGGCATGCACTGCAATTGATAATAAGCTGGAGGAAAGTTTCCGTTTTTCGTTACCGGGGATAGAGTCAGTGGTATGACTGGTGGCGGAGATTGAAACAGCATTCCCGGTGATGAAACAGGGGACTTTGGCACAGGCGGAGGAGGCGTCGCCATTGGCAGAGTAGTCGTTTCATAAGTAGGTTGTTGTGCTGGTACAGGTGGACCAATGCCGCTGGACATGGACGGAAGTACACTTGTACGGTCCGGATAATACGGAGGTGGAGCCGGCTCATTCACAGGCAGGATATGTTGTCTGTTACGTCTGTAGGTGCCGCCATCAGCACTGACTAAATATGAGCGTCGCTCAGAGGCAGTTCCAGAAATTAGACCAATACGGTCATGACCTTTGTCAGTTTGCAAAACGAGACACCTGCCCCTTGGTTAATGTTGGCAGCAGCCTGCTTGTTTTGTCATACCACTGTTTTTGAATGTCACACTTTTGTTGCAGCCTGGACTGGACTTCCGATGGTGGGACCACCTGTGGGATCAATGCTTGGTCTGCCACAGGCACCGTGGCTCGGGTCTGCCTTGACAATAAATGTTGAGCAGGTGAACCCAAGATGGGGTCGCAAGAGATGTTGCGTAGGTTGAGCAGGTCCAGGTACATGTCAGAATTAGCTCTGTGGGATTGTTC
The DNA here is from genome assembly GCA_035221665.1 of Okamejei kenojei. Classification (NCBI taxonomy): domain Eukaryota; kingdom Metazoa; phylum Chordata; class Chondrichthyes; order Rajiformes; family Rajidae; genus Okamejei; species Okamejei kenojei. The sequence goes on from CM069135.1 coordinate 84,805,592, forward strand.
CATTAGCTGTTTGGCACTCTTGACAGCCCATTCAGCCAGTCCATTCGACTGTGGATATTCAGGGCTGACGGTGATGTGGCAAAAACCCCAACTTGCAGCAAACTTTGAAGTGATAGCTGGTAAATTGACTGCCATTATCAGATAGCAGTATACAAGTAGCTCCATGGTCTGCAAAATGGCGAACGAGTTTTAGAACTACCCCGTGAGAAGTGGGGCTGCTAAGAAAATCGATGTCAAACCAGCCAGAATACGAGTTAACAAGTACCAGGTACTGCTTGCAATCCCGTTCAAATATGTCAGTTGACACTGTATATGTCAGTTTCCGGGTGTGAGAGAAGTGGTTGCTTTTGTTGATGAGGTGCCAAGCTGTTGCACACTGCACAGGATGCCACATTCTCGAGAATATATTCAGCCATACCACGCCAGTTTTTTTGCTCGTAGGACAGTGCTTCAGTGCCTGGGTGCCCTGCATGGACAGTGTTAAAATACACGCTTTTTGACATGGTGTCAGAAAACTCGGGACACTCCTTGCCTAATTCTATTAGAAACATAGAAACATAGAAACATAGAAATTAGGTGCAGGAGTAGGCCATTCAGCCCTTCGAGCCTGCACCGCCATTCAATATGATCATGGCTGATCATCCAACTCAGTATCCCGTACCTGCCTTCTCTCCATACCCTCTGATCCCCTTAGCCACAAGGGCCACATCCAACTCACTCTTAAATATAGCCAATGAACTGGCCTCAACTACCCTCTGTGGCAGAGAGTTCCAGAGACTCACCACTCTCTGTGTGAAAAAAGTCTTTCTCATCTCGGTCTTAAAGGATTTCCCCCTTATCCTTAAGCTGTGACCCCTTGTCCTGGACTTCCCCAACATCGGGAACAATCTTCCTGCATCTAGCCTGTCCAACCCCTTAAGAATTTTGTAAGTTTCTATAAGATCCCCTCTTAATCTCCTAAATTCCAGAGAGTATAAACCGAGTCTATCCAGTCTTTCTTCATAAGACAGTCCTGACATCCCAGGAATCAGTCTGGTGAACCTTCTCTGCACTCCCTCTATGGCAATAATGTCCTTCCTCAGATTTGGAGACCAAAACTGCACGCAATACTCCAGATGTGGTCTCACCAAGACCCTGTACAACTGAAGTAGAACCTCCCTGCTCCTGTACTCAAATCCTTTTGCTATGAAAGCTAACATACCATTCGCTTTTTTCACTGCCTGCTGCACCTGCATGCCTACTTTCAATGACTGGTGTACCATGACACCCAGGTCTCGCTGCATCTCCCCTTTTCCTAATCGGCCACCATTTAAATAATAGTCTGCTTTCCTGTTTTTGCCACCAAAGTGGATAACCTCACACATTGTTTTTATTTCAGTTTGGTTTTTTTTGTCCAGCATCTGCTTTACTATGGCTTCTGCTCTCAGAAAACCAGAAATCCTGGTGTTTGATGAAGAACTAGCAGAACAGTGGCGCATATTTCACCATTAACATAGACGCGGTCACCCGGCTGTTGCTCCAGGTGTTTGTGCCTCAATTATCCTCAACCTAGCACAGAAGCTGCTCGGCATGCCAGCAGATTTCATTATGAACCAGCTAGGTTTGACCTGGCTGGTGTCCAAATTGCTCCCATTGAATTCATCCGGGACCCCGACTGTTTGCTGCGCAACTTCCGACAGTTATGTGAGTTGTGTACTAACTCAGTCATGGAGAGGCACATGTTTTTTTCATGAAGCCAGAGACATGTCGAACCTGTTGAAACGTATGCTAGTGCTTTGAAACACATTGCCAGTAGGTGCGCTTTTGGTGATTTATGTGACAGCTTAGTCCGTGACTGTCTGGTCAATGGTGTCTGCAATGATAAATTACGAGACGAATTACTACGCGATACTGAACTTACTCTAGAGACTGCTGAAAACCGCTGCCGTGTTGCTGAAATGGCTGATGCTCATGCAAAAGCTTTGGGGCATGGCCCCCACTCTGCTCATGATATTAATGTTGCCGGCACATTTTATCAAGCCTCTCGCTGCTCTCAAGTGCCCGACAGTACTGTCGCTAAACTCCTAGACAATTGTTTTAACTGTGGGGGTTTACACATTGCAGCTTGTGACCGTTGCCCTGCTTATGGGAAATTTTACCATTTCTGTAAGAAAAGGAACCACTTCTTCAAATACTGCCGCTCGTGTAGCAACAGAGTTCAAACAAGACAATCTGTCAATTCACTCGACCATGGGACCATGCTCTTGGAGCACTCCCACACAGCTCCCACGGACTTCCAGTCTGCTAACGAGCATCTTGATTTGGATGTACATTCCTTGTCTGACTTGCCACATAAGCATCATGATTCCCAAGGTCATTTTGCTTGTTAATGGCAAGAATTGTTTTCTGAAAGTTGATACAGGTGCGAGGTGTAATGTAATGTGTTTATCTGAATTGGAAAAGATACAGAAAACAGAGACCATCACTCGTACGGTTGCCACCCTTCTTCTGTTTGCCGGAGGACCAGTGCACTCTATCGGTCAAGTCGAGTTACATTGCTGTCTTGACTCATGTGTCCACAACCTGAGCTTCTTTGTTGTTTGTGAAAATGTGCCATCCCTGCTGGGTGTTACGTCCTGTCACGACCTGGGACTGGTCTCTTTCAGTGCTTCTGTTTCTCATCTGACTACATCTTGTGACTTTAGTAAAAAAATCCTGACCCAATACAAAACTTTGTTTAATCTGCAATTTGAGAGGGAGAAGGTAAAATCGGACGCGTCAGTATCGCAGTTGAACAAAGGGGACTATGGGGACAAAATCAATAGCCCGTTCCTGCCTTTCTCCCCCATAGCCCTCGATTATCTCTCTTGAAAACATCCAGTGTATTGGCCTCCACTGCCTTCTGTGGCAGAGAAAATGCAGATGCTACAAATCTGAAATAAAAGCAGAATGTTGGAAATGCTCAACAGGTCAGGCAGCATATATAGAGTGAGAAACAAATGCAATGCTTCCCTTCTTCATCCTAGTATGTTTGTGCTAGCTCTTAGACAACATTTCCAATGAAACCTACTCTTTCCCATGGACCTGTACATACATGACCTTCAATTATTGATTACAGCCTTCAGAGATTTAGTTATGACTTTAGTTATGACTTTAAAAAATCTCTTTCCCCGACAGAGATGCGATTTTTTCTGTATCGTATCTCCATCCGCACTGCGGTCTAACATCGATGAGCTGGAGGCCTTTGCTGGAGACCGACTCCAGGAGCTCCAGCCGTGGACTTACCCTCGTGGAGCTCGCGATCCTATCGGGGATCTACCTTGGAGCTCCAACCTGCGGACTTGTGAAGCTCGTGGTCCTGGTTAGAGACCGACGTTGGGAGCTCCAAGCGCAGGAGGTTCGATCACCCCGACGCGGGAGCTTCGATCGCCGGCTGCAGGAGCTTCGACTGCCCCGACTGCGAATGGTTCGACTGCCCCGACCGTGGGAGAAAAATTAGGGAAGAAGATCAGACTTTATTGCCTTCCATCACAGTGAGGAATCCGCTGTGGTGGATGTTTATGTTAACTTTTATGTAGCTGTGAGTCTTATTGCTTTTTTAGTATGGCTGTATGGCAATACGAATATCACTGTACCTTTATTGGTACAGGTGACAATGAAAGACCTTTGAAATCTTTGATATTAACCATATAACCATATAACAATTACAGCACGGAAACAGGCCCTCTCGGCCCTTCCAGTCCGTGCCGACCATTTGTTTTCCCCTAGTCCCATCTACCTGCACTCAGACCATACCCCTCCATTCCCTTCACGTCCATATACCTATCCACTTTACTTTTAAATGTTACCTATTTGCTCTTAATGCATTTACAAAACATCTTTCAATTTCCCTTAATTTGCCAATATTTTTTCACAGCCTCTTTGCTTTCTCGATTTCCTTTTAATGTCATCCCTGTATATTCTATACTCATTTTATTCTCTTGATACTCAAGGTTTTAAACTTTTGAGAACACGATGCCAAGACAACTGAATAGCTTGCTGATTCATTTCAAGTCAGCTCATCGCCCATGACATTCACAAATAAATATAAACACATAATAAACAAAGGGGAGTCGAAAGAAGGATAGGTCATTCATCCCCTCAAGCTAGTTTCTCCATTCATTAAGCTGAAGGTTGAAATAATACCTCAGCAGTTTTCCTGCTTGTTATATTTTACCAACATGAAAGAAACAAATGCATGCCAACTCTTTGTCCCAATTAGCCTTCTAATACGCCATATCAATATATCACATGAACTGTTAGGGGAACTAGGGGAACTGTTAGCGGTTGCCCTAAAACATTATGAAAAGCAGCATAACAAAGAGATAAATACAAAGAAATATAAAGTGCAAAAGTGAGAAAGGGGCAGAATGACGCCTCCATGAATTCCATTCTGGAGACTTTAGAACGTCAGAACTTTGGAAGTCGGAGAGGATGTACAGTACATTTTCAAGAATGAATCGGCTACAAGGAAATTAGAGAACTAATTACTAGGTAATTTATCTTACAGCTCTCCTGGAATTCATTCTGAGCAATTTGAAGAATTGATGGCAAATCATTTTCATTTTTGTTCAGATGTAATAGAACCTGTTTATCTGTTAAAGCAGATTATATATATTTTTTAAAGATAATTAGATAATTCTCTTAAAAGAAACAATTATTTTATTGGGAGTGGCACTACAGCATGGATAGCACAGGTTTGCAGGGATCTGGACTAAATGCTGGTAGGTGGAGCTAGTGTAGCTGGGCCATGCTGGCTGGTGTGGGCACGTTGGGCCTGTTTCCACACAGTATCACCCTATGACTATATAACAGTTTTGCCCAGTTAAAAAAAAGTGGAAGAACAACACCTCATAATTTACAACCCAACAGTATCAACATTGAATTTTCCAAATTTCGTAACTACAAAAACCCTCCCACTTCCTCCCTACTCCCAACCTCCCTCTCTCCTGTGCCCCACCTGGACTCACCCATTTCTCTCCTCCCCTTCCTTTCTCAATTCACAATCCTTCAAATGTTTTTCCCGCACTGTCCGTCATGTCATCTCTGGCCTTTGTCAAACTATCTGCTTATCATGTTCCCCCCCCCCCCCCCCCCCCCCCCCCCCCTCACCTGTATCAACCTATTACCTACCGGGCTTTGTCCTGCCCCTCCTCTCTTCCAGTTTTATTCACCCCCCCCCCCCAAACAGTCTGAAGAAGATTCCTAACACAAAACGCAAGCTCTGTAGGTTCACTAGAGATGATGACTGATCCGCTCAGCTACCTGAGCACTTTTTTTCCATAAACTAGCATCTGCAGTTCCTTGCATCCAATATTGATCTGTTGCCTCTCTGTTTACATTTAGTTGTTAAGGTGTGGGAAGCACCAGAAATCATGATTCATGACTGTAGGAGAGACATTTGACAGGTATTCCTTGTTCTTAACAGTAGAAGTAAAAAAAAAAATCAAATTGCTGGTCATAACCAGAATGAAAGTGATAGTTGCTTTCATAAATACAGTCCAGATAAAAGACAAAACTTAAAATTGGCTGAAGCACATTAATTCTATAACTCGGATAGCCTGACACAAAACATCACTTTAATGAGCACAGCAATATGTCTCGAATATCTAACACTTGCTCATCCTTTTCATCCGAAAAGCAACCTGTAGAACACAAATAAAGGATCAATCACAGCGATATTGATATAATTTGAGTGAATATAATTAATAAGATTGAAGAACCTTAAAGCTACTAGAATTCAAAAGGAATTTTTGTTCCAAATGAAGCAGAAATGCAAACCCAACTTCAATCATGTAGCTGTGAGGGAGTTTATTAACATTTATCTGGTTAAAAATGGTACAATCAGAACTTTATCCCTTAGAATAGTCATTAATTATAATCAATATTACAAAGGTGGTTTGGCCCCAATGCTGCAGTGTTAGAGGACCAGTGAGGAGAGAGTCAAGTGGGAGAATTTAATTGATAGGAGTTGAACAAATCTGGTTTGAACACTGAAGGCGAATGATGGGAAAGTTCACCTTTGAGTATCATATCAACATTTATACAGAACTTCAAAAGTTAAACCTTCACTACATAAATCAAAGATGTGGTAGATTCTATGAATAGGTGCATTATGAAAGGCTTAAGGTATCAGGTAACCTCTTTCCCATTGATACCATTTTTATATGCCATCTCCACCTTGCATTGTCACACCAAAATGCAACAGCGATTATTTAACACATCAGATGCTAGAATCTGCGAGTGCCAAGCAACCTTTGGCACTTCATTCAACTGGTCTGCTTTAACAGTATCACCCAGTTAATAACTGATCGGTATTATGATACAAACCTGATCTAGTCTTTATCTAACACTTAGAATTTTATTTGTATTCAATACTTTATAATTTTGTCAACACTTTTCATTTTTAAAGCCATCATAAACCATGGATGCTTATTTTTGTGATGCATGCGCAAACTTTGCACTCATTTTGGGACACTCACGAACCGTAATTTTAAACTTACCATTATAAAGAGAACCTCCCTCTGCATATTCCATAACAAGGCATACCTGGAATTAAAGCATTACAGTGAGGTTACACAACATATTTACATCCTCCCATCATGATAATTTATTGGCATACCCAGATTGAGATTTTTTCTGACTTTGGACCTGCATTAAAGTGATGCCGCTATCGAGTTAATGCACCAACAACACCAAAGGACAATTTTTAGGCACATGTGCACCACACTTATAGTCTATGTTTAAGAAAGAACTGCAGATGCTGTAAAAATCGAAGGTAGACAAAGATGCTGGAAAAACTCAGCGGGTGAGGCAGCATCTATGGAGCGAAGGAATAGACGACATTTCGGGTCGAGACCCTTCTTCAGACCCGAAACGTCACCTATTCCTTCGCTCCATCGATGCTGCCTCACCCGCTGAGTTTCTCCAGCATGTCTCCCAAATGCCTCTTTTTTATTTGCATGCTGGAGTCTGGCAAATGTTTCTAGAGATCTGGGATGCACTCTCCTTATGCATACTTAGAACCTTCTCAGGTTTGTCAATCCCTCTTCTGCCTCCATTCAGTCAAATTGTTGTCCAACATCCAATCATAGATACGCTTAAATGTCATTCACGAAAGTCATCTCTGTTAGCAGTCCTGATAAGACTCCATTTTCTGTTATTGATGCCAAATTTTGTTTGTGGCCAAGATAAATTTACAATATAACCCAAGTCCTCTGCTTCTCTGACTATACAATTTATCATATAAGAATAGTGATCTTAAACAGCAATCTTAAGTGCAATACTCTGCTATATTTCCCTTTCTATGCCTTATTATTTCCTCTCTTTGAAGCCATGTTTAGAATCTTCTATCCTCTGGAAGGAAGCTTGAAACTCTTCAATGGTATATTTATTTTAATGGGTAGTAAACATGAGCAAAACGTGAGCAAAATAATTTATCTTTGCTTCCCAGAATAATCTTGCCAGACATGAAGTTAATGTAATGTGTAAAAATTGGAGTAAGTTGTTATGAGTTAACCCAGTTACGAGTTGTCCTCTTTATATGAAACAATACCATTTCTCAGACATATTCAGCACTCTTACTTGATCTAACACTAGTAATGTGCAATTAGGTTGCATAGCCTAAAATACTTCTACTAAAATCAATCTACATACTGGATTTAAACAGGCTCCATAGAGTTTCACAATATTCGGGTGCGTCACACGTGACAGTTGACGAAGCTGCAACAAAAAAAGAGAAAATCAGTTATCAAAATAATATTAACAAGTCCTGGATCAAACTACACAATAAAACTGCCTCTGTTTGGCTGCGGGTACACAAAATGCTGGAGAAACTCAGCGGTGCAGCAGCATCTATGGAGCGAAGGAGATAGACAACGTTTGGGGCCGAAACCCTTCTTCAGACTGATGGGGGGTGGGGGGAGGTGGGGGGGAAGAAAGGAAAAAGGAGGAGGAGGAGCCCGAGGGCTGAGGGAGAGGTAGGAAGGGGAGGAGACAGCAAGGGTTAACAGAATTGGGAGAATTAACAGAATTAAGAGAAGGGTTAACAGAATTGAGAGAATTTGTTTGGCTGCAGTTTGAGGAAACACTACCACAAGCTGGAAAAAAAGTCGGGACAAAGACCTATCATTTATTCATTTGCCTCTGTACTCCACAATTTGAGATATGTAATAGAAAAAAAATTACATGCGGTTAAAGTGCACACTGTCAGATTTTAATAAAGGCCATTTTTATACATTTTGGTTTCACCATGTAGAAATTACAGCATTGTTTATACATAGTCCACACATTTCAGGGCACCATAATGTATGGGGCACAGCAATTTCATGTAAATGAAAGTAGTTATGTTTCGTATTTTGTTGCATGTCCTTTGCAATGACTGGTTGAAGTCTGCGATTCATGGACATCACCTGCGTGTGTCCTCTGATGATGCTCTGCCAGACCTGTATTGCAACAATCTTTAGCTTATCCTTGTTTTGGCCGCTAGTCCCCTTCAGTTTTCTCTTCAGCATATAAAAGGCTTGCTCAATTGGGTTCAGATCGGGTGATTGACTTGGCCACTCAAGAATTTACAATGTTTTAGCTTTGAAAAACTCCTTTGTTGCTTCAGCAGTATGTTTGAGATCATTGTCTTGCTGCAGAATGAACCGCCGGCCAATGTTTTAAGGCATTTTTGAACGATATAGGATGTGGAATTCATTATGCTACTACCATCCAGCAGTTGTATCACAGGGAATTTAGGAGATTAAGAGGGGATCTTATAGAAACTTACAAAATTCTTAAGGGGTTGGACAGCTAGATGATTGTTCCGATGTGGGGAAGTCCAGGACAAAAGGGGTCACAGCTTAAGGATAAGGGGGAAATCCTTTAAGAAGACCGAGATGAGAAAGACTTTTTTCACACAGAGAGTGGTGAGTCTCTGGAACTCTCTGCCACAGAGGGTAGTTGAGGCCAGTTCATTGGCTATATTTAAGAGTGAGTTGGATGTGGCCCTTGTGGCTAAGGGGATCAGAGGGTATGGAGAGAAGGCAGGTACGGGATACTGAGTTGGATGATCAGCCATGATCATATTGAATGGCGGTGCAGGCTCTAAGGGCTGAATGGCCTACTCCTGCACCTAATTTCTATGTTTCTATGTTTCTATGTTTACCTTCAGCAGCCATACATGCCCAGGCCATAACACCCCCACCACCGTGTTTCACAGATTAGGTGGTTTGGATCTTGGGAAGGTCCTTCTCTCCTCCATACTTTATTCTTGCCATCACTATGATATAATATGAGTTAATCTTCGTCTCATCTGTCCACAAGACTTATTTCCAGAACTATGGTTGCTATTTTAAGTACTTCTTGGCAAACTGTAACCTGCCCATCCTATTTTTGCAGTTAACCAGTGGTTTGCATCTTGCAGTGCAGCCCCTGTATTTCTGTTCATGAAGTCTTCTGCAGACAGTGGTCATTGACAAATCCACACCTGACTCCTGAAGAGTGTTTCTGATCTGTTGGACAGGTGTTTGGGGATTTTTCTTTATTATAGGATGAATTATTCTGTCATCTGCTGTGGAGGTCTTCCTTGGCCTGCCAGTTCCTTTGCGATTAGTAAACTCACCGGTGCTTTCTTTCTTCTTAATGATGTTCCAAACAGTTGATTTTGGTAAGCCTAATGTTTGGCTGATGTCTCTAACAGTTTTATTCTTTTTGCTCAGTCTCATAATGGCTTCTTTGACTTTCATTGGAACAACCTTGGTCCTCATGTTGATAAACAGCAATAAAACTTTCCAAAGTTGATGGAAAGACTGGAAGGAAAGTCTAGGTGCCGAGAGCTCTTTTATACCTGCATTAAGAAGGCAACTAAACACACCTGAGCAATTGCAAACACCTGTGAAGCCATGTCCCCCAAACATTATGGTGCCCCGAAATGGGGGGACTAAGCACAGCTGTATTTTCAACATGGTGAAACCAAAATGTATAAGTAAGTAAGTTTATTGGCCAAGTATTCACATACAAGGAATTTGCCTTGCTGCTCTGCCCACAAGTACAACATGACATACAGTGACAGTTTCGAATGACTCCGAAAACACTAAACATTAATAATAATAACATAAATGATAAAACACCATTGATCAAGCATGTGAACCGACAAAATACCAGATCAAAGGGAGACTACAAATTTTTGGCTGTTGAGTAGAGCAACTACTCGTGGATAAAAACTCTTTTCATATCTGGCTGCGGCAGCTTTGACAATCCGGAGTCGCCTTACAGAGGGAAGTGATTCAGAGAGTTTGTGGCCAGGGTGAGAGGGGTCAGAGATGATCTTACCCGCTCGTTTCCTGGCCCTTGCAGTGTACAGTTCATCAATGGAGGGAAGGTTGCAGTCAATAACCTTGTCTGCTGATCAGACGATTCGCTGCAGCCTCCAGGTGTCGTGCTTGATGGCCGAGCCAAACCAGACCATGATGGAGAAGGTGAGAACAGACTCTACGATGGCCGTGTAGTATTGGACCATCATTGCCTGTGGCAGATTGTGCTTCCTCAGCTGCCGTAGGAAGTACATCCTCTGTTGTGCCTTTTTGACTGTGGAGTTGATGGTAGCCCCCCACTTAAGGTCCTTGGAGATGATGGTTCCCAGGAACATAAAATACTCCACAGATGTGACTGTGGTGTTGTTGATGGTGAGTGGGGTGAGGGGAGGGGGAGCTCTCCTAAAGTCTACAATCAATTCCACTGTCTTAAGAGCATTGAGCTCCAGGTTGTTGCTATGGCACCAGGACGCCAGATGTGACACTTCCTGTCTGTAGGCAGATTCCTCCCCATCCAGGATCAGTCCAATCAGGGTTGTGTCGTCCGCAAACTTGAGAAGCTTGACAGAGGTGTCTGGGGAGGTGCAGTCGTTGGTGTAGTGAGAGTAGAGGAGAGAGTACGCAGCCTTGCGGTGCTCCTATGCTGAGCGTTTGCAGGTCCGAGATATGCTTTCCCAGCCTCACATGCTGCTTCCTGTCTGTCAGGAAGTTGGTGATCCATTGACAGAGGGGTTCAGGCACAGTGAACTCGGAAAGTTTGGAGTGTAGTAGCTCTGGCACAATGGCATTGAACGCAGAGCTAAAGTCAACAAACAGGATCCTCGCATAGGTCCCCTGGACTAAGTGCTGTAGGATGAAGTGCAGGCCCAGGTTGACTGCATCATCCACAGATCTATTGGTCCGATACGCAAACTGCAGAGGGTCCAGCAGGTGGTTGTGATATTTTTCAGCTTGGCCTTTCAACAAGCCTTTCGAGAGTCTTCATGAATACAGAGGTCAGTGCGACAGGCCTTGTCTTTTTGGGTACAGGGACAATAGTGGAGACTTTGATGCAGGCAGGTACAGTACATGTTTGCAGGGACTGGTTAAAAATATCTGTATAGAATGGTGCCAGCTGTTTGGCACAGAGCTTAAGAGTAGAGGGGGAAACATTGTCAGGTCCTGGAGATTTCCAGCTCTTTTGTCCTCTGAAAAGCCTCTCCACCTCCTCTATTTTTATTGTTGATATTGGATAAGTTATGTTGTGAAGCACAGACGGTGTGGGTGATTTGGTGTGAAGTGGTGATTGAAAGACCCAGTCTTTGCACACTGAGGTCAGGCTGTGAGTGGGGGTGAAGTGTTGGTTGGGGTGGGAAATGGTCCAGTTTTCATACTGGAGTCTTGCCTTAAGTAGGAGTGAAGTGGTGAAGGGGAAGGAGAGGGTGCAGGGTCCATTCTTTGTAGACTGGGGTCTGGCTGTGTTGGTTGGGGAGGGGGGGAGGTACCAGGGTTACGTTTCTGATTTTCAAACCTGCAGTAAAACTCATTCAGGTCATTGGTCAGCTGATGATTGTCCAATGAGCCGGGGGAGGGGGGGGGTCTTTCCTCTTGTAGCTGGTAATTTCTTGCAAGCCCTTCCAAACTGAAGAGTCCTCAACTTCTCAGAGTACCTCTCCAGAGCGCTTCCCATGGGTCCTTCTCCGTCCCAAGACCTTGAACGCAGCCACAGCCCCGCCGACAAGTACGTCCAAATAATCCAGCGAGTGAGAGAAAACCGGAACGATGTTTGGAGGTACCATATGTCCGATGTTTATGAGCCTCGTGAAAGTAATCTTTGTAGAGTTTTCACAGACACGAATGAACAAAAACACACAAAACAGCAAGGAGCAGTACACTGTGGCCACCATCATCGGCGCCAGCAGCTACACTGCAAGCAGCTACACACCAGCAACTACAAATAAAAATTCCCTTTAATAACATCTGACAAAGTGCACTTTAACCACGTGATTTTTTTCCTATTACAAATCTCAAATTATGGAGTACAGGGGCAAATGAATAAATGACGGGTCCCTGTCCCAAACATTATGGAGGGCACTGTAATTAGCAACCAACGGTTTAGTCTTCCTAATTACATGGGTAAAAAGCAATGTCCATACATGAATTGGAACTTCAACCTTGCAAATCCTTCTCAATAAACATTTCCAGAGATTCTTCCAACGAAAGCAAACGTTAGAATACCAAGTTTCAAAGAAGACAGTCCTGGCACAAATCCAAGATGATATTTTCTGCTTATTTGCAACTGTTAGCAAGCAAACTTCTCTCTTCTTATGGCTCACAGCTAATAGAAGTTGCGTTAATCGACAAGGTATGTTGACATGATTCCACAATAGACATAATTAGTAAATAAAATGTACATTTTGAGATGGTACAGGTGACTATAAAGCAGGGATCGGCAACCTATCGCCCACGGGCCGGATCCAGCCCATAACCCGAAATCATCCGGCCTGCAGGCGTAACACAAAACACACACATCCGAGAGTAGTTCTCACACACACACAGCCAAGTCCATATGATGAGCATTTGATGGCACTGGGGAAATACTCGATGGAGTTTAGAAGGACGAGGGGGACCTCATTGAAACTTACCGAATAGTAAAAGCCCTGGATAGAATGGATGTGGAGAGGATGTTTCCATTAGTGGGAGAGTCGAGAATCAAAGGGCATCAGAAAAAAAAGGATGTACATTTAGAAAGTAGATGCAGAGGAATTTATTTAGTCAGAGGTTGAGAATCCATGGTATTCATTGCCAGATGGCTGTGGAGGCCAAGTCATTGGGTGTTTTAAATGTGGAGATTGACAGATACTTGATTGGTAACGGTGGCAAGGGTTATAGGGAGAAGGCAGTAGAATGGGGTTGAGAGGGAAAGATGGATCAGCGACGATTGAATGGCAGAGTAGACTTGACAGGCCAAATTACCTTCTTCTGCCCCCATGATTTATGAACTCAGAAGGCGGTGGAGGTCGGTTCTCTGGATACTTTCAAGAGAGAGCTAGTTAGGGTTCTTAAAGATAGCGGAGTCAGGGGACATGGGGAGAAGGCAGGAACGGGGTACTGATTGGGGATGATCAGCCATGATCACATTGAATGGCGGTGCTGGTTCGAAAGGCCGAATGGCCTACTCCTGCACCTATTGCCTATTGAACTAGGAACAAGTTACCGTGGTCAATTATCGTGTCTTTTGGATGTGGGAGGAAAACCAATAGTCAGTCAGTCACAGTCAAACTTCCTGCAGACAGTACCAGACTGAATTGGACTGAACCAGAAGTCTGGATTGAAAGCGTGTCTCCGGTACTTTGAGGGCAGAGGTTCTACTGGTACTTCTGCTACTGTGCCACCCTAGATTTGCGGCTTTGTAACCAGTTCTCAAAAATACAGACATCCATACGTGTCTACATCTTTGCTATTTGCATGCAACTCTCCTTTAACCATTTACTGGCATAGAAAAGCAATTATCACTGTTTTGTGCTTTCAGTGCAACTAACGTACAGCACAGAAACCGGCCCTTTGGTCCACCATGCCTCTGATGATCTTCCAGTATCAATCTACAATAATCCCATTTACCACACTTAGTATGTAGCCATCTATGCCTCGGCAAAGTACATGCCGAAATGTGCCAGACTTAACGTAGTAGTCAGGGAAATAAATTGTTCTAAAAATCTGTGATTAGTTCCAAGATAAGAAATTACCTCCACAATGAATGCTTTTCTCTCCGATTCACTTTCAATTTGCTTTATAGCTACGTCTTTTCCACGCCATTTTGCTTTGCAAACAACTCCAAAGGCTCCTCTCCCAACAACCTGCAGGATACAACAAAGAGAAAAAAAAAGTTAGCACAAGTTTTCTTAATCGATCTTCGTTTTTTTTTTGTTTGGCATTTAATTTATCAAAGGTTTCAAAGGTCTTTTATTGTCATGTGTACCAATTGAGGTACAGTGATATGCAAATTATCATAAAGCCATACTTTAAAAAAAAGCAACAAGACACACAACTACCTAAAAATTAACATAAACATCCATAGAACACAACACAGGAAGAGGCCCTTTAGGCCACAATGTCTGTGCCGAACATGATGCCAAGCTGAACTAATCATATCTGCCTGCACACATGACCCATTCCACTCCATTCCCACCATATTCACAGACTATCATAAAACCTCTTAAATGCACTACCGTGTCTGCCTCAAGCATCACCACTGGCAATGAGTTCCAGACATCCACCATTCTCTGTGTAAAAAAAAAACTTGCCCCGAACATCTACTTCAAAATTCACTCCTTTCAACTTCAAACTATGCCCCGTATAGTCCATAGGGCAAGATAGAATATCTGTACTTTCAATGCCTCTCATAACTGTAAACACTTCAGTTAGTTCTCTCCTTTGCCTTTGTCAAAACTCTTCTTTTAGCTTGACGAAAATTTCCCAATGTTAAAAGCTCTCATGGATCCGGTAAAGATCATTCTTCTTAGATAGTGTCTTGGAGATAATCTGGCAACTCCCAGCTAACAGGAGCCACAAAACATCCCCAACAACTGGATTGTCCTGAAGACCACCATAATTAACATTTGTATAGAAACCGTGGCCTCTGTACCAGAAAGAACCACATCTGGTGACGAGGATTACTCAGAAATCCAAAGCTAATTATTATTTTTTTTAAAACAGGGTAACCTCAGAAATAACTTGACAGATGAAATTCACCGAGGGTACACAAAAAGCTGGAGAAACTCAGCGGGTGCAGCAGCATCTAAGGAGCGAAGGAGATAGGCGACGTTTCGGGTCGAGACCCTTCTTCAGACTGAAATTCACCCTTGTTTTCAGTGCACCAGAGCATGATCTGGCCACCTGAGGAAAACTGTTGGTGCAGGTTTGCAAGATTATAGAGATCATTGAATGCAGAGTCTATTAGAGTGAAAGATTAGACTACCCAGCAGAGGTCTCCAAGAAACGAAATGCGTTTAAAGAGACCAAAAGAATTTTGAGGGAAGTGAAGAATCTGAAGTACAGTCTGAGATTCCCAGCCACACTCAGAGTCACCTACAATCAAGAAGAACATTATTTTAAAAATCCAGAGGACGCATTGAGATTTGCCCAAGGGATTAAGGGGCGAGAAGAAGACTGAATGTAATCTTCAAAGATGAATTAAACAAACAATTAAACCGTACTTTCAAGATTGGTTGAAGATTGCAATAGACTATGGACTTGTTTCATCTAAAGAAGACGAAGAAGGAGGCGGATGAGAAACTCGAGGAGATATGGATTGAAGACTATTCCATGGATACTAATAATTAGAATACTAACACTACTAATCTAATAATTAACATATATTAACATATATAAACACATATTAAATTTAATACACTGGTATCATTATTAATTAGTTAATAACTGCTAAATATTGATTAATAATTAATAATTAATTATAGCCGACTAACTTAGAATTAAGTAAATAGTAAATATAAAATATGAACTTTGACTTCATTTATCCCCCCGGTACTTTTTATTTCTTTTTTACTTTTTATGTTTTCCATAATTTGGGTTTTTTTTTTAAATTCTTTATTTTTTATTTATTTATTTATTTTTAGTATATATTCTTATTATTATAGTTTCTAATAGGCATTAAGTATATATATTACTATATACTTGACTATGAACTTTGTACACATCATAGTTTAGTACCCCTGGTTTAAATAATATTTTTTTTATGGAATAATAATTTTAGTGAATCATGGAGATGGATAAATATTTAACATTCACTACGGAAGTCTTTAGATTGCTAGCCATGTTAGTATAGCTAACACTAACTACACCAATACTAGATGTAGTTTTTTCTTTCTTTGCGCACTCTACTAATCTCTTAATCTATCCCTTTTTTAATACTATTTCTGGTTATTATTATTTTACATTTGAGTGGAATTATAAATTAATGCAAATGAGATATATATGTGAGAGAAAATCAAGGGTCTTGAAATTCGTCTATTCGAAGTTCAGGTGTAAGGTCTGGTATGTCGAACTGTACCATATATCCCTTTAGATAAAAGATGCAAGACTTACATACGAATATGGGGAATGGAGGAATAACGTTTTGTAGTTGGAATGTTAAAGGTATTAACGAACCAATTAAGAGGGGTAAAGTATTAGCACATTTTAAAGCATTTAAAATAGACGTGGCATTCATCCAAGAGACACATTTAAAAAAAGGCAGAACATAGATTAAAGGCCAAATGGATTGATAAAGTATATCATTCTTCTTTCACACACAAATCTAGAGGTGTAGCAATATTAATTCGTAAAGGCACTGCATTTAAACATACTTCAACAATAACTGATAGTGACGGTAGATATATTATTGTAATAGGAGAATTATACACACAAAATACGATTTTTGTCAATCTATATGGCCCAAATTTTGATAGTCCGCTGTTTTTAAAAAAATATTTAATACCATCCCGGAATTATCACAACATAATCTAATAATTGGAGGAGATTTAAATTGTACACTAGATCCTTATTTGGATAGATCATCAAAACAACGGAAACTTAAATCGCATTCCAGTGAGTTAATAAATGCATATATAGACACTAGTAATATTAAAGATGTTTGGAGATTGCAAAATCCAACAGGACGAGAATACTCATTTTACTCACCTGTGCATAAAACTTATTCAAGAATAGATTATTTTCTGGTAGATTTAAAACTCATTCCACTTACGTATAATTCAAAATATCATAATATTATAATTTCAGATCATGCACCTTTAACTTTTAAGATGACAATAACTGGTAAAATGGAAAAACAAGGTCAATGGAGATTTAACCCACAAATTTTAAAAGACAAAATAACTCAAGAATATATTACAAAACAGATCAAGATTTTCGTTGAAATAAACGATACACCAGAAATATCTTCGTCCCTTTTATGGGAAACTTTTAAAGCGTATGTTCAGGGAATTATGATATCTTCTCAAGCATTTTATAATAAAGAGAATCGGAAGGTACAAGCATTGGAAAGAGAGATTAAACAGTTAGATACAGAGAACGCTGTTAATCCAACCATGATAAAACATAATAAAATCTTTGCATTGAAATATAAATTAAATAAAATACAGTCAGACCAAGTTGTAAAACTATACCAATATACTAAACAAATACAATTTGAATTTGGTGACAAACCACATAAACTATTGGCTCGTCAATTAAGAAAATTGGAAGGAGAAAAATTAATTTATAGGATTAAATCAAACAAAGGGGAATTACTAGTACAAACTAAAGATATAAATGAGAGATTTTTGCAATATTATAAAAATTTATACTCAGCTAAAACAAAAGAAATTCGGATAGGAGTAGAAACATTAAAAAAAAATTGTAATCTAAAAGGACTGGACTTAGAAGATAGAGAATTATTAAACGTTGAAATAACTACTAAAGAAATTGAAGAAGCTTTTCGATCATTAAAAAATGGTAAAACCCCAGGACCAGATGGTATTGGAGCAGAATTTTATAAAATATTTTATATGATAGCTCCACGTTTGAAGACACTATATGAACACATTTATGCACAACAGAAATTACCAGAAACATTGAATGAATCTAAAATAACCCTTATACCTAAATTAGATAAAAATCTTGATGATCCAGGGTCATATAGAGCTATATCTCTTTTAAATACTGATAAAAAAATATTAACCAAAATACTAGCACAAAGACTAAACACAGTGATTAATAAACTAATTCATTCAGATCAAACAGGATTTATACCAAACCGATATTCCTCAAACAACCTGAGAAGATAATTTAATATTATATATTCGAAAAGAAACATTAATAAGGATTTATCAATTATTTTGTTGGACGCAGAGAAAGCTCTTGATCAGATTGAATGGTCTTATTTATTTTAGGTTATGGAATTTTTTCAGTTGGGGGAGAAGTTTATAACATGGGTTAAATTACTATATACCAAGCCAACAGCCAGAATATTAATAAACCAAATGTTAACAACTAAATTTAACTTATTCCGAGGCTGCAGACAAGGCTGCCCTTTATCTCCACTATTGTTTGCACTTGCAATAGAACCACTAGCAAAATCTGTGAGACTGCATCCTGAAATATATGGGTATGAAACTAAAGAAACTGAAAATAAAATCTCTTTATACGCAGATGATGTATTACTTTATATCACAAAACCGGAAATTAGCATTCCTAACTTGTTAGATTTAATAACTCAATTTGGATCGTTTTCAGGATATAGAATTAATTGGAATAAAAGTGAACTTATGCCAATAATGGGAAATAACTTACATATATTACAACAATACCCTTTTAAGATTGCAAATGAAAAAAATAAATATCTTGGAATTTATGTAACAAAAAGATATGATTCTAATTTAAATCTAATTTCCCACCCTTATTGAATAAACTACTTAGGAATATCCAATATTGGAAAACATTACCTATTTCAATGCTGGGTAAGATTAATGCTATAAAAATGATTTTTCTTCCACAATTATTATACCTGTTTCAAATTATCCCGATATATCTTCCTAAAAATGTTTTTAAGAAAGTGGACTCTATAGTTACCAATTTTATTTGGGATTATAAGAACCATAGAATAATTAAAAAGCAGTTATGTAAATCAAAAATGAATGGAGGATTTGCATTGCCTAATTTTATGTTTTATTATTGAGCAGTTAATATAAAAAATATGAATTTTTGGTTGGAAGAACTAGATAAACAACCAAACTGGTTAAAAATGGAAAAGGAAGACTGTTTACCTTTCAAAATTAGCTCGATTTTATTAGCTAACACTACAATACATAAGAAAATTTATAGAGGAAACCCAATAATAGAAAGTGGTATACGTATTTGGAAACAATTTAAAAAAAAAATAAAATTACAGAATACACCACTAGCTCTTCCAATTGTAAACAATATTACTTTTAAACCTTCATTGATGGATAAAGGTTTTTTAAAATGGAAGAACTATGGAATAAATAAGATTGGTGATCTCTACAGGGAAAGTTTATTTCTCTCATTTCAGGAGTTACAACAAAATTATGGATTACACTCCAAAGAATATTTTAGATATCTACAAATTAGAGATTATGTTAAATCAAACACACTAGATTTTAGGAATAGAAAGACAGAAATTTTAGATGAATGTCTAAATAAACATCTGAATATAGAAAAATTAATATCATATATTTATAATATTTTACTGGAAAATGATTTACCAAATACGGATAAATATAGACAAGCATGGGAAAATGAACTAGGTCAAGTAATTAGTAGAGAAGTATGGAATGAAAGTTTACAACATATACACCACTGCTCATTAAATGCCAGACACTCCTTGATACAATTTAAAGATATACATAGATTACATTTCTCAAAATCCAAATTAAATAGAATTTTCTCAAATGTTTCCGCTATATGTGATAAATGTCAACAATTAGCTAATCTAACGCATTCATTCACAAAATGTATAAAAATTACTAATTTTTGGACAGAAATTTTTAAGATAATCTCAATTGTAGTTAATGCAGATTTAATTCCAGACTCAAAATTAATTATATTGGGAATATTAGAAACGAATCAGATACTAACAACACAACAAATATTTTTTATTGGTTATAGTTTAATAATTGGTAAAAAATTAATACTAAGATTTTGGAAAGGTCCCATATCCCCTACAATCAAAATGTGGATTACAGAAATGTCGCAGACACTTCACCTGGAACGATTAAGACTTGTCCTAATGGACAGGT
Source organism: Okamejei kenojei (assembly GCA_035221665.1). Taxonomy (NCBI): domain Eukaryota; kingdom Metazoa; phylum Chordata; class Chondrichthyes; order Rajiformes; family Rajidae; genus Okamejei; species Okamejei kenojei. Next base: position 84,825,702 of record CM069135.1, read on the forward strand.
TAGATCAATTCAAAGGAATATGGTCTCCATTTAGTGAATATTTAAAAGGGTTAAGATGGTCCGGTTCGAGGTCATGACTGAAGCCTGAATGAAGGATTAGATGAAGAATTATATACAATAGATCATGAATATATCTCCAATGAAGAATATCTTGTTTAATACTCCACTCATTTTATTTATCTCTTTTTTATTTCTCTTTCTCTTTATTACCTATCTCTATTTCCTACTGTTATAAAATAAAAATATATAGGTATAAATAAGATTGACTGTACATTTTAAAGATATTAAGAATGTATGTGACGATGATATTTTCTTTTTCTTTGATTTTATATTATTTCTTCTTAATATGTAATTACTTCTAATAAAAATATTTTTAAAAAAGAAGAGTGAAAGATGAGGACAACAGCAACCCATTTGTGGTTCTGAGATAACAGATGTGTGGGAAATAAAATAGCTACAGGTAACAACACTATATTGTATTTATGCACGAGGATCAATTGAAACGAACAACCTTGCAATTTATAATACTCAGTTTAACAGAGAATGGAGCAGCTGGGCTTGTACACTCTGGAGTTTAGAAGGATGAGAGGGGATCTCGTTGAAACATTTAAGATTGTTAAGGGCTTGGACACGCTAGAGGCAGGAAACGTGTTCCCGATGTTGGGGGAGTCCAGAACCAGGGGCCACAGTTTAAGAATAATGAGTAAGCCATTTAGAACGGAGACGAGGAAACACTTTTTCTCACAGAGAGTGGCGAGTCTGTGGAATTCTCTGCCACAGGTTCTCTGGATGCTTTCTGGTGGAGGCAGGTTCTCTGGATGCTTTCAAGAGAGCTAGATAGCTCTTAAAAATAGCGGATGCAGGGGATATGGGGAGAAGGCAGGAACGGGGTACTGATTGGGGATGATCAGCCATGATCACATTGAATGGCGGTGCTGGCTCGAAGGGCCAAATGGCCTACTCCTGCACCTATTATCTATTGTCTAACTATCTTAGTAAATGTCAACGTACTGCAAAGATACACATAATTCAGTTATATTTGCTATGTTCAAAAGAAAAAGGTTACATTTGTCAAATGGCATCATAAGTTATGCCTGTGATGCTGGGAAGATACAGAACAATTATAGCCCAGACATTAGAGCTATAGTGTGGAAACAGGTCCCTCGACCCACCGAGTCCACACCGAGCAGCGATCACCCCGCACTTCTGAATGAGTAAACAAACCATCTTAATTCATGTTTATCAGCACTTTCTATTCCAGGATATGGAAAGATATAGCTTTTAATCAACTATCGTCAAATTTAATACACCACCTTTAATTATTAATATTGTCAAAGAAATGTACATCACATTACAAAAAAAATTACTTTAGTTATCTTAAAAATATTTTATACACCCATATTCTTCACAAGACAAACTGCTGAATATTGGGGTTATGGAAATTATTTTAACAGAGGTTTATGTGTCCTAAAATCTCTTTAAAAGGCTTTGCGCCTCTTCATTTGCATAATTTGTCTTAATTTAAATGACAAGAGTTCATTTCATGATTTTTGTCAAATAATTTAATGAATGAAACATCATAAAAATAATTGACATATTTTACAATGTCCTTTTACCTGCATGAAGGTATAGTCTTTAAGGTCCTCCATTAGAACATTCAAATTTATGATAATTTCTGACAAGATATTTTGCAGCTAAATGCCATCTGCTATTTCTGTATGAAAATGTCAGCAATAAAAAGATGAAAAGGGCTGAATCTATAAGCCAAGTACCTTTATTGTATGTTGATAGAGGCAAACATTTTACCTCACATCCTATCTCCAAGTGATTGGTACCTGTGACCATTTGAACGCCATCACTTGTTATTACAATATCCAATTTAACATCCTGCAAGAACACCCCATAATTCCTAAATTAGAGAGAGCAAAGATACACTTAATTTAAATAGCTCATCTGAAAGCAGTCTCTCCCCTCCCACAAAAAAGAAGTTTATTTAGTTTATTGTCACGTGCAGTGAAAACTTTTTTTGTTGCTTGCTATCCAGTCAGCTGAAAGACAATACATAATTACACTCAAACCGTCCACAACATACAAGATAAAGGGAATAATGTTTAGTGCATGATAGTAAAGTCAAATTAAAGATAGTCTGAGGATCTCCAATGAGATATATGGTAGGTTGGGACCGTTCTCAAATTGGTGATAGGATGGTTCAGTTGCCTGATTTCAGCTGGGAAGAAACTCTCCCTGAAACTAGTGGATTGCATTTTCAAGAAACTTCTGTACATCTTGTCTGATTGGAGAGGGCAGAAGATGGAGTGCCCGGGATGATACATATCCTTGATTTTGCTAGTGGGCTTGCTGAGCCAGCGTGCAGTGTAGAGGGAGGTATTTATCTACACCTAGGTAGCAGGTGTAGATAGTAAAGGTTGGGTTGTGTGATGACCAGGGCTGTGTCCACAATTCTCTGCAATTTCTTGCGGTCTTGGATGGAACTGTTCCAAAACCATGCTGTGATGTGTCCTGATAAAAAAGCTTCATGCAGCACATCTGTAGAAGTTGGTGACAGTTGTTGGGCACATGTCGAACTTTCTAAGCTTTCTAAGGATGTAGAGGCGCTGGTGTGCTTTCTTGACCATTGCTTCAATATGGCTAGTCCAGGACAAGCTGCTAATGATAGGGGCTTGAAGCTTTCAACCATCTCTACTTTGATACCACCGATATACAGTGCCCTCCATAATGTTTGGGACAAAGACACATCATTTATTTATTTGCCTATGTATGCCACAATTTGAGATTTTTAATCGAAAAAATCACATGTGGTTAAAGTGCACATTGTGAGATTTTATTAAAGAGTATTTTTATACATTTTGGTTTCACCATGTAGAAAATACAGCTGTGTTTCGTCCCCCCATTTCATGGCACCATAATGTTTGGATCACATGGCTTCACAGGTGTTTGTAATTACTCAGGTGTGTTTATTTGCCTCCTATAAGATAGCTCTCAGCACCTACTCTTTACTCCAGTCTTTCCATAAACTTTGGAAACTTTTTTTGCTGTTTATCAACATGAGGACCAAAGTTGTGCCAATGAAAGTCAAAGAAGCCATTGTGGCGCCATCTGGTGGATGAGCCACTTATACATCGAACCTTTGTCAGCGGAGGTGGAACAGTCACATGACGGAGATTGGCGGGAGTTGGCGAATGAAGATCGTCATCAGATCACGGGTGTTTCCTACAGCAGCAGCAGAGACCTTGCTAGAGCCCCGGCTTGGCGCACGTGTGTGTGTAACAGTTGTATTTGCCAATAAAGATTGTTTTATTCACAACGCGTGAATTACTGCACCATTATGAGACTGAGAAACAAGAATAAAACTGTTAGGGACATCAGCCAAACATTACGCTTACCAAAATCAACTGTTTGGAACATCATTAAGAAGAAAGAGAACACTGATGAGCTTTCTAATCGCAAAGGGACTGGCAGGCCAAGGAAGACCTCCACAGCTGATGACAGAAGAATTCTCTCGATAATAAAGAAAAATCTCCAAACACCCATCCGACAGATCAGAAACACTCTTCAGGAGTCAGGTGTGGATTTGTCAATGACTACTGTCTGCAGAATACTTCATGAACAGAAATACAGCGGCAACACTGCAACATGCAAATCACTGGTTAGCCGCAAAAATAGATGGCCTGGTTACAGTTTGCCGAGAAGTACTTAAAAGAGCAACCACAGGTCTGGAAAAAGGTCTTGTGGACAAATGAGACGAAGATTAACTTATTAGAGTGATGGCCAGAGCAAAGTATGGAGGAGATGCAACTGCCCAAGATCCAAAGCATACCACCTCATCTGTGAAACACGGTGATGGGGGTGTTATGGCCTGGCTGCTGAAGGTACTGGCTCACTCATCTTCATTGATGATACAACTGCTGATCGTAGTAGCATAATGAATCCAGAAGTGTATACACACATCCTATCTGCTCGTTCAAACAAATGCCTCAAAATTCATTGGCCAGCAGTTCATTCTACAGCAAGACAATGATCCTAAACATCAAAGGAGTTTTTCAAAGCTATAAAATGGTCAATTATTGAGCAGCCAAGTTAATCACCCAATCTAAACCCAACTGAGCATGACGTTTTAAAAGAGAAAATGGAAAGGGACTAGCCCAAAAACAAGCATAAGCCAAAGATGGCTGCAATACAGGCCTGGCAGAGCATCACCAGAGAAGCCACCCTGCAACTGGTGATGTCCATGAATCGCAGAATTCAAGCAGTCAAGCACCCAAGAAAATATTGAACATGACTATTTTCATTTACATTACATTGCTGTGTCCCAAACATTTTGGTGCCCTGAAATAGGGGGGACTATGTATTAACACTGCTGTAATTTCTACATGGTGAAACTAAAATGTATAAAAGTGGCCTTTATTAAAATCTGACAATGTGCACTTTAACCACATGTGATTTTTTTTCTATTATAAATCTCAAATTGTGGAGTACAGAGGGAAATAAATAAATTATGTGTTTTGTCCCAAACATTATGGCGGGCACTGTACATGTTCAAACTCTGCAGAGGGGCTTGTTCATAATCTTCTGATCCAAACTTTTAAATAGTTGGCACAGTTTTTTTTTAGTAATCTATCAGCTTTAAATGTTTTGCAATAATACTCATGGAAGTACAATAACAGCGAGAAAGAAAACAGAAACTAAACACAGAGCAATTGATCCCAAAAGTTTGAATTCTACAGATTTCTACCAAATAAATCAGTTCTGGAGGCATTAAAATGTCAATTTCTGACCAATACCAACTACACAAGCTTGAATATAACGAAAGCAGCTATAGTAGGCATCTAATCATCTGCATACTACAAGAGCAGAACTGAAAACTTGGCTTTGACTCCCTTTACAGTAAATATGATCACAGCCATAATAAAGGAGAACAGCATGATGGCCAGTTGTAGCACAAGATTAAATAAAAATTAGCTACAACATCTTAAGCCACTTCCACAAATAAAATAATATGCCTCGATTAAGTGTTTCATATGCATTTGTTCATTAAATAACTTTGATCAAGCATTCTGGCTGCATTGCATGATGAGAAGTTGTATCAAAGAGAACTACAGCAACTTTCATTTTATTTTCATTGGGAAGAATAGCTGACAGATAAAATCTTAATCACTCTACAACTTTAATTCTTACTAGACGAAGTGGGAACTGTTGGGTCCCAGTCACACGGGAGGCCTGGTCCTCAACGCAACCCATTCCCCAACGCAATATTCCACCACTCACCCGTTACCCCAACGCAACTCATTCCCCCAATGCAATATTCCACCACTCACCCATAGCCCTAACTGCGCAGGCGTGGCTCATTTCCCCTCATCCCCCAGCACTGCCCCCCCTCCACTTCATGTGTGGGAAGTGAGGAGGGGAGGGGGCTGTGGGGTGAGAGGGGAGCGTGGGTGTGTGTGGGCAGGGGGGTATAGGAGGGGGGGAGAGCGTGGTGTGGGGGGAGGGGGTTGTGTGTGGGGGAGAGGGGGGGTGTGGGGGAGGGTGTGTATTTGGTAGGGGGGAGGATGTGTATGTGGTAGGGGGGTGTGTATGTGGGAGGAGGGGTGTGTATGTGGTAGGTGGGAGGGGTGTGTGTGGTAGGGGGAGGGGAGTATACGGAGGGGGAGGGCGGAGGGGGAGCGGTGTGTGGGCTCCCGGGTCCCACCGCATTCACCGGCTCCAGACTCACTCAGCAGCTCCCATCCCCGGAGCCAGTCGCACTCATCAGCTCCCAGCCCCGGCTGCACTCATCGGCACTCAGCCGCAAAAATAGATGGCCAGTTTAGTGTCCGCCGCCCGCGAACGACAGACCCCGCCTGCAAACAACAGACCTCTGCGCACTCTGCTCACTCCGCTCCTTCAGCTTTATTCTCACCGCCGGTGATTGACAGCGGGTGCCAGAAAGGGCATTGCCGTCCCGGCAAATGACAGACAAATATCTTTTGTAATATTTCACTGATCGGAATAAAACTTGATGCACTTGCAGCACAGAAGAATGGCGAGTAAGGTGGCAAAAAATCGTAGCGTATTTGGGTACCGTTTTTGCGCAAATTTAAAAACAACGCAAACTGGAAGAGGACAAGATGAGAGTTTTATAAGTATACAGATGAAATAGTAAACCAATTGTTCCAATGATTTGGCTATTTTTGAGGCTGGTTTAAAATATCTTGACGTATAAGGGATAGAAGCAGGAGTTACCCATTCAGTGCCACATGACTGATTCATCGTTCAATAAGAGAACGGCTGAACACGTATGACAAAAACACTACAAATACTCTGAACATCAGGCAGCATCTACAGAAAGTGAATTAACATTTCAGGTCCAGGAGTGCCTACAGTTCTTCATGGGAAAGAATTCAAAAGAATTTCACTACACTTTGCACAAAGACATTTAGTCTCATTGCAATCCTGAATGACTGACTCATTATTCTAAGACTGTGTTCACTAGTTTTAGACACCCCAGCCGGAGGAAACAATATTTCTCCATGTAGTTTGTCATTCCTGACAAAAGGGGCATCGACCCAAAATGTCACCTATTCCATTTCTCCAGAGATGCTGCCTGATCCATCGAATTATTCCAACTTTGTTTTACAAAATCACCTCTTTATTTTCTAAACTCCACAGAACAAAGTGCTAGCCGTTCTCATAGGATAATTCATGCATCCTCCTCTACCCATCATTTCAGACATGGTGAATTGCTGCTGCACTTCCTTTTTCCTCCTTTAAAGTAGTAATCTTCACAGAATATATGCATATTGTTTACGTGAAAAAAGTAGCTGACTAGGGCTGGAAGACAATAAATAACAAGAACTATCTTTTGCTTCAAGGCTCCGATTATGAAGCAGAAAGATTTTGTCCAACAATTTTCCAGTGACTTTGCTAAAATAAATATGTGCAAGTCAATAGTATGGTGTTTAGTTTCAAAATCATCTCCCATTTCAATCCCTTGCTAATATCTAATGGATCAAAAATTAATATAAACATGTGTTCTCATGGAAAGCCTTAGAACCATAAAGGCTGCAAGTGTAAATACCTCCAGGTAGGGAAATTCCCAGTACAAATTTAATCATAAGACTTTCATAAATGTTAATATCTAAATCACACTCACATGCTCTTCAATAGAAAAAAAAAATCCAATAGAGGAAGTTCACACATCCAGCGTGTGTATGAATAGAATGCCTGGAACAGTTGCAGTGATGCAGAAAATACTGTTAGACAGCTTACCTGCACAAGGGGAATGGAGTACAAGAGTGATCTTTGACACTTTCCTGCTTGATCCCTTGATACCCCTGTGGTCCAAAAGAAAACTCTCTCAGCATTGAATGTGCTTAATGGCTCAATATGCATATCAATAGCTGGGGCAGAGAATTCTGTAGGTTTAAACCCCCAGCAAATGAAATTCCACGTTCTCCGACCAAGAAATACCTAGCATCCATCTTGTCACCCTGCCACAGGATATAATATCATTCTGATACTAGATCTCAAAATATCTCAGATTTCAGAAAACATTGAGTTGGTTAAGAAAGCCCATCATTGCACAAATCAATTTAGTAAACCTGAGCTATATTCCTTTAGAGGGAAATATATTTTCCTTAAAAAAGATGAAAACAGCACCAAAAGTTCTTGAATGTGGTTTCTGTAATGCAGTATCAAGATTTAATTTCTCTTGGACTCCATCTCCCTTATACGGTTAGTAATCGAAAAGAAAAACACTGCAGATGATCAAAGTTCTGATAAAAACGTACAAATTTGTAGCATTTGGATAAGAAGAATGCCTACGGAGAGGCGACTTTTTCCATGTCGCCTCTCTCGCGGCCTAACATCATGGATTGGAGCGGCCTTTCCCAGAGTCGGGCCCGGAGCATCGGCAGCAGGCACTGCGTGGACTTTCCATCGCAGAGCAGGCGAACCCTTGAGGGGAGCGGTCCGATCGCTGGCCTGGTGACTTTGGCACCATGGGGACTGTGGTCCGCGGAGCTTCTAGCCGCAGGCGTGGAGTGAACTTATCATCCGGAGTCTGGTATCCCTTGACGGGGATTGCCGAGAAGAGCTCCGACCACCGACTTGCGGCCTACAACATCCTGAAGCCGCGGACTCCGGTTGGAAAGTGCCGATTCGGGACCTCCAAGCCGCGGAGTGTGTTCCACTGCCTGTACATCGGGTCTATGGCCCCGACCAAGGGTGAACGAAGGAGGAGGACTGGCTGAAATTTGTTGGTGAGGAAAACTGTGGTGGATGTTTGTGTTAAATTTGTATTGTGTATTGTGTGTTCTTTTTAAGTGTATTGCTGCTGGCAAATTCATTTCACTGCATGTGATGTGCATGTGCGATTAAAATTGATTTTGACTTTGACTAAACTCCCATTTATTGACCATCACACTACTTTCAACACCTGTCCCACTTGGGCGACTCTTTAGGCAACTGCCAGGGACTAGTTTTAATGGAATTCACCTACTACAGCACATATGACAACAGCTACGTCAACCTACGACAGCAAAATTGTCGTCACTGTCACCGAAAATATTTCAACATTTTGAAAATTTTGAGCCAGTCGCCAGTCACCCAAAAAATCACCTCAGTGAGACAGGCCATAATTCTAATCAAACTCATCCGCAATTCCTGGATTTAGTACTCTGCACACTTCCCTGGAACTGGATTCTTGACATCCTACCCATACACTGCAATCAGCAAGGGTAGGTGACAAAACCCTCCACAATACTTCTCATGGCACTCTCCGTAATACTGCATCCACAGGCCCTTCCAAAACTGTCTTTATACTTACAACCGTGAGGCCAAATTACATTCTAACTCCATTTACAAATGTGCAGATGACAGCAATACGAAGGAGCCAGTTATTTAGTTCCAGAAGCAATGTAGAGTACACATCCTGGTCTGTATCAATGGTGCTGAAGCATGATAGATGAGAGTTGCAAGTTCCTAGAAGTTAGTATCGCCAACAATTTGTTTAAGAGGGAACTGCAGATGCTGGAAAATCGAAGGTAGACAAAAATGCTGGAGAAAGTCAGCAGGTGAGGCAGCATCTATGGAGCGAAGGAAATAGGCAACGTTTCGGGTCGAAACCCTTCTTCAGACTGAATCGCCAACAATTTGTGGTGATGCAAGCATATTGATGGTAGCTAACGTAACACAACAGCACCTATACTTCCTCAGAAGACTAAGGGAATTTGGCACGTCCCTAATGACTCTTAACAATTAGTACAGGTGTACTCTTGAAAGCATCCTACTCGCATCAAGTTCTGATTGAAGACTCTTAGCTTGATTTGGAAACCGCGCGCACACGCACACAAAAAAACAGGCAATAATAACAATAAAAATAATAACAATAATCCAATGGGATCCCACAACTGGCCACATCTTCCCATCTCCACCCCTTTCTGCTTCCCTCCCCAACTCCCTTGTCAACTCTTCCCTTCCCACCCAAACCACCCCATCCACAAGTACCTTTCCCTGCAATCACAGAAGATACAACACCTGCCCCTTTACCTCCCCCTCGACTCCATCCAAGAACCCTGATGGGTGAGGCAGAAGTTGCACCTCCTCCAACCTCATCTATTGCATGCGCTGTTCCGGGTGTCAACTCCTGTATATCGGCGAGACCAAACACATGCTCGGCTTTTGCTGAACTCCTCCGCTCAGTCCGCCTTAACCTACCTGATCTCCCAGTTGCTCAGCACTTCAACTCCCCCTCCCATTCCCAATCTGACCGTTCTGTCCTGGGCCTCCTCCATCGTCAGAGTGAGGCCCAGCACAAATTGGAGGAACAGCACCTCATATTTCGCTTGGGTAGCTCACACTTCAGTGGTATGAACATTGACCTCTTACTTTAAATAGCCCTTGCTTTCCCTCTCTATCCATCCCCCCCCTTCCCAGTTCTCCGACCAGTCTTACTGCCTCTGACTACATTCTATGTCTGGCCCGCCCACTCCCCTGACATCAGGCTGAAGATTGGTCTCGACCTGAAACATCACCCATTCCTTCTCTATAGAGATGCTGTCTATCCCGTTGAGTTACTCCAGCATTTTGTGCCTACATCTGCAGTTCTTTCCTACACAATAATACTCTTCTGTAGTGTCAGAAGCTTATTTAAGTTAGTACTGTTTAATAGCTGAATAGCTGTGGAAAACAAGCTGTTCCTGAACCTGTACCAGGCTCCTGTACCTTCTTCCCGTTGGCAGGGATGAAATGAAAGTGGTGTGTCATTGTGGTGTGGATCTCTGATTATGTGATAGCCTTTTGAGCAGCGATTCCGGTAAATCTATTAAAAATTCGATTGTGGAGTCAGAGCTGGTGAGGATTGTGCAGTGTTCACAACTTGTTGAGTCTTCTTCGCTCCTGACGCTCAATTACCAACCAGGCCGTGATGCAACTCAGTCATATATGCTCTCTATTGGTACACACTTTGAATTCAAAATAACCCTGACATATGCAATTATAAAGAAAGCACATCAGCGTCTCTACTTCTTGAGAAGATTACGGAGAGTCAGTATGTCAAAGAGGACTCTCTCAAACTTCTACAGGTGCACAGTAGAGAGCATGCTGACTGGTTGCATCGTGGCTTGTTTCGGCAACTTGAGCGTCCAGGAGCGGAAAAGAATGCAGAAAGTTGTGACCACTGCCCATTCCATCATCGGCTCTGATCTCCAAACCATCGAAAGGATCCATCGTAGTCACTGATTCAAAAAAAGCTGCCAGCTTCATCATGGACCCACACCATCCTGGCCACACCCTCTTCTTTCCCCTGCAATCAGGTAGAAGGAACAGGAGCCTGAAATCTACATCTAGGTTCATGAACAGCTTGTTCCACACAGCCATCAAGCTATTAACCTTGCCATCAAATAAACTCCAAACTATAACAGCCTATTGCACTTAATCTGTTTATTTGTTTATATATATGGTTTATGCTATATAGACACACTGAACTGTTCTATATATATGCTTACTATATTCTGCTGCGCTGCAGCAAGCAAGAATTTAATTGTCGTATCTGGGACACATGACAATAAACTCTCTTGACTCTTGGCTTGACTTGGAAGATTTCTTTAGAATTGCATCAGTGTGCTGGGTCTAGGAAAGATATTTGGAAATATGCACGCCCAGGAATTTGATGTTTTTGACTCTCTCCACCATCTGGACGCTCATGTTGATATAAATAGGATTATGGGCCCTAGTTCTTCCTCTTCCAAAATCCACAATCAGTTCATTGGTGTTGCTGATATTGAGAGCTAGGTTGATGTGCTGGCACCATTTGGTCAATCGATTGATCTCACTTCTGTACTCTGACATCGCCATTTATAATGCAACAACAACAGTGGCGTCATCGGCAAACTTGAAGATGGAGTTTGCACTCTGTCCAGCTACACAGTCGTGTGTATAGAGTGAGTAGTGCAGGGGGCAGAGCACATAGCCTTGAGGAAGAAGTGTTTCTGCCAATTTGAACAGACTGTGGTCTGTGATGAGGAAGTCGAGGATCCAGTTGCAGAGGGATGCGCAGAGACCCAGTTCTGTGAGCTTGGTAACAATCTCGGAGGGGATGATGGTATTGAATACCGAGTTGTAGTCTATAAACAGGTCCTACGGATGTGTTTTAATTGACAAGTGGCCCAGTACAGGGTGGAGAACCAGTGAGATTGCATCTACCGTGGACCTGTTGTGGCTGTGGGCAAACTGTAGTGGGTCGAAGTTCTTGTTGAGGTCGGAGTTGATATGCTCCATAGCCAATCTCTCAAAGCGCTTCATCACCACGGACGTTAGTGCCACCGGTCGATAGTTGTTGAGGCACATCACCTTACACTTCTTGGGCACCAGTATTATTGATGCCCTCTTAAAGCAGGTGGGAACCTCAGACCTCAGTAATGAGAGGTTGAAAATGTACGCAAAAACTCCTGCCAGTTGGTCTGCACAGGTTTGGAGAACTCGACCAGGTCCAGACGCTTTCCAAGGGTTCACACCCCTGAAGGATCTTCTGATATCAGCCTCAGTAACTGTGACTGCAATACCATCAGGGTGTATGGGGGGCTCGGGAAGGCACATCCGTGTTCTCCCTATCAAAGTTTGCGTAGAAAGCATTGAGCATGTCAGGGAGTGATGTTTCACTGTCACTTGAGCTGCCTCCTGATTCACCATGTCGGAAGTGATGACATTCAAGACCTGCCACAGTTGCCAAACATCCGGCTCATCCTCCAGCTTAGAGCGATAGTCCCTTTTGGCCTTTTAGATGGCCTTATCAAGGTCATATCTAGACTTCTATTAAAGCTCTAAGTCGCCAGACTTGAATGCCCGAGATATGGTCCTCAGAAAAATATGGATCTCCTGGTTCATCCAAGGCTTCTGGTTAGGACACACTCAGATGTTTTTGTAACAACACAGTCCTCCACACATTTCGTCATGAAGTCAGTAAATATTAATACACAAAATAATTGTGCAATAAAATGGCCTTTGAGGTAAATAAAGCAAAGACAATGAAAAAAAAGCAGCCGTCACGTTATGCTGTCAATAACTTGCCTTCTAATTGATAAAAATGCTATTTGGGAAGACTAAGCAATTAAAATTAAACATCTGATACATTGTTTTCTGATACAACTGAAAACATTGTTTTCAAAGAAGATAGGATCATAGGTATAAAAAGCCCAACACGAAACAGGACCCATATCAGTTTGTTTTTACAGTACAGAGCAATTTCCAGTTTAGTTTTTGAATGACTTAGCATAACCTACTCACTTGTATATGAATCACTCTAAAAACAACATACCCTTGAGAGTAAAATGAAGTACTCAAAAATAAATCCAGACTGAAAAAAGCCAACTATTAGTACAAGGCAGACAACATTCAGCCGATTCTGAAGGAATATGGCTAACATATTACGAGACTACGCAGCACTAAAAACAGGACGTCCATGAATCATGATAGCCGTTCGAATTATTTGTTTTGAAATTGATCTATTTGAAACTTTGAATTAAATATCTGTCTACTGATTTACAAATATTAATGAGGACATCTACTTTAAATAGGTTAATGCCGCCATTACATTGCCAGATGAATATTTAACCTTACTTCACTTTGTTCAAGTAGCTCAGCCTAGTAGCATACCCTATTTCATCCAAGTGGAGAAGCCACATCAACAAAGAAAGTTTGGCAACAATGAGAGTGAAGAAAATACAACCTAACAAGATTTCTCAGGACAGAAACAGGATTGGGCTTTTGGCACAGCTGGTATGGCGCTGTCTCACATCTCCAGAGACTTGGGTTTTGTCCCAACCTCGGGTGCTGTGTGTGTGGAGTTTGCATGTGGTCTCCGTGACTCCGTGTGTTTCATCAAGGTGCTGCGATTTCCTTCCACACCCCAAAGACTTGCGAGTTTGTAGGTCAATTGGCCTCTGCAAATTGCCCCTTGTGTGCTGGGAGTGGATAAAAAAACTGGAATAACATAGAACCAATGTGAACAGGTTATTGATGGTCAGCATGAACTCAGTGGGGCGAAGGGCCTGTTCCCATGCAGTACCTCTAAACTCAAAAGTTTATTCCTCGATAGCACCCTACTTTTTCTCACTCTTATCACCACAATCCCCCTCATTATTTTAAAATGATGCTTGTATCAGACGCAAGTGCTGACATAACTTGCTTGACAGGGACAATGAGCTGTGGGAAAGGATGAATGAAATAAACAAAATATAGAGCCTCCTCAAATATCTCTTAGAAATATTACTTACATGCGACAGAAATTAGCTACACCAAGTTGACTGATTTGCAGGCTGAAATTGTTTTGATATTATTGTAGAAATCAAAGAAAAAAATCCTTTCACAATTTGAATTTTAAGAAACCATACACTGGGGATCTGAAATAATATTGCTATTTACAATGCTTCAGGTTCTAAAAACAACGGTGATGGTGTGTAACATATCAAATTAACGTCTGCTCAGAAAATGCTCGGCAATGACCAATGTGATTGTGACCATTTACTTTTGACATTCAACAGTTTGATCAATACTAAGTTCACAAGGCTGGCTAAAAATCTAAAAGAGGAAGTAGAGGCCAAATATTTTGTGGTAAGTGACTAATCTCATTGCACAAAGCCTTTCCATTGTGCACAGATTAGGAATGTAATGGAATACTTACTACTTGCTTGGAAAAGTGCAACTCCAAATACAACTCAAACCTTCACATCACAAAGAATGAGACAGCCCATTCAACCGATGCCCGACACACCATCTTAATTACTAACTCCCTCTGCCCCAAGATATTGTGGGTGCTCCTTAGAGCGACTAAAAACATGCTGCTACAACTTGGTATGCCTTCTTCAATAGGATCTCCAAATGACACATGAAATCAAAGGGCATGGAAGCACCAGGAACGACAGACTTCAGATGAAGGCACCTGGAGATGTAGCATCATCTCTCCTGCGCTATCACATTCTGTACCCATCACCATTGTGGATAGAATACGTACAAAATACATTTACACACACTGAATGTGCAAGGATAGAGAGAAGAAATGGGACAGGTGTGCAATGGACATGGTGGGCTGAAAGATCCATTTCAGCATTGTACAACTCTGAGTAGAAGCACTGGAGGATCCTCAGAGACACTCTGAATTTCCTCAATTGCCTGAGGTGGTAAAGGCCTGCCTTGCATTACTCACCAGTGCTGCAGTGTGTGATGTCCATGTCAGATCCTCTGAGATGTGGACTCCCAGGTTTTTAAAGCAGCTCACCCTATCCACAGTATCCCCATTTATCTTCAATGGTGTGTAGGTCCTCGGATGTTATGCGAGGACCTAAAGTCCATGATCAGCTCCTTCATTTTTTTTGACATTCAGGAGGAGGCTGTTGTCCTGACACCAGAGTGCCAGATCAGCCACCTCCTCCCAGTAGGCCTTCTCATCGTTATCGGAGATCAGGCCCACCACCACAGTGTCATCAGCAAACTTGATTATAGAATTGGAGCTGAACCTAGCCACACAGTCTTGTGTGTACAGGGAGTACAGTAGGTGGCTGAGGACGCAACCCTGGGGGGATCCTGTGCTCAGGGTGAGGGACTTCGATGTATTTCCTCCCATCTTGACTACCTGGGGCCTGGCGGTAAAGTCCAGGACCCAGGCACACGAGGGGTGGGGGGGGGGGGTGTTGAGCCCCAATTCCAGGAGCTTCTCAGCAAGTCTGGTGGGGACGATTTGAATCACAGTCTGGTGGGAACCATTTGAATCACAGAGGAGGTTATTTTGGAAAAGAAATTACATTTTACATGTATGGAAACCAAAACACAAAGACTCCAATGTTTTTACTGTATATGTTAGTCTACTTTTAAATTCTTCGATACTATCAAAAACATATGAAAACATGACAAGAAATGCTGCTATAAAACAACTGCATCTTTCCTTCTTTCCAAATTTAAAAGCTAGAGTTGCTCCAGCATTTTGTGTCTATCCTCGGTGTAAACCAGCATCTGCAGTTCCTTCACACAAGGCGGCACGCACGGTGGTATAGTAGTAGAGCTACTGCCTTACAGTGCCAACGACCCTGACCTCGGTGCTGCTTGTACGTTCTTGCCATGATCTGCGTTCTGTGGTCTCCCCGAGATCTTCGGTTTCCTCCCACACTCCAAAGCTGTACAGGTTTTAGTATTTGGCTTCTGTAATTTACCCTAGTGTGTAGGATAGTGTCAGTGTGCAGGGTGATCACTGGTCGGTTTCGATTGGGTGGGCTGAAGGGCCTGTTTCCGCGCTGTATCTCTAAACTAAACTAGAGCTTCTAAACTGTGTTTTTCTAAACAATACCTCTTCCTTTTTTAACCCAGAAAAGCCAGTTTTTAAACGCTGGGTAAATTTCAATATCTTAGGACAATGTACAATGATCAAAATTAATGCATAAAGTGTTATGAGTTTAAAAATTATTTTTTCTCCCGATGTTGGGGAGGTCCAGAACAAGGGGTCACAGTTTAAGGATAAGGGGGAATTCCTTTAGTACCGAGATGAGGAAAACATTTTTCACACAGAGAGTGGCGAGTCTCTGGAATTCTCTGCCACAGAAGATAATTGAGGCCAGTTCATTGGCTATATTTAAGAGGGAGTTAGATGTTGCCCTTGTGGCTAAAGGGATCACGGGGTATGGAGAGAAGGCAGGTACAGGATACTGAGTTGAATGATCAGCCATGATCATATTGAATGTGGTGCAGGCTTGAAGGGCCGAATGACTTACTCCTGAACCTATTTTCTATGCTGATTTTCCAATCACAACATAATTAAATGTCACACTACTACAAACCACAAGGCGGTGTACAAACAATACATAGATACAGAGACAATAGGTGCAAGAGTAGACCATTTGAGCCAGCACTGCCATTCAAAGTGATCATGGTTGATCATCCACAAATGGTACCCCCGTACCTGCCTTTTCCACATACCCCTTGATTCTGCTAGCCCTTAGAGCTCTAACTCTCTTTTGAATGCATCCACTGAATCGGCCTCCACTGCCTTCTGAGGCAGATAATTCCACAAATTCACAACTCTGTGTGTAAAAGTGTTTACTCATCTCAGCTCTAGCGCTTATTCTTAAACTGTGGCCCCAGGATCTGGACTCCCCCAACATCGGGAACATGTTTCCTGCATCTAGTGTGTCCAATCCCCTAATGATTTTATATGTTTCTACAAGATTCCCACTCATCCTTCTAAATTCCAGTGAAGACAAGCCCAGTCTCTTCATTCTTTCATCATATGACAGTCCGACAATCCCGGTAATTAACCTCGTGAACGTACCCTGCACTCCCTAAATAGCAATGTTTGCAAATACACAGGAGTAGATGTTAAAAATCCAAGGTGCCAAATATCAATTTATTCCCGATGGTGATGGGAGCCTTCTGCACTCACCTATGCTCCTCCGATGTTGAGAAAGGCTAGGCAGACACGTCATTGGGGTTATCAAGTGGGCATCTACTTTCATCAACGTTTTGCTGATTGAACCCACGACGTCTCCAGTAGTCTCAGCAGTGCATTCTGGAGTCCCAGAACCACCCCCCTCTGCATCTGTCTAGTCGGTTATTTGGGAGACCAAATGGGGTCTTTCCTCTTCAGCCAGAGCCACTGGCTACTCCGCTCTGCTATCCGTGATGTTTCTTTGATGGCCTGGCGTAGGGCCTGTCTGCTGATCCCCAGGTCCTTCATCAGTATTAAAGTAGATTTTGCCACAAATCCTCGACATCCAACTTCTATCAGGCAGATCTTAGCTCAAGAATATCCTTCCTCAAATTAGGAGACCAAAATTGCACACAATACTCCCGGTGTGGTCTCACCAGGGCCCTATACAACTGCAGGAGGACCTCTTTGCTTCTATACTCAACTCCTCTTGTTATGAAGGCCAACATGCCATTAGTTTTCTTCACTGCCTGTTGTACCTCCATGCTTACTTTCTGTGACTGTTGTACAAGGACAAACCCCGGTCACGTTGTAGTTCTCCTTTTGTTAAACTGACACCATTCAGATAATAATCTGCCCGTTCTTGCCACCTAAGTAGATAACCTCACATTCATCCACATTATTCTGCATCTGCCATGCATCTGCCCACTCACCCAACCTGTCCGAATAACCCTGCATCCTCATAGCATCCTCTTCACAGTTCACACTTCCACCCAGCTTTGTGTCATCTGCAAATTTGCTAATGTTACTTTTAATTCCTTCACATAAATCATTAATGTATATTGTAAATAGCTGCGGTCCCAGTACCGAACCTTGCGGCAACCCACTAGTCACTGCCTGCCATTCTGAAAGGGACCCGTTAATCCCTACTCTTTGATTCCTGTCTGCCAACCAATTTTCTATGCATGTCAATACCCTACCCCCAATACCTTGTGCTCTAATTTTGCCCACTAATCTCCTGTGTGGAACTTTATCAAATGCTTTCTGAAATTCCAGGTACACAACATCCACTGGCTCTCCCTTGTTCATTTTACTTGTTACATCCTCAGAAAATGTCAGAAGATTTGTCAAGCATGATTTCCCCTTAGTAAATCCATGCTGACATGGAATGATCCTGTTATTGCTTTCCAAATGCGCCGCAATTGCATCTTTGATAATCGACTCTATAATTCCCTGCTTTCTCTCTCCCTCCTTTCTTGAAAAGTGGGATAACATTAGCCATCATTTTCCAGAATCTAGAACATTGGAAAATGATCACCAATGCGTCCATGATTTCTAGAGCCACCCGGGATGCAGACCATCAGGCCCTGGGAATTTATCAGCCTTCAGTCCCAATCAGTCTACCCACTACCATTTCTTGGTTCTTCTTGGTTACTTGGTCCTCCAAAATATTCCAACTGGAATTTAAACTGGAGGTGGTGAAGGGAGGGGTTTAGCCAGAGAGGGTTATTGGGAAGAAAGTGCCACTTTAAATTTAGTTGCATTTGGCTGGGCAACCGTGGTTTGGTGATTATTCCATGCTTTAATAGTGCGTGGGAAGAACAAATTGCTGTACACATCTGTCTTTGTGGCTGGGACCACAAATTGGATCGAATGCCCTCGTCTGCTCCTAATTGGTTTGGGGTTGGTGTAGGTCTTGTGATCTATGTCTAGCTGACCATTTAACATTTTGTAAAAACAGGTCAAACGGTGCGCTTCACGTTTGTCTTGGAAAGGGTTCCACCCCAGAGAATTCAGAAGTTTGGTGACACTCGCTTCTCTCTCGTAGGTGTTAGTAACAAATCGAGCGGCCTGTCTTTGGCCACGTTCGATGGATGAGATGTTATTATCTGTGTATTGGTCACAAACTGCAACTGCGTAGTCCAGATGAGGTCTATCGAGGTGAAATACAGCTTCTCCTTGACAGAAGGTGAACAATGATGGAAGTTGCACCTCAGGAAGTTTAGGACACCTGTAGCTTTCACTGTTGCATGATGAGTCTGACCGTTCCAACGTAGATCATTCTGCAATTTGATGCCAAGATACTTGGTTTGTTTGGATTCTTCAAGGGTGACACCAAGTATGTTGTAAGATGTGACGCCTGGATTCCTCTTTCTGGTGACACGCATGGTTTCACATTTGGAAGGGTTGAACTGCATGCCCCATTGTTGTGACCACTCGACCATAGTATCAAGATCATTTTGTAGAGCATCTTCATCATCAGCTGACTTAATTGGACCGTACAGCAAACAATCATTAGTGAATAGTCTGGTCGTACTTGCAACTTTTTCATGGATGTCATTGATGTAAAGCAAAAATAGGTGTGGGCCAAGTACTGTGCCCTGGGGTGTACCACTCAGCACTGGATGCCAATTGGAGCTCTTTCTGTTCACACACATCCGCTGAAGACGTTTTGTCAGGAAACTGGAAATCCATCGTTTCGTGTTGGAACGAATACCGTAGAAGTCAAGCTTCCGAAGTAGTCTCTGGTGTGGGATGACATCAAATGCTTTAGAAAAGTCCAGTACAACTAAATCCATGATGACGTTACTGTCAAGGTGCTTGGCCGGTCATTTGTTGTCAGGGTAAGCTTTACAAGAAACAACATTCTATAGCTAATTTAATTAAAAGGAAAAGAAAAAAAACAAAAGTATAAATACGTTTTAGACATGATGCACAATGTTTTAAAAATTGACGGAGTTGTGCAAGAAAAATCAAAAATAAAATAGGGCAAACATAAAATTATATTTGGACACATACCAACACAAGTGTCATGATATTGAAGCATGATTGAAAGTCACTTTTCGATTACAGTACATTGAAATTGGAGTTCAATGACATATCATAAGAAAGTGGTTTAAGGTCACTTTAGTTTTAGTTTATTGTCATGTGTACCGAGGTTTTGAAAAGCTTTTGTTGCATGCTAACCAATCAGCAGAAAGATAAAACATGATTAGATTCAAGACTTTTTTTTTCAATTCAATGCAATTCAATCTTTAATTGTCATTGTGCAGTGTACAGTACAGAGACAACAAAATGCAGTTAGCAGCTCCCCAGAAGAGCGAACTTAGAATAATGAACGGTAAAATATATATATATACAACCAGTATCAGTAGTGCAATTACACTGGGGGAGTGTCCGGCGGGGTGACTGGCAATCACCGAGGTGCAGAGTTAAGTATTGTAACAGCCGCAGGGAAGAAGCTGTTCCTGAGCCTGCTGGTCCGGCAACGGAGAGACCTGTAGCGCCTCCCAAATGGGAGGAGGGTAAACAGTCTGTGGCTGGGGTGAGACCAGTCCTTGACGATGCTGCGCGCCCTTTGCAGACATCGCTTGCTATGGACAGACTCAATGGAGGGGAGTGAGGAACCGGTGATGCGTTGGGCAGTTTTCACCACCCTCTGCAGTGCAGTGCGGAGACAAAGCAGTTGCCATACCATACTGTGATACAGTTGGTAAGGATGCTCTCGATGGTGCGGCGGTAGAAATTCATCAGAATATGAGGAGACAGATGGACTTTCTTTAGTCTCCTCAGAAAGAAGAGATGCTGGTGAGCCTTCTTGACCAGTGTAGAGGTATTGTGGGTCCAAGAGAGGTCATCAGAGATGTTGACCCCCAGAAACCTGAAATTGGAAACACGTTCCACTACCGTCCCGTTAATATGGATGGGGGTGTGCGTGCAGCCGCTAGACCTTCTATAGTCCACAATGAGCTCCTTGGTCTTCTTGGAGTTAAGGGCCAGGTTGTTGTCAGCGCACCATGCTGCTAGGAGCTGAACCTCCTCCCTATAGGCCGACTCATCGTTGTCGCTGATGAGACCAATCACCGTTGTATCATCTGCATACTTGATGATGGTGTTAGAACCATGTATAGGTGTGCAGTCGGAGGAGGGGGCTCAGTACACAGCCCTGTGGGACGCTGGTGTTCAGGGTGAGGGTTGAAGATGTGTAGTTCTCTGACCTAACAGGCTGTGGTCTGTGTAGATGATGTGTATACACCTTTAATTGATAGCAACAATGTCCATGCCAACCACTCCCCCACCAGTTAGTATAATTGTAACCCACACGCCCCTAGCTCGCTCTCTACTGATCGTGACAGACCACATACAGCCAGGGCTATATATAATGTATGCTTAATAAAGTAGTGAAGACTTTAAGGTGTGTGTACCTTCTCTACAGTTTGTTAGTCAGGAAGTCCAGTATCCAGTTGCAGAGTGAGGGGTTGATGCCCAGGTCGCCGAGTTTGGTGATCAGTTTTAAGGGGATAATGGTGTTAAATGCTGTGCTAAAGTCAATAAACAGCATCCTCACGTAGGTGTCTCTGTTGTCGACGTGGGAGAGGGCGGAGTGGAGTGCCGTTGAGATGGCATCCTCCGTACTCCTATTCTTGTAGTAGGGAAACTGATAGGGGTCCAGTGTGGGAGGTAGGCAGCCTTTGAGGTGTGCCAGGTCCAGCCTCTCAAAGCACTTGGTGATGATGGGAGTAAGTGCAACTGGGCGGAAGTCGTTGAGGCTCACCGCAGTGGAGTGTTTTGGCACCGGCACGATGGAGGTGGTTTTAAGGCATGTGGGGACAACTGCTTGGGCAAGTGACAGATTGAAGATGTCAGTCCAGACGTCTGTCAGCTACGCAGCACAGGTCCTGAGGACGCGCCCAGGGATGCCGTCAGGGCCTGCAGCCTTACGTGCATTAATCCTACTCAGTGCTAGATACACGTCATAGGGGGTGAGTGTGAGGGGCTGGTGATTAACAGGGAGCATAGCCTTGATGGCCATCTCTTGGTTGTCCCTGTCAAAGCGGCCATAAAAGTGGTTAAGCTCCTCAAGGAAGGATGAGGCGCTGGATGTGGGGGTGGTGTTGGTGGATCTGAAGTCCGTGATGGCCTGGATGCCTTGCCACATGCGTCGGGGGTCGGATATTTACAGTGTATAGATGATACATGATAAGGGAATAACGTTTAGTGCAAGGGATAGTGCCTTCCATAATGTTTGGGACAAGACCCAGTATTTATTTATTTGCCTCTGTCATCCACAATTTGAGATTTGTAATAGAAAAAAAAATCAAGTGGTTAAAGTGCACATTGTCAGATTTTAATAAAGGACAATTTTATACATTTTGGTTTCACCATGTAGAAATTATTGCAGTGTATATACATAGTCCCCCATTTCAGGGCACCATAATGTTTGGGACACAGCTATGTCATGTAAATGAAAGTAGTCATGTTTATTATTTTGTTGCATATCCTTTGCATGCAATGACTGCTTGAAGTCTGCGATTCATGGACATCACCAGTTGCCAGGTGTCTTCTCCAGTGATGCTCTGTAGGCCTGTATTGCAGCCATCTTTAGCTTATGCTTGTTTCGGCGGCTAGTCCCTTTCAGTTTTCCCTTCAGCATATAAAAGGAATGCTCAATTGGGTTCAGATCAGGTGATTGACTTGGCCACTCAAGAATTGACCATCAGCAGTTGTATCATCAATGAAGATAAGTGAGCCAGTACCTTCAGCAGCCATACATGCCCAGGCCAGAACACCTCCACCACCGTGTTTCACAGATGAGGTGGTATGCTTTGGATCTTGGATCCTTCTCTCCTCCATCCTTTGCCCTTGCCATCACTCTTATACAAGTTAATCTTTGTCTCATCTGTCCACAAGACCTTTTTCCAGAACTGTGGTTGCTCTTTTAAGTACCTCTTGGCAAACTACAACCTGGCCATCCTATTTTTTCATCTTGCAGTGTAGCCTCTGTATTTCTGTTCATGATCTTCTGCGGACAGTGATCATTGCCAAATCCACGCCTGAATTTCTTTGTGATTAGTGAGTTCACCAGTGCGCTCTGTCTTCTTAATGATGTTCCAAACAGCTGATTTGGGTAAGCCTAAGGTTTGGCTGATGTCTCTAACAGTTTTATTCTTGTTTCTCACTCATAATGGCTTATTTGACTTCCCAGGGCTCTCGCTTAACTTTTTTTCCCTGTTACCAGCCGGGCAACCTCGGCAGCTTTTTAGGTTGCCAAATGACAGTTTAGGTGGTCATTTAAGACGGTTTGCATGACGCATGTGATTATGTGCTCAGACGAAGTGCGTGGCTACGTCGGAATTATGCTCAATGAAGCATTCACATATTATTTCTGCTTCAAATAAATCACAAACTAAACATATTCACCAATCAAGACATGATATATACGACAACGACTTGCAGCAAAATTATAATACAGTATCTCATCTCTTTTTACATGTTGCAATAAATGCAATTTCTATTATTTCTTTCCACTTCCAAACAAAAATGTGGTTGGATTATTCAGCATATGATCAACCTCGGTGAGACGAAGCGCAGGCTTGACGATCGCTTCACCCAACACCTACACTCAGTTCACTTTTTTTTTTTTTTTAATTTCAAAATATACTTTATTCGAATGATAAATATATACAATACATTAACCTTGCGGAAAATCCATCCGACATTTTCGGAGGCTGTATAATAGATCAATACAGTTTAGACATTTCTTTCCCCCAAATTTCCACAAATCAGCCCCCCACTCGTGCCACAGTCGCGTGGGATACCTTCCCTTATATTGAAGGGCGTCTCCACCATAGCGTACCCCCCATGTCCAGCAGCGGAAGGGTGTTAGACTGTGGCCCTCCCCCACCGAGCCTTGGCGTTGGCTGCACCGAGCTTCAGTGCGTCCCTCAGCACGTACTCCTGCAGTCTGCAGCGGGCCAGTCGGCAACATTCCCTGACGGACATCTCGCTCTGCTGGGGGGTGAACAATGCTCGGGCAGACCAAAGGGCGTCTTTTACCGAGTTGATGACCCTCCAGCAGCACTCAATGTCAGCCTCTGAATGTGTCCCTGGGAACAGTCCGTAAATCACAGAGTCCTCTGTGACGGAGCTGTTCGGGATAAAGCGTACCAGGGACCCTTGCATTTTTCTCCAGACTCTTTTAGCAAACCCACACTCTGTGAAGAGGTGGGCAACCGTCTCCTCGCCATAGCAGCCGTCCCGAGGCAGCGTGCACTGGCAGTGAGGTTCCGACGATGCAGGAAGGATCTGACTGGAGGGCTCCCCTCACCGCAGCCAAGCCAGGTCTTGGTGCTTGTTGGTGAGTTCTGGCGATGAGGCATTTTGCCAGACAAGCTGGGCAGTCTGCTCAGGGAACCACGCCACCGGGTCCATAGAGTCCTTTCCCTGCAGTGCCTGCAGGACATTCTGTGCTGACCACTGCCCGATGGACATGTGGTCAAAGGTGTTGGTCCGGAAGAACCCTTCCACCGACGACAGATGGGGCGGCAATGTCCAGCTGACTGGCACATTGCGTGGCACCTGCGCCAGGCCCATCCTTCTCAACACCGGGGACAGGTAGAGCCTCAGCAGGTAGTGACACTTGGTGCCCACGTGCCTTGGCTCTACACTCCGCCTGATGCAGCCACACACGAAGGTGGCCATCAGGGTGAGGGCGACGTTGGGCACGCTTTTACCCCCGTTGTCTGCCGACTTGTACATTGTGGCCCGTCGCACCCGATCCATCCTCGACCCCCAGATGAACTGGAAGATGGCCCGGTGATCCCTGTGGCGTATGAGGGAGGGACAGGCCACACTTGTGCCAAGTACAGCAGCCCCGAGAGCACCTCACACCTGATGACCAAATTCTTTCCCGTTATGGAGAGGGAGCGTTGCCTCCACAGCTCCAGCTTCCTCCCCACCCTGGCTATCCGTTCCAGCCAATTTTTGTTACATGCCTCAGCCCCCCCGAACCAGATCCCCAGCACCTTCAAGAAGTCAGGCTTGATGGTGAAGGGGACGGAAGATCTGTCGGGCCAGTTGCCAAAGAGCATGGCCTCGCTCTTCCTGCGGTTCACCCTGGCTCCCGTGGCCGACTCAAACTGGTCGCAGGTACTAATCAGTCTGCGAACCGACCCTGGGTCCGAGCAGAAGACAGCGACATCGTCCATGTACAGGGAGGTCTTTACTTGAATGCCCCCACTGCCTGGCAATGTCACTCCTCTTATGCTCGCATCCTTCCTGATGGATTCAGCAAAAGGTTCAATGCAGCAGACAAACAAGACAGGAGAGAGAGGGCAACCCAGCCTGACTCCAGACCTTACAGGGAAACTGTCTGATTCCCACCCATTGATTTGGACTGCACTACGGATGTTGGTGTAGAGCAGTTTGATCCAATTTCTGATTCCCTCCCCAAACCCCATTTTGGAGAGCACGTCCCTCATGTACGTGTGCGAAATCCTGTCAAAGGCCTTCTCCTGGTCCAAGCTGACTAGGCAGGCATCCACCCGTCTGTCCTGCATGTAGGCGAAGGTATCTCTCAGCAGCGCAAGGCTGTCTGAGATTTTCCTGCCAGGTACAGCACAGGTTTGGTCCCAGAACAGACTTGACCCGATTGGCGATGGCCTTGGACAGGATCTTGTAGTCTACATTCAAGAGTGTTATGGGTCTCCAATTTTTTTTATGTCCTTCATCCCCCCCTTCTGCTTGTAGATTAGGGTGATGTTGCCCTTCCTCATGGAGTCTGACATGCTACCAGCCAGAAGCATGTCGTTGTACACTTCTAGCAGGTCTGGGCCCATCCAGTCCCACAGAGCCAAATACAACTCGGCCGGTAAGCCATCGCTTCCGGGAGTTTTATTCGAGTCAAAGGAACGGATGGAGCCAGTCAGCTCCTCTAGGGTCAGTGGTTGGTCCAGACTCTCCCGCTTGCTGTCCTCCAAGACCTCCGTGATTGAGGACAGGAAGTTCTGGGAGGAGGTAGTGTCTGTGGTCTTTTGGTCATACAAATCTGTGTAAAAGGATTTGCAGATCCTCAGCATGTCTGTCTGTGAGGATGCTACCGTGCCGTCCTCCTCCCTAAGGCTGTTCATCACAGAGCTCCCCCTGTGAACCTTATGGAAGAAGAAAACGTGAGCACGTCTCATCCTGCTCCACATGGCGGACCCTAGATCGGAAGATGATCTTGGAGGATTCAGAGGTGAAGAGCTGAGCTTGCCGGTCCTTCAACTCTCTAAGTTCCTCCCTCACATCCACCCCGCTCGACTGCAGAACGAGCAGTTGCTGCAAATCTGTCTGGAGTTGGCACAATTCCCTCTGACTCTGTCTTGCTCTCTGAACCCCTTTAATTATGAAGAACCTCTTAATGTTCTCCTTGGTTGCTTCCCACCAGAGTGTGGGGGAGTCAAAGAGGGGCCTCACTGTTCTCCAACATGCGTAGTCCCTCTTTAGCTCCTCGACATTCTCTGGGGTCAACAGTTTCGTGTTTAACTTCCACGTCCCTCTGCCTGCCTTCCGGTCCTCCCGTAGGTGACAGGAAGCCTGAAGGAGGCAGTGGTCGGAAAAGAACACTGGCGTGAGGTCAGTGTGTCTCACCGTGACGGCCTTCGTCGTGAAGACAAAGTCTATCCGAGATCGGGCTAAACCGTCCAATCTCGACCAAGTGAACTGCGGCTGGGACCCGCCTGCAGGGTCGCTGAAGGCGTCACGCAGCTTTGCGTCTTTTACCATCTCCATCAGGAACTTGGACGTGCTGTCCAGTCTGCTGTCGGCACTGTCGGATCGTCCAGCCGCATCAATGATGCAGTTGAAGTCACCGGCCAGAACGAGCTGCCGGGACGTGGCCAGCAGCACTGGGAGCTGCTGGAGAACGGTCAGCCGCTCGCTCTGCGTGGGTGAGGCATACACATTTATCAGCCGGAGCGGAGAGCCACGGTACATAACGTCCCCCACGAGGAGACGCCCTCCAACCACTTCCTTGACCTCAGTGATGGTGAAGTTCCCTCCCCGCAGCAAAATCCCCAGGCCGGAAGCACAACAGTCATTTCCCCCCGACCACACAGACAGTCCGTGGGGCCACCATCGCGACCACCTCCGATAGCAGTGGAGGTGTGGCAGCCCGCACTCCTACGTCTGCCTTGACCTTGGCCAGGTACTGTAAGGCATTAACACATCGCGCAGTGCTCTTTATACTGCGCACGTTTAAAGATGCCAGTTTGAGCTCCATTGTCTTTAGAGTCACTGACCATTTCCATGTCCCATCATTCCCACCGCTTCGGTGAATTGCCTCAGCTTTCCTGGGCTCAGGAATCCAGCGGTGAGGTGAGTATCAGGTGGCGTAACCAAAGTTGTCGTTGGGAGGGGCCTTCTCGTTCCACTCCCTTTTGGGCATGCCACTTCCTTTGTCTTCTGTAGCTGGGGCCCAATGGACTCTGCGCTGCTCCCGGTCGCCCGGAGCTGGGGCCCAATGGCCGCTGCAATGCTCCCGGTCGCCCGGAGCTGGGGCCCATGGGCCACTGCAATGCTCCCGGTCGCCCGGAGCTGGGGCCCATCGGCCGTTGCACTGCTCCCAGTCCCCTGGAGCTGGGGTCCACTTGCCGTTGTGATGATTCCTGTCTCCAGGGGCTGGAGCCCCTCAACCACTGCGCTGCTCACGATGTCCTGGGGGCTGGAGCCCCTCGGCCACTTCTCTGCTCTCGGTCTCCTTTTCCTCCCCCGTTTTCTTCCTCTGCCTCCCTCTTTGGGACTTCCCGGTCGCCTCATCCTTCGACGAGGAGGAGAGGTTGCTGCCTTCTGTAAGAGAAAGACACCTTTTTTTGTGATTTTCTTTTGGACTTACCACTCCTTTCCGGCCTTGACTCTTTGGGCTGACCCCTCTTCTTATACGTCACCATTGTCCATTTCTCCTGCTGTTCTCCCTCCTCCATCGACTCTCCCTCCTGGGCAGGATGCTGGGCGTCTCCTTCTGGCACTTGGGGCCTCAAGGTGGTCGGGCTGTCCTCATCCGTGTTCCCTCTTTCTGCTGGGGTCTTGGCAGTGGTGGGGGGTGCCTCATCCCCCTTTGGGGTGCTGGCAGCAGCTCCTCTTGTTGCCTGTGCGTAGGTGCAGGCTCTTTTAGGGCAAGCCCTGTAAAGGTGGCCTGCCTCCCCGCACAGGTTGCAGTTCTTGCTGGCCTGACAGTCCTTTGTCTCATGGCCCTCCATCTTGCAGTTTTTGCAGACAACTGCAGTGCATTGGGCCATCACATGCCCAGGCTTGTTGCATTTCCTGCACAGCCTGGGTTGCCCTACATAGCTCAAGTATCCTCGGTTTCCTCCAATCGCGAAAACCGAGGGGGGGTGGACGATTTCTCCATCCTTGTCCACCCTCAGCTTTACCTTGACTT